>JAWMAG010000028.1:2690000-5190000 GCA_037013455.1 Ceratitis rosa
ATTCGAAAATGGTCAGTCTAGCAACTAAAGTAAAGTAAAGTCGTTACTGGTGACGAATCTTGGTTCTTTAAGTACGATCCAGAAACCAAAGAGCAGTCCATGGTATGGAGCCCAACAGGGGTAAACCCACCCGTAAAATCTAAGGAACAAAAACCAGCAACAAAAGTAATGATGTCAGTTTACTTCACCCGATCTAAAATCAAAGCTGCTATTCCACTGAAAAAGGGTCAGACGGTAACTGCAAAATGGTACACCGACGTTAGCTACCAATAGTTTTACAAAATTTGTTGGAAAACAGGAAGAAAGAAGATTTGCGGCGCTACTTTTTACATCATGACAACGCCCCAGCCCACACTGCTGAAATAACCAGTACTTTTATTGCGATCTCTTGGATCTAAGAAATATATCCATTACCATATTCCCCGAATATAGCACCTTATGATATCTGGTTATTTCTAAAAATTAAAAAAAAATTTAGAAGAAAATTTCTTTAGTAGCAAAGAGGGGATAATTAATGCGGTTAATGCTGAACTTGATAAGCTCAAAAAGCGAGATTTTGAAAACTGTTTTCAGAAGTGGATCTTAAAAATGCATTGAAATCAATGGCGATTATGTAGAAACGATAAAAATGATAAAGTTTACGAATAAATACAAAAATAATTTTTTTCTGGTCAACTTACCGAAGTTTTGTTAATCACCTCGTATATTACAGTGGTCCAATATGGGCGCTCTCGACTGCTGATTTTTTCCCTATTGCGTATTATTATACGTTTAAACTTATTAAATATAGCATTTTGTTCTGGTTCCTGTAAAGGAACAAAACAGTATACGTAGCACGAAACTTAGATGATTAGCAATATTATCGGTTTCGCTGGATGCTGTTATTGAGCTCCGGTTTAGCAACTCATAAGTAAAATCAAAGACTCCAACAACTTCGACTTTTGTGTTCTTAAATATCTCCGCTATAATAAGGTACTCAAATTTTAAATGGATTTCTCTACTTACCTCCTACCCACATAAGCATTACTATATGTGCTATTTTATCTTAAGCTTAGCTGACCAGATTCAACATTCATTCACAACTCTTATAAAACCTCAACAAATTATTTTCACTTATTACCTAAGCGAAACAATAGAAACCGCTTCGAAGATTTTAATGATTAGTCGCGATTAAGAAAGATTAAAAGAAAAAACTCAGAAAAATAATAATAAAACAATTGAGACAACAACAAACAGCAAAAGAGTTGAATGCCACCCTTCACTGGGTGCTGGGTGAGGAGGAGTGCGCTGAGACATTGGCTTTACGAATGATATCTTTTTAATAACGCACTTTAGATAATTTTATTTCCAATTCAGAGAGAGATGCTGTTTTTGGCTCCATGTAAGATATGTTGTTTATGGAAGTGCAGCAGAAACACTGTAAAAGTATTAGAAAAAGGATAAAACGTCGTTTTCCAACTGAGAGATAAGTAAGAATTCATACACACTCACATACAAAAATGCGAAAGCAAAAAAAACAGAGGAACGACAAACACTTACCAGAAAAATTAAAAAAATAAAAACAACAGCGAACGGAATTCAAATGACGATTGAAGATGTTAATGACAACAACGTCTGGCAAGAGATTCTTAACGCTGCTTAAATATTTAGATAGAACCAAATTGATTTAAAAGTAAAAGAAATAACTGCTACAATTCAATGAAAAAATCATAGATGGAAGATAAAATATAAACGAAACGGGCGACAAACCAATGTATACAACATGAAATATGAAGCAATAAAATGGTTGATCTCCTCATGAGGCAAAGGGAGCTACACGACCCAAGCAATAGCAAAAGCAAATAACGAGCAATGATGTTGTCCCCGAGTGGGATTACAATGTTTTGTACTCAAACTTGTGCGTAAATACAATATACAGACACAAAAAAAAATTATGCTCTTTCGAAATATGATGAGACCACATACAGTACACATGCTATCCCAGAAGAAAAAATACTAAATGTAATATAAATATAATATTAACCAAATTCCAAATAGTTGATGGCTTTACATTACGATGTGTTGCGTAGGTGTGTCAAATTTTTACTTAATCAAAAATAAATTACCTGCATCGAGATGTGAACCACGAATCTCAAGTACGATAGCCATAAAAGGTAACCACTCGGCTGTAGTGACCATGTAAAGACTATCGACATACCGCGCAGTTCAACAGAGCATAACATAACTCCTAACGCTGACTCATCAGTTGTTGCCATCGTCTATGTTTCTGCACCATATAGCAGGACGGGAACCATGAGGGAGTTGTAGAGTTGGATTTTCGTTCGTCGGGAGTGGACTTTACTTTTCAATTGCCTACTCAAGGCTGACATTATTAGTGATGATGATGCTGGTTCCTAGATAGACGATATTATCTACGGCTTCAAAGTTCAACAGGGACGTGAGAGCCGAGTCGCGACTGCTATGACTGTTTGTGTGATGACAGGAGATATTTCGTCTTGCCCTCGTTCACTACCATACCCATATTCTTCACTTCCTTATCCAGTCTGGAGAAAGCAGAACGCACGGCGCGGTTGTTGAGGCAAATAATGTCAATATCATAAAATATCCGTGGCTGCTAAAAATTAACACAACATATCAATGGTGGAACTGATTACTATTCCCCTTACTGGTCCGCTGCAAAACATTTGCCAACAAATAGCAAACTGGTATGATTTCATCTAGATCTTTGCTAAAATTTGGCGATTCACTACAGGGATACGAGTATTAGAGGAAACAAAAAATACACACACAAACATTAGAGAAGAAAACTGCCCCCTGCGGGTTAGGGGTTCAAGAATTTACCCGCGGTAAGGCATGCCTGTCGTAAGAGGCGACTAAAATCCAATAGTTCCCGCGACAGTCGGGTCTTTATACCGGAACGACCCGGATTTTTTATCCGGCCAAGGACTGTCATTCCCGCAACATTCCCCAAAAATTACTTTGAGGAATATTTTTGCGGCTACAACAACAACAACATTAGAGAAGAAAACTAAGTTCTGCCGAAACAGAGCATTACATAGTTTATGGTAAAAAAGAAGCTAATCGAGTTAATTAAATACGACTTCTGTGAGAATTTTCAAGAAACAAACAATAATTTCAAAAATTTTAAATATAATAGAAAGAAAGAAATTTAAAAAGAATTTAAAATGAATGTATTCTGAACTATGGAGTTTGTACATACATATGGATTTTACGACCACAACAGCTGAATGGTAAGCATGGAGTACTAACAGAACCGACCTATTTCTGAAATGCTGACTGGTGATGAAAGGTGGATCACTTACAGCAATGTCAAACGGAAATGGTAGCGGTCGAAGGGCAGTGAGCCGACACAAACGTCTTTGACGAACCATCCATTTTGAGCTGCTGGCCTACGGCTAAACTTTAATTCAGACCTGTTTGGTTGATGATAGGACCGTCTGAAGTAGGCAATCGCCCGGAAGCGTCTTTGCCTACAGAAGAGGGCAACGCTAAACCACACACATCCATAGAAGCTCCGAAAGCTTGGTTGGGATGTTCTTATGCATGCACCTTATAGTTTGGATCCCGCAACAAGTAATTACCTTCTGTTCTTGACTAAGGCGAATGATTTGGCCAGAGAAAAATTGGCCATACACGTAAGTGAAAATCAAATGTCCTAATTATTTGCCAATAGAGATAAAGGTTTCTATGAAAGAAGTATAACACATTACCTCCAAAATGACAAAAAGATACCGAGCAAAACGATGCATATTTAATATAAATCGGATAATTCTAAATAATGGATTGCTTTTTGAAAGACCAATTAATACTATGTACATACAATAATAGACATTATTTTTTTAGCAAAAATATAGCGATTCTAAAATTATCGTTTTCTCAACTCGCTGTCATAGTGGTTGGGCACGGGTTCGCTATCGTTCACATCTTCACATCGTTCACATCTTCCCGCCCTTCTAAAAATCGCTGCTTTGGTTCCAGCAAGGTTTAGAAACCAGCATTCAAAATTGTGTTTTTTCACAAAACTGGTTATAGATTTCAGCTTTCGACGAATCCACAGCGTTACTTAATTGCATTGACATTACAGTTGAGCTTTGCTTATCTCTATTTCATATTTATATGTTCATGTTTGTTTGCACGTTTGTGTGTGGACAAATCGCCGTTTGATTGATAGAATAAATTTGCTCATCAACAATCATCAACCCTTCTATTTACAAATTTTTATTTTACAATCAGCATATCAGCAACTCAGTGGAATTTGACCGAAGATGCGAACGGAAAGTCTGAAGAAATGAACATTTGCAGATAAAGAAATAAATTCGGAAATTCGGGCATATAAAGGCTTTAAACAAGTGACATATTGTTTTTTAACAAGATATATACGAGGGGATTAACAAAAGTTTGGTAAGTTGACCAGAGAGAAACAAACAAAAATCTTTTTGTATTTATTCGCAATCTTTGTCTTTTTTATCTTCTCTACATAACTGATTTCAATGCATTTGTAAAGCCTGTAGATCCACGTCTGAAAAAAGTCTTCAAAATCTAGCTTTTTAATCTTATCAAGTTCAGCATTAACCGCATTAACGATCTCCTCGTTGCTATTGATAGCGTCGGTGTACCATTTTGCCGTTTTGTCATCAGTGGAAGATTTTGGTCGACCTTCGCGGGGCTCGCCCTGTACGGCAAAATATCCGGTCTAGAATATTCGGAACTACTTAGAAACAGTCTTTAAAGATGGTGCAATAACTTCATATGCAATTCATTCATTCATTGAATATTTGTATTGGCTGTAAATTACGCCGACGCCCGAAGAAAATCAAATGGACAATTTGTGCTTGTGATGGTGGTGGAATTTCGTCTGACCCATCCTGAGATATCTTGTGTTTTCTTCTGTCCGTTTTAGCCGATCGTTTTACAATTTAAAGGAAGGCTAATAAATAATGATTTGGTATTTCTAGATTTAACAAAAACAAATTGAAAGTCACCAACTGACCGACCTTTTTTTATCCCCTCGTACTTCAAAATTTTACTAACAAATACATTCATACCGTAACTTACTGAAGAAAGACTGGAAAGGGTGAGAAATTAGTCGGTGGTGTATTGTTGTTAAAATAACTTTGCGAAAAACGGTGCAAAAGGTAAACGCGATTGGGCAAATGAAACAGTCGGTAAAATGGCATACAAGATTTGGGCACGTTAACATGAACGATATTCGTACGTTGTATAATAAAAATTTAGTTCGGGGATTAAATGTGCATGATTGTATACTTTTTGAAAACTCTTTTGAAATTTTTAAAGAATAAAATGATCGTGAAGAATAAACTCTTTATTACGACCTAAATGTTTTGTCAAGTTCGAAGGATAAAATTAGTATCGGTAATCGTGATGACGGTGTGGTTGACGTCACTAAATTCGCGCTTTTTTGGATTTATCTCGTAAAAAACACTAGCTACGGAAAAATTGTAAATGACAAACTTATAGGAAATTAAATTTCCTACAAAAAAGTTGAGGAGATAATTTATCAATTAAGCCCAGAAATCCATAAAAGTTCCATACCCCATCAACTTAAAATCTCTGTATCTCAAAATGTATTGATTTTAGCGATTTGACTTTTTTTAGTCTATACTCAATTCCTAATCTTGGGTTCTTATCGCACGCTCAGAAAATGTGACGTCACGACGAGAGGGGAAGTGTTAGTGTACACACGCTGACTTATCTGGTTTGAGGGTTATTCTATTTTTTATTGGCTTAGGATCGCTTTTGCGATTTTAATTGAGTTAACCACAGCCGTTTTTTTGGCGCCAATTTGAGATTCTTCATTATGTCAGATACTTTTCCTCCTCTATCTGAGAGTGGAGATTTTTCTCTTCCTCTGCTTCCACCGGAGGCTTTTGCGATAAATACCTTTAAAAGTGATCACTTCTATACTGACCACATGTCCTAGCTAACCGCCTGTCTCTAGATTCACAGAATCAGGTCAAAGCACCATATCTCTTCCGCAACACCTTTCTCTGATAAACACCTAAACACCGCTGACAAACCATATCTTATTAGTTACAAGGTTAAGGTTTGAGAATTCGTACCTGTAATGTTCGGTCTCTTAATTATTAAGTTGTCGCAGTTTAGTTGGTTGATGTCCTCGTAATAATTAAGGTTGGCATCATAGCCGAAAAAATGCAATGAACGGGACAATGACGGAAGAAGGTGTGTATTTGTAACATGCACCAGTTTACATCAAAGCTTACTTTTTCAATTTAGCGCCGACTTGCGCTCCCGTCCCTGCGTTATACTTCATAGAAGCCCACGGATCGCACTTATTGGGCGCTGCCCCGCCGAGATGCCAAAATTTTGTTTGGTCTATAACGGCACTGTAGCAAAGATTTCTTCGCCACAACGAACGGAAAATTCAACCTCCACAGAGAGGACTGCCAAAAGTAGAAGATGGAATCCAAGGGACCGAAATATGTGAGTATGAAGACTTTAAAAATTAGTCGACAAGAAAACTTCTTACAAATGCTATGGCAAAATGCGGCAGCTTACAGATGGTTTCAATACACTACTATGTTGAGCTCTGTAAGACCCAAAAAAGGTTATCTGATTAGTGATGTGTAGAGTATACTGAATTTATGGAGACAACACTTCACCAAATCGCTGAATTGCAATGAAAGCAAAACAACAGTAGATGCCAAGCCAGAAACTTCATTACCCAACTATGAAGAAGTCCGAACAATTGCCCGCCTAAAGATCAACAAAGCGGCGGGAGCCGATGGCTTACCAGCTGAGCTATTCAAATATGAAAACAAAGTACTAACAAGCGCAGACATGAGATTATTTGCAAAATTTAGTCTTCTCTCGATGAAGAAAGGACAAACTGCAAGTCCGTCATCGATCTGATGATTAAATCATTTTATTATAAAGTTCATTACGACAAGGAGATTAAATGTGTGGCAGTGAACCAAGACAAAATAGGTGTTGATAAAAAATGCTCCAATCACGAAACCTATCAAAAATTACGAAGGCTGATTTTATTTTTCCTGTTTTATTTTTTTTTTATTCCAATATTTCATTAGAAAAGCTAAACGAAGATGCCAAAAAACATAAGATTTTTGCAACGAAAAAATTTAAAACTGGAAATTGTAAAAAAATATTGCATGCATGTATTTTGTATGTACGAACGAATTTTACTTTTTTCATTTCTACGCAACGCTTGCTTGAAGTGTTCCAAAAACATCAATTCTTGTTTTGTAATTTTTTGTGTTCCTTTTCTGCCGTGGTCATACACGTGGGTTTTGCTTTGATGCAGCTATCGAATTGCCACAGACTGTGGGTTTCAATTTAGTGTGTGCTTCTGTGCTGCATATGTTGGCTCATTTTTCAGTTTTGCATTTTTCACTTATCATCCATCACTCACTGCTCTCAATACGATCATTTTGCTTTCCGGCATTCACTCACTACCATCCTACAAACAATGTTACGTGTACGCAGTGGCTTGTGCTTGGGATATTCGGATATGCATATGTAGAGTGTGTATGCACAAGTACTCAGCAATTTACTACAACCGAAATTTGCGTAATTTACTAGCTTCTGATTACTATTTAAATGTAATTGCGTTTATTATTTCTGTTATTTTAAGAAAGTTTGTGGTGATTTTTAGGATTTGAGTATCTGTAATATTTTATTACAATAGTCGGCGAGTAAGACAACGCAAAAAAGTTTTATTTGAAAGGATCAGAAGTGATACTCTATGCATTTAATCCAAAGAGTTAAGAGACAACTTCTTACGAAAATTCTGCAAAATCGAAACATGTTCTACTTCGTGGAGAGAAATGAATTTCAAATAGATCAAACCATTGAGTGGTCCATATCTTATATTAGGACTAAGGCTACCTGTGAACCAAATTAAAAGCAATTCGAAGCATAAACAAAATTTTATGTAACAGAAAGAGTCTGGATTTATTTCATTATAGTCATTACTGGAAAACGCCGTCCTTTGACGATTAAAAGTTTCCGAGAAGCGTGCCTAAATTTCTATAGCTTTTCTTTTTCTATCAAAAAAGATATACATTGGTGATATTTGTACCTACACCCAGGACGGAATGCGAGAGTATGAACAGCTTGTGAAGCTACCCGTAGAGTAAAAGTTCCTAACATCTATGAAAAAATGCGGCGATTTACAAAGTGTTTCAGAACTGGAGCATACTAATGTAACACTTAAGGAGATAATCTGAAGCCCAATAACCAGAGCGCACTGAGCTTGTAGAAGAATTGAATTGAATTGAAAGTGAAACATTCGGGCATAATAAAACCGAATTCTGAATCACTGAAAATTAACCTCCCATTACTTTAATACGACGAAATTCTAAAACCAGCAACCCGCTTAACGAATAATAAAGCGATAATCTGAAGCACTGTTTCGGTTTTCCAGAAGCAAAATATTGCATAAAAAGCAGTTTGGAACCACTTGAAAAAGGCTGGATATACAAAGAAGGACGATGTATGGATAACACAGTAGTTAACGAGAAAAAAATCTCATGGACCGCAGTTGCTACTGCGAATCGCTGCTGTATGCGAGTACTAATAAAATCGACCCATTTCTGAAGCGAGTTGTGGCTGATAATGAAAAACGGAGCACTTACAGCAACATCAAATGAAGGGTCGAAGGGCCATTCCCAAAAACATAGTTGAATAATTGGAACTGATCCGGTTTCGGATGAAATGGAGGAACATATAAACCAAACAATAAAATTTCATACGATTCTTGAACATAAAATGGTACATTAACTTTGATTCGAAGCATGTTAGTACCAGAACGCTAACTAGTCCCTCCCTTTTGGAGATATGGATATGAATTAAAAAGTGTAAAAAATTCGGCATAGTCGAATGCACAAAATCTTTATTATATTGTACATACATATATACAAAAGTTACGTGCCTTAAATAACCACGCATTTAGTTCTGGTGACCGGCTCATTGGACAATCATTTGTACTGCAGCAGGACAACGCTTCATGCCACAAGGCCAATATGATTATATAAAGAGAAAACGCAGCTCAGATCTATAAAGAACGCGAGAAGAGACGATAACTGAGGTTCAAGGACTTTGGCAGGATATCTCATTGGAAACATTACAAAATTTGGTAAAATCTATTCCTGGACGCTTGCAAAAGGTCATTATTGCCAAAGGAGGGTTTTTTTTATTAATAAGTTTGTAAGCATCACCAATTTATACTTTTTCTACAATTTTTTTAAGAAACTGTGAATTGTCAAAATACTTTTGTCCAGCCAAAAAATCAAATGCTGGCGTACAAATAAAGTTAGAAGCGGTTTTGTATATAACACACAGATCTTGATAATGATTTAGAATAATAAAAATGTATGAGTAAATTCAATTGTTTAAGTTGTAAGAGGGTAAATTTTTGGTCTTTATGGAGTTTGTTTTTTTAACATTAGTACTTATTTGTTGGATCTACTTCGGCATCGGAATCCTAAATTAAAATATAAAACCAATTGGCAGGCCTAGGCTGCTGGCTTGACGTTGATCTTTAGAAGTCAAAGATTTGGCACACGGTGGGACTTCTGACTGGGCATTGAGCCGTAGGTATCTACGAAATGAGGTTTAAGATTTTACCGGTTTTGATGCTTTTGCAACAAATAAAGAGTTTTAGTAGCTTTATTTCATGCCAAGAGTACACTCGGAGGTTTTGACCTTTCCAGCAGAAGGGCGACCGCAATTATAATTTTTTTGCTTTATTTTTACTAATAAAAAACTATGGTATCTTCGCAATCGCAAGTTCATACCGTTGTTGCTGTATTTAGAGTGAAATATTTCCTCCAAAACATCAAAGATGGCATTTATGATGACCATTATTAAGGCAATGGTCAAGTGATAAGAAAGCTTTCCAAAGGCCTGTCGTCGAAAATTGCGATAAAATCATGGGAATAGTGGAAACAGACCGTCACATGGGCACTTATTTAATTGCTGAAGAACTAAAGATAAGCCAGAAAACCATTTAAAACCATTTGCATAAAAAAACCGAACGAACTTTTTACTTTACCGAATATATTCTTAAGTATTTTTATTAAAAACTCTTTCTTTTGGTTAGCTCATTTGTTTAATAATTAATTAAAGTCTTATTTTATAGGAAATAAAATTATGAACTTCAAACGATTTGTTTCTTATACAAATTTTCCATATATTTAGAAATTTTAAACAGTAAGCCCGTCAGCGAAAAGGCTTTTGCAGCCGTAACATATTCACTGATAATCAAGCAACTAATTTTATACATTCCCATACCCTTGAACTTATAATAAGTAGAAATATATATATTTATATATATATTTATATGTACATAATTACGTGCTCACGTATATTCACCGGCAAGCCGGTCGCGTGGAAATAGCTGATGGCTCGTACACCCACGCACGATTCATAAGCATTGAAAGAGTTTTTGAAAGCGCTTTTATATATAAGAAGCTTAAACTTATACGTTAATACATATTTGATTAGCTATTATGTAAATAAGACTTATTTTTTCTACACTCAATACATATGTACTTGCTTATGTGCACTTCTTCTTCTTCTTTATTGGCGTTGGCACCGCTTACGCGATTATAGCCGAATCAATTACAGCGCCCCATTCGTCTCTTCTTTTCGCTGTTTGGCGCCAGTTGGAAATGCCAAGTGCACCCAGGTCACTCTCCACTTGATCTTTCCAACGGAGTGGAGGTCTGCTTCCACCAGCGGGTACTGCATCAATTATGTGCACTTAGAACGTCATAATTTAGAGGTTTCCTCTCACAGCTGTTTGTAAACGAATATTGTACTAACAATCACGTAGGCAACTAGTACATAGAAAAAGCATACTTTAAGGCATTGAAAGTGTATGCTTACTTTCTCAACCTTTTTTCTCTTGTAATAAACAAATACATACATTCGAATTTGTTTCATGAACTTAAGCTTGCTGCTCAAACAGTCACTACTTCCACTCCGAGCAACTCTGTCCTATTACTTAAACCTATTAAAACTCACGAAAAAACAACAATAACTACAACGTACTGAGTAATTTTCCATGTATAATTTTTATTTCATTTTTTACTCAGTTATAGCGGGTACATTCACCTTCATCCTTGGCAGTCTCTTAATGTTAAACTTTTGTGAACTTGAGTGCTTAAGTTGTATGTAAGTTGTATGTGTGAGTATGTGTGGTGGCAGTGAGCATTCATTTTCTATAGCGACAGCAGATGAACAGCTCTACAAGTATTCTCATAATAAAACATAGCATGAGAACTGGCTTAAGGCCTGTCATACTTATTTTGGTTACAAATTTCTATATATATTTTTGTACTTTCACAGTTAATTTATGTCCTATTTATGTAGGTATATCAACCTTGTGCATATTTTGCCACTTTGTAATTTTTTTCTTAATCATGTTTTTTAAGTACTTTGATATTTGTTGAGTTGTACACCTTACAGCCTTTTTTAATTTGAAGAACACATTTCCAAAGAAGAAGAAAACAAGATGCACTAGCAGACAGAAAAAGCGAGAGCCCAAGAAGCTGGCTTACAGGGGTAATGGTCGAAAATTCTATGAAAAGCTATGACGACTCATGGAAGCCCCGATGACTGTAGCATGATAGTGTGCGAACAAGGCTACATTTCTTAAGCCTTCTGAACGGCAGTAAAAGTGAAACAGCCGAGATGGCGGACGTGAGTTCGGAAGCATTTGCTCGATTAAAGAAGAAACAAAGTTGTGTGAGCCGAGTGTGGCGGAGGAGTTCAGTGAAGAATTATCTTTGCATGTTTACAGGATTTGGTCGGAGGAAAGCATGGATTGGAACCTTGTAAGTTTGTTCTGCCCAAACCATACAATTATCCACAAATATCGTGAAATGCGCCTCCTTTAAATCTATAAAAGATCTTATCGAGTGTACTATTGGGTGTATGCATTAATTCGTGGGTTTTTTTTCGAAAATTTAGACTTTATTGTGAAAAAATTGTTATACATTTAATGTTCAAAGTATTGCCCATCGGAAGCTATGATGTTTGCCCATCTTTCTGGCAGTTTGTAGATTCCATCCCAAAAGAACTTCTCCGGCTTGGAGGTCAAGAAAAAATCGAGCCAATTTCTGATACCCTGTTCTGAAGTGAAGCGTACTCCGGTGAGGGCATTCTGCATTGATCTGAACAAGTGGCAATCGGAAGGTGCTATGTCTGGGCTATAAGGCGGGTGAGATAGAACTTCCCAGCCACAGTTTTCCAAATAGTTTTTAACTGGCCTTGCAACATGTGGCCGAGCGTTGTCATGATGAAAAATTATTGATTCGTGTCTGGCCGCACATTCTGGTCGTTTTTCCGCGATGGCCTTTATCAAACGAATCAATTGTTTTCGGTAGAGGTCCCCATTGATCGTCTGACCCGATTTCAATAGCTCATAATAGAGCACACCCTTGTGGTCCCACCAAATGCATAGCATAACCTTGGCATCATGGACATTCGGCTTTGCCGTGGATGACGATGGTTGGCCGGGCTTCGCATACGATCTCTTGCGCTTTGGGTTATCATAATGAATCCATTTTTCATCGCCAGTGACAATCTGATGCAAAATTACTTCTTTTGGTGGCGTTGAAGCAACATTTTCGACATGCAGGATCGACGTTCGACGTCTTTTGGCTTTAATTCATAAGGCACCCAATTTCCAAGCTTCTGGATGAATCCTAATGATTTTAATCGTCTGGAAAAGGTTGCTTGATCAACTCCTAATACTTTTACAAGTTCTTCTTGCGTCTGGTATGCATCTTCGTCGAGCAATGTCTCCAATTCTTCGCCTTGAAATTTTTTTGGCTGTCCGGGTCGTTCTCCGTCGTCTAAGTCGAAACTGCCACTGCAAACCACTTTTGGCACGTTCGTTCGGCTAAAGCATGGTCACCATAAACGTCCACTAAAATACGAGGGCTTTCGGTAATCGGTAGCACTTTTCTTCATTTTAAAGAAATGAAGAAGAACTCCCCGCAAAAACACTTTATCTGGTACAAATTTCGATATTTTTAAATGAATGAAACAAATGGTTGTTCACGCTAAAACAAATTACATCTACTGAAAACGGCGCGAAATGACAGTACCTTTGAAATGAATATAGCCACAGGTGAACACGACGCGAAATAATACTAGTAGAGCCCTCTCTTAGAAAACCCCAATATGTTAAATAATAACTATACGAAATATCCTGGCAAATCTAACATTCACCATATACTATATTAGATTAACAATGTACTTAATCCTGGAAAATTCTTGCGAGGAAAAATCGACACACACCGGCCCTTCTTCGATTTTAAAGCTGCATTGAACAATGCGAAAAGGAGATATCTCTTCGCCGCCATGTCTAAGTTTGGCATTTCTGTAAACTAATGGGGCTATGCTATCTGACTCTGAATATTACCAGATGTGCAGTTAGAGTTAAGAGCGACATCCCTGAGCGGGCAGAAAAACTCTTTACCGTGTGACTTCATCAATAGTCAGTGTCGAAATTCATTTCAGAATTATGGCTGCCAACGCGTTCTTCTTTGCACTGAGTGGGAAAGAGAAAAGTAAAGTTCTCTTTCGACGAATAAAAACCAAACTCTGATTTTACAGTTTTCAAGAGAAAGAGTTTTGCGAACGATTTATGGTCTTTAACTCTTTGAAAACAGTAAATACCGCAAACGATGGAATGATAATTCGGATGGTATACAGCCAATGTCCCCATATTCCTTTTTAATAAGTTTTCTCGTCAAAAAAAGGTAGCTTGCAATCTATTTCTTTTAAATTCTATTTAAAGCTTTGCATTGTGGTCTCTCAGTTGATATGCCTAAACCTGTTCCTGTTTCAACTACGATAAATATTCCTAAACAAATCCTTTTTCCAAACACACACGTCTTCTAATTAACCAATTTCTTGGTTGATTGAGATGCCGCTGTCTTTTGATTCGCTAAACTATACCAATGTTCCGTACCTCCTACAGCTTATCATTTCATCGGTTGCGGTATTTGCCGTTCCCAACGCGCAGAGGACCGTAAATCTTAAGCAAAAGCTTTCTCTCGAAAACGCTTAACGCCGACACATCACATAATGTTATCGCCCACACAACTGCACCTTATAGCAGGCCAGGAAAGGTAAGTGGCTTGTAGAGAAGTATTTAGTACGTTACAATATTTTCCATAGTCGCTACCTAACGACAAACCGCCATATCCACAGTACAATCGTATCCACAAACCAAAAATCTTCTATATAAAAGATCGCCATACAGATTTGTAGTTCAAAATATTTTTCTTAATATTTTTCAAACATACACACATGTTTAGTACTTACTCTTTCACCATACCTAGTGAACTACAGTACCTAGTAATTACTACTAACTACTATTAATCCTACTGCTATATAAGCAGCGCATTGCCGTCGACTCGTCGGATATCCCCTACGATGTATGCCTTTCTCTCGCTTCGTGGATCTACGAAAACAGGATAATCTAGGGTTCAGAGGTCCTCTTGATAGGTCATTTTTAAACATAAATGGTGACGTATCATCGGTTTACATACGTATATAATAAATAGTTATGAAAAACATGCTCGTTTGTTCAAATTCCAAAGTTTTTTCCCACTATTTTCTTCAATTAATTTGACGCAGTTCACCAATAGCTCTTATTACAAGGACAACAGAAAATAAGAAGGATGAGATCAACCGCCGTTTTCATGAAGCAATACGTAAAAAATTAGCTATAATTTAAAAGTTACACGAAATGAGATGATTAAGCAGATAAAAAGAGCTGAAAGAAAATGTATTATATCTGATACGGACTTCTTTGAAGTGAACAAAATAATTACTATATTAAAAGAAAATTTTACATATATTTCTTAGTTCAAATAGCAATAAGCTTTTAACGGATATCTCTATGGAAGACTTCAGTGCAAGCTTTGTAAAACCAGTAAACACAAGTTGCACCAACCAAGGAATAAGTAAATACAGAAAAACGAGCAACAAACGAAACTGAAAGTGGGAGTCCTGCGTTCACTGACAATGCAACCTTGAATTAAATAATATAAGGCAATTCCCTCGTTCGTACTTTGGTAAAATAACTTTCGAAATCAAAGCGACGGGGCGGTAAAAACCGCTACGATATATCAACTTTTTATTATGCTTAATCGCATTGAACAATGGTTGTTCCAAGTGAAATGACTACGGATGGGATTGGAGTATTGCACAAATCGACATACAAAATTGTGCACAAATTTCACTAGCAACGTGCGCAAGAACGACAACTTGCAGTAACAACAACCATTTCATCTGTGCTTTGAAATGTTTGCATGTTGTTTTTCTTCTTCTTTTGTTTTTCTCCACCAGTGGAATTATATTAACGGTTGGTTCATTGGATTAGCTGAATTACTTCCCTTGTCTCGTTGACTGATTGCAAAGTTCATAAGGATCAGTCACGGGGGAGAGGTCGAAGTGCTCAGAAAATAAGACAATAAGAATCAAATTCGTCGGCGGCATGTCGGTAATAATAGTGTTTTTAAAGCACACTCCAAGTGCTCATAAAAGGCTAACTTGGATACATAGAACGGAGATGAATCTACTTTCCAGAATTTTTTTTTTTGTCAGATACCTACGTTATACGCAGAGAACTCGTATACCGTCCAAGTATCAGAGTGTCTACGATCAGTGTTTTTAGATGTGGCAAGGCCTTTTATATATAATTTACAGATTTCTATAACCTTGAATGACAGTCTGGCTCGAGCCAAACCCATGATTATACGCCTCCTAATACGTACTATTACCGATTCGCTTTTGGAAGAGAAACTGTTATTAGTAATATCTTTTATATTTATAGTGCAGAACCCAAAGTATTTAGTCTTCATTTACGAGTACCAGAAATAAAAGTTGGTCGAATGATGCAAATAATGAAGTTCCACGATACAATATCTTAACGGAAAGGTACGCGAATTTTGATTAAGATTCTCATCAAAACAGGTACCCTTTGAAATACTTGAGGAGGGAATTTTGAATAATAATAATTAATCTTAAAGTAAAAAATAGTAATTCTTTAAAATCGATTTTGATGTGAAATAGTCTTGTAAATGAAACCGTTTGCATACCATTTTCAATGTAATCCTTAACAAATCTCTATATATTACACACAAGCTGATTTTACATTTTTGTGCTAATATATTATATTATTGGCGCTTTGTAAACGCTGAAGCGGTTTTCGGCCGAGCTTCTCCTACAATTTGTGAGATGTGATTTCCTGTCTTTGAACTAAGCCCCCTCCGAACGGCTGATGGTTTTTTTATGGGGAGCTTTTGTTTCATGTCAGAAATGCACTCAGAGAGCTTGGCATTCTGTGCCCTTTCTTTTACTCATATACGAGTATGTAAGTTAATGTGACATACGCTCGTTAATTCATTTAATTTTAAGTTGTGGAAACTACTTTGTAAATTCATATAAACAAGAATTAAACCAACGTAACTTTTCAAGACATTAAATGTGAAATATACATATGTATGCATGTAGAATATGCTCCATGCTCTTACTAACGAAATTCCTTGGATTATCCATTTACAAAAGGGCAAAACAAGCCACTGAATACAAAAAGGATCAAACAACAAAAAATTATATAAAACAATAAAATGAAAACAAAAGGATTCAAAATGTTATCCATCATTTGAGTTAGTTCATGCATAGCAAAAAAGCAATTTGCCAAAAAAGAGAAATATGGAAAAATGCTATGGGTAAAACATATATTTGTTTGTATTTTGTCATAGAATAACGCTTTTAATTTTTCTGAACTTTAAAAGCGTTCATAAGATGCAAAAATGTTTCTTTCAAGTCAGCGAACTTTGTGATTAAATAAATGCACTATATACAAAAATTACATAAATATATTGTAAATAATATATTTGGTCTACTTTTTTAAAGGTTTAAACGTTAAATTGCCTAGTTACATATAGTTATTGTTTTTTTAGACGTCTGGTTCTCCATGAGGCAATAGGTTTTTCTTGCAGGACCCAGAGAGGTAATCTACTGACTGATGCCCAGAGTATACTAAATTTATGGAGGTAACACCTCTTCATCTTGCTGAATGGCAGAGAAAGTGTAAACCCAAAAAATGGCGAACCCGAAACCACAATCAAAGACGGTAGAATAAATATTTCTTTGCCCGACAACAAGGTTTTAAACAGGATAACTCTTTATTGTGTGACTACTCTAGCTTAATGCGGAAGAAACTAATAAGAGCTACAGAGTTAAATAGAGAAGGCACAATCTGAGTGTACAGATACTAGGTTACGCCGCTTGTGGTTCGGCGAGTTTGAAAGTTTTCGATGCAGTGCCCGCCGATGATGTTAATGGCGTACTATTGTTAACTCAGCTTTAATCCCCTAAGCAACAAGGAAAGAAGAAGAATAAGCTTAAGAAATGACATGTGATCTAATATCATCGAGAAAAAAAAAGTATCTGGACTCTCTAAACCTCAGATAAGGTAAGAAATTGGCAATTTTAATAAATTGTCCTAGCCTCTAGTTAAGCGAATGATCTCTCAGACGGAGCAGTGTTCCATTGTAGATTATACGTTTCATATTGAAACATAAACAGATTTTAGCAGATCCATATGTCTTATAACACAGTTCAACAAAACTGAAAATTTAATCAATTTTGAATTGATTAGGGTCACCAACGCTTTTCCATCCAGGAAATGAACCGCTCACCTCATTCGTCACTCACAGCACCCAAATTCGCCGGAGAGAAATCATTGACGTATTACCCCCAAAGATGTATTTGACATCAAAAGGTCATTTCTTAATTCTTTATATTTTCTGATTTATGCTTTTCAAGAAAAATCTGGCCAACATTCACAAAACATTGCAGGCAAGTTTTTCCCGATCATTCAGCTTTACTTTAACGGTCTTATGGTTTAGCAGTTGCAATATTTGTGGACGTCTTTGTTGGGTGACTATCTTGATATACCGTACTGTGCTCATTTAGGACAATTTAGTCGAGTCTTTCTGATCGATTTAGAGGACTTGAAGGCAGACTAGGCAGGATGAGTTTTTTGGCCGACGATAAGTTTGCATAGTGGATAGTGTGTTTGAACGTTTTGTTATATCTTTGGCTTGAATCAATAAAAAAAATACTATCACGTGATCTCTTGGTACCATCTAAATCATATTTATTCAAGTTTTGGTTGAATAAAATATTATATTAATTTTGTTGAGAAATATGAAAATAATAATGTTCCTTTTAGTAAATTAAAAAACGCGTTTTCTTTTTTCAATATATTGTATTACACTGTGTTTATTTATTTCTTATTAAACGCACATCTATACAAACGTATGGTATTGAGTTAAGCAAGCGATTGAACATAAAAAACTGTAAGCTTATTTATATCATACATAGAAATTTCGGTTTTCCGTTTCTTTCTTCAATCTACTTTGTTTTACAGGAATTGGAATTCCAGTGGATACAGGGTGAGTATTTTATATTAAACAATTCAAGGTGAGTATTTAAAATATGTATTTAATTTCTATTATTTTTATTATACTATGTATTTAATTTCTATTCTTAATTTAAAATTGTATGAGGTCGACACTCATGTCTTCAACATGCCGGCGGGCCTGCGGCGACGTGACCTGCACTAAGTCTTCCAGCTGTTGCAGTGTATTTCGGGCTTGGTTTACCAACCCACGAATTCCTTGCTGGAGGGCAGGTGGTTCGCTGTTTCGCCGAGTTCTGTCGTTCGCTGCGCTTCGCTGCGCTTCGCTTTGCCTTGCGCTTCGGTTTCGGCTCAGTGGTGCCCTTGTGACAATTCTCCCGTGGTTCGGTGGGTAGCTTGAACGTAACCTGCCTTCGGCTGTGATGCGGTGCGCGCTCTGTGAGCTCACGCGAAGATCGGTGAAGCAGCGTGTGATGGGCTAGTCCGCATCGACGACAACTGTCTGGGGAGTCGCATGATCCGGTGGTGTGGGAAGTCGTCGGGCGTCATCGCCAGGAAAGCACGACAATATCGTAGGGAATGCGGGCGGCAGCATAAGCGACACTTGCGGAAGTCGAGTATTCTGTAATGATTGTAAAGTGTCGAAAAACGTTATAAGTTTGAGATACTTGTGTAGAGGGTCTCGTATAAATTTGAGAGAGAGGAGAGTATATGTTTGGAGGGAAATGTGCTACGCTGGTGGTAGAACGCAGAGTTTAGTGATGTTGCGAGTGACTATACCGCTTTGAGTGCGAATGTCGACTACGCGGACATTTTGATCGGGGGCGAGATGGAGATTTACAATTCGACCTAACTTCCACTCGTTCGGTGGTAGAAGGTCATCTTTAATGATGACGAGATCTCCTACACGGAGATTGGATTCCTGTCCTTTCCATTTGTATCGTTTGTGTAATTCTTGCAAATATTCTGTCTTCCATCGTTTGCTGAATTGGTGGTGTAGAACTTTCAGCCTTTGCCATTTGTTTATCAATGACAGGTTTTCTGAGCTTGGTTCTGGGATTGAGTGTATGGGGGCTCCGCGGAGGAAATGACCTGGTGTTAGAGCGTTCAGATCATCGGGGTCTTGCAACATTGGGGAGATCGGTCTGGAGTTTAAGACCGCTTCAATGCGCACGAGAAGCGTAGTGAATTCCTCGAATGAGAACTTATGATTGTTCGCGAATTTCGTGAAGTTGATTTTGGAACTCTTCACTGCTGCTTCCCAGAGTCCTCCCATGTGGGGTGCATATGGTGGAATAAATTGCCAGGTGAGGCCATGGACGGTATATTTCCTGCTGATGTCTTCAGATATCTCTCCTAGAAATGCGATGAGGTCCTTATTGAGACTACGTTTTGCTCCAATAAATGTTCGTCCATTGTCTGACATCATTTTACATGGTATACCGCGTCTGCCGACGAAACGAGCAAATGCGGCTTTGAACGCTTCAGTACTTAAATCTGAGCAGAGTTCAAGGTGTATGGCCTTTGTGACAAAACATACAAAAACACAAACATAAGCCTTTGAGTAGGATGCTGTTCGGAGAGTTGACGTTTTTACCAGAAAGGGTCCAGCGAAGTCAACGCCTGTAGTTTGAAATGGAAGTGAGTAGGTTGTGCGCTCGGGGGGTAGTGCTGCCATCATTTGTGACTTCGTGTTTTGTTTATATAGGGTGCAAGGCTTACAATGAAAAATGCAAGTTTTTATTTTCTGCTTCAGACGGGGGATATAGTATTCTTGCTGGATCATGCGAATCATTAATTGCTTTTCGGCATGAAGTAATGTTGAGTGTAGGAAGGCGAGAATGAGAGTACAGAGTCTTGAGTCGCTCGGGATGATGATCGGATGGCGCTCATTATAGCTAAGGGCAGCGTAACGGAGACGTCCATTCACGCGTAACACCCCTGCTTTGTCTAAAAACGGGTTGAGCGTTAAGAGAGGGTCCTTCTTATTGATTGGCTTGGATGCTGAGAGAGTGGAGATCGTATTACCGTAGTGTTGATACTGAGCGTTCCGAATGAGCAACGTTTTTGCTTGGTTTATTTCATCTTGGGTAATGCAGCGTGAGGAAGGGGCTGGCAACCCTTTTGCCTTGTTTACGAATCTCAGCATGTAACCTACTACTCTGAGTGCCCTTGGATAGGATGAGAAGCGTTCCAACAGATCGATGTTTTCGGCTGCGTGATGTGCATCTGCTTGTCGCTGTTCTGGTGGAGAGGAGTGCGAGGTGGCAGTTTTCGGCCAGAATTCTGATGGTTTGGTTAACCATTCTGGACCGGACCACTATAGAGGGGAGTTGACAAGCTCCTGAGGTTTGATACCACGCGTGCCTAAATCAGCTGGATTGTGAGAGGTGGGGACGTGTCGCCAAATAGCGTTATTCACGTTTTGTAAAATCTCCGAGATTCTATTGGACACATACGTTTTCCATGTCCATGGAGGTTTTTCCAACCAAGCTAGTACGATGGAGGAATCACTCCATAAAGTTAGCTCGTAAGGTGGCAGATCGAGTTGAGTTTGTATCTGCTTTACTAACTTTGTGAGAAGTACTGCCCCACAGAGTTCCAGTCTCGGGAGTGAAACCGTTTTAAGGGGGGCAACTTTGCTTTTAGCAGCGAGTAAGTGGGATGTCGTAGATCCGTTGTGCTGAGTGCGTAGATATACGCACGCGCAGTACGCCTTTTCGGAGGCGTCAGAAAATCCGTGTATTTGGATAACGCCTTCCGGGAAGAATTCTACCCAACGTGGAATCCTTATTTCGGTGATAGCCATGAGATTATTCCGAAACGAGTTCCATTTGAGAAGCGAGAGTGGCTTGACTGTTTCGTCCCAGTCTGTTCCTTCCATCCAGAGCTGTTGAAGTAGGGTTTTGGCAGTTATCATTATAGGCGATAGCCATCCTGCCGGGTCAAAAAGCTTCGCGACTGCTGACAATATTTGCCTTTTTGTGGCAGTGTTTGTGTCAGGAAGGGGGTCAATGGAATATGAGAATGTATCTGTCAATGCATTCCATCTAATTCCGAGAGTTTTTGTAGTGCTCGTATCATGAAATTGCAGAAATTCTGAGTCTAGGAGATGGGTTTCGGGTATTTCGTTCAACAGTGATCTGTGATTTGCTGTGATTTTTCTGAGCGGGAATCCGGCGGATTTGAGCACTTCGATTGTTTGAGATACTGACGCTTTTGTTGAGTTCAGATCGTGTCCGCCGGATAGTATGTCGTCAACATAAGTTTCGTTGACTAAAATTTTTGCGACTTGTGGGAATTTTGGTTTGGAGTCTTCAGCCAGCTGATGGAGTGTTCTTATGGCTAGGTATGGTGCACAGCTCACACCAAACGTTACTGTTTTTAGTTTATAGTCTTCTACTGGGCTACTTGGGGATTTGCGAAAGAGAATCCGTTGGCCGGCCTCCTTGCGGTTTTTTTTTTGTCGGGAACCGGTAAGTATTTACTTTTTTAATAGTATGTATAAATTTCTTTAATTTAATTAAATTAAATTTTTTTTTTTTTTTTTTTTTTTTTCAGGGACCGTTTTTTTTTGTAGCGACCGGTAAGTATTTTTTCACTTCTTTCGAACGCTATTTATATATATTTATATGTATATGGTCACGCATGTACGTATGTATGTATATTTTTTATTTTATTTTATTTTATTTTTTCACAACGGTAAGTCGGTATGCATATAATTTTTTTCAGGAACGGTAAGTCGGTATGTATGTTTTTCACAGCGACCGGTAAGTATTATTATTATTATTTTCAAATTTTTGTATTTATATATTTTCACTTTTTTCAGCGACCGGTATGTATTTTTTTATTTTTTCCACTTTTTTTCAGCGACCGCTATTTTTATGTATATATATGTATATATTTTGTTTTAACTTATTTATTTATACATATATTTTTTAAATTTTTTGTATTTATGTATGTACGTATGTATTTTTTCACTTTTTTCACTTTTTCCAGCGACCGCTATTTATATATTTATATGTAGGTACAATACATACTTTGCTTTAATTTAGTTATTTATTTATGTACATATATTTTTAATTTTTTGGATATATATATATGTGCGTATGTATATTTTCCACTTTTCTTATTTTTTCGCTTTTCTTATTTATATATATATTTTAATTTTTTGTATTAATATATATATATATGTTTGTATGTATTTTGTGTTTTTTATATATCGACCGGTATTTATGTATACATATATTTGTTTTAATTATATTTTTATTTTATTTATTTTTTTTTTTTTATATATATTTCAATTTTTTTGTTTTTATATATTTATATATATATGTGTGTATATATTTTCACTTTTTTCACTTTTAGCTTTATGTATTTTTGCACTTTTCTTATTTATTTATATATATTTTAATTTTTTTATATTTATATATGTGTGTATGTGCTATTTCCAGCGACTGTTTAACTAAATATACCGCTTTTTCCAGCGTTATTTATATGTATTTTGTTTTAATTTATTTTTTGTTTATGTATGTATGTTTGTATTTTTCACTCTTAGTGTTCTATATTGTAGTTTATTTGTTTTTTATGCATCTACACGTATGTTCACTTTTGCCACTTTTAATTTTTTATATTTATTTTAGGAAGCCACTTTTCGTGCGTTTAAATTCGCGACTATCGCTTGCTTTTACGCCGTTTTTCGCGGTTTTCTTGGTTTTTATTTAAGGTTCACTCCGTTAAAGGGTTTTCGGCACCATATTCAAGTTTCGGTTGAATAAAATATTATATTAATTTTGTTGAGAAATATGAAAATAATAATGTTCCTTTTAGTAAATTAAAAAACGCGTTTTCTTTTCTCAATATATTGTATTACACTGTGTTTATTTATTTCTTATTAAACGCACATCTATACAAACGTATGGTATTGAGTTAAGCAAGCGATTGAACATAAAAAACTGTAAGCTTATTTATATCATACATAGAAATTTCGGTTTTCCGTTTCTTTCTTCAATCTACTTTGTTTTACAGGAATTGGAATTCCAGTGGATACAGGGTGAGTATTTTATATTAAACAATTCAAGGTGAGTATTTAAAATATGTATTTAATTTCTATTATTTTTATTATACTATGTATTTAATTTCTATTCTTAATTTAAAATTGTATGAGGTCGACACTCATGTCTTCAACAATATTTATGAAGTAATCGACGCAACTATAACGAATGTTATTTTAATTCGTAGGCAAAAATCTTCGATAAGTTCGTGTGACAAAAACAGTGTTTACCAGTGTATTATGCCTGAGTTTAATGCTGCAACTACCCATCGCACGTACCTTCCGTCCATAACATAACACCATAATAGAATATACAAACACGAGTATTTTCTGCCGGACAACCGTTAGTGATGGCTTCGACTAGCGGGGACAACTTGTTATTTACATGGCGCTCTCATAAGATAGGTTGCTATGGACGGAAGGTACGTGCGATGGGTAGTTGCAGCATAAATAAGGATACTTCTGCCGCTTATAATCGTAATATCCTTTTCTGTGTCGCTCTTCACGTACACACAGAAACACTTTCTTCAAGAAGTTTTTTTGACATTCGTTTCTTTCCCATTTTTTTCTCTATTCCACTTTATTTTACTTGGAATTTTTCGTTCGCTTCGCGCTTTCTAATATTTCTAAAATAAAAACACAATGTTTATATAAAGGAAGACATAGCTTTTATTTATCTCTTTCTTTTCTATATTTTTACATTCGATTAAACATGAACTCTACTCTTTCCAAAGTGTAATATTTATAATTACATTTCTCATCCTACAAACGAGTATTTCGTCGACAAAAAGTATCCCCGTGTAAACTCAGACCATAGAATTTAAATTATTCAATCATAAGTTTCTAAAGCAATTTATTAATTGCATTGAATTATATAAGTGATCGCAAACATATAGCAAATTTATATGTAATGTTATAACAAACATATTAATTTCATCAAAAGCATTCATGGCTCTATAAGTTTAGTTTGTGCAAATTATACTGACCGTCCACATTTGTAATACAAGCCCTGCTGGAAAATAATTTTAATCTAACCTATTTTTCTCTTATTATCGCTTTACTCACCTTTCAACTACCCGACTGGAGAGCGTATGGTCTTCGCATTTATTGTCCCCAGCCAGAGGTTCTTTAAAGGCATAATGCGTCAGTAGGCAATGTCCCGTAAATAGCCCTACTAAGGGGTGATCTATTTCGAGATTCCCTACTTTTTTAAAGAAAAAATACAGAAAAACTTTATTTAATGGTCAATGTTTATTACCATTCGAAAGAACATTTATTTGGCATTTATTTGTTGAAGATTATCTTTTTTAAAATTGGCCGCCACTACTTCTTAGATGGTCTATCCGTTAAGTCCAACTTTCGATTACTCGTGCGAGCATTTCGACTGGTAACTGGCGATAGACACGCGTGAAGTTTTGCTCTAAAGCCTGAATCGTAGCGGGATTGCTCGCATAGACTTCAGACTTTACATATCCCCACAGGAAAAAGTCTAACGGTATGATATTACACGATCTTGGTGGCCAATCGAGCGAACGTGAAATTATCTGCTCTCAATAAATCTATTGATTGATGCGATGTGTGGGAAGTGGCGGCGTGTTGTTAAAACTAAATGTCGCCGAGATCACGAGCTTTAATTTCAGATTTCAAATAGCCGGTCTTATCGCTGAACAAGATTTGGCGTGGAAACGACGGATATTCTTGGAACTTTAGAAGAGCGCATAGAAAAAAGCAATGTCGCTTGAGAAGGTCGAACGGCTTCAGTTATTGCACAAGCTGTATTTCGTCATACGTCAGTCCGAGTTGCTCCCAACGGCGCTGAATTGACTCTCCACCCTCTTCGTGTATACTCTCAGCTACAAACGCTATATTTTCTTTACTGCGTGCTGGACGAGTTCTATGCAGTAGAATATTTTCCAATAATGAATTCTGGCATATTTCTATTTCCGTTTGAGGGTAGTAAATACAGTCTCCTCTCCGGCATTCATTTTAGAACCATCTGCAAGGATATAAAAAGCTTTGTTTGCAAACTTAAATTATTGAATTGCACGATCGTGGCGACTACTCCACAGGTCTACACCGTAAGATAATGCGCTTGCCAAAAGTTTCCTTCAATAAAAAGGATTATTTCGCTGGCATGCCATAGTTCTATCTTGCTGGAACTAGGGTCGTCCATTGACTGTAACATTATGGTCGGTTTTATTTTTGAAGAAATATGGACCACCGATTTCATTAATAACTTGCAGTTTTTGGTAATAATATATCTAGTTCAGACGAGGATATTTCTACAGATATCAAAAACTTGTTCCTAGTTATAAATAATTTGGAGTTTTAAGGGTTAAATTAACTTCGGTCAAACATTCCAAACGTTGATCACGAGTAATTCTACCAGCAGCCTGGAATTTAGTTTCTTTACTTACTTACTTACTTTACTGGCGTAGACTCCGCTTACGCGATTATAGCAGAGTTAACAACATTGCGCCATTCGTTTCTTCTATTCGTTGTATGGCGCCAATTGAAAATACCAAGTACAGCCAGGTCCTTCTCTAACTGGTCTTTCCAACGGAGTGAAGGTCTTCCTCTTCCTCTGCTTTACAGCACCTTGTCAAAATAAGTAAATCTTGAGGACGACTTAAGATCTTGGACCGTTTCAAATGCATGGCAAATTATTATAATTGTAAATTTATTAATGATATAAATATAATATATATTTCCCCATGCTTAGTATAGTGGAATTCTCTGAGTGTAGAACATGCACTGAAAAGGACGAAATCCCGCGTAATTATCTTATCGAAAATCTGATTTTCAGCTAATTGCTATGTCTTATTGATAACTGTTCGCAAACATGTACATAATAGGGTTACCCAGAAAAGTGAAAAGAGCTTACTCAATGTTTTCGAACAAATGATAGCCAGAAAGGGCAAGGTATGGGCTATGAGACGGATGCGGCAAAATTTTCCAACCGAACATAGTCATGAAGGAAAATTATTGTCTCGTTCCTGATCGCAACTACCAGACACGCGCTTCTGATCTCACCAAATACAAACCATTTCCTCGGCGCCTTGGCTTCACCTACGGCCTATCACAATCCGATGCAAAACAACTACTTTTGTAGCGTTCAAGCAACATCATCTTTCTACGTCTCTTGGTTTCAAATCATTGGCACTGAATTTAGCTAGCTTTACACGTTTTGAAAAGGCTACTGGATTCCACAAGTAGCCATTTGCAAAGACTTTCCTACACTGTTTTATAGTTATTGGCACAAACATAGTTAGACCCATTAACACAGCCAATATGTGCTACACATATTAGCCGAGTTCTCTAGAGCTGCATATTAAATTTCAATTATGTAATTAATTATTATATTGTACTAGTATATATACATACAACTACGTACATATTCAATCAACATTTTGTCTAGCCAACAATTTATGCTCCAATCAACACAAACGGCAATGAAACCATATACATATTTTTGGCTTCCAAAACTCTGAAGTATAATATTTCAAGCATTATGTAAATAAATTTACTGGAAAATAACTAAATATATTTGGCTAAATTAAATTAATTTGAAGTAGCTCTTAAATTCTCAACTATATATGCGCAAAATTTAGGATTAAATTTTTTTCCAAGAAAATTTTTTACAATTATTCACTCAAAATCAACGGAATGAAACTGATTTATGAATTATTTAAATGCTAGCTTTTATTTCTGCTTCTTCTTCTTCACTGGCGTAAGCACTGCTGACTTGACTGGAGGTCTCCCTTTGTCTGCTTCCAGCATCAGATACTGCGTAGAATATTAAGAGCCACATTGTTTTCGTTGATACGAATCTGCGTAGACGCTTGCTTTTAATCCGCTGAAATATTCTGTTCTGCTGTTTCGCCGTCACCAATACGCAAGGAACCTTACATCGTTCGCAAAGGCTTTGTTTCGAAGTCTTTCAAATCGGACTCTTCATATGTTCACGCATACATCAGGTCGGGTATAATGAGGGACTTGTAGAGTTTGGTATTTGCTTATCGGAATAGGACTTTCGATTCTAATTGTCTACTTATTCCAAAGTAGAATCTATTGGCAAAGGTGATAATCCGTTGTATTTCCAGGCAGAATTTGTTTTTATTGTTTATGCAGTCTGTAGAAAGCAGAATTCACGGCGCGGTTACTGAAGCCGACGATGGCAACATTATCAGCATACACCATAAACTGTACATTCTTATAGAAAATTGTAACTTCTTTATTCAATTCTGTAGCTGTAATTGTTTTCGTCAGCATTAGTTTGAAGAATTCAACCGAACGACTGCCATCTTATTTGAAGCTTCGTTGGGTACCGAAAAGCCATGTGAAGTGCTTGCTTAAGTCTCTGGTGTCAATGACCTTGGCCAATTCTATGGCAGACATACACGTACAATACGAACATTACCAAAGATCAACCTTGCAAACATTGAGTTTTGTTCTCCCCCAAGGCCGCATTAAAAACGAATTACCAAGAAGAAAGAGACTTTCCGTATTCTGACAATAAAGATGATAGCACAGAATGACAAGTAAGATGAATGAATAAAACAAAAAAACGTAAAGAATTCAAATCCTGTTTTAACAAATACACAAACAAATTATAATGTATATGTACTAAAGACATAAATGAAAGAATTATTAAACAAAGACGAAGAGTCTCTCAACAAATAACAATAACAACTCGAAAGAGCAACTGCAACGCCTAGCTCTAGCGGTGTGGGAAAGAGTATGAATTGTGGCAGGGAATAGGTGCCCTTGGAAAAAGTCTAACACAAAAGCCAGCGCTAATATACAATAAATAAATTTTCGAGGTAAAAAAGATTGTCTGTTAGATTTTTTAGTTAGACATTTAGAGTATTTGATAACTCAATTGAAGATATTTATTTTATTTTCAAATAACTTTTAAGTTAAATTAGGTCTTTCACCTTTTACACCACTGGTGTGTTTTACAATATTCAGGAGCATAGTGATGCCTACCGATGCAAGTTCTGCATGGCAATCGAAGAAGAAATTTGCGAGAAAACGATAACAGACTGCACTGAGTGTTGGGCAGGGATAGAAGTAATGTTCCACCGAGTCCTCCTCATCTGTCCCAGCAGCTGCGGCAGGAGTCGTCTGAGAAGCAGCTTCTAGCATGCGTCTGTTTTCTTTCTGGTCAGCTCGTTGGCTACGCAGTTCCCTGGGATGTCTCTCTTGACTAGGCATTAAAAGCACGGACGTTTCGTATACACTTGAGAATTTGTTTAAGATCTTTCTGCATTTTATTGCCACCCTGTGGTATAATTGCATTCGAGACACTTAATGGCAGCCTGGCTATTAGAATATATTGTAATAGATTGGGTTAACGTTTTAGAAACGAGCAACCAAGTGGTTTCCGTTATCACGGCAAAGTCGGCTTGTGAGTGCTGGCCACCAGACAGTTGCTTCCTAGAATAATATGGGCCTAATTACCGTTTTATATAACCAGTTCACAATATGTGGTCTGAGCCCCCATATCTTGCTTATCTACAGTGTTCCGATTCCACGTGTGTTGCTATCTAAGATTATGCCTAAGTGTTTAACCTCAGTAGAAAAAGCAATATCGAAGCTTTTGGGGTACGTCTATTTGCATACCTGGTAACTGATGCGCCTGATGCGACATTGCTAAAGACCCCTAAATTTCGAGAAATGCTCTTGGGCGGAACCTCTGTCAATGACAATATCATGAAGAACAAGGCCGGCAGATTTGCCTTTAAAGTAATTAATAAGAATAATGTGAGGCTAATTGACCTAAAATCTTTTGAATACATATGACTTTTCCTGTTGCCCTTTGGTATGAAGGTTAATATGGTTTTGGTCCACACACAGGGGATGTGCTCAATGGAGAAACAGGCTGAGTAATTACTTCACAATAAGGTGGACATAATGTTCGTAGCTATATTACGGCGGAGAATAAAGGAAAGAAATTAAGATTAATAGGCAACGAGTCATATATATTAAGCCGCCTTCGAACGGCTGATGTTTTTTTTATGAGGAGCCATTCTTTCAGACCACAAATGCATTCAGAGGGATTGACATTCCCTGCCGAGGGGCGACCGCAATTGGAAGATTTAACTCAACTCTTTATTTAAATTAATTTTCTATAACTTTTGGATATTGGCCGTACCAAGATTTGAACCCTGGCCTTCCGAATGGCAGTACGCAATGCTAACCTGTGCTGTCAACACAATTACATTTGTTAAATTTTAGCTGCAAAAATACTCTAACAACAATTGACGATACACGACAAAATATACAGAACATATCGAAACTAGCACCCAAGGTTGATTCTACATACCTATACGATTATTTACCATATTTCCAAATGATATGTAAAGAAAAAGCCACAACAAACGAGCAAAGTTTACGAATTTTCACAGTTATATTTCGATAGATTAAGCCTGCATTTGATAAGTTGACTTTGTTTGTGCGCCAATTTCAATTATTCGAACTGTTTCATCTTTTCCTAAGTATGCGTAATTGGTAAACACATTCAATTTCAAGTTTTTAAAGTATAAAAAAATGGACTTTATTCAAAAATTTCGGCCACTTTGCATACGTAGAATGCAGTGATAAATTTCTTCGACTATATCTATACATAAAAAAGAATAAATTTAAATTTCAAAACTATTTGTCATCTATTTATATTATATTTCTCTTTTTTTTACAAAAATACATTAGATAAGCCAAATAGCTAAAAGTATAGTGACGAAACCACAAATAGCTTTTGTATAGAATGAAAATAAATGTGTGGTTTTCGGGTACAATTCACACTTGCAGAAGCTGATGAGATGTCATGACAGTGGTTTGGTCGGCAGCCATAAGAGTACATATAAATATTTACTGCTAACCAAAACACTTAATTCTTGTCATTCAGGAGAGATATGGGCAAGAAACAAATCTTATATGCAATTTAAATTTAATATGATAAATCTACTGCAGTACGTGTTGTGAGTCGGATTGCTCAAATTCCGATGAGCATATATGGTATGTTTATCTATATACGTATTAAAAGGTTTTGTCCTGAATGACAGACGGATCAACCCACAACCTAAACCACTAATCGTAGACGCCTGAAACTTGAACGGTGTGTTCTATGTAGGTATACGATAAGAAAATATATTATAATCGAAGAAGTATAATTTATTTTCACTCAATTGACCTATACTTTGGTACCTGGGCAGCTTTTTGGATAAATTATCATTGGGAATATATTTTCCGTGAAGTTTGGTACCAATGGATATGAAAACTGTTATTTACAAATTATATTGAACTAGGAAGAGTAGACTTAGATAGAAAACTGCGTCTCACATGGATAAACTAAGTGTAGGAAGTAGCTTGGTGACTGAATATTAATTAGAAAGAAATACAGCGATAGATATGTAGGATTATCCATTTTGCGTTTACGAAATTCGATTATGTTGTATAAGTTAATTCGATTTCATTTCAAATCGTTGAAGCGATTACCTATTTGATTGGAAAGGTTTCACATCTGTGAACAACAATTAGTGTGCGTCTGCGTCTGTTACTGACAACAGCGTTGGTTTTCGCCTCTACGAAGAAGTCCGGATTTTAAATAGACATCATTTGCGACGTATTTTGATTTTCTATTTTAATCAGAAGAATATTTCAGTTGAAACTCATCGAATGCTTTTGGAAGTTTATGGTAAATCTGCGCCGACCGATAAGTTATGCAGTGGTTTCGACACTTCGAAAGTAGTGATTTTAGCATTGAAGACAAAATTTTGTCGAAATCGAACCAAGACGATTCTAACTATTGTTCGCTTTTGACACAGATTGAACACTTATAAATGAAGTATTGTTAAGTTATTGTTGCTTTCTCATGTAAAGTATTAAAATTTATCAATCAATTTTCACGATTATAACCTTTTAAAAAATTTAAACTTTAGACTGTTGCCATAAACAATTTAAAAATCGCCCAGCAGCCATTGATTACCCTTTCTGCTTAGTAGCGCTGTCACTGTGACTGAGGCAATAAATCACGTTCAATAACGCTAGCAAGTAAACCTCATGACTACCAGCTGAGCAAAGTAATGAAAGTCATTAAGCTCATGTCTTAAGGAAATAACGGTTGGCGAACCCCATGCTGTATGATAGGCTTTGACTTTTGCTTTACAATTTTTTTTATTAATTCGCACTTTCAGGTAATTCAATTCAAGCCCGTACACAAAAAGAAATAAAACGAGCCATCGACAAAACAATAATGTGGTAAAACGTTGTTTAATTTATTTATCATATAGTTAATACGGCTGTAATTCAAACTATAAAACCGCGGTGTTTTTATTTTATTTTGAAAAGAAAAATCGGATATAACGTAACGGTTTTCAGAGGCAGGATTTACTCATCGCGTCTACACGAACGTTAAAACACAAAAACCAAACGTAACGTTGGTGTTTGTAGTGTGCGTGTGCTAATCAACTAAAATTATTAAAAATAATAAATCACGGAAGAAACGAACATTTACGATACTATTGGGCAAATGCTTTGCAACTAAACCTAACCTCACTTTTCATGAGACTTCCCCGAAAAATTAGGGCTCCGCAATACATACGCATTTATCGCATAACAAACGTTTCAAATTTGAATTTGCAGTTTAATTAGTTCTCGTCGTTTGTATTGTACATTTTTTATTTGTCCCTTTTACAGAGACAGTTAATCAACGGGAAGGTTCAATTGCAGACCAGTGTGTAAAGTGTCAAAACATGCCAAATTGCTAAGAGTTCATTTCACCGCAGGCCTCCAAAAACTAACAGATACTACGATTATGCTTCATTTCTACTCGGGTAAAGCCTCCAAGCATAATCTCGAAATGTTTTACCAGAGGTGAATTTAGAATGGAGTTAATATCAGGGCAGCCAAGCCAAACTTTCCTCAATTTTGGTAAAATTTTAGGTAAATAATTGTATTTTTGGCAAAAAGTTAGCAACGCGGAAACTCTGCATCAATCGAGTTAAATGCAAACCAGCTGATTTCAACAAAACCCGCGTTTATGCTACCGAGTTAACGCTTCTACACATGTAGATAAAATGTGTATAATATGCCCAAGTAGACGCCTTAGCTCATAATGAAAAAATGTTTATGCTTGCGAATTTAATCTACCGTGTAGAATAAACCCGATTAGAAATGAAGCATTATAGCCTATTTCCACCTTAACGTCCGGTTTAGCTTAAATGCATTTAAACATCGCATTTAAATGCTAAATTCCCTTTTCAAAGTGAGTTAACTCACTTTCGGTAATTTAACAGAAAATGTTATGTTAACAGTCGATGCGCTTTCCTTATGTTTGTTGACGGGCGTTCTTCGATACACACAGGCGCATGCGTATTTTCACTGCAACAAGATAGTGGTCCGAGTCGATGTTGGGTCCTAGAAGTGTACGCACGTCAAGAACACTGCAGACATGTCTGTCATCTATCACAAAATGATCGATCTGGTTTTGTGTTTTTGATCAGCCAAGCGGCTTGATGTATTTTTTTGTGCTGGAATCTAGTACTACCGACAACCATATTGAGGGCCCCGGTGAAGTCGATCAGCCTCAACCCATTAGGGGATGTTTCGTTGTGGAAGCTGAGTTTTCCAACTATCGCCCCAAAGATACCTTCTTTGCCCACCCTGGCATTAAACTCTCCAAGCACTATTTTCATATCGTGTCGGGAGCAGCGCTCATAAGTATGCTTTAGGCGTTCATAAAAGGCATCTTTGGCCAAATCGTCCTTCTCTTCCATTGGGGCGTAGACGAAAATCAACAACATGTTGATAACTTTCGTTTTGACGCGGATTGTGGCGAGACGCTCATCCACCGAGGTGAATGCCAGTAGCTGTAGTAAATGTCACAAGAACCTATCCGATTTCGTCCTTGTCCCGTCCATCGCATTTCTGGGACGGCGGTGATTTCAGCCGTTAGTCCTACGAGGACATCAACCAGCTGGGCAGCGGCACCTTCGCTATTACGGGACCGGACATTCCAGGTGGATGCCCTCAAATCGTGATCATTAATTCGTTTGCGGGGGTCGTCAACAGAAAGGGGGTATCTCATACGAGGCGTTGGTAACTTTTATAATGGAGCTGGTTTCTAGGTGGCGGGTCCCAAACCCAGCGCACAATCCCGCTAGGCGAGTAAGTTTAAAGATTTTACACTTTTGTATAGCGAGCCGCTTGCTTCAAGACCGATGCCCGCTCGCAGCCGCATCTCTGGTGAACAGACGCAAATAGAAAATTTAGCTTAATTTTTTATTTAAATTAATTTTCAATAACTTTTGGATGTTGCTGGCACTGGGATATGAACCCGAGCCTTCCGAATGTCAGTACGCAATGCTAACCACTCGGCTATCGCGGCGTAATTTATAGCCAATACAAACATTCAGTGAATGCCAAATTACATATGGAACGATTGTACAGTCTTCAAAGACTACTTCGAAATAGCTCTGGTGAAGTCCAGAATTGACGAAGACCCACGATTGACACAAGAAATGATTGCGATCGTATTTTTTCAGCATTTCTTTACACAAATCCACACGAGCCTTTTTTTGAGCGATTGTCAAATTGTGCGGGATCCAACGAGAACAAACCTTTTTTACGGCGAGGTGTTCATGCAATATCGAATGCATGCTGGTGGGAGAGATGCATAGACATGCCTCTATCTGAAGGTATGTTACATGACGGTCTTGCATTATCAGTTCACGTACGGCATCGATGTTTTCTGGCACAACGGCTGTTTTGGACGACCTTCACGGAATTCGTCTTTGAGCGAGCGTCGGCCACGATTGAATTCGTTGTACCAGTTTTTCACAGTGCTATAGATTGGTGCTTCATAGCCATACAAAGAGTTTAGTTCATCGATGCACTCTTGTCGTGATAATCCACGTCGAAAGTTGTGAAAAATAATCGCACGAAAATGCTTACAAGTTAATTCCATTTTTTGGCCGAGATGAATTTTTTAATTCCCTGTAAATAAAACAATTCACGATGAAATGACAAAACGTTCTGAGTGATGTTATGCTAAAAAATGTCAAAATTTCCAATGGAAATGTCAGATTGCACCTGGTAACACTGAGTTCTGCCTAGGCTAGACCTATATATAGCAGCCTACGTATCAGTTTACTTCACCCTATCTAAAATCGTAGCTGCTATTCTGCTAGTACACCGAAGAGTGTTTACCGATGGTTTCACAAATTTGTTGGAAAACAGGAAGAAAGAGGATTTGCGGCACTCCATTTTCCATCACGACAACGCGCCGTCCCACACTGCTGAAATAACGAGTAATTTTATTGCGATCTCTGGGATCGAAGAAATACGTCCAGCTTCAGATTACATCACATTAGCATCTTGTGATTTCTGATTATTTTCAAAATTTAAAAGGAAAGGTTTTTAATAACAACGAAGAGGTAATTAATGTGGTTAAACCTGAACTTGATAAGCTTAAAGAGCAAGATTTTGAAAACTGTTTTCAGAAGTGGATCTATAGTATAGGCTAAAAAATGCAAATGGAGAAGATAAAAATTTACTTTTTTTCTGGTCAACTTACAGAATTCCCGTTAATCCCTTTGTATGTATGTAGAGGTGGAAATACGCAACTCTCAAAAACTAAAATAAGCATTAAATGTGTATACTAATTCTAAAACCATATTAAGTTAATTTTTTTGTATTTTTGTATTCACTTTCTCTTGTGAAGTTAATTAATTTAAATTTTCAACATGTACCTATATATGTATGTATCACAGGTTCCTAAACTGAAAGATCATAAGAGCTTGTAGCTCATGATAATGTTTGATAACCAGCATAGATATGTAAGCATTTCTGGTTTTGTATACACTTTTTCATGTATAAAATTACCTTCCATCCACATACTAGATGTAAACTTACACTTCTACCGATGCTAAAGCAGGTCGGTTTTTCAAATCATCCGGTTTAACGAAATTCCAAATAACGGTTACATATCATCAAATACATAAATACTTGTACATATTTTAGAAGTTTGGTTGATCTCTTTTGCAAATTTGCCGCACTTACGTCGAACGATGTTTTTCAGGTCCCTCACAAGGTATGGTTTCTGGATGCATTTCGCTTCTGTCGGGAATTTTGGGTAGATTTCTCCTATTTACCCTACGTGAGGCGAGTAACAAAGGCCGATTCTTTTGCACAGAAACGACGTTGACACAATTCTGGGAAGAAGGTTCGCATCAATCGCATACCACTTTGCAATATTTTCTAACCTAATACGTGAAATAAACGGTGTGAACTTTCACACCTCAGTTGCAGTTGAGAGCCATTCCGTCGAGTACTACATTGGACTGTACAGTGATAAATTTTGTTAGTTCTCATTTCGTGTTTATCTAAAAGAAATTACTGTGAAGTTTTTTTATCCTTTATTTATGTATAAAATATTTTAACATTTTTTAAATTTTATTATTTAATTTATGCAAATTAAAAGAAAGCTTCAGGTAATGTAAAGCAATAGTATTTACCACTTTTGGGTAGACGAGCCTTTTCCACCCACCGATCGCTTTCGTCGTCGTAAACGTAAGAGCAGTCTGTTGGTCCATCCCACAAACCGCCGATAGCCCATAATTGATTGTTTAAGGAAATACAAGCAGGGCTCAAAATTTCGGTAGGATACACACAGATCTGTGAATAATTTTACATCAAAATTAATGTTAAACATGTGAAAAATTTGATAAAAATTAGTCAACTAACATTCGTCCATTCATCTCTATGTGGGTCGTATCGCTCAGCGGCCTCACCTCCTACAACATATATGAATCCTTTGTGCACGGCTGCCTAAAATGTAATCAAATACAATACACAATTAACCACACATACATATGTGCATAGAATGCTGCAATTAATGCTTTTGAAGCAACTCTGACTTCTTTACACTCAATGTTGTTGCTCAGTTAAAATTTAACGAAAGCTTCATTTGTATTTGTAATTAAATAACGGACATTCTTTTTATTGAAATTTGAAAAGAGATCGTGTTTTCTACATTTAACTTTTTTATTGCAAAATCAATAATAAATATTTCGTTTTAAACTTTTTTGCCCAAACATCTTGATAATTTTGTATGATTGGACTTGAGTTAAATGTAAACCAAATTTTTAGCAGTTCATTAGCAGGTGAGCCTCGATCTGGTACAAGTACATCGTGCACACATTCATAAATACAAAATTGATTTATAAGGCCTAAATATAAAAGGCCCTATATAAATTTAGAGTTGTTGATTAAAAGTTCACTTACACCGTGACAGAAATAGGAGTTATTCATATTCGCACAAGAAGTCCAGATATCTGTAACTGGATCGTAGCGCTCAACGGAGTTTAAAGCTTCAAATCCTTCGTGACCTCCCATAACGAAAATGTTTCCATTTAAGGTCACTGCAGCTGCCGCAGCACGTGGTGTATTCATGTTCCGTACCACCCGCCATCCTCCAGTGGAGGAGAACCTAAAAGAAATGAAAAGTAATAAAACTAAGGAATTGCATAACAACATACAAATATAGCTTAAGCTTTGGAAAACGCTAATTATACTATATATATTCATATATACACCCATGATATATCAGAATAAATAGAATCTCGTTTTACCCAAAAATAAAAGCTGCCAATCGTCGTTAATGTTAAATCGTTGACAGATAATGGTAAATGTTAAAATTGGAGTGTGCTATTAATATCACAGCAAGCAGCCATTTTAAAATTATCGTGTTGAGTTTGAGGGGTAGTTTAGCATCTCTGGAAGAAACCATATTTTTGTCCAAATCCCGAGAGTTCATAAAATCTGCCAAGTTACAAACACAAAAATAGAGAGACTTTTAATTGTCACTAGCCTTTACAACACAAATTTAGCCAATATTTATCAGGGATCGAAAATAATCTTTATTTTTGTTTTTTCTATGAAAAAAATCAAAGACTTCACTTATCGCAGGAAAAATTTCTGTATGTGTAGGAGCAAAGTTTTAGAGGTTCTTTGCGATTCTGAAGTGATTTCGAAAAGTGCGATCCATATCTATAAAAACCAAAATTAATTATAAATTTTAATTTTTATTTTTCGTTCAGAAAATTATTATTAACTATTAAGTTATATATTTTCGATCAGGTATAGTTCTCATTATAGTTTCGCTTAAAGCAAACATTTTAGCTGAGCTTTAAATTTTTCTTATCAGAAGTAATCATTATCTTGATATTAAAGTTTTCTGATCAAAACTCAAGATTTTCAAGTGCAAGCTAAAATTGAAATTTTTTGAAGAAAGCGCTTTTATTAATCAGCGATCGAAACAAATGATAATCAGAAGGTGCAATGTCGGGTGAATATGGGGGATGCGGCATGATTTCCCAATTCATCTGCTTCAGTTTGGCCAGGGTCGGTTTTGCAACATGTGGCCTGGCGTTGTCATGATGGAAAAGAACTCCTTTGCGATTGGCCAAAATCGTACGTTTTTCATCAATTGCTTTCTTCAATTCGACCAATTGCTGACAATACTTGTTGGCAGTGATCGTTTCTCCAGCTGGCAAGAGCTCAAAATAGATCACGCCTCGGATATCCCACCAAATGCACAACAGTACCTTCATCGGATGCAATCCACCTTTCGACATCGGTTCCGCCCCTTCGTGTGCCTGTTTCCATGTTCTTTTGCTTTGAACATTGTTGTACCGGACCCATTTTTCATCACCAGTCACGAGCCGATCCAAAAAAGGTTCGTTTTTGATCCGTCGAAGCAAAGAAATTGCTGTTGACATACGGTCCACTTTGTTCTTTTCACTCAACTGATGTGGCACCCATGTATCGAGCTTCAAAGTGTACCCAACCTTTTTTAAACGACGAAACGCAGTTGATTTGTTGACGTTCAATTCACTGGCAACCTCTTCCGTCGAAATACGTGAGTTATTCGCAACTAAAGTCCTTAGAACATCGTCATCAAGCTCAGAAGGCCGTCCACTGCGAGGTTGATCTTCGAGGTTAAAATCTCCAGAACGAAATTTCGCGAACCATTTCTTTACTGTGCGGAGTGCTGGAGCACGGTCCAAATAAACTTCGCGAATATCTTTAGTTGCAGCGCCCACTGTTTTCCTTTGCGGAATTCGTATAACATAATATGACGCATATGATCTTTTTCGTTGTTCATCTTCCATGCGTCTTTTCACAAAGCAACTCAAATCAAAATGAAGTTATTTTATGCTTGATTTACAGTTCGGACTGTCACCTTTCCAACGATATATAATATGTATACATTTCTTTCACGAGCGCCACTCTCAAACGATTCGTACGGCATCCAGCGGAATCGGGCACGAACTTATGCACTCAGCCTATACTTATTCGTTTAAAGACTCCGCTGAAGTCTAATTGCAGCGTCTGTTCGCCAGAGGTGCGGCTGCGAGCGGGCATCGGTCTTGAAGCAAGCGGCTCGCTATTTAAATGTGTACAAACTTGTGTACACATTTTAAACTCGATCGCCCAGCGAGGTTGTGCGTTGGGTTTGGGACCAGCCACGTAGAAACCAGCCCCAACGAAGAATTTTTGCATTCCTCGGAGAGACCCCCTTACGATGACGCAAACTTTAAAGGGATCATGATTTGAGGGTGTAAGACAGGTATCCAGGGTTCTTGACGTAGGTACACTCCGAGGATGGGATAGACGCCGGGAACTTTAAAGGCAGGCAAGACTCATCTGTAGAATAAAATAAGGAGTTCGAGTTGCATGAGTATAAAGAGTTTGAGAAGCTGGCTGACAAAGGTAATACTCGAACATTCTATGCGAAGATAGGACGACTTACAGAAGATATCAAGACCGGAGCAGACTACTGTAGGACACAGATAGGTGATCTATTTTATTTTAATATTATTTCATTTTGTTTAACTTAATTTTATGGACTCATTTTCTTCTTTTATTTTATTTTATTTAGTTTTAATATTTTTTACTTTTTATAATAATTTATTTTTTTTTTTTTTATTTTATTTTGATTGATTTTATTTTAACCTTTCTTATGTCAATATAAATTATTTAAGGAGTAAGACTGTAAATGCATCAAAAAAAAAAGTTTTTTTTGGCTAAAAAAATTCTTTGGACCTTCTAGAATAATGAACAAAAGGTCTTACTGAGGGCATCGGGCCGCTCCGATATGTATTTTGTATGTCACAAAACTTTAAACGCAGTTATTTCGAATCACGTTTTTTGAAGTTGGCTCGCAGCAAAAAATTTTCAATATTTTCAATTCGCTTCTTTCTTAGACCTATTCACATTATTTTTTGTTTTTTCTCAAATGCTTCCAAATTTCACAAAAATCAATATTTTTTAAAAGCCGTACGTAATTCTCATGTAGATAAAAAAAAAATTTTTTATTTCGCAGCAGATTCTATTTTGCACCCTTTGTGCTGCAAGCCACGGAGCTCTTAGAAGAAAAATCACTTTACAAAAATGTCCATAGTTCCGCAATTTTAAAATATTTGTTTGTTGTAAATTATCGGCGGCGGCGGTAGCCGAGTGGTAAGCATTGCGACGCGTGATGCATCTTTGACATCGAAATTACCGCAACAGAACCTAGCAAACCACTTTTGTGCTACACGTTTACAGTATCGGGCCCGTAAACTAAATTAATTTTTTTAGCCGCTTTGGCTGCTTTTTCGCCTTGATCGAAGAAAAATTGTAAAATGTAGCGAATTTTCTCTTTGCTGGTGTCCATCTTTGACGACGTACTGAGCCAATCAATCGAAAAACTGTTAAAGACAAACTTTTAGCGCGAATAAACACGTTTTCAGCGCCGAATAGGATGACATGATGCGTAACACTAGTACTATGGACAATAACGCCATCTCTTAGATAAAAACGGACGAAATTTTTACTTTACCTAATATATAAATTAAATTTTTTTTCTATTTAAATATGAGACTAATAAGATATCAAAACATTATAATTTTATTGCCTTTCTCTTCATATAAAAAAGTTTTTGAAAAAATGTGTTTTTTTAGCGTTTACATTGGCCTTACACCTTAATTTAATTTAATTTCTTTCATTACAGTTTCTAATCTTATTTATTATATTTCATCTGATTTTGATGTGGTATTTGTTTTCAGTATTTTTTCTCTCATGCTATACTTTTGTATTTCTTCCAAATGTTAAAATAACAGTTATCGGTAAAAGAATCATTTAGTTGTGACGCGATACCAAAATGGGAATCGTAGCATGCATCGTGGCGTTGCAATTAACAAAATACTCCAAGAAAGAGAGGGTGATATGTAGAGTGCATTCAGTATTTCAAAGAAACTGCATGTAGATGTCGCCAAGTTGAAATGAATTAGTCCAAAAGAAAGTTACCAACTGACAGACAGACAGATAGACATACAAGTTAAGCTAATAAAAGCGTGTTAAAAATAGGACTTATCTTACTTGTACTGCAGTTACTAGCAATGGGCTTAAATAGAAGACAGTAATAGTATCCCGATATGAATGATTTTTGCTTATAATACTAAAGACTAGCGTGTGTTCGTTTTTAATAATCCCAGTCGGATCTGCATAAAAAACCTAATAATTTAATGAAGAATTGTACTATATCCATAGATAACAGATATCATATCTTCTTTTCATATATTGACTTAAGACTATGTATTTATATTTGAAGTAAGTTTCAAATGCACATTGCAGTTGCTATATCAAAAGCAATTTCCTACGTAGAATTTACTGGAAAGGACCTATGATGTTTTGAGCAATTCAAAAAAAGTGATCAAAAAAATAAAAATCAAAAATTAATTTTTTTTCAAATCAATAATTTTGCTGAATTATTTATGATCGAAAATTTTCTAATCACTGAGTAATGATTATAAAGTGATTTTTTTAATAAAACTCATAATGATTTATGAGTTATTATTTATTATATTTATTTATTCATTGTATGAAAGAACAAGGATGAAAGGGAGAAACCTTATTACTTTAGCTAAAATTAAACTTTTAAAATTAGGGATGAGTCAATTCCCCACTCACGGTACGACGTTGATTGGTTGGTCTTGCTATACGAGTATGTATTTTTAAAGTTCTTTTATGATGATTTTTCCTCATGGTAATGTTCTATAACCTACAAAGATGTGTATGCATTTCGCGTATTTGTACACATTTTCATATATATATTTGTATTCCACATACTACATGTATACTTACACTTCTACCGACGCTAAATAGGTCCCTCCGTTCTCTCCACCAATCGCGTACATTTTGCCATCTAAAAGTGCAACCGTGTGATCTTTCCGGGCGCAAGTCATTGCTGGCATCTGGTTCCATGTTCTAGTTCGCAAGTTCCAACTTCCAACTATATTTGTACTTTGATCGTTTCTTTCTCCTCCTTTGAAGATTAGATTATCATCATTAAGAATAACACTGGACCCAAAGAAACCCGGTGTATCCAAATCTGCGTATCTCAGCCATTTATCTTCAGTTTTATTGTATCGTAAAAGACATTTAGGATTCTGTTTAAAGAAATTGTAAATAAAGCGAAAAAATTTAAGAGAAATATACTCTTAAGTAAGGAACGCTAATTGCGACATGCTTTCAATTTGAACATGGGATCGCAAAATCAGATTTTGAAATCAGATTGCAGTGAGGACGTGAATAAAATCGAAATACACTACGTTGGATAATAATATATGTATGTATGTACTTACGGGACCAGTTATTTCCACCGCGAAATAAAACGTCTCTTTAAGATTTCTACGTAAAGATTCTCGCGGTTCCGTGAATTGTAAGGATATTGTTTTTCGTGCCAAAGGCTGACTGACCCATGCTATTGCCTTTAAAGCCAACAACTCACATCCTGGCAATGGGTGAATATTTGTCAATATGAAATTCGCATCGAATTGCGAGAGACGCAAGCAACCAATGAGGTCAGGCAAATGACGTTCACGGCCGAGAGTATCATGTTTGTACCATCGTTTAATCGCGGCAAAGACATCTTCTTCGCAAGACACATTCAAGTCCTCGCTCTCTAAAATTCCCTTCAATTCTTCATAGTCAAAGTTCAAGAACTCAGCGCTGTCTTTTACCTACGGGAATAAGAAAGTGTAATGAGTAAAAAGAAAGGCAATAGTTCTATACGTATGTACACGTATGTAGGTACAGATGTAGGATTATATTTGGTGATATAGGTACAAACGCCTCATAGTTAAAGTGGTTGTATCGTTGAACTCCAAACATTCAAAAAACTTTATTAAATGCTCGTATAAGTGGTAGTATATATAGAACGTTGTATTTTGATGAATATCGCTAAAATATGCCTGCAACTCTTCTTCGCTCATTTTTTCTAGTTATGTCCCAGGGGAAACGTGACTGTTTAATCACAAAATCACAATATTCTAAAGTATTTAGTAGGCGTTATTTACACTATTATATAATTGTGGCTTCCCACAATGAATACCAGTTATTGGACAAAGGAACTGTGACTTTTGATGAAAGAACCTTGCTTCTTTCTGAAAGAGCTCTTTAGATTTTTCGAGAGTCAAATGAACATGAATTGATATTGTGAGCAAAGTAGTATTTTCCAAATTAATTAATATTAGCGAGACTGCACTGTACTTACTTCCATGAAATGTTCTATTTCATACTCCTGGGTTTTCTGCCGAAGGCTTAAACCCTGAGTCTCGCGCTCCAGTTCACTTAGAATTTTTTCCGTAATTTTGGAACTACCTGCAGGAGTTGACGATGAACTGCTGCTTGCCATTTGTATTGAGATAAATGCCTGAAATAGATTGAAAAGTAGAGAATGCAATTGTTGAAAATATAAAGAATAATATTCACATATATATGTACATAAGAAGTGCAGATATGATGATATGAGATTTATTCGGATCGATAAATTTAAATTGGCCTTAGGAGAATGTGGAAAATCATATATCTTTTTTATATGTATGTACCTATGTATGCTATATACGTATGTATATGCATTGCCGCGTACTGGCCGCAACAAAAACTTCTTTTGTGTTTGTTTGTTCATTTCCTTTGTTTTGCCTAATATTCCTTTCACTCCAAGCGTTGGCAGTGGCATTTGTCGGCAAATAATTGTATAATTCAAAGCCATGAATTGTTGGCACGGTTGTGTTCGGTGTGTGCCTACCCAGTGGTATAAGTCTCCAAAAGGAGATGTTCATCAAAACGGTTCCTCCACTAACAAATATTAGGGAAACGGAATGCTTTGCGCGGGTATTCCGTAAAAAGGGGTGTCGCTTTTCTTTTTATATGGCGAGGGGAAAATTATCCCAGTGTACTTGGTGTGCCATGGTGGCGTGCGCTATATAAATCTGTCCCTTTGGGTAATGGGGGCGGCGCCAAATGATTGGGCACCAATACACACACTCGCCTGAGAATTCTGACGGCCGACGCGTAGCTTGCGGCCTGGCTCGTAAGTGCGTGCCGGATCAGATTCGAACGATCTACGAAAGCGTAAACACCTTTTTGAGCGAACGTGCGTTTATCTTTGCAAAAAAAAATAAAAAATAATTAAGTTTAGAGTAAAGGCAGTTGAAGCCTTGTGAGGTTTTTTTGTGTAGTAAAACGGGGTCACCTACTAAATACTCATTTCACCTATTTAGTTGTTGCAATTTGGAAAGTATTAGATCATGGCATTCGGTCAATTCAGAATCAGCAAGTTTTGGAGATTGATTATTACTTTATACTTACAAAGTTATTTACATATGTACATACATACATACATACATATTTACAAAAATACACTTGTGAGGTAACTATTAACATTTTTTGTAGTTGAAAATCAAAATAATTTCGAAATCTTCAACGAAAGCACAGGTACTTTCGACAACCATATATAGGTATGTACATACAGACATACATGCATACATATGTAAACATGCACAGGCCTTTAACAGTTCTATGATTTCTCTTACATTTTTTAAAAAATGTTTATTTATTCATCAGTAACTATCTTGTCCCCTTCAAAGTAATCCCCCTCAGATATAATTTACTTATGCCAGCGTTTTTTCCAATCCTCGAAACACTTCTGAAACGCGATTTTTGGTATCGTCAATAGCTTCTGTTTCGATTTTTCTTTTATCTCCTCAATCGTAGAAAGCCCCTTCCCTTTCATGGGAGTCTTCAGTTTTGGGAAGAGGAAAAAGTCAGCGAGAGCCAAGTCTGATGAATATGGTGGTCGAGGCATGATAACGGTTTTGTTTTTGGCCAAAACCTCACGCACAAGCATCGATGTGTGAACTGGTGCGTTATCATGGTGCAAAATCCATGATTGTTTTTTCCACAATTCTGTGCGTTTCTGATGAATTGCTTCGCGCAAACGGCGTATAACTTCGAGGTAGTATTCCATATTGACCGTACGACCTTGTGGCAAGAATTCATGACACACGACGCCATTCCAATCAAAGAAAACATTGAGCAAAACCTTCACATTTTACCAAGATTAGCATTGTCATAGCGCATTTAATTTAATTTTTTACACAAAACTTAATACGGTTTCTTTGATACATTTTTTCAAATAGTTTAAAATCGAAGAGCACACCAAAATACGACTTACCTTTTTATCTGTCAAAAACAAACTGACAATCCAAAATGGCTGATATTGCCAGCATATACAATACACATGAGTACCAACATAACAGAAAAAAGCGAAAATCGAAGCAATACGTAGTTGAGCTTGTTGCAACAATTTTATTTAGCCTCTTGTTTGAAAAATGTAATAATTTTAGATAAATAAATACAACACGAAGAATTTAACTTTTACTTGAAATCACACGAAATACCTATGTACTCTTATAGCCTATTTCCAGGGGACGTTAACTGCATTTTAGCTTGAATGCATTTAATCATCGCATTTAAATGCGAAATTCTAATGTATTTGTTGTTGTATAAAAGTGTGTTAACTCACTTTTCAAAGTGATTTAACAGAAAATGTTATGTTAAAAGTCGATGCTGTTACTACTAATGTAAACATTTCGCACGTTTCGGTATATTTCTTGCCAGAGTCGTGCATTTTCGGATTTAATGAGGGGCCAGACTTTTATTTTGCATGCTGAAATTTTTTCTGCAAAAGTTACTTTTTTGCATTAATATTGACATAAAAACATATATTAAGTAATTGGCACACATAATGCTTTGTCTCTTCAAAAAAAAAAAAATTAAAAAAAAATTAAAAACAAACAAAAAGCAATTGTGGAATTTCAAACGATCCCCTCAACATAAAAACATACGCGACTCTGGCAACTATCACTATAATGAGCTACTCCTCAAATTGTGGTTTTCTAGAAAAACAAAATAAATATTTACTTAAAAAAATAAACTATGGTAAACTGAAAATGGAATCAAAACGACGCAAGTGGAACCTTACGGGGGAGCAAAGTTTCCTGGATTGCTGGGAAGGAAGAGTTCAGGAATTGAAAGGTTGCCGAAAAAACTCTCATTTACACAAAGAAATGGCGGTGGAGTTAACGCAATCGAGGATCGAAGTCACTGGCAGTTGTAAGCATGCAAAAAAGCAGTTTCCTTTCAGCAGCGTCCACACTATCGAATATCCGAAGCGCAAAAAACAATAATAATTGATTATATTCACAAGTGATTCCACAAGAGCTTCTTAAAGATTTGCATTCGCTTCACACAAAAAAAAGGATGCCAGTAGCATCAGTCAAGCTGGAGCTATCGAATTTAACATGCACACACACACACACACACTTGTTCTTTCATATTTCAAAATATTTTGAAAAAATTTGGCTAAAAGTCGCCTTACACTCACCATGACTAAAATATGCACACAAAAACACTTAGACGCCGGGTTGAGCTGACACAATTTTTAATTCAAAAATATTTCATAACCTTGACATATATTATATGTATTTGAAATTTTTATATGCGCGTATAGTAGCGGAACTGTTTTATATCTTAACCGAAATGAAGTCCAACGCGCGGTGGCTGAAGACTGACTATTTCACTTAGCCGAGCATCTTCATTTATATGTTTAAAAATCTTACCTACTACGAAAGGATATTTTTACTACGAATTTGAATTCACTCTGAATTTGCCAATTTTCAAAACTAAACACTGATGTTAAGAAACACGCCAAATACAAACCAATAGTGCCAAGACGAATCCTTTCTCTTCCCTTCATTTCGCCAGGTAGCCTAAGAAAAATACGTGTACGCAAGCAATATCGCTACAACAACAATAGCATTAGGCGAGTGCAGATTTCGACATTCGGTCGTACGGATAATACAAAAAAATATGTATATAGGGTTTTTGCTTTCGTATATTGCTACTGCCTATAAAATTTTCCTTAAATCTTGCTTAACGGGCACACTTATGTATGTATGTATGCGATGGTGTTAAATATTAGGTATTCCCTAATTTACAAATCCATTAATATATACGTCTGTGCATATATACGTGTATGTGCGTAGCATTAGTAGTTTCCTAAGAAATAGTTTAGATTGCTTACGTGCAATAGAACAAGGACATCAAAAGAGCAGCACGATCCGAGCAAATAAAGGATCAATATAGACAATTTGTATATGAATTTGAGTAAGTATTGTATTATTTGTATGTTTGTGTGTGGGAATAAGCAGGTACATACATGCATACATATTATATGTGATATCTTTGTAGCTATGGCTGTGTAGTTCAATCGGAGATGCTTGCACTGCTTACCAAATGGTTCATTATCCCTTTTGTATGTATGTATGTAGGCATATCTTTGTTATTTACGTTGTATTTGGTTTTAATATGCATACATTTAAATATGTATGCATACATATAAGTTAGCACCAGTTAAGCTACAACTACCATGCGAAGTCAGCAATAAGTTAAAACAGGGAATCAACAAGAACTGGGAATTGACCAGTTGCCGAATCTGCGAAACCAAATAATATTGGGAACAACATCCGGCATGCGCCGATCGAATACTGCACCGACCCAGACGTCGACTCAGCAGAACCAAACAAACATCCGGCATGCGCCGACTGAACACCAATCGCTATTACTGCTGACACAGGTAGAATTTAGTTATATTAGCAAGTAAATTAGTAATTACTTTTGTTAGTTGTAATTGTGAGTTCAACCAATAAAGGTCTATCGACCACTAAAAAGGAGAAATTATATTTTTTTCCCCGTCCGGTAATTGGCGCCCGAGTCAAATAAGCTTGGCAGCGCTCGCGAAGTCGTTATTATGTGAAATAGTGCCACTCGAAAAACTAAAAGTGCCACCAAAGAAGACTAAAAAGTGCCATAAAAAAGAAGTGCTCAAGAAAGAACCTCAAGAAAAAAGTGCCACAAATAAAGTGCCACAAATAAAGAGACTTCGGAAAAAAGTGCCACAAAAAAATTCTTCAAAAGGTGCGACACAAAACACTGATTAAAGTGCCACAAAAATAAACCAACATAAAAGAAACGTGAAAAGGAACTGGAACTTCCTTGACGTCCCACGTCTTGACGGCATCACGACACCAGCCAACCCAGAACAACAACCAAAAATAGCAAGGAGTAAGACAGTGCCCCTTAGTACCGGAAGGAAAACGGAATCTGCACACTTACCGGCATACCAATGCAGCTAAAATTAATGTAAATATAAGTAATTTAGAAATTCGTGTAGTTTAAGCTCCAATACTGGAAATATCCCTTAACAGAAATCATATAAATAATACGATTCTTTATTTTAATAATTAAACCAATAAAACTATAAATAGAAATTAAATAAATAATAAAAATGGCTAACCCAAATCATCTTATTAGGCCACCACTGCTAACCGCGCAGCCAGCAGCCCCTGCAGCTGCAGAACTTCCAAATTCGACTAATCAAATTTCCCCACAGTTAGCTAGTCTTATTAGGTCAATGATAAATCAGACCATTGAAGCTACCGCTCCCACCTTTGTGCAGAACGCACTTAGAGATAATACCCCTCCCATTATATCTGACCAAATTATAGAAGAACAATATAGAAACAACATGGCAGACATGGATAAGGTTCCAGATGTCGTACGATCTTTAAGAGAATTCTCAGGGAATGCCTCGGAATTCAGCTCATGGAGGAAAAGTGTTGAGCGAATTTTAAAAATATACGAACCCACAAAGGGCACCCCTAAATACTTCGGAATTTTACCATAAATGTCATTAGGAACAAAATAGTGGGAAAGGCAGACATAGCTTTAGAGTCATATAACACCCCCTTAGATTGGACAGCCATCTCTCGATGTCTGACCACCCATTACGCCGATAAACGTGACATAGGCACGCTGGAATACCAGATGACTTGTCTCATACAGGGAAGAATGACGATAAACGAATTTTACCAGAAGGTTTATAGCCACTTATCCCTCATTCTTAACAAAATAGGATGTATGGAAATTGGCGAAGAAGCAGTCCACCTATTAACAGACAATTACCGTGCTAAAGCCCTTGACACCTTTATTAGAGGACTTTCTGGGGATCTTCCTAGACTCCTAGGTATAAAAGAACCGAAGAGCCTTCTAGAAGCCCTGCACCTGTGCCTTAAGCTGGAGAATCAAATGTTTAGAGCACACCATGCCAACAACCAGATGCTAAACGCATCATCAAACCCACGACATCTGTAATTACTTCGAGAATCTTCTTAGAATATGCAATATTACCAGTGATACAGTGACATTAGTTTACTGGTAGAAGATGCTGGTGCTGACTGTGTTCATCATAGTTTTGAAAACATAATGGTGTATACACTGGAGAGGGCATAATCCCTGTAGCGCGAGACTCAGTGTGAATGTCTTCGTCAGAAAATTCAGGAAAATATGAAATACATCATCATGAGAGTAAAAAAAGTTCTTTATACAAAATTGGCGATTATTTAAAATGGCAAAAACAAAGATTTGTTTAACATTGCACCAGAATGCAAACTAATTGAGGCTTTTAGACGTACTGAAATAAAAAACTATCCGTTTTGATTTTCCATAGATAAATGTCAGTGCAAAATTCTTGAATTTTTACTATGACAAATTGAAGGGAATCTTGAAGAGCGTAGACTTAAATGTGTCTTGCCTGACCTCATTGATTACGTGCGATTCCTGTAATTTGGTGTAAATTTCTTAATGACAAATATGCGTCCATTGTCGGGATGTGAGTTGCTGGCTTTGAACGCTATAGCGTGTGTCAAAGATATCACTAAAATTCACGGAACTGTATAGTGTCTAAGTAAACAGCTTGAAGAGACATCGAGGGAAGTTGGCGTTGGAAGGAAGTGGAGTGAGTATCAAATCTGTAGTTGCAGTAGTATCTTAATATACATATGTAAGTAGGATTAATAGTACCAACTGACGCAATATCATTCGCCTGTGTGAGTGTCAATTGTTTTCAGCCTTATTATAATGGCACCATGCGTTAATTTTTTCGGTGACCTGATGGGCAAACACAATTGTTACTAAAGTTTACTGAAACGCTTTCGTTGGGGTGAAAAGCCAATAAAATTAGTAACGTGAAAGCGCAATTTCGACGTCTAGTTTGCCGCTATGCAAACCCAAAAGTGTGTTGCCCGCAACCAAATCGCAAGTTTCATGTGCTAAGTCTTCTCCAATTTCGACAAATGCAAATTAACAACGTACAAGCAATAATGTGAAATATCTCAACTGTGGTAACTTAGGTTATTTTGCAGTTAGATGCCCCAAAGCGCAGAAAGAGACGCGGTGCGCAGTTTGTCCAAGTACCACCCATAAAACCGAAGATTGTTCAGTGCAGAAGAAAGTTAACGTGTTTAAAATCATTAATTCAGACGCGGCTAAAAATAAAGAGAAACCAAATGCTGGTGTAGCCAGACATGCTACAAATGCTTTTGTTGGCCATGGTATATATAGGCTTTAGTATGGCTTTGTACAATAGTAATTTATTTTGAAGATATAACGGTGATTTATGCTTGAGTAGCCAATAGAGTTGTTTGGTCTTTATTTTTAATTGTTTATTGTTTATTGGCTTGTATGTGCTGTTTCTATGTTAATCGTTTATCCAAATGCATGCCGAGGTATTTAACGGAGTCATTTTTAGGAATAATATTACCATTTAAAAACAAAGGAGGACTGTCATTTCGCCTTAATGTAAAAAAAATATGTACAGATTTATTAAAGTTTACTTTCATTTTCCAACAGTCCAAACAAGTCTGAATCTTATTTAATTCTTCTTGCACTAAATTAGTTGCTTCTATTGGAGTCTCTCTCGATGACAGCAGAGCAGTGTCATCTGCATATGTAGCAATTAATACATTTTATGTTACAGGTATGTCAGATGTAAAAATGGTGTATAGTACAGGACCGAGTACGCTTCCCTGTGGTACTCCAGCATTCATATATGCTATGTTAGATGTTTCGTCATTTATTTTTACATAAAATGCTCTTTCTGTCAAATAGGACTGTCGCGTACTGGCCGCAACAAAAACTTCTTTTGTGTTTGTTTGTTCATTTCCTTTGTTTTGCCTAATATTCCTTTCACTCCAAGCGTTGGCAGTGGCATCTGTCGGCAAATAATTGTATCATTCAAAGCCATGAATTGTTGGCACGGTTGTACTCGGTGTGTGCCCACCCAGTGGTATAAGTCTCCAAAAGGAGATGTTCATCAAAACGGTTCCTCCACTAACAAATATTAGGGAAACGGAATGCTTTGCGCGGGTCGCCTTTCTTTTTATACGGCGAGGGGAAAATTATCCCAGTGTACTTGGTGTTCCATGGTGGCGTGCGCTATATAACTCTGTCCCTTTGGGTAATGGGGGCGGCGCCAAATGATTGGGCACCAATACACACTCGCCTGAGAATTCTGAAGGCCGACGCGTAGTTTGCGGCCTGGCTCGCAAGTGCGTGCCGGATCAGATTCTAGCAATCTTTGAAAGTGGTAACATTTTTTTCTGCGCAGGCGTGCGATAAATTTGTGAATAAAAAAATAATAATATTTTTTTTAATAAAAATATAGAATATTATCGAGTTTTGCCAGACGGGGCAATAGTGAAAGGGCAGTTGGAGCCTGATTTTTTTTGTGTCACGGAATAGTGTTGTTTTTAGTGGTTTCCAGTGGCGGAACCGAAGTTTGGCGGCATCACCGAGGAGCACCGAAGTTGGGTACCCACACCCGACTGAGAAACCCTGAGTACCATTTTGTTGATTTATTATTTTCTTACGTTTTTCTTGTCGTGCCGACAGTGTCGTTCCTTCGTCTTTCCCATACCCATCCTTTTAGCATCCCGCACCCAGAGCCCAGTCATACAGGCGGGTTGAAGTTACCCCCGGCAGCACGGGAGTAGTGCGAGTGGGTTCGTAACCAGTTTGGTTGGACCACACCTCGGGTGCACCCCAAAAATATATTTTGTTTATTATGTCTTATATCGTTTCTTAATTGTTGTCGTACATTCGTTTATTTACGTCAGCGTCGATCACTTCACTTGGTTTTGTACTTGCTAGTAGTCGTTGTTCTTGCACTTAGCTGTTGACCCACTCCGTCTCCACTAAGCTGGTCGATCGCTTTGTTAGTTTTTGTCATCTCCTTTTTGTGCGGTAGTTTGTTTTGTTGACGTGTGTGGTTGTTGGTAGGCGCTTGACCAACAGCCACTGTAGCTATACATATGTATGTACGTATGTACATACGCACATACATATTATTAATTGGAAAAAGTGGAGGTGACAGAACTTAAGAATTAGATATATTTGGGAGGAGAATATTTTTTTTAATTTAAATAGTAGGCCATCCTTACGTTTGAAACAGTCTATAATGTATTGTAGTTAACTACCCGGTGGCATTGTTCAGGTGTACCGTTATATCGGCGAAATCCAAATTGATGATCAGGTATTACCTTGTTTTCTTTCAATAAAGCCAAATTCTACGTAAAAATATTTTTTCAAATATTTCAGAGAATAGAGATAACAAGCTGATTGGTCTATACGAATTGATTTCGTTCTCGGGCTTGGCAGGTTTGGGTATCATCACAATTTCAGCGTATTTCCACTGAGTAGGGATATGTTCAAGCCTTAGTATTGCATTATATATAAGCGTTAGAAACATAATACCTTTTCTAGGTAAACACTTAGCAACTTTGACATTAATTTTGTCATATCCTGGTGATTTCTTGTTAGTCAATTTCTCGATTTCGTTACGTATCTCTGCAGGTTTAATTGAAGTCATTGGTAAAGATAATTGATATGGTACATCAAGGAACTCAAATATTTCAGCATCGGTGTTATTGCCGCTACTGGTGAAAGTAGTGAAGGTTGCTTCAAGGTATTTAGCATATGTATTCGCTTTGCTTTTATCTGTTCTACACAAAACTTGGTTATTGCCTTTTATAGGTACATTTCTTTTTTTAGGCCGTTTTAAATATTTTGTAGCATTCCATATCTTATGGTACTCACAAATTCTATAATTTAAACTCGCAATATATTCAGAAATCTATTTGTTTCTGAAGTCATTTAATTTTTCTTTTAGCTCCCTTGTAGCTTTATTTAGAGTAGTTTTATTTATTGGGTTTCTACTAGTTTGCCACTTTTTCCGTATGCGTCGTTTACTTTGGATTAATGCTCTAATCTCAGCGGAAACATGAATTGAGTTATGAGTAGCAGTAAATGCTGCTTCGTGTATTAAGTTTGTAAAATTTTCAACTGCATTATCCAGTTCTGTTGAAGTTTTAACAGAGGTGTTAAGTACTACATTTTGGATTATGCAATCTTGAAAAATACCTATTTCAATTTTGTTATTTAAAGCATGATATTTCCGTTGTTTAACATTAAACAACGTGTTGTAGCTAACAATGATTGGAGAGTGATCAGAGTTTAGTTCTTCAGAGCTAGCGATATCTAATAGCTGAGTTGGAATGCCTTTATATACGATAAAGTCTTGGAGGTCAGGAATTTCAATGGGTCACTCGGCCAGTAGGTAGGTTCCCCGCTTGACAAAGTTTTTAAGTTATTTTTCATAATGAATTTATAAATCTCTCTGTCCTTTGGGTTTGGGGTACGTGAGCCCCACCAGTTGTGCTTTGCATTGTAATTCCCTCCTACAAAGAATCTGGGACCGAGGGAGTTAAAGAAATTTTCGTATTCAGTAGCTGTAATACTGTGCCTTGGTAGTGAGTATAGGGCATATATGTGTAAGTCGATTTTATTTTTATCTCAGTATTGATGGTGTTTGAATTGGTTCGAGTGCGTCATATTTGATACAAGATTTAATTAAAACAGCACAATCAGCATGAGCTCTTTTACTTGGATGATTAGAGGCAATTATGTCATATCTTATTTTTAAAAATGTTTTATCTGTAAAGTATGTTTCTGACACTAACATTATATCAATAAAACTTTCATTCCAAAATATTTCAGTTTCTCGAGTGTGACGGGACAAGCCATTGGCATTTCATATTGCTAATCTTAAATTCACTTGCATAGCTTATTAATAAGTAGCGACATCATATTAAGAAGTGTGTTTTTTAATTCTAATTGTTTTTCTAATAACAGTTTTTCTCATCGTATTTTGTTCATTCGCGACACTAGCTTTTAAAACATTAGAGTAAGATTGCTCAGTACTGTTATTTGCCTCATTGTTAATGTAATTTAGTTGAGGTAACTTATTACTTGAGTTGGGGAAGTTTTGCTGTTCTATATTTTTTTCTCCTTTCTAATATTTGTGAGAACCGGTTTATTTCGAACAAGTTGTTGGTATACAGAACATCCTCTGTGATTTACTGTAAGATTTTGCAAGCAATGTACGCAGGTAGGTGAAGTGTCGCTGGGTTTAGTACATAGAGTAGTTGAATGCATTGAATTACATTTTACGCATTTATATGGTTTTTTGCAATATGTTTTGGTATGCCCAAATTCTTGACATCGGTAGCATTGAACAATGTCATTCGTTTGACAAGGAGGCTGGGGTTTACAATGTAAGCGAAATGATAAACACTATTTCAAATGTAATTTATAAAAAAGATTTGAGCTATAAATCGGTAAAAGATGGACAAATTATACTTACGATAACTAATATAGACTAATACGAGTACAGAAAAATTGAAAAACTTAAACAAGACCGACCATATATGAGCTGCTTCTTCTTTATTGGCGTTGGCACCGCTTACGCGATTATAGCCGAATCAATATAAGAGCGCCATTCTTCTCTTCTTTTCGCTGCCTGGCGCCAGTTGGGAATGCCACGTGATTATGCTCTGGGTATTGTGCTGTATTTGGTTTAGCAATGCGATGAATGAGGGAGATACTCTGTGAATGAAGGAATAGAGTTTTTGTGGAAGTTGATTGCTTCTCGCACTATGAATTTTTTTGTGATTTAAATTTTTAGTATTTCTTTTGCTTGCAAAAACTTTTCACATATGTTTGAAGAAGAAGGGTGATTAGTGGAACAGTTTACGCAAAAGATTCGTGTTCAGAATTTGGGGCAGTGAGGAGGCAAACTGCAGATTTAACATGCGGGCGAACGCTTGCAAAATTTGGCAGTGTGTCCGAGAAGCTGACAATTTTTGCATCTCATTGGGGAAGGAAAATATTGCCTTACACTTATAGCCTATTTCCACCGAGCACTTAAATGCATCTAAGGCCTCTGTTAAGTGAATGAAATGTCAAACGTTTCCATCGAAAGTGAGTTATCTCAAACAGCTGATTTTTGTTTACATTTCCAGATTGCAAAATTTGTCACAACTATTGAAATCATGAATTCAAGAGACCGCGGTCATTTTATTTGGCTATTTATGGAATTTTATGATTTTCAAGTGCAGATTATTGCTGCATGGACAACCGCTGCTGAAATGAAAATGCTTTTATGCATGTTTCCATTCTCAATTTTCCTTGTTTGTTTCTTTATACTATTTATTTTGTTCAATCAGCTGATAGCTGCCAGAGCCACACATATTTTTGTGTTGAGGGGATCATTTGCGATTTCGCAATTGTTTTTTTTTTTCTTTCTTATTCTATTTTTTCTATGCATTTATGTTAAAACTAATGCAAAAAAGAAATTTTTTCAGAAAAAAAATTTCGCTATGCAAAATAAAAGGCTCATCCCTCATTAAATCCGAAAATACACGAATCTGGCAAGAAATATACCGAAACTTCCGAAATGATTGCATTAGTAGTGACAGCATCGCCTGTTAACATAACATTTTCTGTTAAATTACCGAAAGTGAGTTAACTCACTTTTCAAAGTGAGTTAACACACTTTTATACAACAACAAACACATGGGAATTCACGCATTTAAATGCGATGTTTTAATGCATTTAACGTCCGGTGGAAATAGGCTATTACCTTGCATCAAGCGATATCTAACTTTTCAGGAATGTTAAAACGATCAAAAGTTAAAAGTATGACTCCAGATGGTTGCATACGATCATTTATTTGTTTTTTGAAATTTATAGACAGCAACACCACCTTGGGAGTTTAGCTCATTGATAATTTCATCTTCGGGCACATATCTAAGAAATAGTGCATAAACTGTACCTTTGTTAGATGCTCATGGTATTTAATAGCACAAATACCATGAAGTTCTTTCGAGGCGATGCATTTTTCGGCAACGTTTTCATTATTAACGAGTAATAGTAAATTTCCATCACGGAGCTTTGAAATCGATTGGATTTCTTTGCTAATATCAGTAATTGAACGATGGACAGCAAAACAAGGGTATTGCGAAAAGGTTTTTTTATCTACTGCTTCTAATACCACGAACTTGGATTTTTTTTGTTTGCACAGCGGGTAGCTCAGGAAAGAGTTCTAATTTTTTGTTAATTTAGTTTTTGTTTTTCTTTTTATTGATTTTAGATTTGTCGGCTAACAAGGCAAACCGATTGCCTGGATTTTTCAGGTTCTGTACCGATTTACTTGAAATTTTTATAGATTCTTCTTTGTTGGCTTGTCTATGGTTGGAACTAGCCCTATCCACAAATTTTTATTTTTACTATTTTTTAAAAAATTCAAAACCGTCAGAAAAAGTGGTCGAAAAAAAAATTTTTTTTTTAAACAGTCGCCATTTTGTGAAATTTTTTTTTTCAAACTTTTCGCTACTTCCGACCATTGCGACATTATTCCTGATTAATAGTCTTTTTTTTTGTTGGTTTCAGATTACTAGGAGGGTTAAAATCATGGTCATAGTCACATGGAAATTTTTAAAGAGCCCCCACTCCGTCAGCTTATAATTTTAAAAATTTTGTACTTTTTTTAGTTTTTAATTTTTTTTTTTGTATTCTAATGTTAACAAACAAAAAATAAAAAATGGATAGTAAAAATATGAATTACCTTTTTTTACGACATTTCAAAAATTACCTGAAATTCATGTTTCTAGACCAGAATACCCCCTTAAGGGTAAGTATAGGTTAGAATATTATGAAAATTTCTTTATTTTGTTGTTCCTTCTTTTTCTTTCCAAAAGAGTTAATTTAGTTGTAGTTGAAAAAAGTACTTAGCATGAGGTAATCGCCTAAGCTTTCCTCTATACGTAAGTGTTGACTGTTTCGTTTTTTACTTTTATGTAAGTACAGATAAAATTTACTTTTAGTGCGAATTAGTATAGTTAAACTTTACAGAACAAAATCTTGATTTTTACACAATTCTTCTAATGAAAAAAATATATATTATATATCCCGTATAAAACAGCAAATTAGTAGTAAGATTCCATTCAGAATTGAGAAGAGTTGCTTGTGTTGATGTCCTTGTACATGTTGTAAATTCGAAAAAATTTGCACACACTTTCTTTTCTCCAGATAAAAAACCCCAATATATAAAAAAACCTTTAGTTTTATCACAATTATTTTAACTTTATCTTTCCCTTGTGATGTCAACAGCTCGCTGGTCTTCCGAAAAAAGGAAAGAAAAGAAAGTAGCATTTTCGCGGGACTCAATCGTAAGCCCAGATGTTTGGCGCATCATATCATACTTAATGTCGTATGACCTGCTGGGCTTAAGGAACATTTTTAAGCTTTGTTTAATATGAACTTCCGTCACAGTACAGCGAAAATAATTAAGCTAGACTTAAATAAAAATTTATGAGAAAAATGTGCAAAATAAAATAAATTTGTATGCATGTACCCACGGTACAAGTTTGCATATATTAGTATATAACATATATACATTTTTACACAGGTGCGTATTAGTTATTGCAAATAACCTGCAAAAAAATTTTATTTTTGTAAATTATATATTTTATTATATTTATATTGTATGTTTATTTTTCATAGGCATTTAAGCCGCTTTAGAATATTTTGACTTATGGAATGACTACGTGTATCGGCTGAAAAGTTTTGAAATTGATTGCTATAGAATATTTTTTACCAGCGTAAATTAAATGCTGATACGAGTATGTGGCTGGTAAAGAGATGACTAACAAATGACAAAATATTTCAATTATGTATATGTAAATAAACGTTGTTATTTTATAACTATAAAACGCTTTAAGTAACAATAAACAGAAATTATCTTAGATAAAAGATGAACTTGCATCAATAAAACTTTGTCTCGGTATAGAATTCAGTCAATGTTCAAAAACCAACACTATAAGTATGTGTCAGGCAAGGTACTTCAGAGCTGGAGTGTTCTTATCCATCCGGACCCCATGACCTGGCCAGCGTAGCCGCCAATGGTCAATGGTTGACTTGTCAGGTCTAAAACATCACTGTAAAGGTCTAATCAGTTTGTTGACAGTGGGCTTTAGTCTTTCACATAATAAGCTCGACAGGACCTTATAGGCGATTTTAAGGTTGCTTATCTCACGATAACTGGCGCAGACTGTGGGGTCCACTTTCTTATGGATTGGGCAGAGCACACTTGATCCAATCATCGAGCAGGCTTTCGCCCGACCTTATACTGCAAAATAGCTGATGCATGCACCTTGTCAACTCTTCACCACCATGTTTGAATAGTAGTTTTGCCGGTAGACCGTCAGCTCCAGCCGCTTTGTTGTTTTTTAAGCGGGTGATTGCTATTCGAATTTCTTCATGGTCAGGTAATGGAATGCCTTTTTCATCGTTATAGATTGTGGTTTTTGTTGACCATCTCCGTATACTTCATTTTTACTGCTGTGTTCCCTCCATAAGTAAGTTGTCGTGTCTTCTCATAGAATTTCCCAGTGTTGCCATTGTCGGCCAGCTTCTCAAGCTCTTCATACTCATGCATCTCGGTCTCTTTTTTTTTTGTCTGCAGGTGCGTGTTGTGGTCAATCTCAACGTTGCGAGTTAGGCAGTCTGTTTTCTCTCCACTGCTATCGATTTTGGGTCCTCGTAGCATTCGCATGTCAAGTACGTTGAATAAATGTTTTCCGTCAATCACAACATGATCGATCTGGTTTTGTGTTTATCGATCAGTGAACAGCCAAGTGGCTTGATGTATTTTCTGCTGAAATCTAGTACTACTGTCGAAAAATCGTCCTTCTCTTTCGCCAGAGCGTAGTCGCAAATCAACGATATGTTGAAAAATTTCGCTTTGATGCGGATTGTGGCCAGCCGCTCATCCACCGGGGTGAATGCAAGTACTCGATGACAGAGTCTGTCTTCCATCACAAATCCGACACCAAATATACGCTCCTTTATATGGCCGCTGTAGTAAATGTCTTAATGCCCTACTCACTTCCTTCCTTGTCCCGTCCATCACACTTCTCGGTAGGCGGTGATGTCAGCCTTTAGCTTAGTGAAGATATCAACCAGCTGGCCAGCGACACCTTCCTAATTAAGGGACGGAAATTCCAGGTGCATGCCCCTGGCGGGTCCCAAACCCAGCGCACAACCTCGCTGGGCGAGAGAGTTCAAAATTTTTACACATTTATATAGCGAGCCGCTTGCTTCAAGACCGACGGCCGCTCGCAGCCGCACCTCTGGTGAACAGGTGCTGCAATGCTTCAGCGAACCCTTAAACCGAGTAAGTCAGAGTGGTTCCACTGAAGCTTTTTCTCTCATTAGCTGTGGCCCAAGGCTTCACCCGGATTGGTTACCGTATCTTGCACAAGGGTTCACTACGTTTCCAAGACGCGCGACGTGGACGCAAGAGTAGGAATTGAGTATAGCCTCACAACTGTAACTGCATACCCAAAATCTTTACTACACCCCATTACAACCCATCCTGCAAACACGAGAAGAAAATTATGCAAGGAAATATGTCCGAACACTAATGAAGAGAAACTACCTGCTAGCAAGTTCCCTACCAGAATCTAGAAAACGCACTAATTTACTTGGCTGCATCCACTAGAGCAGATATAGAGCACATAGTGAGCATTTTGAGTTAACTCAATTCGAACTACGAAAATCAGCATTGGGTACCAGCAAAGCGTGTGCTGCAATACTTAAAAGGCACTCCGATAACGAAGGTGCCGGTAAGCTAAGCAAAAATCAATTTTTTCATAATCGTACGAAACGTCGACATTCGTCATCATTTCGATCGCGAAGCCGTCGATTTAAAGCATATTAAAGTAGAATATATAAGTACAGAAGAAATGACAGCAGATGTCTCAACAAAGAGCTTGCCTGCAAACAAACACCAAAATTGCATTAAAAATCTTGGAATCTTCCAACAAATGCAAGGACCTGCAGTTTATACTAAGCCGCCTCCGAACAACTGATGGTTTTTTTATGAGGAGCTTTATTTCATGTCCGAAATACACTCGGAGGGGTGGACATTCCCTGCCGAGGGGCGACCGCAATTACGAAATTTAACTTAATTTTGTATTTAAATTAATTTTCCATAACCTTTGGATGTTGGTGGCACCGGGATTTGAACCCGAGCCTTCCGAATGTCAGTACGCATTGCTAACCACTCGGCTACCGCTGCCGCGGCATTACCTGCTCTCGCTTTATATCCTTCTTTTTCCTGTTAAATTACAAAATAATATACACATAGAACATCTCGATGAATTGAAGCTTCCCTATTATTTCTAAAAACAAGAAAAAAGTCAAAAGAAATTAATAATTAATAAAAAATTAAATAAAAATAAATGATAAATGATAAATAGTAAAAAATAAATAAATAACAAATTGTAAGTAATGAATTAAACAAATACACAAAAGGGAGCCGATTGGGGGTTTAATTTAATGTATTGAATGAAATACACCATTTCGAAATTCACCATAACAAACTGAACGGTCTATGTATATCAGTGTGATATATCCCCTATTTTCCCAAAGTTGGAAAACATCCGGCAGGTAGGGATGGAAATGGAGAATCACACAAGTAAATTCAATTGCTTTTTTATTTATATATACAATTATACAATTTCTGAATGTTAAACATTAGCTTATTTTGTTACAGTTTATGGCTCACAGTCACGTCTTGATGGTGGGTTTTAGATTGAAATAAAAATTAAAAGCGTGGAGGGCAAAGAACCAAAGGTGCACGGATTCGAGTTGCCAACTTTCGAGCCTTTGGGAGTCTTCCTTAACCCTTTAAGGGCTGTTGCCGTCAACATGACGCTCCGCCTGCCTCGTAGTCAGTAGCAGCAACTTCTATTCCAGTTTTTCGATGGCCTATCGCTCATCAGCAACCAATCGTCGCAGCCATTTTACACGCTGTTGGGTTGACCGGCTGATTATCTCAGCTCATACCTTTTTACGCAGAGATTGGCGTTGATGTTTCCCTTCGTGGAGAAGAGTATGGTTACCAAGTCCACATCGATGGCAACTGGCTTCTGACTCACATGCTCCGGTTGTGTGTGACATTGCCAAGCAGCTGATGCAGTATTTGTGCCCCCTTGCACACTGATAGCGTTCACGTGCATCCATAGCATGAAATGCGGTGCACAAACTCATGGGGTGCAATCGGCCACACAACCGGAATTTTGTGGACTCCTTTCATCTTGATCTGCAAAGATATATATCAAAAAGAGAGTTTAGTATAAGAACATCAGAAATGTGAGTAAGATTTTAAAATATGGGTGAAATATGTGTGTTAAGTAATTAGTGGAATGTGGTATTGGTATTGTCATAGCTAGACTGGGGGTAGAAGGCACAACTTGAGTATGCTTCGGGTTATGATTCCATGCTGAGTTTTCATGTCCACAACACAGACATTTCCAATGGGGTCCAAAAAATAATCAAGTAATTAAACCCAGTCGTCATTCGGCTGGAGAAAGCCAGTCAACTTTAACAACGACCTTTTCTCCTTCCTGAAAGTTTCGTTGAGGCGTTCGATTTAGGTCTTGCTGAAATTCGTTCTTCCAACGCATGCTAATTTCGTGGTGGAGAACCTTTAGTCTCTGCCAGTTAATGATAAGGGGGAGTTCTTTAGCGTCCGGACCAGGGGTGCTATAAAAAGAGCTCCACGTATAAAATTTCTAGGGGTAAAAGGTAGTAAATCGTCTGGAGCTTGGGATATAGAGGACAGAGGCCTGGGGTTTAATATGGCTTCAATCCGATTTAAAGGAGTTCAGAACTTTTCAAAGGAGAATATGTTGTGAAAGCGCTGTGCTGTTTTTTAGTTTTCCTATGTCGGCTTCATGTTCTGCTAAGTGCACTCCCAAATCCCGTTTTGTTGTACCTATGTATAATTTCTCGCAATTCTCGTTGGTTTTCCCTTTGCATTTAATTTCATACACTACGTTGCTTTATTGTTGTGTGTTAATTGGTGTTTTTGTTCTTGTGAATATTTGTGCGAGTGATTGATTTGACTTGAATGCGAATGTAATATTTTGTTCTTTCTTGGTTTCACATCCAAATTTTTCACTGAGCTTTGGTATGTATGTAACGCTGTAATATGTCTTAGGTATGTTTGTTGTATCTAGTTTTGATGTTTTCTTATTACGAATATTACGTTGTCCTAATATTGTCTGCTGTATTAATTCCCGTATTAGGTACTCAGGGTAATTGTTGTTTTTGAGTATGATATGTATTTTTTCTTTATTGACATCATGAAATTTTTGGTGGCTTATAGTCAGTCGTCAGTATTTTGTTTATTACATTTTTCGCTGTGTTGATTTTGCATATCATTGGTTGGGAAGAAAGAAAGTTTATCAGGCGTCCAGAAGTTGTAGGTTTAGAGTACCAGTCAAGAATAATTTTGTTGTCGTCTCTATGTACCTATTTTTGTGTCGAGAAATGCAATATTTTTCTCCACTTGTTGATTTTATTATAGGTATTATATTTTTATATATTGTTTCTCAAAATTTTCTTAGTTTTCCCCTTAACAAGGAGGTTTTCTATCATTAGAAATTTCTCTCGCAATAATTCCATAGTTGCTCGTGTTTTGTGACATGTGACACCTTCTTATTGAAGCCAAATATTGTCCAAGTCGTGTTTTACAGTTGCAGGTCAAAACAAGTCGGTTATCATATGTGTACGACTATAATGCTCCGGATTAACAGTGACAGTCTCGCCGTGATCGTTTTCAAAGAACTAAATGCAATCACTCTTCCGTATCAAAGAACGCATCAGAGAGCAAGTTCTTTTGGGCGTAATGGCCTCTCTTTAATTATTTGCGAATCTTCGGAGCTCTAAATGGGACAATTTTGCTCATTTACGAATCCCCCGAGTGAGAAATGTGCCTTGTGTATCGCTGAAGAAATGTTTTTTTCTAGATGTAGATGTAACTTCAAGTGCAAAATATGCCATAATGTGCCGTTTTTTACCGGAATGGGTAACCCTATACATACGAGTATGTATCGTCCATTTAAAATATTCGGGAAATAATGGCTGGGTAAGCTGATACTTCTTATTATATCGCCATCATTAATTATGCCGCACAGTAAACAAGTAATATTTCAATAAAGAAATTTAAAAAAAGATAAAAACATTCATAAAAATTTATATTTCAGATAAATAAAAAATAAAAATAAAATATTGGGTGTATGCATTAACTCGTGCGGTTTTTTTCCGAAAATTAAGACTTTATTGTAAAAAAGTTGTTATATCATACATTTAATGTTCAATGTTCTGGCAGTTTGTGGATCCCATCCCAAAAGAACTTCTCCGGCTTGGAGGTCAAGAAAGAATCGAGCCAATTTCTGATACCCTATTTTGAAGTGAAGCGTACTCCGGTGAGGGCATTCTGCATTGATCTGATTAAGTGGTAATCGGAAGGTGCTATGTCTGGGCTATAAGGCGGGTGAGGTAGAACTTCCCAGCCACAGTTTTCCAAATAGTTTTTAACATGTGGCCGACCGTTATCATGATGAAAAATTATTCATTCGTGTCTGGTTGCATATTCTGGTCGTTTTTCCGCGATGGCCTTATTCAGACGAATCAATTGTTTTCGGTAGAGGTCCCCATTGATCGTCTTACCCGATTTCAATAGCTCATAATAGAGTACACACTTGTAGTCCCGCCAAATACATAGCTTAACCTTGGCTTTGCCGATGCAAAGATGACTTATTTTGGTGACGTTGAAGCAATATTTTCGACATGCAGAATCGACGTTCCATGTTTCTTGGCTTTAATTCATAAGGCACCCAATTTCCAAGCTTCTGGATGAATCGTAATGATTTTAATCGTCTGGAAACAGTTGCTTGATAAACTCCTAATATTTTTGCAAGTTCTTCTTGCGTCTGGCATGCATCTGCGTCGAGCAATGTCTCCAATTCTTCGTTTTGAAATTTTTTTGGCTGTCCGGGTCGTTCTCCGTCGTCTAAGCCGAAATTGCCACTTTTAAACCGATCAAGCCACTTTTGGCACGTTCGTTCGGCTAAAGCATGGTCACCATAGACGTCCAGTAAAATACGATGGCTTTCGGTAGCACTTTTCTTCATGTTAAAGTAATGAAGATGAACTTCCCGCAAAAACACTTTATCTGGTACAAATTTCGACATTTTCAAATGAATGAAACAAATTTTTGTTCACGGTAAAACAAATGACATCTAGTGAAAACGACGCGAAACGACAGTACCTTTGAAATGAACATAGCCTCAGATGAACACGACGCGAAATAATACTAGTAGAGCCCTCTCTTAGAAAACCGCACGAATTAATGCATACACCCAATAATAAAATTAAAAATACTCAAACTATATAGTTAAAGTAGCGAATGTGTAAATTTCTGACAACTTTTTCCGCCGTTCCGCAAATTTCTTTAACCACTCCAGACAAATAAAAATTATTCTGCTGAAATTTCCAAACGTAACCGAAATGTTAATTGAAATACCAATACCAACGAGGAAAACTCTCCTCTTTACCGCTTTAACGGCATACAATTTTAACACTCACCCAAAACTTTCACCTCCACTGTACGCTGCGCTGTATAGCTGTGCTTGTTGCGGCAAACGCGATGAGTAGGATGCCGTTCTGAACACGCTGTCATATGTTAGTAGGCAATTGCACTCCATCTGCAATGTGAAATGTATATGTATGTATACAAAGTATAATAAAAACAAAAACCTAAAAACTATCACTTGCAACCAGAAATGTAAATAAGGATTAGGATGAACCATTTACTACAAAAACTCTGTAAGTTGATCTGATGCTCGCCCCACCAGAATCAACTATAAGACGCTCAAAGTGTTTCTTGAAAACCTCACCCTTAAGAAATTATCTGCAAGTTTTTGGAAAGAAGTCAATTTCTTCGAAACCACATTAAAATCCTGCCCAGTCTTCGGCACATGAAATTTGACAGGTAAACAAACTAATGGGGTTTTTCCTTTACTTTTCCTAGAAATTTCTAAACAAATCTCCAGACTCTTGCTACTTCAAGGGCTGCCGAAGTCTTAATATAGGGGAAAATATAAGGATGAGTTCTAGATTTATTACAAATTGGAGAGAAAGGTTTGATAAAATTGGAGGGAAATTGAAGCTTTCATACTTCGATCATCAGGCACATTAGTTAGGTACACATTGTATATCTCTTGTACTTTTCAAATCACCTAATGAGGTCTCTGTTGCTATAATAACTAAAGGTAAGTAAGTATTAATAATTTACAGAATTCTAAAAATGTTTATGTTAATTGAAAATTGAGTAAACGGTTTCTCCACCTAGTCTTTCTTCAGGCCGTTTGATCAAGTAGAAGCCTGTCATCACACTTTTCATCCATATCCTTGAATGTGTTCCCTTTCATTTCCGTCTGGTTTGCCTAGATTTGCCGCAAATTTCACTATAACAAGGTTAGCTCCTAGGTAAGTGTTTTGATGAATGGTTTGCACGTAGCAAAAGGCATATCTATAGGTCTTTATTGAGAATTAGCTTTATCGTGTCCTCGTCAGTCTTACAGTTTCCTTCGATGTCTCATGTGAGGAACAATTTGTTTGTCCATCTTCTGCAGAGTTCTGCGACAGTCCAGCACAATTAGAATTCATTGTGGGCGAACCCAATGCTTTTATTGCTGTCTTGCTGTTACTGTACATAAATATATTTTTATTTTTGAACCTGGCTTCGTTATGTAATGTTCCGATAGCCTGAAAGTAATGAAAGTACCATGGAGGCTTTCGTGAGAATACACCACCACTGACTTTCCTCTCAAGTTTTGATTCATCCGTGTATCTATTTAGTCTTTCTGAGTGCCCCACAAGTTGAGTACTCTATTAGTTTAATTTTCCTAAAAGAAGTGCGGCTATTGCCGCCGACTAATATACCATCAAATCTAGTCCTATCATATTGATTATTGTATTTAGAGCCCATGGGTTAGAACAAATTTCCCCTTATTTGAGTCCGTAATGGGTAGAACATGTCGTCACTCTTCACAGAGTTTTCTGCATCAAGTCATATGGGCCTTGAGGAGTTTCCTATATATGGCATGGCTACACCTTTGGTTTAGACAAATGCTCTGCCACCATATCAATCCGTTATACTTGGGAGCGAGTTTATTGTGAGATGCCAAAGGGAGAATGGCGGGAGAACTCCGCTTTGAGGACTTCCTCTGATAGCTGACACTCTTCTATATTAGACTCACAGATATAATTCTGCTTAAGAGCAATAGTATACATGGCATAACGTATTTAAATACCTCCTCTTTGTTTCAGAAAACAAATATATATAATTCCCAATTGTAGAGATGCTTTCCAAAGAAAGAGACTAGTTTTGTGTAAAGCACATTTGGTTTACTTCCTTTTTGATAGGCGTACTGACCATTTTACAGCAAGATCAACTCTGTCTACCTCTCTCTCTCTCTCTATCTATTTTATCAACAGCGAGGGCTTTGATGTTCTCCAATGTTTTTGCCCGGAGGTTGATGGACTGATGGGTTTAAAGTCCTTTAAAAGGCTATGTAGGTGCATATCTTATGATTACGATAATTAGGAATTATGATGGATTAGGTGCAGATCACACTTTACTCGTTATTTTTGAACACAGAACTGTGAAAAATGCCGGACAGTCCAGCTATAAAAAATATTGCTATAAAAAATAGAAACAGCCTAACAAGTTTATCTATAGCTTAATATGCAAAACGCAAGCTGCAACACATTCTCTATGCTAAGTATGTACATACATACACAAATGTATTTTTTACATATATAATATGTAAAGAACTCGTTGAGCAGAAATGTCCGCACAAATAGAATTTTGTTTGCAAGGTCCCTACAGTGACGGTGACTGATGATAGAGCCGCTGCTACACTGAGCTGTCAGCAGGGTTCAAATAAATACATACAAACCGTATATTTATGCACAGTTGCAAATTAATAAATACTCGTATATGTGGGTATAACAGATATACATATAGTTATGGCTTACCTTTCTCTATGATGATGCTGTCGATTGGATATCCTGCCACGGGACATTTAAAAAAAAAATGTTTTACCCGCCACAGCAGATAGTTTTGGCATCATGCGCACATACGGCATACCTGCAAAGTAAGTTGAAGAGGAGCATACACGTAGATAAATGTATTGTATAAGTACGTATGTATGTTTGTAAATGAGGATTTTTTCAGGTGAGTAGATGTCAGCTAAACACACAAGTAAATATACACAAACAAACATATACACTTATATAAATATATGTAAATGCGCTTATTAACTTCTTTGTATTGTAGTTTGTCAGCGGCAATCATGGCACTCGTATTCATATATTTAGACGTGCCGCATGTGATGCTTTCCCTGTACGCGGAATTGGGACATATTGGCCAATCAAGAGATGATCGTTCTGTATAAGGATTAACAGAAAGGAAGAAACATACATTTTAGCTGGAAAAAGTCTTTTTGGGGTTTATATGTAACATAAAACAGATATTAATTTTCGCTAGCTAATAATGTTTTTGTTGGAATGGGAAATTAATTTTAAAATACTCGCATGTGTAATTTAAACAACAAGTTTTGAGCAATATATTTTTGAACTGAGACATCTTTTCCTGATCTTTAATATTAAAAATGCCAAAATGGCATTATACCACTCCAGTGAGCTGAATATCTGTCTAAGGCTGCATATTATATGGGAGAAAAATGTATACAAAAACTTATCTAAAATATATTTAAATTTCTTTATATAATTCCTTCTAGATGTTCTGGATCGCAACTAGTACCATTTTTATTAAGAAAACACTTCATTGAATAATATGTAAATAAATATGCAGTTAAAGTTCACTGTGCCTATTAATTTTATAAAAAACGCCATTCAATTATCTAAACAACAAACTACCTCGCGTAAAACTTTCTGTATGAATCTGAACAAAATGGATATTCATACGTGTATATATATTTAGCATATAAAATAAATGACTAAAGAAACCTATACAGACGAAAATTTTATTTTTAAAGATTAAAAAATATAAATAAATATATAACCAAAGTTCAGCTTTAACATTTTCGTCAAGACTCACACGCTACAAACAACGACTACGACCAAAACCATTATGGAAACCGCATCAACAACAACAAAATCGGCAATGAGATTATGGCTGAACGCACACTCACTGAGTTCTCTCTGCTACCACAAACAAAACAAAAAATTAATGGACGTAAAGCACCAAAGCAACTTCGCAACTAGCGCATTCAACGCATCCACCAGCCCACCAAGAGCAGCCGCATCTTCAACGTTCTTGCCTACTTCGCAGTCGCAATGCATTGCTTTGCATCGTTGCAACGGCATTGGTGTGCTACTAGATGGGTGATGATGGCATTGTGGCTCATTTATATACATACATACATACACATATGTGTCTCTACGAGTGGTGTAGTTTGTGTGGAGTACATTTTAAGACGCAGACGTTGGAGAATTCGAATGGCGTACAACTCTCATGTTGACTTTAATTTGCGTTTCCTCTCGTGCATGATCAAAATGGAAGTTATGCAATACACTCGCGCATACGAAGAGCAATAATACTTAAGTGAAGCGTGGAAAGCATTGGCAAAACGATTGCTCACGAAACTTTCGAAAGAGACCCGTCGCAAGGTTCTTAAGACGATATATGAGTATTAGAAATGGAAAAGTGAAAAACATAGAACTTGATCTACGTCAACAAACATCAAACCTCGGATGCTCAATGCAACAAAAAACAAAATCCAAAAAATAATGGGGATGAGTTATTTCTGGTAAAAAGTGGTCTTTAGTTGACCATCCGTTAATGCATTTTAAAAAACCTGATGATGAGAGTAATATCAGAAATAAAATCCAACTTTAACAGAGATGAAATAACAAGAAATAACAACTATGATTTAAGCTTCAGCATAACGTTAAGGTAAAAAGTAACATGGAAGCAATCCCTGATAAATATGAAAATTAAACCGGTCTCACAGGTGTGGTGCACTAATAGGACTGCAGAAGATATTGGTGCGGGAATTGCGGGACCCAAATCAATGATATCAATAGCAAAGAGCAAATAACTCGGCATTTTCCAGAAGTCTGGTTGATATTTCCTCCAGCGCAGAAATAATACTTAAAATAATAACGAATAGAACAACACTTAGTAATTTGTTATATTTTATATTATATTACTATATTATTTTGTTTTTTGTTATATTTAATTTTGTTTCATTTTATGTTATATATTTTTACCCATCAAAATCTAGACCGATGAGGTTACATAGACGGACTGTGTTGATTCAGTCATGCCCGTCTTTCCATCTGTTTATATGCAAAGTCGTTCCTCAGTTTCTGAGATATTTTAACGAACCTTGGTACACAGTTGCACTGATATATTTAAACGATAACTTGTCAGAAGCGGCCTGGTCGAACTACAATAGCATATATTAGTGAATTACTCATTAGTTTAAAAATTAACGACTGTAACATTTAACTCCCGCACACCGATTTTGATCAAAACTATGTCAAAAAATCCTCTAAGAGCACGAAATTTGGTATTATACATTCCAGCCTAGTGCTCACCTGAATCCATTCAACATTCTTCTCCTTATTTTAATTTACGTCATTTGATTTTATTTCATGTAATTCTGATTTATTTTAGTTTTTACATTCTATTTTTTTATTTATTAAATATTATATTAAATAATTATATTTTATTTTTTATTTTTTCACATTAATTTATTCTATTTTGTTCTATTTATTAAACAATTTGTTATATTATATCTTATTTTATTTCATTTCTTTAATTTTTAATTTTTATTTTATTTTAATTTTTTTTACATTTTATTTTATTTTTAGTTTTATTTAATTTAATTTTATTTTATTTTATTAAATTTTAGTTTAAATTATTTTATTTTATTTTATTTTATTATATGTTTATATTTGTATTATATTATATTGTATTATTGTAAGGAAAAAGGAGAGAAATACGAAAAATATTTCTCTGGTTTTATCACTATCCATAGTTGCTTGGTATTCAAGAAACCTTTTTAGAACATTTCCTGAAATGTTACCTTATGCTTCAAACTCCAAGTGGTTTCAAAAGCTCTTGCCATTACTCCCATCATCTATCATCGGAAAATAAAATATGCTGCGCTATATGCAAAGAGTGTATGTTTCTGTGTGTGTATGAATAGGGATATAAATATGACTAGCATTTTCCACACAGTATGACATATTCAAATTCGCTGGTGACAGCATTCTCGCGTTGATGCTTCACTCAAAGCCTGAATGTGTTTACACACACACTACATTCATACATACATACAATACATACATATGCACATGAGTACATATTTGTGCAATTTCCGCAAATGGAAAAATTGAATTTGAAATATGAAGAAGTTTGTAGTCGCAACGCAAAAATCACAAACACCTTGTCTTCTATGAAGTAACTTAGACTGAGCGTCTAACTGACAGGTAAGTAATCGAGTTAGTAATTCTTTTAAACCTGTGGAAATGAAGTGATGTAGCGCAATGCCTTCGAAATTGACGCATATTTTTTTTAATTTTTATTAAGGAAAACCATATTTAATTGTGGCTGGAAATGTAGTTAGCTAGCATATACATATGTATGTATGTAAATATGGAATTATGTATTTGTAAATAAATGAATGGTGTATAAATGCATATATTGTTGATAAGATAAAGCTTAATGTTACTTATTTTAATTTTTTTTTTTTATTATAAAATCTACCCAGACTAAAATTTAATTTTCTAGTTATTTACATATATTGTATATATTTTTTTATTAGTTTCCAGCCTTAAAATATTTTCATACTTACATTTGGCAGTGGAAATCCATCTAAGTGCCAGACGATTTTTGGTGTTGGGTTGCCACTCTTCTCTACATTTCAGCGAGACTGATGGTCCTGGTTGTATAGTTTGTTCGATGAATTTATAAATGAGTTGCGGTGCCACCTCTGTAAGAAGCAGGAAGTAATTATAACATTTATTTCTGCCGTAAAAACTAAGAGTTTGATAGAGAGTTGCAAATAAGATCACTATAAGAAAAACACATATAACCTTCGGTCTTAGCTCAAAAAGCAAGGGCAATGTCGAGATTACAGGGCACATATCCCCGCGGTTGACATTGAAAACTTATACTTCAATGTAGAACGAAACAACATTTAAATCGAGGGATTTTAAATGGCTGGCGGCCTAAGTGTTGTAATATATTGCGACGAGCTGAACCTCAGACAACACTTCATGTTGCCAAACCATTAAAGTAATTTTCAGGCGGAGGTATTTGCTATGCTGAGTAAAACAATACTGCAGAATTTTTAACATCATGTACATACAACTCTTTACCTTGAAGTTTCAAATCTTGTGTTCTCTGTGGTTTTCAAAGATTCCATCTCTTTCAATCCATGACAGAGAAGCGATATAGGTATTTAACTTATTTCAAATCACTTAGTTAATTGTAATATCACGAGGAGATTGACTCCCTTTGTAAATTATACCAGAGGTTATTCACTAAGCCCAAGAGAATGCCTCGTGAACATCATTGGAACACATACAAAGACGGACTTTGCACCTGCCAGTAAGCTTTGATGGTAGGCAAAAATATATTTTAGGTGGTATTTTTTGGGGAAAATGTGGGCCCAAGAGAAATGGTTACGACCCCTAGGTAGCCTAATGTTCTTAATAAGCCAAAGAAAACCTGTTATATACTTGTATATCTATCGCCTCTTGCATTTAAGACACTAGAGATAAAAATAAGTTACTCTCACTCAGTTGTTCGAAAAGCACATGCATAGAAAGGTTTTACATATGATAGGGACTACTGTTTGGCTTTAAATAATTTACTACTAGATACCGTAAGATCTACACTAGATCACTTAGGTGTGAACACTTCATTGGGGGACATCATTATTCAGATACTTCAATATAGAACTGTTACCGTGGAGAAATCGGGTATGTCTATGGGGAAACACCATAGGACGGTGGGTCTCTTGAACTCACTTCTAACTGGAATATAATGGTGTGATGGATACACCGATGACATAGCCAATGGATACAGCTGCAAATTTCTAAAGACCAAATGTGATTTAATGCAGGAAATACTTCGGTATTGATCTCCAATCACTATTGACTCTGTATTAACTCTAATCAAGTGGAACTTGTTCTCTTTAGCAGAAATGCATCAATTAGTCGAGAAGTTCTAAATGAAAATAAGAGTGAGAGATAAGGTTATCTTTTACGGAGTCATTCTTGACAAAAACAACTAGGCTAGAAAAAGCATATTCCTGAGATATGTATCCGTGCTATGACCGAAACTGTAAGTGAAACTGTAGTGAAAATAAACAAACATTAACCTTTTTGGACTTTGGAAGACTTAAAAGAAAGTATTTAAATGCAGCACTGTTGTACTTAGAACCACTCTAAATGAAGCTCTATACGTTATCCTTGACATTCTGCCTATAGAATTGGCAGCATTTCCGGTGACATCGCTGTGGTCTCTTCGCTTAAGTGAACAGAAATTGTGGAGCTAACAATCAACAGGTGTTTCAAAAATCCCTGAGTACCTTTTTACCAAGCAGCGCAGCCCGTTGAGTGTCTACTTCTGATAATCTTTAGGACAGTGATTCCATACAGATGATTCAGAACTTGGGGTAGAGCAGGAGCAGGTGTTTTCTCGCGTAACCGTTAATTGTAACTCTCTCTCATGCTACCAGACTATTCACAGGTAGAAATCTATGCAGTACTGAAATTAAATTAAACAAACTGGAAACAAAGAGATATATTCAACCCTCGGGGATAGGTACGCAAGTCAAGGGAAACGGGACTGAAAACATCGAATGGTATATATTCCTTGAAAAGGTAGAACATCTCAAAGGCAACAGGAGGAAAAACGAACTGTAGGCAAAAAAAAACTTTTCGGGGTATCACAATGAGTCTTTTTGGCTTAAGTACATCGATGCACACATATCGGCATCCACAGCTACTTACCTTCCTAATTCATATCCTTATATTGCAAAAGGTAATATTGTATCAAAACGGCCATTCAAGACGAATGCTTAGTCCAATTTGGCGCACTAAAATAATTTACTCACCACCTCATTCAGCTGTGCCTTGCGCTGATTACAAGTCATTTTTCATAATACACTGATACATTCCCTTGTCTTCTTTCGTAATTGATGTAATGTGTATACCTATGCTCTGTAGAAAGTAAATGAACGCGTGCACCGGAACGTAATGGTTGACCGTCCTTCAGCCATATAATAGTTTATTTTGGAAAGCCCGAAATGCTGCAAATCTGTAAATAATAATTAAAAATATATATATTTATGTACGTATGCATTGTATATACACGTATATTATATATATGCATCAATAACAATCATTAGACTAATTGAGGAAAATTTTCACTTCTCCCAACTTACCAAGTTCGCTGTCTTGCCGGGATTTACCGTCTGTATGGTGGGTTGTATGCTGGCAGTGAGTTGCGATATAACAGCAATTTGTACTTCCAAAGTTTTGCTACCCGAGTTGGTAGCTGTTCAGAAGAAGGCGCCGCTATCTGACCAATCAACCAATGTTGTATATATTCCTCATTATTTGGCCGTTTCGTGTGCCAGCTGGAAGTAATTTACAAATGGTTGAAATTTATTAGTTGAAGAAATGTTTTTTGTTTAGAAAAAACTTTTAATTTTCCACTTGCCAAGCAAAATTCTTAACTTCATTAAGAGAGTTGTTTGGCAGTAAAATGGTTTGTGGGTGAATAATTGTGCAAGTTCGAATAAATATTAAAGTGAATCACTTAACGCAATCGCACTAGCCTTTTAAATAGAATGTACGAGTTCAATAAATTAAGATTTATTTTAACTCGTGGAAATACAATATAATATTATGGTCTAACTAATCTAAAGTAATCATTTTTCTGAGAAAATCATCCCTCAGACCCCTTCTTAAAATGTATACACGGTTTTCCAATAAAAGGTCTCATTTTGAAAAAAGGCAGATATGCCGTTAATTATTATGCCATAAAGGAAAACAATATCAGCCAAATAGCCGATATAACTACGCTTTTAGGACAGTAATCTTTTATGAAATTTTCCGTCACCAAATCGCAACTTTGGTTTGTTGGCGTCGATTCACATGGCCCAAAAGAAAGAAGTAGATAACCCGGTCCGGAAACTTTTCCCTTAAAAGATCGATGGTTGCTTGCGTGGCACGTAGCGTCGCCTTTTTGAAAATACACGTACAGAAGTCTACCAACTTAGGTAGAGGTTCGCCTCCAGGTGTAGTGCTCTGTCGTGATCTGGAATATTACGGTTAAATCGCTTTTTACAGCTACTGATTATGGGAGAGGTTAAGTCCATATTGCTGTAATCTACAGAGGAGAGTTGCCACATATTTTTTGCAAATGAAAAATATTGAACTAGTCTAATCAATGTGTGCTCTGTCACCCCTCTTAGGATGGAATATGCTCTCTCCAGATTGTAGGGGAACCATTTTCAGGCACAAAAATATTTTTAATTTCAACGTTAGTTAATCGATTTCTGCCAGAGTAGACTAAAAATAACAGACTATTTCTCATTTAGGGACTTGGCAAAGATTAAGATACTTAAAGAATATACAAACTTGGGAGCACGCCGCGCATATGTAAATGGCCACACAGTGCGACTTGGTTTTCATCCTTTATTTGACTCCCCGCATTGGCAAGAGCTAGGCTCCGATATCCAGGAGCATTAGTCTCAAACGGTTACAGTTTATTGACCTTCCGCTGTCCACCATGAACCAGAAGAACCGATCACAGATCACGTACAGGTCTATTTAGTTTATTTTTTTTTTTTTTTTGAAATTTGATCGTGGTAGAAAATGAAAAATTTCTTCTTATTTTTAATTATTAATTTTTCCTCCTTCTTCACCTGGCTTTCCCAATGAAGTGGAGGTCTTCCTATTTCTCTGTTTCCACCAACGGTTACTGTGTCGAAAACTTTCAACGCTGAAGTAGATATTCTTATCCTTCCGCACCATATGACCTAACTAACGAAGTTTGATTCAGTGAACTATGTTAATGTCGCCTTTATCTCGTACAGCTCATCGTTTCATCGCTGTTGCCAACGAGCAAAAAACAATTAATCTTACTCAAAAACTTTCTCTGAAAAACTCCTATAGATGACTCATCAGATGATAATAACATCCACAAACTCCACCTATGCTTCCGCATCATATAACACGTAATAAGTGACTTGTAGAATTTTGTCTTTGTTCATCGAGAGAGGACTTTACTTTCATTTTGTTGCTAAGAGTTATTCTGCGTTGATGCCGACATTGTTTTTGATTTTAATATTGGTTCCAAGATAGACGAAGTAATCTACGATTTCAAAGTTATGACAATCAACATTAACGATGACTGTTTGTTCTGCCCTCTTTCATTACCGACCAATATGCCCCGCTTTCTTATCCAGCCTGGAGAACGCAGGACTCACAGCGCTGTTGTTGAGACCAATGATGTCAATATCAGCGGTTGAATATTCTTTTAGAAGATTTTAAGTTCGACGTAGAGTCAGTTCCTTTTGGTCTTGTCGAGGGCTGCTTTAAAATATAGGGAGGGCCTCTTCACGGGTCTTTTCAAAGATTTGTTGCATGGTGAAGAGTAGGTTACTGCTGGAGATACTCTGATAAGGTCCAATCAGTTTGTTGATGGTAGGCGTTAATCTTTCACATAATACGCCCGAAATAACCTTGCATGCAATATTGACAAGGCTTGCCCCACTATTTTTCAAAAAATATCGGCCTCCACAGCTTTTTTTCCTTTTTAGCCGAGCAAATGTTATTCGAACTTCTTTACAGTTGGGCCACGAAACATTTTCTTGATCGTCGTGGGTTGAGGAATCGAGTTCACCATCTTCTAGTGCTTCACTTTAACTTCCTTTTAGCAGGTCAGAGAAGTTTTCCCTCCATATATTCAAGATACTTTGGGAATCAGTCGCTAAGTCTTGAAATCGTCGAATAGACGCTCTTTCTACCCACGCAATTCGGCATCTTTTTTTTGTCTTGGTTTCCTCTTGAATGCTCGATATCTTTATCATCCCGCCCGCTGTTTTTTGGCTTTTCCGAAACCAGTAGCTCCGTTTGCAGCTGTACGTTAAGAGCTTGAAATCCCGGCCCACAGGTCCCTCATACATGCTCTCAGAGAGCAGGAGTGCAAATCTAGAAGAAAACAATTTTGCTGTCTGTCTATTAAAATTTATTTTCATAACAGCTTCATGGTGGTTACTTGAATGTTATCTTCACATCCTCAGATAAGCTGTGCCTACGAAATAGAATATTAGATACCATTAAAAGTTAGCGACGGTTTTGCATTATTTTGCTTTGTACATCCATTGCGCACACTGTTCGGTCTAAGAATATTTCATGTCGCCGGTTATGGTATTTTGTGGTGGCTATTATGGGCAGTTCTTGTTGTTGTTTCTACTGTTACGCTGCCTGGTTGCCGTGGAATTTTAAAATATTGCATGTCAATGTACTCGAGCGTATCAACTGAACATGCACGTAGACCCCAGCCTACATCACCCGGTGTCTCAACTCACATTTAGCACAAATATTGTACACAAATAAATAAGAACGTTCTGTCATCTCGTATAAACAAACGCGTGCACACACACACACTCTGGATCACACATTTTCGGTATGTTACGTATACGCAAAAGTCGGTGGCCATCGGCGTCTAACTGCCACAATGCTGCGGAGTTGCGAATATCGTCGTACTCATTTTCATTTAACTGCTTGCTTGGTTGGTTGGTTGGTTGGAGGGTTACGGTTTGGCTTCGTTGCCTTTGGACCAATTGGCATGTTTAAATATTTCCACTATCGCCTGAGTTTCGTTCCGGTTTTTTCATGTATGCCCTTACAAACATCTCTCATTTTCTAGATTTTTAATTTATTTTCTATTTACTCGCTTCACTTTCCTTCCCTTTGTTTATTATTTTGTGTTTTTTTTTTTTTGCTTTCCTATTTGTTTATTGTTTTATTTATGCCGTTCTGCTTTTTAGTTTTTTTGCTTCTTAATTTTCTGCTCTTTACATTTTGTGTTGCGCGTTCAACATTCGTTGGCGGTTGACTGTGTATGGGACAGTTGCAGTAGTCATGTGTGTTAAATTATTTCTTTGCTCACTCGTGCCGTGGTTGTCCCCATATTGCTCACTCTTTGACACGTTAGGACCCAGTCTGCTTTATTTCGCTTTGTCTCAGCTTGAGTTATTTGATGCAGCAGCGGCAAGTTTGTACCGAAATATGTATGGCATACTCACACAGGCATTCAAGTACACAGGGATATTTCATATTATACATACACACATATATATGGTATATGTAGTGCATAGATATGTCCGTCACAACAGACATTACTTCTCATATATTTTATGAGAGGACTGGTTGGTTTGTATAATAAAATCGTGAAATTTACTGTGAAATTTTAGTACAAATTTAAGTTCAATTAATTTTTCTTAATACGAGGGGATTAACAAAAGTGACCAGAAAAAAAGAGAAAAAATTCTTTTTATATTTATTCGTAATCTTTGTCCTTTTTTTCTTCTATAGATCCACTTCTGAAAACAGTCTTCAAAAGTCTTCAAAATCTTTCTTTTTAAGCTCATCAAGTTCAACATTAACCGGATTAATTATATCCTCGTTGCTATTAAAGACTTTTCCTTTTAAATTTTTTTTTTTATTTTTGGAATTAACCAGAAATCACAAGGTGCTATATCCGGGGAATATGGTGCTGGATGTATTTCTTCGTTCCCACAGACCGCAATAAAATAACTCGAATTTCTGGTGAATTTCTGTTTGCGTTGGTGGTGAAATTTCGTCTGACCTATCCTCACCTATCTTGAGTTTTCTCGTCTCCATTTTAGCCCATCGTTATATTCAAATAATTGCAAAGGATTTGGTAATTTTAGATTTAACAAAAACAAATTGAAAGTCACCAACTGACAGAACTTTTGGTAAACCCCTCGTATATTTCAAAAATTGTGCACTGAGTGCTTGGAAGCCGCTGTACTTATCCGATATTTTAAGTCTTAGTCAGAATCAGTTGAAGCTGAGCAGTTTGGGGACATTTAATTCATGAAAATTAGAAAAAATTCTAAGCTGGTTGAGGACCTGTTCGCACTTAAGGCAATGAGTGAGCTGATAAGATCCATGTGTAAGCCAACTAAGTATTAGCAAACTTGTTTTAATATTTCTATTACGATCTGAATCAAAATGAGGTTTTCCAGCGCTCACACCTTTACGACAGAGAAGGACGATATCTGAGCGCTGCCACTCCCCAATGTCAGGGTGAGCAAAGAAGAAGGATATTATGATTGAAGTGTAGTTGTCTGTAGTACTAGATTGCAGTGTAAGAAAATTCATCAAGCTACTTGACTGCCTTCGGCTCAAAAGATTCGAAACTAGGTCGATAATGTTATGATAGACAGGAGGAATTGCTCCAGAGTATTTAACATGCGTACTCTCCTAGGTTCTTATATCGAATAAACACTATGAAGGTTAGGTGCCAAAAATTTACAATCAAAACAGACAATCAAACGTTATTCTGCTCGTTTTGCTTTCGGATAGCACTAACCAGCAATTTCCAGCTCTATACGTCCATCCTTCGTCAAAACTGTGTTTTTCGAAAGGTCGAAGAAAGAGCTGGTACGATGAGGATTGCCGTGCGGCAGTGGAGAGAAAAAAAATTGTCTGCCGCGCTGCGGTATATCAAGAGTTGAAGTGAGATGCCTTTGTAGATAGAAGAGAAAGAGGCCGGAATGTCTGAGTATGAAGAGCTTAAAGGGCAGACCGACGTGGGTAAAGTGTAAAAATTCTATGAAAATATAAGACGACTTTCCGAAAATTTTAAGACCGGAACATACTCATGTGGGATTGAGAAAGGCGATGTACTGACCGATGATGAGAGCATACTAAGTGCATGGCGGGAACACTTCTCCAGACTACTTAATTGTAGTGGGAAGAAAAATACAAGAAACAAACACATTCCCTCAATCGATCGTGACGATAGCTCATTGATGGCCGTACGATCTATACACATAAAGCAGCAAAGAATATGGGACAATGGACTAATTCAGCGTCTCCCAAGAGAATTTATTGTACTCATGAGAGCTGTGTGGTTGCTACAATAACAAATCAAAATATTCCTATATACGTTAATTGCCAAAGTGTTGTTTGATCTCTAGAACACAGCCACATCAACCCAACTAGACTCATGCAAATCTGAATTTTGTATCCCGACGTTTATAACAACGACGATAGTTTTACTTTCTCCAGACTGGTTTAGGAAACGAAGAAAATAGTTATGATAGTGAATGAGGACTAAACGAATTATCTGCTGACATCAAACAAACACTTAGCGTATTACCGTATTGCCTCCCACGTCGCTGCTTACAGTTATAACTTTTATGTCGATATAAGTTTTCATTAGTGAATGCTCATGGCAAAGTGGGAAATGATTTTGATTGGTATATACCTGACAATGGCCTGAAATGAAATTTTACAAGTGTGAGTAGTTCATGATTTATCGAATTAGATAAAGGATCATCTAGATAGTCAACAAGCATCCATTTAGAGGTCATTGTTTGAGACCCACCACAAAAAAAATGTCGCAATGAAAAAACCCTAAATATCTACTTTACATAGTTAAATATAAAAAAATATTTTTTTTCCATTAACACTCACTCATCATGATATAATAACTTTTAGTGATGTATTTAAGAATAACATACCACGACAACACTTAAAACCATTCAAACATCTTATCCATAGTAGTACAAGTATTTACCATATGTACATAAATATTGCTTTTCGTGATGAAATAAGAACTCCAGAAAATAGCGCCGCAGGCTTTATTGTATTTATGTATGTTTATATATATGTGTAAAAAGCAAAGAAAAAAATATATATTTAATATTTACGTTTGTAAAAAATTAATAAAATGTAAAGTTGTGCAACTGCATTTGTACGATAATAAATATTTACATTAAAGAGCAATTTGCAAATAAATCAAATAAAGCAAAAAATGCTTAGAATTCAAAGTAAATAAAATTGAAATTAAAATTCATTAACAGCAATTTCGGGAGCATCTCGATAAGTTATGTGTTGGTTTTTAGTTATGTATACTATGCATATATATATATACGAGGGCTGCTAGATATATTTCTGGCCTAATAATGAAAATACGAATATTTATCAACGAAAATGGTTTTTTTTTGGATTTGGCTCGTCCACGGTCGATTGCTATTTTATTTCGGGCTCATACGCATAGATCAATGATTTGTCACCTGTGACGATCTTATAAACGTCTTTTGAAGCACCGCGATCGTATTTTTCAGCATTTCTTTACACCAATCCACACGAGCCTTTTTTTGAGCGATTGTCAAATTGTGCGGGATCCAACGAGAACAAACCTTTTTTACGGCCAGGTGTTCATGCAATATCGAATGTATGCTGGTGGGAGAAATGCATAGGCATGCCTCGATCTGAAGGTATGTTACATGACGGTCTTGCATTATCAGTTCACGTACGGCATAGATGTTTTCTGGCACAACGGCTGTTTTTGGACGACCTTCACGGAATTCATTTTTGAGCGAGCGTCGGCCACGATTGAATTCGTTGATTTTAGTTCATCGATGCACTCTTGTCGTGATAATCCACGTCGAAAGTTGTGAAAAATGATCGCACGAAAATGTTCACGAGTTAATTCCATTTTTTGGCCGAGATGAATTTTTTAATTCCCTGTAAATAAAACAATTCACGATTTAATGACAAACCGTTCTGAGCCATGTTATGCTAAAAAATGTCAAACTATCCAATGGAAATGTCAGATTGCACCTGGCAACACTTAGTGTTGCCTAGGCCATACGTATGTATAAGCATGTTGGTTCATTTGCATTGATTTGTGCGGCGAGCGTATGAGTGCCTTTTAAGTATTTCGAGTGCACACTTTTGGCGAGTATTTGCCTCTATGTATGTTGTTTCTAGTATGCCTCGAAGTCAATGCTAATTAATTTGACGCTATAAGTAACATGCCGCAGCATTACCAAATCCACAATCGAGAGGTGAAGGTTGTGGTCACCTGCATATCACCTGCATATAGTGTTTTTCAAGAAATTGGCAATCGCAAAACTCGTGACTACTCTTTTTTTATTCAAAATTAAGATTAACGAATGTTGCTTTGTTTCTATGGTCCTTTTAGCCACAACTCAAACTTCACCAAAGAGTGGAAGTAATTATTTATTTCTTTTCTGTCATTTAATTGTTTTATCTATTGCGTCTTTGGTTTTATAAACTTTACACTAGGTATACCAGCTGACTAGATATAGAGTTGAAACTTGTTTTCGGGGATATGAAAATATGATCCAAGCTCTAGGATATTTTATAGAACTCAAAGAGTTTTCTATAAACAAGATAACATTTGTAATAATTAGTTCAGTGAGACAAACACACTGAAGCTCAGGAGAAGTAGCTAAGACTGAATACATCATTGAAAAACAAGTGATTTTAGATTTTAAAGCATACAACGGTCATCAGAGAAATGAAATGAAACAAAAATAAAACGAATAATCCTAAGTTGGACCTTCAAGATCTAGAGTGATGGCTAAGGAAAAATTTCAAATTAAGCTAGCTTACTCCAGCTTTGAACGAACTTTGGAATTATATAGAATTTAACTTATGTAGGGATCTTTGAAATGAGGTATGAATAAGCATTAGGAATGGTACAATTGATATGATTATTGAATGTAAAATCCACATAAAGCAATACACCAATATCTAAAACTTCATTAACCAGAAGAGACTATTTTGAGTGCCTTTGTTATCAGGAAAATATTGTCTTATAGTATAAAATAATAAAAACAAAATCAAACCTAGTAATGCTTTGATGCTTGACCTTTCGAAAAATATGGGAGAGAAAGAGAATGATCCCTTCGACCATGCCGAAGTCTTTATACCTTTCTTGAATTTATCACCCTTTTTGCAAAATTGGATGCTATTTTCAGGATCAATATTTATTTGAATTTTTGTGTAGAAAATACTGAATTTCACGCCCTTATATGCTCTTTTGATGAGTTCTTGACCTAATTTCGACTGATACGGATGTAAATATAATGATAAATTTCACACTCCAAGTCGCTTTTTGACGGATTTTAAAAAATCTTAAAATGGAAAAATTGGTTGTATGTACCCCATAGTGATCCGATGCTGACAGTTCTGAGGCGTGACCGTTTAAATGTACCAGTGCATCTGTGTACCAAAACCAAAAAACTGAAGTACTAGTTTGCGTACAAACGGGCGGATAAACGGGCACAGCTGAACCAACTCATCTCGTCGATCTGATCTTATTTATATAAATATTGTTGTGTCTATCTCTTCTCCTTTCCTTCTGGTATTTACATACTTCGGACCTTTCAGGCACAAATACAATACAACAAAAATTATGCTACATTACAGCGTACATTTACATTGCATTATATTAGGTTTTTCAAAAGCTTTAGCTTTAAAAATAAAGGATTTGATTTAAAAAATAAAAGAAATAAAAGCGCCAGTCATTTCCGTTGTTTTTAAAGATCATAATCATAAAAATTGGTTTAGTATTTTTTAAGTTATGCTGGTGTATAAGCATTTTTAACAGATTAATGTAAAATATTAAAAGCAATCTTGACAAGTCACTCTATATATTGGTAAAAATTTCATTCATGAAAAAACATTTCAGCCGTTTTTGAGTTTACTGCAAATAAACAGACGCGGATAAGCCGTTTTTCTCTGTCTTTGTCATAAGGCTTGAGGTTCATGTAATATTGCAGAACTCAACATTTTAACATATTTCTTTTGAAGGTTAATATTAACTGAAAAAGTGGTGAAAGCAATAAAACTAGCGTCGTATATGTTTGTGTTACTTTTACTATTATAAAATAAGTCTTTAATATTTTGCATGAAATTTAAATTTGGTTCGGCTATGCAGTTAAAAGCATCTATAGCATTTTTTTTTTAAATTAAAAACTAAAAATATTTCGAATTCGTCAGCCACAGTGTAGTCAATGAAGAAGCATGGCCGAATTAGATTTGTAACATTGGTCCATAATTTTGTCTGTTTTGTTGTGAAGTTGTTAGTACTGATTCTTAAATAAATTTATGCCAGATTTGCTTGTATGATATGTTATTGTTTAGTTTTTCTATAAATGTTGCTTATTTATTGCACAGTACTGTATGCAGGCAGAATGCCACTTGAAACCCCTTTGCGTATGAGCAACTAATTATTGCTTATTATTACGTAGTTGCTATAAGACTAGCAATTCAAAAATCAAATGTAGCTCAATTGTTTATTTAAATGCTAAAAACACATTAATATATTTAAAAAATATATTTTGAAGGAATTTGCCTTCAAATATTGGTTTTTAGTTATCTACCTATATTACACGGTACTACATTTTAAATTTTTAATTGTAATTTATTTGCCTTATGCATTTTTCCCAGCAATCACCTATGCATATTCCATTACTTGACTCAGCCATCTACTAAATGCCACGCGGTTAGGTCAAGCGAGCAAGGCATCGCCAATGCTTCATATTCCCTACACCCCCTATTACAGCTACCCTACTCTGCGTTGCTCTTGTAAATGTTGTAGTTAACTTACCAGTCAATTCAATTGCTGCTCACAACGGAGTCCTGCGTTAACTTGTGATGGGTGCGGTAGCGATAAACTTTGTGCGGATCGGTGCGTGTGATGTTGTACACCAGAAGTTCGCCGGTTGGTTACATGTGATTTTTACCATCTGAAAGTAAAGTAAAATGGAAAAATACAAATATGTATGCGAGAAAGCATATAAAACAAAATTGGCAAAACTGTTTCGCTTCAGTGCAAATGTCATGTGTAATAAATTTAGTTGTTTGTTTTTAGGTTTGCTTCTATTTGTTGAATTGTCGTCTATTTTTTAAATTTTTTTTTGCGAAAAAAGTACTTTGCTACATTCGCCTACAAACAGATATTCTTACTTTATATATGAATCTATATATTTAGTTTAGGAAAATAAAAAATTTGCAACATATAATCGTAGGTTTGTCTGATTTAGAATGTTTTAGAATTCACCGTTGTGAGAAGTCAATTGGAGCAGCACTTGAGGTCTGAAGCTGCCGCCAACGAGGTATCGGGGTCGTGTGTGCTATCTAACGAACTGACACTTAACTGTTAATACCCAGCTGTTATTACTTGAACTCACAACTTTGGTTATTTCATTTTGGTGGCGATTCATTTAATTTAACAAATTGTTGAACAAACTCAGTTTTTTTTTCTAATTAAACCATAAAGTTGAACATTCCTTATAATGATCCAGTCTCATTATATTTGATGAGCTAACTCTAAATCATGGCCTTGGAGATCGGAAAACCGTAATAAAATTTATAATATAACATTATAAAATAAATATAAAAAGTCATTAAAAAACCATTATTACCCAATCAACTTTTTTCATCTTTCATAAGTTGAGTTCGATTAAAGCTTAATAAGAACAGTTGAATTTAAAATGTTACAGCCTGTAAATCTTCCTTTCTTAAGGATGAGGAGTAGATAATGCTCTAAAATTCCTTGAGGGAGGTAAAGTGGGTGCCAAAATTTTAAGCCTGGTCTTCTGAATGTTATTAAGCTAACAACTCGGCTATTGCGGCCGCCGCTGGTAATTACTTCTCAGATAAGACATCAAAAAGTCCTGATGAGAAAGTTGTACATAAACTAAATAACTCGGAAAAATTATTTGTATACCATAAAGCATAACTGCAGACAATACATTGAAAGTGAGACCACTCCGCACTCCGAATGTATATAATGTATAGAATTACCTTTGCCTTAGTATGAGCGCCACGTCCTCAAATTATGGATTGACTTTTCGTAGAATCCATATTATTTTAGGCTCTAGTATGGTGGTTTCTAGATAAGGTGCAACGTACATAGGTATATTAGGGCGGTAGGAGAACTCTTCCCTAAAATAAGGCGAGTTAACATACAAGTGATGTAGAAAGCTGTGCTTGCAGCACAGAAATATATCGACTAAAGTCTCTACATATGTGTAAACATATGTCACACATAATCTTGTATTGAATACCAGCTTAATATATTTAGTGCAGTGTGACCCATCATCAACTTTTTAGTTTGACATTTTGCACTCATTCGAACGCTCTACTTCTACGAATTCTAAATTTCTCTCATTCTTCCCTGCCGAACCAGTAAAGGCTACGGACTATAATTTAATAAATAAATTACAAATCAACGTAGCTGAATTTCATTAATTAATAGCAAACACGCTGCATATATATATAGGGATGTTTCACTATTACCGAATACTTTGGCTATCATCTAGCTAGCCAGGTGTACTTTTTGATTCTGTTTTGTTATTATTTTTAATATGTTACAATGGATATCGCAGTTATATTATATATATAATTGGCCTCAAATCCTTCAATTTGTGGTCTTGATGTTTTCCCAACGCATGGAAGGACCTACAGTTTATACTAAGCCGCCTCCGAACGGCTGATGGTTTTTTATGGGGAGCCTCTATTTCATGTCATAAATACACTCGGAGGGGTTCAATGGGACATTAATTTCCAGCGTTATGAAGATGCGTGTGCATGATTGCGAAGTACATCTCACAAATATATATTTGGTGTACAAAGGATCACAACACACTTACTCAACTAACCAGAGTAAAAGATTTATTTCATTAGAGCGTAATTAGAATATAACGGATGATCTAAGTAGAGGTACTTTTTTCAATATCCTTTTTTTGATAGATCACGATTTAGTGGTATCAAGCTGTCATGTTATTTTTGTTCTGCATTTTTTGGCATTTCATCATGAAACGACTTATGCCTGAACAATTGTCTGCCAATGAGGAAGCTCTTTAGTACGGCCTAAACATTTACGGGAAGCGAACCTCTCAACTTGTATAGTAGTACATCTTCGAGGAACATTGCAGTACAATATTTCTTGATTTTAAGCGTTAATCTTAATTCTGTTACGATTCTATGTACCTGCTCAATTGTTCCGTGCGTTTCTCTAAAACCGAGTTGTTGACATGATATGGTATGCTCGTATGGTCTATTACGATTTTAAAATCGGATGTATTTTTTCAATAAAGGCTTTTGGAAGATTTTGGAGAACATCGTAATTGGGCTAATAGGTCTTTATAAACCTACGAAAGTAGAATCTTTATCTGGTTTAATAATATTCGAGAGCTTCCAGAGCACAGCACTGCAATCTTAATATGCGCTTAAAGAATTTAATATGATAAAATATTTTTAATTTTTCTTCATCGCTGTCAAATCGACGGGCAAAAAAACTAAGAACGCTTCCAGTGTATCCATACTCTCTTCCAACCAAAAAGATTAATTCAGAGTTATTTCATTATTCTATATATAAAAAGCTTTGACTTGAATGAGTGACGTATCAACCCACAGCCTAATCGTAGAAATCCCAAAGTCGGAGAGTGTGAAGGTTTTTCCGTGAAGTGCACCTTTAATCCCTCTATTTGCACAAGTGAAGTTACTTTTAAATCGTTTGATAAAATTTGGTACAGTAGTTGTTTTGAGCCGGAATTTCCATTGGCAATTCTTTTTCTTCCAAGAAGTATGCCTGAGATCGATTCAATGGTTCGACTTAGCTTAATATGCCACATGGTATATAATTATTTGTAAGTTTTTATAAAATTGATAATATTAGAAACCTTATAAATCTTTTTAAAACCGTCTTAAAATTCCATGGGAGCAAAGTCGCGGGCAAACTCTAGTATATTTATATACCAAAATATATATATAAACTTTTCTTTTCATTGTCTAGCTATAGTTAACAATTGAAATGTTAAAATATAATATATTAAAAAAACTGCCCTTAACATGTTTTTATTCTTTTGTTAACTATATACATAAATTTTTTCGAAACTATATTTAGGTGCACGAATAATCTAGTAGGCGTCTGTACTTATCAGAATCAATTTGTGCGTATATAAATGCAATAATTATTGGGAAATATTTATTTACCTGCTTCTAGTGATGTTACCGTTACATACTCCTTTACAAACGATGGTATATTATATTTAATTAAAACATTGCTGCCAATAAAATCGCCTGGATGTTGAACTTCCGGCTCATAGCGTTGATTTATAACTCCAAATTACTTGAAAATAAAAGAAAACCACTTAAAAACGAACTATTTTACTCTTATGTGTATATGTATATAAAAATATACATATAAAGTGCATTAATTGCATAAAAAATACGAACGATGTTTAATACTATTTATTTGAATTTTACAGAAAAAATACTGTATCTACCATACATATTTGTTTGCGCTTTTGTTTGAACACATGTTGAAGACATGGATGAGGATGACCTCATCATCCTGTAAATAATAAGTTGTACCTATAATAAAATATAAGAAAAAGAAATGAATGTAGAAACTAATTATAACTTATAATTAAATTTATGATTACTTACCTGAATACTTACCCGAATACCTACCTGAATACCTACCCGAATACTTACCCGAAAAATAACCTCCCTGCTTTTACTCAAACGCACTTACCTGCAACCCTACTCAGTTCCGTTACTCCTTCCAATGTATGTATATACAAATAGTATAAATAAAGAAAAAAATTAGCGAGTTAAGCAAGCGCGTTTGTATATGCAATAAAATTATACGGTGTTCTTAAAATCATAAAAAGTTATACGGTTTCATAACATTATAGAATTATACGGTTGATAAAATTATAAAATTATACGATTTCCTAACATTACAAAATTATACGTTCCCTTTTCAAAATAATAAAGAGTGGGATTATATCCAAATTTGAAGTTAAAAATTTACGTGCGTTTTCTTTTAAATTAAACACGGAATTTAAACACATGTTATTTGTTAGCGAAAAATAAAATTAATATTTACGAACTGTTGACATTTTATTAATATTTGTTTTTATACACGTGTTTCGTATTTTTTTTTCAAAAACTTTTTTTGTCATTGATGCTATTTTAATAAAGCTAGGTGATAGCTCAATCGATATTATGTAAAACAAAGTAGAATAATAGCTTACAGAGGTAATCACATCTGCCCAATGAACGTTTTTCAAGTTCAGCTCATTATACGAAGATATTCTCAAGCGATTCAATTCTGCTTCCGATGAATCCAATTTCAGAACAGCCTTATATAAGTAATCAAATATATCGAAAAGTTCATACAAATAGTTTAAAAGTCTGTTCCCAACACAAGCCAGCGAATTCGCTCCTATATCGATATGTGTTTGTTTTCTCTTATCGAACTGTGTCGCTAGAGGCACTTGAGCAAATCACTTTCAGCAGCAAACTAAATACAATCTTGCGGATTTGTGCTAATTACTGAAGCTACTTCTGCCTCTCACTAAAGCCCCAGAAACTACCTAACTTTCTAGCACTAGATCTCTACCGTAAATTTAAAGCGAGCTGCAACGCAATTCGACTAAAAGAAACTCAGCTTCGGAGAGCTCGAAGCATAGAGAACGGTTTATTCATATGCGGTGACCTGCATATCTCCAACTTCAATTTAATACTTTTTTTCCAGAAGCATGCCTGTAACTTGGAAACTTAATTATGTGATGGACGCCTTGGACGTGTTAAAAGACTAAAAATAAACCACCGAATCACTATAACGTTTTCCAATTAAAACTTACTGCAATCACCAACGAAAGCCATCAAATTAATGCTCAAATCTGCGATCACAAACCAATTCATTACAATATGCTACGAAAGACACAGATATATATTTTGTAAGCATATACGAACTCCGAATACGACAAGGGTATACCTCTACCCTTAGTAAAACTGGCATTTACAAAAAAGCCATTATGATAAGCTTACTTAAGGCATGTGTTAGGTTTTAAAAGCTGAAGATTTTTACTCTTTCTGGGCCGGTTGTCAGTCAGTATTACAATTGCCATCATTAGAAGACACTAATAAATAAAATAACAGTTTGCAGCTCGTAGTTACAATGGAGTATAGGTCACAGGCTGACAAAAAAAATGTGTCAAACTACGAGACGTTGTTACATAGCAAGATATTCCTCTAGATCGAGAGAAATGATGTGACGAAATACGTTGCAAGCATATTGACTTTATGTAAAGAAGTCTTAAATTTGCAGTGGAAATATAAATATTACCTAATCGCTGATTCGTAATCAAGAGCGCATATGTACCTATATCTAGATTTGCTAGCTCATTGACAAGCTAATTGTCCTGCAAAATAGGTCCCTCTTCCTTTCCTAAATGCCCAAATAAATTCTACAAGACTAGCGAAGTAAAAATTTATGATTATTACGACGGTTGATATGCTAATGGAGATTCAGTTTGAAATGAGTATAATCGTTGTTTTCTTCTATTTGATTAGAGTTCACATCTGCTTGATCAAATTGTATTGGTAAAGGCAGATCTTATAAAATACCTGATAAGGAAAGTACTTAATGAAAGAGTTATACCCACATGGTGGGCAAAAACTATTGTTATTAAGATGTCTATGATATGATCTTTTCCCAGATCGTCAGCCGCATGGTTCAGTGAGCCATCTACGTGTCTACGGATTGAAACCCTAGATGTTTCGCAAATCAACCGAAAGATGTTTGATCTGCGTCAAATAGACAGGCATAAGAACACGTCTGGCACATCACCTAAAGATCGATTTTTGTACGAATTCCGATGTTCTTCCCCCGGAAGTTTTTCCTAATCTGCCTTTTGGAGCGACCGCAATTTATAAATATATGCGAATATTTCGGCAGCAGCAAATCACACGTTGGTATGCAGAAGCGGCCAAAAATATTAATTAAGCAGTAATCATCTATGATATTCGGACAGCACCAGCGAGAAACAAGTAAGAAGGTGCTAAATACGGATGGAATCAGATGGATGGATTTTAGGAGTATAGGAAGTACCGACCGATATATGAGAACTGGGTATGTATAGACCATTCTTCAGCGAAGCTAAATATCGGTGGGTAGGTAGAGACAATTATCAAACTTTTATTATATTATTTAACGATCAAAATCATCTGTAAAAGCACCGCAGCAATACACAGTCGATTATTGCTCACGCATTGCGGGAAAATCGGTGTTAGACCTAAACAGTTCGCACGCAGTCCTAAATATAGTGGAGTCACAAACGTGCAAAATTGGCATTACTGTGAAAGATAAATGCAGGATAATGCAACATAGGTAGGTATGAGATCGACGTTAGAGCACTTCTCAGGCATCTAGGGGCTACGTAGCATAGATCATTAGTAGAAGTGTCAAAGCTATATATCAGGGCGTTCTTAAGCTTCAAAAAAGCGTTGGCGTTGCAAATACTACAGATCTAATCAGAGTAAGCCTCCCTCTGGAATTTCAAAGGCCGAGTAGTTTCACAACGTACGAAGAAGACACACGCATACGCACACAACTTGGAATGTGCTGTTGTACATATATATTGGATACAATATATGCGTGTGCACCTGTTTGCATGGAAACATAAACAGAGTAGATTTTAATTGCATCCTGCACGTTTCGAAGCGGCCACCCGAGCGACCAAACGACATGACAGGCAAACTCTCATTTCTCGTTGGTAATTTGAATTTTTGGCTCGTCAACAGCAGGCAGCAGGTAGTACAAACGAAAACAAAAAATGGAAAATACCGAACTTTGATTGAACGACAGCCACGAGCAGGAGCAGCAATGAAAAGGACGCACCGAAAACGCCTGATGCATGTAATTCTGTTAACCAACCGCTCAAGCACCGCCGCCGCTGGCACTGGAATTGCATCAAATTTTGAGTCTACTTTCAACAAGCAAGCAGATAAGCGTGCAAAAGCTTACGGACAGTGCACTATTGTGGTCGCCATGACAGTTGGCAGGGCATTGTATGGGATGAGTGCTGGTTGCTATGTATCTATGTACCATATATATGGTAGTAAAGATATGTATTGTTTTGAAAAGTGTTTGAGTATGCTTTGGTGCAGAAAATGGACAAATGAAGATTTCCAACTATGGATGTTTTTTGTAAACAAAAGGCCGAGCGAGCAAAAGTATGCGTACTGCTTGTAGTAAGCTTTGGGCTGGTGTGCAGTTTCTTCCACAAAGCTAACAACCACACACAATAGTACAACACTTTGCTTGTCTACGTGTGGCATGAGCGCAAATTTTTGGAAGTAAAGTTTGGAAAAATCCATCACCAATACCAACGGAAGCAAAAAACATGTCTTCCTATTTGCATGTTCGCTTTTCGATTGTTAAAGCAATGTATTCAACGTTGGAAACTTATGGCAGTATTTTTCTTGCTTCTGTCGCATTTTGCCTACCATAATTAGAGTTGCCGTTCTTGGAAAATGTTCAAAAATTCTGTGAAGCATTTGGTTGATGCTCTGTTTATCTTACAACGCTTTGACTTAAATCCTCGTAAAGCAATTTCTCCAAGCTCGCTGTGAGTTGAATGAGATTGAGTTAGGTTAGGACTCATAAGCCAGATTAAATTAAAAAAAAATGGCCGAACAGAGCAGAGACTGAAAAAGACAGAGTTTTTGGGCATGGATGCCCAGAAACTCTACTACTTCAGAGCTGTCCGTATAAAGACAGACTTACACAGCTACTTGTGATATAATTATACACACTTGTTCAAAATCGGCTCAGCCATCAAAGGGCACGGAGAGAGATTTTTAATGATGCGTAACGTCGCAATTTGTCTACTTCGGCCTAAGTGCATTCATGATCCTACATCGATAGCTAATACACCTTCTTTCCCTATATTGACCACAAACAATAATCAGACATAATCGATAAAAATCTTACAATGAATTGTGATTAACAGGGTGTGGTGTTGCTTCTGTGTATGCAGATATAATTTCAAGACTACACGCAAGCGTTGTGTGAGATGAATTAAGGATCAGTGAAGCTACTCCGACATCACTGAAGTCTAGTTGGGGGCGTCGGTTTAGAAGCAAGGGTTATCGTAGCGGGACGTACTACAATTCGGCAGGCCAGGGCTCGAAACCTAGTCCGGGTTCGTGTCCTGGGTCGATCGATATACAAAACTACCGAAAATTAACTTTTCTAAACACGGTGTCCCTTCGGTAGGAAAACCCTCCGAATATATTTCTGACTTCATATAAAAGTTCCCACAGCACAACGTATTATTGGGTGTATGCATTAATTCGTGCGGTTTTCTAAGAGAGGGCTCTACTAGTACTATTTCGCGTCGTGTTCATCTGTGGCTATATTCATTTCAAAGGTACTTTCATTTCGCGTCGTTTTCAGTAGATGTCATTTATTTTAGCGTGAACAACAATTTGTTTCATGCATTTGAAAATGTCGAAATTTGTACCAGATAAAGTGTTTTTGCGGGGAGTTCTTCTTCATTACATTGACACGAAGAAAAGTGATACCGAAAGCCGTCGTATTTTACTGGACGTTTATGGTGACCATGCTTTAGCCGAACAAACGTGCCAAAATACGTAGAATCCAGTGTGATTAAAAAAGCCTAATAACGACCACGGATAATGTAACAAGGACTATGATGGGTATGCATTTGGTATATATATATAATTGGCGTTTTGCAACATCTCCTCCTCCGAACGGCTGATGGTGTTTTTTTTATGAGGAGCTTTATTTCATGTCAGAAATATACTCGGACTGGTTGACATTTCCCGCCGAGGGGTGACCGCAATTAGAAAATTTAGCTTAATTTTTCATTTAAATTAAATTTCTATAACTTTTTGGATGTTAGTATGGCACCAAGATTTAAATCTGAGCTTTCCGATGACTTACAGAAGATTTAAAGACCGGAATGGAACCAAGACCATTGTTCAGAGTATACTTATTGAGGGAAAACTTCTTCAACTTGGGAACCCGAAATACTTGTTGCGATTCCAGGAGCCGATGGCTCACTGGCTAGGTAATTCAAATTTGCCCGCGTAGATCTGACAAGGTGCATGCATTAGCGTCTTTTGTCGGACGAATGCGAGCCCAAGTAAGCCCTATTCACAAAAAAGGGGACCACACAAACGTAATAGCGCAAATAAAGATCTTCTAAGTATATTGTGTGGCTTCTGATCTGGTTAGACAAAAGTGTATTCAAGGAACTGAAGGTTTCGCTTTGTGTTGCTGTATTTGTTGTTGCTGTACACGTGGGCTCAATTTTTAGTCAACATTACTCAGTGCTCTGCTCCTGATTTCCTGTCTCTCAGCACGTATTTGTTGATTACTCCTTTCCGCACAGCAAAAAATTGTACTTATACGCTGTGGCTTACATATGGGCCCACATGTGGGCCTACCTGAATAGCTTTGCAGTTTGCCATGGGGAAAAAATTGTAATTTCCAAGCAATGCATATTCCATTACCGTTTCTAATTGAGCGAAAAAGTGATTGTTTAACTGCTTATTGATAATATTTGTTATCTGCTTTACTTAGGTAATTTACGCTTGAGACCCCGAACTGGGAAGGAGCTTAAGTGGAACCACTCTGTTATATACGATTTAATGATTAACTTAGGTCTTACTGTAGTATCTGTTCCTTTTAGAGACTAATATTAGGGCAAGAGGTAGTGAATCTGTACCTACTCGCATGGCAACGCTGTGCACTTGGTGGAAGACTCGCCACGTAAAACCAGCTAAAATTAAAACAACAAAGATTACATTGATTGGAATCGGCGGAGAATCGGTTGGGGTGCCATTGTTTGACTATAATTGCGGAAGCTTCGTCAATGCCAATTGAGAAGAGGAAATTTTAATTTTTACAACAATTTGTCATACAAATACAATTTAAGGGATTTACTATGACCTTTGACTTAAATGGGTTTTGCATTAATAATACAGAAAGCTGAAATAATTTATTAATAAATAATAATAAAAAAATTACCACTATATCTAAATATATTGAAGTACATTAAACAAAAGCAATAATCTTTGCTTTAAGGCCTTTATACATCCTTACCGACTCTGGCATAAATTATTCAGTTACAACAAATATGGGTTAACGTATTCATCAAATTCCAAAGAATACCACGACGCCTACTAAAATGACAACAGACACAAGGATACCTAATAATATTTGTATATCCAAATTCAACTGTACATATATCTACATATGTATACGCTTATATATTGTATTTGTTTCTGTTAAAATTTGTATTACCAAATCTAAAAAGCGCTTATGTACGAATATGTGCGCATATTTGTTGCCTGCTTTTGAGCTCACCAAAATTTACCGAACTTTGCACTGTAATGGCGTTAAAATCCACAATGAAACCCTCATTAAGATTACCTATATGGTTATACTGTGTCAAAGTTGTAAAATTCTTTTTAATTATGGGCACGAAAAACTGGTAAAAGTTTTAATTGCACACAACAAAAAATTCGTTCATTCAAACCCAAAAAAATATTATGTATGTACCAAATGTTATAGCACTATGAGTGGTGGATTCTCTGTAGAAATTGATATGAACCAACTTGACATGATTACGGAGCAATGGTAGACCTGTTTTACTTATTGTGGCACAACAGAGATGAGGAACTGTTGGCAAGAGTTAATTTGCATTGGATTTCAAGCCCAACATTGCTGTTGAAGTCTATATGGGTTCCTAGACAGACAAAATCGTGTGCAACTTCAAGGACAAGACGGAAGAGCGCCAACTTGAGAGCGGGAGATATCTCGTCTTGCCATCGTTCACCACTAGAGCCATTTGCTTCGCTTCCTTGTCCAGTCCGGAGAAAGCAAAATTCAAGACAAGTTTGTTGAGCCAATGAAATTCGATAATCAAGAAGAGAAAAAAAATTAAGTTTTTGTCATTGAACAGCTATTTAGCTATCGATATCTTGTCATATAGGAACATAGATAGTGTTGTAAACTGGAATGATTTTCTTTACCTTGAATGCATGATGATCAGCACAATACACCTCGGCTAATTACGAAGCTTACGATATCGAAGCGCAACTTTGATAGGACATTGTGAATGCTGCTTTCAGTAACTGGGTTTATCTGTGCTGCTACCGCGACTTTTATAGTCTTTCGTTAAATACAATTGCTGTTTTTAAGCGATCTATGGAGATTGTTTTTGCGTCTTGAGCTTTTTCCAACAAATGTAGGGACCTACAGTTTATACTAAGTCGCCTCCGAACGGCTGATGGTTTTTTATGAGAAGCCTTTATTAAATGTCATAAATACACTCAGAGGGGTTGACATTCCCTGCCGAGGGAGGACCGCAATTAAAAAATGTATATTAATTCCTTATTTAAATTAATTTTGTATAACTTTTTAGATGTTAGTACGACACTAGCTTTGAACCCGAGCCTTCCGAATGGCAGTACGCAATGCTAACCATTCGGCTACCGCGCTCAATATTTTTTGGACATCAACATACTATCGTACTGTCCTTCGTATATAAAGGCAAACACGTGATCCGTACGAACGGAAAAATACTTGCAGTAGTCATTAAATGTTGATTGTTAATGCGTGGAGGCTTCTCCATGGTGACACGAGTTTGTTGTTAGTATAATAGATTGCTTATTAATTCTTGTAAGACTAATTCGGTTACGCAGTGTTAGTTCCTTCGCTCGTTCAGGAGCTCTTCTGGTATGTGTTATGGTGTTGTATTAATGTCTGGTTTAACAATTGTAAGCATTCAAAGTAATAAGAACGATAGTGAAAAACTCCAATCCTCCCTTTAGTATTATTGCTCAATTATCCCATTTGGCTGAGGGTGGTACGAAGTGATACTTAGGTGTTGTATATATATAATATATGGCAATCGTGTAGATCACCAATATAACTCATATTCGAATTGTTGTCCTAAATCTTAGGAAATCTTCTACGATATGCCGTAAAATCACTCTGGTGGTCAACTTGTACCTAACATCCCAGAGGTGTTTTTTATGTCCTTGCGCCTTTGCTCTTAGCCATTCGGGGGCAAACGAAATGCTCCTTTGTTTATTTTGCTTTGATTCCCGGGTCCTTATGTATTACCTCTTTTCGAAAACTATTCAGTACATACGGTCGTACTCTCCCATGGGATCCGTACGAAAAGTCGTTTTTAGCGAACATGGAAGTGGCATTTATTATTGGCAATGAAGTAGATCGGATCATTCTTAATAGTGTTGACTCTGGAGAGCGTCACTATTCGTCCATGCAGATAGCGAATATCTGTAGTGAAATTTTCCGCCGGGCTCCTCCTCCTCCAATTTGTGTAGGAAGATTTTTCCAACAAATGGAGTCACCTACAGTTTATTCTAATCCGCCTCCGAACCGCCTATAGATTTTTATGAGGTGCTTTTATTTCAAGGGTGAACTGGTATTATTTTATCCGTATAATACTGGTATTTAACTATATATTTTTTATCTAGAGTTGATTTTCACTACAGGGTATGTACACAATTTCGTTCAGTAAAACATATTATATGCTCGTACTTAAATAAGAGCGGTGAGGATGAAATCCTGTGTCAATATTTGTTGCATGAAGGTATACAAATATATGTATGTATACTCGTATACGTGTCACTGTGTAGAATGGTAGCGTAGCACTCGCTGCCGTCAAGGCTAACAAAACAGACAATCAAGAAGAAAACTTTAAGCTTTAAGCTGCTAGAAACTGCCAAGATTATTGGGAAATAAAGCAAAATCTGCAACAAGCCTCAAGAAAGGAAGGGAAGGGGGTAAAAGAGGTCGCCGTAAAAAAGCCTAAACACAATAAGCAACAGTAGCTGAAGTGGTGCTGAATTGCGAGCTAGAAAGAAAAAAGAACACCTACTTGAGCTATTTAAAACGGGTTAAAATGTAGCATTTGGCTAAAAATCCTCAATGTTGGTGCATGAATTGTGTGTTGTGTGCTTTGGACTGAATTTTTATCGCCTGAATATCGCAAAGTAACAATCCTTTATGTGTGTTGGTTGCGTGTGAGGGCACGTACGGACGTACATATGTACATATAATTTTTGAGAATATATTATGTTTCATTTAACATTTCAAAAAGGTCGACGAAAATATTCCTTTAGACTTTTCACTGCTTTCCGCCCGTACTTTCTTTCAGCCTTAGCAAACTTTCGTAAGTTGTTACAAATGCCTCATTGTTGTGCTTAATGCTTGTACCCATCGGAAGTATGTTGTTTGTTATATCTTTCATAACTGTAATATCTCCTCGGATGAAAAGCTAGTACTGGATAGAAATGTACTTAAAAGATTTTCTTTATTAGAGTATATAACTTATAGTTGAATTATGGAGGGCAAGCTTTCATCCGACCGTATTTTGCAGAGAAGCTGATTCATGCACCTTGTCAACTCTTCACCGCCAAGTTTAAATAGCTCTGCCAGTAGGCCGTCAACCACTTTGTTGATTTTTAAACGGGCAATCGCTATTCGAACCTTGACATAGTCGGGTAGTGGAACATATTTTCCATCGTCATCGATTTGGATTTTGAATTACCCATCTCCGGGTGTTTCATTTTCACAGCCATTCAGCATGCTGTTGGAGTGTTCCCTTCAAAAATTCAATATACTCAGGACATCCGTCAGCAGATCACCCCTCTGGGTCTTGTTTTCAAGTATACGGATTTTAAGGGGGTCAAAGTCCAGAGCCTGAGTATAAATGAAACACATAGAATTAAGGATGATTCTTGCTTCTCAAATATAAATTTTTGTAATATTCGTTAAAACACAAATTTTTAGTGTTACTTACAGTTTTAAAAAGCTTCATCAACAAGTGTGTATTGAAATAAATACTGGAATCTGAAACAAACTCTGAAAATATTGTTCAGCACGGCGTAGTTTATATCTATGGTCACTGGCCATCGTCCTTTTTATTATTAAAAATAAAACCCCTTTTACACAGGTATTTTTCTTTTTAAACCTGAATACTACTCTTCGGAAAGATAGCTCATTAAAGAAAAATTTTACAACTTAGGAAGAAATAACAGAAGTAGCTAGGCTCAGAATTTTATACTTTCTAGAGAATCTACAAGCAACGACTTAAATATTTAATGACTTTGCGGTTAAAGGAACAAAAATAAGTGTCCAAAAAAATACAGGATGCGTCTTTTTTCGTGCATTTTCAATCACATTTTTCAGCATCTCGGTGATAAAAGCGACATTTCCCGGCGAATATTGGCTTTGTGCTGGTATGCGGCTTGTCAAAATCGCTGTTTTTTGATAAGATGTGTCGGTTAAACATCGTGCGGAGTAGCGTCATTGAATTTCGGCTAGTGTGTTCTGTGGCTTCGTCCTGCTGGAACCAGAAGTGGCTATGTCATTTTCAGTAATTTCCGGAAACACAAAGTCACGCAGCATTGCTCTCATTAATCGTAATGCCGCTGCCCCTAACGCCTGAAGAAGTTGTAAACAACATAACTTACTACAGAACTAGAGCCTGCCTTCAAATAATTTATTACTAACATACACTCCTTGGGGGAACAAAGATTATGGCAGGACAATAGTCCCTGCCAAAGGAAAAAAAGTAAATAACATTAAATTGAGATATTATTAAATCTGCTAATAAAAGGTATACTGAAAAATGTTTCTTAGTTTAATATGTATGGATTTCATAAACACTTTATTTTTAAGTCAACTCATGAGGTTTTGTGGTTTTTCCTTGTTACAGAGTTTTTATAATACAAACATAAATTTTAGTTTCTTCTTCTTTACTGGCGTCTTGAGAACAACATATTAATCAAAAGCAATTTACTGTAATTGATAAATTTCTGCAAATCTATCGCTGTTCACAATCTATTTATCGCATTTCCAAATTTCATACAAATAGTTTCATGTTTCTCATAGTACATACCTGCTTTGACCACAACATCACGAGAAACAATTGTACCAACAGCATTACTGGTCACACAATGGTACACCGACCGGTGGACATCTTGTCTAAACTCTTCCGCTTCAAAGGGCGGAAAATAAAGTGAACCGTTGGAGAGTATATGGCGTACCTATAAGAAAATTATATAAATTACGTACATACGTATATAAGAAATTCAATACAAGAGGAGTGTAAGTGAAAAATGTAATACAATTTTTAATGTATTGGTAATATTTTAGAGCAACAAAAGATTACGAAAAATTTGAAAAAAGTACAGTAGGTGACCAATACAGCCATCGTAACTGTAGTTAGAAGCTTAACGAATCGGATTTATCTGGGGAAAGAAATAATTGCCATAATTTAATTTTTTTATGAAAAATATTCTCTTTTAAGTAATATTTTACAGAAGTTTTTTCGTTATTCGACTATTGTACTAATCATACGTAGGCTGCTATATATAGGTCTGGCCTAGGCAACACTAAGTGTTGCCAGGTGCAATCTGACATTTTCATTGGAAAGTTTGACATTTTTTAGCATAACATCACTTAGAACGTTTTGTCATTTAATCGTGAATTGTTTTATTTACAAGGAATTAAAAAATTCATCTCGGCCAAAAAATGGAATTAACTTGTGAGCATTTTCGTGCGATCATTTTCGTGGATTATCACGAAAAGAGTGCATCGATGAACTAAAATCTTTGAATGGCTCTGAAGCACCATCCTATAGCACTGTGAAAAACTGTTACAACGAATTCAATCGTGGCTGACGCTAGCTCAAAGAAAAACAGTCGTTGTGAACTGATAATGCAAGACCGTCATGTAACATTGTCGCGTACTGGCCGCAACAAAAACTTCTTTTGTGTTTGTTTGTTCATTTCCTTTGTTTTGCCTAATATTCCTTTCACTCCAAACGTTGGCAGTGGCATCTGTCGGCAAATAATTGTATAATTCAAAGCCATGAATTGTTGGCACGGTTGTACTCGGTGTGTGCCTACCCAGTGGTATAAGTCTCCAAAAGGGGATGTTCGCCAAAACGGTTCCTCCACTAACAAATATTAGGGAAACGGAATGCTTTGCGCGGGTATTCCGTAAAAAGGGGTGTCGGCTTTCTTTTTATACGGCGAGGGGAAAATTATCCCAGTGTACTTGGTGTGCCATGGTGGCGTGCGCTATATAACTCTGTCCCTTTGGGTAATGGGGGCGGCGCCAAATGATTGGGCACCAATACACACTCGCCTGAGAATTCTGACGGCCGACGCGTAGCTTGCGGCCTGGCTCGTAAGTGCGTGCCGGATCAGATTCTACCAATCTTTGAAAGCGATAACACCTTTTTTTGCGCAGGCGTGCGATAAATTAGTGAGCAAAAAAAAAAATAATAATAATATTTTTTTTTTATAAATATATAGAGTAGTGTAGTGTTTTGCCAGTCGAGGCAAATATTTGTTGGCAGTTGAAGCCAAGTAAGGGCAGCCGAGGCCCATAGTGTTTATTTATTGTTTATAGTGGTTTCCAGTGGCGGAACCGAAGTTTGGCGGCATCACCGGAGGAGCACCGAAGTTGGGTACTCACACCCGACCGAGCAACTGCTAAGTATCATTTATTGTTTTCGTACGTTTTTATTGTCGTGCCGACAGTGCCGTTCCCTCCGTTCGTCCATACCCATCCTTTTAGCATCCCGCACCCAGAGCCCAGTCATACAGGCGGGTTAAAGTTACCTCCGGCAGCACGGAAGTAGTGCGAGTGGGTTCGTAACCAGTTTGGTTGGACCACACCTCGGGTGCACCCCAAAAACATATTTTGCTTATTTTGTGTGTGTACATATACGTTTAGTTTTGCCCTAGTGTCTAATTATTGTTGTGCGATCTTCGTTTATCTAAGTCAGCGGTGATCATTTTACTTGGTTTTGTTCTTGCTAGTAGTTGTTGTTCTTGCACTTAGCTGTTGACCCACGCCGTCTTCACTAAGCTGGCCGGTCGCTTTGTTAGTTTTTGTCATCCCCTTTTTGTGCGGTAGTTTGTTTTGTTGACGTGTGTGGTTGTTGGTAGGCGCTTGACCAACAGCCACCGTAGGTATACATATGTATGTACGTATGTACATACGCACATACATATTGTAAATATAAAAAGTGGAGGTGACAAATTGGCGCCCAACGTGAGGCCCGAAATTTAAAAATATTTATTTTGATAAATTTTTGCGGTTTTTATTTCAGTTGATTTTGAGTGGCTTTTTGTTGTCTAGTTTTTGTTTTAAATAATATTTAACAATTTTCTATTTTTTTTTTTTTTTTTCGTTTGTTAGTTAGGCATTCCAATAGTGGAAATAAAGAAGAGATTGGGGGTCGAACCCAGGCCCATCGGCAGTTTGATTATAAAATACTTAGTACAAAGGAATTTGGTGAGTTCGTTCCGTTTTGTAAATTTGCAAATTTTGTGTGTGCGTTGCGGTACATTGTATTGGCGTTTTATACCAGTAGCAAAAATTGTATGTCGAGTGGGTAGAGACTGGTCCAGAAGTAACCAGTAGTAGTCCTGCCCAAAGTTAAGTTGAGATTTTTTGTTTTTTTTGTTAATTAAGGATTTTTGTGGTTTTTTCTTCGTGTTTTTGATTTAAAAACTTTTTTGTTTTTAATAATAAAAAAAAAAAATTTTTTTCATTGTGTTGTCAACGTAGACAAAATATTTGTTTTTTTATTTTATTAATTTTTTTGTTTTTTTGTGGTTAGGCTCTTTTGTTGTTTTCGTGTTAGGGTCTTTTGTTGAGCCAGTATAGGGCAACGCGGAAGTAACATTAGGGTAATAGCTTTTTTTTAATTTTGACTATAATTAAACAAATTATTTCTTTTGTTTTTTTTTAAATAAATATTCGCTTTTTGGTTTTTTTTCCTTATTTTTTTTTGTTTTTCGAATTTATTTTTTTTTTATTTTAAAAATGGAGATTAATCGTTTAGCGCAGGATGAGCTCGCGTACGAGATGGAGGCACGCGGCCTTCCAGTCGGTACGGTCGAAGCCATGCGTAAGTCGCTTAGGGCATCACGGTTAATAGAGAAAAGAGGTTCGGTAAACCTCTTTCAGGACTACCCCTTCAGTTTCGACGAAGATAAAACGGCGGTCGAATCGAAACTGGAGGAGGTAGAGAAATTAATTTTATCGGTTTCGGGTGGAGGCAAGCCATCACATGGAGCGAAAGCGATGGCAAAGATCGAATGGTGCCTCTCGCGAATTGGACGGGCGCGACCGGGAAGCGACGGCGAGATGACTCAGCAGATGGAGCTGAAGAGCAAGTTGTTGCTCCATCTCGCCGAACTACAAGAGGTAGTCGAAGAAGAGGAAACCGGTTCGGTAGAGCGCTCGGGTGCCATTCGTGCGGACCCGATAGCACCCCCGCCCGTGGAGGTACGACGCGTCGTTGAGGAGACAGCCGAGTCTCAGAAGCCGGTGAACTTGTCGAAGTGGGACGTCCACTTCGACGGCGAAAAAGCGGGAATGTCGCTTTTCGCATTTTTAGAACGGATTGAGGAGTTGAGCGAGGCACGCGGTGTGACCCAAGCTCAGCTCTTCCGAGGTGCGGTCGATTTATTCGTAGGAAAAGCTCTTTTGTGGTTTAGGTCAGTTAGGAAGTCGTTAGGTAGTTGGGAGGAACTGGTAAGAGAGTTGAAGTTGGAGTTTTTGCACCCCAACTACGACGATCTCTTACTAGACGAGATTAGGCGAAGGACTCAGGGAGCGAATGAGTCCATCGGTGTTTATGTGGCGGGCATGAAGATAATGTTTGGTAGGCTTCAGGAGCCTATATCTGAGAAGAGGATGTTAGGATTGATTAGGTCGAATCTCCTACCGTTCTACCAGACCCAGTTAGGACTGGTGACAATAGGGTCGGTTTCCGAACTAGTTGCTTTGGGTAGGCAACTAGAGGCAGTCAGGTCATCGGTGGATGCGTTTGTCCCTCCTCCGAGTCATAAGGCCAAGGGGTTGTTGGAACCTGACCTGGCTTATGTCTCGGCTGGTGTAGAGGTCGCGGCTGTAGCGGAGCCGGACCTTGTTGATAGTTTTAGGCCGGGGTCGAATACCCGACTGTAGGAGGTTCGGTCATATTTCGGCGGATTGTAAGAAGGGGATTAAGTGCTTCGGGTGCGGTAGACTTGGAGTCATGAAGCGGGACTGCCCGGTGTGTGCAGCGAAGCCGAGTGACTCCCCGCGGACCCAACGAAGTTCAGATTCCGGTGGTGGGCGAAACCACAACCCCTTCAGGTCAGGGCGCGTTAGGAATGACAGGCCGGAGGACAGCGGTCCAAATTCTCGGTCAAGCAATAGGGTTGTCAGGTCGGACAACAGATCGGGAAACGGGAGATAGACCCCTGGGACAGCAGGACAGGCGGTCTAGTAGGTCGAGTTAGTGAACCTGCTAACTCCCAGCTGGCAAATGTAGGTGTCGAGATTGAAGAGGTTAGGTTGGCGTTTTCGTTGGTGTCGGACGGTCACGACGAACGCCCGTATTTGGATATTAGGATCCATGGTTTTACTTTTAGGGCTTTGTTAGATTCTGGCGCGACCAGAACAGTAATAGGTCGGCTAGGTTGGCAGAAATTGAGTTCGTTTGGTATTAGGGTGAGTTCAGTTTCGAATTTTTTGAGAGTGACTCTCGCGGATGGAGGTCATATCTCGGTGTTAGGTTCGGTTTTGTTGCCAATCGAGGTGGAGGGCAAGTCGGTTCTCCTGGAATGCCTCGTGGTTCCAGAGTTACCTCAGGGCGTAATCCTTGGCATCGATTTTTGGGCCAAGGCGGGTATTATCCCGGATATATCAGAAATGAGGTGGTCGTTTTCTCGGCCGGAACCAGAACCGTTGGTGGCAATAGTGGACCACTCCGAGTTAGGTGAGAGGGAATCTAGGGCATTAGGTCAACTAATAGCTGGGGCGTTCCAGGCTATGCCGGAAGGGCTAGGCCGGACCCATTTGGTCGAGCATAAGATCAGGGGAAAAGCAGGAGTTGAACCTGTAAAACAGCGTTATTACCCTGTGTCTCCCGTCATACAGTCGCGTATGGACGAGGAGATTAAGGATATGCTTGACAAAGGGGTGATAGAGAAATCACATAGTCCTTGGGCGTCTCCAGTTGTAATGATTAGGAAGAAAGACGGTACATATAGGTTTTGTGTAGATTATAGGGCTTTGAATAAATGTACCGAGAAGGATAGTTACCCCCTTCCATATGTGTCGGCGACCTTAGACAAGCTAAGGGATGCCAAGTTTCTGTCCAGTCTGGACATTAAGTCTGCTTATTGGCAAATTCCGGTGGAAGAGCAGTCGAGGCCCTTCACCGCATTCACGGTACCAGGTAGGGGACTATTTCAGTTTAAGAGGATGCCATACGGTTTGCATAATGCACCGGCAACTTGGCAGAGATTTATAGATTCAGTCATAGGACCAGAGTTAGAACCTCATGTTTTTGTGTATTTAGACGATATTATCATCGTTACAAATAATTTTGAGAAGCATTTAGAGATTTTAAAGATTGTTTTAGATAGATTAGCTAGTGCAGGACTTAGATTGAATAGGGACAAATGTAATTTTTGTAGGTCTGAGTTAAAATATTTGGGCTACGTGGTGGACAAGAACGGTCTACACGTAGACCCCGAGAAGGTAGAGACGATGCTTCGGATTGAGGTACCGAAGAACGTAAAGCAAGTGAGGTCATTTATAGGAACAGTGTCCTGGTACCGCAGATTTATTAAAGATTTTGCAGAGTTAGTTAGGCCTCTCACCGATTTAACAAAGAAAAATCGAAAGTTCAATTGGACTGAAGATTGTGAAAGGAGTTTTAGAGAAGCGAAGGAACGCTTGGTGACAGCTCCGGTTTTGAGTTGCCCGGATTTTGATAGACCTTTCACAATCCAGACAGACGCGTCTGATTTCGGTATAGGTGCGGTGTTAACTCAAATGTTTGATGACGGTGAGAGGGTGATAGCTTATTTGAGTAGGTCCTTGAACAAAGGAGAGCGAAATTACTCGACGACCGAAAAGGAGTGTCTAGCGGTTCTGTGGGCGGTTGAGAAACTGCGACCATACGTTGAGGGCGCTAAGTTTACGGTTGTCACGGACCATTATTCGCTTATTTGGTTGAATAAGTTGAAGGATCCGTGTGGTAGGTTAGCTAGATGGGCTTTGAAACTCCAGCAATACGATTTCGATATAGTGCATAGGAAAGGCAAGGAACATGTGGTTCCAGATATGCTATCCCGAAGTGTGCCAGTTATTGCTGAGGTGACTACTGCCGATCCTTGGTTGGTAAGGATGATTCGGTTAGTAGAGAAAAAGCCTTTGTCGTATCCAGCGTGGAGAGTTGAGGGTGGCAACATCTACAAGTTTATTAGGTCGAGATTTCCTTCTGTTTACGGCGATTCACCAGAGTGGAAAAGAGTAATAGGGCGTGATGGTAGAGGTGAGATTTTAAAACAATGTCACGACAATCCGTTAGCAGGCCATATGGGTGTGAAAAAGACTTTTGCGCGTATTTCACAAAAGTTCTACTGGCCAAGGATGAAGTCGGACATTGCGAAATATGTTAGGGCGTGTAAAATTTGTCAGCAGGTGAAACCTGAGAATTCACAGCCAGCTGGGGGTATGATAGAGAGGACCAAGGCAGTCGAGCCTTGGGAAATGATTTGTGTAGATCTGGTAGGGCCTTTAGTGAAGTCGTCACAAGGCTACCAGTATATTTTGACAGTAGTAGACTACTTTTCCAAATTTCCCCTCCTATTCCCTTTGCGTACTGCCACGGCAAAAAGCGTATGCAAACAATTGGAGGACAACGTATTTCTTTTGTTTGGAGTTCCTCGGTCGGTTGTGTGTGACAATGGACCCCAATTTAGGAGTCGAGAGCTTCGGGGCCTCTGCGGTGACTATGGCGTCCAACTCCGGTACACCGCACACTATCACCCACAGGCTAATCCGGCCGAGAGGATCAATCAGGTTATTAAAACGACACTTAGGGCTTATGTATCAGAGAACCAGAGGACATGGGACCAACAGTTAGCGAAGGTAGCATGCTGTATTAGGACAGCGCAACACGAAGTGTTAGGAGCTACGCCATATTTTGTGAATTTTGGTAGGGAAATGGCGGTAGAAGGCAGTAGGGACTTCATAGACAGTTTAGGAGATCAGGAGAAATTAAATTGTCAGGAGCGGGCAAAGAGGCTCGAAGAGATTAGGGCCAACATTAGAACTAGGTTAGAGCAGGCGAGTGAGAAGCTTGCGAGGCAGTACAATCTCAGGCGTCGAGATGTACAGTATATTCCTGGAGAGTTAGTGTGGAGGAAGAATTTTATGCTGTCGGATGCAGCGAATTTTTATGCAGCGAAGTTAGCGCCAAAGTATGTAGGGCCGTTTATTATTAGGAAGAGAGTGTCACCGTGGACATACACACTGACAGATGACTTAGGCAAAGACAAAGGGACTTGGAACGTTAAAGAGTTGAGGCCATATAGGGATTGATAGGATACTGTAGGAGATTTCCATTCCCTGACCAAAAGGAAGATTCCTTCCTTTTCGTTGAGGAAGGGGTGGAGTTGTCGCGTACTGGCCGCAACAAAAACTTCTTTTGTGTTTGTTTGTTCATTTCCTTTGTTTTGCCTAATATTCCTTTCACTCCAAACGTTGGCAGTGGCATCTGTCGGCAAATAATTGTATAATTCAAAGCCATGAATTGTTGGCACGGTTGTACTCGGTGTGTGCCTACCCAGTGGTATAAGTCTCCAAAAGGGGATGTTCGCCAAAACGGTTCCTCCACTAACAAATATTAGGGAAACGGAATGCTTTGCGCGGGTATTCCGTAAAAAGGGGTGTCGGCTTTCTTTTTATACGGCGAGGGGAAAATTATCCCAGTGTACTTGGTGTGCCATGGTGGCGTGCGCTATATAACTCTGTCCCTTTGGGTAATGGGGGCGGCGCCAAATGATTGGGCACCAATACACACTCGCCTGAGAATTCTGACGGCCGACGCGTAGCTTGCGGCCTGGCTCGTAAGTGCGTGCCGGATCAGATTCTACCAATCTTTGAAAGCGATAACACCTTTTTTTGCGCAGGCGTGCGATAAATTAGTGAGCAAAAAAAAAAATAATAATAATATTTTTTTTTTATAAATATATAGAGTAGTGTAGTGTTTTGCCAGTCGAGGCAAATATTTGTTGGCAGTTGAAGCCAAGTAAGGGCAGCCGAGGCCCATAGTGTTTATTTATTGTTTATAGTGGTTTCCAGTGGCGGAACCGAAGTTTGGCGGCATCACCGGAGGAGCACCGAAGTTGGGTACTCACACCCGACCGAGCAACTGCTAAGTATCATTTATTGTTTTCGTACGTTTTTATTGTCGTGCCGACAGTGCCGTTCCCTCCGTTCGTCCATACCCATCCTTTTAGCATCCCGCACCCAGAGCCCAGTCATACAGGCGGGTTAAAGTTACCTCCGGCAGCACGGAAGTAGTGCGAGTGGGTTCGTAACCAGTTTGGTTGGACCACACCTCGGGTGCACCCCAAAAACATATTTTGCTTATTTTGTGTGTGTACATATACGTTTAGTTTTGCCCTAGTGTCTAATTATTGTTGTGCGATCTTCGTTTATCTAAGTCAGCGGTGATCATTTTACTTGGTTTTGTTCTTGCTAGTAGTTGTTGTTCTTGCACTTAGCTGTTGACCCACGCCGTCTTCACTAAGCTGGCCGGTCGCTTTGTTAGTTTTTGTCATCCCCTTTTTGTGCGGTAGTTTGTTTTGTTGACGTGTGTGGTTGTTGGTAGGTGCTTGACCAACAGCCACCGTAGGTATACATATGTATGTACGTATGTACATACGCACATACATATTGTAAATATAAAAAGTGGAGGTGACAACATACCTTCAGATAGAGGCATGCCTATGCATTTCTCCCACCAGCATACATTCGATATTGCATGAACACCTGGCCGTAAAAAAGGTTTGTTCTCGTTGGATCCCGCACAATTTCACAATCGCTCAAAAAAAGGCTCGTGTGGATTGGTGTAAAGAAATGCTGAAAAAATACGATCACGGTGCTTGAAAAGACTTTTATAAGATCGTCAGGTGACGAATCATAGATCTATGCATATGAGCCCGAAACAAAACAGCAATCGACCGTGTGGGTCTTCCAAGACGAGCCAAATCCAAAAAAAAAAAAACCATTTTCGTTGATAAATATTCGTATTTTCATTATTAGGCCAGAAATACATATAGCAGCCTACGCAGTAATGCAACACTATAGGTATTCCAAGGAAGTCAATAATCTGGTTATTGTATATCGAAAAGTGTTGAATTAAAAAACAAAATATTTTTCGTGTAGTCGATTGTCGAAGTAGGTATGCCTAAGAAACTTTGTTAGAAAATTGAATCCGAAATCAAAAATAAGTATGTCCAATGATCTTCCTTTAGAGGTAAACTTGATAAACAATTTTTTTTTTACTCAAGAGGAAAATTTTAATGAATTCCCGAAAGTAATGACATGGGCTGCGATGCATGCACACCTGAAACTCTCACCAGACGTCCTGGCTTTTTCTCATTTGACTACCGCTGATAGAACTGGGTGTGATGTTAATGAAACAGCTCCGGAAGATGACTTGGTTTTCGTTAGGTTGATGAAAGATAAAGTTTTCAATGAGACATTGACTGGAATCTTTTTAAGAAAAAAGTTGGGTGTGTTCTAGGAAATTCGGCTTTTGTGACTAATTGTTGTTTATATACTTAATTCGTGTTTAAAAGCTGACATTTCAAGCAATAGATTTCATCAAGGCAAATTTGCACACGGTAGTAGCAAGAATACAAAAATGGTAGTTTCTAAAAGTCAAAAATAAAAATTTTGTATTTTATTTTGTTTGTGTAATAGAAAAATCGTAGTGTCAAAATCTTGAGAGTACTATGTGACGTTTTGTTTTGATGACAAATTTATAAAAAACAGCCAAAGAAATTTAGGAACAACACTGGTGGAATAAGAACAAGAGATTAGGTCACGTGACAATTTAGAATAATTTTAAAAAGGCTGGCTGCTCATTTACACGAAAAATTACTGAAAATCGTAGATAATAATGGTCAATATATACTCGATTAAAATTAATCTTCTATAGAAAAAATTTCTTAAAAAATATACTATAATGCGCTACACTTTTCGGAGAGATAGAGCGAGAATATAGAGATATTAGGAGCCTTCTTCTTAAAAATATATGAAAAAATTAAATATTGGTTAATAATGAATTGAGTAATACAACAATAGATTACATCACTGATGTTGGCTCAGTTGTAGAGCACTCGCCTGTTAAGTCAGGATCCGTTGGTTCGATCACTGCCAGAAGAAGTCCGTTGAGGAGAAGTGGCGATCTCCGAAACAGCTGTCAGTTCTGTCATTTCTTTTGTTGTATAACAAAATATTCAATTCATACAAAGATATAGGCTTTAGCTCACTAACAAATAAAGAAAAATTAATGACCAATAAGTTCAACGACTGGATAACCGACAGAGCTATTCAAATACAGGGGTGAAGAACTGATCAGATGCTTGCATCAGCTTCTTTGAAAAATATGGTCGCATGAAAGCATACGATGATTGGAAACTAAGTGTGCTCTACCCAATCCACAAAAAGGGCGATTCCACATTCTGTGCCAATTACCGTAGAATAAGCCTCGCTAACATCGCATATCGGGTTCCTGCAAGCGTATTGCGTGAAAAACTAAAGCCCACGATTAACAACCTGATTGAAAAGAGAATCGACACACACACCTCTCCGAGCCGTTCGATACCAAACGAGATTTCATACAGCGTGATTCCTTATCGTGTGACTTTTTGCGAAGCGAATGGGTCTGGTAGTGAACGAGGGAAAGACGAACCAAACAAACAGTCATCGCATTCGACGAACAAAAACCAAACTCTACAAGTCGCTCATCATACCCGTCCTACTATATGGCACATAAGCGTGGACGATGTCGACATCTGATGAGTCGGCTTTGAGGTGAAAAGTGGGAGGGCTATTTTATGTTCACTGAGACAAGAAATTATTACCAAACTCTGCAAAAGGATATGTCAGAAGGCATAAAGCATGCTACTCTTCCGTGCAAAGATTGGAAGCAAATAAATATAGGTATATGTATCTGTCTCCTGACAGGCTACGGAGATTGATCGTTCAAAGGGTAAATATATCGATCAGATGGATTTTGTAGTTATAGCATTGTACTGCAGTGCAAGGCATTGCTCCTCATCAAGTCAGTTTTTACTCCCTTGTTTTTTTTTTTAAGTTTTAAGCAAAGTAGAAGGTATGATTTTACAACGGCAGCACTTCAGAAATACCGAAAAAATACGAAATAAGTCGACTGTTGGCACTAAAAATGCAGAGATTCGAATTCATGGCGTAGTCATCAATGACGAATTCACTGAATAAGGAAGACAAAGTAAGGAGCTAAAGAGGATTAGCAAAAATTGGTACCGTAAATACACACACACACACGTAAATACACTGTCGCTTACACCCACACTGCATACACTCTTAAGTCTAACTGAAGTATTTCCTTCTGGACTCCCCACTTGGTTGCATGGCAATGCGGATAAGATTGTAGTATCTGCCGCAGTATTGCAACAACGTCGTTGGAACATTGACTTTTCAGTATATAGCGCACACACATACATACACACATAGTTGAGTGTACGAGCGTAAAATAAAGTTGCTACATTGTCTGACCACCCGTTAATCTTTCTGACCAACTACACCCTATATGGCTGTTTGCTTGCTGAATGCAGCCGTCTGTCTACCGCATGTGCCTCTTAACCCCAACTCCTTCCTCCCCTAGATGTGCTCAAATTGTCACTTTGTAGCGTCGACGGCGTATCGAAATAACTTCAGGTTAGCCGCCAATGGCGGAAGTTCATTTCAAGTGGTTATTGATTGAATTTGTTCGAAACTGACGCCCAATCCTCGCTCATTGCTGTTTCCTTCAGGTCAGCACTGCTGTATGTTACTTACTTTTGTTGTCATTGTGCTGTTGCTATTGTATTTGATTTTCTATCGTTGTGGCAGAGTTGCTTCACTTTTTGTTACTGAAATATTCATAGTGCGGCAGTTGGCTCTTGTCTCGAGTTTTGTGTTATCGAAGCTGCGACTCACACAAAATGTTTTGTTCTTACTCCTTTGTTTGTTTGACATTTTGCCGGTATTAAAATGTATTTAAACTTTAAAACAACATCAGCTTAAATATTTATACATGTGCATATTTAAAGGAGGAAATTTCGTTTCATTATTAAATTCAATTAGTGAAGAATTGAAGTGGATTCTTGCATATACGAGTATATACAGACTGTCAATTACTTAAAAATGTTTTTTCATTTCTTTTGCTTCATGGGCGTTCATAAAATTGATTGGCCAAAAATCTCTTTAGAAAAGAAAATATTACAAAATGTTTTTTTCTTTTTTAATATCGATTTTCAGTTTTCGATTTTCCATTCTCATGCAAGCTGTCACAATATATTACTATAGAACCACCAGTCTTTTGCTATGGAGTGTCCATAATTCACCAAACTTGGTCAAGAGGGAAAGGGGCCTTAAGTGCTATGCTATAACCACATCATCGGGAAGAGGAGTTGAGCGCAAAGCTAGATGCGTACAATTTTTTTTAGATAAAACAAAAATAGCGTTTAACTTTCGAAAGAAAAAGTCTCCGAGAAAGTTTCGGCGCAGTCAGAATCGAACCTGATGACCAGAAGATAAGAAAGAATGACGAACTTGAAAAAACTAATTCAAGGCGAAAGCGTGGATCGATATATTAAAATGCAGCTAATAAGATGGCTAGGTCATGATAAAAGAATGTACGATTTTAGCTTTCAAAAAAGTTAATGGATGCAAAAGTATTTATTAGTAAAGCAAGAGAGAGGCCGAGAGCAAGACTTCAACTCGAAAACTGGAAAGAGTCAGCAAAAGACAGAGAAGTATTGAAAACACGAAATATTCCTTACTCATTCAAATCTATTGCAATGATTTTGAAGTAGACTTCTTCCGAAATCGAATAACCCAATCATGGCAATAATTTTTGAGACTTTTTCTGAAGTCAACTTCAGTGCTATCTTCAAACCGCATTAATTCGTGCGGTTTTCTAAGAAAGGGCTCTACTAGTATTATTTCGCGTCGTGTTCATCTGTGGCTATATTCATTTCAAAGGTACTGTCATTTCGCGTCGTTTTCAGTAGATGTCATTTATTTTAGCGTGAACAACAATTTGTTTCATTCATTTGAAAATGTCGAAATTTGTACAGTGTAAAGTGTTTTTGCGGGGAGTTTTTCTTCATTACTTTAACATGAATAAAAGTGCTACCGAAAGCCATCGTATTTTACTGGATGTTTATGGTGAACATGCTTTAGCCGAACGAACGTGCCAAAAGTGGTTTGCACGGTTTAAAAGTGGCATTTTCGACTTAGACGACAGACAGCCAAAAAAATTTCAAGACGAAGAATTGGAGACATTGCTCGCCGCAGATGCATTCCAGACGCAAGAAGAACTTGCAAAAGTATTAGGAGTTGATCAAGACAATTTTTTCACAATTAAGTCTTAATTTTCGAAAAAAAACCGCACGAATTAATGCATACACCAAATATGTCTTCTTCGAAGTAGTGTGAGTATTGAGTTTTTTAGCCTGGAATTCATTCAAATAACACCATTTATACGCAGTACGCAGTAAGAATTCCGAGTACACAACACTGCTCTAAGGAAAACAGTCAATGTTAGCAAGTTTTTAAACGGCTTAGACGTTGTATTCTTATAAGCCATTACAATTCGTTTTATGAAAGCAGAGTGAGAATTGACTCGTTCCAGCTTGATTTCAGCGGTCTTTACGCGATTGAGATTTTGAAGAAATTCAGGGTTTTCCGAACTAGCGGAGGACTCACGCAATTCATTCCCACCATTCATTTAAAATGGTAAAAATCTTCTTGTATCACACCTCGCTGCTTTTGAATGTAGATTACCACCTATATTTGCGTCGTTTTGATGAATTCGTTTCACCGTATGTCATCCATAATATTTTAAACGTTAAAATGATCATGACATATTTACATACAATCTTTAAAATTATAAGCAGAGATAATAGAGAGGGATTCCACCAATTTTTACTGCTTCAATTTTGTTGAAAGATATAGGAAAGCATAAATGGCAAATAATTTCCAACAACTGCTAATTTTCTATCCAAAGCAATGTTAAAGAGGAACACTTATTTAATTCTAAAGAATATTAATGTTGATACGACGTTTCCGCGCCCTAAACTACGGCCAAGAAGACGCCTTCCAGTTCTATACACTGTACAATTTTTTTTTATCTGTAGAATTTAGAATGAGACTGTACGTCAAAAGGCAGTACCTTTGAGTATACTCATATAAGAAGGTGTAGTTTAACTGAACTAAATTGTTATTTCTTTAGAATATGAAACCAAAAACCGCAAATGAAACCGGAATGAAAGCGCAAAAAACCACGCCCAAAAGGTTACCAATAATATTAAATCGAAAGTGTTTATTTTGCACAGGTTTACAAATTCAAGTAAACTTTTGGATAAGAACAGATTAGAAAGGTTCTTAAAAATATTTGATGATTGGTAGGTTGGCTGAAAGAGGAGATTGAGTCACAGGAAAGTCTCATTGTGCTCCCTCGCAGAAACTATTGTAATTATACTGTGAAAGATGTGACGACTCTATCGGCTGAATGCCGGGCACTCGTTAACGTCCAGTTGACAATATTGGTTTTAGTTACCGAGTTCGCATTTGATGACAAATGAATAATGACATAGCTTGACAAGTCATAGTATTAATAATAAAGGCGCTCAAACTTTATTGTCACTGTAGCAGATACTCACTACGCGTTAAGAATAAATCTGTACAAGTTGGCATAGTGGGTGTACGTGTATAACTTCCTTTCAGTATTTAATCAAGTTGTTTCCCAAACTGTTATCCACGAAAACCTAGGACGGAATTTTGTAGGACTTGATACGAAAAATTAATGGCCGGAGAGCTTATAAAAATATTTAGCGCCCAATGAAGCAGCCTAATGGGTATATTTTCACTATATTTTAAGCAAATTATTAGCAGTTTGTTAGAAGGCTATGGAAAGATTGGAGCTATAGTCTCTCTATCGATACATTTTCGGTTTTCCCCCATCTCGTTTTTTTCCTCCAAAAACTTAAGTGTTGCGAGTGATGAACAAGAGGAGTTGCTGCACCAATATCTAGTGAACATCGAATGATTTTGGGTAGAAGACTTAATGAGCGAATATTGTTGGACTTCTGCGTGAAATAAGCAATACAAATGACTCAGTTCCACCTCTCTTCAATTATTATTTGCTTTTCATTTTTGTTTAATAAAATTGCTATTAATTTAGTCATAAAAAAAAGCAATTGACTAGATGAAAAACTGGAAAGATGATTATCAGGCGTCATAAGAATGCAAGAATGATAGAATAAAAATTATATTCCAAAAGAAAAATTTGATTAACGAAACTTTGACTAATTATCAAAGCTATCAATCCAAACAGTTGATCAGATGTAAACCAATTATGGCCAGCTTGGTTACAGTAAAATTCAAAATCAGTATTAAAGAGTCTCATTCAACCAACCCAAGGAATAATGCCTATAACTCTGGTAGACTGTCCAAATGGCTAAGATGTGTTTTGTAGCCAGAAAACTTGATGTCACTCACAATAACCCACTCCCTCACTTTTTAGCACATTTTCGGCGGAATCTCTGCCATAACTCGACTAGTTTTGTTTTTCGTGTGCTCAAGAGTTATAGATTTAACCGAAGAACACGATCCTTAACGTGGCTCCACATAAAAGCCCAACGGCGTGCAATCGCACGATCTCGGTGTGCGAATTAACATCGCCAATACGAGAGATAATGCGGCCGGGAAATATCCCTCGCTATAAAGGCATATTCGCTTGTGTTGTGTGGCATATGACACCATGTTTTAATTGAACCAAAATATGTTTGATTTGACAGTTATGTTTGACAGACATCAAAATACTGCCCTGTACTTTTGAAACCATGAAATAGATATCCCTATATTGTGTAATGTATCCAGTATATACATATATATTTAGAACTATGGGAAGAGTGGTCACCTCTCGACGTTTCTGATATGAAAAGCTCATCATAAAAATCCATCGGCCAGAGCTAGGAGCTGTTTGTTGACTCAATAGGGGTTTTTAATTATCTATAGTGTATCGTGCTCTAGAGAAAAATATTTTTGAATCATTCCATTTATCAGTTTATTCAAAAAAACATTTATCATTTCTACTTAATTGAATTTGTGTGAACCCAGTGAGGTATTTCCTGTTAAAATATTTCCCGGTAAAAAACCTCAACACTACATCTATTTGGCTGATTTTAGGAAAAGGAACTGTCAAACGTAGAAAATGATATACATATTCAATCAAAAAGAGTGGTATTCAGGATATAATATTATTTAAATTTTAAATTTTTAAATTTTTTTTCTTGGCTTATAGTAACCGTGCACCCGATTAAAAATATACAGATTCTTTGGAAAGATTGAAATTAAATAAATGTGTTGTGGAAGCAAACGGTAGTTTATAATTGTAAATTTTGTATACAAGTATGTGGCTGTGTGAGTGTGTGTGTTTTGAGATACCACAGCAGAGATAAAAAAATTTGTTGCATTCAAAGATTTTATTTGTGTGCAGAAGAGACTAACGTTAAATGCGATGATTGCTGATGCTAACTGCATATAAAAAAATGTAACCAAGCCCAACTGACCGACCGTATGGATGTCGTGATCACAATACCTACACTGTGAGTGCAAAAAGAAGTAGAAGAAAAAGAAGGAGATGGTACAATTACTACAGTTGCTAAATGCTTAGAAACCAGACAGCAATCACATTCAAGCCAAACAGATTTTTTTATTTTTTTTAGCATTTTTTTAATCTCTTTTTTATTTACAGTAGAATTTTATGTGCACATATATTTCTTTTACCTTTTTTCTCCATTTGCTATGCTATTGGCAACCCTTTTGTATGATATTTTTACATTAATGCTTGTAAGCTCTGCTTGCATGGTCTTAGACCGTTTGTCTTTGCTCCATACAAATTCTCTTTCCAACACTTTTTCCAACACCTTTATAACCTAACAGATGCTCCAGAAAGGCCTTTTGAAAACGCATGTAATAATGTAAAATTTAATAACAATAGAAATCCATCATTCAATGCATATTAAAGTTAACCGTAGCATTTGCCTAATTGGCCAGCATATTTGTATCCACGAATATGCGCTCGCCATCGATTATCTTTTTTGAAAGAGAATATGTATATTTATTTTTAATTTTTTTTATTTTTTGCTGCTGATAGTTACACTGAAGTAATATGTTTTATATAATTCAAGTACAAATTACCGTAAAAAAACAATATTTTAAATGAAACATGTGTATTATACTTAACCTAAAAAATACGCATTAATAAAATAATGCAGATAATCCGTTGCTTAACAACATAATACCTTCTTTGGTGTCATTTACTAGGGTGTGTCGCTAGAATGATTTTACCTGTATGAGAATTTGTTTATGTTAGGAATATATGAAGTACACACATACACGTATGTACACAATTAAACTACATTTTATCCATATTAAATTAGTAAAGCCCATTATAGGATTTAGGTATATTCGAAAATATTTCTTTCTAAATCATCATCATAACCCAAAACAAACTTAAGTTTCTAGTAGAAAGAGATGTTAAAAGAAAATAATTAATTTATACATAATATATTATCTGTAATCTGAATGACAGACAGATCAACCCACAGGCTAAACCATTGATCGTAGAGACTTGAAACTAGGAAGCTGTGTTCTGCGTATGTCTTATGCACCCAGGAAGTCTTATTAGAACCATATTAAAAGAAGTTGTTGGCAAACTTATGTAATATATAAAAAGCTTTGTCCTTAATGACTAACGGATCAACCCACTGACCCACCTACAGAGATATTTGGTAGTTCGGAAGTGTGTCTGGAACCGATCTATTCTAAATTAATATTAAATCGTTCGATTTACATGAAAATTGCTACATAGGCAGAGCTTTGGCTAAAGTATATTTGATGATAAGTTTTCCTCCATTGAGTATACAAGAAAGAGCTCGTTTAGAAAAATATATCTATATTAATTCAATACATAAAAAGCTTTTCTCCAGGCAATTGGACCTGAGACTGATCTGTACAAAAAGCTTTGGGTTCGGGTAAAAAAATTTATTTTCCGATAGTGGACTAGGGTCCGATCTTTTTCCCAAAAAATGGATTCGATTTTCCGATATGTGCATTCAAACAGTTTAACATAGTAATTTCGAAGTTATAAAAAAATAAATATCGAAAAAATCCATAAAAAGCCGGTGAAATTTCAGGCAATCTCTAGTTTTCTATTTTAATTAATTAAACTTTCAATCCAACAATTATCATATCTCTCAAATAAGTCCCCATGTCAGAATTTTTAAAAAAGCTTATAAAAACTCTGCAGCACTCTGACATGTAAAAAGTAAGTAAGAGATTGAATTAATTTTTCGTTGTTCAAATTATTGGCAAAATGAAGGTGATTGAATAAGTTTTTCAGCGTTTGCTGATCATAACTAAGCAAACACGGAGTTAACTCCGTGATTATTACTCAAATTTATTTTATTAATTCAAAGCAGGCCCCTTCCTACAAAGTGCACCGAATAATCGAATGATTTTAGTATTTTTACACTGGAGTTATCGTCTCGATATTTATCTCTTGTATCAACTAAAAGCGGTAATTGATTAAAGTTGCTGGGAACCATATTTGGTGAATATCGTTTATAATGTAAGCCTTGTAAAACCATGCGTCATCCATAAATTTTCTTTACTTTTTGGCGAATTTTCTTACTCAAACGGTGCATAACGCACAGAAAAGATTCATTAATTGCCTTTTGCTCTTCTGGCAAGACACCGCGACATTCACCAAAAACAATTAAAACTATTTTTACTTCTGGTCGACTTTGCCATGGAATTTTTGGTTTCCGCAAAGTTGGAGATTGCAATTCTGAAGCTTGTTGACTGGTTCTTGAGCTCGTGTCCCATCACTTTTTACAGCTTTACTCTATCAGACAATTTTAAGAGACCTTTACGCGATTGAGTTCTCAAATAATTCAAATATTTAAGAACTAATCAAGCGGCAATGCATTTCATGCCTAAATACTCACTTAAATGAATTGATAGGTGAGACATAGAAAGCTCAAATGCTGTATCTTTCAAACTTTAAGGACGACTTTCGTCCTCACGTTGACCGATCCAAGCGAGGCAATTATTCCACTACATTCTCTTAGATAAAGTCGATTCATTATAAGCTTTCTATAACATCAGCGAATTGGCTTACGAATTTTAACAATCTCTTTAGAAAAGCTTTTCAAAGCAATAGTTTCCAGTACCATTTTACAGAAAGTACATATTACATCTTTTGAATTTAAACGATTTATAGTATGATTTTTATTTTCTCCTAATTACCCATTTCTAACGTAATAAAAGTTCTTCATAATGTAAGTTATAATGTCTGGCAAGCTGGTCTGTTTGTTACCAATTTCGACTCGATTGAGGCCTATTAATTTAGCAAGGTAATTTAGAACAGTGCTACCAACTTAACAAAAAAAGTGCTGAAAATTTTTCAATATACATCTGATCTTAATGTATGGTAAACAAATATGGATTACTTCTTACTAGGTCTGTGTACCTGACAGAGTTATTATACCCAAAGCAAGTGTGATTGGGTATACAAATCTAGACTACATGTTAAAATCCAAACTGAGTGCTGTAGCAACCGCAAAAGCATAAATTTCAATTATCAACTTCAATGTTAATTGCATTCCTGGTAATTTTTCACAACCAAACATATGTACGAATGTTTTTACTTATGTATATTAATATATATGTAAGTCTGTATTTTCATATTAATCGATGTGCATGAGTTTTTAAGCATTTACAAATATACACATATAAAAAAGGATTCTTGCGACTCACCTGTACGGGTCGTAATGGCAATAAGGATCACCATTAAGGATAGCACGTTTCGCTGGCAACTGACATCGTTGGAGCAATTGTGTCATCGCTTGGTCGTCGTTGCATAATTAAATAAACTTTTCCGCCTTTTGATCATTTTCCCAAACGCAGCCTTATCATCCATCGCTACATATGTAGACGCATTGAAGGACATACGTATATACGTAAATTTGGTTGTAAAAATTATATGTGTAACTGCAGATTCTTCAATACGTGAATCGGAAGACTCGATTTATTAGTTAAATGGAACCACAAGTGCTGCAAAAAAAACGAAAAGATATTTAAAATAAAAATGAAAAAATCAGTTCAGTAGAACGCCAAAAAGTTCGTATTTAATAATGCATTCATGAGTTATTGTGTAAAAAACAATTTCCATTTTAGATGAGCTGAGAGCACATATGCGTACACTCTCGAAAAATAATCACGCAAAAAGGTAAAAGACTCTGCTTACATTTGCAGAGATGAGAGCACAGACAACTTCATTTCCTATGCAAAATGAGTTTAATGACAAGGTTCATGAGTTCTCTCTGAGTGTCTCTATTATCACAATAAAAAACAAAATAATGTTACGTTTTCAACATGAAAAGTGTATGTAACATGAATTTGTTTGACATGTTTTACCTTTTGTGCCTATACATATATATGTAAGAGTAACTCGGTTGCTAATTGGTTCAACACATAGCTAGTTCAACGTGAGCTGGTGTTTTTTAAGTGTTTTTGTTTCCCCTCCTCTGTCTCATAATTCTATTAAGGAATGCTATTGTTATTATGCTACTTGTGTACTTTGGGAATCAGGCTATGTCATACTTGATTTAAGATCTATTGAAAATATAGAAACAAGAAACAACCAACTTCTCTGGAAGGCAACTAAAACAAAATAATTTTTCTAAAATACAAGTATTCTCAAATGTGACTATCAAAGTTACCACTTCTTTAAGTGTCTTATATGGGTGTTTAGCTGTTGATTAAACGAATAAATTGTGTAATATTAAAAGTCATAGCACTCTGGGTAAGCTAAACTGTAAGGGCCCCAAAATCGTAGATGTTGGAGCCCTTACTACAATACAAAAAAATATATGTATGTACATGTAAACCTAATATGAATTCGAATACACATGAACATACATACATACATATTAATAATATTTTAAGTTTAACAAGTATTTATAAATATACATATATACATATATATAAAAAATATTTTAAGTTAACCAAGTATTTATATATGGTATATATACATTTTATGAATTCCGTTTTACGCGTATTCGCTTTGCTTTCACTAGAAGAAACATGTTCAAACATGAATACGAGCATGCATATATACATACATATACACACATAGCTTTAAGTAAAACTGCTCATAGTGTTGAATTGTTGTTATAAAATAACATTCTGCCTGCGCGCAGAATTGTATAAAAGGCGAGGACTTATCTATACTCCACGAGGGCTAGTAGAGGGTTTTCACCTCCACAGCTCATACGAAAGAAATAGGCATACTTGCCGGTGGGATCAACACCACCGGCGAACGTAGTGTACCTGAGGGTTTTCACCTCCACAGCTCGTACAAGGAAAGTAGATACTTGTCGTAGAAATATAATATATTAGAAACCGTGTATATATATTTTGTTTATACCTAATAAATTTGTTGTAACGAACACAGCGTGTTATTACTTTAGGAAAACTTATCAAGGCTGAGCTTACCCCAGCCAAGTGAAAAACTCCGTTACAAAACCTAAAAATTGTCATTTTTAATTTTAAATTACATTTAGTGAAAAGTTACCAATCTTACAGTTCATATTTACCAAAATGCCTAAAAAAGTACGATGATGGAGTTAGAATTCAAGTTCTAAGTGAAGAAGGAAGTCTCAAGTCAATGTTCGCGATGCGCGGTCCAAAGTGCTATCAGGCGAATTGCGTAGACAAAGTCCCACAATAATAAATCAAAAAGTAAACGAGAAGACCGAATGCTTATACGCGAGTTTTTCAAGGATCGCAATAAGTCTTCTTCTGACCTTGCAGCTGCCCTTTCGGATGAATTTAGTAAACCAGTTAGTGCTCGAACAGCTAGAAGAAGACTTCTGGAAGCAGGTTTAAAAGGATGTAAAGCCCGAAAGAAGCCGTGGCTTTCAGAAAAGAATAGGAAAAATCGTTTGGAATGGGCTCGCCGATACCAACATTTCACGGAAGAAGATTTGTCGAGTGTTCTGTGGTCTGATGAATCAAACTTCTAGGTAAGCTTAGTTAAGATCGTCTTTAAGTATTAACAGCCTCAGCTTCTTACCCTAGAGCAATTTTGAAGACATAATACAAATTTGGAATTTAATTTGGAACATCCGGTGTGACGTTCGTGAGGCGACGGTTTGGGGAAGAATATCATCCAGATTGCGTGGTAGCCACTGTTAAGCATGGAGGAGACAGCATTATGATCTGGGGCTGCATGGCTGCTGATGGTGTCGGCGAAATGTTCGTTTGCGAGGGTCGCATGGACAGTCAAAAGTACATAAATGCATTAGAAGCTGTTTTCTGCCTTCGTTAACGCGCATTTTCGGCGATACTAATTTAGACGGGGTTCAATTTCAGCAAGACAATGCTCTTTGTCACAAATCAGCGACTACAATGCGTTGGTTTAGGAATAACTACGTTGTTTTGTTAAATTGGCTTGCACAATCTCCAGGTCTTAATCCCATTGAGCACATGTGGGCTATTTTAAAACGCAAGATTAAAGAACTTAGTATACCATTAAAAACTGTCTTAAAGAATGCCTTAATTAACGCTATAAATACGGATGAATGTGCAAAGCTTGTACGCAACATGCCTAAGAGATTTGCTGCCGTTATTAAATCGAAGGGTGGACCTACTAAATATTAATGTTGTTATCACTAATTCATTGTATTTTCATTTCTGTTTTACTAATAAAACTTCATTACTTCACTTGTTAAAACAAAAAATTCAGTAATTAGTGGGGTGAAAATAACACGAGCTGCTGAGCTAAATAGAGAAGGTACAATCTTCTATAAGAGTGTACAGCTGCTGGCGTACGCCGATGATATCGAAATTAATGGCCTCAACAACCGCGCCGTGAGTTCTGCTTTCTCCAGGCTTGATAAAGAAGCGAAACGAATGGGTCTGGATCAAGGATCAAGTGGAGAGTGACCTGGGTTCACTTGGCATTTCCAACTGGCGCCAGGCAGCGAAAAGAAGAGCAGAATGGCGGTCTTATATTGATTCGGCTATAATCGCGTAAGCGTTGCCAACGCCAATAAAAAAGAATAAGAAGTAGCTCCACTATTATAATATGTAAAAGGTGTTTAAAAAAACCAATAAAACGCATGTAATTTGATGTTATGATCATGCTTTAAAAATGATTTCGGGCAAGTAAATGCCTTGTTCGAATAAATTTCAGACGAGAGGCGCAATTGCAGTAAGTGGGCCCATATGTCAGCGATAACATGCCGAATATTCATTTCGAGTCGTCAATCATCTCTGGTTTATCTGCGTAGACAAGCGACTTCACATAACTCCACTAAAATTAGTCCAAGGGTATTAAATCACACGGTCCTGGGGGCCATGCCACAGCCTCATGACACGAGATAATGCGTCCACGAAAAGTTTTCAATATATTGATTGTCTCCTTGGCTGTATGGAATGTTACAACGTCTTGTTGAAACCAAAAGTCTTCCACAGCAATATCTTCCGATTGAGCAACACTTTTAGTTACGAAAAAATGACGAGTTGGTCATGTTTTAATTACCTCTCATTGATTATAGAAAAAAGTTCGTAAAAAGTCAAAACTATTGTTCAAAATGCTCGACCACGTGCTCGAAAATTTACTCGCTATGAGCAATGGGCAAGTGTGCGTGGGCTCGTAGTCCAAATTCTCGGAAATATTCGAACAAGATCTGGGGCTCAAGGGCACAGCTATTTAGCATCGAAACAAAGATGGCATAAGACGCTAGCTTTGAAATTTAGACTAGTGCCCTTTCGTGAATGCTTCTAACATAAGGGTTGTATAAAATTAAAAAAAAAAAATTTTTGGGATCTTAGAAATACAAAATTAGCAAAAACATTAATGCAGGTTCTTCGGTACCACTGTTTTATAAAGATATTATATACAGTATTTTAAATAATCTGATAAACAGGTATAAGTTTATGAGGATTACACTGGTAAACACTGTTTTGTAAGCACGATATGATATCTTAACGTAGGGACCCGAAACTTAGCGAAACAATAATTAAAAAGAATAATTATAACTTCACAAATACGTCAACAGATTAAATGCAATACCCTTGAAGAAAACTGACTGACCAGGAAAAATTTGTGTCGCAATGTTCGTGAATGTTGTCCAGAGTTTTCCTGGAAACCGTAAATTAAAAAAATTATACAGAATTAATAAAAGAAATTATATTAACTGCGTTATAAACTCTCATTTGGATGTCCGGTAAGTTCGGGAGCTGTGAGAGACAAGGTGAGAGGTTCCACGAAGTTCAGAAATGCTAATAAATTATTATTGGATTTTCTTCCTAGCTCTTCATTCAATTTGTGGTATGCGTCTTGATGGTATGCGTCTTGATGTTTTACTTAACCGCCTCAGAACGGCAAAAGGATTTTTATAAGGAGCTTTGGTTTAATGTCAGAAATACACTCGGATGACTTAACATTCCCTGCCGTGAGACGACGCGAAATTTGGATGTTGGACTCAAGCCCAAAGCTTCAGAGTGTCAGTACGAAGTGCTAACCAAATTTGATATACTTAGGTCTTCATGTGCCAAAAATAATTTGAATTTTGCTGACCAGTGCTTTTATCATTTCTATTTACTTTGACGTTAGTAAAAGGAAAAAAAGCTCTAAAGTTTTACTATTATATTTAGATTTTCCCCGAAACAATACTCGGCGCTGGTTTTTTATTGCCTTCTCTCGTTTTTGAAGCAAGACACTTTCATACAAGTAAAAGTCATCAGGACATTGCTCTCACGGAAACTCAAGTGATAAACATCAAATTAATTACTTTATTCTCATAGAAATTCCTTGCAACACTTCTTATCAGTTCGTAAAGTCTCTTGTAGATTTCAGTCATGTCTACGGAGTTAATTACTTTGCTTTCCAAATAAAAAATAATAATTTCTTATTATTTTCATCATATTAGTACAGTTATGTTTTACGGTGCACCGATAAAGAGAACTCTGCAAAAATTGATGCTGTTCATCTTCCTCACATCGTCTATCAATTGGCAAAAAACTACAAGCCAAAAGAGGATCCCCAATAATTTAACGGTAGTTGTCGTCTTTTGTCTTTCAAAGGAAATTATTACTTAAAACCTAAGTAAGCTCTCTTCTTCTTCTTTATTGGCGTTGGCACCGCTTACGCGATTATAGCCGAATCATTTTTCTCCATTTTCGCCATTTTTCTCTTCTTTTCGCTGCCTGACGCCAGTTGGAAATGCCAAATGAACCCAGGTCACTTTCCACTTGATCCTTCCAACGGAGTGGAGGTCTTCCTCTTCCTCTGCTTCCACCAACAGGTACCGCGTCGAATACTTTCAAAGCTGCAGTGCTTTCATCCATTCGGATGACATGACCTAGCCAGGGTGGCCGCTGTCTCTTCATTCGCTCCACTATGTCAATATCACCATATAGCTCGTATAGCTCATCGTTCCAATCGTCTGCGGTATTCGCCGTTGCCAATGCGCAAAGGACCATAAATCCTTCGCAAAACTTTTCTCTCGAAGACTCCTAGAGCCGACTCATCAGATGTTGACATCGTCCACCCTTCCGCGCAATATAGTAGAACCGGTATGATGAGCGACTTGTAGAGTTTGGTTTTCGTTCGTTCCGAGAGAGAATTTTACTTTTCAACTGCCTACTCAGTCCAAAGTAGCATCTGTTGGCAAGAATGATTCTGCGTTGGACTTCCAGCCTGACATTGTTGTTGGTGTTAATGCTGGTCCCTAGATAGACGAAATTATCTACGACCTCGAAGTTTTTTGGTTTATTTTATTATTTTATTTTACTTTTTTTAATTAATTTTTGTCATTATACTTTTTATTTATTTTACATTTTAATTTATATTACTTTTTAGTTTATTTTATTTATTATATTTTATCTCTTTTTGTTTTATTTTAATTCATTTGATTTAATTAATTTCATATGCTTTTTTTATTTTGATTTAGATATTTTATTTTATTTATTCTATTTTCGCATTTCATTTTATTTTATTTCGTTTTTTATTTAATGAAATGTACCTTATTTTATACTTTTAAGTTTTATTATATTTATTTTATATAATTTAATTTAATTTTATTTTATTTTACTTTATTTTATTTTGTTGTGTTTAAGTTTATCTATTTTATTTTATTTTTAATTGAATTTACTTTACTTCGAGATATTTGATTTATTGTTACTCTTTTTTGCGTTATTTTATTTCATTTTACTTTATTTTACTACATTTTGGTTTTCAGTTTTCAGTATTTGTAAATTTATTATTTCATTTCACTTTATTTCACTTTTTTACTTAAAATTTTTTTAATTTATTTGTTTGTTTTAATTTAATTTAATTTTTTTCTTCATTTTGTTTTATTTCATTTTATATTACCCTCTTTAATTTAATATTCTTTTAATTTACTTCATATTATATTATTTTATTTATTTTGGTCCATTTTCATGTATTTAACTTAATTTAAAATTATTTTTTTATTTCATTTTATTTTTTAATTCATTTTAATTCTTTTTATTTATTATATTTTATTTCTTATTATTTATTTTCATTAATTATATTTTTATTAATTTTAATTTATTTATATGCTATTATTATTATTATAATATTGTAAGTACATATGTATATGCACAGACTTACAATTTATCAGTTGTTTTAAAGCTCTCGTTTAAACTTTTGCAATTCCAATTTATACCGTATAAAGAAAAACCGAGTTGTTTTTCGCACAAATAAATATATGTATATGCATTTGTTTTGTACAAACAGATGTGCATGCATATGCTTTTAAGATAAAACATTAATTATTGATAGATTCACACAGGCAATAGGAAGCGCGGACTATAAGGAGATACAACCACTTTCCGTTTCTATCAGTCACGTGGCGCTCTTTGATCGCCCTTAGGGTATCAACAAAAAAAAAAAACAATAACTACACACATACAGCGCAAAATATCTGTTTCTGCTCATATAGTATGTATTTATGTATGTGCAATAACGAATGTTTTGCTGTTTGCTCATAGATATAGAAACACACTCTTAGTTTTCTATACAAAGATGTTCGTAGGTGTGCGCATATCCGCTTGTTTGCTATATATATTTGTTATTATCATTAATTATGCGTAACATGTGACTTGACAGCCACGACCGAGTGACCGAAATTCAGGCTTGCGGCACATTACCAACTTTACTACTGACGCGTTGCGGTGCTACGTCGTGTGTATGTAATTATGAATGTGTGTAGTTTTTTCTTATCACAAGTTTTACGTTATTTTCAATCGATTTATTTTACACTGTTTGTTGTTGCCGTTACGCTTACATCACTGTCACTAGAAAATGCCACAGCAAATGCGAAATGTGTCACATGCAATTAAGGAATTTCGACTTGACAGAGAAGCTGACTGCCAGCTGTGTTTTTTTTAATTTTATTTTTATTTACATACATAATTACAGTTATGTAATTTATATCACACATAACCTTAACAAATTTTTTGTTTTGTATATTTTACATGCAGTGTATCCCCTTCACATTAGATATTTTTTTAACTTTTTCGTAAGTCCACATATACATATGTATATAATATATATATTTGACCGCAACAAAAACGAGTTTTGTGCAAGAAGTGTTAAGATGCTCCAAAAAAAAAATGTTGCACTCATTTAGTTTTCATCGAGATGCGTATATCGTAGGTATAAACAGTCAATATGTAGGTATGTGTTTACATATGTGCATATGTAAATACAATATATCTGCGCGCTTAGAAACACACCAACGCAGACACACACCCATTTACATGCACTCACAACACACGCACCTTCTCTAACAGCAGGTGCTGTTGTTCTTTTAACCGTTTCCGTTGCGTTATTTCCTTCCGAAAATTGAACCAATAAAGATAACAGCGCGACGATGACTGAATGATGCAGTGGTCCAGAGTTGGTAGCAAGCCCTGGCTGTGTAGTGAGCGTTCAAGACGAGAGCCACGTGTGTGGTGAATTTCTACAGAGATTGTTCCGAGAGCGAAGCATGTGCGCAGTTTAGGGATGCTGTGAAACAGCTGATAAACAATGGAAGCCAACACCGCAAGGACATGTACGATGTGAAGGGGAGAGTAGAGCATTGTTGAGAGCATGCTTAAATGATAAGAAAACTTCATGAGGTGAACTCTCTATACGCCCATATACATATGTATATGTAGATACATATATACTTTAAATGGGCCTGACCACGGTTAATAGTTTTGGTGATAAGATCTCTTCATGTAGCAAGTAATAACACATGATGGATGTGATGACCGTAACGGAATTTTTATTAGAGGACATGACAGAAAATGTGTTTTCTTTTATTTTAAATCGCTTGCTCCTATACTATACTATCCTAAATCCTACAAAAATATATAAGGAATTGCATCTTCTCGAGGTATTTCCGTTAGATCACAAAACACTATTGCTCTAGATAAGAAGTGCGTCGGACATTTCTTTTACACATAATCCAAGGTATAAATTCACCCATTGGTTGGTTTCCAATGGATCCTCTAAGATATATATAGGTCCACCTCCGAGAACAATGGTGAGTTGCTGCAGTAGGGAGCCTTGACCAGCTGACCGTTCTCTTACCTTTTCTGTTTTCCGAACACCGAAAAGTTTTATCTCAGTAGGTGGCGTAAGAACAAAATGAAACATGAGTTACAAGATTTTCACCTTAATACAGCGATGGTAAAAATACAACACCATCATACGACGGTACAAAACCACACCAAAAGTCTTCGAAATCAGCGCTGACACAGCCGAAAAGGCATATATGGACCAGCTTCGGCCTTCAAGACCCACCTCCCATCAACAACTAAAAAACCTATTTCTCTGGAAAACACCACGAGTGGAGCCAAGATGCGCAGTACTTCATCAGCTTCCCATCACATGACGACGGTGCAAGCTATAACAATACCCCATTGCGAGGTTGCTACAGAGTCCCTCAATCTAGGGGTCGTAGACAGGGGACACACGGATGTGTTCATTTCTCTAGCAAATAGTGCATGAGATATATTGACCCTACTTGTTTCGTTGCGCAGTAAAACTCTATATAGAGGCTATGGAAAAGTTGGAGAGAGCGCTTTGGTCGCTACCTGGCACAGATTTGGCGAGTCCAAAGAGAAGTAGCTTTTCGTGAGACTTGTCATAAACGATGCTACCTTTCCAACTCTCGCAGATTGTGCTGATATTATAAACTATGGCTTGTACCTCATCCCGCCTGGTACGCATTTCAGCCTAGTAGAATATAATCCCTTTAGGTTTACAACCGATCTAGCAGCGCGATGGTAAAAATTGAGTGTTTCCTCCTTCACTAGCTTTACACACGATCTTGGTGGTCTTTTAGTCCTTTAAGCGACTTAATCTCTCCTTATTCGTTTCTCATAATTTTGTTGTCAATGTCTTTTTTAAAAAGTTCATCCATGCAACTGATTCGTTCGCATTATCCCATTATAGTTTGGAACCGGCAGCTTTTATTATCGCAATGACTTTCGCTTCAGGGTTGACTGAGGTCTTATCTGCCCAACTCCTACTTACTTAAAGCTTGAAATTGCTTTGATATGAAACTTTTTTAGTCTAATCTTCCACACCAAAAGAAGATGAAATAAAGCTGAATTTATGGCTTATGATTTTTATAATGTTTTCATCTTTTTTACTAATAATAACCAGCAACTTGTCTCTCAGTAATATAGCTCTGTCATCTGCATAGGTAATAAACTTAAGGGGTTTCTTTTCAGAAGCTTCCTTGCTTCAAATGATCTCATAAGCAGTAACAATACCTACCTGAGGAGTACATCTCCATGCAAGCCAAATATACCTTTGAGACGATGGCTCTTGACCTCAAGTTTCTTATGAATAAAAGACTTCAGTAAGAGTCATTCCTTTCCTTGATGCTTCTACTCCTTAGTTTATTTCAGTATTCAGCTCACATTAATATTCATCCAATTCAACAAGGTTTGATTCCAAATGTGAGTCTATTTGAATTATATTATATAAAATCATATCTAAATAACGGTGTTAAAATTTACTGATGTAATTTTTTTATTTACGGTAATTGCAGTTATTGTTACAGTTTTATCACTCGAAACCTGAGTAAATAGAACAACTGTAACCGCTGGTATTGCTTTCGCAAGCTCCCTCTGCCGCAGAAACTTTCACCATCTCTAGCTGCCACTTGGATAAACGAAAAACAAAACTTTGTCTACAGCTACACACACTTTTACAAGAACAATTCCACAAACAAATACTCCTCAATAATCCTTCTTAACAACAAAGGAAGCGGAAAGTAAAAGTGCGGGCATGGCGAACAAAATGCAACCTTGAAACTCACTCAATTCCCACTTTTGTGCTTTAATTGTTTCTTAGTGCAACTCTGTAGTTTAGAAATGAAAACGACTGGGGCCATTGAAGTGATACACCAACATAATACTGTCCTCAATGGCTTTGAACAATTGTTGTCCCTAATGAAGAGGCGACGGATGAAGCTAGAGTAACCCACAAGCCAATACTTAGCAAATGCTCATCAAAAGAACCTTACCGTTTCCACCTTCAAATGCGGATGTTAGCGCGATAATGCAAACTTGCAGCAGCAGCAGAAAGCAAAACTATGTTTCAGAAATTTCTGCTGAAGCAGCGTTTTTTTTCTTTCTCTTCTAACTTTGCTTTTTTTTCTGCAGATGATTCCAAAGTTCATTAGGATCGATATCTCGTTTCGGTGGCGTGGTCAAAGTGCTTGCAAATTAAGATTGAGATGTGCAAAGCGAAATCAAGAACGCGGACAGCATAACAAACTGCGGTTGGCGTGGTACATTTGTGTTCTGAAAGTACACATATTTCACTGATTCGGTTTAATTAATTCCATTTGACACATGACCTGATGCTAAGCTTAAAACGAATTGGGGACAAATTTTAAAATGCAAAGGTAGTTAAATGAATAGCTTAACGATGTGGCAAAGCTAATTTTCATAACTGTTTGTGTGGTACAAGTCTTATATCGAACCATTTATTGAAAATTTTTATTTTATTTTAATGAATGACACATTAAATTTAAGGTTGGTTGGTTGGATGGTTGAAAGTGGGAAGTTAAGAACCTAATCGCAGCGGTCGCACCTAAGCCACTGAGCACGCTCATTGTGTTACCCAGTTTATCCAAATTAAGCGTTAGCTAAAAGTTAAAAGTACCCATAAGTATACTAAGTTCCAAGATCTTAAACTTTTTCATTTCCGACAAAGGTGATGCCTTTTGGAGTTAACAAAATTAACAGTCATTTTTCGAATTCTAAAATTGTGTATTTTTTTTTTTTATTACAAACTCATCATTACCCACTTCAAAATACAAAAAATTCACAAGACCGGATTGAAACTGAGACCGATTTCAGAAGATCTCGATTACACATTCCTCTTGGGTGGTTAATATTCTATCAGCTGCACGAGACATACGACAACATTGACATATTACAGCGAATTAAGAGACATGGCCATGCTGGCAAGGTCAAGTAGTTCAAAAGGATAAAAGCACTCCAACTTTGAGAATATTTGATGCAGTACTCGGTTCTAATCAGGGTATCTCCCACAACCAAGAAGAAGAAGAAGTATAGTTCTTAAACAATGCTTTCTTTTAATTAGAGACACACTTAACCGTGAAAACCCCAATGATTCCTCAACGAGTGACTGTTTAATACTGCATTTTGACCTTCGACATCTGTTTTTTACGAAAACGAAGAAGCCTCTGCCGTTAACGTCAATGCCGATCGTTTCCTTACCATGCTCAAACATAATATGTTTTCAAATGTTGAAGAGAAAGATATGAACGATATGTAGTTTCAACAAGACCGCGCTACATCCAAACGTTACAATCGATCTTTTGGGCACAGTGTTCGAATGTTGCAAAATTAGTCGAAACGTTGATGTCAACTGGCTTACTCACGCTGCCATTTGACTCTGTTGAACATTTTCTAGTGGAAAGCCATAAGAGATTGGCGCTACGCCAAGCATATTAAGATATTTCAAAAATTCCAAATTTTCTCCAGTAGCCGATTGGATCATAGGGGGCTCAAATTTTCAGGACTTAGAAAAAAATCTCATCAAAATGGCTGTACCGAACGCGCATGCTATTTTAAAAAATTTTGGGATATGCTCACATATGAAATAAACGTAGTTGATTTTGCCAGTATCATTAATATATCAATTTTTATGCACGACTAGCTGACCCGGCAGACTCCATACTGCCTCATCGATAAACAAAAGACCTAATCTTTTGTATAAAATGATTTTAAAACAAACAAATCGAATCCGTATTTAATATAATAGCATTTATTGAATAAAGCATGAAGTTTTATTATTATTTTCGATACATCAGGTTGCTTTCTTACAAAATAGAGTTTTCCTGAAATATTGGCTATTTATAAGGTTTAAATTTGATATTCACAGACACACACTGTTAAAATACAGTCTGTTAATTAATTTAAAGCTTTCTCATAAACTTTATTTTTTGTTTTGTTTTGTGGTGCGTAAATAAACAAAGAAGACGGTTTTCCGACGCGCGAAGACGCGACGTATAATTGTCCATGCGCGAAACAGGGAAACTCCCAGTTAATTCCACAAACTTCTAACGACTGTTCTTGCGATTTATTTATGGTCATCGCAAAGGCCAGACGTACTGGAAATTGTAAGCGTTTAAAATCGAATGGTAAGTCCGTTGGAATCATCGGTATCCGCGGGATCAAGACATCCTTTCCTTTGTATTTTCCTTTTATGATTGTCGCCTCAATGACGTTATTCATCAGTCTTTTCACAGCCAATCTTGTTCCATTGCATAGTCGAGGTTGATTAATGTTACGCAGCATGATGACAACTGATCCTACTTTTAACTGCAAATTGTGATTACCACAGGCAATTCCAGTGAATTTAAAAACTCAGTGGGATAGTTGACTACGTCATCCTGGTTCATTACGGTATCGACTGATTTGAAGGAAACCAACTGTCCTTGAAGAAAATTCTGAATGGTCGCATTAAGATCCTCGACATCTTTATTTTTCGCTGCTAATATTGCTCGTTCACCTAGCCAATTATGGTTATTGAACTTTTGCGCTATATCTTGGAAAACTCGCTGAATAAGCTCCACTTTTGAGTCTGTGATGTGACAGAAATCTGTAGGTAATGTGATGAATCCGGTCGAGGTGTGCACTGCAACTTTATTATTTCCAATGTCTAACAACTGCTTCGCAACAACATTTGCAGTTTCATCTTGTTGCAAAAATTCTCGCATGTTAGTTGTTAAGTGGAGTGTCTTTACGTACTGCCACAAATTTGATGATTTTAGGCATGCATTTAGTTCATCAGCAACAGTTGATCGGGGAATAACTGGAAGAGTCTGACGAAAATCACCTGACAACAGAATCATAGCCCCACCAAATATATTTTGGTTGTCACGAAGATCTTTCAACGTTCTGTCCAGTGCATCCAGTGACCTCTTATGGGCCACTGTGCATTCATCCCAAACAATCAATTTGCATACCTGTAGGATCTTGGCCATTGCGCTATTTTTGGCGATGTTGCAAATTGGTGTTTCGGTGATTTGCATGTTTAGTGGTAATTTCAAGGCAGAATGTGCAGTTCGCCCGCCTTCTAGCAGAGTCGCAGCTATTCCAGATGAAGCCAACGCTAGAGCAACATCCGGATCGCGAAATATCTGATCCTCGCCAAAAGCAATGAAATTAAAAACGTTTTTCCGGTTCCTCCGGAAGCATCAAGGAAATAAATTCCACCAGATCCACTGTTCACAGCTTCTATCAAAGTGTCGTACGCAATTCTTTGTTGTTGATTTAATTGTGGAACATTTGTACGAACTGTTTCGGCCAATGCTTCAATGTCGTACTGATGTTCTCTTTGCAACTCGTGCTTATGACGATTGGGTGCTGTCATTCCCAAACACGACAATACTTTATTTGCCATCAATAAACACATATCTTCTATCATGATCAATGTGTCATTGTAAATTTCTTCAGTCATTTGTAGTGTAGGATTCAAAGTTTGACGGCGCACACGATGCAAAACATCCTCAGACATGTCATCTTTATACTTAACCCACAAGTCTTTTGGATTCGAGGGGAAACATGTCGATATGATAATCGCAAACAATGTTCGAATTTGATGCGGCGATGAAGATATTACGGAATCCTTGAGCGTATCATCCCAGTGCGAATCGTTCTCAAGTAAATGTAATAGTTGACATGCCTCACGGTAAGTCGCACGCAGCTGTCCATTAATTGTTATCAGTTGTTTAAGCGATGTCGGACCACGAACATTCACCAACAACAACCGCAAATAATATGTGGCAATTTTACTTTGCCTTCAGCTCAACATAATCCAGTAAATATACATACATAGTTAAATATTCAAATTGCTCGTTTATATACTACTAACAGCAATTTGAACTTTATGCTGCGGATTACAAATTCACTCTCCATTTTATTTTGAAAACGTTTGTATGGGAAATAGAAAAATGCTTTTTTGAGGATTTTCCCGGCAATTATTCGAATTTTTCTCACCTTTTAAACCTTCCCTAGACCTCCACGAATAATTAAAATCCGTTCAGCCGTTCTCGAGTTTTAGCGAGACTAACGAACAGCAATTCATTTTTATATATATAGATATACCCAGTGACAGCGATAGCCGAGGGGATAGCATTGTGTACTGCCATTCGGAAAGCCAGGGTTCAAATCCTGATACGATCAACATCCAAAAGTTATAGTAAATTAATTTAAATATAAAATTAAGTTCAATTTTGTAGTTGCGGTCGCTCCTCGGCAGGAAATGTCAATCCATTCGAGTGTATTTCTGACATGAGAAAAGCTGCTCACAAAAATCAATCAACCGTTCGGATGCGGTTTAGTATAAACAGTGGTTGGAAAAATATCAAAACGCGTACCAAAAATATCAAAAGGGGTCGAAAATCACTTAGGCTGTTATGAAGCTCCAATTAATATAGCTAAAAGTACCTTGAGTCAATTCGTTACAGTAAAATAAATCTCATTTATGCTATTAAAGCAGTAAAGCCTTGTATCAAAACAGAACTAGCAGGATGAACTAAACAGAAAGAGTGACAAAATTAATTTTCTCCAACATCTGAATTAGTTCATGCATGACGAAAGACCATTTTTCCGCAAAGGGGTTACATGTGTAAAATAATTATGCAAACGCGTTGTTTTTATTTGCTTTTGGTTTTTATTTTTTTTATTTAAAATGATAATGAGTTGATTTTTGTTGACATTGGTGAAGCATACAATTACAAAGTAAATAGCAACACTACTTTCAAATATATACATTTTGACTATTTCTTATTCTGTTATCCTCGATTTTATTTAATATTGTTTATCGCCAGCTTATACAGGCGTGTAAACTTTGAGTGGGTACCAAATTCAAACAGTGTAGTCACCGTTTTTCTTTCCAGGATTTATTCTAAGGTGTATATATCAATCAATGATAATGTCTAGTCAGCGCATTGGCGGTGGTCTTTAGTTTTTTCTCAAGGCGCTAAATATCACCCGGTAGATCTCTATTCTTATAGATTGGGCGCAGCTAAGCCAGACAGGCTTAATTCGGCCATATTCTGCAAATAACCTAACGCAAATAATTTGTTACTTCTAGCTTGCTATATTTAAACAGTTCGGCTGGTAAGCCATCGGGTACCGCAACTTTATTATTCTTCAAGCGAACAATCATCATAGAGGGGTGATGGAACGCCTATACCATTATCATCAATTACTTCTTGGGCTCGTCATCTCCTCGTTTTTCTTCGTCGTAATTTAGCTAGCTCGTCATCAGATCGTTTTTCTTGTTCATGATGAGTATGTTTCAGTATTAAAACTTTCCCACTTTTACTATCGATATCTTTCACATATTGTTCCCGCTGCGGTCGATTGCAACGTTGCAAAATAAGTAGCCGTTTCCTGTTCACTTCAGCGCAGCATTCTTAACTATGGTCAGGCATAGCCATAGACCTGCTGGTTCTTTGTAATCCCGGATGGAGATTATGTTTAATTCGACCTGAAGTAATATTCATTTTTGCGAAGGATAAGAAATCCAAATGTTTGGCAAAGAATATAACATATGAAAATGCAAACATACATACATGTTTATGTATGTAAATGTTTAGTAAAAAATGCTTATAAAATATAATGGCATATAAAACAAAGGAAATACGTTTTTTTTATAAATACTGAGTAAAAGCAAATAGAGAAATCTTTAATGATTTAAGAGGAAATGAAAACTTATAATGAAACTTATTGCATGAATAAATTTTTAAATGTTTTTGGTAAAAAGAAAAATTACAAAAAAAGGGCAATAATGTAAAAGAAAATAAACCGGGCTTGTCTTATTTTATCAAATTTATCTATAAGCATATATAACTTATTTTATACTTTAAACTCAATGTTTGCCGACTTACTGTTAAAAAAGGAATTTATTTTAAAAATGGAACAAAATAAAGAAAACGTGTGTTCATTATAATTTTGTGAAAATAAATAGTCAGCTGAAAGGAAAAAATAATAATCACTCTGGAATATGAGCGTAAATCAAATGTTTGTGGTCAAAAACTTTTATTTAAAAATCCACTGATCGAAAGGGAAGAATTTGTGAAACTATTGTGGCTTAATTCACGAAAAATCAGTTCAATATGCAAATACAAACATTAAATTTATTTCCGGTTCCGCACTCGTATGTGCATATGACCGGCACCATAGCGACGACAACAACAACAACAAAGAGTAAAGTCACCAAGTGCCGTGTCAAAGGGATGGGTTAACGGTAAGAAGTCATTTGTAGTATTTAATATAAAGAGTGCAATGACATGCACAACAACACACACGGAAACAACACAAGACGCGCCAAACTTACTTTAAGTGTAAAAATTTATGAGCTTTTATATTTATTCTTGACAAAATAACATATCTCTAAATATTTGTAACTATCACAGTCTCCTCTTACAATGTGCAGTAGACAGATAAAGTGTTGTTGTGGAAACAAATAAATAATAGAACACAACTTAAGATCTCTGCTATTAATATATATTAGTAAAAATATACTAAATGCAAGCTCTAAGTTAATTTATACGATTAGTGCTACAAATTGCTCTATTTAACGGCAATTCGCAGCGACCTCTCAATTAATTTAATGGTTGCTAATGCAACTGCAAGTGCTTGGCATGTTTATCCTCCGTAAGTAAATGTTTACCAAAAAAAAAACCAAAAAAAAAAACAATAAATGTTTTTCACAATTAGTGCTTTCATTTTAAATTATGGATTTAAATTTACAAGGGGCTATAATAATGCATCTTATACTAAAAATGCAAAATTTCAAATTCGCTTCGGTCATGTATCTGCCAAAGTTTATTATCAGTTAAGAAGAGGAAGATTTAATCTCACTGTTTTCATATATTCAATAAATACTTCGAAAGTTGTTGCGCCGTTTTCTCATTCCGTCTTCAAGCAAATGGCTTCCAGTGGCTATACTTTGGACAATTGATGCAATTACATTCCATTCAAAATTGAATTATTTACTGCTCCTATGCATAATGTGGCCGAAAAAAAGCATGCCTGACGTTTGGGAATATTCTTGAAATGTTCTTCATTGGGAAAGTACCGCTGGCCAGCTGGTTGATGTCTTCGGCAATTTAAGGACTGACATTATCGCCGTCCGTGCAATTGAATTGAACATGACAAGGATAGTCCTTGTGACATTAAGGCCAAAAATTTATATCGGATTCGTGGTTGGAGAGAGACACTGCCTTCGGGACCGGGTTTTCACCCCAATGGATGAGCGTTTTACCACAATCCGCATCAGTTATTCAACGTATCGTTGAATAGCGACCAATTTTATCGTCATGGTGTACAAAGAAAGTATTTTTGGCACAACTTTCGGAAAATTTAATTTCCGCGATATAACATCCCAAATAGCTCGAGATTAATGGACCAAAACACACAAGCAATTTTCTAATTGACTTCCACTCTTGCACCTTGTGCGTACTGCAAACTGCATGAAGAGTAACAAAGCATCAGGTGCCCATGGATTGTCAGAAAAAGCTTTCAAATAAATGAGCTTGCATCAGCTTCTTTACGAAATATGGTCAGCCGAAAGCATAGTTGCCGATTGCGACTCACCCGGGTCAATCCATAAGAAAGGAGATCCCATATAAGGTCCTGTCTAGAGTATATTGTGAAAGACTCAGCACTATCGTAAATTGGGGAAAAGATTCGGGATAAGGGATCTACAAGCACCCTCTTTTCGATTCCAAGACGGTCATCAATTGCACAAGAAGCATACTTACGCCATTAAACCAGAATTTTGTATCCATATACAATTTATGGCTACGTAAACTGACACAGTCTGCGCCAATTATCGTAGGATAAGCCTCCTTAATATCGCCTATGTTGTCCTGTCGAGTGCATTGTGTGAAAGACTAAAGCCTAAATAAATTGATTGCACCTTATATGTGTGGCTTTAGACCTGCTAAATCGGTTATTGACCAGATATTCTCCATACGCCAAATCTCGAAAAAGACCCGTGAAAACCCACCACCCCTTTGTCGATTTTAAAACCGCCTTCGACAGCATTTTCCGTTTAGTTTATTTTTTTAAGTAATTAAGTGTGTTTTTCTAGAAAACCACAATTTGAGGAGTAGCTCGACCGAAAAATCGGTTACAAAGCGCACATTATATATACAAAAATATTTGTTTTGCGCCAATTATATATACATACATAATTATTTGTTTTTCGCAATCAGCTGATAGTTGCCAAAGTCGCGTATATTTTTATGTTGAGGGGATCGTTTTCTATTCCACAAATGCTTTTTGTTTGTTTTTTATTTTTATTTTATTTTATTTTATTTTATTTTATAAAGAGGAGAAGCATTATCTTCGCCGACTACTTAATATATGTTTTTATGTCAATATTAATGCAAAAAAGTAATTTTTGCAGAAAAAATTTCAGCATGCAAAATAAAAGTCTGGCCACTCATTAAAGCCGAAAATACACGACTCTGGCAAGAAATATACCGAAACGTCCGAAATGTTTACATTAGTAGTGACAGCATCAATTGTTAACATAACATTTTCTGTTAAATTACCGAAAGTGAGTTAACTCACTTTAAAAAGTGAGTTAACACACTTTTTTACAACAACAAACAAATGGGAACTTAGCATTTAAATGCGATGTTTAAATGCATTTAAGCTAAAATGCATTTAACGTCCGGTGGAAATAGGCTATAACAGTCAGCTGTCAGCGGGCATCGGTCTTGGAACAACAACATACAAGCCTATTTTGGTAAAATATAAATATATCTGTAAAATTAGTTCTCTTAATTGGAAAACTTTTACTGTCTGCCTAGTTTATGAACTCGTAAAACTAAGCAATGACATTACCGCTCTCCGAGAAATGCGAGGGTCCTTGTGAAATCAGCTACTGCGGTGACATATAGGAGCGCAATTTCGGCGTGGGATTCGTGGTCAGAGGAAGACTCAGTCGCTGATAAATAGAATATCGCCACAATCCACACCAAGTCGAAGTTCTTGAACATATGGCTGATTTGCGCCCTAACGGAACAGAAGGACGATGTTATCAAAGATGTAGAAATGGAGCTTGTCGACTAGAGCCAGGATGCCCTATCTTTGATAAATATATATTCGTATATATAAAATTAACATTTTGCCCAAAGCGCATTCCAAGTCTTTAGGTCGGAAATTTGACACGGTGCCATCATTCATAATTGACACGAGCTAAAAATTGTGATATCTAATGATATGTATTAAATACATGTATGTATGCTTTTTTATATATATAATATGTAATTGGCGCTTTGTAACCGCTGCAGTCCGAGCACCTCCTCCGTTTGGTGGTTGTGCGTCTTGATGTTTTTCCAAGAAATGGAGGGACCTACAGTTTATACTAAGGACTGCTGGTTTTCTACTGGTCGCACTGGCAACGGCTGATCAATGTAAGTACGAAAGTGAGGGGCTCTACGGTCACGAAACCGATTTCTTCAATGGTATCACGACCTGGTCTGAGTAGATACTGGCGACAAGTGACGACTACACAAAAGCGATGGTAACCAGGAGCCATATATTACCGTATCGGGCCCACAAACTAAATTAATTTTTTCAGCCGCTTTGTCTGCTTTTTCGTCTTGATCGAAGGAAAATTGTAAAATATAGCGAATTTTCTCTTTGCTGGTGTCCATCTTTGATGAGCGCTCACAACGTACTGAGTCAATCAATCGAAAAACTGTCAAAGACAAACTTTTAGCGCGAATAAGCACGTTTTCTGCGCCGTAAAGTATGACATGATGCAACACGTAACAATAGCACTATGAACAATAACGCCATCTCTTAGATAAAAACCGAACGAACTGATTACTTAACCTAATATATATACATAAATGGAGCTTTGTAGCCACTGAAGCATTTTTCGTCCGAGCGCAAAGATCACACGTGCTGAAAAGCGTAAGGCCGTAAGAACATTGAACAAATATGTTTGGATCACTATAGGAACAACCGCCTCCATCGAAAGAGCCACACTAAGCACAAAAACCGAGCTTTACAGAGGTGGCGAAGAATAGAATTCTGATAGGAGTTTTAGACAGAGAAAATTAATTCGGCGCAATACCAAGGGAATAGTGGAGGTAGACAGGGGACATGTCCGAAGTAATAAAAGTTCTGACAGGCCACTATCTAATAGAACGATATGCGAAAAGACTAGGAGATCCCTATATGCAGCTGCAGGACTAATGAGGAAGAGGAAACGGACATCCATTTCTTATGCTTTAGGCGGGATGGTATATCAAAGATAGCCAACGTCAAATTCATGGATTTAATGAAGCCCATCAGGAATGTAAATGGCTGAATATCGAAGCCTTATGGCCAAGTTTCTGTGCCAACACAATGGGCCTTAGTTAGACCTAGATGTAATCGGTACGATAGACGACCGCAAATAAAAAAAAAATAAATTACTTTAAGTTTGAATGTTGATCGCACCAGGACTCGAACAGTGGTCTTCCGATAGTTACAAAGCCATGCTAACCACTCCGCTATTGAGGCCGCCATGGTATGTACAGAAGTAAAACATTCATCAACTACTTGGTTGTCACCATGTTGTGATAGACGTATGAAACTTCTCCAGTATTCTAAATGAGCATACTGTGCAGCACAGAACGCACGTTAACAAACTCTTCAAAAGTTAAAAAAAAAATTTGATGGAAATTCGCATATAACCAGGAAGGTGATCAGAAAAACTATGTCCAGAACATATTAAGAATATTTACTCATTCGACTGAATTTTAGTGAAAGTGCGACAAGCTAATCGAAAACAACTCAATTCAATTCCACTGAACTCACATTAATTTAATTCAGGCCACTCTAAATCAATTCCTCTCCACTCCTTTCAAGTCCACTCAACTTAGTTCAGATCAGCCCAAAGCAACTATACTCAACTCAAATTGTCTAGTATGTCTGTCAGCAAATTGGAGGAATGAGCGGGTGCGATTTGTGGCTAAGCGTTGTTGTTGTGGTTGCAAATAGCAACTGTCATTATGCCATTAAGATCCATTTCATTTACCATCAGCCTTATTATGTATTGCGAAGCGAACGCTCGTTTCGTGTCAGACACGAATCGTTCGCATATTTGTATTACGTATTTCGAACACAAAGCCAAACGATAACAGCTGATTCTTACGTGATATGTTATTGAAAAGTACATTCTCTATTACGAATAGTATGCAAAACAACGAAGAGACATGTCAAATTCAAACGAAAGCTAGTTTGGTATCGTTGCATTAAATTCAAAATGGATCAGTCATGTAAAAAAGGTAATGTTAACTAATTCAATCAATGCTTGATTTGAAATAACATATTAAACTTATTTCAGCGTTAAGAAAACTACTAGCATCCAGTTTGAGATGCTCATTAAAGAATTGGAGGCTAAGGTAGACTTGGCTAGAGGCGCTCCTGTATTTGGGGCTGATAGAATTTCTTTCGATGCCCAGTGGAGGAAAGTTGCGGATAGATTGAACGCGAATGGACCTCCGCAGAAAAGTGTGGTGGAATGGAAAAATGTGAATGTGGATTGGAATTACAGTTTAAAATACAAAACATATGTGAAAATGTGTTTAAAAATGTAAACATAATATTCTTTACGCAATTCTCTACATAGATTTGGGCTGATCTTAAAAGTCGGAAAAAACGAAAGATTTTAACGAATTTAATTGAAATTTTAAAAAACAAATAAAACTATTAACAAATCATAAAATTTGTTTGAATGCTAGTTTTGCTTTTTCATTACATTTTATTTTGTATATATATTTTTTGAATATATACAAACACCGTATTGTAAACAAACAAATACAAATGTCAACGAACGAGAATATAAAGAAGGAATGAGCAAATGAGCACTGCCAGATGTTTAAAATGTAACTTTAAATAGATAGAAATTAGAAGAAACACAGTGTTTTTATTTTAATTATTATATAAATGATATATGGCAACATGTTATTTGACAAATGATTCCTTCTCGCATTTCTTTGTTACGTAGGCAACGTAAGGGTTGACGAACAATATAGGGAATGTCAATGCTGTACGAAATCGTCCGGAGACGATTCGTTCGTCAGACCTTTCGTTCGCAATACATAATAAGGCTGCATGTCACACGCAGAAAAGCCCTTAAAACGACGTTGAATAGGTACATGCGAGTATGTATGTATGAAGTAAGGTTCCGCTAAGTGAAGAAGTTACAGAAAATGATGTTAAATTGTTTAAAAAGCGTACGATAAAATTAACGAAGTGAGAAGGATCAACAACGCAAAATCAAAAGAAAATTTTTTTTTTTTTTTGAAACATTAATATTTATTTATTGAATCTACTTCGACTTCGGAAGCCTAACAATAAGTAATAAAATCTTAAACTAAATTAAAACATAAAGCCCATTAGTAGGAATGGGCTGCTGGCTTGACGTTGCTCTTTAGAAGGCTGCTTTCTCTTTCTTTTCTCCGCAGGCGGGTTTGACTTGTTGCATAGGCCAAGGTGTTAGCCAAAGGGTTCGGATGGTTACGCAGTTTTGTTAAGTATTTTTTTGCTGCGATTTCAATTTCTTCCTTGATGGTAGGTATATTTAAATCTCTATGAATATTTTCATTACGCATGTACCATGGTGCGCCCGTTATTACTCTTAACGTTTTCGATTGGAATCTTTGAATTATATCTATATTCGTTGCGCAAGCTGTGCCCCATAACTGGATCCCATACATCCATATCGGTTTTATTGTTGCATTATATAAGAGGACTTTGTTGCTAAGGCTAAGTCCAGACTTCTTGTTTAAAAGCCAATGTAAACTGGCAGATTTGAGTTTAAGCTGCAGCTTTTTAGCTGCAATGTGTCGTCTCCAGGTTAAGCGCCTGTCCAAGTGGATTCCGAGATATGTAATTTCGTCAGCTTGCGGTATTGATACATTGTTGAGCTTAACAGTAGGACACGTTTTTGGCCTTAATGTGAAAGTTATGTGTTTGCACTTGTTTTCATTCACTTTTATACGCCATTTCGCTAGCCATTCTTCAATTTGTTTAAGATGCTGCTGTAACACCTTTGTGGCTGTAATGGGGCATTTATGTCGACTTAGTATAGCAGTATCATCCGCAAATGTTGACGTAATTAGTTCGTCACTTGTAGGGATATCTGCGGTAAACAGTATGTACAATATTGGTCCAAGAACACTACCCTGCGGAACACCTGCCGAAATCGGACACTCTTCTGTTATGTAATCATTTACTTTTACTGTGAATCGCCTGTTGGATAAGTAGGATTCAAGGATATTGTGGAACGTGTTAGGTAATGATTTTTTAATTTTATGAATGAGGCCATCATACCACACTTTGTCAAATGCTTGCGCCACATCAAGAAAAACAGCCGAGCAATACTCTCGCATTTCGAAAGCTTTCCTTATTTCGTTTGTTATACGATTTACTTGTTCAATTGTGCCGTGTTTTTCCCGAAAACCAAATTGATGTGTAGGAATAATATCATTTTGATGGAGAAAAGGAGTAATTTTTGATAGCAGCACTTTTTCGAAAAGTTTTGATAGACAAGGCAACAGGCTGATTGGTCTATATGATGACGGCAGGGTTGCGTCTTTACCTGGTTTAGCTACCATAATTATCTGCGACTTTTTCCAGATTTGTGGATAATATCCCAGCATCAAAATGGCACTGAAAAGCTTTGCAAGAAAAACGAGAGCAATGCTTGGCAATTCTTTTAGCATTTTAGGCGAGATATGATCGTCTCCTGGAGATTTTTTTGGATTTAAGGCGGCAATAGTGTTTTTTAGATCAGACACAGATGCTCCGCAAGCAACAGTGTATCTAGGAGCAGTATGGGTCGGTGACAAAGGTGCACTATATGTAGCAGTATTTGGTTGAAATACTGTGCTGAGGTGCTCTGCGAAACAAGACGCCTTTTCTTCATCCGTTCTCGCCCATGAACCATTACGCATTCTCAACGGTACTTCAGTGCTTACTGGCGGCTTAAGGTTTTTACTAGCTTTCCATAGAGATTTTTTATTAGAAACGTTGGGAGACAAAGACGTTATAAGATGTTTGATATTTCTTTCTTCTTCGTATACTAATGCTTTTTTGAGTTTGTTTTCTGCCGCCTTAAGACGAATTTTTGCATCGGGAGATCGGCAGGCTTGCCATTCGCGACGCAAACGTCGCTTATTACGGACCAGTAATTCTATTCCACTATTAGTTATCAATGCCTTTGCTTTTGTTTTCTGCTCTGGTGTGGCTATAGTTGCTGCTGTTGCTAGTATACTGTTAAATACAAGTAACTCATTTTCAACGTCAGTTCCTCTCCCTATTTGCGGATTGGTCTGTATATGACTGCTAATGTATTTTTTATATTTAAGCCAGTTAGTTCTTGATGTAGTAAGTCGAAAAGCATGCTCACTTTCAATTGGTTGTTCGTTCAGTTTTATGATTATTGAGGAATGATCAGAAGATAAGTCAGCACAGGTTTCAGCAAGTACTAAACTCCTATCTACGTTTTTAGTGACTGCAAAGTCAATCAGGTCAGGTAATTTCCTTGAGTCCGTAGGCCAGTAAGTTGGTTGTCTTGGGGAGATAAAATCGTAACTATTTTTTGTACTTATGATCGTGTTATATAACTGACGACCTTTCGGGTTAATTAGCCTCGATCCCCAATGAGTATGCTTCGCATTGTAATCACCTCCAGCTAGGAACCTATCGCCTAGAGTCATAAAAAAGTCGCTAAATTGTTTTTCTGTTATTACGAAGCGTGGCGGACAGTAAATTGCAGCTAAAGTAAGGTCAACCCCCCTATTTTTAAGGGTGATCGAGGTTGACTGCAACCAATTTGTTGAAAAGGAATTAAGAAAGTTATGCTTTAAACGATTCCTTATGAGTATAGCTGTGCCACCATGTGCTTTGCCATCTGGGTGATTAGTGTTGTACAGCTTAAACCCAGGGATGTAAAAATTATACTTCTGGGTGAGATGTGTTTCAGATATAAGCATAACATCAATTTCGTGGGTCTGTAAAAATAATTTGAGTGCTAATTTATGCTGGTTTACACCATTAGCATTCCATAAGCAAATCCTGAGTTCACTCATTTTTTGGTCAACAGGGTTTGGAGCATTTGGTTTTGCGCCTTTATTAGGTCTTGAACCATACTTTGCATGGTTGACATAAATTGTGTCATGCACTGGGTTAGATTAAGAATCATGGTCTCAACTCCAGTACTGGATGTTGGAAAATGAAAAGCAAATAACAGCTGCAGAAGAAATACAGACTTACATGCACACGCGTACATTGTTCATACATACATTGTTTAGGTTTGGTGGTGACGATGTGTCAAAAGATTCCATTTAAACCTCAAGCAAGAGGGTGGCAAGTGCAATGTCTGTCCCGTTGATGATGACGATGACGATCGCTGAAGAAATGCTATTATCAGAAGCATCATCAAATGCAGCAGCTACAGAGGTTAAGTTTCAATATGATGCTGAAGGGAATTTTTTATTTTCGACAAATTGAAAAACTTGTACCGTTAAGCACCCACCCACCCTTCTACAAATTTACACCAAATTGAAATACTCCACTAGAAGCAACATTTTGACGCAGCTATGCGGCTGGTAGATGCTAAGCTCATGCGAGATAAGAACATCTGCATATGTATACATAACCACTTATGTAAGTGGTGAGTAAAAAAAAATGTTGCACTTGACAATATGTGGCAGCATCGCCCACGCATAGAAATATTTGTATCTTCAAAGCAAAGCAAACTGGGAAATTAAGATAAGCACGAGTTTAGCGTTTAATTATTCACTAATTAAATTTTGATATGTTCACCAAAAGTTGAAGCTGCTGTATTTTATTATTACCAATAATTACTGTGGGGAGAATAATTCCTGTCCATATGGTGATATGCACATGCACATTCATGAGGGGAAACTGTGTAAGCTTTGATAATTACCCCGTTGAAATACATATGAATATACGAATATATACCTTGATGATGGTCTCAAAAGTTAACTCGCCACTTCGTCATTTCTGGCCTGCATACTGAGGTTAAGAAAATACCTTATACCATCCGCAGAACTGGAAGAATAGACAAATAATGTTTGTGATCTTACATTAAAAACCATGCCTGAGCTAGCCAGGCTTAGAAAGAATCTTGGTTCAGATACATATGGTCCCACGGAAAACGATACTATTCAAAATTCACAATTTATTCAAAATTGTTTTATTTTGTCTTATCATTTATGTATTGTATATCATCGAATAAAAATGTGAATCCATCGTCTTCAATTTGTCCGTTTTCGCCTTTGCTTCAACATCACGATGTGCACCTGTTCGTCTTTGCAGGGATTCTTAAGAGTATTTGGGTTATTGTAGATAAGCTCACTGACGGTGGACTTACGACTCATATCGTCTGAATCCGCTGTTGGCATTTTGTACTAGTTGGGGTAGTGTTAAATTTGGTGTGGTGATTGATACGTCGATGCGTTGTGTTGTGGTTGGCGTTTACGGTCGTTATAACTCTTCTCCACTTCAGAAGAGCTTTTGTGACTGCAAAATAATTGCAGCTTGAGAACGCATGCGGTATTTAGACCTCTTCTTTTATCTTCCGTACAAATGATTTTTATGTTCCCTTCTCCTATTTCCTTGTTAGTGAGTTCTATTAGCACAGCCTGTTTCCCGCTTATGGTTCTTATCTGATGGTGGGATAAGACCGGAAAACCTTCCAGAACATATTAATGAGAGATTGAAATTCGGCGTTTCTCTTCACTGTTGGACACAGTAGTCAGTTTAGAAAACAACGGCTAAATATTGGTTTCTGATGTAGACACATCATATATCAATTGAGATAATATAATGCTTGTGGAAAGAACTGGTAGATCATTTTTGCTCACACGACCATTGAGCTTTCATTCAGATTGGCTGATCATAAAAAAACAGTAAAAAAAATTGTACTGAAGTATTGGTCAAGTTTATAGGTATGAAACGACCAAAAAGTTTCATTATCATAAGCTTTCTATCAGAGAGAAGCAGCTAAAACGAGTACATATCAAAATAAAAAGGTTCTAAAGACTAAGGCCTAATAAAATGACAAGCAGTGGGTATAAAAATTGTTTATAAAAAAAATAATTATTAAAGAATAATGGTTGAGTATGTAACGATTTCTCATCTATCTACTACGATGAATTCTTCGAAGTATCACACAATGCGCTCTGTAAACCTTGGTCAACAAATTCAAAGCCGAAGCAACGCAGATAAGATTTACAATAAAAGGAATACAAACACAGAATATAAAATAATGAATACAAAATAAAGCCTTCACCATAGCACTCACACCATAGGGTGTCGATCTTCCACACGTTCCATGGGATCATATATGCGACATTAAGCAGGTTTTTCCACCGTAACTGGCGCAGACTACGGGATTGCTCGCTCGGTCCCAGTCATCGATATGCTTTCATCCGACCATATTTTGCAAAGAAGCTGATGCATAAACCTTGTCAGCTCTTCACCGCAATGTTTAAACAGCTCAGCGGATCATACTCATCATTGTCGGGTAATTTTAACGTCTATTCTATCAACATCGATTGGGTTTTCGGATTTCATCGATTGGCGAATCCGACATCTCCGAGTGTTGAATTTTCACTGCCATTAAGCAGGATAGAAATGTGTTCCATCCATAAATTCAGTATATTCTGGGCATCATACGCTAGATCACCTCCTTGTGTCCATAAATTGGAAGACTAACTCAATTTAAAAGGAAAACGAAAAGCTTTTACTGAGTTTTTCATTTAATGTTATGTTTGTTTCGTATTGAATACATTACGTTCATATTTAAACATATTCTTCTTACGCAAGCATAGTAAAAATTAAGGAGAATGGCATTTTATTTGTTTGCGTTATAAATCTAAATTAAAAATTAAAGGTCTACCAAAATATGTAGAAAAGAGCAATGCTATTATTGCATGCTCCACCGAATAACATCCTAGACAATTTAGCAACATCCTATAAAGGACACGTTCGCGAATTTCGCGACGTTCGCCAATTGAGCTCCTGGCTTCCGATATTTCCGTTTTTGTTTACTTTCACTGAGTGGATTATCAACCTTTGCCTCTTTTATTTTTAGGCATGTCCTTCACCTAAATTACACAACAATAAATGAAAACACTTTCAACGAAATCAATTTTGTAGAAAATTGCTTGGCGATACTCTTCGCAGTGCTTGAAAATGTGTCTAAAGGCGACAATTTTGCCTAATTTGGTTGTACAAGGTTATTCATTTCGTTCGACTACCAAAGCAATTGGTAAAATTTTAAAGAAATTTGAAGAGACTGGACAATAGCGAATATTGTAAGGCCTGTGTATCTTCGTTCTGCTCGTTCAAACTTAAATATTGCTACTGTAAGTCAAGGTGTAGAAGAATAGCCGAGGTGCCTATTTCACAACGCCGTAATTATGTCGATTGGGTACTTGAATAACAAGCAGTGGACGGCGGTTTTCCGAATAAAAATTTCATCAGCTCGGGGGATACGTAAATAAGCAAAATTATCGCATTTGTGGTTTCGAGAAGTCTTAAATAATTGAAGAAGTCCATTACACCAAAAATAAACTTACAGTCTGGTGCGCTCTTTTTCCGGAGGTGCGATTTTGACCTTACTTTTTTGAAAACGACAACTGTCACTGCTGATTCAGAGCCTTATGGTTGCATGATAACAGACTTTTGTGGCCTTCAATTGATGAACACAATTTGGACAACATTTGGTTTCATTAAGCTGGTGCCACAAAAACGATCGAATTTGCGTTATTGCGAAAGAAATTTCGCGGCCGATTAATCTCTCGTCTTGACGATGTCAACTGACGAGTGAGATCATGCTATTTGTTGGACATTTTTTAGAGGGTACGCGAAAGACCGTGTTTATGCGAATAAACTTTTAAATCTTGAGCATTTGAAAGCAAACATTCATCAAGTTATGGCTGAGATATCGTCCAACATGTGTCAAAAAGTGATAAAAAATTAACTCCATCAAATAGAAGTTAGCAAAAGTTCGCGAGGCGGTAATTTGAGTGATGAAGTATTTCGTATATAATGCCAAGCCTCAGGTTTGATAATTTTTTTTTTTTTTTTTTTAAACATTAATATTTATTTATTGGATCTACTTCGACTCCGGAAGCCTAACAATAAGTAATAAAATCTTAAACTAAATTAAAACATAAAGCCCATTAGTAGGAATGGGCTGCTGGCTTGACGTTGCTCTTTAGAAGGCTGCTTTGTCTCTTCTCCGCAGGCGGGTTTGACTTGTTGCATGGGCCAAGGTGTTAGCCAAAGGGTTCGGATGGTTACGCAGTTTTATTAAGTATTTTTTTGCTGCGATTTCAATTTCTTCCCTGATAGTAGGTATATTTAGATCTCTTTGAATATTTTCATTACGCATGTACCATGGTGCGCCCGTTATTACTCTTAGCGTTTTCGATTGGAATCTTTGAATTATATCTATATTCGTCGCGCAAGCTGTGCCCCATAACTGGATCCCATACATCCATATCGGTTTTATTATTGCATTATATAAGAGGACTTTGTTGCTAAGGCTTAGTCCAGACTTCTTGTTTAAAAGCCAATGTAAACTATCAGATTTGAGTTTAAGCTGCAGCTTTTTAGCTGCAATGTGTCGTCTCCAGGTTAAGCGCCTGTCCAAGTGGATTCCGAGGTATGTAATTTCGTCAGCTTGCGGTATTGATACATTGTTGAGCTTAACAGTAGGACACGTTTTTGGTCTTAATGTAAAGGTTATGTGTTTGCACTTGTTTTCATTAACTTTTATGCGCCATTTCGCCAGCCATTCTTCAATTTGTTTAAGATGTTGCTGTAACACTTTTGTGGCTGTAATGGGGCATTTATGTCGACTTAGTATAGCAGTATCATCCGCAAATGTTGACGTAATTACTTCGTCACTTGTAGGGATATCTGCGGTAAACAGAATGTACAATACTGGCCCAAGAACACTGCCCTGCGGAACACCTGCCGTAATCGGATACTCTTCTGTTATGTAATCATTTACTTTTACTGTGAATCGCCTGTTGGTTAAGTAGGATTCAAGGATATTGTGGAACGTGTTAGGTAATGATTTTTTAATTTTGTAAATGAGGCCATCATACCACACTTTGTCAAATGCTTGCGCCACATCAAGAAAAACAGCCGAGCAATACTCTCGCATTTCGAAAGCTTTCCTTATTTCGTTTGTTATACGATTTACTTGTTCAATTGTGCCGTGTTTTTCCCGAAATCCAAATTGATGTGTAGGAATGATATCATTTTGATGGAGAAAAGGAGTAATTTTTGATAGCAGCACTTTTTCGAAAAGTTTTGATAGGCAAGGCAACAGGCTGATTGGTCTATATGATGACGGCAGGGTTGCGTCTTTACCTGGTTTAACTACCATAATTATCTGCGACTTTTTCCAGAGTTGTGGATAATATCCTAGCATCAAAATGGCATTGAAAAGCTTTGCAAGAAAAACGAGAGCAATGCTTGGCAATTCTTTTAGCATTTTTGGTGAGATATGATCGTCTCCTGGAGATTTTTTTGGATTTAAGGCGGCAATAGTGTTTTTTAGTTCAGACACAGATGCTCCGCAAGTAACAGTGTATCTAGGAGCAGTATGGGTCGGTGACAAAGGTGCACTATATGTAGCAGTATTTGGTTGAAATACTGTGCTGAGGTGCTCTGCGAAACTAGACGCCTTCTCTTCATCCGTTCTTGCCCATGAACCATTACGCATTCTCAAAGGTACTTCAGTGCTTACTGGCGGCTTAAGGTTTTTGCTAGCTTTCCATAGAGATTTTTTAGTAGAAACGTTGGGAGACAAAGACGTTATAAGATGTTTGATATTTCTTTCTTCCTCGTATCTTAATGCCTTTTTGAGTTTGTTTTCTGCCACCTTAAGGCGAATTTTTGCATCGGGAGATCGGCAGGCTTGCCATTCGCGACGCAAACGTCGCTTATTTCGGACCAGTAATTCTATTCCACTATTAGTTATCAATGCCTTTACTTTTGTATTCTGCTCTGGTGTGGCTATAGTTGCTGCTGTTGCTAGTATACTGTTAAATACAAGTAACTCATTTTCAACGTCAGTTCCTCCCTCTATTTGCGGATTGGTCTGTATATGACTGCTAATGTATTTTTTATATTTAAGCCAGTTAGTTCTTGATGTAGTAAGTCGAAAAGCATGCTCACTTTCAATTGGTTGTTCGTTCAATTTAATGATTATTGAGGAATGATCAGAAGATAAGTCAGCACAGGTTTCAGCAAGTACTAAACTCCTATCTACATTTTTAGTGACTGCAAAGTCAATCAGGTCAGGTAATTTCCTTGAGTCCGTAGGCCAGTAAGTTGGTTGTCTTGGGGAGATAAAATCGTAACTATTTTTTGAACTTATGATCGTGTTATATAACTGACGACCTTTCGGGTTAATTAGCCTCGATCCCCAATGAGTATGCTTCGCATTGTAATCACCTCCAGCTAGGAACCTATCACCTAGAGTCATAAAAAAGTCGCTAAATTGTTTTTCTGTTATTACGAAACGTGGCGGACAGTAAATTGCAGCTAAAGTAAGGTCACCCCCCCTATTTTTAAGGGTGATCGAGGTTGACTGCAACCAATTCGTTGAAAAAGAATTAAGAAAGTTATGCTTTAAACGGTTCCTTATGAGTATAGCTGTGCCACCATGTGCTTTGCCATCTGGGTGATTAGTGTTGTACAGCTTAAACCCAGGGATGTAAAAATTATACTTCTGGGTGAGATGTGTTTCAGATATAAGCATAACATCAATTTCGTGGGTCTGTAAAAATAATTTGAGTGCTAATTTATGCTGGTTTACACCATTAGCATTCCATAAGCAAATCCTGAGTTCCCTCATTTTTTGTTCAACAGGGTTTGGAGCATTTGGTTTTGCGCCTTTATTAGGTCTTGAACCATACTTTGCATGGTTGACATAAATTGTGTCATGCACTGGGTTAGATTAAGAATCATGGTCTCAACTCCAGTACTGGATGGGGTGACTGGTGGGGCCTGTACATTGGCTTTTACTACGTTGGCATAGGACATTTGACCAATATTTGAGCTGGGTATGTTGGAAAGGCTCGGAATGGAAGTAGTATATGGGAGCTGGTTCCGTTTGGCTTGTATACCCTGAGAAAGTTTAGATTTTAAATCTTTGTAAACCGGACAACCTCTATAATTAGCGGTGTGATTGCCACCGCAGTTGCTACACTTTTTTTGTGTTACATCCGTTTTATTCAAGGGACATTTGGTAGAATGGTGAAGATCACCACATGCTACGCAAACGGTACGTAAAGTACAATAGGATTTTGTGTGACCAAATTCCTGACAGTTTGTGCATTGCACGGGACCATTACGCTTAAGCGCTTCTTCCACCGTGATTCTTCGGTGCAAAAGGTATTTTAAACCGTAAATTGGATGCGTTTCGTTTTTCTTAAGTTGAGCTAAGCTTGGCGATAAGAACACTTTAAACATAGGCTGTGGCACTTTATTTCTGTTAATTATGTTAACAACCGCCCTAATTTCAAACCCTTGCTCCTCTAGAGCTTCTTTTATGTCACATGAGTCAACAGTCGCTTCAATTCCCTTAATTACAACAATCAGGCCTTTCGCACTCTTCAACTGGTAAGAGTAATAATTCTTGTTGTTTGCAGAGAGAAACACAACGACTTCACGAAAGTCTTTTTCACTGTGTACTTGTATTTTTGTCTCGTCTATGTTACCTTTTTTAAGAGGTACAATGTGAAAATTGTTGGTACCTATTATCTTAGCTATGTTCGTAACTAGCAAATTGGAGCTGCGCTCCCGCAAGTAGATTGGTGGAGGTTTAGTACTGGCGACTGTGGAAATACCCTTCGGGTCTGTTATATGCTCTTCCTCATTTAACGGGGCAAATCTGTTCCCTTTTAGAGCATTACCATCAGCATCGATAGTGGAGCCAACGGTATTAAACTTCTTGGCATTAATCACTTTTTTGGGAGGACTAGATTTCCTCTTTTTGTTTACCACATTTATGTACCGATCAATGCCTGTCTGCACTGCCGACCCTTTTTTCATTTTGGCTGTCTCACCTTGCTCAGTATTAGTCGCCCGCACTGGAGTTGCTGCTGCTGCTGCGCTGCTTGACTGCATAGCTGTTTGTTTTTCTGTTGGGAAGAGAGTTTTTTCACTCTTTGATTTCTCTGTTGTTGCTAAGGTCTGCGTTGGCGCCTTTAGAGTTGAACTGCTTGCCTTTGCACTGCTGTTAGGTGGTGATTTGCTCGCAACAACAGTGAAATAAGCATTTCGCTCTGTCGTCGCAACTGAATGCCGACGCTCTTTCTGATTTGAGCGTTGATCGCTCATTACATCGCCGGTACACTTGTTGCTTATCGTTTTCGTTTCTCTGTTTATTTTTTTTTTTTTTTTTTTTTTTATTTTGTTTTTTTTATTATATTTATTATTTTATTTGCTTATTGCCAACTTAAGTGGCTATCCACCCACTACAGTCGGTGTATAAGTTTAAACGAATTAATATGTACGTTTTCTAAGACTTTAAATGAAGTTACGGAGCCGATCAAAAAAACACGTCCGTACACTTGTGCATAGGTTTGATAATAAAAAAGGAATTTTATGAAACAAATTATTTTAAACACATTTTATTTACTTTTATTTTCGAAACCGCAAAATGAATATTCCTCAGGGTAAAATTATTTCCGTAAAACTAATTTTCTTTATGTCGCACATCTTCGGCTACATCTGCTACATTCACACTTATGGTATACATACAAATAAAGCCTCGCTTAACATGTTTTCTCATCTTATCTCTTTTATTATACGCTGCGCATTTCTCAGTATGAAACTTAATTGTCGCGCAACATTAATTTAGGTTTGCTTTTAGACTTTTATGCTTTCAGGCGCAAATACACACACAATATTAGATATGTAAAAATTGTAAATGTACCTTTTTGTGTGTAGGTAGTTACTATACCCTTTGGCCTAGTACACACCTAAACACTTTCTTTTCCAGCTTCCGAGCACATTTCACATCTCGTTTCATGTTTTGCACAGTTTCGGAGCTGGCAATCTAATTGGAATGTTGCCATTACGAATATTACTACAGCGTTTGAGTCGTTGAGTGGGTAGGTGGTAGTAGTAGGCGGTTCTGCTTGAAGCTAAATAAATATTTTGTTTGCTAAGCAACTAAGCACACTTTCCATTGATTGCGTTGCGGTGTTGGGATTAGAACTTAATGCTTTACGTTGAACTGATTGGAATTTGCTTTTATTAAGTTGAAAATACAACTAAGCAAACATGAACATTTTAGGAGAAAAAATATAATATAGAATATTATATATATATATATATATATATATATATATATATGTATATATATATTTTTTTTATTTTTTATTTATTTTGATGTGAAAATATTAGGACATTAAGATATAGTAATATTTTCTTGCACAATAATAAAACATAAAACAAAATGAAAGAAAAAGTATGAGTAATAATTGAAATAAAAATATTAGTAATGTTAACGTACACGCTAAGTTAGAAACATTGTATTCGTGAAAAAAGAAGGTGAGTTTATAAACACTAATCTTGATCAACTTTTGACGAAAAGTAATTAAAAAGAAGTTTTTTGTAATTGCCTTTGTGCAGCGCGTTCTTCAAGGACAACAGAAGAGCATTCCAGAGCCTAACCACATTATTAAAAAGCAGTCCAGATGTGCATAAATAGTTAAACCTCGGAGGAGTAAGATATAATGAACGTATACTTTTCACAAATATTCCGAGTTCTTACTGAAAAACATGAAGATGAGAGATGATTGTGTTAGAGTTAATGGCGATGATCATTTATGCAGTGAATGAGAGTGTAATTTGCAGTAAACGAATTTCAAAGAATGTGATGTAGCGACAAATAAACTGTTAATTAACTTTTTCTTAGTGAGGCGAAGTTACTCTAAGACATCGTAAACTAAAAAATATTTTACTCACAACTTCACTAACGTGATAATCCCACGAAAGTTCGGAGTTATATAAAAAGGATTTATTAAAGTAAGGGGATTTAAAACGACACTAAATGTACTTGTCTGTGGCATTTCAAAACACCTTGTTTCCAACATATAACTTAATTTGAAATTCATGGAACACTTTGAGTTTCGAAAACAAAAATTTTATTGTTGACTGACCCAAAATTAAAAAAAATTAAAATGTTATTTTTTTCAGGGTTCATAAGTGAGAAGACCGAAAAAATTTTTCGTAGCAAATCAATTTTATTCTTTTGAAAGACAGTATTTATTTTGTTTATTTCGTTTGACGTGGAATGTTCCCAAGACAACATTCCCACTTCATAAGCGAGTCCCTACAATAATCTGGCTCTTCAAGTCCAAAACTTAATGAATTTAAAGAAACCTACTTTTACAAAACCTGGCACCAAGCAATAAGCACAAATTAATGAGACTTTCTGAAACGGAAAGATTCTCTTTGGTACCGATGTGATGATTTTTGTATATTTGTGTTTGTTTACACATAAATCCTTGCGTAACTTTGAGCGCTGGCTAATTGCTTTTTGCTATTTGAGTTTTGCAATTCTCAAATATCCACCGAAATGATACGGCCAAAGTTCTTATTGTTTGCCGGCAACATATCTATACTATATATGTACGTGTATACTCGTATATATAGTTATCGCTAAGTAACCGCTGAAGCGATTTTCGAACGAGCTCCTCCTCTCCTTGTGGTTTTGCGTCTTGATGCTTTTTCAACAAACCTACAATTTATTCTAAGCCGCCTCCGAACGGCTGATGGGTTTTTTACGAGGAGCCTATATTTCATGTCCGGAGGGGTGGAAATTCCCTGCCGAGGGGCGACCGCTATTAGAAAATTTAATTTAATTTTTTATTTAAATTAATTTTCCATAACTTCTGGACGTTGGTGGCACCGGGATTCGAACACGAGCCTTTCGAAGGTTAGTACGCAATGCTAACCACTCGGCTACCGCGGCCGCCACACGAAATCATACTTGTAACGGAGTTTTCCACTTGGTTGGGGTTAGCTCAGACTTGCCAAGGTTATCCTAAAATAACACAACAACAAAGTTATTATTATTATTTATTAGTATATAAATATATACATATATAATCTCTAAATTTCGACTAGACATGTATCTATTGCTCGAATGGGTTGTGGAGGTGAAAGCCCTCTACTAGCCCCCTTTCCAGGTGAAAACCCTCAGTGGAGTATAACTAAGTGTTCGTGAGGTGAAAACCCTCAGGGACACTACATTTGCCGGTGGTGTTGATCCCACTTATGTATCGACGACACAGAGGCTACTTAATTTCCTTTGCGCGCAGGCAGAATGTTATTTGATACAATAATAACAATTTATTGCTAAGCACAGTTTTCGCTTATTCTATGTGAACGTATGTATGTGCATGTATAAATAAATTCATGTTTGGACATGTTTATAAAAATTCAGTTTTTCTATTGTGTGTACATATGTACCGGTGTACAAGTATGAAATGTCGTTTTTTTTAAATCAAAAAACACTTTAAATTTTGTGGAAAAAGAAAAAATCATTTATTCAAAGTATTTGCCGTCGCTAGCTACACATTTTTCCCATCTCTCGGGCAATTTGTGGATTCCACGCCAGTAGAACTCATCGTCTTTTGCGGCGAACCATTCATCGAGCCATTTTTTCACACTTTCGTAAGAATCGAAGCGCTGCTCAGCGAGTGCGTGTCCCATCGAAGCGAATAGGTGGTAATCGGATGGGGCCAGGTCTGGTGAGTAAGCCGCATGCGGAAGCACTTCCCAATTGAGTGTTTCCAACGTGTCGCGAACCGCTCTTGCCGTATGTGATGGAGCGTTGTCATGGAGAAAAATGACCTTGTGTTGTCTTTTTGATATTCCGGTCGTTTTCTCTGAAGAGCACGGTTCAAATTGATCAATTGTTGTTGGTAGCTTGCCGTATTTGCGTTTGAGCATCGTCTTCATCCAATAATGCTTGCAGTTCAGCGTCTTCGAACCTTTTTGGTGGTTTTCCGTGCTCTTTGTCGTCGGCGTCAAAATCACCACTTTTGAAGCGTTGAAACCACCGTTCACACGTTTTCACAGTTGGTACTTGTTCGCCAAAGGCTTCAACAAGCATTCGGTGCGATTCCGCAGCTGTTTTCTTCAAATGAAAACAGAAAATTAACACTGTCCGCGTTTGCTCTTTATTCGGCACGAAACTCGACATGTTGACTGCACTGAGAGTAAACGATAATGACGCTCGATTCGCGCAAAACTATGGTGGTTCGACAGTCAAGGTTGACACTTCACAAGGTCAAAGTTTTATGACAATCGATAAATATTTACGTTTGCGAGACATCTATATGTTCGAACCGACATTTCATACTTGTACACCGTATATATAAAGTATCTTATGCGTTTTTCGTTTGTTTGTATGTTAAAATGTGTATATATATATATATATATATAAAATTCAATGATATACGTAGGTACATATATATGTTCTCATATAATATATGTTTTATGTTTTGTATAAATTCAGTTCTTTTATGTTTTTTTTTATTGTAGAAATCTATGTTTATTGTAAGGTCTCCAAAAGCCTCGGATTTTGATGTCTTTACACACTAGATAAATACATAGATACATACACATATATATATGTATGTATGTATGTTTATACTAGTTGCAGTTTGTGTACATTGTGTTCCAATTGTTCATCTCTAAAATACCATTGCTGGATGCTTACCTTTTTGCATTTGGCACGACATTCCGATTTAGACGTTGTTGTACATTTTTGAATGAAACATCAGCCTGGGAAAAATGAATCAGAAGTTCTTCTGAAAATTTGAAACTAATCGGTACAGCCGTTCCCGAAAAATCTTGGACACCGACTTGAAAAACCTAGTTTTGAGAAAAACGAGGTTAAAGTTTTGAAAGCGCAGAGTTAAATTTATTTTCAACTTACATTGAGTCATATATTTCCGGGCCATATAATATACCCTCTGCGGCTTCGGGAGCTTCCATAACATCGATCCGGTGTTGTCTACGCACCATTCTTCCCTCCCGCGTGCTCTCATGCGATCTGATCGGAGATCATTACGCGCCATTTATCCTCTTTTTCGTCATATGAATGTGCATTGGGTCATTACAAATGTGTGTAACTTCCAAAATTACAATCAGATTGACTTGAAAGAGTATTTACTTGAATACATGTACATTACAAAAATTAAACTAAGAAAAGGTCGATTTTTTGAAAATTCTAACTGGATGTAACCTTTTAAAGTAATTTTTAATTTTATTTTTTAATTTTTTAGCTGGTCACTTCGACGGTTTAAAATAGTTATAAACTTCTCGAAATGTGCATGCGTACATTCATACATGTATGTACAATATGTGTTACGTATATACGCGCGTTTATTGAGCGGTTAATGGCGTTGCATTCCTCTATTGTTCTGGAATAATGCATTAAATGGTTTTCTCATAACTAATTACTTAACTGATTTTTTGTTATAGTTAAAGGTCACTTGGGCCCTTTTTCAATTTTATTTTTTAATTTTTGTAGTGCATTTAGCGCAGTTTTTCCTTGCAGACTTTCAAATGATAATGAAGATCATTATTAGCTTAACTTGATCGAAATATTAAATAATTTTCACTAATATCTTTGGAGAGACCTAACTTCATGGTTCACTTGGATATATTAAATAAAAACATTAGAAGGGAAGAAAAGAAAAAACTACTGCAATAATGAAGATCTTCTCTGGAAAACTGTAGCGGGAAAGAAGAATGTTGCCTTTCTTTGCTTCAAGGTAAATATCGAAATAATATTTCTGAGTTTAAAAATTCTTGGTTACGGAATAGGGCTGTTAAAATTCAAAATTGAAACAACTAGTAAACAGAAAATGTGATTCTGCGTAAAAATTTAGCAATTTTTGCAACATTTAGTATTTCGAAACAAAAAATATTTGCAAAGTAATTGAGAAACCCTTTCCTTGAGTATTTCTTGGAAGGCTACTAAACTGCGCTGTGTAATAAAGGAAATTCAGAAAAAGCAAACGAAAAAATCGAAAATAATTATGCAGTATTATTCCTAAAAGGACTAAGCGGCCTCAGGTAGGCGCGCGCATATGTTAAAGAGGCTCCGCTGAAAGGATTAAACACATACAAATATACATATGTATGTAAGTACAAACTTATAGATTTTGTATAACCACTTTGAATGATTTGGGTATAAATAGAGCTGCCAGGACGAATGATAGTCAGACTTTCGCGATTACTCAAAATACTCAGACGTTTCATCAAAATAAAAAAATAGCTGTGCTCAATTGAACGTTTTCAAATCTATCATAATTGTATCAGCAATAAATACATATAAAGAAAGAAGGCCCACACGATGGATTTAAATATGTGTTTACCAACTACCGTAAACTATCCCAATCAGCTTTTTAACGCAGACGCAAGGCAACCAGCGAAAGTGAGACGAGTGGATTATGGTCTGGTCACATTTCATCCAATTACAAATATGCTATATGTGCCGCAACCGGGTTGTAAATGGCAATCCATTGGCCAGACTTCCATTCTCTATTACGGCTTATCTCACAGCGGAGAGTCTACGAACGGTTACCGAACTATCTTCGTTAAAAATCTTGAAGCGAAACACACACCAAGGGACTTGTTTAATATATTCGCACTATATGGTAAAATTATTAACTTCAGATTAATAGTGGATGAGGAGGGCCGATCACGACGTTTTGGATTTGTGACTTTTCTTAATTCGAAGTCTGCATTGGACTCGATTAAGGACTTAAATGGCAAGTTAATTAGTTTAAATGGTAGGTTAATTGTGGAAATTGCGCACCGTCAGTGGTTCCACAATATTAAGCAGGAGAGATCAAAAGAGATAGCGTTGTGCTATCCAGGATCGCTATAATGCTATAATTGAGAACCTCAGGATTTTATTTGATACGACACTAACGTAACATTATATGTATTGTATATGGCTTTGTATATATGAATGCATATGTGCATATGTGAAGTAAAATAAAAATCATATTAAAAAAGCGACTCCTGATTTTGCTTATTTTGACATAAGATATAGTTTATTTAAATTTAATTAGTAAAAAAATTCGTAATACGAATTTCGGTTCATCGGAAATGACTGCTCTACCCAGATGGAATTTATTACTTTTTATTAACAGTGCAACATACATATACTCGTATTTGTGGATGTATTCGTTTTGGAACGCCAAATTGTCATCTTCAACTACCCATCTTACATACCTTCCGTCCATAGCAACCTATCTTTTGAGAGCGCAATGTAAATTGTCACCGCTCGCCCATACCGTCCCGGCGATTTGATTTTTTCCGTAAAACCGGCTCGGCTCGTTTCTCGCTGTTATACAAGGTTGCCAGTACTAACCTTTTTAAACTAATAATAAATGAACTGAGCTGAAGTAATGTGTAGATTTTTCAAAAGAAGAGAAAACTGAATTCGTAATTAATTTTTATTACCATATAGATCATGTATACGTATATGCTATATTTATTCTGGCCTAATAATGAAAATACGAATATTTATCAACGAAAATGGTTTTTTTTTTTTTGGATTTGGCTCGTCTTGGAAGACCCACACGGTCGATTGCACGGTCGCATAGATCCTGCGACGATCTTATACACGTCTTTTGAAGCATCGCGATCGTATTTTTTCAGCATTTCTTTACACCAATCCACACGAGCCTTTTTTTGAGCGATTGTCAAATTGTGCGGGATCCAACGAGAACAAACCTTTTTTACGGCGAGGTGTTCATGCAATATAGAAAGTATGCTGGTGGGAGAAATCCATAGGCATGCCTCTATCTGAAGGTATGTTACACGACGGTCTTGCATTATCAGTTCACGTACGGCATCGATGTTTTCTGGCACAACGGCTGTTTTTGGACGACCTTCACGGAATTCGACTTTGAGCGAGCATCGGCCACGATTGAATTCGTTGTACCAGTTTTTCACAGTGCTATAGGATGGTGCTTCATAGCCATACAAAGAGTTTAGTTCATCGATGCACTCTTGTCGTGATAATCCACGTCGAAAGTTGTGAAAAATGATCGCAAGAAAACGTTCACGAGTTACTGCCATTTTTTGGCCGAGATGAATTTTTTAATTCCCTGTAAATAAAACAATTCACAATTAAATGACAAAACGTTCTGAGTGATGTTATGATAAAAAATGTCAAACTTTCCAATGGAAATGTCAGATTGCACCTGGCAACACTTATCATTTGATTGATGTTTATATTCGAACATATAAATTACGAAATTTGTTGACGAAAATTATAAATTTGTAGTTGCAGCATGAGGAAAAAAAATTTGATATTTTCACTCAAGAGAAATCTCATATAGGTATAATATGTTTATATTTCAGCGTTTATATATGAACATTTCTGAACCCTGGTTTCTTGCAAGCTAGTTTCTAAAACGTCTTGTAGAACGTAGGGTTAGCACTTACTATAACCTGGGCGTAAGACGTTACATATTCAACCAACAATTTTGGAGAATTCATTTCTAAATACAGTGTTCTTAAATCAACGTTTTCAAAATTAAACTTTTATTTACTGTACACAAAACTCCACTCGACTAGATTACAATATGTTATGAACTTTCAACATTCCACTAACGTATCCATACAACATTCTAAAGTTAGCGCCCGGTTTCGCTTATATCCTTACAACCATTTGTGTGCACTAGCTTTCCAGCTGCTTCAGTCATGGGGGAGTTCGGCTTATAATGGCTTTCAAGACTTAACCGGAAAATTGACGATAGAAATAAACAACGAGACAAAGAAAATAATTTGCACACATGAAAATTAAATAAAAGAAACCAGTGAACCGATGCGCTGTTTCCTAAGCCTCCTAAATTCCTGGATAACGTCTAACCATACAAATGCTTTAGCAGCTACTGATGTTGTTTTAGCTGCTCCGAGCCCACCCTACCAATGGTTTCATTGCTGTAACAGAAACCCCTTTTGACCTATCAACGATACACCCAATTTCTGACCACTGTTTTCAGATTTAACAATTCATAATCATGCTTTATTTACTAACTAGCTTTTACCCGCGGCTTCGCTCGCATTAAATCCATCCAATAAGAGATCATTATAGTACAAACGGATCAATATAAAGAATATATTTTATTGCTTGTCTGAGATTATCTATTTGAAAAAATTACTACATGAAATGAAGTTTCAAATTTCAAAGTATACTTTATTGAATCAATACAACAAATATTAAAATATATATGTCAAAGAAAATAAATAATTCGGAATGGTAACAATTGAAAATATAAAATGCAGATTATTAGTCAAGGATATTTCTATAAACTATATTGTACGTTTTTCCGTTGGGTGTAAATATTTGTAAATTCCGGGCATTAGACACACGCGAACAGGCTACATATAGTTGACCATGAGAAAAGCATGACTTTTCTAAATGCACTCGTGCTACCTGTAATGTCTGTCCCTGTGCTTTGTTTATAGTTACGGCAAAGCTAAGTTTGACGGGAAACTGAACTCTTTTAAATTGGAATGGAAGGTCAGCGGGAATAATTGGAATCCGAGGTATGATTACACTTTTTCCTTTACCGACACCTGTTAAAATAGTAGCACCAAGTATATTCTGTCCCAAATTCGTTATCCGAAGTCGTGTTCCATTACATAGCAGAGGAGCATTTAAATTTCGCATAAGCATTACTGGTACATTTAGTTTCAACTGAAGCTTATGTGATGGTACACCCGACAATTCAAGTGAATTTAAAAACTCTACAGGATATGAGGTATTGTACTTAATTCTGCTCTTGCGCACAGCCACTGATCACAACCCAAATTCTGTTGCAATTCGGGAAAAACATGAGCAATGAGATCCACATCATTTTCTACTAAATTACAAAATTCTCTTGAAAGTGATACGCAACCTTCAGCATCAACATCTAAACGACCATCACCAATTTTCAATACAATTTCAGCATAAAGTCCTGAATCCACGTCATTATGAAGATGCACTCTCATATTTGTTTTTAGGCTCAGCTTTTCAACTCTCGACCATAAGCTCGATGATTTTAAGCATGCTTGAATTTCATCTGCTGGTGTACCCCTCTGAATAACTGGAACACTACTCTCAATGCAGCTACATATGTGCCTATACCTATGTATAGTCCCACTCTCTCTCTTGTATGCTCACATTTTATTGCCACCATACATGTAGATATGTATGCTGTATACTGTATACTCCCATACACACATACAACACTACTCTCAATGCAGCTACATATGTGCCTATACCTATGTATAGTCCCACTTTCTCTCTCTCTGTGCATATGGGGCGTTACTTTATGCATGCGTATGTATATGCTCTATTGTGGCTATTCGACAAAAACGTTTCTTTATTTTATTTAAAAAATAATTTTTTTTATTAAATAAAAAGTAGCCTATGTTCATTCTGATACCTCCAAGAGTATGTGTACAAAGTTTCATGATGATCGGTTAAGTAGTTTTTGCGTGAAAGCGCAGCAAACGAAACGACTTTCGCATTTATAATATTAGTATAGATTGAGCATAGAGCACTAATAATTATTAATTTAAACATAATTCCATTTATTAAGACTATTTTTAAATATAATTTTTAATTTTATTAAGTCGACATTAAATACTATCATTTATTTGTTATTTTAATCAAATATTATGAGAACATTACAAAAAGGAAAGTTGAAAAAAAAGTTCCGTAAATAAAGAAACTGAAACATATGCATGAATAAAAAGCATTCAATATTTGAAGTTCGTAAATTCATGAATATTAGATTAATAAAAATTAAAAGAAAAATACAAAAATTAACAATTATTTTTACTTACATAAGTACATACTTACCAGGTGTACAAGTATGAAATGTCGTTTTTTTTAAATCAAAAAACACGTTAAATTTTGTGGAAAAAGAAAAAATCATTTATTCAAAGTATTTGCCGTCGCTAGCTACACATTTTTCCCATCTCTCGGGCAATTTGTGGATTCCACGCCAGTAGAACTCATCGTCTTTTGCGGCGAACCATTCATCGAGCCATTTTTTCACACTTTCGTAAGAATCGAAGCGCTGCTCAGCGAGTGCGTGTCCCATCGAAGCGAATAGGTGGTAATCGGATGGGGCCAGGTCTGGTGAGTAAGCCGCATGCGAAAGCACTTCCCAATTGAGTGTTTCCAACGTGTCGCGAACCGCTCTTGCCGTATGTGATGGAGCGTTGTCATGGAGAAAAATGACCTTGTGTTGTCTTTTTTGATATTCCGGTCGTTTTCTCTGAAGCGCACGGTTCACACAGAGCATCGTCTTCTTGCCAAAGCGATTCGGTCGAGTTGTTTTTGCGTTTGAGCATCGTCTTCATCCAATAATGCTTGCAGTTCGGCGTCTTCGAACCTTTTTGGTGGTTTTCCGTGCTCTTTGTCGTCGACGTCAAAATCACCACTTTTGAAGCGTTGAAACCACCGTTCACACGTTTTCACAGTTGGTACTTGTTCGCCAAAGGCTTCAACAAGCATTCGGTGCGATTCCGCAGCTGTTTTCTTCAAATGAAAACAGAAAATTAACACTGTCCGCGTTTGCTCTTTATTCGGCACGAAACTCGACATGTTGACTGCGCTGAGAGTAAACGATAATGACGCTCGATTCGCGCAAAACTATGGTGGTTCGACAGTCAAGGTTGACACTTCACAAGGTCAAAGTTTTATGACAATCGATAAATATTTACGTTTGCGAGACATCTATATGTTCGAACCGACATTTCATACTTGTACACCTGGTAGATGCTGCTTCGAAGGCCTTCGATGAGTTTCGTCGTATGCTGCTGTTGTTGTATAGCTTTTAGAAATTATTATTTAATTAATATATTAATAAAAATTATGCTTTTCTTTCACCATTATCCTTTTTTTATACTTTTCTGCTTTAATTTTCAGTAACTTTACCTACTCTGCTATTATTCACATATTTACATTATTCGCCTTACACTTTACTTAGTTTTAGTTCATTTTCATATTCTCTTTGTTTTTCTTATTGTACACTAAATACTATTAATATTTATTTATCAAATCACATGTTAATTTCTAATTCCTTTTTTTTTTTTTTTATATTTGTTTCAACACGAAAATAAAAAAAAACTATTACAATTTATTTATTATTGTAATTTGTCCTATGCACTTTAAACTTTCGCATTCTAACTTTAAACATTTATTACTTTAAATAATATTTATTATGACATGTAAAAGAAAATATTTTAACAGCACGCTTTCAATGCAGAATAACACAGTGAACTAAAAAAAAATGTGTATCCATCATTCTACTCTTGTTCTTCTACGGAGAGCCGCTTTCTAAGCTGCGTGAGATGCGGTGCTAATGATCATTAGCGGCCACTACATCCTGTGTTATTTGTTTTTTTTTTCTTTCTTTTTTTTCTTTTAGAATAAACATTCAAAATGCAATATAAAAACTATGTGTATATACGAATATGAAAATTATAAAGCTTAAAATCGTTAAAGCAAAGCTTTCAATATTATGATCATATGATTATTCATATTTTGATTTCAGATAAACTAGACTGTTTTGTATACCTATATATATTTTAATTAAATTAAGAACATCATTGTTATCGCTGCGTATTTTTATTTTTTTTATTTTACAATTTTGCATATTTCTTCAAATATCAGTCGCTTACTCTCGCCGACTAATTCATCTGTTCTAATTCCTGATATCCGGATAAAACATCCAACTTCGCTGGGGCAGGAGTTGATTTTAGCCAAATGAAACTGATTTTTTCATTCGGGTTACCGAAATCGATTTTTTAATACTTTGTTTTTATTTCATTTTGTTTGTAGAATATATCAAACACTAATTTATTTAATTGATTTTTATCGAAAGATATTACTTTATTCACTACATTAGGCACGTCTGTATCGTTCGGCAGCTCCAATCAAAAAGGGAAGATCTTTGGGAAACGGAAATATTATAGACCTCATGACTAATATTAACTTTTGAATCACCTCTGTCGAGATTACTACATTTTGCGCTTCCAAGATATATGGTTTATGGTATACCATGAAAATAATATTTAGAAATAACTCAGAAAATAATTCGTTTCAATAAAATTTATTTTACCAAAATAAAGTAAAGAACTGAATATGAGATATTATTTGAATATCTAATTATTTTCCATTTTCTTGAAAGTTATTAATTCTTACTTAATATCTTCACTCGCATTTACGTGTCGCTAAAGAATGTAGAAGCGAAGAACAGGAAGAAGTTTGAAAAAGAGAAAGAGTTACACATCGCTATGTATATTTGTATGGGTGTTCAAAATTTTGCTATTCTTACATACATATGATAACGAGATGCATGTACATAGTACAAATTGCTGCGGTGTGATTAACGACGTTTGTGATGTGGGCTGTTAAACAGTATTAATTTTTAAATCTCTTCAATTTAAAACGTCAACTTTCCAAACCGAAAAAGGCATGGTGACAAAATTGGCAACAGCGGGTCACATGCCTTGAATTGATTTCAATACAGCTGTCGACGTGATAACTTCGGGAAATGGCACGTTTGATAGTTTTTCGTAGAAAGGTTAGTATAAAGTTAATATGCAAACCATACGACAAATTCAAAAATGAACAATTAAAAATATGTATTTTATCAAAAAACCAAAATATACAAAAACAAATTTGAGAGACTGGTGAATTTAATAATAAAAAAACTTATAAAGAAAGAGTAGATAGGTTTTAAGAGGAAGTTTACTTTCAACAGGAAAGCTTTCAAAATTACCTATATTAAACGGAAACTGTCTCTAATCAAAAGTGTATCGAGAGTAATAGGATAATCGTAACCTTTTAGTATGGACGAAGCGTCGATAGGAATTTCCTGCCAGTAGCATACATGATCATAAAATTAGTAGACATCTTAGGTAAGAACTCCTTTTAACTACTTTTGTTATAAGTTTGAAAAACATATATTGTAAACTTTGAACATATATTATCTTTCGACTGTCAGCAAAGTAAGCAATATTTGATATCACTGAATCGAAGTTGGTTCAATAGTGCACTGTTGACGTTAACAACTGTCCACTTGATTTCGGTAAGGATATAGGATTATATCTTTTGAAAAGCATTTGCGAAAATCGAACGATTTAGAAGGTTTAATTCGCTACAAATTCAGCTAAAATTATTTTTAACTGTTTGACTTTATTTTCACATACCATTTCTTCTATTTGGTATCAAAATTGATTGGTATAGAATTTTTTTAGGCTTAATTGAATTTTAGAATTTCAATATTTTTGCAGTTTAAGATAAATGTTTTGAATATAAAACTATTTTTAACATAATTTAGTTGTGTTATTGTTTTTGTCTAGAAGTTTTTTAACAATATTTCAAGGTTGTTTTCTTGGTTCGATTGGCTTGAACTTTGCAATACAAATACCTCTTTGGTTGAGTTAATATAGGGAAAACTATTATTTCCGGGCGACCGCGGCAGCCGAGTGTTCAGCATTGCGTACTGCCATTCGAAAGGCCGGGGTTGAAATCCTGGTACGACCAACTTACAAACGTTATAGATAAATAATTTAAAATATACAATTTTTATAAATGTGGTCACGCTTCGGAAGGAAATGTCAACACCTCCGAGTGTGTGAAATGCGACATGAAATGAAAGCTCCTGATAGAAAACTATCAGCCGTTCGGAGGCGGCTCAGTGTAAACTGTAGGTCTCTCCAGTTGTTGGAAAAACATCAGGACACAAAACCACAACTTGGAGGAGGAGCTCGGCCGAAAATCGCTTCTGCGGTTACAAAGCCTTAATTATATGGGTTATGTACATACAATCGCCGATTCCTTCAGAATTTCGCCAGCGTTGATAATTGTATTTACGACCTCACTAGAAAAAATAGAGCTTTTAAGTGGAACAAGGAACAAGAGGAGGCCTTTCAAGCCATGAAGTAACTGTTATGCAATATAGTGCAACATTTTTTCTGGAAACGGATACTAGTGTTTATGCGCTAAAAGGCTTTCTTCCACAGGTGATAAATAGCAGGATAAGACAGCTGCCTACAGCGCTGAAGTGGCGACTACGGTTCAAAATTCCTAAAAGACAGTTTCACTATTGGACCCCGTAATGCTGTCGCTATGCCCCGTCGATCATGTGGCTTGGAATGCAAACGATAGCAGGAAAATTCGGACTTGGAACTTCTAATGCATGGGCTGGAGATAGGTAGACGGCCAAGTAAGTAGCAAATGCCAGCAGAAATTCCAATTTCAAAAGCATACTGAGCGCAGTGGGACATTGAAAGTTGATATCAGGCTGTTCCTACAATCGAATAGTAGTTCCGATGTTGAGAATTCCGATTATAGAAACCTTGGAGTAGATCAAACAACGGCTCTATTGGGTTGGTCATGGAATGGATAGCAAACTGCAAAGGATGTATTACAGCTAAAGTACCGAAATTCAGAAGTCATGTACAGAAGAATCAATATTAATAATCGAGGTGCTCCATTTGAACGAGCTGCCATGGGTGTATCCGGCCCATTCTCCTCGAGCAAACTAGGAAACAAGGAAATTTCAATGTGGTTATGGGCTACTTTATCAAATGCCGGAGGTCTACCCAATTCCAAACCAGGAACCTAATGCTGTTGCGGATGCGTCCATGTACAATTGAATTGCCAGATACGGTTCATAGTTCATTCTGAGCAAAGAAGAAAACCTGGCCGACAGCTCTGCATTCCCAATTAGATGGAATGCTAGAACAATTCAACCGAACTATGGAAGAGCACTCGAGAAAGGTCGTGAACATACATCAGAAAGATTGAGATATCAATATCCCTTCTTTCTGATGGGATATCGGCCCGCAGCACTCTTCTGTAGACAGCTTTGATTGCATGGTGATTTAAAATATGAAGTAAATGGTGATACGGAAAGAATTGTGAAGAAAGTGTCTAATGTCCTAGAGGAAAAACTAAGAGAAATACAAGCTCTTGTGAGATAGCGAACTCAATATCATTCTTGGAGATAAACGGAACACTTTCGACCGGCTCATCAAAAAGTAAATATTTTGTGCTAATTTACATATATCATTAAAATAAAATATATACCTTGTCTTATTCAAACCACAACTTTCTTTTATTGGTCAAAGTGCTAATTCTCTTTAATTTCTTTTTCAAAAATTAACAAAAATCCAATTCCTTGGACACGTTCAATTGGAGCGGTTAATCCAAGAGAATTGTGAATGGTGTAGATAGCAAACTCAAACTAAGAGCAATAAGATGAAGACCAGATATGGTAAGACGCTGAACTACGAAGGTTTTCAAGGTGGAGATTTAGTGTTGCTATACGACCCACTTCGGAAAAAAGTCTTGTCCCCGAAGCTTCAATATAATTTTTAAGGTCCATATAAATTAATCAAACAGATCGTTGGGAGAACAGTAAACAAGAAGAAGCTGGTTCACTTGGAAAGGCTTGCAGCGTGTGTGTATGATCGAAACACTCAGACTGCGGTGGGGAACAGTTTGACGAGGGTGACAAATACGAATGACATATGGAAAAGAGAGGTCGGTAATTAAAGCAAGTTCCAGAGCGCGAATATCGAATATTCTGTATATAGTAAAAACATGTAAAAAATGTTCAAAGAGTGCGAGCAATCGGTGAGGTATATAAGCGAGCGGCTAACGCAGCGTAGTTCAGTTAGAGAGTAAACTCGCTGGGGAAATCGCCAGTGCAAAGTAAAAATATTAAAGTGAGTGTATGTCTTATAAAAAAAGGCGATGTGTGTAGTAAAACAAATTGTAATTTATTGAGTAATAAATAAACGTTGACAATTAAGAAATGGGTGGGATAAGAATTTCCTGCCTGTAGCATGAATGGGTCAAAATATTAGTGTATAACATAGGTAAGATCTCATTTTAATTATTTTTGCTGTAATATGTTATAAACTATATACATATATTTTATTTCGACTGTAAGGAAAGTCAACAATAGTCACATGAACTTCGTGGAAATAGTCATATGAACTTCGTGAAAATATTTGGTAGCCCTCATATGAAGTTGGTGTAACAGTAGGCAGCACTGTTAACGTTTCGCAGGAAGCTCTAAAGGACGAAATGAAAAATCTTCTAACGCTTCTTTTCAAGATTGCATTGAAATGGAATTGATTTTTAAGTAATATATGTATACGAGGACATAACAATTTGCCACCAAGTGAATTGGAAAGTGATGAGAAAAATTCAGGGGAAAATATTTTTATGCATGTCAGACAATGATAGAAATTGCTTCAAAACTTCGAACTTATTTTAAAATTTCCCGTGACTCGTGTTAGCGGTCAAAAGATTTCTAAATATGTGCTTCTTCTTTAATTCTCCAAAATTGTTTTTGAACCCGTTTAACATGGAAAATAATATAATACACACAAATATGCACAGAAAATTTTCTATTTCTACTTTAAATATTTTTCTGATATTTTTGTTCAAAATATCAGTAACAAGTGGTCACTTGACTTAATTAAGAAAATATATTTTATAAAAAACGTATACGAAAAACATTGTATTGAAGGTTTTTGTAAAAATACCGCTTCCGCCACGAATTCAGCTAATATTGAGCGTATCATTCATTTTACATAGCAACTGAGTTGAGTAATATATATATTTTATATCACCATTTAATTGAATTTTAAAATTTGGAGTTTAAAATACATTTTTGCATACAAAACTTTTTAATTTTTTCATAATAATCGTAATTTATTTGTGTTATTATAAATTCCATAGAAGTAGTTTAACAATATTTCAAGGTGTTTCGTGCTAAATGTAATCCATATATAATAATAGGTACACATATAAAAGGCTTTGACCTTAATTACTGAGGGATCAACCCACAACAAGTAGAGTTTTGAAAGTATGTTCTTCGTATGACGAAGGCATGCGATATGAAATCATTTTCCGGGAAGTGGTACTGGGATCAATTTATTTGAAAAATATTTAACTCAATTTTAAATTGTTAGATTTACATAAAATTTGGCACAGAGAAAATTAAATACAAAATTCTTATAATTTATACCATAAGTTAAAATAAAAACCTTATAAGAACGCTTTCATAATATTATTGTACAACTATTTTGAAAGACTTGGGAAGCACATAACTATGTACTCTAGGGTGTCTGTTATTTCCCAAATTGATTTTTGACTCTGCAGCGCCCCTTAAATTTTTAGTAAATGCCCTAAAAAAAATTAGGAAACTCATATAAACTCTTAATATTGATAATAAACCGTGCCGCAAAGACGATTCATTTCCCGTGTAAATAACATGGAGTTTTCGTACTTTTAGCTATTAATTTTTTCTTTGCGAAGCCAGTTGATACAATGCTGCGGCATCGAATTATTTTTGTAGGAAATTGAACGTTCTACAAAAACTTTCTCTGAAGTTTTGCAAAAAAAATCACTAGCGTCAAAGTTATTCAAGGTCAAAGTTCAACTAAATATAATTTTTTTTTTTGAACAAAAAACTATTATTTTTTACATAAGAATTTATTGTTTTTCGCCAAAAATATCTTATTTCAACGATTTTTGGATCTGTGGGAATAGTTAAAAAAAGGACATTCAACACTTATTGAAATATATATTTAAATTTAATATTTTTTAATTTTTCCTTCGATGACTAAATGTTGCTCATACGACCAGTGTTTTTGTAGAACGTTCAATTTCCTACAAAAATAATTCGATGCCGCAGCATTGTATCAACTGGCTTCGCAAAGAAAAAATTAATAGCAAAAAGTACGAAAACTCCATGTTATTTACACGGGGAATGAATCGTCTTTGCGGCACGGTTTATTATCAATATTAAGAGCTCATATGAGTTTCATAATTTTTTTTAGGGCATTTACTAAAAATTTAAGGGGCGCTGCAGAGTCAAAAATCAATTTGGGAAATAACGGACACCCTAATGTACTCATTTCTGCTCCTCAAAATACGAAGACTGTTCGCAAACAGTTAATTCATAGACTGAAGAAATCAAGAACGCAACAATCGATTTGTACCAACCCACAGATTTGCGCTAATTTGCCTCTTCTGAATTTTTTATTACAAGTCTTTGAGACAAACCTCGTAATTATTTAATTGATTTACGCGAAGGTTGCGAGTTGCAATGAAATTAACAATAGTTAGAATTTACAAATTTGTTTAACCTTTTTTGGAAAAAATCATCAACTGCTGGCAATGTCATGATTATGTGCCGTACATAGGACATATTTCTTCATATGAATGCCTGTCAACAAGTGAATTTTGTTGTAAAAGTTTTGAAGAAAGCAGGCCTACATCCATATGTAAAGTGGTATTCGGAATATTTCGATAGAATTTTTGACGTTTCAAAATGATTTACAACGGTTACAGAAGGCCTGTTGTAGGAAATAAATCCTCAACATCTTATAAAGGCATAATACGTTTTGATGTTTGAGCAAAAGTCCTCAAAGTTGTGAAACGAATGTCCTGTAAGAATTCCTAATAACTTCTAAAAAAGTAATTAATGTTTAGGAAAGGTGAAACTGATTTTACACACACTTTACGATTAACATAGATATGCACATGAACTGGAAATAACATGCTTGTGAGAATGTAGATATACCATTTCGTGGTAACAAAAGTATAGAGCTGTGATTTGATATCTGTCAAACTTAACTGTTAAACCAAAAATGTTTTATTTTAGTTAAAATTCAGGCATTTATGAAAAAGGATCGATAAACAACCGCACAACGCGCACAATTATCAAAATTTTCTAAAAAAAAAATGGTGTTTAAACTTGGTCACGTTTTGCGTTTTCTCGAATAAAATTTTGTTCAGCTACGAGGCACATTTCTCACTCAGAGGATACGTAAATAAGAAAATTTTCGCATTTAGTGCTCGGAGAATACTCAAATAATGCAAAGGCCGTAACAGCCAAAAAAAAAAACTTACTGTCTGGTGCACTCTTTAGCCAGGAGGTGTTATTGACCCTTACTTCTATGAGAACGACTGATTCGGAGGGTTATGGTCGTATGATAAACTATATTTTTTTGACTTGCAATTGGAGAACAGGACGTGGGCAATATGTGGTTTCAACAAGATGTTGACACATGCCAATCAACATGAGCGAGAAATTCCCGGCCGCGTAATCTCTCGTCTTGATGATGTCAATAGGCCGTCGAGATAGTGAGATCTATACCATAGAACTTTCTTGTGGGGGTACGCGAAAGACCCTATTTAAACCTTTAACTCTTGACCACTGGAAAACCAACATTCGTCAAGTTATGGCTGATAACCGCCCAATATGTGCCGAAAAGTGATCGAAAATTATTTCAAACGGGATTAAGTGTGCAAACAATTTACGTGGCGGTCATTTTAATGATACATATAGTGTTTCACATATGATACCAAGGTTCAAACCTTATAATAGACAAAGAATTTCACGAAAAAAAATAATTTTGCATTTTATTTACGTTTATTTTCCAGACCGCAAAAAGAAAAACGATGTATTATTTGTGGAATAAAAGTTAATTTTCTACGATTCAATGACAATTTGGCGGCATTGATTTTTCCAATAGGAGCCATACATTGCTGAGCTAAAAAGGCACAAAACGTGTGGGCTTTTGTCTGTCATATATCTAATTGAATTATGGTCTTCGTTGATCACTACATTCGATATTCGTTTACATACCTATAGAGTTTGAGGTACACACTCATTTGGGACACTCAGTTCCTGTCGTTGTTTTTGCTAAAGTTTTGTGCAATATATTTTTTTTTGTTTGTTTAGGAAAAATATGACTTACTCTTTCTATTAATCCTTTCCTGGATGTAAGATTTTCAACAATTTGAACAAAGCAATTTCATCGAGAAGTATGTATAGCAAAATCTACAACAAATCTCCTGGGTATAGGAGGTTAGGATAGCCCTTTGTTGCCTAAATTAATGCAGACCATTTAGGAGTGGACTACGCATATTTTCGAATACGTAATTAAGTGTGTACTATTAGTGTGGTCCTGAAAATGAAATGAACAGCGCTAGAATATGAAAATGTTAAGGAAATCAAAACTTCATATGCAATCATGAAATATATCTATCTCTAACTCTGTAGTGTAGACGATAAGAAATATGTTATATTTGCTAATCTTGATACACAAATTTATTCACATACCAATTTTGTATACAAAAGTAATTAAAGCATTTTTCAAAACCTAATAGATGAGTTTGCAAAAGAGCAGCAAAAAAGCAGAAGAAAATAGCTTTGCTGTGGATTTACTGAAATTAGGTTAAATTTCTTAGTGGCTGTGGTGTGATATTGTTGTTGTTGCTAATGAAATGCTGTCAGTATGAGTATACACGTATAGGTATATCTTTTTGTTGGTCCTTAGAAAGCAACGAAAATTTTGTTGATAACTCAATAGCTTCCTACATCATCAGTCCAGCATCATCATCATCACCATCACCATCGGCAGTCAATCAAGGTATGTAAATATTTGTAAAACCGTTACCTCTGTGCCAATGGAAAACATATTGCAGTCATTGCTGCCAATCAGTGCTTTTCTAGGCACTCAAATATTTAAGGTTTTTGGGTTAGAATCCCTGTTTTGAACTATTGGATTACATACTCTTGCGTAGGAGTATGGAATGTTTGTATATAAAAAAAAACATATATATGTGTTTCATTAGAAAATTTAATATTCATTTGAATAAACTGGCCATAAACAAGCTTTAGTCTAAAGTATTGGATTAATTAATATTTAAAGGGTCAGACTTGTAGAACAGCGGAAATCAACCTTTACGGAACCTACTGAAAGAAAAGTTATCGAGGTACATATATACATTTTCAATTACTTAAGTATTGTTGTTTAAGCTTTCAGTACGTAGCCAACGTAGCCGCTGTCTCTCAATTTGCTGAACTATGTCGTACAGCTCATTGCTCCAGCATCTCCGGTACTAACCGTCACCAAAAACCAAGGGACCACAAATCATCATCCAAATTTCTGCAGCATACCACAGGACAAGAATAATGAGCAATTGGTTGAAGTTTGTACGTCGAGGGAGGAATTTATATTTTCAAGTGCCTACTCAGTACAAACTATCACCTGTTGGCAAGAGTGATTCTGCAAAGTTGAATGTTTTCGTTGGTTTCTAGATAGACGAAATCGTACACAACTTCATAGTTGTGACGTACACAACTTACAGGACAGACACAACTTACAGGACAGTGACGTTTCTTTGATGACATGAGATATTTCGTGTTGTCCTTGTTCCCCCATGAGACTCGTTCTTTTTGCTTTTTTGTACAGGCGTTGTGTTTGTTGACAGGTGTTCCTTGCTGCACAGAGGGGAGTGCGTATCCGTGCTGCTATAAAATTGTGTTCCGAGTGCTGTTGGGTCCATTTAACGTTGAGAATATTGGTCATCCGCCACTAACAACATGATCGATCTTGTGATTTTTTCGATCAGCATAAATTCATCATATGTATAAGTTCGCTTTTATGCGGACCGTGGCGACACGTTCATCCGCCGGTGTAAGCGCCAGACTTCCGGCAATTCAGGCTTTCCACCAACACTTATCCCATACCAAATTTGCGCTCCTTCATATATGCAGTATAGTGAATGTGCCAAAGGCCTACTCCTCTCCGTCCTTCTCCGGACGGCCTTGAGGTCACGCTTTAGCGTTACTAGGACGTCAACGCTCTGGGACAATTAAGGGACATTCAGGGAGCAGTCCCTTAAACCATATCAGAATAAATTGCTACTATCTACACTGTTTTCAAATGACTGCAATGCAATTATACCAACATTGAAAAAAACATGTAGTGTTCGTCCCAGGGAAGAGTATAAATGGGCGGTATGCTATTGGATTAAAGTTCAAAAATCGAAGCAGAATATTATGTAGTAAACAGGATTAAAATAAAATATTTTGTTATTAAGCAAACTGTTTGTAACTGCTTGACATTTAATAATGCTTTCTAAGAAACAAGAAAATAGCTCTCTTTTTTTATCATTCTATGTGGTTTAAAAAAAAAAAACTGTAGCTGCGTTTTCCAATTTTCTTTGTTTTCCTCAACAAGCTCTCGTTGTCTTTGACGTTATCTATGTGTCGTAGGTTATTCGAGAATTTAGACCTTTCATTCTTTCTATGATACGTGTCTTTTTGTACTTCGTCCTTAGTACTATGTTTTCTTTTTTCATGCAGACGACTATCCTTGGGGAGGAAATAATTAAATGGTAATGTGGCTGACTTTGTTAATAATTGTGTGTCTACCATTTAATTGGCCAAGGGATATTAACAAGACAGAATTGAACAATTGTGATTGTAACAAAAAAAATCATTTAAAAACCACAAAAAAAATGAATGGGGGAAGGAAGTTGAGTGCATTGTAATTTTCCTTCTAGTTAAGCAAAGATAATAAAAGTGGAGTGCTCCATAATTATGGGCGATTCCATACGAGGGACTCGTATGTGCCCGAATTATCTTACCTGTCTTGGAAACATTTTCAAACGTTTTTTTTATATAGAAAACAAAATATTTTTTTCAAACTAATTACTGCTTTAAAGATACGCATTTAAAAGAATTTCTGAAATTTTCCAGAGAATATTCAATTCCCCCATTATGACGTCGTTTGCGGTAGCCTCATAAAAAAACTTGCATCTGCGTTGACAGTAGAAATAAGAAAGGGATCATCCGAAGTGAAAAAAAAAACAGAAATAGTGTTTAAGTGATACCATAAACTAGAATTTGGACAAAGGAAAATAAAAAGGTGAGAATTAGAGTTTTGGAATATGTTTTTTACAAAAAAATCTTATTCTATTATAAAATTTGCTAAATAATTTTTTAATTAAGAGTGCTTAAAAAAAATCAATCATTTAAGCTAGCCAGTTTGTTAACAGGTTACTTGATCACGTAACCCTTATCAAGCGCACTTTGGTCTATTGGACTGTTGTGATAGTAATTTTGGTCCTGCTAAAGAGATTAGTTTCACCTTTCCAAATGTTCAAATCCCTTGGTATGTTTTCTAAAATTCAGGAGGTTATTGACACCTACCAATGCAAAATCTGTAAGGCAATCGAAGAATAAATTTCCGAGAGAACGATACCGGACCGCGGAGGTCTGGTTTAGAAGGAATAACACGTGGTTTTGATCTTCTATCTAATGTTGATTCTTCTGATGAACCTTAAGGACCTGTGTAAAAAGTCATCAAGATAACTTTAGTATTTTTCAAGGATTTTTGACCACCTCAAGTTGATGTAGAAATTAATAAGTCAATAAAATTTAGATTTTTTGAAGCTCCAATATTCCTATACAACTCATTTTTAATAACAGAATCTTAAATAATTTTTTTTTGCATTTTCTTCTCTTCAATGGCAATTTCATGCAAAGCCAAGTACAATTTCAGTTATTATGATATTTGTCCACACGAAGTCTTCATTCCTATGAGGTCCATAATATATCTTTGTCTTGCATTGTCTCTGTTTTAGCTCAGCTGCAGCGTACTGACCTGCGCAAACTTTTTAATGATGTATGAGTATGCAAATAAATAAGAACCACACTCTCTTCTTCTACTGGTCACAATAATCTCAGATAAGTTTCCGCATTTTATTACCATTTAATGAGTTAAATGTCACTCACAGACTGGATTTGAGATCAACTCTGAAATCAGCAAGATATTCCCTTTGAGGTAATCCCACAAGTACTAGGACCCGTCTACAACAGTTAACAGTTTTTTCATAGAAAACATTTTTTTTTTTTTAATAATAATAATAATATTAATAATAATAATAATAATAATAATAATAATAAGAATAATGATAATAATATTTTTTTTTATTTTTTATTGTTTTTGTAAGCAGCTGTACGCATTTTCGCTTGTTACGTCATTTTACACAAAAGATTTTCTCAGATTGCATAGTTCCTATATTTCTTAGCCGATCTCTAGATAAGTCCGGACAGAGAGAAAAAGGAAGTGTTCCAGTGTCTCACTCACGCCTTCTTCCCTGCACATGCAGGATGTCATAGTTACTGGTACCCACTCGTCTCGCGTTTGATGCCATTAGGTTGTGACCTGTCATTAGGCTAATATCTTTCCTGCAATTATTTCAAAAACTTTATATTGATTATCCTATGGTGCTCTTGCACGTGGTCTTGGCGAACCCGGAAGTCATTAAGGCATTCAATCTCACCTTAATTCGTCTGTCAGTTATTTCGGAAATTTCATTTCGGATCGTTTTTAGCGACTTGCGTATTTCCTGTACTGGTTCGATTGCCAGACTGATGGACGGACTTTTGGCAATACCATCAACTATTTCTTATTTAATATCAAAAGGTTCCGTGAGGCTCATAGGTCTCATATATGTATCTTGGGTTCATCTGCAGAGAACGAAGGGAATGCGGAGTTCTTGATTGTTATTCATCTAGGAATGACCAAAAACAATGTCATACGATTCGCGTAGCGTTTGACTTCTGGTCTGATGTAGACTAAGTAAATATCATCGGCGTAACCAACAAACAACTATTTGAAGGCGAGGCAAAGTGAGAAGACGAACCCCTTGCATTGCAAACCTAGTATTTAGGAGCCTCTAACTAAAGAACAAAACTTCTTATAAATTCTCAGCAAGTTTTATATGCAAAATCCTACTTTTAATTTGGAACACTTTCTTAACTAGAAAATCTTATCCATTACTATTCGATGGCTGGAAAAAATGTTTGCAATATACAATAGAAATTATTTGTAACGAGTTGTATCGAGTTCAGTTTGGTGGTTCGAGTGATGAGCATTGACTCTCTTCACATAAACATTTATGCTCTCGAAAAACGGTCAGATAATCTCATCCAAGTCTTTGTAGGTATTAAAGTGTTTAGCTTTGTTGAAGATTTGACGCCTTATATTGAAAACTTATTTTTTATTACACAAGATTTTGTTTTCACTCTAACTGAAAAATCCGCTGCATGAATAATAATTCACGAAAACAATGCCTCTCAGTTTGCTGTGCACTTTTACAATAACAAAAAAATTACATGCAACAGCCATATATGGTAATATTGTTTATTGTTCAGCTGTTGTTTTGTCTTTGTTGCCGCCTGCATAGCATAACAAAGCACAAACGGCCTGGGACCACGTAACCACGATTTAAAATGTTATCGTTTGTCTAAAACACATATTTATATGCCTATATAAACATATACAAACCTTAGGATGGTCCAATCTTTTCAGAGGTAAACTAAACATGTACACAAGAAACCACACAGAAATGATGGCCATACCAATCTGACATACATTGGTAGTGTACAATATTAAGTAAATTTACCAACATATATTTAATTTCTTATCCTAAGCAAGCATTCAGATTTATGTTCGGCGTTTCGGAAACAATCAGATTAACGAAAGGTATCCTGAGACCACTTACATACATATATCTGTCGTATTTTCCCCGATTTAGATTCAAGTGGAGATCACCTGTGATAAAATAGTTAAATAATTTTATTCAGCAGCATATCATAGCCCGAAATCTCTTCAGAAAAGTTCCCTAAATACGAAAAAGAAAAATTCAAAAAGTAGAAACGTTTCCAACAACTTTTTCACCTCGAGAGAAGAACTCCGTGTAATCAAATACGCATTAACAAACCAACGAAATGAGCTCAGCGCCAACTATCAAACCATTCTGCGTCCATTAATGCTTAATATTATTCACTTCGATGTATGGAACCAAAATAATCATCCAAGTCTCCCGATGGTGGTACATCACTTACTGTGCGAAGAAAATCCCTAAACACCTGAAATATACCAGCTGCTACTTTTTATAAGGGTCATGTACTTGCGCTCCCCAAACTGAACAGTCATGCAAAACCTTCTATATTCTCTCACAACGAAATTCTCCTCCCATCATCTGTTTTGTATTAACACACATATATTCCTTACTCAATAAGTCTAATTCATTTAAGCACTCACAATGTATTTCGACTAAATTTTATTTACAGACGCCAAAACCATGTACTAATCCACCTTTACTACATTATACGACTTAATCCGTTTAAATTTAGACGTCCAACACAGCATAGTTTTCGAGAGTCAGCATGTCTTTAAATTTATACTCTCAATTCTCGCTCCCCGGGCGCGATAGCCGAGTGATAATTGCTTACTGCTACTTTGAAAACCAAACTTTGAGTCCTGTTTTGACAAACATCCAAAGTTAGAGAGTATTAATTCTTCTAATTGCGGTCGCCCCTCGGCAGTGAATGTCCAGCCCTCCGAGTATATTTCTGACAACCATCGGCCGTTCGGCTAAGAACAAGCTGTAGATCTATCCATTTGTTGGAAAAAACATTACATTTGAAATCTACAAACCTACATCATTCAAATAACAAGCTCTGAAATTTTTCTAAACTTCGATCCGTTTAAAGTAATTTTCGAACACTTTTTGTGACATATTGGGCGTTATCTCAGTAATAAATGGCGAACGTCACTTTTCTAGTGCTTAAAAGTTAAAGGTTTATCCGAATAAGCATGGTGTTTTGCATCGCTCCACAAAAAAGTCCAACGGTGTCATATTCGCTCGTTTAATATTATACTTGGCTCCATCTTGTTAAAACCACATATTACCCATGTCGTGTTTTTCATTGCAGTCCAGAAAAGTCAATTAACATACGACCATAACGCTCCGAAGTGACAGTAGCATACTCGCGTTGTCGGTTTAGAAGAAGTAAGGTCCAATCCCACCTGCGGACCAGAGAGCGCACCAGACAGTAAATTTGTTTGGGTGAAGATTTTAGAAGCCCCAACTGTGACAATTTTGTTTACTTATGTATTCTTGTAGTCCAAGTGCAGACTACGTCATAATGTGCTGTTAGAAAGTCCCAGCTCTTCAGAACGTCGCAAAATAGACACATTTGGTTCTTCAGCTACATTTTCTCTTAAACTAGCAATATTCGAGGTTTAATGAGCAGCCCGATGAGGCATTGACCTTACAGTATCTGTAACCAATCCAGTCTTTTCAAATTTCCTAAAAATTTTTTGAATTTGAGTAGTTGTGAACCATAAGGTCCTCTTAAGGAACGAAACGTGGCCACGTTTGAATCACAACTTTTGTAGTAGGTTTTAACAATTTTAATGCGTTATGCGTTTGTTAGCGATCCATTTTGATAAATGCCTGACTTTCGCTAAAACAAGTTATTTTGAAATCACGATATGGATATATTATATTAAGATATTTAAATAGTGCAAAGGCAGCTAGTGGCGTTCTGGCTAACAACTGGTAACTTTCCGTGCAGGGAATACTCTCATTTATGCGTGAACAAGTGTTGATTTTATTTCTTGCTTTTATGCAACTTTCGTAAATTGATTTTACAAAAGAATTAAATGTAGTTTAATAATGAGTAGAGTAAGAAAGTTTATACGAAAATTGAGGGAAATTAATTTGGCCAAAATGCTGTGTAAGATAACTCTTTGTGTGTTGCCAATGTAAATAGCAGAGCGCAATGTTGCATATGATTGTTTATTCATTTATTTAAATACACAAACTAAATAAAACTATTGGCTATCAATAATTACAAGAAAATGCAAGAACGAAAATTTTGCCCGTTGTGGGCAGCAAAATTATCAATATGACAATATGATTTTAAATGAACACAATAAATAAAATATAAAATTAAATTCAAAACAAATAAATAAAATAAAATTAAGAAATCAACAAAAATAAAAATAATAAACCAGAAATAAAAAAAATTAAACCTACGAAAAATAAATTTAAAAAATATACATAAAACTAATATAATATAAAATGGAAAAAAGTTAAATTAAATTAAATAAAAACTAAAAAAAATAAATTAAAATTAAATTAAAATAATATAAAAAAATAATTGAAAGCATAATACAAATAAATTATATTAAATAAAATCTAAACAAATTAAGCAAAAAACAATATATATTGTAAAACTAATAAAAGTAAAAACATATTAGTAAAACTATTTTTTTTTTTAAAATATATTAAATAAATTTTATAAAATAATTTGAAATAAACAATTGAACAACAAATAGAAAATAATAATTATCATAAAATACAATTAAAGAGTAAAATAAATTTATTTTAAGCTAAAATAAAATAATAATACAAAATAAAATTATTAAATATCAGCTTAATAACATGAATTAATTAAATTAAAACTATTAAAATAAAAGACCTATAATGATTTAAATAAAATAATTTGTTACGAAATTTAAAAAAATATATATATTTTTTGGAGAACAAATATATAATTAAAAGCAAAATTTCTATAAAAAAAAGCAGCAATATACAAATTTTAAAAAAGTGAATTATATTAAAAAGAATATGAGTAAATTGAATTAAAATAACTTTAATTACCATATGTAAATTATAGAAGAAAAATTAAAATTACTTCAATAAAATAAAGTAAAACAAAATAAAATCAAATGAAATAAAATAAGGTTAAACCATGTAAAACGAATTAAAAGTTTAAAAAATTAATTGAAACAAAACGTAATAAAATAAAATAACATAAAATAAATTAAAAAAATTAAATAAATGAAGTTTAAACAAATAAAACTATAAAAAAATAACAAAAACAAAGCGTTATAAAATAAAATAAAATAAAATAATGTGAAGTGAAACAAAATATATATATAAATAGAATGAAACAGAATAAAGTGAGAGGCTCAACTTTACTCATGAGGATGTCTGATGAGGAGATGTGGTGATTTCCGAAACAGCTGTCGCTTCTACCACTTTTCATTCTTGTATAACAAAAACACTGACTTCATATAAACAAATAGGCTTTTAGCTCAATAAAAACTTACAACAAAATTAAATCATTTGAGATTACTTTTGACGAGATAAATATTGAAGTAGAAAAGCTCACAAAAAGCTTTAATTTTGATAATATTGTGTTATTTATGTGTGTAAATATTCCGTGTTTAATTTAAAAGGAAACGCACGTAAATATTTAATTTGAAATTCGGATATAATCCCACTCTTTATTTATTATTTCAAAAACCGTATAATTTTATAATTTTAAGAAAACCGTATAATTTTTTATTATTTTAAGAAAACCGTACAATTTTTTATGATTTTAAGAAAACCGTATAATCTTATTTGCATATACAAACGCGCTTGCTTAACTCGCTAATTTTTTCTTTATTTATACTATTTGTATATACATATGTACATTGGAAGGAGTAACGGAACGGAGTAGGGTTGCAGGTAAGTGCGTTTGAGTAAAAGCAAGGAGGTTATTTTTCGGGTAGGTATTCAGGTAGGTATTCGGGTAAGTATTCAGGTAAGCAATCATAAATTTAATTATAAGTTATAATTAATTTCTACATTCATTTCCTTTTTTTTTCTTATATTTTATTATAGGTACAACTTATTATTTACAGGATGATGAGGTCATCCTCATCCATGTCTTCAACATGCCGGCGGGCCTGCGGCGACGATGCTTCCACGAGGTTTTCGAGCTGGTTTAGCGTTTCTCGCGCTTTCTGCACCAACCCGCGTATTTTTCTTTTTACAGCAGGAGCATTGCGGGAAACAGCTCTTTGAATTCGCCGGGTTGACGTTTGCTCTTTCCTCATTTTCCTTGAAGGTGGATTGGTGCGCCGAGTGTCAGCCGGTTGAAAAGTTACCTTTTTCGTGGCCGGTTTACCCTCGGGGAGGTCGCGTATTGGCCGAAGGAGCATTGTGTGATGAGCTAGGCCGCAGCGGCGGCAACTGTCGGGGCTATCACAGCATCCCGTGGTATGCGAGGTCGCCAAGCAATTTAAACAATAGCGATGGACCTTGGCCGATTCATATCGCTCTTCGGGAGTCATCGCTATGAAGGCTCGGCAAAAGCGTAGCGAATGGGTGCGGCAACAGAGGCGACACTTTCGGAAACCTTGAGATCTGTAAATATAGAGTTGCAGTATTTGTTAATAAGAATAAGCGGCATGTGGGATCGTGTGGGGAACGAGATGAATAAATTGAAAACGTATAAGCTAAGCGGGTGGTAATACACAGAGTTTAGTGATATTGCGAGTAACGACTCCGTTTTGAGTTCGGATATCTACCACTCGTATATTTTGGTCGGGAGCGGGATGAAGTTGTATGACGCGTCCTAAACGCAATTCGTTGGGGGGCAGGAGGTCGTCTTTAATGACAACGAGATCTCCTTCAGTGAGATTGAGCTCTTGGCCTTTCCATTTATGCCGTTTGTGGAGCTCTTGGAGATATTCCGACTTCCAGCGTTTACTGAATTGGTGGTGGAGCACTTTCAATTTTTCCCATTTATTCATTAGAGTTAGCTTTTCCGAGTTCGGTTCCGGGATGGAGAGTAGAGGAGCTCCACGCAAAAAGTGGCCTGGGGTCAGAGCTTTTAAGTCCTCGGGATCTTGAGACATTGGGGAGAGCGGTCTGTAAGGGGGCTACTTTACTCTTGGCTGCGAGTAAGTAACTCGTAAGTATACGCAAGAGCAGAATGCCTTCTCGGAAGCATCTGAGAATCCGTGTGTCGAAAAGTTTCGCGACAGATGAGAGGATCTGTCGTTTCGTGGCAGTGTCTGAGGATGAGGGGGCGTCAACTGAGTACGAAAATGTATCAGTGAGAGCATTCCATTTTACTCCGAGGGTTTTTGTAGAACTTGCCTCTTGGAATTCGAGAAATTCTCCATCTAAAAGACGAGAGGGGGGGATGTCTTTCAGCAGTGACTTGTGGTTTGCTGTGATCTTTTTTAATGGGAATCCGGCTGACTTGAGTACTTCGATAACTTGATGTATTGACTCGCCGGCTGAGTCGAGATTATGTCCGCCTGAGAGGATGTCATCTACGTATGTCTCTCCTCTTAATATTTTTGAGACATGGGGGTATGTCTCCTTAGAGTCCTCGGCTAATTGGTTGAGTGTCCTTATTTCCAAGTATGGAGCGCAGTTGACACCGAATGTCACCGTTTTTAGTTTAAAGTCTTCTATCGGACTATGGGGGGTTCTGCGAAATAGAACGCCTTGGAAGTCTTGGTCTTCCTTATGGACGTATATTTGACGGTACATTTTTTCGATGTCGCCGTTAAATACATACTTATATAATCTCCATTTTAAAATAATGAGCATTTAGTCATTTTGGAGAACGGGGCCAGTATGTAATACGTCATTGAGTGAGAGACCGGAATGCGAGGTTTTTGAGGCATTGAAAACTACACGGACTTTAGTAGTTTTGCTTCCAGGTTTAATCACCGCGTGATGGGGTAGGTAAAAGGAGAAATATTTACCATCGCGTATGATTTCTCGTGAATGGGTTGGTTCCATGTGGTCTAACGTGAGGTATTCCTCTAGGACTTCCGAATAGGTGCTCCGAAGTACATCTTTCTTTTCGTTAGTTCGTTCCACGCTGAGGTATTGCTGCTGTGCTGCGGGTCTTGAGTGCCCGAGTGCAATGGAGTCCGGGAAAGCTGACTTGAATGGCAGCTTTACTACATATCGGCCGTCGTCTCGTCGATGAGTGGTTTTTTTGTAGAGCGCTTCACAGTATTCATCATCGTCTGTGTTTGTGGGGGCCGGTGGTACCTCCTCTTGTTCCCAGAATTTCTTGAGTAATTCTCCTAGTGATTCTGAAGGGGTTTCAATCACCTGAGTAGAGAATGAGGAGATTTCTTCAACAACTGGTCCACTTAATATCCACCCAAATATTGTGTTTTGGGCTATTAAGCTGCCGCCTACATTAATTTTGAGACCTGGGGTGAGTATTTTTTGGATTATATCGCTACCAATAACCATATCTATTCTAGCTCTTGTAAAGCAGTTGGGGTCTGCCAATGGTAGTGAGAGATATTCTGTGAAATCTACTTCTTTTATTTTGAAGGATGGGAGAGTGTGCGTTAATTGAGGCAGTATTATCGCTTGAGCCGCGATTTTTATTGATTGATTAGCTGAGCATATCGTAATAGAGCATATTCTATTCGAGTTTTGGACTGTGTTACCGCCCATGCCAAGAATTTGGTAGTTGGCTTTTGTGGTGGGGAGACCAAGTAACTTTTGTATACGGGATGTTACAAAAGTTTTTTGAGAGCCTTGGTCAATGAGAGCTCTGATGTGAGTTACTTCTCCTTTGTGGAGAATGGGAATATTTGCTGTGGGAAGCAAAGTCCTGTCTTTGTTACTCGAATAGTGAGATAGAGTTTTTGTTCTACCGTTTTCATTTGCCTTTGAGTTTTTGGATGCCTGCTTAGAGGTGCAGGGCTGTTCTTCCTCGACTGTCACTTGAGAAGTAGTGAAGTTTCTTTTAGGTTTTGGGGGGTAAGGCGTGGGGTTGCTCGCAGTGTAATGGAGGAGGGAGTGGTGACGTCTTTGACAATAAACGCACGTAAAGTTGCTTTTGCAATCTTTCTCCAAATGCGAGTACGCCAGGCAATTTTTGCAGTGGTTGTTGTCTTTAATAAACTTGTTCCGGTCTGAGACGGATAGTTCTCGAAATTTGACGCACGTTGTCATCGAGTGATTTGATTGGCATAGTTTACATGAAACTTGCCTTTTGTTTTGAGTATGTAACGATTGGGTTTTGTTCCGATAATTAAATGTTGGGGGAGGGACCGCTGGTGTCCGTTGGGGGTAGCTGGGCTGATTCATCTTCGGCTTATTGGGTCTGTAGGTGCTGAGTCGCTCCACGACCTCGTACCGAGCTGTCAGAAATTGGTCCATTTCCGACCATCGAGGTAACTCCTTCCTTGAGTTGAGTGATTGCTCCCAGAGAGCTAGTGTCTCGTCCGGCAGTTTTGACGAGCAGAGGTAGACAAGCATTGGGTCCCAGCTGTCTGTTGATACTCCATTTGCCTGTAGGGTGGAAAGACAATTATTTATTGTCGTCTGGATCTGTTGAATCTTCTCTCCGTTCTCTGTGTGGGCAGGTTGGATGTTGAGCGTCTTTATTTGGCCATCCACTACTATTCTTCTGTTTTCGTAGCGTGCCTTGAGTGCATCCCATGCTAATAAGAAATTGTGGCCACTGAGAGGGTAATTTTTAATGAGGAGTGCAGCTTTACCTCTTGTTTTTTGTCTCAAGTGGTATAGTTTCTGCACTTCGGATAATTGGGGGTGGTTGATGTACACTGCTGTGAACATGTCCCTAAATGAGGGCTAATCTTCATATCCTCCATAGAAGATTTCTGTGTCACACGCAGGTACCTTGAGAAAGCTGAGTGAGTCAGCTTGTGTTGGAGGGGGGAGGGGCATCTTTGTGATGGGGGTAATTGACCGGGAGGAATCCATACTTTGTTGGATTTGGCCAAGTAACTCACTTATCCTGATTTTCGTGAGCATTGCGTTGTCATTTGTTGTCTCGTAGGCCTCTGCACATGCTGAGCGTGTCCTTTCATCCTCCACGTTGCTCATCTGTAGGTTTTGGTTGGCTGCCTCCACTAGTTCCATATGCCTTTCCAGATGGTCCTTGCAAATTTTGAGGGCTGCTTCGGAATGAGTTTCTTCATTGGTGTCCCACCATTTTCCGCAGAATTTTTCCATCCTGGAGAGCTCATATAGAAATTTTTTGTGTAGCTGGGAGAATTCCTCTTCTTCTGCCTGGGATTTCGAGCGAGTTCGGGGTCCTGTAAGGGGGTGGAGTGATTGGGGTTTCTCCATTTTATCCTCCATTGTGAGATATTTTATTTAATTTTAATATAAAATATTTTTTTATATTTATATATATATATATATTTAATTATATATATATTATTTATAATTAATTTATTTAGGGGGTAGCTTTTATGTTAATATTGTACTGTCTCAGCGCGTCTGAGCACAGCAATGTATAAATGTATACTGGGTTTTTGTTATACCCCGTTTGTATGATGGGTGCTTTGCTTAGCTTACACGAGTATGTACGTATGTATACTTATGTACATACGTGCCTTTGTCCGCTTGCTATTGTAAATAGCGAAGAAGTGGAAATTGCCGGAATTGAAAAAACCACTTTATATATATATGTGTATGTATACACATGTACCACGATTGAGTAGCGGTGGCTTGCTATGCGGTGGTGACTTTGGGCAGTGTAATGTGCTTATACTGGTCCGGTTTTGGGCCCGTAGTAATGAGTTTCGGCCCTGTTGGGGTGTATATACTGAGAGTATGTATATACTTTGGAGGATATATTAGAGGGGCAACTGGTCCGATCTGGTCCTTTTCGAAGGTGTTTTTGGACTAGTTGGCGTATATAAAAAGGGTAGTTTATATACGTAAGGGGATATATAATAATAAGCGGTTTTTTGTATTGAATATATACTTTTTATGGGGAAAGCGCGAGTTTTTCATATATAAATGGTAATATATTATATATGAGCGCTGTTATAATCGGTAAATGAAAATTAGAGGATTTTCATTTACCGACCTTTGGGACCCGCTATGTATTATTATATATTATGAGTTATATTTTATTGTTTAGCGGATTTTGTGATTTTGCGCAAACTAAATAAACTTTTTATTTTATTATTATTATTTTTTGAGATCTGGTGTACATGTATGATGAGGAGGTATCATGTACACCGTTTGGCAAAATCCGCTAAACTTAATCCAATATATAATAGTGAGAAAGTTGGACTTACTTAGACATCCGGACTAGTACAAACCAAACAATCTTCTTTGTTCTGGGGACGGGACGGGGGAGTGTTGTCTCCTGTGCAGTGCTGTTGTTCCTGGAGGTGTTGCTTGAGTCGTATGTTCCGTGCTCGTTTTGCTTTTTTGTTTTAATGTTAAAAAAAATTTAATTTATTTCATTTTTACACCTTTTTATTTAATTTGTGTTGTGAAAAAATTTTTTTTCATGCAAAAATAATATTTATTCTGATTTTGGTTTACTATTTTTTCTTTTCAATCTATTTAATTTTGATTATTTTTTTTTTTTATATATTTTACAATTTTCTTATTATTTTGATATGCATATGTATGTATGTAAGCATATAATCACAACCGGATTTTAGGCGATTTTTAGTTTGTTTATTTTTAATTTAATTTTTTTTTAAATTTATTTATTTTTTTTTTTCGTTCTTTTTTTAGATAATTTATTTTTACGTTTTTACTTTTAACTTTTTTTTTTTTTAATTTTTTTTTTTCACTTTTTAGCTGATTGTTTTAGTTAATTTATTTTTACATTTTTTTTTAATTTTTATATTTTAATTTTATTTTAGTTTTTTTTTTTTTTTTTGGTTGGTTTGCTTGTGCGTGGGCGTTTTGCCAGCGAGTTGCAATGAGAGCACGAGAGCGGGGTGGTGAGAGAGCAATGCACTTATTTCGACGTTTACTATGTGTGTTTGGGTGCACAGCTGGATTGGTACTTGATGGATGTCACATGATCAAAGCGCACACTTTATGAAGTTTTAATTTGGAACTTTTAGTTTTCCACACCCACTTGGAACGAAAAGAGGCACACGTTCAAAAATAATTTATTACTTTAGAATACTTTAATATATTTTATTATAATTTACACTTTTTTTTGGCACTGTATTTGGGTTGGCATGCACATATAATATATATTTCAAATAAAATGGGAATTTCGCAGTTACGGTATTTGTTTTTCGTTTTAGTTTTAATGTTGTTAAGTTTGTATTTTCTATGTTTGTTCAAAACGGGTTAATATATTGTGTTGTTATTTTTTATTATATGCCATCACAATTATTTCAACTTTATGAATTTGTGTTTTCTGTTTATAATTTTATTCATTTCTTAATTTTTATGTTATTTCGGTTCACTCCGTAATTAGGTTTCGGCACCATGTAAATATTCCGTGTTTAATTTAAAAGGAAACGCACGTGAATATTTAATTTGAAATTTGGATATAATCCCACTCTTTATTTATTATTTCAAAAACCGTATAATTTTATAATTTTAAGAAAACCGTATAATTTTTTATTGATTTTAAGAAAACCGTATAATCTTATTTGCATATACAAACGCGCTTGCTTAACTCGCTAATATTTTCTTTATTTATACTATTTGTATATACATACATTGGAAGGAGTAACGGAACGGAGTAGGGTTGCAGGTAAGTGCGTTTGAGTAAAAGCAGGGAGGTTATTTTTCGGGTAAGTATTCGGGTAGGTATTCAGGTAGGTATTCGGGTAAGTATTCAGGTAAGTAATCATAAATTTAATTATAAGTTATAATTAGTTTCTACATTCATTTCCTTTTTTTTCTTATATTTTATTATAGGTACAACTTATTATTTACAGGATGATGAGGTCATCCTCATTCATGTCTTCAACAATGTGTTTTTTTTAACCACAAAATCAGTCAAAATGATTACTAAAAATTTTGAGCAGAAAATTAATTTAAATAAAAAATTAAGTTAAATTTTCTAATTGCGGTCGCCCCTCGGCAGGGAATGTCAACCCCTCTGAGTGTATTTCGGACATGAAATAAAGGCTCCTCGTGAAAACCCCATCAGCCATTCGGAGGCGGCTTAATATAAACCGTAGATCCCTCCATTTGCTGGAAAAAACATAAAGACGCAAAACCACAAATTGGAGGAGGAGCTCGGCCGAAAATCCCTTCAGCGTTTACAAAGCGCCAATTATATATATATATATATAAATATATTTAATATATATGTATGTGTGCTTATTCCTGCGAACTGAAAATTCTAGTTCAACACCAACGCACAACAGCATTTAATTAAAGTGTGTAAATATTTTCACAAAACGCTATTAAAAAGATTTTTGTTGCGTCGGCAATCCATTTTCAATTCAATAGATTTTGCAACAATTTCTGAGCGCTTCGGTGATGGTTTGGGGGTCTGGATGTTGTAGGCGTTAGCAGTCTTTTCAGTAACACCGGCCATCCTTCGTTCAATTTCGTTGAAAATGTTTGTGTCAAATTTATCTTTGATATATAATACTATGCACATACATACCTAACATAAATTCATTTAACATTATTATCAAGCAGATATGTTACAAAAGGCAAAGAGATAGGAAGACTTAGTTACCGATACCTTCTCGGATTCCTTCCTAAGTATACCATTGAGCTTAGCCAGCGGTAAACGAAAGGATTTGCTTAATCCTAAGCTGACTTCATAAGATTCCACATTCCTGTTTTCCCCTGTTTGTACCCATCCATACTGAATTGCATCGCGTCTCCTGGTGCTGTCCTATCCGTTGGTCTGTATCGGGCTAACTTGAAACATGTGGTGAGGTCAGGGAAAGTTATGCAGTAGTCCACCCTATTTGGTAGACAGAAGCCACTTAAAATGTAGACTTACTGCAGGTTCAGCGGCAGTAAGCAAACCAGTAATGCTAATGGAGGGTAGATCTGCTTGGTCGAACCTTGTTTAGCAAGTTAGTCTGCTTTGCTGTTCCCTTTATGCCTCAAAAAAATTCCCAAATTTTTTGTGCAAAGAAAATATGTTGTCAGATATTAAAAATCAAGCTCACATTTGTCTAATAATGAATTTTCGTACTAGTGCAGTTTCAGCAAGGAAATTCAAGTGATGAACCACAGACTATTTCTTACAATTTTAATATTTTACAACTAACACACCTGGTATAATGAAGCTAAAGGAGTATTTCCTGATAAACAGATTAATTTTGGCAGAGATGAAACACACAAGAACCTCTCAAAGAGCCAAAAAAAAGCCGAATTCGTAATTCTATGCCAGCCGATACAAAGCCCCCTACTCAAAAATATGATGTAGATCAGTTATCGAATTGAATATCCTGAAATGGTCTTAAAAAACACATTCAATAATAGTCCAAGTACGGCAGGAATGTCAAGGAAGGGTGCATCTAAAATTTACACATAAAACTGTAGTTAGATACATCTGATTATATAACGCCAACTTATGATCGACACTTAGAAAATACCACTTTGAGGAATAAACTAAAAATAGTTCTTCGGACACCATAGTTCCTCGGACACCGTCCTCAAAACGTCTAAATACTTTCTTCAATTTACTTCTTCAGGATCTATACGGCCAGCTGCAGCGCAATTAGGTTGATCTTAACTCAGTCTTAGAAGAATTTCACTTTTATACTCTTGCACAGTTTCTGAAAGACTGTACTACACCACCTCCGATTACTGCTAAGACAATCTCTTATGTACAATAATCCCAGATAGGAATTATTAGTAAAAAATGCATGTCCTGAACGGTTCTCTGGTTCAGGTTTTTTTAAAGGACACAAAACTCGATTACATGTTAGATGGTAGAATCTACTCACATCTTGCCGTAACTAATATTATATAAATAAGTGACTATTAGACCATTGTAGCATTTTCCAAGCAGAAATTATTGCAATCTGCAGAATGCGATATGAGTTTCAACTCAATTTGCACAGTGCGAACACTTATGTAAGTAGATGATGTTAAACTCTTTAAATCTGTTCGTTTTATTGAAGATAGGTATTTTTCAACTTGACCTAAATAATTTTGTTAAGTGGTGCCAACTCTATGTACCTAAATTTAAATAAGAGCAAATACAAGTAAATGTGTTTCTCCAGAAAGTCTTTTCAATCCTTTGCCTATATGATCCATAATCACAATGTTGACAAGTTACTGGCTTAATTGATTTAGGTCTCACAATGTACGATACTCTAAGCTAGATAAGGAGTTTAGTGACCTATATATCACCAAATTGTTCCTTACTTCACTTGTTATGCCCGTTTAGGAATATGGCTCTGTTGTATGGAGTCCGCACTATCAATTGTACAGTGATAAATTTTAATCTGTACGAAAGCAATTCCTAATATTCGAGCTAAAAAATTTAAACTGGGATGCGAATAAGAACCTTCCCTGGTACAAAAGTGGTTTTCGGCTCATTAATCTGCCTACATTCCATTGCTTGAAGTCATTGGTTACGGCCGAAAGAGAGAAACCTTAAGCTCTAATGGATGCACGGTTTATGAGTTTCCCATAGTCTCTTTGCAATCTCTGCTCACCAAAGGTGCGTTGGCCTTGAGAATGGATTACTTATTTATAATTTTTTTCGTAGCAGTAGGCACGCAGAGGGTGTAGAGTCTGCCGAGCACAACCTCTCAAATAAAGGTGTGATGGCAGCTGATTTCTTTTCTATATGGCTATCTCTTCCAAAACTGGCACAGAATTTGAAATGAGCTCCCGAACAGGGAAAGAGGTTTAGAGGCTTTTGTATATATTCGGTAAAATATACAAACATTTTACACTCTTAACGGGACGAAAGAAACAAAGTGACAAATATTTCAGCATGGATATTTTGCTTTCTTAAACCTTCGTCGTATCTCTTCAAAGACCTAACAGTGCATACATACAGGCGAAGGAATTTCACCTCAAAAGGTTGTAAGCAAATAAATGCCTACGGAGTAATAAAAAAAATAAAATTCATATGACGGCCGTCATGCAATGGTTCGAATCCTTAGATTTTTAAAACTAAGGAGCAGAAAAACTAAAAACCAGAACGGAAAAAATGAAGCAAAAGTTACAAAACACAAAGGAATTAATAATAACAAGAATAGAAAAAATAAAATGGGAAGCATGCATATCACATATGTATGTGTATAACTGAATATAGTGAAAGATAAAGCCTTGCTGGGCGGCATTTAGCCAAGCGCTGACATAAAATACCAATTGTATTCCCACTATCTATCTACTGTGGCATTTTAAAATTTTGCGTGCAGCACGGGCGTATACGTAACATTCATTCTGATCTGGAATAAAATATAAATTTTTTATTATACATATACATATGTATGGTATGTATGCAAATGTGTTCAGCTGAAACGGTGAGATTCTCGAGGGTCCGAATCACGCTTCGGCTACAGTTGAATGCGTTGACTTGCTGTATTATACGACATATCAACTGGGAAAACCAGTGGCAAAGCCATATATATACATATGTGTGATTGCATGTTAATTTAACGGCTAGCATAACGACGAACGAAAAGAGTCGGCATATCTACACGTGATATATCTGAGCATTTTATGTGAGCTCTTTTCTGTTTCGAAGCAAAAGGAGATCTTTTTCAATCAACGCGCAACGGCGAATTTTTTATGGTTTCTTTTTATACTTCGTAACCTAATCACATAAACAAGGAGTAGAACTATAGAGCAGACAAACTATATATACAAGATATATAGATATATAGCCAAGTAAATTTTTTGAATACAAAAATGCATTGGAGAGCTTCTCGCTACATGGACACCGGTACTTAATTAATTCTTCTACATTCAGTGGACAAGTTGATAGCAAAAATCGAGATAAACTTAAAAAAAAATTTCAAGATGTCTTAATAAAACCTTGTGTAGTAGGAAGCTATGTGTAAGGACTAGTGGACCCTTTCAGAAGATTTTGTAGAAGCTTCGAAAGTTACGAGTGGAAGGAGACAAATTATTACCTCTTATGCGACTTGTGCGACTCATTTTAAGCAGAAGTAAACTTCGGCGAATTGGATTCAAATAAGTGACACATTAAATTTCACAGAGGGTCCAAGTTGTTAGAAATAGAACTTTACATCGAAAATTGGCAAAAGTTTAAGTAAATAAAATAGCGACTTAGAAAAAGTTGCAGTTTTCTCCATCAAACTACAAATCGAACATCATAAACGGGGGCTTATAAAGCGACAATGTATTTCTAAAATAATTCAGGTCATAACAGTTTTCTTGGTAAACCTATGTACCCCCTTTTGGATTTTGGTCTCCATCTTTGGAATCGTTTACCAAATCTACAGGCAACTTTCGTTGTTCAAAGGAATCTCATTGAAATTTCGATCACTTTAATATGGAGTTCATGTTTTTTATCTATGTAGTGTTCGTTATAAATTTCATTGATAATTCGGCGAAAAAATGACAGCCACAATAAAAAATAAATACAAGCCAACTCGGCAGAATAGAACTTGCAGGGGAAACAATTTATAACCGTTATAAACTTCAACTGCTAATAATCCAAATTTAGTAGGAGATACAATCGTTTTCAATTGCGAATGGAAAAAAATGTACACTGATGCTTTAAGATTCTCCAGTTGCTAGCTACCAGCACCTGAAGAGAAGACAAAGAAACGTGTTACAAAACCTATATATAAGGTAATACAGAAATAGAGCACAGAGATTACTTAAAGGGAGTACTTGTTTCTATGTAGTATATTTCGTTTTATAGCAAAAACCCGCTGCATAGGAGGAAGGTAGGCTCTACACACCAATAACAGAGAGTCTCTCAACCCATAGATGACACTATCGGAATCCAGTCGCCAGCCATAGCAGAGCCAGAGCTTGAGTTGCTTCGTTAGACCGGCATGATTACTCAAAATATGTCTACGTGCAATGACTTTCAACAAGACACTTGCTTTATTTGCACCGCTACTAAACCACTTACATAACATCACTACCACTCTGGTCCAAATTCGTCGAAATAGCCCGATTCTTGCACCATTCATTAGATGATTTCGAACACATCGACTAAGTTTTCCTGCTACTGCTGCTGCTGGGTTAGCTACCTGTTTTAACAACAAAAACAGCAACAATTATAGCCATGCTAGACTTTGTGCTGTGGTACTTTTGGGAGGTTTGTCAGTCTATATTCTAAATCTTCAAAATTTCTGATTGGTTTCCCGACAAAATATTTAGGCTAGCGAAGAAGAATTCAGGCAAATGATTTCAATATATGCTTTGAGTTGAAATATAAGCTGTGAAAATAAAATATAATAGTAGTCGCAGTTAAAGCTTTGGCTACTTTCTGTAAGTTCCTGGTATATTAAATGATCTTTCGAAGTCGTAGGGATCACCATTAATGTCAGAATTAAAATTCAAAGCAGAATCACGCTTGCCAACAGGTTTGCTTTGGACTGAGTAGACAGTTGAAAAGTAAAGTTCCCTCTCAACAAGTCCTTCATCAGACATTCTTATCCTTGATGTGAAATATTACTATGACTTGATTCTGTACTTCCCAGTACGTCTCAACATTTACGTCATCAAAACAATACTTGTCACTTGGTCCCATATAATCTCTTTTACGGTGAGAAATCTTTACAACATCGTTCCATTATCGTGAAGGTCTGTGGCTATTTTCTATATCTATCAATATTTGAGATTTATGTTCAAGTATTACCAGAATTAAAAAAAAAATCAGTTTACAGTAATGCGACTTTCATTAACGCATGAAATGCTGTCTACCTGTATAGACTAATGACAGGGAAGTGGTCGTTTTTAAGATTAAGAATTGCGGTTTCCGGTAATTGCCTGAAATAAAAAAGTTACTCAAAACCTTAGATATTGGCTATTGTGGAAAATTTTTGATGAACGGTATTCTCGACCAAAAAGGCTAAAAATTTTGACTACCGCGCATAGAACAATTAACACATTTTTTAGTCGTGATTGTGCTTACGCGAATAACAAGTATAAGACATTCCAAAAAATATAAAAAAATAGCAAGATTGTATTAATATTACAATGTTGAAAAAGACTAACCCCAAAGTTTAAGTAGCGATAAAGAATCTGACCTAACCTCAATTACCGAAAGTGGCTTTCGAGCTAATAATTTTCATTGACCATACATACAGATATTCGTATAGTTTGAGCAACCATTTTATTAACTTACAGAAATTTTACGCACATGGCTTTAGTGGAGTAGTTGCACTTAAATATATCGGTTTCAGAGTGCGTGAAATCCTCATTGCAACACATGCAGAAAGTTCAATATGCATGTATGTACATATGTGCATATGGAAAAGTCCTTTAGTTCAAACTAATGTCATTGACTAGGAATGTATGCTATTGTGGTTTAAACTCAAAAGTCACACACAAATAAATATACATGAGTATATGAGTAAATGTATATATATTATAAATTTGTTAATGTCCCAGTAGGTAATTTTGGAGTAGAAAAATTGGAGTTTGCTGGAGTAGTTTATTTTGGCAATGAGATTTAAATGGAATATGCTCGATTGTGGAGCTGGAAACTTTGATTATCATAAATTAAAGTAAAATAATAAAAATAAAACAAAAGTAATGGGCAAAATATAAATGAATTTATGAATATAATCAATGGCCTGAGCGAATGTATAAGGAGAAAAATAAAGAGAACAATGAGCAATGGGTACAATAAGCTCAGTTAATCAATAAAATTAAAAATAAAGGTTTATTAAAATTTTCTATAAAATATTTTTAGAAAAATATGTATATATTTGTATTACATAATCGCTTGTCCAGTCTTCGCTTGAAATTTGAGATTTTACAAAAATCGATATTTGGCCATTCCTGTTCCAACAATGTGACGATATATGCGCATATGTACTCATATGTACATATATACCTATACTACATATGGGATGTAATCACAACTGCTACTTCACCTACAAACCACCTTACTCCACCCATCCATAGCAGCTACTCGCTATGTACAAGTACACATACGAGTATATACATATGTATGCACTAGTATGTTATGTATGTACCTTGTATGATATGCAAATGAAATACTGTGAACTCAACTCGAAGTGCACAACTAAAACAACAAACACAGAAATTTATTGTCCGTCCAACAAAAAATAACGGCCGTTGACTGTAAGAGTAACTGGAGAGCTCATCATTGTTTTTGTTTGTTCTGCTTGATGGACAAGAGATGGATGTTCGACAAAATAGAAAATTACCAGAGCTGGTATGCCTGGCGACCATCGCAATGACACATTTCACATTTCATATTATGTACGTAATAATCTACGTATGTAATCTACCGTAAACTTTCCTGGAATAAGAATACGGCAGACCTTAGTCCTCAACAAAGTTGGGTAAGTGGGAATCGGTCAAAATGACCGTCATTTTTTGTACAAATGTTGGTATTTATTTCTTTACAAAATCTGTTTCTTTGGTTTGCACGGCTTTTATATGCCAAAGGCGCGTTAGGGGCTGCACATAATGTTCTCGGTTTTTCAGTAAGTTGAAGTCCTGTTAAGCGCACGCTTAAACACCGACCTTTCCGGCAAGTTTCGACCCCTCCGTATATAAATAAAGAGCTCTACCCTCCAGTGGTTCTTTCCTTCCATTCCACACTGGCTCAGCGATATGATAATCCAAGAGAAAAATTTGAGTCACTCAAAAACAACGGAGTGCTGCAAGCTTGATCCAAGAAAATGGTCCAGGCTTCATGAGCCTTGCAGCGACCTTTGCAACAATAGTCCTTCCTACGGTATCCACAGGCACTATACTCCATACGGCGTTGGTGGCCAAGATTGGAGTGCTTCTTAATACACAACAGATTCTGACGATGACCGGACTTTGAAACATCTGCTATACTAATCATCTACAAAATAATATAATAAGGTTTGACTATATATAGGTGTTGTTACAGCACAGGACATATAAAGCCATATATTTTTTTGTTTCTCTACTCGATAAAAATTAGTGGAAATCATCCTATAGAGAGAAGACCCGCTTCTTGGTGCATAAAACTCACTAGAGACACCACCACAACACCGCTTCTATCTATGTTAATTTACCCATCCGGTTCTATGGCATAACAGATTCTTAAGGCAGAAAAGGAGAAAGTTATTAAACATTCTCGTAATGTCTAGAAAAAACTCCTACAGCAAACTGGTGGTAATCCTCTAACCGCATTGAAATAGTCCTCGAAAGGCAAATTTCTTTGGATTGTACTTCTTAAATACAAATTAATTGGCTTTTTGTTGGTTCAATGTCGTTGGGTCCCGCAGACTTAACGAGTTTATCATCTTAGCAATAAGAAGGTCGGCAAAAATCAAGCCACCCACATCTCTTACCAGTATGGATATTTCCACAAGAGAGTGATTGCAAGGAAAATGCGCATCAAACAGAAATTTCGGTAATTCTTTTCAGTAGCTAGTCCAATTTACCACTTGGTCGTTTCGGTTGCTTAAAGGAATTGGGATTCAGAAGGACTTGTGAATGTCATTTATATTATTTAACTAGACGAATATAGATAATGCTTTTCCATGGATGGTACACCTGAGCCAGCTATCCAAACTTCTTCCATTGTTACCAACTTAAAAATCAACCTTTTACTCGCCATTCAACTACTACAGATGAGGAAACTAAATGATTCAATTTGAAACTAATCACACTATGATAAACCTCGACTTGCAGAGAAACTCGACGTATTGAATTCCCACTTTTAATAACACTTACAATAGATTGTGTACATAAACAAAGCATATGTTTGCGTTCCTGACCTATTAAATGAAATTCACCTTACTGAACGCTGAGTATATATATTCTACTTTAAGACAAACCTTTGATTATAATATCTGCTATTGTGATCCAATATATAATAAGGATTTTCATGGAAAAAATAATTTTAAATGGATTTTATTTAAATTTATTTTCGAGACCGCAAAACGGATTATCTTATGTTATATGGCCGACAAATGGTCGTTTGAATTTACCATCGTATCTGTGTTCCAAGTTTGGTTGAATTATCTCAAAAGCTGAGGGACCAGTTTGCGTAGAAAAAGACGGATAGACTGGCACGTCTACTCTACAAGTCAACTCGTCATTGTGATCATGTCGGTATAACTTTAGAGGGGTGTTTTTTTCTCCTTCTGCTACTTACATACTTCCAACCAAAGATAAAATATTGTATTGTATATTATTGCTTCAAAATCAAATTTGGCAGTCTCACCTTTCCGAAAATTCTTGATATTCACGCAAATCTAATAAATATGTCCGTAAATACATATGTTTATACATAGATACGCCCTTTTCATCTATATGACCTCATCTATAAATATATGCAAATCTTAAAGTCCTTAGCTTACTAGTGGTAAACTTTCCATTCAGACCTATATGTTTCATGTAAGTATGTATGCATGACGAAACAAGCAAAGAAAAAATGTGTGCAATATGAATTTTAGCTGCAGCTTTGTTCAATTTTATTTTCTTTATTGTTACTTTTTGTATGCATACATATATCCATCAGTTTGTTGTTACCACGGCCACAACTGGCTTAGTTTGCTTTTTCACTGGTGCCGCCAACAACAAAACCAACCACCACTTCAATTTTACCTGACTTTTTCCAATTTTGTATGTTGGAAATTGATGTTTTCGAAACTGCCTGACTTTTTTGTGCATATTCCAACTTTTGTTTTGAGCGTGAATCCATAAAAATAATATACAGATATGTATGTGCATATGTATATGTGTGTAAAGTTGTATGCAGCTTTGCGTATCAGTTGCCGCTTTGTGTCATATTCATTTATTTCATTTAGCTGAAAGCAAGTATGCGTGTATGTATGTGTGTATGTGCACATGAGGGAATTACAAATGGTTTCCGAGCAGGGCGGAGCTCAGACAATGTATCCCAATTTGATGGAATTTCAGTGGAGCGTGTTGAAAAAATCACAATGAAATAATATGCTCACTGAATTTCAAAAGATATCCAAAAACGCAACTACAGAACACTAACGAAAGCACAAGCCAAAGAAAATCAGACGTTTGCGGGTTTGAAAACTTTATGCATCATATTAAATAAAATAGTTTAAAAAATGGGATATGTGGGGAAACTTTTTGAATTTTCCGGTCTTAGACCAAGCGTTATTTGTGTATGCTATAAACACCCATTCAATATCGAGATGTAGAAGGAAGAAAGATAATCACAGATGAGAAACCCGCTTTTAATGGCCACGCATTTTAAGGATGACGACTTTAAGGCAAACACATGTAAACGGTTCTCTACTCGACTTGCACTTCTGCTCTCTGAGAGCAAGAACCGTGGGACGGAATTTCAAAATCTCTACGTATTGAAACCCCTATCGCTGACGATGAAAAAGACGTTCCATTACATGACCATGAAGAAATTCGAATAGCAATCGCCAGGTTAAAAAACAAAAGAGCGCCATATCTTGGAAAATACCCGTGAAAAGAGGATCGACAGCCACCAACTCTTTATCGATTTTAAAGTCGCTTTCGACAGCACGACTGCCTTTACGCCGCTATGGCTGAATTTGGTATCCAAAACTATACGACTATATAAACTGACATTAAGCAACAAAGCAACACTAAAAGCTCCGTCTGAATCGGGAAGGATCTCTTCGATACCAAACGAGGTTTCAGACAAGGTGATCCCGTATCGTGTGACTTTGTTAAGCTATTGCTGGAAAAAATAATACGAGATACAGAGCTGAATAGAGAAGGCCGTGAGTTTTGCTTTCTCCCGACTGGATAAAGAAGCGAAGGATCATCGCATTTGCGATTAGACTCTAACGTCACTGTGGCAGTCATAAATTCGAAGTCGTAGATAATTTCGTCTACCTAGGAACCAGCATCAACGCAGAATCACTCTTGCCAACAGGTACTACTTTGGTCCTCTCCCGACGAACGAAAACCAAACTCCACAAGTCTTTCATTATTTCCGTCCTACTATATGGTGCAGACGCATGAACGATGACAACATCTGATTAGTCAGCGTTAGGATTTCTCGAGAGAAAAGTTTTGCGTACGATGAGGATTGCCGCGCCGCAGTGGAGGAATACAGGTCTCCAATCCCACAACGTTGCATTCGACTATTCCACATGCAGGTAGGAATAGATAGATACTGAGAGCTGAAGAGGGAAGAAAAAACAAAAGGGGGAATAGAAAAAGTGGAGTGGAAAATAATAATTAAATAATATAACTCCGTAACAATTGAGCATAATTCGTTAAAATTGTATACTTACGAGTATACTTCACATGGTCTAGTGTGAGCTCGAATTGAGTACGAGCCCAAATAACATACCTTCCCCAATGTCTTTTCCACTCCTATTGTTGACTCAAAATCGAGTATTTATGGTATTAATCAGCAGTTAAAGTGAAGTTGTGCGGCCGGAATGGCCGAGTGGTTAGCATTGCGTACTGACATTCGGAAGGCTCGGGTTCATATCCCAGTGCCCGCAACATCCAAAAGTTATGGAAAATGAATTTAAAATAAAAAATTAAGTTAAATTTTCTAATTGCGGTCGCTCCTCGGCAGGGAATGTCCACCCCTCCGAGTGTATTTCGGACATGAAATAAAAAAGGCTCCTCGCAAAAAAACCATCAGCCGTTCGGAGGCGGCTTAGTATAAAATGTGGGTCCCTCCATTTGTTGGAAAAACATCAAGACGCAAAACCACAAATTGGAGGAGGAGCTCGGCCGAAAAGTGGTTACAAAGTGCCAATTATATATATATTATATAATCAGCAGTAAAACTTGGTACGTATGCTACTTTATCGCTGGCATAGGTACAGAAGTTACCTTTCCTCCTATATAACAAACCTTTTTACAGGTCCGTGGAATCAGGATCGAATATTTTAGGCTTATACGAGAAAGTCTTGCCCCTCTTCTTACTTGTTGTATATGATAGTTTTAGTGATATCCAAATATCTGTTAATAAAATACAAATATGAAAATTTGAAGCTGTAGTTTTTTAAGCTTTGACAAGTAAAAAAAACGGAAGCGTTCACTATAAAAATTGTGAAAACCTGGAAAAGAAGATTCGTCAAACTAAGACATTTATAAGTCGTCGCGAAGCACCTCATCGTAGCGCAATATAGAAATTTGTGGAAAAAATGAAGCTGTTAAAACAAGTTAATGATGTGAAGAATAAAACATATGCACGTCGCTCAAGAACAACTGAGAATATTGCTGCTGTAGCCGAAAGTGTTGAAGGAATCCCAGGTTTCGCCATTCCTCGTCGTTCTTTGTAATTTGAAAATCCACAAACGCCACTACAGCATTTTGCATAAAACATCATAACTCAAGCCAGCCGATCATCAGCAACGTCCTGTCTGTGCTGATTGGATCCTTGACATGCATGAAAATGAACGAATCGAAATTTCATCGAAAATCATCTCGATAGATCAGGCCCATTTCCACCACGATAATAAAAAAACCATCTGGGGCTCTAAAAACCCTAGATTTATTATTGAAAAGCCTCTCCATTCTTAACGTTTAACTGTTTTGGGCGGTTTATGATCCGGCGGTATCATTGGAAATTACTTTTTCGAAAATTAATGGATTGCGCTAGCAAGAGATGGTTAATAATTTTTTATGACTAGATCTAAACAACGTTTACTTACAACAATATGACGCTACGTATCACCACTACACCATTGATCCTTTAAGAGAAGAGGTGATCGCAATTGGCCACCGAGATCTTGTGATTTATCACCTTGCGACTTCTTCCCTTGGAGCCGCGTGAAAGATAAGGTATACGCCAACAGGCCAACGACAATTAAAGACCTGAAAGATGGATTTCGTGAAGCCGTTGAGGGCATACAGCGCTTTACGATTTGGTGATGGAAAATTTCATAAAAAGGAAATTGGCTGATATTGTTTTCCATTATCAGTGACATATCTTTCTCTCTATCCAAAAAAACATTTGTCTTTGAATATGAAAATAATAATCCTTATTGGAAACCCTTAATATCGGGACTTGTGGAAGTTAGATAGGCCACCTAGCGTTTAATATGAGTATTAGCCGATCATCTTACTTATTTTCTTTTCTTTTTTGCTATTCTCGAAATCTGTAAGGCTTATTATACCAGATATATTCAAGTTTTTGTTTAATATTGCAGAAATACTAGCTTCAGTTGATGTGGTATACGTACATTCGTATATATATATTTCTTAAAGTTCCAATACTCTTGCCTCTTATTAATTAATTTTTTTGTAATTGACAAATATGTAGCTGTCCTAGAAGTATAAGTTACTTAATCAGTGAGTAAGTAGTATTCAAAGAAAATTCTTAAGTTTCAACCCTCACATATACATATGTGAATATATATGTAAAGGTAAATTCACAATTACAATGTAATCAATTCTTACAACATGTGCATTCATATAGGAAGTCATTTTCAATCTTTGCCTCATTTACTTGCACATATCAATGTCACAACGTAACCAAGATAACCAATTTGCATGCATACATGTACATGGGAGTACATTTCATATGGTCACATCTGTTTCCGAGTTTAATGAGTTTTTACCTAATTGTTCTTTTTTTTGTCCTCTTGTCTTTTTCTGTTTAAAACAACAAAAAAATTCAAAACTTTCATACCATTTTTTTGTCCTTTGTAAATCAGTTCGTTGGAATACCTTTTACATAGATCTGGAATATGAAGTGAAAATAATTGCTTCTATGTGTGATATGTGACGATAGGTATACGAGTATAAGTATGTATGTTTATTTTCTCAGAAAATATAATACCGCAGTGCAATGATTCGGGATATTGTCGCCGTTGAGCACTTACATACATATACTCGTATTAATTTCTAAATGGTATTTTTCTGTTACTAATTAATTTTTAGAATAGCATTCCTGTCAAAATTTTGTATTTTTTTCGCATAATAAATAGGGAATGAAATTCACTTGAATTGGTTACCCGTTAAGTTTTAGGACGACATGCGAAAACACCGGAGCTCCCTATAGAAGATGCTGCAGAATGTGCAAAGATGATAAGGAGAGAGAAGCAATCACCCATTTCTAACTCGACTATAATGCTTGAGCAGAGATAGGTTTCAGAAAATTTGGGCCTCTATTCCTAAATGGTCTATCGAAGATAGCCGACATATATACCCACTTTCAGCGAAGTATTTTATCGGAAAAAGGAATTAGTATTACCATATTATTATTTAAATACTTTGTTTTTACTTTACCACTACTACTTAAACTACTAACAAAACCAATTAATAAATTAATACGCAAAATACAAAAAAGTGTCCAATTCTACTCATTAAAGGCGCATATTAAAAAAAAAAATTGTGCTCAATTCCACAAAAAAAAATTAAAACATTTCATAAATTTTCACAAAACTGTTAAAGATTTATTTTTTCTCAGTTAAGTAAAAGTATATTACTTAAGTTATGCAATCAAACTTTTACTTTAATCTCTTTTACTTTGCTTGAACAAATTACTTTTTACTATAAATAAATCTAACAATTGGATTGTGCTTCAATTTTCGCCGAGAGGAAGTACATTCGGTATTTACGCACATATTTATTCGTAGCTATCTATAAGATATACAACACTTTTCCACATAACTCAAGCTAAGTATAATGCCAACTCCAGCGCTTCATGAGAACCATGATAGGCTACAAATGCGTGAAGTCGTCACCAATTTGCTCCCACCCGCCCGCTGAGATCTTTTTTTTATTTTTAAGTAATTTTTCAATTTAGCAATTTATCAGATTGCACAAAAAAATAATAATAAATATATAAACAAATAAACTAAAATAAAATAAAACAAAATAAAAAAATAAAATTAGTTAGAATTATATAAAACAAAAAACTATAAAATAAAACAAAAAAAATAAATTAAACAAAATAAAACAAATTAATATAAAAAAAAATAAAACCATATAAAAAAAATAAAATAAAATAAAACTAAACAAAATAAAATAAAACATAATAAAGTAAACAACAAAATAAGAAAAAAATTAAATAAATTAAGATAAAACGAAATATAATAGATTATAATAAAACAAAATAAAATAAATTAAAATAAAATAAGATAAAACCATATAAAAAAATAAAATAAAATAAAACTAAACAAAATAAAATAAAACATAATAAAGTAAACAACAAAATAAGAAAAAAATTAAATAAAATAAGATAAAACGAAATATAATAGATTATAATAAAACAAAATAAAATAAGCAATGGCTTTTCCAGGTCCAAATGAATTCGTTACGATAGATCGGTAACCACCACAATCCACTCTATCCCAAAATCTTTGTTAGATGCGCTTAATGCTCTCTCATAACAACTGGTAGCTAAGGACACCCTCAGGATGTGAATAAAGACACCGTGTCATATGTATACGAAGAAAAATTATGCAGGGACGAAAAATAACCGTTTTTTCTCGTGATCGAAAACGTTGCTCTTAGTTTAAGGAATACTTTTAAAAAGTTTTCATAAAAGTTATTTTTAATGAATATTTTTTCCGTTGTCCATAATCTTTATTATAGATTTTTATTTTTTTACGTTATTGTTTAATCTATTTGTAAAAGGAAGACTTCCAAATCCCTTTGTCATACGGTTATAATATGGTAATAATCCCATAACACCACTGTAGATTCGTTCCGAGCGCTGTGTTTTCGTAGTAACACAAATTAAAATTAATTGAGTTTTAATTAATTGATTTTTATTAAAACGCAGTTGACACAATATGCAAAGGGACAAGAAAGTTGGGAATAACTATTATGAGGCAACGTAAAAAAATAAAAATCTAAAATAAACTTTAAAGGCAACAGAAAAAAATTTCCATTGAAAATAACTGTTCTTAATTATTTTAACTGTTTTTAAATAAACTTTAAGTTATGAAAATATTTTTTTTGTAAGTATTTAATGAATTAATATGGCTCTTTTTTTATAGAAACAACTTTAACGGCATTACTCTCATCCATGGGGATAACATTCATTGCTCTTTTCGCGCAAAGGACCGTCATCTGTCTCAAAGTTTTTTTTTTCATTCGCTTCGCTTTCCGTCTAATCTGGAGAAAGCAGAATTAATAGCGGTGTTGTTAAGGCTAAGAATATCATTTTCATCTGGCTCAGTGACTTAGATATAGCTTCTTTGTGATGTGGAAGGCAGCTTTGAAATCGAAAAGAGTTTTTTCTCAAGGGTCCTTCACAAGATTTTACGTATTGTAAATATCTGACCAATGGAGGTTTTACCAGGCCTAAAGCTGCAATGGCAAGGTTCATTTTAAGGTTCTATTAAATTCGATTCATAGACAATATTCTGCTAATGCAAGCTCCTTATCAGTTTTTCAACACCATCTTTATATAGCTACGACGGTATTTCAATGTATTTTTCGTCACCATCGCTTGGGTTTTGGGGTAACCCATCTCCAGGTGTTACTTTTTTACTGCCATTGAACAGACAGGTGAAGTGTTCCTTTTACAAACTCAGTATGCTCTGGATAAACTCCTTGGCATGTTCCCGTCTTGAAACCTTCTGTTCTTCTCGCCGGAAAGTGGACCAGGAACTGACTTAGTAAAAAAAAGTTTACTTTTGGCTGGATTTACTTGAAATTTGGTACATATGGGGCTTTTTGCTTAGATTAACAGGAATACTCTTTTTCTATCCGGAAAGTAGACCGGGGACTGGCCCATTCGAAAAAATTTCTTTACTGTTAGATTTACTTGAAATTAGGTACATAGTTGGCCTTTTGCTTAGATTAACATGAAGACCGTTATTATCTCTAGAGAGTGGACCAGGGGCTGAGCTATTCAAGGAAATCTTATTTATGATTAGATTTACTTAATAATTGGAACATAGGTGTCTTTTAGGTTAGATTAACAGGAAGATTACACTTCTCTCTGGGAAGTGGACCAGTAACCGACCTATTAAAAAACGTCGAACTTCTCTGCTCTCCGCGTAGTGGACCTATGTCAATGGTTTAACCAAAAATGTTGTAATCTCACAAGTATTGAGTGAATAAAGTGATGATAAAAAGACGTTTTATGTAGCGCAAATATTAATTAAAATACGTACAACAGTAACTACGTATGTATTAATGTATGCTTGATCCATTGAGGTATTTGTACGCCATTATCAAGCACGTGGTTTTTAACTTACCTTAACATATGACGCGCATTTGTGTTTTATTGCTGGTAATTTTTTGGTAAAGTTAATTAGCTGCAGTTATTCGAATGCTTACAAATTGTATTGCCTGTAATAATAACATGGTGGCTTGTTTACAATTGAGCGTGCAAAAATTCAATGCGAATGCGCAGCTGTTGGAGAGGCTTGCAGTTGTTACGCTGATCTTTTGTACCATTTTTCGTTGTAAGAGATGGTTGGGGTGGACAAAACTCTTCTGATTCATTATTACGCCCCGAAGTTTTGTGCTCCAAGCGTATCATACATACTCTCCTCATCGTAAGTGAAGATAATAAAATAAAATATATTGAGAACATATTTTTCACCCTCTCCATCAATATCACCTATGCAAAGTCTTATATGATTTGAACAAGTACAAGCTTGTTATAGTTTCCAACGAGTTTTTTTAAAGGTAAGTCTAGACCGGTAATCAGAAGTCATGTGAAAGCTTACTTATCTATAGGTCGTCTCTACATAATGATGGCATACACGAAAGCGCACTAGGCGATTGGAACCTATTGTTTCATACAAAGGGGCACGTTACAATCCAATTACCGTGGGAAGAGTTACCTTATCATCGCGTATGAGGTCCTATCTTGGGGATTGTATGAAAGACTAAAGCCAATCGTCAACGGACTCATTGAACGTTATCAGAGATCCTTTTCATCGATTTCAAAGCTGCCTTCCGCAGCATAAAAAGGAGTTAAAAGATTTGACTGACTCTTGACTGTGTCAACATCAGCCGGTCGGTGGTCACTGTGAAACTATAATCTTCTGGGTATCACTACCTCCGTCGTTGTATATTCAATTGCAGACTTATGTAATCCACTGCGTATACTGTTATTCGTTTCATGCCATCCAGATCCTGTTAGGTCTGATTTTCCAAAACCTTTCACAACGGTTTCCAATGCAAAATTTTTTGTTAAATCAGTGCAAGCTTTTGAACACAGTTGTTTATGTGAGGATGTCTATTCAAGCCTTTTAAGTGTATAAAGCAGTTAAAAGTACAGTTGGATAAATATGGTTTCTCCAAACTCACGCAGAGCTTTATCGGCCATTTGTTCGCCTACTATGATCTAAAGCGTGATCCAAGTAGACGTTCTTTTTTACGAAAACTCACGTTCTTTAAAGAATGGGTTGCGCGGCCTTGGCTCAACTTATGGTTGACATAATCGGCCCACTGAGGGTACTATTCGCAACACCATTACCCATTATTGGATAATACCAATTAGACCACGTCCAGCACGCAGCCGTTCGCAGCAACTCGGACTGACGAATAGAAGAACTCGGCGAATTTACGTCGAGACCTTAAATTGAAAGCATGCAAACTACAGCTTATGCAAGAACTGAAGCCGCTCGACCTTCCCAAATGGCATTGCTTTGCTCTATGTGCTCGTGAAAAATTTCAAGAAGGCCCGACGAATGCACTTGAGTTTTAAATCAGTTGTTTTATATGAGAAGTTCATATATGTTACAAATCATAAATATGTATGTATGTGGGTCTGTGAGTGTTTAAATGCGCACCGAGCCATTCAGGAAATTCATGCACTTTCTCTTTGAATCTTGAGTACTTCTGATCGTATCACATCTCCAGTTACATATTTGTTTGCTTTTGTGTAAATGTGTGCGGTCGTGCATTCGCAGAAGCAACTCTCAAAACACCCTACGGCTTGTACGAAAAATTGCGTGTTTAATATTTGCACCGTCATTATCAAGTACAAACACTCGCACAGGGACCCACGCTCCGCTACTCCACTATAAAATTCCTATCAAGAGAAACCGCCTTTCAGCCACCAAAGAACTTCTAACCCAACAGCCATTTAAACGCCGGAAAACGGGGTAACAAAAAGAATAAAGTAGGAGTTACAAAAACAAGATGGGTTGCCATAACGCTGCAGAAACAACAATCTAGATTTTGTAACATCATGGCTATAAGGCATTTTGATATGCGAGTACATGTATACATACATACTCGTTCATAAGAAGGGATTATGCTATAAATGTACTGTGGGGAAGGTTAGTTCAAAAATGTTAAAAAATATTAAATTAAATTGAAATTAAATTAATAAAATAAACTAATTTAAAAAAAATATAAAAAATAAATTAATTAAAACGAGGGCTGTCACCCTTTCGGCGACCTAACCCCGTTTAGGTCAACAGGTAAAATTAGTTTAAGTTCGCCAACGGAGAAACACCTCGCAGTTGGGTTGCTCCAAACCCTTCTTATCAGAGCTGGCGTCGAAACCAATCCTGGTCCAACGGATTATTTCTACTGCGTATGCACCAAAAGACTCCACCACTCCTCCACTTCGGTTAGGTGCAACCAGTGCAATGGTTGGAGTCACCTTAAGGTCTGCTCAGGCTTTAAGACACATAGAGAGTGGACCACACGTTATGTGGCCCCATGCTGCCAACGCCCAAGTGCGCCACCCGCCTACACGGCAAAGCCTTCAGCACCCTTATCCACTTTGGGTAACCCGCAAACCTCCACGGTCTCCCGAAGCTCCCCGCAGCACTCTGGATTACCGGACGCTCGTTAACTTTAAAAAAGCTAACTGGACCGGCTTCACGGAATTCACCGAGAACGCCTTTAGTGCTCTCTCCACTCCAACAGACGTCACCTCTGGTGAGCGATCATTCCGCAGGATTGTTGTGACCGCTGCCGCCCGCTTCATTCCGGCAGGCCGAGTTGCGGAAATCCGCCCTAATTTCCCGACCGAAGCGGCGGCTTAGCAGCAAGGCGCGACATCCTCCGTAACTCCGATCCCGGGAATCCCCTAATCAGGGATTTAAACGCGGAGATTCGGACCGTAGTAAACAATCACAAGCGGAAAAAGTAGGAGGAGCACTTAAGGTCCTGCAACCTCTCGTCTAAGGCAACCAAGCTCTGGGCTACAGTTAAGTCGCTGTCTAACCCGATGAGACGAGATGATCGAGTGAAAATTGCATTCGGTGACCGCGCCTCGTCGGACTCAAAGAGATGCGCGAGCTATTTTAGCCGGCTTTTTACATTGCATCCGCTACCGCAGGAAGCACCCCAGCCGGCACCTTTTAGAAGCCGAACGTCCACCTAGGCACATCCGGAAGGGAGTACTCGACTTAAAGCTCACCATCCAGCAACACGTGCAACAACCGCTGAACAGGACGGCGTACCGACAAGCACTGAACGCCATTCACCAGGAGTCAGTTAACACCTTCATAGACTCCGTTCCCGTGAATGGCGTACTCGGAGTAAAATTACCACCTTTTGCAGACAACGAGCTCGAGCTGCCGCGAGAGACCCGCGTGACCCTTGCTCAACTTAGATCTGGATACTGTAGTAGACTAAACTCCTACTTATCCAGACTCGACCCCAGCATACCCAACCTATGCTCTGCATGTGGAGAGTCTCCGCATGCCACTAACCACCTCTTCACATGCCCCCTTAAACCGACTCATCTAACCCCCCTCTCCCTTTGGTCCAATCCCGTCGAAACAGCACGTTTCCTGGACCTCCTCTTAGATGACCTCGGCGACTTAGATTAACAAAACCTGCCCTAAGCGGGGTTAGCCAGTCGCTACAACAACAACAACAACAACAACAATATTGGCCGCAACAACCCCGCCATGAGTTATGCTTTCTCCAGACTTAATAATGAAGCGAAGCGAATGGGACTGGTAATGAGCAAGTCTTCTTTTGGAGACTTATACCACTGGGTAGGTACATACCGAGTACAACCGTGCCATCGATCCATGGGCTTAAAGTATGCAACTATTTGCCCACAGATGTCCACGCCAACGCTTTGAGTAAAAGGAATATTAGGCAAAACAAAGGAAATCGACAAACAAACACAAAATAAATTGCGGCCAGTACGCGACAATGTCAGCCTTGAAATCCAGCGCAGAATCACTCTTGCCAACAGGTGCTACTTTGGACTGAGTAGGCAATTGATTAATAAAGTCTTATCCCTGCGAACGAAAACCAAACTCTACAAGTCGCTCATTATACCGGTCCTACTATATTCCGCAGAATCGTGGACGATGTCAACATCTGATGAGTCGGCTCTAGGAGTCATCGAGAGAAAAATTTTGCGAACGATTTATGGTCTTATGCGCATAGGCTATGGCAAATACCGTAGACGATGGAACGATGAGCTGATATTGACATAGTTCAGAGAATCAAGAAGCAGCGGCTACCCTGGCTAGGTCATGTGGTCCGGATGGCTACGAATACTCCAGCTTTGAAAGTTTTGGATGCAGTTCCCGCCGGTGGAAGCAGAGGAAGTGGAAGACCTACACTGGGTAGAGAAGGACCTGGCTGTACTTGGTTTTTTCAATTGCCGCCAAACAGCAAAAAGAAGAAACGTATGCCACAATATTGCTAACTCGGCTATAATTGCGTAAGCGGTGTCTACGCCAGGAAAGTAAGTAAGTATGTAAGTAAATTGAATAAAATAAAAAAAATACAAAATTTTGTATAAAAATCAATTAAATTTCGTTAAATTAAATAAAATTGAATTAAATAAAATAAAAATAAAAAGACTATGTGAATAAAAAAAAATATTGTATATATAATTTAAATAAAAAAATGAAGTAATGTAAATACTTATAATAAAATAATAAAGTAATAATAAAATTACATAAAATGAAGTAAAATAAAATAAAGTATAATAAAATAAAATTGACTTATATTCAAATAATTCAGACTTACACCTTGGAGAGCTTCAGAATCACATACATTTTTTAACATTTTCACACACTGCACCACGCTTCATTCGCAGTAACCTGACTTGAGTGCTTAGCTATTATACGCCGGTATATTGCAGGAATGAAAGGATGCTAGGCGCGCTCCTGTGGCTGCGTATTGCGGTGGTGGTGAAAGGCAACTGTCATCATGCCATTATGCTATATATTATTTTACATGCCAGGCTCAACAAAACCATTGAAAGTAGGTTGAACAATTTCAGCAGGTAGGTGTGTTAGTGGAAAGCTACGCCAATGTGAAGAGGTTACAGAAAATTACGCTAAATTGTTTAAAAAGAGAACGATAAAATTAATGAAGTGAGAAGGATCAACAGCGAACAGAAGCAGCAAAATAGCAATGAAAGACAAACGACAAACGAGCGCTCTGTTACATTGCTGCAATGGTTTTTGTGAATGGGCAAGTGGAGCTGACGTTCCAAAGATTGCATCTAACCTTTAAGCGGGATGATTGCAAATGTATTCACCACGGAGGCGGCGATTGCGAAAACGACTATGACAATGACACACTTTGTAGACAACGTCATTATCAGCCAAGCAACATCAAATGATGCAGCCATGAATGCTCAAAGCAACATATTGACGGAAACTTTTTTGTTTTTGCTAAATTGGAAAGCTTTCAATTGACGATTATGCATCCACAGACTACGAGTACACACTTGCACAAAATCTCAAGTCTTCTTGGTAAAGCGTCATGTCAGACAGGGGCCATTTAGCTAGAAAATCTGTATACATAAATATATACAAACGTTTTAGTATATGTATGCATGTGTATCTAAGATAAAATCGTTTAATAAATACTTTTAGTCACACACACACTCTCTACACATCAAAAAATGTTGACATTGCACTTATCTCTGAGCTTGTAAGGCAAAATTTTGTGAAAGAAAAGATTAAGATAAGCGACAAATCTGTATTTAATTACTTACTGATTAAGTGTTTAATGTATCTACACACACTTTTTTCTTTTGTAAGCTATGGTAAGGTTATGTTAAACTGGTTGATTTGATAGAGTCTTATAAAGATGATACCGGTTACACGATATTGCGTTTCTAGTTTGAATAACTTTATTATTCGCCTAGTAAACTAAAGAGGACCTTTTGGTGTGTTGTTCCTTGCTTATGGATTAATCGGATTTTCTCCCCAAGATGAGATACAACTCCGCCTGCCAAGCATCGGAGATTCACGATTACCTGCTCCTTACATTTCCTGCATTTATTGCCCTTAACCAAACCTAGTCTGAAAGTTAACGATCCCTACAGGTAATACCTCTGTGATAGTTCCAAACATCTTACCTCTTTGTCGTTAGTAAGAACTTCGTGATCTGTTGTCACATAACTTTCGCAATTTTGCAGCCCTTATTTTATTATGAAATTCCCCTGTTACCTTGGCAATACTAGAGCATATCTTTAGACATCACCTCCTAATTCTGAAATAAAACTCTTCTTTGCCAGTTTATTGGCCCTTGCTAGGTAGAGAATGTTTTTTTTTTAAATATGTGGTTTTCGAGAAGAAATAAATTTCATATTGTATAATTTAATGTAATGGCCTAGAATTTAACCAGGCTTGTCTGCATAAAAAAACAACTTCACATAAATCCGCAAATATAGCCCAGTGGTCATACATCACCCGATCCCGGATGTCCTTCAATAAATTGATTGTTTCATTATTTCTATGGCATGTAGCGCCGTCTTTTTGGAATCAAAAATCGTCCACATCAACATCCTCCAGCTCAGGTTCGAAAAAGTTATTTACCACGGTTTCATAACGTTCACCATTGGCTGCAATACCATATTTGAAGAAATATAAACTTGACATTCCCTCAACCTATAGAGCACACCAGCCCTTATTTTGTTATTTTTTGAGGATGTAACGACATCTCAAGGAATGAATGACGCAATGTTATTAAGTATATAAAATAATTTGGCGCTTGTAACCGCTGAAGCGATCAAAAATACACTCGGCAACCCCGTTCGCTGCCGAGGGGCGACCGCAATTAGAAAATTTCACTTCATTTTTTATTTAGATTAATTTTCTACAACTTTTGGATGTTGGTCGTACCAGGATTTGAACCTGAGCCTTCCGAAAGGCAGTACGCAATGCTAACCACTAGGCTACCGCGGCCGCCAATGTTATTAATTCGGCAATAATTGCGTAAGAGGTGGCTACGCCAGTAAAGAAGAACGGCGTCTCAACAGTGACTTCGGATTATATCACTCCAAATGCGACAATTTTGATTATTAACATACTCATTCAACCAAAAGTGAGAATCATAGCTGAACAAAATTATTTTCTGAATCTTGGAATTGGTGGCCATCCAGATTTCGGGTCCATTCACCACACGTGTGATGCGGTTGATGTTCGATTGGCACGATTAAGATTTTGGAAGTCCGCAGGCCAATATCTTTCCACAAAGTCTATGTGCACAATTTCACTGCGTCTCCTAGGATACGGTTTATCCACTAGAGTGAACGCGGCGCGATTATATCCTCGAGTTACCGAAATTGCTTATGTCGACCGAATATTGAACGCAGCAAACCGAACCATTATTTTAGTAATATATTTGCATGATTTGAAAACTTTGTTCCGAAATAAGTCTATTCTTTATTAAATCGCATACAAAACTGAGCATAAATGAAGTAACAGCTGTCAAATAGCTCAACTCCGAAAAAAATATTGCTTCATTCAAAATAGTACACTTGAAAAAACATTGTTCATATAGTTTAATTTCATATTAAAACTGATAGAAATTTAATTCAAACATTCGTAATAAAGAAATCGAAGCAGTTACTGATAACAGAGAAAATCATTAAGGTGTTATTTGTGTAGTAATAAATTAAAATTTTCGATATCGTTGAAAAGCCCACAGACTGTTGATTTGGATTTCAAATTACAAAATTTTGTATTCGTTAATAAAAAAAATCCAATTCCCAAAATTTATTCCGCCAAGCCAAATTTTGTGAACAAATAAATAAATTACCTTTTAAATTAATATTTTCCCGAGACAGAGTCTTATAAGCTCAAGCCAATACATATATTTGAAGTTACACAAAGACGTAAGGAAGGATATCTATAACTGAGTATTATTAACACTTTCGATCTATCCACGGTAGAACAGTGAATCTACCTACACACTGGTCAATTTTACCCTCATCAAGGTGGAGTTAGAGGTTGTTTCGCAACTACCAGGTTTCTGTGATTTTTAGAATGAAATTAAACCATATTTCGAATTTCAGTCAAATCGAGGTTCATCGCGCAGAAAATTATAATTTTTTGTTACATTTAAGCATAAAATTTTACGTTTCTAGCTCATTTTAGTAAATACAATTTGCCACAAAATTTTTATTCATTTCAAAATTATAATTTCAGCAAATAATCACAAAATATCCTTTCTTGTTATCCTTGCATTTTCTGCTTACTTACATAGCAGCCAAAATATTTATTCTGCCCCAAGCCAACCATCTGCAAGTACATCCTACTAAACGATTCACACGCTATAATAACACCTTTAATGACAATATTCCAATCACGTTGTCGACTGAGGTAGAGCTAAACAAAAATAAACGAGCTTTGAAATTTACAGGGAAGTTGGCAATAAATGAGAGCGTTGAGGCATGTGCGAAGTCAAGGGAATAGATACCACTTAAGTTTACATATGTACCATATATACACCTACAATTGTAGCAAAACTAAATTTTTTATACTTACAGTAGCGTTTTACTTGTAGTTGAAATTTATAAATGCGATAATTTTTGACACTTCAACACACATTGCACTAGCAGTAGCAGATGAAGAATTCAGTTTTTTTACGCTCTCAACAAAAAGTAGTGTGCACAAGATATGCAAAAAAAATATATAAAAATATAAGAAATAAAAATAGAAATACATGGAATGTGAGCAGATATCGAAATGAAGTATCGAAATGTCGCTGGTGTCTTTTATAGCATTTAGATAAATTTTTAATAAAAGTTGTTAAACTGTTGTATTATTAATATTTATTCTCCTTCTGTTGTTACATCAGAATCTGTTAGTTTCTGGCTGCAATCGACCCCACTGGGCTGCCCTATAGCAGTTCAGTAGACTCATTGCGCTGACTAGCCGAACACTGTTATATGTTATCGAGAGTTCGGATTTATTTGATGAATCATATTATTTTATCCGCCCATAAAAACACTTTCCGTAAGACTATGTGTATCTGGCGGGAAAAGTCTAATTCGCAGTATCTAATGATATTTCGAAATACGAGAAATGTACCTGCAATAAAGCTAAAAATAATTCTGAAATTTGACCGATCGACTTTTATCTATAGCATGTCAAAATGCTACCTTTTTTGTCCTATAAAATTAGTCGAGAAAAAAAACTCAAGATAAAAGATAATTTTTAGTATTTTCTTCATCTGATTTCTAACTCCCTCCTCCTTTATTTTTCCTTAAAGGCAATTCGGTGATAGAACATAGTTCTTATGCGCAAAGTACGATGAGAGGATTAAGATATCCTTCCCTTCCTATTCCGCTTCGAAGCGTGTTGCATCTGCGTCGCGCTGTGTTGAGAGGGAAGAAAAGAAGAAATGTTGTTTTTAAATATAATCATGCTCTGAGCCTACCTGTAGTTGCAGCTGATGCTGCTTAGTAGACGGTGAACAATCCAAGATTGTTGTCGAGGCGCAGAAGGAGAGAGTGGATACCACCTTGTAACTGTGATGTCTCTATTATCTTCCATAGCTTTGGAGTCCATAACGTCTTTCAAGTTTTCCGAGCGGCTAAAGATCGCACCAACATCTTCGAACAGATGAAGTTTGTCGCTTTCAGCGTCCCACCGGATTTCAGAGATTTCACAGCCTGCTCGACTAGAGCTGTTCTACCCGTCTCGCTCGGAATGTTGATGGAATCAGTGGAAACCCTCTCACCAGAGGCTGCTAGGCCAGCACAGATGATCGCGGCGCATTTTCCTTTCTCTTGTTGAGTCTCCTAACCTTTCCTGTGGGTTTTATTACTCCACCAAACCCGCATGGCTTGAACACTGACAGAAGCCTCTGACTCTGACCCATCCAGGGCGCTCGGAAATGCATGAGACCTTGGATTACGGGGGGAAGGTTATGTTCAACACTATTCTGGTCAAGATACGCAGTGTTTAGTTGGTATAACAAAATTACTTCTAGAATAATGTGTTTCCTCATCGCGCACTAACGGAAGCTGTCTTTGGCGACGAGACTCAAGTGATATTCATTATTTTCTACAGTGATAGCTTCTTAAAAGGTTACTTACATGTTTTCACTAACTCTTAAAGTGGTTGCTTATTCATCTCATTCAATAAGGCCTATAGATTGTGTTAGAAAGACAGAGTTGTAATCCTGGACCCAATTGTGCAGCTCCCAATTAGGTATAAGACTTACGCACTTGAAGCTCTGCTTGATCGTGCTATATAATTTTTTTCTCTTCTATGAAAAACAAGAATTGAGCGAGTTAGATACAATAGTATTATATTATTAAGAGGCTACAACTAGTTGGAATTTTCAAAAAAATTTTTTTTTTTTAATTTTTCGTTTTAATTTTACATAATGTACATGTATTTAACCCATTAAAAGCCAACTCTATATAAAGCCAACCATGTAAAGTTCAATTTCACATATTTTAAATGTTTCAATATTTTACTCAATAATCCAATTACTTAGTATTTTATTTAATAGTCCAATTACTTAGTAAATAGTCTGCAAGATACCATTTTTCATAAAGTAAATAAATGTTTATTTGTTGTTGTTTGAGCGATAAGAGTTGAGAGGAGGAGCATTGGTAAAAAAAACGGATAAACTCAAAATACCCCAATCTTATATCCGCTTACACCAGATAATATTAATACGAAGAGGTTATTCTATTACTGGATTAGCAAGAACCGATAGCATAGCGACCTCAACCTCTTGGGATCGAAAGGCCATTGGTGCTAAAACTTTAAAAAGTTCCTTTACACAGAGCAACATTTTTCAGATCATCGTTTCAGGTATACATATGGTACTAACGATTGCTGCTAAAACTAGATTTTCTGCACCATTACTTTTCCCAGTTTAGCTGCTGTTTGGAATTTATGACGTCATACATTTGTGAGCTCAAAGTCCACTTAGAGCATTTTTTCGATATTTTCACACAGCATATCTAGGTAAACCAAATGGACTATTGTTTGAATGTATCGCAGAGTTAAATATATTTAAAAAACCCCAACTTCTTACCCGGCAAAAGTTCACCTTGTGCCTCGCCATTCACCGTTTTTGGTTAATAACTCGGCTGTAAATCCACAAATAGTTGTATATGTTGCACTGTGTCCTTATTTCTCTGTTGAAAATAGTACAGATTGTTAGTTCCGAAATAATAATACTTTTAGTAGTACTTTGCCACCTGCGCTGACTACTCCTCTTCCTTTTTTTTTATTTTTTGTTTCGAAATACTAAATGTTGCAAAAATTACTTAATTCTTACGCAGAATCACATTTTGCGTTTACTATTTGTTTCAATTTCGAAGAATATTTTAATAGCCCTATTCTGTAACCAAGATTTTTTTAACCCAGAAATATTACTTCGATATTTACCTTGAAGCAAAGAAATGCAAAATTCTTCTTTCCCGCTACAGTTTTCCAAAGAAGATCATCATTATTGCAGTAGTTTTTTCTTTCTTTCCTTTCTAATGTCTATATTTATTATACCTACTATTATTAACTAAGTTTTCAACTATTATGATCTAGTTTTTGGCTTATTTAAGATCCATTTCAGATAAGTGAACCATAAAGTTAGATCTCTTCAAAGATGTTAGTGAAAATTATTTAACATTTCGATCTAGTTAAGCTAATAATGATCTTCATTATCATTTGAAAGCCTGCAAGGAAAAACTGTGCTAAATGAACTACAAAAATTAAAGAAAAATCAAAAAAGGGCTCAAGTGACGTTCAACTAGAACAAAAAAAGCACCTTCCGAGAAGCTTATAACTATTTTAAACGATTTAATACGCGTCATCGAAGTTACCAGTTAAAAAATTAAAAAAAAAATAAAAAAAACAAAATTACTTTAAGGGGTTTTAATTCATTTTCGTAATGTATATGTATGAGTATTCAAATAAATACTTTAAAAATTTCAAGTCGATCTGACTGTTATTTTGAAAGTTACACGTAAAGAGTGGTTAAATTGTAAGGGCCGATGTTGAATGTGAACCACACCTAAACGCCAAGTTTTTTTCCGAATTTAATTTGACATTTCTCTATTTCAGACTTACTCAATTTGAACCATGGAGAGATACACAATCCAACAACGTGTTAAAGTTATCCAGACTTATTATGAAAATTTTCGAAGAAAATCATCTTCAGTGATGAGACACATTTTCACCTCAGTGGATTCGTCAATAAACAGAATTGCCGCATTTGGGCGAATGAGAATCCAAGAGTGATTGTCGAAAAACCAATGCACCCACAAAGAGTGACTGTTTGGTGCGGTTTATGGGCTGGCGGCATCATCGGGCCGTATTTTTTCCAAAATGAGGCCGGTCAGGCAGTTACTGTGAATGGTGTTCGCTATCGTGAGATGATAACGAATTTTTTATGGCCACAATTGGAAGATATGGATGTGGACAATATGTGGTTTCAACAGGACGGTGCCACTTGCCACACAGCTAACGAAACAATGGCTCTTTTGCGCAACAAATTCAATGGTCGTGTTATCTCACGTAATGGCGATGTCAATTGGCCCCCAAGATCATGTGATTTGACACCGTTGGACTTTTTTCTCTGGGGTTATTTGAAAGAAAAGGTGTACGTCGATAAGCCAGCAACAATTCAAGAGCTAAAGGATGAGATAATTCGGCACATTAACGGCATAGAAACTCCATTATGCCTCAGCGTCATCGAAAATTTGGACCATCGTATGGAGGTGTGCCGCCGAGGTCGCGGCGCTCATTTGGCCGATATTTTGTTACATACATAATTGAGTAATACCAATATATCATAATAAAATAAAATTTCAATAATTTCCTAAATAGTTTGTGTTTTATTCAAAATCAACATCGGCCCTTGAAAATTTAACCTTTATATCTGTAACGACGCGTCGGACTTCTGAAAAGTATTTTCTAGTACTTAATCGAAGCTTTTCCATTACCAAAGGAAATTTTTTTTTAATGTGCAATTCAAGATCAAAATTATGGAGAAAAATTTAATTGAATTTAATTCTTGAGAAGTTGCCGTTTTTTCAAAAAAAAAAAAATTGTTGGCTTATTCCTTCGATTAAGATTATACATTGCTTTAACAAAATTCGTTATATTTTTTCATTTAAGATGATGCACTTCAGAAATACAATGGTCACCGCAAAACGCCTTTTTCGGGAGAAGTCTCTGGAAAGCCGCATTGGCAGCTTCAAAAACAGTTATTTTTAAAAATAAAAAAATTGCGAACTACTCTTCAAAATTTCTTTAACATACATATACATTTGAGATAACTTCTTTTTTCATAATTTTTGGTGTTTTTTTTTTGCATCAGAAAAAATTTGAAAAGAACAATATATGTAAATATGTATGTTGCTCGTGTTATGTATGAAAATTGAAGCGAGCATCAAAATGAAACCATATAGCTTTATCACATTAATCTTTTCCCCGTGGCCACTGAATATGCGCACAATTTTCAATATTGCGTTCTTCTTGTTGTACGAACTGTCAATTGTCCGACTATGCATTACCTTAATACTAGCTAAACATTAGTTCATTTAGGCAGGTTGAATTTCTAGCTCGTTAAAAAAAATCAAACATAAATTTTCCTGCAATTATATTCGAACAGTTATAAGCACAAACCACTCGGCCAACTTAACGATGTAGCGCCATACAGCGAACTTTAACAAAGCACAACAGAAAAGTTAACATATCCCTGGGGTGCTAGAAATTAACATAACATAGCAATGGCGTAGTTTAGTGTAGAAAATCATTATCATTCTCGTTTCTGGTGAACTGCTAGACAGTTGCCAACAACGTAAGACTATGATTTCGTTTTTAAAATGTTGGTATTTGACTATAATTTTTGCATACTGGCTTCGATTTTCACTACAGGCTATCGATATATCACTTCATTTAGATTAATGCTGCACTCATATGTACGTATGTACGCAAACAAATTTTCAAAATGCTCTGAAAAAATAAAGAAAAGGTAAAAGCATAAAACAAATCTAGAAGCACCAATACTGCTGAAATTAAAAAAAGTCTTGCAAAATCTGTTACAGAGTACTTGTAGAAATTAATTAATTTATGACGAAAGCAAAAATGACAGGCTTTTAAAGTATACATATGTATGTAGATATAGTAAAAGGTAATTCATAATTTTTTCAATAGATTGGATTGCGCTACATGACGTTGGAAAGATATTTTGTACTAAAAAATTTTGAGAGAAGTGTTGAACGCTTACATAATTCTTGTTTGAGCGCTTGCCAAAGGTGGACACCACCAGTAAAGAGAAAATATGCTATATTCTCCAATTTTTCTTCGATAAAGGCGAAAATCCAAGTCAGGCAGTTGCTGTAGCAGCCAATCATACGCAATTCTGGTTACGTTGTTTTCGTTTCCGTAGTTTTGATGTAAAAGATGCTCCACGGTGTGGAAGAACAAATATCGAAAATTTTGATGAAATAATGAAAATCGTATAGAAAAAACCTCGTGCAACGAATTTATAACTGCGAATCGCTGCTGAACATACAAACATACATTTCTGAAGCGGACGGTGACTGATGATGATCACTTGCAGCAACGTCGAACGAAAACGGACATGGTCGAAGGGTAGAGAGCCGGCATAAACGGTCTCCAAGCCAGCATTGACCATAATTAGAAAATTTAACTTAATTTTTTTATTTAAATTAATTTTCTCTAATGTCGTGTCAAGATTTGAACCCGGGCCTCCGAATGGCAGTACGTAAATCTAACCACTCGGCTATCGCAGCCGTAAAGCCCAATAAATACGGGATCAAAATTTGGGGGCTTTGGTGGATTGCCAGACTTTTTATTTGTAGAATATGGAAATATATGCGGGTCTACAACGTGAAGGGGAGTATCGTTTAAGCAACAAGCCATTAGATCTCGTTCTTAGAATTTGTGAGCCAATTTATAACTCCGATCATGATGTTACTAAGAAGGAAAATTCGTTATTTTGGCTTCCAGCCTACACAATAAAAAGCAATTGATGATGCTACTGGTTACCAGCAAAAGCCCACAAATACAAGACTGACAAATTATGTACGTTATATAATGTAGCTAGAAAAGTAAGACCCTAACCAATGGTATTTTTTTTTGCAATGATAAATATGAGTGAAATCGACGTACATATAATTTTCTTCGAAAATAATCAACATATTATCAAAAGGAAAAAGATCCTAAAAACAATTATCCGATGAATTAGTTTTACCGCAAATCAGTCGCAGGAGTGGAAGTAGTAATAACTTTGGACGAAAATGAAGGTGCCAATGATAACCAAAGTGACGTGATTTTTCGGACATTCTCTCAGATGCAGACTAGATTAAGAATAAATTTAAGTATTATTTATTATATATAAAGCTTAGAAATTTAGTGATTGTAACTTTGAATTGAATTTGGCTTGTTCTTTGCACAATAAAGCAAAAAATTTTATTCTAATATACGTATGTTATAAACTTATATTCGAGTTTACTTGTGTTGTAGCTGATACTATGTAGAAAAATAGATAGAACCACAATACCAACGAATCGAAAATTGCTCGGATGATTTTGCTTTTTTTTTTTGGCACAATGTTTATATACATTTACTTGAATAATCAAGTTTCACTTTTATAAGATTGCAATTTATTGTGGGAACACATGCTTTTCAAATACGTATCAAATTGATACAGCGCGCCCTTCCTCGTCGAAAAATAAGCGCATCCAACTGAAGGTAAGCATTCAATTTAATGCTTAAAATTATGGAGTACTTTTCTCTAGAATTATATTTCACTACAAAATTAGTTCCAAGACTTCAAAAATAAAAAACGTTCTCGAAAACCAGCAAATATTTCAAGCAATTTTTAAAATTGAAAATCATTTATAAATTTCAAACCATTTTCAATAAGAACAAAAATAAATTAATAAGTAAAAACTTTATATACAACGTAAAACACTTTATATTTATTTGCACATTCCACATATTGAACAACGTAGAGTAAAAAATCAGCATGTTATTGTTTACATATATTTACATAGATGTATTGAAGAATGCATGGAGTAGAAATTTAAAATGGATGGAATTTCGAGCACACTCATTCTGATTAAAAAACTTTTTGTAATAACATTTCATAGCAACATAGAATGTGTAGAAGCAAAAGAAAGAAAGCGAAAGAATATCGAAAAAATTGGTAAAACGAATGAAAATATACCACAACCACTAACTGAATTCATACATAAAATATAGGTATAGGTATACCTATGTACATATGATGTATGTATGCTAAACAACAATAGCACTACCCGAAATGTAATATAGGAAACTGAATTTTTTGCTTCCATAGAAAGAAAAGATCTATTGTACGTAGTTATGTACGAATTCTTAAATTTACATTTTATCTAACCAATTTTTGATGCTAAAAGAAGTAAAGCAGTAACAAAAGCAAATTTGTAGAATGTATACAAATTTGAAAAAAAACAGTTTTTTATGAAAAAAAAAAACGTTTGTGAAGGATTGATGCGAACACGCACATTTTACATGCATGAAAAATTTTTATTAGTAGCCTACAATAATTATGGAAAACTTGGAAATTGGGAGAGAATGCTGGAGCTAATGCTTTTTAAGCTTCGGAAGATTTACTAATTTAATTTTGTGTGTAAAAATGTTTAATTATGCATAAATTCAAAAAGCAATTCATAAAAATACGTCGTAAGTATGTATACATAGGTATATGAACAATCACATGTATGGAAGCTATAGTGATGAACCTAGTGCATTTTTAACTCTCTTATGAAACAGAAAAGTACGAGTATGTGAGTACCAGAGAGAAGATTCATACTGATCGGCTAAAAAGAGAAAGCTTAAATGGACCCACTCCGACATATTCCGTCTTTTTACAAGGCGGCAGCTAGCACGCGTTGGTCCTGAAGCAAGCTACTCGATATATAAATCTGATGCCAAATTTTAATTTACTTGCCTAGCGGGCTTGTGCGGTGGTTTGGGACCAGCCTCATAGATTTGAGACTCCACATTTGATGGCCAGAATTGCAAGACTATGCTTTGACATCCTTGACATCTACCAGGAATGTTCCGATTCCTTAATAAGGAGGTTGCCGCTTCCCAGCTGTTATGCGGTCGTAAAACCGCCGTCCAAAAAGTGCCATAAACCAGACAAGGACGGGGTGAGTACGTTCTTGTGACATTTATTCCAGCGACCATTTAAAGGAGCACAAATTTGTTATTGAATTCGAGGTGGAAGATAGACTCCGTCGCTGAGTCCTGATATTAACTCCGTTGGAAGAACGTCTCGTCATCCTCGTCATCTATGTGAACGTTGTGACCTAGCCGACGTAGCCACTATCGCTTACTTTGCTGAACTATATCAATGACGCCGTATATTTCGTACAGGTAATGATTATATCGTCTAGCTCATTCACCATCGCTAATAAACGCGTCCACAATCATTAGCAAAACCTTTCTCTCGAGATCTTCAATCAATCGGATGTCATCATCGTCCAAACCTCCGCACCATTCAATGATGAATTTTAGCCTCCCTTATTCCCTCTGCAAATACAATAGAAATAATTACCGAAGACGTATGATTTTTTGCCAAGCAAATTTGTATTCTCACGCATCGCTTTCTTTTTTTCACTCAAAAAGATTAATAGATTATAATTCTTGCTTGAAACTTCTTCATTGTTGGCATTGGCACCGCTTATGCGATTTTAGCCGAATCAATATTAGTGCGCCATTCCTCTCTTCTTTTCTTGCCCTCGTTCACTACCAGACCCGTTCGCTTTGTTTCTTTATCAAGTCTGAGATAGCAGAACTCTTTGCCAATTTAGCGTTGACGTCGCCAAGCACAATTTTAACGTCGTGGTGGGGGAAGCGCTCATATGTGTGCTCGAGGCGCCCGTAAAAGGGATATTTGGTGAAGTCATCCTTCTCTGTCGACGGGGCGTGGGCGCAAATTAGCGTGATGTTAAATAATTTCGTACTCGGCGACGGAGTCTTTCTCCTACTACGAATCCGACACCAGATTTGCGCTTCTTTGTATGGCTGCTGTAGTAAAATTCGTATTTCTTGGACGAAGGTGATGCTAGCCTTTAACTTTATGAGAACATCAAATAGTTGGGCAGCGGCACCTTCCCAACTAAGGGAGCGGACATTCCAGGTGCATGCCCTACAATCGTTATCCTTAAATCATTGGCGGGTGTCGTCATCAAAAGGCGGGTCTCTCATCCGAGGCACAAATTGTTTTTTCATTGGATTTTGTTTTTCATGTGATGGGTCCCAAACCTTACGCCGATCTAAGAACGGCAGTCGTGAGCAGCTTGAACCATATGCAAAAAAATCGTTTTTGGCCACCCCCAGGTGAATGGCGAAATTTTTATACAAATTTCCGAGTTTACTTTAAAAGGGAATGCGTAAACACGATTTCTACATCCGATTTCTGTTTTAAACCCAGAAGCAACGAGAAGAAATGTTTATGAAATTATTTAAAAATTTTCATATTCTCCTTAAATGCCTAGAAACACAATACATACAGACGTAAAAACATCCAGTAAAGAAGTACATCTCTACAAATGGCAAATGGGAAATTTCTCGCAAACTGCCTACAAAGCGCTTATGCGTACAGACGACTGTGCCTTTGTATGCAATTGTTGTTGGTTATTTGTAAATTGCACATCACACTTCGTACATTGACTGCTGTTGCATTAATGGCATGTGTGCTCAACAAATATGTATAAATACTTTTCAAGCGGTCCAATTTGGTTTACGGAACCTACTGTGTTCACGTAATAAATTCAGATATTTATAAACACGAAAACATTTTACGCACAGTGAGACGTGTGTTGTTCTGTGTATACGAAATCAACGAAGCGCTTGGAGAAGAGAATGATCAAAATGAGTAACGATCCTGAATACCCAATCTACCGTGCTTTGAGTTCAGCGCTCGGCTGCACTTCAACAATATATTGAGCTCAAAAAAAACCTTACATCTAGATAAGGTAGGTTAGTGGCATTGAACAATTACTACCACTAACCTACCCAAGCTCGAGTTACTGTTGTTTTCCCTAGTATAAAATTAATCCCCGTTAAGATGCCGGTCTTCGGATGGGTGGCCAGACGATTTTAGATATATCATATGACAACATATATTACCACGGATGTTCGCATCACCCGCAACCTATCACTGTAATCCCTCATTCATCCAAAACTCAAACGGCCTATGATCAGGTAACCACGATTTATAAGAGGCCCATTTGTCGGCAAAGAGCAACTATCAAATGGAAGTACTCACACATGTATGTTAACGGCAGCTTCCACACAGCTTCTTTACCGTAATTGTAAACAAAATCATAATTGATTCTTCTCATAAATTATATTGGAAGTCATTCTTTAAAACAACACACTTTGTTTACACAAGTGGCTATTGTTGTCATTAACAAGCCTTCTGCATCTTTGCAACTACAATAAAATGTTCTTATTTTATCTTCATTTCAAGATTAAACTATTTTACAATTCTGGGAAACTAAAAATAAGTAAACAATTTTGTAAGCCTATAAATGAGCTTGGATTTATATTTAAGGGAGTCTTTTGAGAATTACTGGAATAAAGACACGTTCGGTCGAAGCGAACTAAAAACTTCGAAATTTTTAAAAATTGTTTTGACGCAAAAACATAATTGGCGCCCAACGTAGGGCACGAATATCAAGGATCAACGTGGGAGAAAAAATCAAGTACCCCGATCCTTGAAATTTTTTTTAAAGTAAACGCGAAAGGGGAAAAGTACAAGTACCTTAGTTCGTTTTACAAAAAAATAAAAATTAAAAAAGTGTTAAAAAGTAAGAAAACACTAAAAAATTTTAACCACCCTTACAAAGGAAGAAAGTGAAAAAAAAAAAATATCATCTGGAAAGGAAAGGAAAAGGAGCAATTGGAACAAGGACCAGCAGCAGAGAGCGTAACTGGGAACCACAGGATTAAGTAAGAATTCGCCAACAAGTTAAGTTAGCTTTAAATAGTTTTATAAATATTAAATTCCGTGATTTTGAAAAAAAATTAAATTAAAAAAAAAAAATGGGTAATGACCTAAATAAACCTAAATACATTAGGTTGTATTATTGTGATTATTGTAGAGGAGACCACGAGATACTAAAATGTCCTTTATTAAGAAATGAAAATTAAATCTGAAGTTGATACCTAAATAAAAATGACAGATTCTCCAAATCGCTCCAAAAAATTAAATTTTGAAGAAGAAAAGATAGAAAATGAAATAAATAAAATTTTAGAAACTTTAGACTTTCAAGGAAATAATCCTTCTTCTTTGGACCAGGACTCTCTTCAAGATCCTGATGAATTAGATGAAATTTTAGAAGCGTTACACAACCAAGAAATTAATTAAAAACTAATTTAATAAAGGAAAATAAAGTAAATTATAAAAATGGCTCACGGTGAAGCATTGACCGTAGACTTGATCACTAGATTAATCGCGGATAGCAATTTAGAATTGAGACAGGAAGTTCAAAGGTTAAAATTACAACTCGGAAATAATAATAGTAGGGCTACTGAATATGAGGTTGAAACAATTATGATTCTGTCCAATGTCAAGAATCATTGGACGTTATTAAATCCTCATTAGAATTCAGTGGAAAATTGAATGCCTATTTAAGCTGGCGTGAAGCAGCGCATAAAACGATGAGCTTATATGTTAGGAAGAGCAGGAAATATTTTGCTGCTTTAACAATTTTAAGAAATAAAGTGACTAATGAGGCCAATGATGTTCTAACTAATCATGGAACAGTTTTAAATTTTGATGCGATAATCGCACGTTTAGATTTTGCATACTCGGACAAACGTCCAATTCATATAATTGAACAAGAGTTGAGTGTCCTACGACAGGGCACAATGACAGTGATCGAATATTATAATTTAGTCAACAAAAAGTTGACTCTTCTAATTAATAAAACTATAACGACTCATGGTAATTCAGCGGAAATTACCAAAGAATTAAATAAAAGAAATAGGGATCATGCCCTTAGAATATTTATAACTGGGTTAAATGAACCCTTAAGAGATATAATTTTTTCTTTGAATCCTCAGGACCTCCCTGATGCTTTAGCAAAGGCTCAAGAGCTTGAGTCAAATAACCAAAGAGCGCGTTTTGGACAAAATTTTGCGAACGAACAATTAAGGGTGAGACAAAATTACCCAAGCAACAACTTATGATTTCCCCGGCGAAATAATTATTCAGGCGAGCAACAGAATGCTTTTCCCAAAACTCAAGCAAATAATTTTGTTAAAAATCAACAGAGTAGTTACTCAAAACTTGAACCGATGGACGTAGATCCATCCGTTTCCAGGATCTATAATGGAAACTATAAAGCCCGAGTACACCAAAACGCAAATACTACTAATAAAAATACGAGGCCATCATGGAATAATTCAAATCCTAATGCAAATAGTCCTCAAACCCAAAATTACCATGGAGTAAAACGCGCTAGAGAAAGTGAAAAGCTCAAAGGATTAATAACATCCGGGAAGATCATTTTTTAGAAGAAGAGGGGATACCCTCCCCTACATCACAATTTGCGATTATAAATTAAATAAAAGATTTAAAACTCTTGTCGATACAGGCGCAACTTCTTGATACATAAAGCAGGGAATTTATGAAAACAAAAATGAATTGGCAATTTATAAAAGAGTAAAAACCATAAATGGTTACTCAATAATAAAATATTATCATATAATATCTTTGTTTGGGGTAAAACAGGTTTTCTATGAAATATACAACTTGGGATCAGATTTGCTCCTAATATATAATTTTTTGAAAGAAATAGAAGCGCACATTGATTTGAGCAGTGGAAAAATATTTTACAAAATACAACAAGGTCAGAAATTAGTGGAAAAAATATAAAAATAAACTGTCATGATGAAAGTCAAGAAAATGTAAACCCCTTGGAACACAAAAGTTCTAAGGCGGCCGCCGATGGTAATACCGGCAGTAATGAAAGCAAAGTTAATAAAAAATTAAAAAATATTGTGGAACAAAAAGTTTCCACAAAGCCAGCCGAAGATTTTTCCGGCAATATTATATTAAATAAATATTTTTTGTCGCAGCACAATGAGTGTAATGCGAATATAACTGAAAGTTTTTCGATGCTAAACGAGAATGGTTCGGATATACGTGAGAATAGTGACCGGAATAGCGGCAATGGAGAATTGTCGAATTATAAAAAATATGTTAGGAATAAAATTAATAATAATAACGAAGTTGAAAATTCAGAACTTTTTTTTAAAGAATCTCGTCATAATTTTTTCGACGAAAAACTCCTAGAATTTAAAAAACATATTAAAGGAAAAATTTTAAATACACATTCAAATATAAATACCAGTTTTCCGTTTATGACAAATGTAAAAGCAGAGATTAGAACGAAGAGTATTGAACTTGTCTGGAGTAGGCAGTACCCATATCCTTTATCCGTAAATACCTTCATAAATAAAGAAATTGACAAAATGTTGAATGAAAATATAATAAGACCCAGTAAGAGTCCTTATAACTCACCAATTTGGGTGGTACCAAAGAAAGGATTAAATGATGATGGCTCACCAAAACTTAGAATGGTCATCGATTATAAAAAAATAAATGAACATACCATTTCTGATAGATATCCCATTCCGGATACCAATATAATTTTGTCGAATTAAGGCAAATCAAAATATTTTTCAAGCATTGACTTAGAATCAGGTTTTCATCAAATTTTAATGTCAGAAAATGTCATAGAAAAAACGGCTTTTTCCGTTAATAATGGTAAGTACGAATTTTTACGAATGCCATTCGGTTTGAAGAATGCGCCCAGAATTTTTCAAAGGGCAATGGATGATATATTACGTGAACATATAGGTAAAATTGGCCATGTTTATATGGATGATATAATTATTTTCTCAGAAAACCTAACCCAGCATTTGCAGGATTTGGAAACAATTACAGAAATATTGAAGGAAGCTAATATGAAAATTTCGGTAGAGAAATCAAAATTTTTTGAAAGAGAAATAGAATTTTTAGGGTACATAATAGCCCAAAATGTGATCAAAGCAGATCCCAACAAAATAAAATTGATTTTAAATTACCCAATACCCGTAAGTCTACGAGAATTGAGAGGATTTTTAGGAATTGCAGGATATTATCGAAAGTTCGTTAAGGACTATGCTACAATAGCAAAACCATTAAATAGATACCTTTCAGGCGAAAATGGAAGAGTTTCCAAAAATATGTCAAAAGAATTAAAAATTGAATTGGACCAAAATGGAATTTCTGCATTCAATAAATTGGAAAAACATTTAGCGTCAGAAATGGAATTTACGCAACCAAATTATTCAAAAACATTTGTTTTAACTACCGATGCATCAAATGTAGCAGTTGGTGCTGTGCTTTCACAGGAAGGTAAACCAATTATCTTTATTTCAAAAACTCTTAATAAAACAGAAAGAAATTATGCGACTAATGAAAAGGAATTATTTGCCATTGTATGGGCATTGAAAACTCTTAGAAATTATTTATATGGTGTTACAAATCTTGAAATACATACTGATCACCAACCTTTGACATTTGCTTTGTCACCCCGTAACCCTAATCCGAAAATGAAAAGATGGCATGATTTTATAGAGGAGTTTGCTCCAAAATTTATATATCAGCCTGGTAAAACTAATGTTGTGGCAGATGCGCTGTCACGCCTCAAATTAAATAATATGTCTGATGATCCAGAAGATTCAGAAAATAACAATTCACAGCATTCAGCACAAAGTAGTGAAAGTATTCGAATACAGGAAACACAGAAACCTGTAAACCAATTTAAACAACAAATAATTTTATGTAAAAATGGATTCACAATTCATGAGTTGATTGAAAGTTTCGGGAATAAAAGACATTTAATAGAATATGATACGGTAGAAAATCTGTTAACTATTTTAAAAGAATTTATTCAACCAAAATTGGTAACGGCAATTCATTGTACAATAGAGAATTTATATGAAATTCAAGGACCTCTGAAACAAACTTTTCAAAATAAATTTGTGTATACAAATCTTTTTCCAATGGATATTATTAATAGAGAGGATCAATCCGGAATTATTGAACAAACTCATAATAGAGCTCATCGTAGCTTTAATGAAAATATTAAACAAATAGAGAAAATGTATTATTGGCCGGAAATGAGGAAAAGAATGAAAGAATATATTCGTAATTGCATTATTTGTAACAAAAATAAATATGATCGACATCCCAAAAGAATTCCAATAGGTAAAGCTCCAATTCCAGAAAAAGAAGGGGAACAGCTTCACTTAGATATTTTTTACGCGCAAAAATTAAAATTTATTACATGTGTAGATGCTTATTTAAAGTTTTTGGTAATAAAACATATAGAAGATAAATCTAATATCGAAGAAAAAGTTCTGGAACTACTTCAAACCTTCACTGATGTAAAGCAAATAACTTTGGACAATGAATCAAGCTTTACAACACCAACTTTTAAATCTTTAATGCAAAGACTAAATATCGAAATTTATTTTTGCGATACGAGACATAGCATAACAAATGGACAAATAGAAAGAGTCCATTCAACTATAATTGAAATCGCTAGATGCATAAAAGAAGAATATAACATAGTTAGCGACCTTGAAACAATCCTTAGAGCAGCTCAACAATATAATGTGACCATTCATTCAGTAACGAATTTGAAACCTAATGAAGTACTTTACAATAAGGTAAATCATGAGACTTTACCAATAATGCTTAGAAAAGCACAAGAAAAAATGCTTATAATACATAACAAAAATAGGATAGAAAAACAATATTGTCCCGGCCAAAGCGTTTATGAAAAGGTCATAGGAGAGAGGAATAAGCTCAGACCTAGGTATAAAAAACAACAAGTTAACGAAAATTTAGAAAATAAAATAATAATAAATAATAGAGATAGAATCATACATAAGGATAACGTTAAATCTTAACTTTTCACAGATTTCTAAAATGATATTTTTAATAATTACATCCCTGTTCGGCTCAATAACTGCTGACATCGTGGATTACACCAGACAAAATTATGTATTAATCGAAAATGGATACGCCTCTATATACGAGGATTATGGAGATATTTTTCATATTACAAATTTAACATATTTAGAAAATTTAGTAGAGGAAGAAAAAACAAACTTCTATAATATTCCATTTTTTCAGTTACCAAAACTAATTATGATAAATTGAGCATAAAAAGTTTAGATGACGAATCTGATATTGTGTTAATCGAAGTTCTATTAGGGCAACTAAAACAAACCCCTTTCAGGCAAAGGAGAGGAATAAATGAATTGGGAACACTTTGGAAATGGATAGCAGGGACCCCTGATCACGATGATTTTATAAAAATTAATGACAAATTAGATGAGTTGGTTGAGAATAATAATAAACAGTTTACAACGAATTCAGAAATTTTTAAGGTTATTACTGAAATAACCAATACAGTAAATACAATTAAAGGAGATTCGTTTGTTAAAACGTTAAAGAAGAAAAGAAATCAGTATATAAAGCACGAGCTTCAAAATTTAATAAATACAATCACTCTTGGGAAAGTGGGAACACTAAACCCAGTAATCTTACATTTGGATGAATTGAAAAATATAACCGACCATCAAAATAGCTTAATGTCAATTACAGATTTAATGGACATATCAGAATTTAAAATTGCTCAGAAAAATAATGTAATCATAATTTATATTAAATATCCAAAAATTCTATTTACTTGTAAGTATTATGAAACTAGAAGTATAGCGCAACTAGATGGTAAGTTGATAATTGACCAAAATGTAATAAATTACAACAATGAATTTCTTAATGTAAAAAATTGTAAAACTGAAATTACAAGCACTTACTGCAAATTGAACAAACAACAATAAATAATATAACTTATGTGAATATTGAAACTAAGATTTGGAACTATCTAACGCAAAATCATGTTAATAATTTTGAAATACTAGAATATATGGAAACTACAAATGAACATTTAAAATTAGAAAATATAAATTTTCTAAGTAAGAAAAATGAAGATAATAAAAGACATTCAATCCATTTCTATACTTTTATAGCTTTTTGCATAATTTTGACAATTTATTTATGCAAAAAGTTGATCAAATCAAACAAAACTAAAAAACAGAATGAAAATTCCGAATTTCAACAAATTTCATATAATGTAATTTTGGATCAAATTCATAATTTAACAAAAAATAAAATTGAATCGGAGACGATTCATCTTAGAGAGGGGGGAGTTAACGGCAGCCTCCACACAGCTTCTTTACCGTAATTGTAAACAAAATCATAATTGATTCTTCTCATAAATTATATTGGAAGTCATTCTTTAAAACAACACACTTTGTTGACATTAGCAAGCCTTCTGCATCTTTGCAGCTACAATAAAATGTTCTTATTTTATCTTCATTTCAAGATTAAACTATTTCACAATTCTGGGAAACTAAAAATAAGTAAACAATTTTGTAAGCCTATAAATAAGCTTGGATTTATATTTAAGTGAGTCTTTTGAGAATTACTGGAATAAAGACACGTTCGGTCGAAGCGAACTAAAAACTTCGAAATGTTTAAAAATTGTTTTGCTTGACACAAAAACATGATTTGCATACATATATGTATTTCATTCTGTATGTATAGTATATGTATATATAAATGTATATTTAACTTATCTTCCTCTTGTTATTGTTGTTGTTGTTGCTGTGGAGTGCTCTTAGGCCATTGGCTTGGGGTCTTCACACCCTCTCTTTACTTCCAATGGTTACCACGTCGGCACCTGAAATTCTGACGAACGACGGAACGTTTGGCGTTTGCCGGGTTGTAGTTGCATTCTTTCGTTGATTTTTGTTGTCAGTTCGGTCGATAGTGGCTCGACTGCACTTGTCACAGCTATTTATCACTTTCGCCAACTACTTCTTGTTCTGACGGCTGCACCTCGAGAGCAATATCCCTCAACCACTGCTCGAAATCGCGGTCTCCGCTAATAGGGTGAGTGCACTCTCCACCTCGACGCTGTTGTCCTCTTCGTGTGCCGCCGTCGTGTCTTTAATCGCTAGATGCTTGTTGTGGTGGTCGTGTGTGTGCAATCCGATCATCGAAGATCCTCTTCGTCATCCTGTCGCGACAGGTGTATTCGGTATACCCGTCCCCCAGTCTCTGGTTGCCTTCTTCGCTTATGTCGATCTCGTCCCTCCTAACGTCTTCTTTTTCTTCATCTGATTAGATCACTAACGGTGTTGGGGCTCTTATCACCTCGTTTGCCTCTTCTTCCTCGTCGCATTCGCTTATTGTTATTTCACTGTTGATGATGAACTCTGTCGTACTCGCTTCGCTATCGGTTTCCTCGTCTTCATTCCGGGATGCATTTATTCCCGCCTCAGTTAGGTGGCATAGGCGTACTTTCAACGTACCGCAAGTGGTTATTGAATTCAATATTTTTGTTTGGCCGCTGATCACTCTTGACTGTATATTTCACTTGTGTATTATGTTCTTTTATAGTAAGCTCGCTTCTCTACAACTTTCCCTTGTCACAAACTGTATTTTTCCTTTTTCGCATTTTGTTATTGTGTTTTCCAAATTTATGTTTATTGCTTCTATGGCTTTGTTATTGTTTTCAAATTTTTTAAGTGTTGTGCAATGTTGTATATATGTTCAAAGACAGGGATTTTGTATTGGAATTATTTTATTCTACATATATGTATTTCATTATATATGTATAGGTATTGAAAAATATTTATCGGTCTTTTTAATAATAATTCTTAAACACAAATTTTTCATGGCCCATATATGGCACTTACAGCCTCATTTCATGCAATGTTCGATAAGAGCGGATGCAAGTGTGCACATTATTCACATACAAACATATACCTATCATTATCAAACACGTGCTAATCAGCTGACTTTAATTTATGACGCTCATGTGTTTATTATTATTATTATTATTTCATATACTTGTTTATCAAAACATTATTCTTCGTTGCTAATACCTTATACATACATATACAGCTTAGCCAGCGATGTGCTGTAGAGGGTTTGTTTATAAACTCTTTCACTTCTATTGAGGAAAATTCGTGCGAGCTTAAAAGCTGGTTATTCTGAGAGAAAATGAGAGAAAGAGAGAGAGAGATTATTTTTTCACGCTCAGACCACCAAATTAATGATTTATGTTGTCATCACTACAACGAGTCTCGTTGTTTATTCAAAATAAAAGCTTTTTACAAGAAAACAGGTTTGAGATTGAATTTTCGAATTAACTGAAAACTGTTATTATGGATGCATAATTTTATGATGGAACATTAACAACGATACTCTTCGTGTACGGGGGTCCTACTGTAGCTGTAAAGCTTTTAGTAAAATTCTCTTCGGTAGAGAGAAAGCTCAGAATGAAAAAAAGTCTTGTATGTTTCTGATGAGATTTTTCTCAAATTCTGTGCGCATGTGACAAAGTTCTACTCCACTTCTAGGCTCACCATATGTGCTACTCTCTTAGTTTCTTATATGTTTGTACATACGCTCTTGCCAGTGGTGAGTTTGCGCGTAACTATCGATACAGATTTTTGTGCAAGATATAAACTTGTGTATATTTTTTCTACTTTCTCTGTACACATACGTTATTTGTTATTGCTTTCAAAGTGTTCTTATCAGTTATTGATAATAATAATCTTAAAAATATATTTAACCGGCAAAAGCTTTCAATTTAGAATTTTTTATGTCTATTGACTACAAAGCTGGAAGCTGCAAAAATTAAGTGATTTAATTACAATAAAATTTAATTTTTTTATAAAGAAGAACGATATTTCTTGCAAACGTTTTATTCATAAAAATTTTTATCATCGTCAACATCAAAATCAAGCGAAGAAAACTGGACTCGATTGTATTCCTAATAAGAAATAAAAGCTTCTCATAAAAATTCATCCGTCGTTCCGAGAAGGCTTGGAATAAACTTTAGGTTTTCTCCATTTGCTGGACATAACATAACATATCAAAATATAGAGACGCACACCACAAATTGAAGAGGAACTCGGCGAAAATCGGTTCAGTAGCAGCTTTGGTTTCGTTTCAAATTGTTTAGGCTCTAAGTCTAAATTTACACATATCTTTGTGCCACCCTAATGTTTGCGGTCAGTGCCGTTTGTTCGTTTCGTTAAGTTTTCCGTAGTTTTCAAATACGGCATTTTCGCCAACTTTTTTTCGATAAAAAAAAACTTTTTTTCGCTTTTGGTTTTACCATCAGTCCATTCTGAGTTATCACCCGCATAAGCACATTTCCATTACATTAAGTAAAATTCTAAAATTCTTTCAATAAAATTAGAATCATCTCCCTTTTCAAAATCGTAATACACCGGCGCCATAATTCACAATTAAGCGTCGCTGTATTTACATTGTAGAATGGTTTCCCCAACATATGTGACAGGCTTTCTATGATTGTATTTTCCTCTTTATCATTCTTACATCCCATGCAACATCTTCTGAAAGGAGCTCCTACCCTGGCAGTACGAAAAGTCAATAGGCTGTCAAGACTCCTATAATTTTAAAAAGTACACATTTTTTCAGAAATGATTCACAATGTGTTGGCCAGGCCCAACTTTAATGCAGCTTGTGTGTACACAAATATCACACAATAGCTGATTTCATGAGAGAAAGTCTATCTAGCTGTCCTTTCTTAATTTGTTCCTCTCCATGACCTCATTACCAGCTAAATTTCGTAAAGTCTGTCCATAATTTGTGACAGTCCAGCACACTTTTAGAGTTTATGAAGCCTAAAGCTCCTATTGGAAATAGTTAGAAATATATTTTTCAGCAGTCTAAAATAATGTCAGTGAAAATTTATCTTACGAATTACATTTAACCCGGATGTTTATACTTCGTGGTAAAATAAAAAGAAGACTTAGCATTGCAGTATCTGTGGATTTCACTGTACAGCAAGCTCTTATTTGCATTTATGAGAAATAATTTCATATAAGAAATACGCTCTAGGTGTCTTTCTTCAGATAGGTGGAGTATTTAAAAGTGTCTCCAACGACTAAGTCTGATAATATGGAAGCAGCCCGGATAGAGCCTGCTATCTTATTATGAATGAAAACAAAAGCTCTACTGGGCTGCAGGAACAAATGCAATGAAAAGAAAATTAGCCCGTGGAGGAAATATAAAATGTCCTTATAGAATTAGGCTGATGGCCTATGCAGACGACACAGCTATACTAGTGACGGGAAGTTCCTAGACACAAATAGTAACGCAATAGAAAATGTTCCAAATGCATCCGCTAATTTAGACCTAAATGCCGAAAATATGGTTATTCTTTACAAGGATAAACAAGATCCCGGCATGCAAGCCCCATAAGTTCAAAGTGGTTGAGCTAACAACTAAAGTACCTGACAGAAGTTTGGATAGCACACTGATGTGAAAGGGAGAATGAAAAAGGGCAGTGGTGTCCTCTACACATGTAACAAGGATACTAGGGTATATGGTAAATGGGGACCAACGTCTGGCTGCACCACAGCACTAGTAAAACCGCTCTGCATAACAGAAACGCTAAGTATCGCTTCCAACGGCTGTACCAGAAATGTTACTCAACCCACTAAAAAATCGACATAGCAGTGAACAACGAAAACAGCAAGAGGCTTCGTGTATAGCTAGAAAGAGGAATATATAAGTCACATTAAAAGAGGATGGATGGCGCAGGAGCATTCGGTCCGCCAATATCTACACAGACGAATCAAAAATGGTTAAAAGAGTGGACACGGAAATCTATTGCTCAGAGCTAGATCTCGAGCGATCTTTCAAGGTTTCAGAGTACCGCATATAACGTTAATGTATCATATTTCTTCTGAAAATGTCCTTAGAAGCGGGAAAGTAGTAAATTTGCGGCAGGAAGTCCTCAAGGTCATAGAAGTATAAAAATTAATTATCAAAACTCTCCTAACCCTCGCAAAAAGTCTTTTTGTACTACATAAATAACTACTTCAGCTCAAATTAAAATGAACCTCTATCTGGATAATTGGCTTCAACAGTTTCTACCTAGCTCTGGAGGTAAAAGAGAAGTTGCTTTGGAGGAGCCACTCCGATATATTCCGCTAACGTCTAATGCCAGCGCAATGGGGTAAAATGTTTGGATTATGGAGATTAATTCAAAAATCAAATTTCAAGATACAAGTAAGTTTTTGGCACCAAACGAATGTAAATAAAATCCTCCATCACTATCCAAAAAAATTTTTTCACAGTTTTTACAGTTTTCTTGCAATATTCTCTGCAAATTGCAAGTTTATTTCTCTTTGTGTGCACACAGAGAAATATGTGATTTTTTCAATTTTTCAAAGTTATTTATTCCTTTCACTGGGAAAATCTAGCAAAAATTGTAATGGAGCCTTTTTACTCAAGTAATTCAATAAATTCAAAGTGATTTCATTTGTTTGTTACATGTCTTCAACTATTTTAATTTTTTTTTTGCGCGAAAGCCTTAAAATATGGGGTTTTCCACCTTATATGCAGACATATAGTTGTGAGTTAAGCGGAGTAAAGCAAATCTTGTTTCATTTCTGTAATCTATGGCTATTGTAGTTTATTTTTGTAAAAAAAACGGTTGCACCAATACTGCGTAACTTCCCAGTAAATGCATTTCTATATGCGAACTGCCTAGTCAAATATACACGAATTTCTCAAGGCAGAGCAAGTATAAATTCAGAAATTGCAAAATAAACGAAAGAGTTCGTACAGAAATACAAAATCTAGTTATTTCGGTTCTACCGTATGGAAATAAATATTGGGATATTAAAGAAAATTTAATTTTGTCTATGGTTAATGGACAAGTATGCAACGCATTAACAGAAACAACATCTACACACAAAAATGTCAATTATGTGGAGCTAGCTCGAAAGATATTAATAAAATTGATGAAATGGTAAAGAAAGATTTAAAAATAGAAAATTTACAATTCGGTCTTTCGATACATCGGATAGGTTCTTTGAAAGTCTGCTCCACTTATCGTATAAATTGTGCATAAAAAGTTGCGAGCTCGAATAGTAAGCGAGAAACTATTAGTTTTGGAAAATAAAACACGCATTCAAAAATAATTTAAATATAAAATTGGTCTGATTGTTGACCAACCGAAACCTGGCTTTGGAAATTCTAATGATAGCAACACTTCCAGGCATTTTTTTCAAAATCCCGAGATGTCAACAGCAATTATTAAAGTTAATATAAATTTCCGGTAGTTGTTTCTAGTGGGCACGATATTGACGTACATAAATTTCGTGACTACGCTTTAAATACAGCAAAATATTTCGTTGAACGTTATCCCTGGCATAACATGCCTCCAACACTTCACAAACATTTCATCCATGGACCAAAGATAATATCTTACGCTCTGTTACCAATCGGACAATTATCAGAAGAAGCTCAGGAAGTTCGAAACAAAGATTTTAAAACTATAGAGAACGTTTTTCTCGCAAGTGCAGTAGAAATGAAGACATATTTAACAAACTTTTAATTAGTTCGAAAGAAAAAATTACCATAAAGAAGAAGAAAATTACCTTAAAAAAGTGAGGGACTTACCGGAAGAAGCTTAGAGATGATCGTGATGGAGAGTGGCAACAATAATGAAGTTGATCATAATGATGATGAAGGCGATGATGACAATTCAAGCAAAGAAGATTATGATCTTGAATATGATTATGGTGATGAAGAAGCAGTTTATATATTTTAAATTAAATTTGAACTTTTAATAAATAAAAAAAACGATGTTCACCGTATTTTGTTTTTTTTTTATGATTTAAAAAAAATCATTCAAATAACTCTAATTGCATAATTATTTTATTTCTTTATGACTAATTAACTAAACAAAAATAACTTTTTCTTAACTAGAAGGATTGTAGGAGTAGTATCTTCATTTGGAGCACCATTTACCCCACTATGCGTCGGGTTTTTAAAGGTCCAGTTGCGAGTGGGCATCGGTTTTGAAAGAAGTAGATCGCAATGTAATTGTGCGCAAAATTGAAACGGACCCGCCTAACGAGGTTTCACGCTGGATTTGGTACAGTAGAAACAGCTTCCAATGTAAAGTTTATCAACGCCTCGGATAAGGTACCCCACTTTCATGACGACCACTTCAAACATATAAAGGACTATGATTTGATATAAAGGTATGCACCCGGTATGTCCAATCCCTCAATTGGAAAGGTGCAATACTAAAGGCTGACATCGCCGTGTCCAAGGAAAGCAATGAACGGAACGAGGGCATTTAAAGGAGCGCAAATATGGCGTCGGCCTGTGGTAGGAGAGAGGCTCCGTAACCGACTCCTAGCATTCACTCCGGTGGATGCACGTCTCGTCACAATCCGCAACAAATCGACATTTTTCAACATTTCGATTCAACAACTGATTTGCACCGACACCCCAACAGAACTAAGGTTGCCTTTTAAACCTACTGTCAAAATTGTGCTTGGCGACTTCAACGCCAGACTGAGCAAAGAAAAAGAAGATTTCGGCACAATTGTCGGAAAATTTGGCAGCACAAAACGTCCCCAAATGTTGAAAACCAGCGGCTACACACTAAATTTTTCTCATTTTTTCATAAAAGCAATACTTTCTTACTTAAGCTCAGAAAATGTGAAATAATTAAACGTAAAAAAATAGTTTTTAACACCTTCAAAATATAAATATATATTATATAATATATTCAATGCCTTAATTCAGCATATTAGCAAGCTTCATCATTGGCAATTACTGTAATACTATACATAGTAATGAAGCATCACCATCGCTTGCCTGCATACAATATTTGCAAATACGAGTATATATTACACGTATGTATGTACAATATGCGCACTTTGGTGGTCAAACGTTTTTCCACCAACTGGTGGTCGCCAAACTTTTAATAATATTATTAATTTAATTCCAAAAAGCAGCTGTTTTCTAAAACTTCACAAATTGTTGTGCATATGCCCAACGTGCTAACATTTACACATAGTTGTGCGTACAACTAATGCTCTAGCTAAAGCAAGCGTCAATGTTAGAAAATAATATGATCAATAGGAAAAATTTGTTTAATTTATAGTTATTCATTTTTAGTCGATTAGTTGGGTATAATAAAATTGTGAAACCGTCAAAATCCATTCAGACTATGTTAATATTGGTGTAGTAAAAAGTAATCGATTATGTTTCTAATACATGGCGTTGTTTATCTGTATCTCGCATTGCATAAGTCCGATGGCGTTAGAAAGATGACATTTCGTACCAAAAAACCTTTTCTGATAGTTTTTGAGTGGTTGATTCACTTTTGTTTGACCGTTCGTCAAAAATGGACCCTAGTAAAGAGAAAATACGCTAAATTTTATAGTTTTTCTTCGATAAAGGCGAAAACGCTAGCCAGACGGGTGGAAATATGAATAGCATTTATGGTCCTGATACTGTTACAGTCAATCATGCACACTTTCGGCTTCATTCCGGTAAATTTCATGTAAAAGATGCTTCACGAAGTGGAAGGCCAATTTGTCAAAAATGTCGATAAAATCATGGACTTGTCGAGTCTGACCGTCATGTAAGCATTGTTTCGATTCCCAAGAGCTAAAGATTGCACAAAAAACTGTTAGGAACCATTTGAATAAGGCTGGATACGAAAAGAAAAAATTAAACCATTCAATTTTACGCAAAAATAATGGATTTCTTTTTACTACCCACACATACTCTCTGAAAATAACTTCAATAACCGAAGAAACGTTGCATATTTATAGGAGACATTTTTATTTCTATTTTCTAGGGACTCTAAACTATTTCGTTTAAAGATTTTGCCTAGGTAGAAAATCGTTTTAGCGGTTTCAAAGCACCAATCATGTATAAATATAAAGATATTTTCTAGGCAGACCCCTACTAAAGTGTTCCAAAGAATAATTTTCTAGAACACTTGAATACTCTGATGGCCTTCTGAACTTATTTTTTTTAAGATAATTATTGTGGTAAGGTTAAAATGTTTGTTTTTTTTTCGTGGAATTTAATTCACTCCGAAATAGTGTATATTTCATTAAATTTAACAGCTTAATGCTTGGGGTTGTCTTCAATTTGTCTAATCGCTCCCATTTGACCACCGGTCACCGGACTGTTGGATTTTACATTTATTCCTCAGGCGCACCCCTTCATCGTTTATTATAATTTACATGCATTTTGTTTCAAAGAATTTTGTCAGACAGAAATTTAGAAAATGGACATTCGATAGCTTTGATCACCTAAGTAATTGTAGTCAGTTGCCAATGGGAACTCCCAGTAATATTATGAACACCCCTCTTAGTTCATAAGTTCTTAATACAATATTACTGCCATTTTGAAGATCAGGGTTGGGGTTCTGGTTCGAACAACAATCAAATTTATATAAAATTAATTTTTCTAATTGCGGTCGCCCTTCAACAGGGAATGCCAAGCCCTCCAAATGCGTTTCTGACATGAAAATCAAAGCTCATAATAAAAAACCATCGGCCATTCGGCCGTGGGAAAAATATCAAGACGGAAACCACAAATTGGAGGATTAGCTCGGCCGAAAATTACTTCAGCGGTAACAAAATATCAATTATATTTATAAGAGGGAAAGTTCATTACTTCCACAATGAGGATATGGATGAAGAGAATACCCGTACCAACATCACCATAAGTCAGGGAGTCGAGATACCCGTTCTAATGACTAAATGGTCAGTGAATGGTAATTGAGGAGCTGATCACATAAGGACCCTTCCTACGCCTGGTGAGGTCGGAAGTAACAAAATTTCTCTCACGAATAAAATACTTAGGCGACAACAACAATCGGAGAACATATAGAGACTTTGTTCCAGCCACCAAAAGGGAAGTAACCCACTAACGAAGCGGAAAAATTGTGATGTAAGCTTAGTCTGGATCATGGATGGGACCACTATAATAGGTATTAAGCTTCTATCGAAGCTAGGTAAAAAGCTCTGGGGTTTAATAATGTTGTCTTTTATTATTCGGGATAAGAGAACAAAAACAAATAGAAATGATCGAAAAATGCTTAATTGTTTTTAAAAATATTCTCCATTAGGATCTATACACTTTTGACGCGTTTTGAATCAATTGTACAAGCACTTATACCTCTCTGATTGAGGTATCTCCTAAACATGAGCAATGAACGCATCAATCGCCTCTTCAGGTGTAGAAAAACGTTGACTTCTCAGTTTATTTTTAACGTACATTTGGAGCCATTTCAAGCCATACGGTGGATGACTCATCAAATTATGTTTTGAATGCTCAGGAAAGCAGATGTTTCAGTTGAGATGTGAGAGCTAGCATAGTCATGGTGGAGAGTGATTCGTTTTGGACGGAGTGCTTCATGCTTAAACAATTTTTGTTGGATTCGGCTCATCATCAAACATTCATGCAATTGACTGATATTTACTTCTGGGGTCATACGCGTAAATCCACAGTTCATCGCATGTCTGTTTCTCTCAACTAATCGACACGAGCCATTTTTTTTGAGCAGTTGACTAATTGTGTGGGAACCAACGTGAATAAATTTACTTACAATCAAATATTCATGCACTATTGGATGTATGTTGATCTTACTAATGTCTTAATCTCTCTTGAAGCATCATCATACTGTGCGCTTTTCGGAACAACAACTGAATTTGGACGACCTTCACGAAATTCGTATTGTAGTGATCTACGACCTCAACACTGGTTCTTGATAGAGCTTCAACTGCAAAGATTGAATTAAGTTCACCGATGCCCTTTTGCTGAGTTAACCTACGCCGAAAGTTGTAAAAAAAATATTCCCGTGGTGTGTTTGACCGAGATGAATCTTTTTAGTTACTGCAAACAAACGAATAGCCCACGTAGGTCAAAATGTTCTGAGTATATATAACAACAAAAACGTAAGCCCTAGTATCTGCTGCAAAAGAGGCAATACCGAATATTGATGACTGGCAGCTTATAAAAAACTAGAAGCCCAATAATTCCAGCTAGCTGATATTAATAGCAATTTGTGAGATATCGTTAGAGGCTTTATCGAAAGCTAACGAAAGAGTCAGCCTCGGCATCTGCAAGATCATGGTGATAAAATATTAGTAAATATTAGTTCGTTCGGTTTTTATCTAAGAGATGGCGTTATTGTCCATAGTACCAGTATTAGGTACCGCATCATGTCATACGGTGCTGAAAACGTGTTCATTCGCGCTAAGAGTTTGTCTTTAAGAGTTTTTCGATTGATTGACTCAGTACGTTGTGAGCGCTCGTCAAAGATGGACACCAGCAAAGAGAAAATTCGCTATATTTTACAATTTTTCTTCGATCAAGGCGAAAAAAACAATCAAAGCGGCTGAAACAATTAATTTAGTTTATAGGCCCGATACTGTAGCACAAAAGTGGTTTGCTAGGTTCCGTTCCGGTAATTTCGATGTCAAAGCTGCAGGCTCCATGATTGAAACCGTGGCTGTCCACAAACGTTATAAGCACCAAATGATTCAAACGCAGCCTTGAAGTGTAACAGATGAAATATTTAGGTCTGCTGAATTCAAACAGCGCATCTAGCCACAGGTTGTAATTTCCCGGGCAGTACTCTTGCTGCCCATTTACCTAAGAAAATGTAACTAATTTAATAATAAATTAAATTCCATAAAAACAGCTTGAGAATCAATCGCCATCGTAGTTTTCCGCAGTGAACTTCTGTGGAACGAGTCATTTGTTGTAGTAATGAAAGTTTTTTATGTAATATTTGTTGTTGCAACTCGGCTCGTTTCGTGGGTACATGTGGTTACATCTCGTGTACTTGTTGTTTTCGTTTCCGGATTTTTTGTTTTTTTTAAGTGCTTCCAATTGATAGCACGAGTTCATGCAGTTAGTTAGCCAGCAAAGGAACAAATAATAACAGTTGGTTGTTGCATTTAAATGAAAATTGTAGAAATGAAATTGTTTTTGGTTAGCTTTTTGAAACAGGAAAACGTGTTGACAGCAGTTGCAATAATGCAGACGATGCATTTTGAAAGGAAAGACACAGTTATGCTCAGCCATATATACCTATAAATGTACGTGTATGTACCTATTATTGTTTATGCAGGGTTAAGAATTTGAGGAAACAGTAAACTACAGATGGCGCTGATGTCAGGTAAATATGAAAAACCACATTTGTGGTCTGATCTGGCGCATTCGGATACTTATGAAATGTTAAAATTTAATTATCACATGGCATGAAACTTGTAGATATGATGGTACACTTCACTTACAGTATTATTTTAATATAATTTAAAACTGCTTCAGTCACATCACTTTGCAAAAATTTATCAAGCATGTTCTCTTCAAAGTGAAAGTAGAACGAAAATAATTCAATTAAACATTTTGGTGTTCTTTATTCCACTCTTTTCAAATCAATTTCATTTTGTTTTTGTGTGTGAACTTAGCAGACGGCTGTCCAAAATTTGAGAAAAATTATATTATTTTATAAAATTAGCAAGTATGTATGTATTAAATATTAAAAAACAAACCATTTTTAGAGAAAAATATAAAAATTGTCACCTCCACTTTTTCTAAAACAATATGTATATGCGTACGTACATACGTACATATACTTCCAGTGGTTTTTGGTTAAATCCTACCAACAACCACACTACCCACTGAACAAACGAATCTCCGCACAAATTGGAAGGTGACAAAACAATCTAACAGAGCGACCGGGCAGCTAAGTGAAGACGGCGTGGGTCGCTATATACGAACACTAACAAAAACTTTTAGCACAGGAAGAAAAAACAACACCAACTGAATTTTACTGACGCGGTAAATAAATCGATTGGCTTTAGACCTGTTCTGGTAGTGAACGAGGGCAAGGCGAAATGTCTCCTGCCATCACACAAACAGTCATTGCATTCGCGACTTGGCTCCCATGTCACTGTTGACAGTCATAACATCGAGGTCGTAGATAATTTCGTCTATATAGGAACCAGCATCAACACCAATAATAATATCAGCCTTGAAATCCAGCACAGAATCACTCTTACCAACAGGTGCTACTTTGGACTAAGTAGGCAATTGAAAAGAAAAGTTCTCTCTCGGCGAACGAAAACCAAACTCCACAAGTCTCTCATCGTTCCCGTCCTGCTATATGGTGCGGAAACATGGACGATGATAACATCTGATGAGTCGGCGTTAGAAGTTTTCGAGAGAAAAGTTTTGCGTAAGATTTATGGTCCTCTTCGAGTTGGCAACGGCGAATGTCGCAGACGATGGAACGATGAGCTGTACGAGTTATACGACGACACTGATATAGTTCAGCGAATCAAGAAGCAGCGGCTACGCTGGCTAGGCCATGTGGTCCGGATGGGCACGAATACTCCAGCTTTGAAAATTTTCGATGCAGTACCCGCCGGTGGAAGCAAAGGAAGAGGAATACCTCCACTCCGTTCAAAGAACCAGGTAGAGAAGGACCTGACTGTACTTGGTATTTCCAATTGGCGTCACACAGCAAAAAGAAGAAACGAATGGCGCAGTGCTGTTAACTCGGCTAAAATCGCTTAAGCTGTGTCTACGCGTAAACAAATCGCACGACAACAATAATTCCACGATAGAACAAAGCTACATGTATATGTTTATACACAAAATAAACAGAATATATGTTTGGGGTGCACTCGAGGTGTGGTCCAACCAAACTGGTTATGACCCCACTTGTGCTACTCCCGTGCTGCCGGGGGTAACTTTAATCCACCTGTATGACTGGGCTCTGGGTGCGGGATGCTATAAGGATGGGTTTGGGAAAAACGAAGGAAGCAACACTGTCGACACGACAACAAGTGGACAAAAAATAAATCAACAAAATCACAATTATGGTTTCTCAGTCGGGTGTGGGTACCCAACTTTGGTGCTCCTCCGGACGATATCGCCAAGCTCCGGTTCCGTGGGCCTCGGCTGCCCTCACACAAGCCCCTACTGGCTTAAAATTTTCACTAGGCCTCGACTAGCCTTAATACAACTATTTGCCTCGACTGGCAAAGCACTACTCTATATTTATTTTTCACAAACGAAAAAAATAGGTGCTTCCGCTTTCAAAGACTGTGAGAATCTGATTCGGCACACACTTACGAGCCAGGCCGCAAGCTACGCGTCGACCTTCAGAATTCTTTGGCGAGTGTGTATTGGTGCCCAATCGTTTGGCGCCGCCCCCATTACCCAAAGGGACAGAGTTGTATAGCGCACGCCACCATGGCACACCAAGTACACTGAGATAATTTTCCCCTCGTCGTATAAAGAGAAAGGCGACACCCGTTTTTACGGAATACCCGCGCAATGCATTCCGTTTCCCTAATTTTTGTTAGTGGAGGAACCGTTTTGTACAAACACCTCCTTTTGGAGACTTATACCACTGGGTAGGCACACACCGAGTGCAACCGTGCCAACAATCCATGGCTTTAACTCGCTATTAACGTATTCCCTGCCTTTCTCAATTCTGAGCGCTTTGATTTGGCAATCAACTAGTGTCGTTCTTGTGGAAACGGTAACGCATGCACTTTACCTCTCATCGCTGCTCAACTCATGCAGACTTTGGTAATTCAGATAATCGTATCTGTTGAACCAAACCTCGTTGCAAGAACATACAAATTACATTTTCAAAAGCTTTTAAGAATAATAGCACCATGCTTGTTTTTGATCAATCCATATTCACGCATTTCGACCGCGTGTAACACATTTTTCAATCGAAATGTTCTATTATTTTTTTGAAGTAAAACTTCTCCCTTTGCCCATCTGTAATTACGATAACGTTGAACTTCTTCTGTGATTTCTTACCTTCGTTTTCTCGTGTTAACTACACTCGTTACTCTCCATCTTCTTTCAGTTAGTTTTTCTGCTTCCTTCTTTCTTCCTTTTGTTTCAAAGAATTGAGCATCAGTAGACTATAACACGTTTCTACCGCTACGATGAAATTTTCAATGGAAGTAGGTAAACTTGATAGTAGAATTATACTTAACAATTCATTATCTAAAGCAATTCCAATATCAGCCAACTTTCTTGCTACTCTAGTAAATTCATTTATAAACTACAACATATTTTCATCTTCACACATTCGCTTATTCGGCATCTGTTGGACTTTCCTCAGTTACCACTTTCCATATTCCGCAATGATTCAACACACTTCGCGTCTGCAGTGTCCATGTCTCAAAGCCCGAGTCACTAGAAGAAGATGCTTGTTATTATGGTAATGTCAGATTTCAACAGTTTTGAATAATTCACCACGCTTACTCAACTTTCGAAAAAATTCTAGCACATAAATAAAGTAATTCTGGCGGATCTTTCACTTGAACGATTGGCTCCAGTACAAACACAGGAAAATACAATATAAACCTCATATAAAGAAAACTTCCTATCTTATAGCCTATTTCCACCAAGCACTTAAATGCATTTAAGGCCTCTGTTAAGTGAATGAAATGTCAAACGTTTCCACCGAAAGTGAGTTAATTCAAACAGCTGATTTTTGTTTACATTTGCAGTTTGCAAAATTTGTCACATGTATTAAAGTCATGAATTCAAGAGACCGCATTTATTTTATTTTGCTATTTATACAATATTATGATTTGCAAGTGCAGATTATTGCTGCACGGACAGACGCTGCTGAAAGGAAACTGCTTTTTTGCATGCTAGCAACTGCCAGTGACTTCGATCCCCGATTGCGTTAACTCCACCGCCATTTCTTTGTATACATGAGAGTTTTTTCGGCAACCTTTCAATTCCTGAGCTCTTCCTTCCCATCAATCCAGGAAACTTTCTTCCACCGTAAGGTTCCACTTGCGTCGTTTTGTTTCCATTTTCAGTTTAGTTTATTTTTTTAAGTAATTATTTATTTTGTTTTTCTAGAAAACCACAATTGGAGGAGTAGCTCGGCCGAAAAATCGCTTAACCGGTTACAAAGCGCACTCATAGATACATAAATGTTTGTTTTGCGCCAATTATGTATACATAATTATTTGTTTTGCGCAATCAGCTGATAATTGCCAGAGTCGCGTATATTTTTATGTTGAGGGGATCGTTTGAAATTCCACAATTGCTTTTTGTTTGTTTTTTTTTTTTATTTTATTTTATTTTTTAAAGAGGAGAAGCATTATTTTCGCCAAATACTTAATATATGCTTTTATGTCAATATTAATGCAAAAAAGTAACTTTTGCAGAAAAAATTTCACCATGCAAAATAACCCTCATTAAATCCGAAAATACACGACTCTGGCAAGAAATCTACCGAAACGTCCGAAATGTTTACATTAGTAGTGATTGCATCGACTGTTAACATAACATTTTCTGTTAAATTACCGAAAGTGCGTTAACTCACTTTGAAACGTGAGTTAACACACTTTTATCAACAAGAAACACATGATAATTTAGCATTTAAATGCGATTTTTAAATGCATTTAACGTCCGGTGGAAATAATCTATTAGTTAAGTTATACCTACTTTTTGTTCCTACATAGCAAACTTCTGGTATTTGATTTCTAAAAAATCTCTCGCCTTTTTCAATTCCCCCTTGGGAAACCTCAAGGCGCTGCTGAAACCCCACCTCTCTCAACAAAATCATTCTCCTTTTCTCTTTTCTTGCTCTTTCACCGATTTCTGCCTCGTGCTCTCACGAGCCTAAGCCAAAAATATTTCGCTATAATTGAAGATATTTTATTGGAAATTTTTTTTGCATAATTTCTATTTAACATTTACGGTGGTTAAGATTAAATAAAAAATTTTAAGAAAGGTAATAGTTATTTCATAAATACACGTACTTACAAATCAGAAAGTCGATTGATGGCTTTATCGCGAATAGGTCTTTATGCCGCGTGTTCATATGTACATGTCGATACTGATGTACATATGTAAGTATAATATGAAGAAATGTGCTGCTATTATTTCTCTTACATTGTTTGTACATACATGTACCACATACATTTTGGAGGAGGAGCTCGGCCAAAAATCGATTCAGTGATTATATATACTCGTATATATATAATCAACCCTTTATTATTATGAGATGCCTTGAAGTTAAGTTATTTATGTATATGTACATTTATGTGCTTGGATCTGCGTACTTTGGATTAATATAATTTCTCATTGAGCAAACAATAATTCTCATAGTTGCCAATATGTTGGTGATCCATCTGCCGTAAAGTAAGTTTTATTTATATTTCGAGCAAATCGAACTTAGGTCCATGTCCATGGTTCATTTCCAGTCAACAAAAGGTATTTTATCCAATAATTTCCTTCCGTAAAAAATTCAAGTAAAAGGAACTATAAATAAGATTTATTTTCGCAAAAAGCCATCTATGAACCGAGTTTCAAGTAGATGGAACCATAAGTACAATTTTTTTCGGGTAGATCAGTTCCTGGTCCCTTTCCCGAGAGTTAATCTATGCAAAAATCCATCCATTTATCCAATTTCCAGTTAATCGGACTAAAATAACGACTTTTTGGAACACGCTAGTCTCTGGTCATTCATATGTACATACGTAATTTTTTATTAGCTTTAACTAGGCTCAGCATGCCGTACAAATACGCACGCTCACTTGAGCAGTTAATAGCGGTGCATTCTTTTAATGTTCTGGAATAATGCATTAATTAGTTGTCTCAGAACTAATTACATAACATGTTGTTCTTTTTGGTTCTGGTTGAAAGTCCCTTAAGCCCTTTTTCAATTTTTGTATAATTTTTATCGTGCATTTGGGGCAGTTTGCCTTTGTATACTTTAAAATGATAATGAAGGTCATTATTAGCTTAACTTGATTGAAATATTATATAAATTTCACTAATATCTTTGAAGAGACTTAACTTCATGGTTCATTTGGATCTTAAATGAGCCAAAAACTACACGTACATCATACAATAATCGTTGACAACATATGTAATTAACAATAGTTAGTATAGTAGTTAGAAACATTAGAAAGAAGAATTTTTCTATTAATTTCTTTAAAGCAAATATCGAAATAATATTTCCGGGTTAAAAAAATCTTGGATAAAGAATAGGGCTGACTCTTTCTTGGATGACTACTAAAATGCATTACTTTTATTGCATAGATTAATCGAAATACAGAAAATGGGCCTCAAAAGCAAACAAAAAAATCGAACATAGCTATGCAGTATTATTCTTAAAAGGACTAAGCGGCCGCAGGTATGCGCACGCATCTGTTAAAGAGTCTCCGCTGAAAGGATTAAACACATACAAACATATATATGTATTTAAATACATACTTGCATATCACTTTGAATGATTTGGATATAAATAGACGAATCATAGTCAGACTTTCGCGATCACTCAAAGTATTCAGACATGTCATCAAAGTAAAAAAATAACTGTGCTCAGTTGAATGTTTTCACATCTATCATAATTGTATAAGCAGAAAATACATATAAAGAAATAAAGCCCACACGATGAATTTAAATATGTGGACATCAACTACCGTATACTATCCCAAACAGCAACCAGCGAAACTGAAAGCAGAGGATTATGTCGCCATACGCCGTGACGATGACCTGGTCACGTTCCATCTAATTATACGTATGTCATATGTTCCGCAACCGGTTTATAACCTGCCCACCGTTGGGCACTCAACCATTCTCTATCACGGCATATCTCTCAGCGGATAGTCTAGGAAGCGTTATCGAACTATTTTCATTAGAAATCTTGAAATAAATCACACTCCAAGAGACTTGTTTAATATATTCGCACTATAGGTATGGTAAATTTATAAATTACAAACTATTAGTGGATGAGAAGGGCCGATCACGACGTTTTGGATGTGTGACTTTTCTTAATTCGAAGTCTGCCTTGGGCGCGATTAAGGACTTAAATGGCAAGTTAATTAGACCAAATGCTAGCTTAATTGTGGAACTTGCGCACCGTCAGTGGTTCCACAATATTGGGCAGGAAAGATCAAAGGAGAAAGTGTTGTGTGAAGCTAACAAACCATTCCAAGACCGCTGTAATTGAGAGCCTCAGGATTTTAATTGATACGACACCAGCGTAATATAATATGTCTATGACTTTGTATATAAATATATGTATGTATGCATATTTCAAGTAAAATGAAAATCATAGAAAAAAGGGAATCGTGATTTTACTTGTTTCGACATAAGATATAGTTTTCTTAAATTTAATTAGTAAAAAAATACAGTACGTAATGCAAATTTTGCTTCATCGGCAAGAAGAGTAGTCAGCGCAGGTGGCAAAGTACGATTTGTTTTATTATTATTATTTCGGAATTTGCAATCTGTACTATTTTCAACAGACAAATAAGGACACAGTGTAACATATACACATACTCGTATTTGCCGAGTTATTAACCAAAAATAGTGAATTATGGGAACTAGATGAACTTTTGCCGGGTAAAGAGGTTTGGGGTTTTTTCTCTCGTTAAATATATTTAACTCTGCTATACATTCAAACAATAGTCATTTTGGTTTACGTGGATATGCTGTGTGAAAACATCGAAAAAATGCTCTAAATGAACTTCAAGCCCACAAATATATGACGTCAAAAATTCGGAACGGCAGCTAAACTGGGAAAAGTAATGGTGCAGAATCGGTAGTAACATATGTAAACCTGAAACGATGACCTGAAAAATGTTGCTCTGTGTAAAGGAATGGTTAAGTTTCCAGTACGGCAAGTCGAACACTTCAAAGAAAAAAAGCAGCATTATTTTAAAATTTTAGCAGCGATGGCCTTTTAATCCCAAGAAGTTGGGGTCGCTATGATATCGGTGCTTGCTATTCCAGTAATAGAATAACTTCTTGGTTTTTTCATTATTTGGTGTAAGCCGATATAAGAGTTAAATTGTTAATTGCTTCCTAGGGGCTGAGTGATTTCGGCTTCTTCTTTCTCTTGGGGTATTCTAGGTTCATCCGTTTTGTTTGCCAATGCACCTCCCCTCAACTCTTATCACTGAAACAAGGTAAACATTTTTAGAAAAATCTACAACAAATGATTATTTATTTAATCAATGAAGAATGGTATCTTACAGACTATTTACTAAGTAATTGGACTATTAGGTAAAATATTGAAACATTTAAAATATGTGAAATTGGACCTTTTAAAGATGATAAAATAGTTTGGAAAGAACTCGAGATTAAATTTAACTACCTTAAAGTACGACTAATTGTATCATCCTGCGAATAGTCTGCCCTACAATTAACCACATAAAAAAGCCAATGTCTTTGAAATTGGGAGAATCTCTAAAAAAAAGGCATAGTCTGAAATTGCGCCATCGGAAAAAGAACATTTGGTTCTATCTACGCCACATCATCTAAATCAGAAAATCTCCTGAAAATTAAAAATAATTCTCTTGACGATTACTATAAGCAAGTTCAAGACGCATACGATGTCTTATTCCAAAAAGACAAAGAAGACCTCCCCGCGAATTTTCTTGCGCTGGCGGAAGGAAAGTATCAATTTAGCATTGATACTTATGAAAACACTAAAGCAAAAATTGCTGAGCAACTAAAGTTAAATAAAGCAGTGAATCAGCCAAGTTCTAGATCCCAAATAGGACAAATTCCTAAAATGGCTGAACAATCGGAAGTGTACCTCCAGCTTCCGCCCTGTGACACTGAATCATTTTATGGTGGATACGATGAGTGGCCGTCTTTCCGAGATATGTTCGCTGCCGTAAATATAAACCACCCAAGCATGAGATATAGTTGAACTGTTCGCTTTAACCAACGACAATTTCCAATTGGCTTGGGATGCTCTCCACTCCCGATATGAAAACAAGCGCCAATTAGTCGACAATCAGATCACAAAATTATTGAACTTACCCAAAGTTTGAAAAGAAACCAGCGAAGAGCTTATTGATTTATACTCAACAATCACTAATTGTTTATCAGTGCTCGAAACTCTCGGCACACCCACTGAAAGCTGGGAACCAATTCTGGTGAATATATGCTCATCCGCATTACCAGAAAATTCTCTAATGCTATGGGAGCAATCTCTCGCATCCCGAAAGCAGTGTCCAACATGGCAACAAATGAAAGAATTCCTTTACAGACAATTCGAAATTAAAGAATGCGTTGAACACAAGCTCGCGAAATCCCCTACTTCGCATAACATAACTAAGCCTATTCTTTCTCCACAGAATAGCCACCCCTCGTGTAAATTGTGCCAAAAGAATCACACTCTCAAGCATTGCAAGCAATTCAAGAAACTGCCGGTATAAATTTTTTGCACATAAGCCCAACTCATGGATATGACCGACTAAATAAAAGAAATGTGCCCTTGACCTCCCCGCGTCAAAATAAACCCAACCAGGGACACTTGACCACCCCGAGTCAAGACACACAGACAACCACAACTTTGACCGCCCCGAGTCAAAATAAACACACACAGGCACACTTGACCACCCCGAATCAAGCCACACAGAGCACCACAGCTTTGACCTCCCCGAGTCAAAATAAACACACACAGGCACACTTGACCACCCCGAGTCAAGACACACAGAGAAACACAACTTTGACCTCCCCGAGTCAAAATAAACACAAGCACGCAATCTTGACCACCCCGAGCCAAGACACACCGAGAAATACAACTTTGACCTCCTCGAGTCAAAGTACACCAAAAGCTGTGATGATCACCTCAGATCATTATTCCCAATCAGTCAGCAGAAATAACACGCAATCGCACTGCTCTCCTCATGAGAAGATTTGCTCATTTCAGACTCTGATCACCCCTAGATCAGAGTTTTTCCACGGACGAATTACAAATAAGTTCTACAAGTCCCGTAGAACAGACAGCATGACACTCATTCATGTCTGCGTCATCCAAATAATAATAAAAGAAAAATTAAGAAAAAGCACTTTCCGCTGCAGTATACTTCCGACTTTTTCTTTCCAGGAAACGGACAGCCAAATCGGGTCATGGGTTTTCATTCCGAAGAAAAATGCAACAGCGGAAATAACATACGAAACCACAGAGTGAACCAGCACTATACACGGCCTCCACGATATCTTGGTTTCCTTCGCACCCAACGGATTTAATTCAGCACTTCGTGCAGGGTGGCCCAGTATGTTTAAGCGTGCGATTAAACAGAACACCACCCTAATTTTGTGTGCGCACCCTAACGAACCTTCTTTAGTGAATGCAGCTATATAAGCCTTGCTTGCCAAGCAAAAGGCGAGATTTCATACAAACAAATCGGCGAGCGCGCACGGGGCGACAAAGTTAAAATTAAATAAAATAAAATATATGCTTATTATATATAACATATATACATAAAGACATTTACATACCAAACCACACCAATCAAACTTAAATTAACTTAATTTAAATATATGTACATATATATATACATAGAGACATTTACATAACAAAAACTTTTTTATACACAAATAAAAAACAAAACTACCGACTTTTGTTATTAATAATAAAATAAACATTTATTAAAATTAAATACGAAACGCGAGGTGTTTTATTTCGAAAGGCGTACGAAGAGATCCGCGCGTGAACACATTTATAGAAGCATGTGGTGGGCCAACAAAATATTAAAATTGGTTTTAACCCCTTTATTTTTAGTTTAACTTAGTCAAAATATGAAATAATATGTATTGTATTTAAACTTTTTTCCCGTATGATTTTACGTTTTTAAACAATTTACCGTTATCTACGCGACTTTGAATATTTTTTTGGATTGCATTGCTTTAAATAAACTTCATTCTTACATTTACTCTAAAACGCTGAATCTTAATAAAAGTTGGAATTTTATAGGTGTATTTAAACTTTTGTCTTTGACTGTATATATATGTATATATATATAGGTATATATGGTAATTGGCGCTTTGTAACCGCTGAAGCGATTTTCGGCCGAGCTCCTACTCCAATTTGTGATTTTGCGTCTTGATATTTTTTCAATAAATGGAGGGACCCACAGTTTGTACTAAGCAGCCTCCGAACGGCTGATGGTTTTTTATGAGGAGCTTTATTTAACGTCAGAAATACACTCAGAGAGGTTGACATTCTCTGCCGAGGGGGATATTTTTTCAGAAATGATTCACAATGTGTTGGGCAAGCCCAACTTTAATGCAGCTTGTGTGTACACAAATATCACACAATAGCTCTTTCATGACAGAAAGTCTATCTCGCTGTCCTTAATTTGTTCCTCCCCATGACTTCATTAGCAGCAACACTTCGTAAAGTCTGTCCATAATAGAATTGTGACATTTAGAGTTTATCGAAGAAGCATGCTTTTAAATATTCACCGGAAGCAATAATAAGTGGGAGATTTATGTGAATTGGGCGGCCAATGGGAAAAGTTATTCATATTAATGTGTTTTATTTTGAACCGATTGGTTGTTGAGTTTAACAACATTGTGCAACCGCAAAAATCAACTTAGACTTTGTTAATATATTCTGAAAATAACTTTAGTCAATAAACGAGAAAACGTTGCATATTTCTAGGAGACATTTTTATTATTTCGTATAAAGATTTCATCTTGGCAGACCCCTACAAAAGTGCACCAAAGAGAATTTCTCTAGTACATTTGAATCCTTTGTTGGCCTTCTAAACTTATTTTTGTTAGATAATTATTGTGGTAAGTATCAAAATGACCTCTTTGATGGGATCGAACAGGTTAAAACTTTGAAAGTATTTTTTTCTCGTGAAAGTTAAATCATTTTGCTTCCTATTAAATATTAATAAAGTGCGATGTTATTTGGGTTGTCCTCAATTTGTCGTACAGTATAATCGATTCCGTTGGATGCTTCTGAAACGATTGATATACTCATTTCGCCAGCTTTGATTTCCTACGTATTTGCTATTTGCTAAGAATTTCAAACAAATATATAATTTCGTTCTACTTTTTCTTCACATCTTTCTGATTTCCATGTACTTTATATCAACTGATGAGCAATTCTTTGGGTATCCATTGTAAGAGACAATTTTCCGCGACCTTCGCAAAATGGTTTCAAGTTCAGGGCATTCCGAACTGCCACTGATCGCGGCCTCTTTGATTTTTCGTTTACTTCTTCGATCCGCCCTATAATACATTTTAAAGGCATTTTGTTTCAAAGAATTTTGTCAGAAAGGAATTTGGAAAATAGACATTCGACTGGAGTTTGCTTTATTCATCTTGGATCACCTGCCGTGGCGGAGAATCTTACGTAACCTTACTAAGAGGCAAACTACACAAATCCCACAACGTGTGTATGGATGAAGCGAATACCCGTACCAATATCACCAAAAGCCAAGGAGTCGAGATATCCGTTCGGATGACCGGATGGTCAGTGAACGGTAATTGAGGAGCTGATTAGATTTCCTGATTTATTGAAGGCAAAAAACCGGCAACCATTTTCTTGGAAGTTCTTCATGCGTAAACAATTTCTGTTGGCTTCGGTTCATAATTAAGCAGTGGACTAGTTTTTACTTTCGCACGCATACCCGTAAATCCATGACTTATTAACCGGTCAAGATGCCGTAGAAGTATTTCGAAGCACCGCTGTGGTATTTCATTTCTCTCGGCCAATCGACAATAGGTTTTATAAGGGATTGACAAGTTGTGTGGGATGCAACGTGAACAATCTTTTCTTAGAACCAAATGCTCATGCAACATTGAATGTGTGCAGTTCTCGACCTCATGGTAGGTTGAATTCATCATACAATCGAATACATTAGTTCATGATGGAGCGAAGTGCCGCTACAATAACAACAACCACATGATTGCGAAGTAAACATCGAGAGCCATCCCAACCGCAAATCAACAAAGACAGGTTGCTTGGAAACGCAGTATGAGAGATTCATGGAATTTGCTGAGAACACCATTAGTGTTTTCTCCACTCCAACTGACGTCAGCACTAGTGAAGCTCTTTCCGCAGAATTGTTGTGTCCGCTGCTGCACCCTTCAGCCCGACAGATCGTATTACAAAAATTCGTCCGAACTTCTCAACAGAAGCGGCAGTTTTAGCATCCATGCGCGACTCTAATTGTCACGCCAATCCTGGGAGTCTCCGATCAGCGATCTCAATAAGGAGATTCGGCGTCAAGTTGACATTCATAAGCGGAATAAGTGGGAGAAGCATTATATATATATATAATCTCTTATCTGGAGCAACCAAGCGTTGGGCCACATTCAATCAATGTCAAACCCGAAGAGACGCGATGACGGGGTGGAAATTTCATTCGGTAATATCGCCTCGTTGAACCCGAAGAGGTTCGCGAGATATTTTAGCCGATACTACACCCCTCGGTTGGCGAAATGAAGCGATACATGACCCGCCGTCTTTTTTAAATTTCCAATCACCGACGCTAGATTTATCTAGGGAACACTTTCAGGGGGTCTTCGGGAAGGTCAAAGCTTCCAAATTCATCGTCAACAACAGAACAATCATGTGGATGTTTACACTCCTAAGACCAGTGGAAGCAGTCTACCTCACCAAGGTCGTCAATTTGTCTCTGACCACCCTAAAAATACTTGACATATGGAAATTGGGTAGGCTGCTCTCCCGCTACCGTAGGAAGCGGCCCAACAAACATTTAGTAAATGCAGAAAAGGAGTACTCGACTTTAAGGACTGCATTCAGTACCAATTAAAGCAACCGCTGTACAGGATGACTTGCCGACAGGCATTAAACGTCAGTCACCTAGAGTCCTTTTTGAACCCTCTTCCAGTGAATGGCGTTCTTGGAGTCACACCACCACCTATTGCAGACGTAGAGCTTGAGCTGCTTCAAGATTTGGATATTGTAGTTAATCTCTACGAGCAGCTGGTGAGGTGATCTCGATAACTTAGACTGATCTTTACTGCTCCTAAGCGGGGCTATGGAACAGCTATAATACATCGAAATAGAACAGAATGTATAAAAAGGCAACCCGATGCAGCGATTGCCATAGATAAACATTTAAAACATGGAAAGGAAGAAAAATTTACAAAACGTCAAAAATATCAAATTGAACTTAGGTCGACAAAATAAAAATTAGGTGAAATATATGCTATTGTACATTAACGAAAACCTCAGAGCAGAACAAGTGGCGCCATCGTGGTTTGAAAGCTAAGTGAAGTATATTTGGAAGCACATTAAAAATATAACTCTTAGAGATATTAATAATATTAATTAGCGCTTGAAGTCTTGAAGTTTTGCTAACAAATGCAAAGACCTACGGTTTATTCTAAGCCGCTTCGGAACAGCAGATGGATTTTTATGAAGAGCTGGTTTTTTTTTTGTCAGAAAGACACTTGGGCTTGACATCTTTGCCGAGGGGCGACAGCTTTTATAATAATTAATTTGATGGAGTAGCTGCGGTAGCCGGGTGGTTAGCGTTGCGTACTGCCATTCGGAAGGCTTGGGTTCAAATCCTAGTATCGTACAAACATCCTAAAAGTTAAAGAAAATTAATTTAAATTAAAAATTAATATATATTTTCTAATTGCGGTCGCCCCTCGGCAGGGAATGTCAGCCTCTCCGAGTGTATTTCTGACATGAAATAAAGTCCTCAAAAAAAAACAATCAGCCACTCGGAGGCGGCTTAGTATAAAGTGTAGGTCCCTCCATTTGTTGGAAAAACATCAAGGCGCAGAACCACAAATTGGAGGAGGAGCTCGGCCGAAAAGTTGCTTCAGCGGTTACAAAGTGCCAATTATATATATATATTTATATATATATATATACGAGGGTTGTTATATATATGTTTGGCCTAATAATGAAAACACGACTATTTATCAACGAAAATGGTTTTATTGTTTTTCAAAATATTCTCCATCAAGATTTATACACTTTTGCATGCGCTCAAACCAATTTTCGAAGCACTTTTTCCACTCCGATTGAGACACCGCATTGTCATGGTGCACAATGATTCGTCTTGTCTTGTTCGTTTTTCGAATTTCTCCGAAGACTTCAGGCGAACAAATTGTGGTGTACGACTCAGAATTTACCGTCCTACGTTGCTCAAGCGGAACAGTCGTCACATGGCCAGTTTTGCCGAAGAAACAGGCGACCGTTTGTTTCGAAGTGCTTCTTCCACGAACAACTTTAATTGGATTTGGCTCGTCTTGGAAGACCCACACTGTCGATTGCTGTTTTGTTTCAGGCTCATACACATAGATCTATGATTCGTCACCTGTGATGATTTTATAAACGTCTTTTGAAGCACCGCGATCGTATTTTTTCAGCATTTCTTTACACCAATCCACACGAGCCTTTTTTTGAGCGATTGTCAAATTGTGCGGGATCCAACGAGAACAAACCTTTTTTACGGCTAGGTGTTCATGCAATATCGAATGTATGCATAGGCAGGCCTCTATCTGAAGGTATGTTACATGACGGTCTTGCGTTATCAGTTCACGTACGGCATCGATGTTTTCTGGCACAACGGCTGTTTTTGGACGACCTTCACGGAATTCGTCTTTGAGCGAGCGTCGGCCACGATTGAATTCGTTGTACCAGTTTTTCACAGTGCTATAGGATGCTGCTTCATAACCATATAAAGATTTTAGTTCATGTATGCACTCTTGTCGTGATAATCCACGTCGAAAGTTGTGAAAAATGATCGCACGAAAATGTTCACGAGTTAATTCCATTTTTTGGTCGAGATGAATTTTTTAATTTCCTGTAAATAAAACAACTCACGATTTAATGACAAAACGTTCTGAGTGATGTTTTGCTAAAAAATGTCAAACTTTCCAATGGAAATGTCAGATTGCACCTGGCAACACTTAGTGTTGCCTAGGCCAGACCTATATATAGCAACCTACTTACATATTATATATAAAATATAAAATAAGATAAACAGATTTTGGTTTTTGTTAAGATTTAATATGATTTACTTTAAGAAGGGCAGAAAGTATAACTTTTGTTTTAATTACCAAATAATAATTCAATTTTCCATCATTTAAAAGACCTCTTTTCTGATGATACCGAACCGCGATGTGCTTCTTGCGATGGTGCTACACAGGATTCGTTGCACCTTGGCTATCAATTTGCAAAGTTATTAGATCACCTTTCCAAAAACCTATTTCTTGTCTTCACTCGTCACACTTCTCGCTGCAAAATGCTTCTTCAACATTCGATGGAATACTTTCAGTTACAGTGCTATTCACGATGTTAAATTGCTTTTTAGGTCGACCGCGTTCACCTGTACATACTAACTTTGGTCTGCCTCTACCAACTCGAACTTAATCGAAACTCCCCTCCTGGTTGTCGTCATAATGTAAACTTCATCTCCAATTAAGTTTTCTTCATCGGCACTATGGTATGATAGTTCACTATTTGCTTCATCACTCAACACCTCATATCGTTCATTCTCGTCCTCGACGAAGAATTCTCCGAAACCAACGTTTAGATTAGCCTTCTTGGTATTGGCACGTACATCTTGTTTGTTACCAAAGATTTCGTTAAATTGTAAGGACCTCCAAAGTCCTAGATGTTTGGAGCCCTTACAACAAAACATCAAAACATTCATATACAGAAACTGAATTTTTAATACATCAAATTTTCCACACTTATTTACGCCAGTACGCCAAATTTTGAAACAATCGTACGAGATATACACGTATACATATGCACGTATACTCGGAGAAGTCTCACTTTGTGCACATTTGTTAGCCAGCCCAAGGCAAAACATCTAACATAAAATTATCCCTATCAGAGTATATACATATGTATACTTTTAGGGGCCTTACTTTCTGCAGCCTGTTCCAAGCCAAACGAGATTTTTGATGAATATATATACGTGTAGGTATACATACACGCATATAATTAAGAAAAAAACTGTTTATTTATAATACATAATTGTTATTATAAAATATTGTTCTGCCTGCGTGCAAAAAAGTATAAAAAGCGCGATCATAGTTTGAAAATTTAATTAGCCAGTGGATGGTCGCTAGGTATACTTGTCCATGAATATCGCCAACAAAAGTTGTACATCTGAAGGTTTCCACTTCACTCCTTTGTCGTATAAACGATATGCCTTACTTTCAAGCGAATAACTCACGATAATTAGTTTTTTGCCTTTCGCTCCGAATTTCGCATATTGAGTCTTCTCTAATGCAACTGAAACCGCACCAAATGTTTTTAAATGGCTTACTGTTGGTTTTCGCTAAAACCAAATTTCATATAACGTTTTGTTTTTAATACATCTCGTAGGTGCTCTATTTCTCAAATATTCGGCTGTCGAAATAGCTTCTCCCCACAAATTCTGATGCACATTTGCATGCAAAGTCATACAACGAGCCATTTCAACCAGTGCTCGATTAGCCCTCCAATCTGTTGTGGTGTATGCGGCACTTTTAACTCTTGCTGTATACCATCTTATCTTAAAAAGTTATCGAACTCGCTATTAACGTATTCTCTGCCTTTCTCAATTCTGAGCGCTTTGATTTTGCAATCAACTAGTGTCGTTCTTGAGGAAACGGTAACGCATGCATTTTACCATCTCATTGCTGCTCAACTCACGCAGACTTTGGTAATTCAGATAATCGTGGCTGTTAAGCCATACCTCGTTGCAAGAACATACAAATTACATTTTCTAACGCTTTTAAGAATAACATCACCATGCTTGTTTTTGATCAATCCGTATTCATGCTTTTCGACCGCGTGTAAAACACTTTTCAATCGAAGTTTTCTATTATTTGTTTGAAGTAAAACTTCTCCCTTACCTTTTTTCTGTAATTGACGAATTTGGTGCTAACCAAATTTTCTATTCATAATAGTTATATCGTACAAACACACATGTGAGGCAAAGCGCAGCTGTCTTTACAACAGCTTGATCTATTCAAAGTGCTTTGCCCATCTGTAATTACGATAACGTTGAACTTCTTCTGTGATTTCTTACCTTCGTTTTCTCGTGTTAACTACACTCGTTACTCTCCATCTTCTTTCAGTTAGTTTTTCTGCTTCCTTCTTTCTTCCTTCTGTTTCAAAGAATTGAGCATCGGTAGACTATAACACGTTTCTACCGCTACGATGAAATTTTCAATCGAAGTAGGTAAACTTGAGAGTAGAACCAATCTCAGCCAACTTTCTTGCTACTCTAGTATATTCATTTATAAACTACAACAAATTTTCATCTTCACACATTCGGCATCTGTTGGACTTTCCTCAGTTACCACTTTCCATATTCCGCAATGATTCAACACACTACGCGAAAGCAATTCCAATCTCAGCCAACTTTCTTGCTACTCTAGTAAATTCGTTTATAAACTACAACAAATTTTCATCTTCACACATTCGCTTATTCGGCATCTGTTGGACTTTCCTCAGTTACCACTTTCCATATTCCGCAATGATTCAACACACTACGCGAAAGCAATTCCAATCTCAGCCAACTTTCTTGCTACTCTAGTAAATTCGTTTATAAACTACAACAAATTTTCATCTTCACACATTCGCTTATTCGGCATCTGTTGGACTTTCCTCAGTTACCACTTTCCATATTCCGCAATGATTCAACACACTACGCGAAAGCAATTCCAATCTCAGCCAACTTTCTTGCTACTCTAGTAAATTCGTTTATAAACTACAACAAATTTTCATCTTCACACATTCGCTTATTCGGCATCTGTTGGACTTTCCTCAGTTACCACTTTCCATATTCCGCAATGATTCAACACACTACGCGTCTGCAGTGTCCATGTCTCAAAGCCCGAGTCACTAGAAGAAGATGCACGTTATTATGGTAATGACAGATTTCAACAGTTTTGAATAATTCACCACGCTTACTCAACTTTCGAAAAAATTCTAGCACATAAATAAAGTAATTCTGGCGGATCTTTCACTTGAACACAGGAAAATACAATATAAACCTAATACCTATAAAGAAAACTTCCTATCTTAGTTAAGTTATACCTACTTTTTGTTCCTACTTAGCAAACTTTTGGTATTTTATTTCTAATAAATCTCCCCTTTTTCAATTCACCGTGAAGATCTCCGCGTTTAAATCCCTGATAAGGGGATTCCCGGGATCGGAGTTACGAAGGATGTCCCGCCTTGAATAATCGTTCACCAGAGGTGACGTCTGTTGGAGTGACGGTGAATTCTGTGAATCCGGGCCAGTTAGCTTTTTTAAAGTTAACCAATGGCCGGTGGTCCGCGGAAACAAAGTCGGGAGGTCTGTCAATCGAGATGTGTATGGGTAAGTGGTCCAACGCTAGTGTCAGTAGAGGTCGCCAAACTATACTGTTTATCAGACCAGCACTCGCAATTGTTATGTCGGGCGGGCTTTGGCAATTACCCACAACACTGGTGGGGGTGTTATCGTTCATTGTGCAAAATGTCGAATCGTCTATCTGTTCCGCCAGCTCCCCTCCTCTACGGTCATTTGACAAGCTAGAAAGCCAAAGATCGTGATGCACGTTAAAGTCGCCCAAAACGAAACGGTTTTCGCCTCTGAGTAGCGCATCTATATCAGGGCTATATCCAACTGGGCAACTCGTAACGGGAGGAATGTATATATTAAATATTTCGAGCTCGGCATCGCCTGACCGGATAGCTATGCCCTGAAATTCTAGGGTAGTATCCCTGCGGTCGATGTCGCCGTCGATGAGGCGATACTGCACGGTGTTGTGTAAGATGAACGCCAAACCCCCTCCATGGTCTCGCTCGCGATCCTTGCGGATTATGTTGTATCCGGCCCGGCTCAGAAGATCCGCGCGGGCGGTCAACTTAATTCCCTGGATCGCAGCAATTGAGAGATGCTCCCGGCTCATATAGTCGACTATCTCGTCGATCTTCCCCTGGAGTCCGTTGCAATTAAATTGTAGGAGTCGTGTCCGTCTTGGGGGAACATTCGTGATGCGGGGGGTGATGCGTGGATGAGGTGTGTTGCGTGGATGAGGTGTGTTGTGTTTACAAGCGGGGGTAGACTCCTACAGCATGGGGCAACGTAGGCATCATTCCACTCACGAGTGGTGCGCAGGCCAGAGCACGTCCGAAAGTGACACCAGCCGGAGCAAGAATTGCATCTGACTGTGGTCACGTTCCGACGCACTATGGTCTGATACACGGAACAGACTGTGCAGGGGACTAGGAGCTGCTGGGTAGCCCTCACACGGGTGGGGTAGGCGGGAGTCATGCTGCGGGGAACTCCGGGAGATCGTAGAGGTCTGCGGGTTACCCAAAGTGAGTAAGGGTGCTGAAGGCACTGCCGTGGAGGCTGTGGGCGCACTTGGGCGTTGGCAGCATGGGGCCACATAACTGTGGTCCACTCCCTATGTGACTTAAGGCCTGAGCAGACCTTAAGGTGACTCCAACCATTGTACTGGTTGCACCTAACCGAGGTGGTGGAGTGGTGGAGTTTTTTTTGTGAACACGAGGCAGAAATAATCCGTCGGGCCAGGGTTGGTTTCGAAGCCAGCCCTGTTGAGAAGGATTTGGAGCAACCCAGCTGCGAGGTGTTGCTCCATTGGCGAACTTAGAATAATTTTACCTGTTGACCTAAACGGGGTTAGATCGCCGAAAGGGTGATAGCCCTTGGCCGGATAAAATCCAGGTCAACTCCGGTGCGTAGAACCGGCTGTCTTGAGAAGAGAGTCTGATGAGGAGATGTGGTGATCTCCGAAACAGCAGTCACTTTTACCATTTCGCTTTGGAGTATAAGAAAAATATTCAATTCGTACTAACAAATCACGCCATAAGCTCACTGAAAACTTTTAACGAAAATTTAAATATTTCAATAAAACTTTAGAGTAGTTGAGCAACGAACGAGTATCGGGCGGGTATCGAGCATTGCGGGTAAATCTAATAGAGCTCTAATATTTATACATACACACATATGTACAAATAAACATATCTCAACGAACTTACATACTTACATCCGTATTGATGCATTTCGAATTTTTTATGGTTTATTTCTTTAATTTACGTGCTTGGAAAAACATCAAGACAAATACCACATACCTACATTTTGCAGGAGGAGCTTGGCCAAAAATCGATTCAGTAATTATAAAAAGCTAATTATATACCATATGTTTAGACCAATGGCCTACATATAAGGTACCACCCTAATGTGCATGTAACCCTACATGCATATACACGCACATATGCATAAGTAACAGACGTTTTCTTATACAAAAAAAGAAACGGTCCTTTTTCTGCTTCTTAAAATACTTTCTTTATTTTTACTTTCACTTATTATAACGATTTCAGCCACTGCGCCACTCAAGGTAATTGCCAATTATATATATATATATATATGTATTGCAAAATTTCTTATTAGCAAATTGTACAAGTATTATTAATATTCTTTAATAAATCCATTGTATTGAAACTAATTCGAACATTTTCTTTTCTTTTAATTGTTTTACGTGTGAGCGCCATTATCGCCCGCACGTAAATACCATATATACTCGTATATACGTGTATATAATCAACTTTTTATTATTATGAGATGCCTTGAAGTTAAGTTATTTATGTATATGTACGTTTATTTACATGTAGGTATATACCTATAATTTTTCAGTATGCAAACGATATTTCTTTTTTAGACTTTAGAACACGGAAGTGTTGTGAAAAGGTGCAGATAATAAATCTCACGGCAAAAAAATGAAAAATTGAGGTTCGAGTAGTGTCAGTAAAAACATATATGGTTTTCACGATGTGAGTTAAAAAAATATTTTTTATTATTACGCTGAAATGCGTACACTTTATTGATATTCTTAAAACTGAAAACTAATATAAGATCTTACAGCTATTTATACTAGTGAGATACGGCTGCTGTTATTAGGTAGCAAGGTGTTTGTTATTGTTGAGATGCGGTGGTGGTTATCGCAGTGGATTATTCCATTCCATTGCCAGATGTTTGTTGGTTACATGTTGAGAATGCACTTCTTGGCAATGCATGTTTGGTTGTTATTATAGATGCTTAGTGGAAACTTTGTTTATGTGCCTTGTGACCAAGTCATTACCTCGCGCGCCTCCTGACCTGTTTGTGTCAATAATTGTACAAGACACTCCTGTAGTGGAATATGAACATAAATGAGTGAACATTTAACATTCAAAACTATGAGTGTTTCCAGGTCGCCCTCTAAGCGATTGAGCATCACTACACTAAGTTGTGACGCTGACAACAGTAGTGAAAGCGGGCTTAGTCCATTCGATAAGTAGTCGAAAGTGTTGCACTCGCCGACTAAAACATGGCAAAGTTCTCCGTTTAGCTGGCCAAGAGCAGAAGTAATCACGTGGAATATAGTTATGTTTATTAATAAAAGTGCTGATAAAAACGTCACCCATACAGTTACCATAGGTATACAAAAAAGAAACCATATGCGTGAGGCCCTTGCAAAAAGGTCTGGTACCACCACGAAGATTTCCGAGGAAACAAGGTCAACAAACAAGAAAAATGAACGTTGGTGCAAAAGAAGCAAAAATTTAGTAAGATTGCGAGCAAAACTATTAAAACCGGTGCAATTGTTATCCCAAAGAGGGATTCAGCTACATAAGCCGAATATGAAAGAAGTTCGGACGGATTCGCTTTCAATGTTCGACGAAATATTATGGTTGAAAACGTAGACATTTTGGTTGGTTGCAGCGATAATAGCTCGCTCACTCAGCCACCCATCATTCCTATAACTGATTTGGATTATTGGGATTACTCCGTGGATCAATTATTCACTGGCGTGAACATACAGCGGCCGATGGATCATTTTGCAGGTGGACACGCGTATTGACGGTTAGTTGCACGATTTGCACATGTCGTCATAACGTAGAGCACTTTAGGCAAGCATTGATCTCGTCCACTGGTTTTCAGGAAGGAAAAGATGTATTGTTGTTTAAAATTTTCAGTCGGTCAGTACTCCAGATATGTGCATCTTTACAGACGAACGTAAAGTTTTATAAACAAAGATTGATCCATCTACTCTTTGTATGTGTGTAATCCCCTTTCCGCTCAAAGCCTTTGATGAAAATGTCAACATGAATGCCTCGAAGTAAGCCAAACGTACCATTCGGATCTAGGCTTACTCACACTCAAGTTGAACCCGTAGCCGAAAAATAATAAAAATGTGCAGCGAGCGCACGATCTATGCTTACGTATACAGCTAAATCACACTAATAGTTGCCAATCTGCCGGTGATCCATCTGCCGTAGAGTAAATTTTATTTATATTTCGAGCAAATCGAACTTAGGTCTATGTCCATGGTTCATTTCCAGTAAACAAAAGGTATTTTATCCAATAATTTAACCGAAAAATTCCTTCCGTAAAAAATTTAAGTAAAGGGAACTATAAATAAGATTTATTTTCGCAAAAAGCCATCTATCAACCGAGTTTCAAGTAGATGGAACCATAAGTACGATTTTTTTCGGGTAGATCAGTTCCTTTCCCGAGAGTTAATCTGTGCAAAAATCTATCCATTTATCCAATTTCAAGTTAATTGGACTAAAATAACGACTTATTGGAACAGGCCAGTCTCTTGTCCCGAAAATTTTTTTTCGTACAAACCTTCTCAGCCAAGTCAACCGGTCTGTAGTTTTTGGAGATAACGGATCTTTACAAACGAACATAAGATTTTTATACACGACTAGCACTTACCACTACTTCGTTGCAACAAATCTTTCCATAATTAATAATTATTAAAATTATAGCAAAATTTAATTTTTTCGATCTTGATGGAACTTAACTCAACGGGCTGCATGAACCATGCTTTGAACATTTGTCCAGGAAAGAATTCGGTAACTGGTGCATTGAACTCCGTCATGAATGTTTATTTTGAATATATACGTAGTAAATCATATTAATTTTTGAATAAATTTTAAACAATTTAATTGAGTATTTTTTTAACTCTTTAAATAAGTTTAAAGTAATTTTGAATATTTTTTTTATTTTATTTTATTAATTTTTTAACTGGTCACTTCGATGACTCGTTTTAAATCGTTCAAAATACTCGTGGTTATACACTTCACGGAAGGTACCTGCTTACATTCATGTGTACGTATTTATTTATTAGCTATAACTAGGCTCAGCATGCCTTACAAATACGCGCGCTTACTTGAGCAGTTAATAGCGGTGCATTCTTTTATTGTTCTGGAATAATGCATTAATTAGTTGTCTCAGAACTAATTACATAACTGTTGTTCCTTTTGGTTTTGGTTGAAAGTCCCTTAAGCCCTTTTTCAATTTTTGTATAATTTTTATCGTGCATTTGGGGCAGTTTGCCTTTGTATACTTTAAAATGATAATGAAGGTCATTATTAGCTTAACTTGATCGAAATACTATATAAATTTCACTAACATCTTTGAAGAGACTTAACTTCATGGTTCATGTCTACAACGGCGCCTCGTGGGATTGGAGCGCACCGATGTATATTTAATGAATATGAAATAAGCTTTACAACAGTATGTGGTGGATGAGGGTGATGGCTGGTGGTTCGCTGATGGTTCGCTGGTTAGGACACGCCCGTTCACTTGTGATTATAATATCGCAATACCGTATAAGAATAATAAGTTCTTACCGTTTGCCATAAATTCGGTAAACGGTTCATGTTAATATTTAAAGAAAGATTTTCATTGGAAGTATTAGGGTGGTACATAACGAGGGGTAATTTAGGCTTTTGGCCTAAACATGCCGGCCCCCTTGCGGTAAGCAAGACCTGGTTTAGAGGCGGACCCAACCATCACTCTCATTTACAATTTATAGGATTTTCTAACAAAAGAAGATTGACTTAGGAGAGGATATTGAAATCCTCACCGAAAAATCCATCAGCCTGTAAAGAGCCGCAAGTAGCCCAAAGGACGTGGGCAAGGTCCCTGGCGGCATTATATCCGCGTACAGATCTGCACCTAGTACAATCCGCACTGGCGCTGATCGGTCAAAATGTGGATCCGCCAACCTCATGTGGATATACGCGTTTGCCAATTCGGGATCCAAGTTATTGCTAGGGCAGACGCGGCGTAAATTATTTATCGCGACGGCATGTGTAGTCAGACGCTTACATGTACCATGTTTGCCACGGATGCACAACAAGCAACCCCTCCGATTCGCGACGTGCACTTCAGGGAGCCTTAGTTCGCACTTGAGGTATTTGGCGATTAGTGTCGTAGGCACGCAGACGTCTATCAACGCCCTAATTAAGTGAAGGCGACCACCTGACTCCACCTTTATGACGACGGTTGGTGCTACTACTATCAATGGCCGTAGAGCTTGCCCCAGAAGTGTGCGATCACTGACGCTCCCACATCGAAATTGACTTGGTAGCTGACGAGGCCTGGTCTCCAGTCTACGGTCGTTGGTCGAGCGCGATGAAGGCCGCTGTCGGGAAGTCCTGGTTTCCGATCTGCGGCTTATATTTCGGGGTGGTCGGAAAGTCCTAGTTTCCGATCCTGTAGCCGGTTGCCTTTCGTGTTGCAGAGAGGGTCGGAAAGTCCGAGTTTCCACTCCTCTCTCTGAGGTTGGGCGGAAAGGCCTTGTTTCCGCTCCTACAGTTTCGCCTGCCTCTACTGACGGTTGATTCGTAGACCGCGAGTCATGGTCGGAATCACTCGCATTTATGGAAATGGCGTCGGATATTTCTTCGTCTTCTACTTGTTCTGCCCTTGATCTTGCAGACGGTCGCTTCTTCGACTTTGACTTCAGCTCTTCGCCTATGTGGAGGGTGGTATGATGGCGCTCGTTACACCTTCGGCACCTAAACTGACTCGTGCAGTTAATTTCCCGATGAGACACGGAGAGTCAATTTGCACAAAAGCCCCCCAGTAATGCCTCACGAAGTCTCTCTTCTGGGGTCTTGGCTCGGAAAACAGGGCACAGTCGAATGGGGTGCTTTCCTTCGCACAGACGGCACGCATTTGTATAGCGATGTCCTTGTCGCTCTGCCTTTTTCAGCATTTTACTATAGCAAGTCATTTTACTACTGAAATATGTGTAATAGATTAAAGTACATGGTTTTTTTTTCAAATATAATGTTGGGTGGCGAGAATTACTACAAAAAATATGTTTGTAATGTGGTAGAGGCTTAAGTGACGGACTGTTTGTGGTTCTTGCTTTAGATCAGTATGACCAGCTTAAAAAATTCGTCAGCTGATTTGCATTTCACACAAGAGATGCCACTTGGTGTTTTAGGTAACTTAGCCAGGAAACGAACCATTCGAAGTTATGTAGGACTGATGCACACTCAATGCCAAGACGAATATTACATTGAATTAAAATAAATGACAAATTGAGTTGAACATGCATATCCTACACATTATTAGATCCTAACAGTAGATAGAATATTACTTAATTTTAATCATTAGAAATAAATAATTAAGTTTATACCCTATCAAGTAAAATTTCGTACTTTTGAAGAAGTTGCAACGATTTCTTTGTGTTCTTCACTTTGATTTGTATTAATTTTAAGAGTGTTTAGTTAAAAGTACGCTTTATATTATATGGTGTTTTTTATAACGCCTTCATATCTATATTTTTATGTATATGTATATTGTTTCATGTATTTAGGCATTTTTAAAAAACACATCAATATTCTTGAAAAAACTTAAAAAAAAACATTTTCAACAGGACCTATTTAAAATACTATTATGATAAGAATTGTGTGTACAGAGCAATAAAATGGTATAAAATTCTAAGAAACAAAAAAACGTTAGGCTGGCAACATCATTAAAACTTTTGGAGACTTATTGTGAATGGCACCTGATATTTGCCTAATATTTGAGGCAGCGGCGCAGCAGAGATTTCCTGCGCAGAAGCCATTTTTTTCGCCACGAGGATCAAGGAGCATCAATTTGGTAAGTAATTTCTTTAAAATATTTTAATATACTTATTATTTTCTATTTTAGGTACGGTGGCCGTGTGCAATGGATGCAGTTCAAGGTTTTCATTTGAATGTGGTATTTCGTTTATTTTGTTTTATTAATTTCTTTGTTTTTTTTGTTTTAAGTGTGAAACAACGTTTATTAGCCCAAAGCGAGTGTTACAATAGCCGTTAGAGGTGGCGGCGTAGCTGTGTTGGTTGCAGCGGCGGCAGTTTAGGCAATCAAGCGGCCAGTTTGCCACATTTGCCAACTAAGCAGGAGCCAGTGGAATTCGAGTAGATTATTACCGGCGGACCACTTCAGTTGTAGTCGACAACAAGCGTTCGTCATGGGCAGCGGCAGCCACACAAGCACTGCCAGCATATCATAAACGTAAGGTTACATCCACAGCTTCATCCGCGTCGGTGGCAGTTGCACCGCCATTGGCACACTTGGAGAGCTCATCATCAGCCGTTAGTGGTGGCGGCGTAGCTGTGGGTGCAGTTTCAGGTCCCACTACTGGACCACCATCATGGGGTGCACCACTAGTGTATCATCGCCAACAACACTCACACCACTGTACAATTAGTGGCACCAACTAACGCAGCACCAGCCACAACAACAACAGCAGCAGCGGTTCCAGTGGTCAGGTAATACCATCGCATCCACTACCTGACCATATACATTTCCCCACATAGTACAGCCAATCGTCCGTGCACTTAATCTTTTATTGATTTAAATATGGGTTTTACCTGTACAACAGTATGTGGTGGATGAGGGTGATGGCTGGTGGTTCGCTGGTTAGGACACGTCCGTTCACTTGTGATTATAATATCGCAATACCGTATAAGAATAATAAGTTCTTACCGTTTGCCATAAATTCGGTAAACGGTTCATGTTAATATTTAAAGAAAGATTTTCATTGGAAGTATTAGGGTGGTACATAACGAGGGGTAATTTAGGCTTTTGGCCTAAACAGTTCATTTGGATCTTAATTGAGCCAAAAACTACACGTAGATCATACAATAATCGTTGACAACATATGTAATTAACAATAGTTAGTATAGTAGTTAGAAACATTAGAAAGAAGAATTTTTCTATTAATTTCTTTAAAGCAAATATCGAAATAATATTTCCGGGTTAAAAAAATCTTGGATAAAGAATAGGGCTGACTCTTTCTTGGATGACTACTAAAATGCATTACTTTTATTGCATAGATTAATCGAAATACAGAAAATGGGCCTCAAAAGCAAACAAAAAAATCGAACATAGCTATGCAGTATTATTCTTAAAAGGACTAAGCGGCCGCAGGTATGCGCACGCATCTGTTAAAGAGTCTCCGCTGAAAGGATTAAACACATACAAACATATATATGTATTTAAATACATACTTGCATATCACTTTGAATGATTTGGATATAAATAGACGAATCATAGTCAGACTTTCGCGATCACTCAAAGTATTCAGACATGTCATCAAAGTAAAAAAATAACTGTGCTCAGTTGAATGTTTTCACATCTATCATAATTGTATAAGCAGAAAATACATATAAAGAAATAAAGCCCACACGATGAATTTATATATGTGGACATCAACTACCGTATACTATCCCAAACAGCAACCAGCGAAACTGAAAGCAGAGGATTATGTCGCCATACGCCCTGACGATGACCTGGTCACGTTCCATCTAATTATACGTATGTCATATGTTCCGCAACCGGTTTATAACCTGCCCACCGTTGGGCACTCAACCATTCTCTATCACGGCATATCTCTCAGCGGATAGTCTAGGAAGCGTTATCGAACTATTTTCATTAGAAATCTTGAAATAAATCACACTCCAAGAGACTTGTTTAATATATTCGCACTATAGGTATGGTAAATTTATAAATTACAAACTATTAGTGGATGAGAAGGGCCGATCACGACGTTTTGGATGTGTGACTTTTCTTAATTCGAAGTCTGCCTTGGGCGCGATTAAGGACTTAAATGGCAAGTTAATTAGACCAAATGCTAGCTTAATTGTGGAACTTGCGCACCGTCAGTGGTTCCACAATATTGGGCAGGAAAGATCAAAGGAGAAAGTGTTGTGTGAAGCTAACAAACCATTCCAAGACCGCTGTAATTGAGAGCCTCAGGATTTTAATTGATACGACACCAGCGTAATATAATATGTCTATGACTTTGTATATAAATATATGTATGTATGCATATTTCAAGTAAAATAAAAATCATAGAAAAATTGGACTCGTGATTTTGCTTGTTTTGACATAAGTTTAGTTTATTTAAATTTAATTAGTAAAAAAATACGTAATGCAAATTTTGCTTCATCGGCAAGAAGAGTAGTCAGCGCAGGTGGCAAAGTACAATGGTTTTTATTATTATTATTTTGGAATTTGCAATCTATACTAATTTCAACAGACAAATAAGGACACAGTGCAACATATAATCATACTCGTATTTGCCGAGTTATTAACCAAAAATAGTGAATTATGGGAACTAGATGAACTTTTGCCGGGTAAAGAGGTTTGCGGTTTTTTCTTTCGTTAAATATATTTAACTCTGCTATACATTCAAACAATAGTCCTTTTGGTTTACGTGGATATGCTGTGTGAAAACATCGAAAAAATGCTCTAAATGAACTTCAAGCCCACAAATATATGACGTCAAAAATTCGGAACGGCAGCTAAACTGGGAAAAGTAATGGTGCAGAATCGGTAGTAACATATGTAAACCTGAAACGATGACCTGAAAAATGTTGCTCTGTGTAAAGGAATGGTTAAGTTTCCAGTACGGCAAGTCGAACACTTCAAAGAAAAAAAGCAGCATTATTTTAAAATTTTAGCAGCGATGGCCTTTTAATCCCAAGAAGTTGGGGTCGCTATGATATCGGTGCTTGCTATTCCAGTAATAGAATAACTTCTTGGTTTTTTCATTATTTGGTGTAAGCCGATATAAGAGTTAAATTGTTAATTGCTTCCTAGGGGCTGAGTGATTTCGGCTTCTTCTTTCTCTTGGGGTATTCTAAGTTCATCCGTTTTGTTTGCCAATGCACCTCCCCTCAAAGCTTATCACTCAAACAAACTTAACATCTTAAAAAAAAAACAATTGATTATTTATTTAGCCTATGAAGAATGGTAAGAATGGTAGACTATTTACTAAGTAATTGGACTATTAAAAAAAATAAATAAAATATTGAAATATTTTAGATAAATAAAGATGATAAATTAGCCTGGAAAGAATTCGAGATTAAACTTAATTTCCTTAGAGTACGGCTAATTGTATTATCCTGCGAATAGTCTGCCCTACAATTAACCACATACAAAAGCCAATACGTCTTTGAAATTGGGAGAATCTCTAAAAAAAGGCATAGTCTGAAATTGCGCCATCGGAAATAGAAAATTTGGTTCTATCTACGCCACATGCATGTACAGAAGCATGTGGTGGGCCAATAAAATATTAAAATTGTTTTTAACCCCTTTATTTTTAGTTTAATTTAGTCAAAATGTGAAATAATATAATATATAATACATTGTATTTAAACTTTTGTCCAGCATGATTCTCTGTTTTTAGTGAATTTTGGATTGCATTGCTGATTAATTAATGCAGCTTATGCGTACACAAATATCACACAATAGCCCATTTCATGACAGAAAGTCTATCTCGCCCTCCTTAATTTGTTCCTCTCGATGACCTTATTACCACCAACACTTTGTAAAGTCTGTCCATAGTAGATTTGTGATATCCACCACACCTTTAGAGTTTATCGAGCCTAAAGCTCCTACTGGCGACTGTCACTGGAAATAGTTAAAAATATATTTTTCAGTGAGAATGTATCTTGCGAAGTTCATTTAACCCAATTGATTCAGTCAGCTGCAGAAATAAATATAATGTAATAAATATATAATATATATATATATATATTTTATTTCGTATTACACGCAGTGCCATAATTCTGCATATTAGCAAGCTTCATCATTGGCCTCTAATACTATACATAGTAATCCAACATCATCATCGCACGCCTGCATAAAATATTTGCAAATATATGGTATAATATAAGTGTAATAAATTATGTATGTACAATATCCGCACTTTGGTGGTCAAACGTTTTTCCACCAACTGGTGGTCGCCAAACTTTTAATAATTAATTTTAATTTAATTCCAAAAAGCAGCTGTATTCTAAAACTTCACAAATTGTTGTGCATGTGCAAACGTGCTTTTACAAATATTTGTGCGAACAACTAATGCTCTAACCAAAGCAAGCGTTTGACTATTCACCGGAAGCAATAATAAGTGGGAGATTGATGTGAAATTAAGCGGCGATAAGATGACCAATGGGAAAAGTTATTCATATTAATGTGTTTTATTTTGAACCTATTGGTTGAGTTTAACAACATTGTGCAACCGCAAAAATCAACTTAGACTTTGTTAATAGGTATATTCTGAAAATAACTTTAGTCAACGAAAAAACGTTGCATATTTCTAGGAGACATTTTTATTACTATTTCGTACAAAGATTTCATCTGGGCAGACTCCTATATCAACTGATGAGCAATTCTATGGGTGCTCATTGTAAGAGACGATTTTCCGCGACCTTCGCAAAATGGTTTCAAGTTCAGGGCATTCCGAACTGCCACTGATTTCGGCCTCTTTGATTTTTCGTTTACTTCTTCGATCCGCCCTATAATATATTTTAAAGGCATTTTGTTTCAAAGAATTTTGTCAGAAAGGAATTTGGAAAATAGACATCCGACTGGAGTTTGCTTTATTCATCTTTGATCACCTGCCGTGGCGGAGAATCTTACGTAACCTTACTAAGAGGCAAACTACACAAATCCCACAACGTGTGTATGGATGAAGCGAATACCCGTACCAATATCACCATAAGCCAAGGAGTCGAGATATCCGTTCGGATGACCGGATGGTCAGTGAACGGTAATTGAGGAGCCGATTAGATTTCCTGATTTATTGAAAGGCAACTGCCAAACAAATGGTTGCATACTACTCGGAATTTACTGTCCTAGTGGTACGATTACGACAAGTTCAGCTTTTCAACATAAACAAAAAACCGGCAACCATTTTCTTGGAAGTTCTTCATGCGTGAACAATTTTTGTTGGATTCAGTTCATAATTAAGCAGTGGACTACCTTTTACTTTCGGACGCATACCCGTAAATCCATGACTTATTAATCGGTCAAGATGCCGTAGAAGTATTTCGAAGCACCGCTGTGGTATTTCATAACATTTCTCTCGGCCAATCGACAATAGCTTTTTTGAGGGCTTCACAAGTTGTGTGGGATCCAACGTGAACAATTTTTCCTTAGAACCAAATGCTCATGCAACATTGAATGTGTGCAATTCTCGACTTCATGGTAGGTTGAATTCATCATACATTAGTTCATGATGGAGCCTCACGACCAACAATCGAATAAAGTTCATTGATGCACTGTTTTCAAAAGTTATAAAAAAACAATAATCGGGTGAAAATGGTTGCGACTTAATTCCATTTTTTGGCCCAGATGATACTTTTAAGTACAATTAGCGCCCGTATGTTAAAACGTTCTAGTGTTGCGACCCTCGTATAATGTTGCAAACGAAGGCAATACCGAATATTAACAACTGACGGATTATACAGAACTAGAAGCCGAGCAAGTCGAGCATGCTGATCTTAATGGCCAAGGCTTTATCGAAAGCTGATGAAAAAGTCTGCCTCGGCATCTGCAAGGCCATGACGGAAATCTTCCATGGCGGCAATATAGGTCCATTGAATAGGTCCACGAAGCCCTTGCTGAGGAGGGCTGACATCACATATCATGATTAAGTGTCTTAAATGCGAGCAAATTAACCTGAAACATTCCAAAAAAAGTGCAACTAATCGGACAAACCTCACAGTGTGTGATTATTTGACATCAGCCTAGTCTTAACCAAAATTATAAAAGCTAAGAGCTAAATAGGAGTAACCTTGACCTTGCATTCCCATAACTAAAGATACATCAATATAATACTTTTTTCTTGTTCTAACTACAGCGTAGCAGTTACTCCTAGTGATGAAGGTATAACAAAAGAAATATCTTTATTTAAGTATATGCCCACGATGCCCACAGCGAGGACGTGTGCCTAAAAATACTAAAAAACTATATTCCGATAGTTAGATACTGTATTCCATCTTTCCAGCGCTCTTGACATACAGCACTTAAAACCATCAGGGACCATGCATGAAACCTTGGCTCTCCACAAAAACCATATTGGTATAAGCAATTTCTTTGCGAGCACACTTTTTCATTTTGTGTTTTAATATTCTTATCTCTTCCGGAAAAAAATTTAAATAAAATTTTAATTTTCCACAACCACCAATGAGCTTTATGTGGAACGAGTCATTTGTTGTTGTAATGAGAGTTCCTATTTTGTCAAATTTGTCGGCTCGTTTCGCTTTTACATGGTAATATCTCCTGCACTTGTTGTTTTCGTTTCCTGATTTTTTTGTTTTTTTTTTAAGTGCTTCCAATTGATAGCACGAGTTCATGCAGATAGTTAGCCAGCAAATAATAACAGTTGGTTGTTGCATTTAAATGAAAATTGTAGAAATGAAAACTATACAGTTATGTACGGAAATGGCTATAGTTGGTATTTTAAAATATGTTGTTCTTGTTTTTGGTAACATTTTGAAACAGAAAATCCTGTTGACAGCAGTTGCAATTATGCAATCGATGCATTTTGAAAGGAAAGTCACATTTATGCTCAGCCATACACGTATATACCTACAAATGCATATGTTACAGTTTATGCAGGGTTAAGAATTTGAGGAAAAATACACTACAGATGGCGCTGAATCAGATAATTATGGAAAAGTGCATTTGTGATCTGATCTGGTTTATTCGGATACTTATGAACTGTTAAAATTTAATTAACACATGGCACAAAACTAATAGTTATTATGGCACACTTCGCTTAATATAATTTAAAACTACTACCGCATTTAGTACCAATATTTATCAGGTATGCTATGCATTTCACCTTGTTCATTTCAATTTCATTTTATCTTCGAAGATGGAATTACCATGAATCTAAATTACTGCAAATATATGTATTTTCAAATCACTTTAAAATTTGTATGGGGATTTAGCTGAAGGTTTTGCAAAATGTAAAAAAATTAAATTATTTTATAATATTAGCATCAGAACAGCAATTATGGAAAGAATTCACAACGCAGCTAAACAACAGTGGTCGCACACAGAAGGAAATTAAGCGCGTTTTTTTAATGAGCACCTTTTTTCACAGAGTGTCTTTTAAACGTCTGGATGAACTGGAAGGGATCTACTGGATATCTTGACGAATACGGAAGGGACTATCGCTCCGATATTTGGCATTTGCAAAGTCGTTGAGTGAATTCCCAATACTGTGGAATTAGGTGATCCCAGCGAAACTCCCTTAATCATATGATAAGATGATTGCGAAGTGCCGCTACAATAACAACAGCCACATGATTGCGAAGTAAACATTATGGCCAGCACCTCAGGAGCCATCCCAACCGCAAATCAATAAAGACAGGTTTCTTGGAAACGCAGTATGAGAGATTCATGGAATTTGCTGAGAACAACTTTGGTGTTTTCTCCACTCCAACTGACGTCAGCACCAGTGAACGCTCTTTCCGCAGAATTGTTGTGTCCGCTGCTGCACCCCCTTCAGCCCGACAGGTCGAATTACAAAAATCCGTCCGAGCTTCTCTACAGAACCGGCAGTTTTAGCATCCATGCGCGACTCTAATTGTCACGCCAATCCTGGGAGTCTCCTATCAGCGATCTCAATAAGGAGATTCGGCGTCAAGTTGAAATTCATAAGCGGAATAAGTGGGAGGAGCGTTATATATATATGATCTCTTCTCTGGAGCAACCAAGCGTTGGACCACATTCAAATCATTGTAAACCCGAGGAGACGCGATGACCGCGTGGAAATTTCATTCGGTAATATCGCCTTGTTGAACCCGAAGAGGTTCGCGAGATATTTTAGCCAATACTGCACCCTTCGGTTGGCGAAATGAAGCGATAAATGACCCGCCGTCTTTTTAAATTTACAATCACCGACGTTTGATTTCTCTAGGGAGCACTTTCAGGGGGTCTTCGGGAAGGCAAAAGCTTCCAAATCCATCGGCCTCGACGGAATAGTTTTGCTGATGCTAAAACACCAGCGGGATCAGACTATCTCACCAAGGTCGTCAATTTGTCTCTGACCACCCTAAAAATACTTGACATATGGAAGCGGCCCAACAAACATTTAGTAAATGCAGAAAAGGAGTACTCGACTTTAAGTACTGCATTCAGTACCAATTAAAGCAACCGCTGTACAGGATGACTTGCCGACAGGCATTAAACGTCAGTCACCTAGAGTCCTTTTTGAACCCTCTTCCAGTGAATGGCGTTCTTGGAGTCACACCACCACCTATTGCAGACGTAGAGCTTGAGCTGCTTCGAGATTTGGATATTGTAATCCATCTCTATGAGCAACTGGTGAGGGGATCTCGATAACTTAGACTGATCTTTCCTGCTCCTAAGCGGGGCTATGGAACAACTATAATGCAACGAAATACAACAGAATGTATAAAAAGGCAACCCGATGCAGCGATCGCCATAGATAAACATTTAAAACATGGAAAGGAAGAAAAATTTACAAAACGTCAAAAATATAAAAATGGACTTAGGTCGAGAAAACAAGAATTAGTTGAAATGTATGCTACATTAACGCACACCTCAGAGCAGAACAAGTGGCGCCAATCCTCGGTTGAAAGCACATAAAAAATTTAACTCTTAAAGGTAGTAATTATATTAATTGGTGCTTGAAGTCTAGAAGTTTTTCTAACAAATGGAAGGACCTACAGTATATTCTAAGCCGCTTCGGAACAGCAGATGGCTTTTTATGAGGAGCTGTTATTTCTTGTCAGAAACACACTTGGGCTTGAAATCTTTGCCGAGAGGCGACCGCTTTAGTAAAAATTAATTTGATGGAAAAACAGATTTTGATCTTAATTAAGGTTTAATATGAAAGGACTGACATGGAAGAAGCATCTGAATTAAACACTCCTCCTCAACGTGAATGATTATTTTACAAACCAAAAATACATTTATTTACATTAAATCAAATTCATTTGTTGTGTAAACTTTACATGTTTGATTTTCGCCAAATTTTTGGAAATATATCACCTGTCATCTGATTAGTTGGACAATATGAAAATTTCATTTTTCCATCATTTAGAAGATCTCGTTTGTGATGATATCGAACCTCGATGTGCTTCTTGCGATAATGGGACACAAGACTCGTTGCCAGATTCTGTGCATCTTGGCTATCAATTTGCAAAGTTCTTGGATCGCCTTTCCAAAGACCTATTTCTTTCTTCCACTCGTCACGCTTCTCGCTGCAAAATGCTTCTTCAACATTCGATGGAATACTTTCAGTTACAGTGCTATTCACGATGTTAAATTGCTTTTTGGGCCGACCTCGTTCAACTGTACGTACTCACTTTGGTCTACCTGTACCAACTCGAACTTAATCGAAACTCTCCTCCTGGTTGCCGTCATTCACATAAACTTCATCTTCAATTAAGTTTTCTTCAGCGGCACTATGGTACGATAATTCACTATTTGCTTCATCACGCTTCATTACTCAACACATCATCGTTCATCGACGAAGAATTCTCCGAAATCAACGTTTAGATTAGCCTTCTTGCTATTGGAACGTAGATTTTGTTTATTACCAAAGATTTCGTTAAATTGTAAGGACCTCCAAAGTCCTAGATGTTTGAAGCCCTTACAACAAAACATTAAAACATACATATACAGAAACTGAATTTATAAAACATCAAATTTACCACACATAGTTATGCCAGTATGCCAAATCATGTGCACATTTGTTTAGCCAGCCCAAGGCAAAACATCTGACATAAAATTATCCCTATAAGAGTATATATGTATACTTTTAGGGGCCTTACTTTGTGCAGCCTGTTTAAGGCCAAACATGAATTTTTATGAATATACACGGTGTGTCTCAAAAATAACCGAACTTTTTGGATATAAAATAGTAAAATACACATTATATTATCTTTGAAAGTTATTATTTATTCAAAATATGTTTCATTTCACTCTACACAATGTTTGGAACGATCAACCAGCGCATGCATAGATTTTTTTATGTCATTTATAGAAATGTTCTTCAGTACCTCGGTTACGGCTGCTTCATTTTTTTCAATTTTTTTTTAATTTTTTAAACTTCAATTTCAATTTTTTTTCAAGTTTGACACAAAATTTTATATTTGCTCTTTGTTCCATTTTTTTTTGGAACCATTAGCACACTTTTGGTTTTATTGAAATGGCTGTCACTTTTACATCTGTCATCTGACTTACATGAAGTCAGGTGCGTTTGAAAGAGGATGAATGTATCTTTTTAATGTTGCAAATTTTCAATAGATGGCGCTGTATGTTGTATGATTTAAATATAAAGTTCGGTTATTTTTGGGACACACTGTATATATATGTATATATATACACGCATAGAATTAAGAAAAAAAACTGTTTATTTATAATAATTGTTATTATAAAATATTGTTCTACCTGTGTCCAAAAAGGTATAAAAAGCGTGATCATAGTTTGAAAATTTAATTAGCCAGTAGATGGTCGCTAGGTATACTTGTCCGTGAATATCCCGACAAAATTAGTACACCTGAGGGTTTCCACTTCACTTCTTTGTCGTATAAACGATATACCTTTCGCTGCGAATTTTGCTTGTTGAGACTTCTCTAATGCAACTGAAACCGCACCAAGTGTTTTTAAATGTTGGTTTTCGCTTAAGCCAAATTTCATATGGCGTATTGTTTTCGTAGGTGCTCTATTTCTCAAACATTCGGCTGTCGAAATAGCTTATCCCCACAAATTCTGAGGCACATTTGCATGCAAAGTTATACAACGAGCCATTTCAACCAGTGTTCGATTAGCCCCCAATATGTTGTGGTGTATGCGGCACTTTTAACTCATGATGTGTACCATTTTCTCTTAAGAAGTTATCGAACTCGCTGTTAACATATTCTCTGTCGTTATTAATTCTGAGCGCTTTGATTTTACAACCAGTTTGTCGTTCTACGTATGTTTTGTACAATTTGAACTTTTCGAATACTTCGTTCTTCATTTATTTATTTGTTCACATATACCGTAAAATATCAACAGACTTAACATTGATCGGTAGGAAAAAAATAAGAATGTATAAGCTCTAACTGTTTTACGATCTGACACTTGAGGAAACGGTAGCGCATGTACTTTACCTAACATACAGGTATTGTCACATTAAGCTTCAAACCTCGTCCCATCTCATTGTTGCTCAACTCACGCAGACTTTGGTAATTCAGATAATCGTATCTGTTGAGCCATCCCTCATTGCAAGAACATACAAATTACATTTTCAAACGCTTTTAAGAATAACATCACCGTGCCTCTTTTTGATCAAACCATATTCACGTTCAAAGTTTACAGTCATACCATTTTCGACCGCGCGTAAAACATTTTTCAAACGAAATGTTATATATTAATTTTTTGTTAAGCGATCAGTTCTAATAATTTAGGGATTATATTATTTACTTAGTCATAGCAAATAATCAGTGCAAATAAAACAAATTTATTCCACTTTTTGCTCAACGTTTCGCTAAATATGTTATCATCTTCAGGGGCTCCTGTTTATTTACATTAAAAAAAAGAATCATAAATAAACACATTTTAGTATATGCATACATATGTACAAACTGAGATGTTAGAAAAACTTACAAAAATAAAAATAAAAAGCTGGAAAAACTTTAAAAACAATGTCAACCATGTTCATTATAACCATAATGTATGGTAGCTCGGCGGCCGCGGTAGCCGAGTGGTTAGCATTGCGTACTGCCATTCGGAAGGCTCGGGTTCAAATCCCGGTGCCACCAACATACAAAAGTTATGGAAAATTAATTTAAAAATAATAAATTAAGTTAAATTTTCTAATTGCGGTCGCCCCTCGGCAGGGAATGTCCACCCCTCCGAGTGTATTTCGGACATGAAAAGGCTCCTCGTAAAAAACCATCAGCCGTTAAGAGGCAGATTAGTATAAGCTGTAGGTCCCTCCATTTGTTGGAAAAAAACATCAAGACGCAAAACCACAAATTGGAGGAGAAGCTCGGCCGAAAAAATGCTTCAGCGGTTACAAAGCGCCAATTAGCTAAAATGAAACTAAATATTTTATTTATCTAAACATAACAAATATGCTGATGTCTGTGTCTTCATTTTGGCTTACTGTATTGTTTCTCTTTTCTAAAATTCTTAGGCTCTCTAAGGTGTATCTAATGTTCTTTCTTTTTTCTCTGTCCAAAATAGTTATGTTATCAAAGTCAGCTGAGTGACCACTGCTTATTATATGTTGTGAAAGTGCTCTGCTGTTTTTTAGTTTCCTTATGTCGGCTTCATGTTCTGCTAAGCGCACTCCCAAAGCCCGTTTTGTTGTACCTATGTATAATTTCTCGCAACTCTCGTTGATTTTCCCTTTGCATTTAAATTCATACACAACGTTGCTTTGTTGTTGTGTGTTAATTGGTGTTTTTGTTCTTGTGAATATTTGTGCGAGCGATTGATTTGACTTGAATGCCAATGTAATATTTTGTTGTTTCTTGGTTTCACATCCTAATTTTTCACTGAGCTTTGGTATGTATGTAACACTGCAATATTTCTTAGGTGTGTTTGTTGTATCTAGTTTTGATGTTTTGTTATTATTTTTGCGTTGTCTTAATATTGTCTGCTGTATTAATTCCCGTATTAGGTACTCAGGGTAATTGTTGTTTTCGAGTATATGTATTTTTTCTTTATTGACATCATGAAAATTTTGGTGGCTCATAGTCAGTATTTTGTTTATTACATTTTTCGCTGTGTTGGTTTTGTATATCACTGGTTAGGAAGAAAGAAAGTTTATAAGGCGTCCAGAAGATGTAGGTTTAGAGTACAAGTCAAGAATAATTTTTTTGTCGTCTCTATGTATTTTTGTGTCGAGAAATGCAATGTTTTTGTTTTTTCCACCTCACTTCTTCGGGAAATTTAGTGTTGGTTTTGTTGACGAACCAGCTCTCGTTCTTACAAATTCTCAATTTTTTTATTTGCTCACTTTTCAACTTGTCTAATTTACCCACATATATGTATTTTTTCTCAAGAGCAGTCTTTTGACTTTGGATTTTTTGCTTAGTGATGAATGCCTCCAGTTCTTGGCTGCTTATATATTATATTATATGTTATATTATTTGTTTGAAATAGAACATCTCCTTTACCTTTTACTGTAATTGACGAATTTGTTGCTAACCAAATTTTCTCTTCACAATCGTTATATCGTACAAACATTTCTATCTTATTACACATGTGAAATGTAGCGCCGATATCTATACACCAGCTTGATCGATTCAAAGTGCTTTACGTATCTGTCGATACGATAACGTTTATTGCTGCTTCCCCGAACTTGTGTGTCTCTATACATTCATTCGCATAATGTCCTCTCTTGCCGCATGCAAAACGTTTCCCATTGAACTTCTTCTTTGATTCCTTACCGTCGTTTTCTCATGCTTCCTTCTTTCTTCTTCTTCTAGGACCTTCTGTTTCAAAGGATTGAAAGATACTAGGCTATCAAGCGCTTCTATCGCTACGATGAAATTTTCAATCGAAGTAGGTAAACTCGATAGTAGAATTATACTTAACAATTCATACTGTAAAGCAATTCCAATCTCAGCCAACTTTCCTGCTACTGTAGTAAATTCATTTATGAACTACAACATATTTTCATCTTCACACATTCGCTTACGCAAAAGCTGCTTGTATAACGCCACTTGCTATACCGGTCCCTGCGGCTTGTACACTTCTTGCAATATCTTGTCATGCTTCTGCTGATTGGACTTCACACTCAATAAAATCGTCAACAACGCCTTCTCATCCTTTTCAGTCCATTTCAATAATTCAGCATACTACGCGTCTGCACTGTGCATGTAGGTATCAAAACTCGAGTCACTAGAAGAAGATGCACGTTGTTATGGTAATGTCAGATTTCAACAGTTTTGAATAATTCACCACGCATACTCAACTTTCGAAGAAATTCTAGCACATAAATAAAGTAATTCTGGCGGATCTTTCATTTGAACGTTTGGCTCCAGTGCAAACAGGAAAATATAAACCTAATATAAAGAAAACTTCCTATCTTAGTTAAGTTATACCTACTTTTTGTTGAATTCGATCGATGACAATATCGCAAATAGGTCTCTGTGCTTCGTGGGACTTCAGTATAGACGCGTAACTGTAATATAAAAACATGTATTGCTATTATTTCTTTTACATTGTTTGTACATAGATATGCACCTGCGTACCTAGCGCACAATTTTTTTGGTTTTATTTTAAAACCTGTCTCTTCCTCACATTAATCACTATTAAGAAAATTACGGCTAAATTAACGCACTTAATGAATTAAATAATACAATAATAGATTACACGGCTGATGTTGACGCAGTGCTAGAGCACTCGCCTGTTAAGTCAGGATCCGTTGGTTCGATCCATGCCATAAGAATTCTTATGAGGATATGTGGTGATCTCTAAAACAGCTATCCCTTCTACCATTTTGCTTTGTAGCATAACAAAAATATTCAATTCATTCAAACAAATCAGGCCTTAAGCTCACTAAAAACTTATAACGAAAATTGATATATTTCAAAAAAAAAAAAACATTTGAACGAGTATCGAGCACTGCGAGTAGCATGCATCTCAACAAACTTGCATAGGTTGATGCATTTTGACTTTTTTATGGTTTATTCCTTTAATTTTCGTGCTCGGTAAAACATCAAGACGAATACCACATACACATTGGAGGAGGAGCTTGGCCAAAAATCGCTTCAGTGATTATAAAAAGCTACTTATATTAGGTAAAGTAAAAAGTTCGTTCGGCTTTTTTATTTTTTTCATTTTCATTTTCATTTATTTATCCGCACAGTAAGACACAGAGTCTTTTCATTGTGCACATATTAGCATATAATGAATTACAATTTGATTGTTTAAATCTTAGGAATAGCTAAGAATAATATTATATCTAAAAGGAGGGATTTCAACCGTATGTTGACATAGGTAAGGAGAATAGGGATGGGTATTATGCAAATAGGTTTGTAACTACGTTTTGAAGCAACCAATCGTTTTGATACATTTTATTGAAATTGGTAATGAGTTCCAAGTTCTGACAGCACCAACAAAACACAATCTAGAGGTCGTTAAAGTTTTGTATTTGGAGACAACAATATTGTAAGTACGAGAAGATTGCAAAAACTTTACTTTGCGGAAAAGATATCCTGGTTGACGGTTTTTAATGATTTCGAATAAATATATTAAATTACGAACCTTGAGATAATTCTCAAGGGTGATGCCGAGAATGTTTTTGGTGTACAAAGAGATGTGTTCAAACTTTTTTTGCAGCAAATAAACATAGCTACGTTATTTAAAGCTAAATTTAATTTGTTTCTGGAATCGTAGCTTAGAGTACTATATACAACTTTAAAATAAGAAATTTGGGGAATAATAAGGGACTGAACTAGTTTAATTTTTATTCTAATCGGCAAACAATCACGTGTATGCCTTAAAATTTGTAATGTCGAATATATATTTTTATTAAGCAATTGTTTATGTGATCTTCACAATTTAGACGGACATTAATTTTGAAGCCAAGACTTTTTACAACATACTCAAACTTTAGTTCAACACAAACAATTGGTGACAGATTACTGAGATCAAGATAATTACTTTTAATAGGAAGTACCTTCGTTTTCTTAGCATTTAGACAGAGACCATTTATGGTAGACCATTCCTCAATTCTTATTAGATCCTCATTCAATCTAGCTATTAAATCTTCACCAAGACCAATGGGACGTGAGAGGTAAATCTGAGTATCATCGGCATATAGATATATAGAAGAATTTTTGCAGCAGTGAACAACGTCATCAATAAATAAACTGAAAAATATTCGCCCTAAAATAGAGCCCTGAGGAACTCCAGAGATGATTTCTCTGCGTTTTGAAATTACGTCCCTACACTGAATTTGCTGATTTCTGTCCGATAAGTAGCTTCTCATAAGCTTAATTGCTGATGTGTTGAAACCAAAATAAGTTTTCAGTTTTAACAGTAGAATATCATGGTTTACAGTGTCGAAAGCTTTAGAGAAATCTAAGAGCACTAAGATGGTAAGTAAGTTATCGTCGAAAGCAGGGCAGATGTCGTCCATGATTTTCATCACAGCTGTGGAACAACTATGATTCGATCTATATCCAGACTGGGATTCGCTCAATAAATCATGTAGACGCAGGTGTGACACTATTTAAGCGATAATAAATTTTTAAAATACTTTTGACAATATTGGTAAGGTACTAATAGGCCTGAAGCTCTGGGGAGCATTACACGAGTTACCTTTAACCACCGGAATGACGTTGGAAATTTTCCACTGATTTGGAAACGTAGCGAAGGTTATAGCATGATTAAAAATGTGTGTAAGCATGGGAAACACATACGGCAGTATAAGTTTTAGAAAACGCAAATTCAGACCATCCACTCCAATTGCGTTAGATTTTATATTAAAAACACACTTTATAACATTCTTTTCAGTAGCTGGGTTAAATGAGAATTCATGGGTGTGGTCAGTAACTAAGCTTTCATTGATGGTGAATGCAGATACATTTGCATGTGAATTTATTTCAAGAAAGTATGAGTTCATCACACCAGGATCAATCCTACAAGTTTTCACCTGTTTGGCAAAAATACCAAGTGATCTTAGATTTGTCCACAATACTTTGGAAGGCAAATCAGTTTTAAGTTTTGCACAAAGATAAGCTTTTTTACTTTTTCGCAATTCAGTTGTTACTTTATTCCTCAAGTTATTGTATGTAGTTTAACGTTCATTAGTAGGATTACGCTTCCAATATCTATAAGCCCTATAAGGGGTAGAATAGCCTTAGTGATCCTAGGATTAGTATGGTTTATAGCTTTAATTCTACGAAGAGGAACATTTTTTTCAAACAGATAAGTAATTACCGTGGTAAAGTACTGTAACTTGTCGTTTACATCTACAAGTAGCCAGCAGCAATTCCAGGTCACGAAACGTCAAGTTCATATAATCAAGGTTTTCACGGGTTAAGCTCCTAGCATTAAAGTGGCAAACATTGAACCTTTTATGATATTGACATGTACATTTAAGAGCTAGCCTCAGATTGTCATTGTTATTGTGCTCACATAGATTGTTGCTCATAACAATTTGATATATATAAGAGTTGCTTGAAAATGGTCAGTTACTATGAGGGAAACGGGAAACATAAGGTAAGGATGAAATGAGGGATTAATAAGGCAATCTTACAAATAACATAAATAAAGTATAAACTTAAGATAAACAATAGAATTTGCATAGAGTTCATAAAGTTTTCAGCTAGCAGCTGTAATTCGTTCGACGCTCGCTTGATTAAATATTTTCGTCGCTCCGCTGTGTTGATGCTTTTTAACATATTGAGAACGCACTCGCCAATTGTTTTGTCGTTTTAACTGCGTTGCGTATTGCATTAGCTTACGATTTCTCTTTGTTATGCATTCATGCACAAAAATGTCTCCTTTAGCATCGAGCCTAATATCTTTAAGCGCTAATGATTTACGGCTTGCCTTAAGAGAGCAAGCAATCCCCTCAAACAGAACTGAGCGGTCATATGACGAATTTAATACAATATGACTATAATAGGAGCGGTCCTGTTAGTTTTGTTATTGTTTTGGCGCATGCGAAAAATTGAACGTACAGGCAATGATAATAGATTAAGTGAAGAGCACAGATTAGCACACAACGACGGTAAAGTCTCTTCGCTTGCAGGCGGAATGCCATAAATTATTGCGTCTGATGCCACTAACGCATTCTACAACTCATCAATTTGTTGAGACAAAGTTTCGACCTCTTTGTTTTGGTCAATACTTTCGCAGCGCAAAGATTCTAGCGCACTCACTCTCTTATCAATATCTTTCACAGCTGATTTTTAATTGCTGAGTTCAGCAGAAACTTCACTTAATTTCTGCATGATGCGGTCTTCACTCTCTGACATTTTTGTTATGATGCTCGCTATGGAAGCTTCTAATTTTAGTTTAAGCCTCTCAAACAAACTTAGTGTAGTTGGGCTGTTTACCGCTTTGCAGTCTCCCTTACCTTGTAATTTCTGACCAGGAGTTTGTTGAGGGGAGAGGGCATTACGTGCACTTTTTCTTTGTGTTGACATATTATATTATGTATGTATATGTACGAGTATTAGTAAAATCAAAGATAAAATTGCTGAAAATTAGCATAGTTGGAGATTTACCACTAACACAATAACGAGGATGTTGATGCAAATTTTGACAATTTTTTACGACAAAATGTTTTTTTTATTTTAAAGCCGGTAATTACGCTTTAAAGCGTGATTGGTTGAAGAGATTGAAAAACACGTCTACTCACTTCTACACTTTCTTATGTATTGATTTTTCAAAATATGATACCTTTGTGTACATTTGTCCGATTTAAGTCAAATATGCGCCGTTTTGTTCGTAAAGTTGCTGCGTCCCTATTGGCAAAAAACTCGGAGAGCCATTTTTCACAGGCCTATCTTGAGGCCAACTTCTCACCATTAAGCGCGTTCGCAATGGACAGGGAAAGATGGTAATCATTTGGTGCCAGGTCCGGACTATAAGGTGGGTGCATTAGGACCTTCGATCCGAGCTCCTGGAGCTTCTGGCGCATCACCAAAGACGTGTGTGGCCTGCGTTGTCCTGATGGAACACAATTCGGACTCTGTTGATCAAAGATGGCCTCTTTTGGATGAGTGCTGCCTTCAAGCGGTCTTGGGGAGCAGCCCGTTGTAGATGATTCCTTGCCAATACCACAAAAACACAGCAAAACCTTCCTGGCCGTCAATCCTGGCTTGGCCACCATTTCCGCCGGCTCACCGCGTCTCGACCACGACCGATTTCGCTTGACGTTGTCGTAAGTGATGCACTTTTCATCGCCAGTCACCAACCGCTTCAGAATTTTTTCTTTGCTGGTGTCCATCTTTGACGAGCGCTCACAACGCACTGAGTCAATCAATCGAAAAACTGTCAAATACAATAAATACGTTTTCTGCGCCGTATAGTATGACATGATGCGACACGTAGCACTAGTACTATGGACAATAACGCCATTGGTTTGGACTGCTTTGGTTTCATATAATTTTCCAGAGTGCAAACAATATTTATTTTTTAGACTTTAGACCACGGAAGTGTTGTGGAAAGGTGCAGATAAAAACATATGGCCATACTTTTTTTTGCTAAGGTTGGCAGGACTGTTATATGTTTATATGTCAAACTTGAGCGCGATCTGTCACATGGTTTTTTTTTACGGCATTATAAACAAGTCAACCTCGAGTGTGTTTTTCGAATTTTACTATGGAAATTAACGTTGAGCAAAGAGTTTGTTTGAAATTTTTTTATTCCAATGGAATAAGTGCGACGGACGCAATGAAAATGTTGCAGAAGGCATATGGGGAGTCTTGCCTATCACGTGCACGTATTTTTGATTGGTATAAATCGTTCAAGGACGGCCGTACATCGCTGGAGAACTTGCCCCATGATCGTCGTCCAGCAACATCAATAAACGAAGAAAACGTCGAAAAAGTAAAGAAAATTGTGTTGGAAAATCGTCGTGGGACTGATAGAGAGATAGCTAGTGAGCTCAACATATCAAATGGATCCGCTCATAGCATTATTCACGATGTTTTGGGCATGAGGCGTGTGTCTGCTCGACTTGTTCCAAAATTGATGAATTTTCTTCAAAAAGAGGAACGCAAAACTGTCGCCAATGAAATGCTCACAATGAGTGATATGGACATCCAGCACATCATAACAGGTGACGAGACTTGGGTCTATGAATACGACGTTGAAACAGCCCAGCAATCATCTGAATGGCGCCTTCCAAATGAGCCGAAACCCAAAAAACCACGTCAAAGTCGGTCGCAAATCAAAGTTATGCTCACTGTTTTCTTTGATAGCCAAGGTGTTGTGAATTCCGAGTTCCTTCCAGAAGGTCAATCGGTTAATGCTGAATATTATTTATCCGTTTTGAAGCGGTTGCGTGAGAATATTCATCTCAAAAGGAAGGATTTGTGGGACAACATCATGATAATGCGCCAGCTCATACGTCTCGTCTTGTACGCGATTATTTGACCAAAAACAACGTAAATATTGTTCCGCAAGCACCGTATTCACCCGACATGGCACCGTGTGACTTTTTTCTTTTCCCTAAACTCAAATTGCCGCTTCGTGAAAAGCATGTTCAGTCGATTGAAGTCATAAAAGAGAATTCGAAGAAGGAACTGAAATCCATACCTAAAGCGGCCTACCAGAAGTGTTATGAAGATTGGAAAAAAGGTGGCATATGAGTATCGCCTCTAATGGTGACTACTTTGAAGGGGATAAAATAAATATTGAAGAATAATTAACCGTTTACACATATATGGTCCTTACTTGCGTGCGCGAGTTATTATCGTTTTCACGATGTGAGTTAAAAAAATATTTTGTATTATTACGCTGAAATACGTACACTTTATTGATATTCTGAAAACTGAACTCTAATATAAGATCTTACAGCTATTTATACTAGTCAGATGGTTGCATGTTGTCTGTTATTGTTGAGATGCGGCGGTGGTTATCGCAGTGGATTATTCCATTATCAGATGTTTGTTGTTTACATGTTGAGAATGCATTTCTTGATAATGCATGTTTGGTTGTTATTGCAGATGCTAAGTGGAAACCTTTTTTATGTGCCTCGTGATGAAGTCATTAACTCGCGCGCAAGAAACTCCTGAAGTAGAATATGAACATAAATAATTGAACATTTAACATTCAAAACTATGAGTGTTTCCTGGTCACCACCTGGTCGATTGAACATCACTACACTAAGTTGTGACGCTGACAACGATAATGTAAGCGGGACTAGTCTATTCGATAAGTAGTTGAATGTGTTGCACTCGCCAACTAAACCATGGCTAAGTTCTCCGTTTAACCGGCCACAAGTAGAAGTAAGCGCGTGGAATATAATGTGCTTAAAAATAAAAGTGCTCGTCGGAATGATGGCAGAAGGCAAAAAAAGAACCAATGCGCGACCTGTACTCTATGAGAAAGCCTAACGCCTTCAGCTAAAAAAATGGACAAGTACAGGTTCACAAACAATGCATCAGGAAAAAAGAGTTGATAAAACCGTCACTCTTACAAGGACCATAGGTATACCAAGAAGCAACCATATGCGTGAGTCCGTTGTTACTGCTCATCAACACACGGAACGGGACTATTGTCTCTCTCTAGCTTTAGAGTTTGCGAGCTTCAGCTTCTCTCCAGTTAGCTCCCATACATCCCATTTCCATATTAAATTTGAAAATTGACGCCCTGTCGTTTATGCGGCAAAAGCCATGCGGTGCGACTATGCCCAGTATACAGGGAAAAATCGGCAGAAGAACGTTTGCGTTCGGTGCAACGAGAAGCACCATACTACCCTGCATATGGAAGAGGAGGCTTCAAACCCGACGGTCGTAGTTGTCGATGAAGAAAACAGTGAAGATAGTGCTCTCTCAATCGACGTCACCGAACAGTACAAGTCTTGGGCGCAGTTAGTAGAGGAAGAAGAAGAGGAAGAACGTTTGCTGGAGAATCCAGTACAAAGCGGCGGTAGTACTGAGTTACGCCGATTTCGCCCACTACTACGCCATGAACAGGCGTGTCTCGCGGACGAGGGCGCGGAAACTCGTCCTTTCCGCCCATCAGTGTCTACGCATCGCCACGGCAAGATGGAGTGGAAATTCGTCCTTTCCGCCCATCTGCATCTACGCATCGTTACTGCCGACAGGATGGAGCGGAAACACGTTCTTTTCGCCCAACGCAGCGCAAATCACGGGATCGGCAACAGCGCGGAGCGGAAACACATCCACTAATACTATAATATATAATATATAATAATAAAATATACTAAAATATTTGTAGACTAATAATAAGCCTAAAGAATACCCACCATCCGCCCAACCGACACGAGAGGCGACATCCGCATGACATACGGATTATGCCCAGTCATGATTGGGAAGCGTTTGTTAAATGTCGAGTTTTAAAACTGCTCAACGACAGAAAAAAATAATTATTCAACAGCTGAAATTTAGTAATCAAAGTTTTTTAAATTAAAAATACAAAATTAAATTCGCAGCACCTATTAAACAAAAGGAAAATTTGTAGAGAATGTTGTAGTATGGGACCCGCTATACTGCCTTGGGTCTTTAATATTTTAAGTTATTTTCACAAAATATAAACTTAGGCTAGTTTCTAGAAATTAAAATAAGTATTCAAAGACATTTTTTATGTCACAGAATTCAATCCACCAATTTGCATAAATAAATTCCAAGCAAAACGCAAAACATTTTCTTTCAGCGTTCTGCTAAAAGCGTAATACCCTATTTCCACCAAGCACTTCACTGCATCTAAGGCCTCTGTTAAGTGAATGAAATGTCAAACGTTTCCACCGAAACTGAGTTAACTCAATTAGCTGATTTTTGTTTACATTTGCAGTTTGCTCGGCCGAAAAATCCTTTAACCGGTTACAAAGCGCACATTATATATACATAAATATTTGTTTTGCGCCAATTATATATACATACATAATTATTTGTTTTGCGCATGCGCTGATAGTTACCAGAGTCGCGTATATTTTTCGTTTTCTATTCCACAATTGCTTTTTGTTTGTTATTTATTTTTATTTTATTTTATTTTTTAAAGAGGAGAAGCATTCTCTTCGCCAATTACTTAATATATTTTTTTATGTCAATATTAATGCAAAAAGTACAATAACTTTTGCAGAAAAAATTTCAGCATGCAAAATAAAAGTCTGTCCCCTCATTAAATCCGAAAATACACGACTCTGGCAACAAGTATACCGAAACGTCCGAAATGTTTACATTAGTAGTGAGAGCATCGACTGTTAACATAACATTTTCTGTTAAATTACCGAAAGTGAGTTAACTCACTTTGAAAATTGAGTTAACACACTTTTATACAACAACAAACACATGGGAATTTCGCATTTAAATGCGATGTTTAAATGCATTCAAGCTAAACTGCAGTGAACGTCCGGTGGAAATAGGCTATAAGTGTGAGCGATACTTCCATTGGCAATTTAAGATGCTAGTGGGAATAAATGAGTTAAAGCAAGCAACGTAAATCCTTGCATACATTTAGGCACTGAAGAACGTTACAAAAATTTCTTATGTAGCTAGTAGTAGAGAGTTGTGTAAATGCCTTATGCTGCAACTACCCATTTCACATTGCTAACGTCCATAACAGCCGACCTGAAGGGCGATAAACATACACAATTGTTGACGTAGTTGGCAACGGCAAAATCAGCTGTTCTACAAATAAGTGTTGACATTTGTATACATACATTTTCTTAAATTTGTTTCATGCTATAATTACACATAATGTAACATTTACGAGTATTCTACTTTACTTGTGCATTTTTGAAAAGAGACTGTTGTGTTATTTTAGAAAATTGCCTCTGTTATATTAATAAAAGGTGTGCAAACAAATATGGAAGTCCATGACATTGATGAATTGTTTCTCAGTTTGTGCGGGTTGTACAATTTGTACAAAAAGTATAAAAGCACAAAAAAACGGAGGCGATATGGAATTCGGCCAATAAATAAAAACTGGAGCACCTCTGGCTACCAACTACAAACATTTAAGCTCATGAGAACTAAAGAGCCGGAGCAAATGTTTTTGCATACAAGAATGCCACCGAACATCTTCGATTTGCTTTTAAAACTGTGAAGACATGAGTTCTAATTCAGGCCTTTCTAAATAGCACAATTAAAATATAGAATAATAAAAATAAACATACTTACATTCCTGTACTTACCATACCAACTCACCCATGTATATACTCACCTCACCCTACTCCCTTTTTTGTAACCCTACTTCCGTTACTACAGAAAGGGGAAATCAAAACAAAATGTGTATAAATGTCTATGTATTAGTAATTCTAAGCTATTAGTCAAAATAATAATTTTCGCTCGCTCGAACTACCGGTTGTGTTATAAACAAATTATACATAAATAATAAAAAAAACCCTGTGAAATTTAAAGTTCAATATTAAATAAAATAAATTTGCAAAAACTATACAAAGAAAAAACAAAGTATTTTAATTAAACGGAAACTATATAAAACAATAAATAAATACAGCAAGTAGCTGATATTTAAACAAAAACTATTATGTAAATCCTTATGGAAACCTAAACAACGGATTGGTCCAGAGGAAAGGCTCTCATTGGTGCTACTGTGAGTCAACTATCTTATGTTAATCACACATAATAATATGTGTGTGGAATAATAATAATAATAGATATTATTAGGTATTTTTCACAGGGAGTATCTCTGCAAAGCATTTCATGGAGTTACAAAGTAGGCAAAGAAACTGTCCGAAAAATAATTTTGGAGACATGTGAAGTAATTTGGCGACTATTATCCCCAATCTATGTTAGCGAGCCAACAGAGTCTCAATATCAGGACATAACCCAAGACTTCTACAACATGTGGAATATTCCGAATCGTGTCAAGTCAAATTCAATGTTTTTCAACTATAAAAAATTCTACAGTATTGTTTTGATGGCGACATGTGATGCAAAATTCACATTTACAGCTGTCAGCATTGGGAGCTATGGCAGCCAGAGTGATGGAGGTAAGACCTGCGCCTTATTTTTAACCATCTATTTTACATAAATAAATATTTTATAGGAATTTTTCAACTTTCCCCGTTTGGCCAAGCGTTAATGCAAAATACTTTGCCTTTGCCGCCTCCAATACCGTTGTCCAGCGGATCAACTGAACTTTTTTCGCATTTCTTCGTTGGTGATGCAGCCTTCCCTTTGCGACCTAATTTAATGCGTCCTTATTCCGGAACGGGCTTAACGAGAACGAAGCGTATATTTAATTATCGACTATCACTCGCTCGTAGTGTCATTGAAAATAGCTTTGGAATACTAACGGCTGGATGGAGAGTTTTGCGAACAACAATCAAAAGCAGCCCGGAAAATTGTGAAACAATTGTATTGGCGTGTATAACTTTACACAATTTTATCATAATGAATGATCACAGCCGTTGGTACTGTCCAGAAAATTATGTTGACCGAGTAGAATCAGACAACGTCGTTCGTGTTGGCGAATGTCGTTGGGAAGTACATAACGACCGTTCTTTACCAGCCATGCGATCTGCAGTACGTAGAGGTCCTGCTAATGCATTTAATTTGCGAGATAAACTTGCTAATTATTTCATAAATGAAGGATCCATGCCATTTCAAGATCATATAGATGTTAACATAGCTGGACCATATGTACAATCTGCTGCATTATCTTAACTAACTTCAAAAATTAAAAAAAACAAATGTGAAAATATCTTTAAGTAAACAATTCATTTTCAAATTTTTTCTCGAATATATACCTTAAGATTTATTAATTCAATTCTATTATTTAACAGAATGTGTATATACTAGTAATATATACACAACTGTATTTAGCTACTTTAGACAATGCTAAATACGTATGCTTACAGACTTATAATTATTTTTTCTTTCCAAAATACAGTATGTACATATAAACCTGAAAATAAAAAAAATGATAATATATCTGTATGTATGCATCTGCATACATACCCCGAGAAGTATTTATGTAGATGCATACAAACAGAATACTATCATTTTTTTATTTTCAGGTTTATATGTACATACTGTATTTTGGAAAGAAAAAATAATTATAAGTATGTAAGCATACGTATGTACATATATTTACATATAAATAAATAAAATAAAACTAAATCAACTTCATTTAACTAAAAAAATTCTTTTTAAACTTAAGCTTAATTATTATTCTGGCTCCCTTTGAACTTTAAAAGCAACATCTAGTATACGTCGCATTGCTCGCTGCTGCTTCGCCTCACTCATTACGCTTAATATGGAGCCTATTGTAAGCCCAAACCCATTCAAAATTGGATTTTGGCTTATTTCGCCAGATGCCATGCAACGTTTTTTTAAACAACTCCACTGCTTCAAGCATACTTTTCTCCACGTCGGAGTTGACATTGCTTGCCCGCCGTTTCCCACCCTTAGCAGGGGTTGGTTGAGTTGGCGTTGGTGAAGGTGCTGCAGCTGATAATGTCGTTGGCGCTGGTGATGCAGCTGATGATGTCGTTGGCGCTGGTGATGGAGATTGCGATGGCAATAGTGCCAGCGAGCATGGAGACGACATGCTTGGTGGAGAGGGTGAAGGCACCGACACCACAATTGGGGAAAAGGACACTATCCTTGGTGGCGAAGGTGATGCTGCCGTTGATGGTGGTGTCTGCAATGGCGTTGGGGCAAAAATATTTTGCGTACACCGTATTCTGCAAATTAAAAATTACGAATGAATACTTATATTGTTAACAAAAGTGTTTTTTACTTACGGTCGTGGAATAACGTGCGGCCTTAAAAACTCCAATGCATCCAAAAGGTGCCATCTTCTATACAGCTGCGCCTCGCTGTCTGATGGGGCAATGGATTCACGCAATTCTCTACTGTAACGATCGCGTAGAGCGGACCATCGTCTTAAGCACATTTCTCCTGTAAAATGATAATAGAGTTCTTCTGAAGATCGTTCAAAGATCTGTGTATTTCCTACTTACCACTCACATTCATCTCATTTCCAATGAGTTCCCACACATTGAGTTTTCTTCCAATATATTTGTAAAATGGGTCACTTTTACAGTATAGCTCTGGATGCTGCGCAATAAAATTTAGAAAAATTTCATCATCCATTTTAACAAATACTTCTTTGGAGACAACTGGACAACTAGACAACTTGCAACTAATGCTGCAACTACCCATCTAACATACCTTCCGTCCATAGCAACCTATCTTATAAGAGCGCCATGCAAATGAAAAGTTGTCACCGCTCGCCCATACCGTTACTGACGGTTGTCCCATAGAAACCAGCGGCGATTTGATTTTTTCCGTAAAACCGGCTCTATATGAATTAAATTTCAATATATTCAAATAAATCTCCTTGGTCATGTTGCTTTCAATAAATTGAATGGTGCCCATTTTATTAGTTCCCATAGACCCCCACAGCATAACTGAACCACCGCCATGTTTCACTGTCCCAACTAAATGTTTATTTCGTGGCTCCGTGTTTGGCTTTCTCCATATAATTTGGCGTCCATCAGATCCCTAAATGTTAATCTTTGTTTCGTCAGTGAGCATTACACTTTCCCAGAAACTTAAAGGCTTATTAACATGAGTTTTGGCGAAATCAAGCCGTTTTTTTATTTACACTGGAGATAAATGGCTTTTTACGTGCTATCCGTCCATGTAAATTATTTTTACGAATACGACGAACTGCTTCAGTTGATATTTATTTATTTATTGTTTTGGACACTTCGGCCGTTAAGTTAGGAACACTTTTGGGCTTATTTCCACTTTACGTACAATATTGCGTTCATCAACATCAGTCAAAATTTTATTTCGGCCTCTCCCACCGCAATTTCGTAACGTTCCTCCATATCTCCATTTTTTTTTTATAATTTTTTAAACTGTGCAATGAGGTCTGTCAATAATTTTACTAATTTGTCTGTACGATTTACCTTCACAGGACAATTTTATCACTAATTCTGTTATTTCAATAGTTGTCTCCTTTCTGGTACCAGCCTTGGTGAAAGAAATTCATAATAAAAACTTTGAAATGTATTTCAATGCTAACATGATCACATAACGGACAAAAAGATATCCAGAGATGCCACAATTAAAATACAAGTGTATACTCAATTTTGTGACCTGAATTTATCAATAATTTTAGTTTTTAGTTTAAGTTTTTGCTTAATGTTAAATAAATGAATTAATTTAGGTTCAAATATAGTCGATAAAAGTTCAAGCTTCAAATGTGCTTGATGCACAAGTTCAAATATATCCACTAAATTTTGCAAAGTTTGTGTATTTCTCTTACGAAAACCTGTGTATACTCATTTTTGTGAGTAACTGTAGATGAATTTTATTTTAAAGAATTTACCTTAAATTTACAGCATTTCTCTGCTATACCAAAAAATATTTTGACGCCGTATTTCTTTCTATAAAGTATAAGACATTATAGTATACCTTTAGGCTTCTTCCCTTCGAGCAGTTGCGGAATGTGCAAAGCTGTAGGACCTGGGTTTTATATTAAGAAATGCAATCTAATTTTTTTATTTGAAACTTATAAGTGTTCAATATGAGTGATACGAATTGCTCTTAGACAGGTCAATAAAACATTCAGCAAAGAGTTCATGAAATTATTAAGGAAAAAATTTCCCACAATTAAAAACTTAAAAATCCTGGCAGCATAAAATAAATAATTTCATCAAATATATTTCAAGCTTTTTTATTTGTTATTAAGCTTTTTACTGAGTTATAAAACAGTTGCAGTAGTCTAACAATTTTTGATGCTTCGTTTATGCTACCTTACAGAGGTAATTGTTCACATATTTTGGCGGCTTATAAGTCAATTTAATAGCATAATAGTTTTGATCCGCATCTGTATTATTTTGATCAATAGTTTTTTTCCACAACTATTTTTTGGTAAACTATCATTGTCCATATTGAAAAAAATTCATCCCACGGCACTTCGTTAATTAAAAATGTTATGATACTTCAAAAATCTCGCCTATAAGATATTTTCATACCGACATGACTTACTTCGCCCTCTGCACAGCGCCGAACAAATTATCGATACAAAAATTGATTTGACTTTGGAATTGATAGGAAAATTTTGCAATTACGAGAAAGACAACATTTGCGCGTTTTGCGTTACTGGCCCAAAGAACACTCTGACATACCACAGAATGAAGCTGAAGAAAGAAAGGAAGAGAAAAAAAATAATGTAGCGCTTGAAATACTTGAGAAGGGAATTAAGAAAATGCATTTTTTGTAAAACTGAATACAAAGATTTGTGTTTTGTGCTTCATTTTTATTAAATTTTATAATTAGTAACAGTGTGTTTTTTTGTTAGCTTTTAAAAATTATTAATATTTTTGTAATAAATAAAGGCTAGTATAAATTAAAGCTCTAGATGGTTTTGGTTTAATAACAGCACAAGTTGTGACCTTCTTTGCGATTGGGTGGACTCATATCACATACTATCGCTACTACAGGAAATCCAATGTTTTTTGGTGCAAATACTATAGAACACAATATTGTTTTTGCCGTATTTGTTTCAAAGTGGACCATGACCTCCGTAACCTACGTCAACCATAACAACTTGCACATAATTAGATGGTTTGCGGACATAGTCTCCTTGCTCATCGTATTCGTATGTTCCGACGACTTTCATTTCGTCGGAAACAGATTTTATCATCACTGGAAACCTCTGACATGCGTTTCATACTGTCAACAGATACAGTCCGGAGACCTTATTCGTCGATCTTTAGTTGACAAAATAACACTTTACATTGATATTATATTAGGTCAAGTAAACAGCTCGTTCGGTTTTTATCTAAGAGATGACGTTATTGTCCATAGTACTAGTGTTACGTGTCGCACCACTATACGGCGCTGAAAACATGTTTACTCGCGCTAAAAGTTTGTTTTTGACAGTTTTTCGATTGATTGACTCAGTACGTTGTGAGTGCTCGTCAGAGATGATTTGCATCTCGATGGCAACAAGTTTACGAACAAAACGGCGTATATTTGACTTAAATCGGACAAAAGTACACAAAGTAATCATATTTAGAAAAATCAATAAAAAATCGAACAAACTGTTTCTTAACCTAATATATAATTATTTTAACAGTTCAAAGATACCTGGGATAAATATTTAGCGCATTTGTTCTTTGGTATATATTTTCATAAAATTATTTATGACAATATCTAATACCTCTAACTTATTTTTTAGTGCTTTAATTTCTGCTTGATATCTTATTACTTCAAAATTTTAGAACTGAGAATAAGCATATATGGTATAAACCGAGTTTAGCATCTAGAAATACTCAGTAGAAATCTAAATTTAAATATGAGCGTCCTCGGTTTGGGTTTGGCAGTCACTACCGTGTACCATAATGAGGGTCCCTTACCCACACTACAGTTTGGGCGTAGGAATTTGTTTGGGGTTTTTGGGTTTTTGATCAGCACATATTTGTGAATTAATAGCATTTGCCAAATGAGGACTGGTAATATCGATCCTAATTTAATCATTAAGTTAAAGTAGGAAATATATGGTAAGTAAGCTTACAACAAAATTTCTAAATAACACAATATTAAAAATTACCTTTCTGTTTGGTAGAACCCGGAATCAAGCACAATATGTTTGAGCAGATTTGAGGTATGTATGTACTATTTTAGGGTATGGGACAGCTTTTCCAAGAAGTCTTTTGTTTATTCCCGCACCAACTTTGGTCATTTAAAAAATTATCTCCACAAATGAGATATTTTTCGTGCAGCTGCACTTCACACGACAAAAACCATACCGAACGAATTAATGAATCTTTTGTAGTATGGAAAAACTGTTCAGTTCTTGCGTTTCATACACGCGACACTTGACTATGGTTGGTTTTTTTCACAAGTTGAATTAATTTTTTTCAGTTACAAATATCGCTTTTCAATTTGAAAATGAATTTAATCAGGCAAATTCGGAAACAAGAACAGGCAAACCAAGGTGAATTTAAAAAAGTGGAGTTAGTAGGGCAGCGAATTAAACCTTTTTCAGTTAATTAATTCGCTTCAGTGTAAAGTCAGTCATACTGTTTGTTTTTGTTCTTTATGTTTGTTTATATTTTGATGTTCTGTTATTTTTATTTTGAATTTTGAATTGTATAGCTGAAAATTTTCAAATTAGATTTCTGCCTTTTTTCAAATAAAAGAATGTGGGCCGTTTTTGAAATGAGTTGAATTGATTCGACTATTGTACCACTTTTGATGTGGTACTCTTACACTGTAGAGATCTGATGGCTGCTTGACTGTTAGAATTTATCGTAACTGATGTTCCTGCTACCGTAGATTTATATATGATTGCAAAGATTGAGCCGTCTGTAAAGATGGGTATGACTTCTTGATTTGTTTTTCCCAATTCATTTATGTTTGGGATTCTTATTGAATTAATCCATTGTGTTTTGTATGTTCATAGAAAGGGGAGTTCGATTATTTTTTCAAGCTCCACAAAATGAAGGATCTACATCTTTCTGGATTCGTGCTTGCCAAAGGAATTTAAAAAAAGGGGTTTAGGTGCCTATACCATTTTTTTTAATTTTAACATGGAGTAAATAATAATCATAATCAATTATATGAAGTACAACTGTCTGCACAGCGTTGCAAGAACTTAAAGAGTGCTGTAATTCTAGTAATCTCCTATGCATATTTCGTGTATTGTGTCTGAGTCTTATAGCCATTGGCTACGAAATTCCCCTCCGAAGCAGGGTCGAAATCATTATACATGTTCTTCAAAAATTCGCTAACATCCCATAAAATAAAACTACTTTACTGTTACTGTCATTTGAATTAGCAAACTTTGATTTTTAAGCTAACGTCATCAATTTTAATTTTTGTTTTTTCTTCTTTTCTGACTTGTTTTCAATTATTAATTCCATTTGACAAAAGCGAATTGTATGAACTTGTCATGAGTTAGAAAATTGTTACACTGAAAACAAAAACAAAATACACGGTAATTGTTGTTTTTGTTCTCCTGCGCTCACCTTTATGGATTCGTCTTGAAGCAAACATATGATGGGACAACTTTACTTTTTATAAATTCGCCTTGAATATGCTCAAAAATACTCGAATTTCTTTTTCGAGCTTGAACAGAAAACTCAAAACTGTAACTATTATAAGTTCTCTTGTTCGTTTACATCAAGGAAGCTAAGAAACAGAAATGAATATATTCCACTTAACAGCGTTTTTATTTCTGACTTTCTTTTATTTTATTTACTTTTCCCTTGTACGCTTCACCAACGTGGGTAGCTTGAGGCTGCTTCGGAGCAGCTGGTAAGTAACTAATACAGCGTATGACCTGGTGAGCTATGGTATGAGTACGAGCTGGTGCTCATTATAATAAAATACTGATTAAAGTAGCCGGAGAGAGCACTCGTGTGATAAGAAAGCAGTACTTTAAAGTAATCAAAAAGAAAAAAAAAATCGTTTTGTAAAATGTAGCTATAGCTTTGTGAACAACTATGTATATAAAGATATACCTATGGATCTATGGAAGTAAATATGTTCTTCGTTTTCTCTTTATACTCTCGCGCGCCAATTGGATACAACTAGTGCAAGCAGTTTCTTCTCCATGTCATATTCCCAAAGGAGTGGAAGTCTTTATCTTCCTTCTGCTGAAACCAGTAATTAAAGTATGAAAAATGTTCCAGTTTTCATCTGTTCAGATAATTTGGAGGGACATAGCCCAGCCAGAGTAGATTCTGCGTTGAATTCCAAAGTAATTGATGTAGATGCTGGTTCCGCCCGGGGAATTCTTGCGGCATTAAGCCAAAAAGGTATCAGAAAAGGATTTAAACAGAAGGATCACATGACATTTCAGCGAAAGTTGTGCTAGCACCAGGATCAGGTTAAACGGTTTGTCAATGTCCTTCAGGAACAGCTGATAAAAGCTTACAGGTAACAGTATGCAATTTATTTATATTTATATATTACTATTATACATACATAAAAATACAGGAAATGTTTTGGCAAGGAGCTTTTATCTTCTACGTTTAGAGCAAAACAAACTTATAACTACAGAGGCGCCTACATAGTTCATAACAAGAGAGAATCTGGAGTAGAATACATTTCTGATAAGTCAGCGGTATTTGAATAAAATAAATATATTGTTTTCAGTATAATTTTAACATTTCTTTTCTGAATACAGTTCCCTTTTAGCTCTAGCCTCATGTAACGAACGATTTGGTTAACAAATCATTAAATTTGACTAAGCGAGGGCAACCCTGAGAACGACAAAAACAGTTTCCGAACGCTCTCTGATATTTGCAGGTAAGTTCACAAATTTTGTTTTTCGAACTTTTCGATCATCAGCAGCCGACGAAAAGACACATCCCTCCAAGTATAACATATAAATATAGGAGTGAATTCGTTTAGAACAAAAGAAATGAAAAAGAAAAAACTGTGCATTTTTTGCGAAAGCTTTTGCACGTGTCCAACACATTTGGTCATCCTATTGCATAAAGATTCAGAAGCACTTCTCGTGTAACATCGCGTTTCAGCCGGTGCTTACAAAGGCGCCAATTGCGCCTGTAGTAACGTTTGTAGCGCAGTCCATCCTTTACGTTCCAGAGAGCAAAATGCAATAAAGGCCGCGCTTTGCTTCTGTTCATGTTTAACTTTTGGAGAAGTCTACGATCGATACTCATCGTGTGCTCAGTGCACAAGATATTTTTAGGTTTGACGACATCATCGTAAACGTGTAATAATCTTAAGAAGCGATCCCCAAGAGCAAGCTGGCTCCAACGTGGGATTCCAGGTGACAGTAGATTCACATTAAAAGAACTAAGAAATATGTACGTACACAATTTCTGTATTACAGTTTATCGTATGAAATTTGTCAGAGGGTAAATGATATATGTATGATTTAAGCATTTTTTTCTATTTAATTTCAGACTTTTTCTTGTGTAAAGGAAAACGTGCCAAGTGCGTGGCGGGGTAACTGTGTTCAATTGTACCTGCGGTGCATTTGCAGGAGTTTTAGCTAGCGAAAGTCATGAAGAGAACGTAGGTTTGGTTATTGAGGACGTCCAGGTTAATCAGATTTACAGGAAACCATTTTAAAAGCTAAAAGAAATCTGCCAAAGTCAGTACCCGCGGTAATCAGTTTTAACCCAACGCAGTGTACTAGCATGATGAAATAATATACGTACCTACAGGTGAAGTAAGTAGAGTAGAAAGAGACTTTGACACTGCCTTAGCTCAACGTTGTATTTTCGAATTTGAAGAGAAAGGGAGGAATGAAAGAAAATTTAGGGATTTTTAGGGGAATTTATAAAATATTGAAAATTTTGAAAAATATACATGTAATTATGAGAAACTAGTTCTCATTCCAAAAAAGTATATTATTTTTATATCCTATACAGAGAATTTAATTGTTTCATTTTTACTGCAGTTAATTTATTGCGCATACTCGTATCAAATATTTTATTTCTAAAACTTCAGCTAAAAATGAGCTCCATAAACAGGAAAGCCAACGGCAAATAGACATTGATAATCTTAATAATTAAGTACATACATGAATCCGTATGCATTTATTATACAATTATATAACATCATAAAGAACATTACACACATTGATAAGTACAATATTAAAGTCAAAATAGCCATTATAGGCTTTTTTGTGTGTACAAAAATTAACAACATGGCAGGAGTGCAAAACAAGTTTAAAAAATGATAAAGCTAACTTGAATATTGAAAGTTAGGATAATAGTTTTACACGTAACGATATATAAAAAAAATTATATTACACGGAAACGTCGATAAAGCCATCTAAATTGTTCGACGGGTTCCCTTATTTTTATTTAAACTTTTAATCGTAAAATACATTCTACACTTGAAAAACAATTTTTTTACATCTTGCCATTGAACTTTATAAATATCGCTTCAAGTAATTTTATTTTTGCAAGAAAGTCGGCAGAGGGTTCAATAAGCCTCCCCATAGATATTTCGTCGACCCACGTGAATGTTGCCTCTGACGATGAACAATTTTTAAGGCCCAATTTTCGTATTATGTACCCCGCGACGTACTCCAGGGCATCTACCTGAAAGCATTGGACTTGGATTTTCATGAGTGCCACTAGACCTCGAATCGTCCCGAAAAAATGTTCAAGAACATCCTGGTTTAATCTATACGTAAGCAGGTATTGCAGGGAATATTTCTCCTTGACAAACTTGTATAGCTCACGTAATGAGTTATTATTTAAAAAAAAAACCCTTTTTGGCAAGGTAATAATGTTGACCGGCTACCGTGCTTTTGTGTGAAGCATACAGTTACCCATTTTGCGTAAAATTTCCAATTGCTGGACCAAATCCAAACCGAATGGCTTCTTTGCGGCACTTATTTGTGGCTTCGAGTACTTAGAATTTATAATGTCAAACCAGGTGTTGATTGTTTCGAAAAAATCTGATGTTTCAACACCGTTAAAAATGTCTAACCCTAACATCATACAACGGCGCATAGCACTTGCAACGCTATGAGAAAATAGTAGCACAGCTGGTTTGACTTTTTGACGTTCGGCATGGTGGACAGTGAGGTGTTTTTCTCTCAATTTATGGACAATAGACATGTCAGAAACGGAGGTATATAATAATAATTGGGCTACGGATTTTGGAACTGTACATGTTCCGTTACAATTGTACCCAGTGTTAAGAAAATGATTTCTTAAAAGTTGGATGTGGAAACCAAGCTTTCTCTAAAATAAAGGATAAACAAAAAAGCTTAATATTGCACAAAAATATAAGAAAACAAATAAATTATGATTACCACAATTAACAACCAGGTCTCTCCATAAATTTTCATTTGATTGGCCCATGTCGGACACAATACCAATGACTGAATAGCGAATTTCGTATAATTCCACAAGTATGTTGAACATGAACTGCTTCGAAATTGGTTGCTTCCACGAATTCTTTAAGCCACGAGCCCTTACTAACTGCACGTAGATACATGGTTTCTGCACTGTATCTGACAACGCGTCATACTCATACATACAATCAACTTTCATTTCGTCGAACGACAAAATACAAAGCCTATCTGCATCTGAAGTATTATTGGCGCTCTTCATTACACCAAGTGAAAAATTTAAAATGCCATCGCCAAACCTCAACTTTTGCAGCCATTTGGTGATAGTGGATTCACAGGGTAGAGGATAACCTTTATTATACAAATATAATAATAACGCTACTGCTGGCGATACATCATTCCATGTCCAATGAGTTGATTTCTCAGGGAATGTTATTTTTCGCAAATGCCCTTCAGTAAATATTGTCCTCAAGCTTTCCTGCAACTTTTCTAATTCTCTTACGCACTTAAAATCATCACCTCATTTTCAAGTGATGTTAAGTGTTCATCCATTTTTGATCTAAAGTGGATATAGTATACATGTATATATATATAAGTATCTAATTTTTAACGTATGTTTAAAGTTTACTCAGTCTGGGTAGATGCGTCGACAAATTTCCTCAGGTTTGTTCCAAGTATCTAAAGAATAGATAACCACTGGAGTGGCATCGCTTGCTAGCTTCATTCTCTTTCGCTTTGCTTCATTTTTGGGAACATGGAAAAGCTTCACATTTTCGTAAGTCCATGTTTTTTGACACAAAATGCAGCTTGCTTTTGGCATTTTAATACTACAATATTCGAAAACATTACATACTAAACTTTGTATTCGGACATTAGACATTTTCAAAATTAAGGTAAATGTGAACCTATCATTTGTGTTTTCGACCATTATGTCTTGAAAAAAGTCCGTTATACCTATAACAAAAATTATGTGGTGTGTTTAATATTTGTGGTAGCTTTTGTTTAATTTTTTTATGTATGGTACATGTATGTACATATAATATATATAAAAACATGATCAATTCTCAAATTTCTGGCCAAATAAGCATTTCTTAAAAGTGCATTAGGCTCTTTGAGGGTGCTTAAAACCAAACGCTATTTTATTCATATGTAAACAAGCTTTTTATAAGCATAATGATTGATGTTGAGCCATAAAAAAGCATACATCAGTATATAAAAGAATGAGTTTAATTTCAGTTTTTCTGTGCATCAACTGATATATGCAAGTTACTTCTGAAATTGATCAGTTTTTTCATCATCATGTCAAACTACTCCGAAATTCCCTCTATCCATCCTTGGTAACATATCCCCTCCATTAATGTCTCAATCAGTTAACAAAGCAGGAAATCGCAGTTGAAAAACTTCACTTAATTTGTTATTTAAATTAACTTTCTATATATTTGGATGTTAGCCGGACCAGGATTTGAACCACAACACTCCGAATGGCAATACGCAGGACCATATCCTTATTTCCTTGCACTAGTGTAACCCAAAAAAAAAAATATTAACGAGGATGTATGTGTGTTGTATTCATTGTGCGTTGTCCATTTATACATGAACCAATTTAAAAAAAAAAATATAAAAATTATTCAGGGATCACGGGGGGTTTGAACTCTTATTTAAGCGAAAATATTAGAAGAATTAGTGTTATTACTTACTTGAAATTTTAGTTAGACAACTTTTAAATTGATATATTCTTCAGACATGTTGTAGCGACAAAACCCACTTGCTTGTTGGAAGCAGCTAATTCATTATTGATATAATACTTGTCTTCAAGAATTTGTTTTACTACTTACATAAAAATCGTTCAAAAATATTTGTCCCCAATACACGCAAAAGCTTGAAGAAACCATACTGGACACTTGAGAATTATATATATCTAATAAATAAATATCATTAAATATAAGATATTTTTAAGCAAATTTAACTATAATTCAATCGCTTACTCGAAAAATTAAATAGATCTAACGTATTTTATTTAAACGACACATTGAAAAAAATTTTATATCAAACGAAAGTCATCATAACGAATAGAGAATAAAATTCTGTAATGTATACTATAATTTTTGTTAAAAAACTTTAACTTTGCCCTTTTTTTAAATAATTTTTAAAATGATGGTCTAGAATCGTCTAAAATCAACATTGGTTTGCTAAGGCAGCGTGGACTGACAGATCGGAATGGGAGGAAACTTTGAGGGTTGTAAGCGTGGGATGAAGTAGCGTTGAAGAGGGAAATCTCCAATATAGGGGCTGACATGATTGGCCGATGTCAGCCACGGACGGGTGAGGGCATGAGGGCCAGCCAGGGGAAACCGAGACAAATCGTGCAATTGGGTAGGGAGTGGGGAAATTCTACAGCTATGGGGAGGGGCAAGGACCGAGTCTGAGGAAATGCTGCAGGGGGATCATTTTTTTTTAAGACGAGGCAACATGTCAGGGAACATCCAGACCCACACCAATCCGGCGACCTAGACCGCAGATGCTTCATTTTGCACTCGCGGAGATATTAAAGACCGGTAACACTCTTTTCAAATCTTTTTATTTTTTAATCACAATGGATTTTCCAAAGGCCCTCTAGTTTGGAATAAAAAAATAGTCGCAGGGGACAACATTTTGGTAAGTATTTATGGTCACATCATTCTTCTCTACCCTCTTCAGGTGCCGACACCTCTTCTAACCCACTCTCCTTGTACTTGCTTGCAACGTTATGTGGTAGACAGTCCACTCCTCTCTAACAGCGTAGTGTAAGTTGAGTGGAAATTTAGCTGACTTGCTAATGTGATTTCAAATTTTTGAAGTTGAACCTCCCTGATGTTTGCTGACAAGAGTTTCTTGCTGTACTGAGATGGGTGCATGTCTTTACTGCTGCAATATAGTGGTCCGAGTAGATGTTATGCCCTCAAATCCTACGAACTTCTATTACAATAACATCGACCCGGCTTGTAGTTTTTCAGTCTGTAAAAAAGCCATAAAGTTTAATTATATACACATATATATACAATATATATATTTTTTTTGGTGGAATCTGTTGCTATAGGCAACCATATAACGGGCCTCGGTGTATTCGATTAGTTTCAACCCATTTGGACATGTTCCATTGTGGAGGTTGCAGAAATCTTCTTTGGTCACACTGGCAATAAAATCGCCAGGCACTCACAGAAGCCGTCATTGTTCGCACCCTCTGTCTTGCTCTTCTGTCGAGTCAGTATGTTGCATAATTTCCCTTTTATGCCGATTGTGGCGAAACAATGTAGCACTCCTAATACATCAACAAAATTACCCTCTTTTTTATCATTGATTTAGTTCATGTACGAAGATTCTACTCTCTCGTTCTTGTCCCTTTCATCAGGTCTCTTTGATGGTGGTGGTGTCAATGTTAATATTGAAGAGCCACTCAGCGGGCTAGTGGTTCAAGGACTTACCCGCGGTGAGGCATGCCTGCCGTAAAAGGTGACTAAAGTCTAATAGTCCCGCGACGTTCGAGTTTTTATCCCAGGACGACTCGGATTTTGATGAACGCACAACTTCACAGCTGAATGAGACATGTACTGACAATTAAACCGTCAGAGTATCTCTATAAAGTTATCTCTCTTTTATCCACGTATCAAGGCTTCACTCGTGTTAGTTACCACATCTAACACAAGAGTGCTGACGTTTGCAGCGAAACCCCAGAATAGGAATTGAGGATATTTTTTCAACTCTTGCTGCATGCCCAGAAGCACCCCTCACAAACGTTAAAAACACTTTAGTAGTAGATGACAGCCAAATTCAAAAAGTCATAGAGAACAAGAATAATTTGAAATTTGGAATTTTTTCGGTAAGGACTTTCAAATCTTTCCCTATTTCCAGAAAGCCCCTCCTTGTAGTTTTAAAAACTTTACATTGCCCTTGACATCATATATTAAGTCAAAGACACGACCGTTTAAGCCGGCGCATTTAGCGAGGGCTAACTAACTACGACGGTATGCTAATGTTTATAACAAACTTTTAAGAATAAATATTAAAGATTTTGCCTATTCCCTCTAACATTTATTTTTCTTTATTTGGTCTTTACTTTCGCTGCCCTTTTATTATTAAAAATGCTTGAGTGTGCTTGTGAACGTGGCTAATAGCAAAGTTTCTTCGTCGTTAAAAGGATAGGTAGCAATATTGGTATCAGCAACAACTACAAGTAATCTAGTAATATTGACAAACATGAAACCTCGCTCAAGGGCTGTCATTAAAATAAATGCGAATTTTCGCAACATTTTTTCTTTCACACATTCTGACTTTATTTCTTCGCACTTAATTTACGAGTTGTCAGTAGCATGTTTGGCATATAAGACTTTTTAAACATATTCCAGGAAAGCAAGTATATGTCACTGACAGATTAGTTGGTCGACATTTGTATGTGAATACGTTCTGCCATACCTATAAATGTGCAAAAAATATAACTTTATGTGTTTGACCTTGAACTACACTTTACCGACTACAATAACTTCCTAGCAATTTATTTTGTCTTTTACTTGTCAACTGTTTGAAATTCACGCGCGAACAAAAGTCATACAATCTTCATCGTAATTAAATGCGAAATACTGACATTAAAAGAATATAAAAAAAGCTTAATATCCATTCGAGTTTGCATTTAAATTTGCAATCATAAACTCATCAGGCGCATAATTGAATCACATAAATATTCTGATACAGGTATGTAAGCGTTACTTACGAGATTCTCCACTTTAAACTGATAATATTATATTAACGACTCCATTAATACTTCAATACTAAATTTGAGCACGTATGGCGATGTATTTCTATTTAAAAACATTAAAACCAAAAAATCCAAAGAGAAACAAATAAAAGTAATTGAGAATCAACTAGTTCTATTTTGATAAATTGTTTTCGGCAATATCGATTTCTTAAGAATTGTTGAATGAAGTCAATAACAGACCTGAATTGCTTAAAAAAACAAAGAAATTAATCCCAATCTTTCGAATGGTAGAGTTCAAGGGACGTAAAAGACTCCTCAGATTAGTGGTGTACATCCTGATTTAAAAAAAAAGTGGTGTTATTTATGTACAAATTATTCTAAGCAGCCTTCGAACAGCTAAAAGATTCTATTGAGGATCATTTAGAAAAAGTAACTTTACTTACTATTTTATTTAGTTTTCTCGGCGGCATCAGCTTCAATTGGTCGGCAAAGCAAAGGTGCATGCTTCTGCTTCTTTGTAGAATATGGTCGGCTGAAAAGCCGAGGGATCGCATATAAGATCTTACTGAGCATATTGTATGCAAGACCAAAGCCTCCCGTCAACAAACTGATTCTGCCTTATTACTGTAGCTTTAGACCTGATAAATCTTCTAATCAGCAGATATTCACCCTACACCAAATCACCTTTTCATCGCTTTTAAAACTGCCTTTGGTAGCACGAAAAGGAGCTGCCTCTGCGCCGCTATCTAATAGCCTATTTCCACCGGACGTTCACTGCATTTTAGCTTAAATGCATATAAACATCGCATTTAAATGCTAAATTCCCATGTGTTTGTTGTTGTATAAAAGTGTGTTAACTCACTTTTCAAAGTGAGTTAACTCACTTTCGGTAATTTAACAGAAAATGTTATGTTAACAGTCGATGCTCTCACTACTAATGTAAACATTTCGGACGTTTCGGTATACTTGTTGCCAGAGTCGTGTATTTTCGGATTTAATGAGGGGACAGACTTTTATTTGGTATGCTAAAATTTTTTCTGCAAAAGTTACTTTTTTGCATTAATATTGACATAAAAAATATATTAAGTAATTGGCGAAGAGAATGCTTCTCCTTTTTAATAAATAAAATAAAATTAAAATAAAAAACAAACAAAAATCAATTGTGGAATAGAAAACGATCCCCTCAACATAAAAATATACGCGACTCTGGTAACTATCAGCTGAATGCGCAAAACAAATAATCATGTATGTATATATAATTGGCGCAAAACAAATATTTATGTATATAAGTTAACGCTGATAACGCTCAAAAGCTTAAAACATACGTTTCCCACGATACGGAAACGCACCAACAACAATACGCATAAAATGCTGATGCCATGTCTGCTACACCGGATCGACGTAACAATAGCCGGTACATGTGCAGCCATTCCGCCAACTCAGCAACTGATCACCTGTGCCCGCAACGTGACGTGGAACTTTAGTGTTAAGTAAATATAATTGTAAAATTAGTCTAAGTTTTACTTTGACCAAATAAAGATGGCTTCGGCCGATGGCTTCGGCCAAAAAAATATATTTTTTTTAAATAATTTTAATATAAAATATAATAACTGGCGCCCAACTGCCAGTCGTGATCGCCGTAAAAAAAAGTTCTAATGTAGTGTAAAAATCGGTATCGCGACAACGCAATCCACACCAAAGCTCCTCAAGTAGCAGCATCAACGGTGACGACAACAGCTCCTCAAGCAGCAGCAACAGTGGTGGAACCAACAGCTCCTCAAGTAGCAGCAACAGCGGGGAAACCAACAGCTCCTTAAGCAGCAGCAAGCTACAACATCAAGTGCAATCTCCTGGAACAGCAGAACGCACTAACCGCGAAGAGTGCGAGGAAAGTGGACCGTAGTAGTAACAAACAAAAAGGATAACCCACACCGCCGCGGGATGATCATACTGTAAGCATAGGCTAAGTTATCATAGGAAATTAATAATAGAATACACATTCATTTTTAGAAATAAGTGAAAGAAAATAGGAGAATATCGTGAAAATAAAGTTTATAGAAGTTTCTCGAAAAACAAAATAGTGCCTCTATTACATAAAAATAAAATTAAATATTATAAAAAGTAAAAGTGAAAAAAAGAGAAAAGAAAAGCTAAATATACCAATTACAATTAACGGAAGGGAATAGGATTAAATTTTGACAATAATTCTTCATTAGAAACTATACTAAAAAGGAAAAAAGGGAAAAAAAGTTAATTATTAAAATAATATATAATAATAATTAATTGAGAAAGTAGAAAAAAAAACTATAAACTGAAGGCTTGTACAGCCAATAAACTAAAATAAAGCAAGGCCGCGATTCACCACCTTTAAGGGGGACCCTCCGGCTTTATAACACAAAACAACTCTGCGATTCACCACAAAAGGGACCCTCCAGAGATTGATAACTTAAATTCAATACAAAGATTTTTAAAGGAATAACTTAAATTATAAAGCAAAATGCAAAATCAGAATATTATTAGACCACCCGTTTTAAATCCAAACGTTCCCCCTCCACAAAACCTAAATGTTCCCCCTCCACAAAATCCCAATACAACTCCCGAACTAGAAGCCCTCATTAGGAGAATTGTTAAGGACGTTGTAATTAGAGAAAATAATCCAAACAGTATACTGACGAACGCAACTGACCAAACTGTTGACCAGGAACACCGTGGACGACTAGATGACCTCGATAAAATTCCCGACATTATACGAAGCCTACGGGAATTCTCTGGTAATCCAGGAGAATTCAACTCGTGGAAAAAAGCGTGGAACGCGTGCTTAAGATCTACGAAAGGTATCAGAGGTACCCCAAAGTACTTCGGTATCTTAAGCGTAATTAGGAATAAAATTGTAGGCAACGCTGACGTTACATTAGAATCGTATAATACCCCGACTGGAGAGCAATCTCACACTGCTTGACGCTTCACTACGCGGACAAACGCGACATCACAACCCTTGAATGCCAACTATCATCTTTAGTACAGGGACGAAAAACTATCTCAGAATTTTACCAGGAAGTTTATAATCATCTTTCCCTCATCCTCAACAATCTATCGGGTATCGAAATGGGACACGAAGCCATTCACCTTCTGACACAAACTTACAGGAACAAGGCTTTGGATACATTTGTACGAGGTCTTAACGGAGATTTTCCTAGACTCTTAGGAATAAAGGAGCCAGTAGACCTCCCGCAAGCCCTTCACCTTTGCCTAAAATTGGAAAACCAAGGATACAGGGCACAACACACATACAACCACCAAAACGCAAGTCGTAGAATGTATCAACCGCCACCACCTCCAATTCCTCCAAGGAAGCCCCAGTTCCAAAAACAACCATTTTATCCACAACTAGCATACCAACCACAAATAACAACATATCAGCAAACAACACCGTATAACCAAACAAAACCATATCACCAAATGTCACAAAATTACTTCAATAGACAACCTATCGGTCAAAACCAATACGGTAGACCACAATACCGACAATATCAACAAAATTTTCAACCACCAAGACCTAACGGACCAAAACCACAGCCCAAGCCAATTCCAATGGACAGAGACCATTCGCAACAAACAAGAGCAGTCAACTACATAAATAGACCCAACTTCAACGGAATTGCAGGAAAACGACCACCACCACCATCTAACCAATTAAGCAACAACTACCCGAACAAATTCCAACGAATCAACCATATTGCACAAGATACTAATGAAAATAATAAAGACTACGAAGAAGATACCATCCAATATGAGGAAATGCAATCATGGGAAGAATACAACAACGAATACATGAGAAAAGAGCAAGACAACCCAGAAAACAATTTTAATGATTTTGTAGACGTTCATTTTTTAGATTAACCTCCTCATCGCTAACTTACTTCAAGTGTAAGACAAGCGATGGAAAAATATTAAAATTCTTAATAGATACCGGTTCAAATAAGAACTACATTCAAACTTCATTAGTAAAAAATCCCAAACTCAATGAAAACATTTTTTACGCAAAATCAGTAGGCGGCAATATCGAAATATCACAACACACCGAACTCAACCTTTTCGGACTCAAGGAAGAAAAACACAAATTTTTTATCTTACCCACACTTAAATCCTTTCACGCAATTCTTGGCAACGATAGCCTAAAACAGCTAAACGCAGTTATATACACATCTGAAGACTATATGCTCGTGAAAAACAACATAAAAATCCCCATAAAGCAGCAAATATCCAAATCAGTTAACAATATTGACCTCAGAACCGAACACTTAACAAATGATCAAACAAGACAATTACACTCACTATGTGCTAGACATCCAGCACTTTTTTCAGAACCTAATGAGAAATTGACATATACATCGACAGTGGTAGCAGAAATTAAAACAACAACAGATAGGCCAGTTTATTCAAAATACTACCCCTACCCAATGGCAATGAAGGACGAAGTTGAAAAACAAATCAAAGAATTGCTAGATCAAGGCATAATCAGACACTCAAGATCACCTTACAACTCACCAGTCTGGATAGTCCCAAAGAAACTCGACGCATCAAAAGAGAAAAAATACAGAATGGTAATAGACTACCGTAAACTAAACAGTGTAACAACACCAGACAAATACCCCATCCCAGAAATATATGAAGTCCTCACCCAACTTGGGGAAAAACAAATTTTTCACAGTGTTAGACCTTAAAAGTGGTTTTCACCAGATACCCCTACATGAGAAGGATATTCAAAAAACAGCTTTTTCGATTAATAACGCTAAATACGAATTTACCCGTTTACCATTTGGCTTAAAGAATGCACCCGCTATATTTCAAAGGACACTAGACGACATTCTTAGAGAACACATAGGGACAAAATGCTACGTTTACATAGACGATATAATAATTTTTGGACAAGACGAAGAAACACATCTCTGCAATATAGAAACTATATTTCACACATTACAAGCAGCTAATATGAAAGTACAGCTAAATAAATGCGAGTTTTTAAAATCAGAAGTTGAGTATTTAGGATTTATCGTTTCTACTCAAGGATTAAAAACTAACCCACTAAAAATAGCTACAATCAGTGGATTTCCGATTCCAAAAACGTTAAAAGAACTTAGGTCATTCTTGGGAATGTCTGGCTTTTACAGACGTTTCATTAGGGATTACGCCAAACTCGCGAAACCCCTAACTCTCCTTTTGAGAGGGGAAGGGGGACGAATGTCCAAAAATATGTCAGCCAAAATAGCAATAACACTTAACCAACAAGCAATAGAAGCATTCAACAAAATCAAGAATTCACTTACCTCAAACGAAGTAATGTTAGAATTCCCTAACTTCAACAAAGAATTTCACCTAACAACCGACGCCTCTACATACGCAATAGGTGCAGTACTGGAACAGGACGGCAAACCGATAACTTTCATATCACGAACACTGACGAAAACAGAAGAACACTACGCGACGAACGAAAAGGAAATGTTAGCAATAATATGGTCATTAAAATCATTACGGAATTACTTATACGGCTCAACCGCAGTTAAAATATTTACAGATCACCAGCCATTAACATATGCCCTCAGTAACAAAAACACCAATAGTAAATTAAAAAGATGGAAAGCCATTTTGGAAGAGTACAACTATGAAATTAAATACAAACCTGGAAACACCAACGTAGTAGCAGACGCATTATCACGAATACCACCCGATCCACAAATAAACTCATTGACATAGTGACGAGAGTTCAGGACAAACACTAATACCCTACACAGATGCACCAATAAATGCTTTCAAAAGTCAACTTCTAATCTCAACAGGAGATATCTCTTCACACCAATTTCAAATCGTTTTCCCAACATATCATAGACACATTATAATAGAACCCGAATTTACCGAAGAAATCCTTACCACACTTTTAACAAAAATTTCTCAATCCCTCAGTCACCAACGCAATAAAAATGGAAGACAACATCTTAGGAAAAATTCAAAATATCTACTCACAAAATTTCGGCAGATATAGAGTAAAATACACGCGAAAAATAGTGAAAGATCTAACAAACGAATCAGAACAAGAAACGGAAATTATAAAGGAACATAACAGAGCACACAGGAATGTGACAGAGAACAAAATTCAACTACTTGAAAAATACTATTTCCCTCAGATGAACGCGAAAATTAAGAATATCACAAAACAATGTAAAGTTTGTCAAGAAAATAAATATCAGAGACATCCGGCAAAACCAATATTGAAAGCTTCCCCAATCCCAGAATATCCAGGCCAAATCGTTTACATTGATCTGTATCACACTAATAACAAGGTTATACTTACAGCAATAGACAAATTCTCTAAATATGCTCAGGCAAAGATAGTGAAATCCAGAGCTTCAGAAGATATCAAATTACCCCTGCAGGAACTTCTCACAATGTTTGGCATACCTGTAAACATAGTAATAGATAACGAAAAATCTCTTAGTGCAGCCCCCATAACATTCATGCTAGAAAACCAGTATGGAATTCAGATATACAAAATACCGCCTTACACTAGTACCGTAAATGGACAAATAGAACGATTCCATAGTACACTAACAGAAATAATACGCTGTATAAAAAGCGAAAAAACCCATAACTCATTCGAAGATTTACTTTTCAGAGCCATTCACAAATATAACAATTCGATTCATTCAACCATCAATAAAAAACCCGTAGAAGCCTTTTTTGGACGAAGAATTACTACTAACCCATCACAATTAGAAAAAGACAAACTAGATAACATTAAAAAAATCCGTGACAAGCAGGAAAAGGACTTAGATTACCTTAATAAGAATAGGACAGAATGTAAGACATACAATACTGACGATACCATTTATGTAAAAATCAATAAAAGACTAGGCAACAAACTTACACCCAAATTTAAAAAAGAATTAGTACAGGATGACAAAGGATGTACAATAGTACCAAATTAAGTTGAATTGTGCACAAAAGCCACATTAAAAATTAAAAATTTACTACATTACATTTACAGGATAACATATCTAATTGCCTTGTGCAATGCGGAAACACAAATTTTGGACTATACGACCAGTCCCATAGTAACAATAGACATAGGAACCGCGAAGGTTCAAACCGGAACATTTCGACTAATACACACTATAGACCTCGACCAGTATGACTCCCTACTCGACAATATACACACTACAATAGAACACGACATAACTAGGAAAAGTCGAACTTACCAATACCTTTCCCAAGAAGAAAAAATCACCCGATTCCTCCTAAACCACCTGAAACCCAGAAAAACCAAAAGAGCAATTGAATCACTCGGCACAGCCTGGAAATGGCTCGCTGGATCCCCTGACCATGAAGATTTTAAAATACTAAACGATAAAGTCAATAATATATTAAGTAATAATAACAAACAAGTAGTAATAAATAAATCTATTTTCGAAAGAATTAATAATTTAACTCATATTTCAAATGTAATATTAAGCGAAATGAAATCAAGCAATGATCTCAAATTAGAGACAGAAAAAAATATTGAAAGGAAATTAAAAATTATTAAAGAAGAATTAGTAAATATCGATTATTCAATACAATGGGCAAAAGCCGGAATTATAAATTCTTTTATATTATCTAATGAAGAATTGATTGTAATTGAAGAAACACTAGAAAAGCAAAATATGCCCTATTTAAATTTAATCGAAGCAATTGAATTTAGCGATGTTAAAATTGTATCGAATTTATCTACCATTATTTATATTGTAAATTTCCCTCTAACAAACAAAGAATCTTGAAATTTAATAAAGGCCAAAGCTGTAAAACAAGGCCATAAAGTAATTAAACTCGAATACGAAAACTTAATAACTTGTAACAATGAAATATTTGGTGTAAAAGATAGTTGTAAGAATATAAATAATCTAATTTTATGTAAGCAAAATAGTATAAAAGAAGTCACGTTTACAAGTTGCATACCAAACATTTTGAAAGGATATTCGTCCAACTGCACCTTAATAAACAGCCACCATATGCCCACAGTAGAAGAAATAATGCCTGGATTATTATTTATCAATGGTTACAATGGACCCATAAAAATGGAAAACAAGGAAATCAAATTAAATGGTACATTTTTGATCAGGTACGATAATTCAAGCGTATCAATCGAAGACAAACATTTTGTTAGCAAAAATCAAATCTTTGCAAAGCCCTTACCAGCAATCATTACATCGACTAATGCCACAGTAAATCTCGAGGAAGTTCTTTCTTTGCAATACTTGAAAGAGCTCAATGTAGCGAACATCCAAAGAATAGAGGATGTCAACATGAAGTTCAAAATAGGTACTCTCACATGCTCTTCGATAATCACGTTATCACTAATTTGCCTACTGGCAAATTAAAAAATAAAAAGAAAATGGAAATAAGCGTTCAGGTTAATACTAAAAGTCCAAAAGAAACCCCCACTGTACCTAAGAATGAAATGCCATCCAACGAGGACGTTGCATATTTTAAAGGGGGAGGAGTTAACGCGGTATACCCCCAAATACCATTCCCACGATCTACCTGAGCGTATGCAACAACACAACTTCCGCCGTGGACAATATCCCACAGGCAAACGACACCACACGCGCAATTGCCAAAATGCTGACTCCACATGAGAACGTTTGACCAGCCAGCCCACAACAACAACGATATGCAATTGCACCTGTCTTGCAACGTGACTTATTAGCATAAATTAGCTGTAAGACAAAAATGTATTTTCAGTTCTAATTTGATTCTTGTAAAATAAAGTGAGCTTAACCGCTCTTTAAAAAACAAAACTTTGTTTTTTTTTTTTAAATCTATTAATGCAATAGATTAACTTGTATTAGTATTTAAATATATGTATGTATATATTTTGTGAGGGGAAATTGAGAGACAAACCGCAAAGTTTATATATTTATACATATGTTTTTGTAATTAAATATGTTTAAGTGTATTTAGTTTAGCGGATGCTGTGTAACTTTTTTTGGATTTGGAACCACCGTTTGAGATGTCCGCTAAACTAATATGAATATATTTGACAATCTTGTGACTTACTTGGACATCCTGGTTTTGATTGTTTTTTCCTGAATCCTTTTATTATTACCTGGAGGAGGGGGGGGTCCTTCACTCGATGTATTTCCTTGACCTCCCTTAGATAAGTCCACAAGATATTTTTTGCTTACATTGTTTCTTAAAAAATTTTTTTTGTATTATATGTATTTTTTGTTTGTTTTACTTATATATTTTTATGCGAAAAAGGAATCATGAATATAATAAAACCACAAAAAATTGTCTGATCATCTGAAAGCACTTCAGACCAGATAATATTCCTTCAGATTTGATTGGAGAATGGTGTCCGTGGCACAGGTGAAATGAGAATAGATTATTTTTTCGGAAACCGGAATTTTAAATTCACTTTAAATCTTTTCTTTTTTTTTTTACTTTAAATTTTTGTTTTTTTTTTATATCTTAGCGTTAGATATGTGTTTTGTCTTTGATTGTGTGCACCTTTTGCTATATTCTTAGGTAAATAATTTTTTTTTTTGATTTTTAGTATGTTTGTGTCACTTGTTTAATTTTTGTTTGGTTATTTAGAATTTTAAGTACAAGTTTTTCACTTTATAATTTTTATTTTAACATGTGTACTTTTGTATGTATATTTTTAAAATCACCTTTTTATTGTTTTTATTTTTTTTTTTAACTTTGTTCTACCGGTATTTGTTTTTCGTTTTGCCACTTATGTTATAAATTTTATTTTTATGAATTTTTTTTATGTATAAATTTGTTTATGTATTAATTTTAATTTCAATTTTGAGATGTATACCGTGCGGGAAAAATTTTCGCGATTTTGTTCGCACAACACAATATTTTCGTTTTTCGTTTTTTTTTTTTATATCTAAATAGCTAATTTTGTTCGTTTTAACCGAGTTTCGGCACCATGTAAATATTTCGTGTTTAATTTCAAAAACGCATGTAAATATCCATTTTCAAACTTGGATATAATCCCACTCTTTATTTATTATTTTAAGAAAACCGTATAATTTTATAACTTATTTGCATGTACACAACGCGCTCACTTAACTTGGTAAATTTTTCTTTATTTATACTATTTGTATATACATAGGTACATTGGAAGGAGTAACGGAATGGAGTAGGGTTGCAGGTAAGTGCGTTTAGAGTGTGAGTAAATGCAGGGAGGTGATTTTTCAGGTAAGTATTTGTGTAGGTATTCAGGTAGGGATTCGGGTAAGAATTCATAAATTTAATTATAAGTTATAATTAGTTTCTTAATTCATTTTTTTTCTTGTTTTTTATTATACAACTTATTATTTACACGATGATGAGTTCGTCCTCATTCATGTCTTCAACAATGGCAATTCCAAGAAAAAAAATTATCTTCAAATTACTTATATTCGCAGGCAGTGCAAATATTGACAGCCTACAACAAAAATAACAATTTGTGGTTTTAATTCTACACATACATACAAATATATTCCAAAATGGCGGCAAGTATTAAATAGTGAAAAAAATTATTGAAAAGAAAATATAAATATAAAAAGTAATACTAAACTGAGAAAAATCAAAATACGGCAAAAAGAAAAAAAATTAAATTTTGAAAATAAAAATTACAATACAGAAGAAGAAAAAAACGAAATAATAATTCGAAAAATTTACTTCAATTTCACTCAATTTCGTCACTGCGAATGCCCAAGCTGTTAGTTAATATTGAGTATTAGTATTGCAAGTTGATTCATATTATTCATGATTTCTACAAATAATACGAAAGTCAGGTATTAATAATAATATAATATACTAAAAATTATGGTGAAAAGGGCAAATCAAATAAAAGCAATATTTTTTTGCTGCTCCCACAGATATTTTTTTTATTTAAATTACAAATACATTAAAGTTGATATAATATATATGTCTGTAAAAATCTCTTTCTAGTATACCATTAAAGTATTTAAACTATCCGAAAATCACTGCCTTCGTTCTCCTGAGCGGTGGGGGCGGCAGCGTTGACGGCTTTGCCGGCAATGTGAATTAACGCCTGTTGTTACTGTTACTACTAGCCAATGCCAGGATTGCCATTGATGGAGATATTCAGTTCAATGTTGTGACGGCTGTCCTAGCTGTAACTTCAGTGCCTTCCATTTCGTCCAGTTTTCCACGTTTTAACAGCCTCCTCTTTAAGTGCAGCGGCTGATGTCAAAACACCGGCAGCTTTGTTGTTTGGCGCAATAACACCACCAGGTCCCACTAAGCCAGATGAGACTAGTTTCTGGAAGAGTTCATCAATATTGATTTTATTTAGTGGCGGCAATACTGGTGTTTGTGGTGCCTGCGCCAAAGCCCCTAATACCCTGATGTGGCCATGTCATCGTATTTTGCTTGGTCGTCCATTTGTTAGGCTTCCAACGTCTTTCGTGCGGTGGCCTTCCACGTTGTGGCCACACCCTGTTGTCATATCTACGCGCTTCGTAATTGGACGAGCATATTGTTGAGGCGTCGAAATTCGCTGGTTTACTCCTCTTGGTCAAAGGTTCACCCAAATCTTCATTTTGCTTACGATAGTTCATGTTTACTCTTTGTTATTGTTTATTTTTTTGTATGTTTTTTATATATATGTTTATATATATTTTTTATTTTTTATGTATGTATTTTTATTTATATATGGTATATAATTTTAATTTTTTGTTTATATATTTTTTAATATATTTGTTAGTGTATTTTCTTCCAATTTTGTTTTTAAAAAAACAAGCGCATAAATAAATTAAGGCGGAAAGTAGTAATGTTGTCTGAGCGACGGATGTAAGGCATCTGATCTGCTATTCCTTTCTCTATGCCTTATATAGCCGCTATACAGATAGTAGTTATATTGACAACTTACAACAACAACAACAATATGTGGTTTTCATTCTAGTTATACATACAAACATATTAAATTATGGCGGAAAGTATTTCAAATAGTGAAAAAAATTGTTGAAGATAATATTAAAAAACGAAAATTAACAAGAAAATATAAATAATAATAGAAAATAGTAAAAAAGAAGAAAAATCAAAATAATGCAATAAATAGCAAAAATTAAAATATAATTCAAAATAAAAATAATTAAAAGAGTTACAATACAGAAGGACAAAAAAAAATATAAAAGAAAATACTGTTACATAATATGTACATATTAAATTAAGAGAAGGCAGATAAAATATTCGATATTTAGACTATAACACAAAGGCTTTGAATATAGTATTTTACCGTTGTGCGGGTAGCACATATTCGAGCGTTTATAATGATGTAAATACATATACACACAAAGATATTCAAATATTGAGGAATTAAAATAAAAATTAACAAAAATATTATATTAGAATAAAATATAATAATTTTAAATTATATAATATGAAAGCGCATTAAATTAAAGAAGGACTACGCGGGCAAAATAAAATTTCTTCTAACGTTTCTTTTTCAAAGCCCCTAATGCCCTGATGTGGCCATGTCATCGTATTTTGCTTGGTCGTCCATTTGTTAGGCTTTCAACGTCTTTCGCGCTGTGGTCTTCCACGTTGTGGCCACACCCTGTTGTCATATCTACTCGCTTCGTAATTGGACGAGCGTGTTGTTGAGGCGTCGAAATTCGCTGGTTTACTCCTCTTGGGCAAAGGTTCACCCAAATCTTTATTTTGCTTACGATAGTTCATGTTTACTCTTTGTTATTGTTTATTTTTTTGTATGTTTTTTATATATATGTTTATATATATTTTTTATTTTTTATGTATGTATTTTTATTTATATATGGTATATAATTTTAATTTTTTGTTTATATATTTTTTAATATATTTGTTAGTGTATTTTCTTCCAATTTTGTTTTTAAAAAAACAAGCGCATAAATAAATTAAGGCGGAAAGTAGTAATGTTGTCTGAGCGACGGATGTAAGGCATCTGATCTGCTATTCCTTTCTCTATGCCTTATATAGCCGCTATACAGATAGTAGTTATATTGACATCTTACCACAACAACAATATATGATGGTTTTCATTCTAGATATACATACAAACATATTAAACTATGGCGGAAAGTATTTAAAATAGTGAAAAAAATTATTGAAGATAATATTAAAAAACGAAAATTAACAAGAAAATATAAATAATAATAGAAAATAGTAAAAAAGAAGAAAAATTAAAATAATGCAAAAAATAGCAAAAATTAAAATATAATTCAAAATAAAAATAATTAAAAGCGTTACAATACAGAAGGACAAAAAAAAATATAAAAGAAAATACTGTAACAACATATTAAATTAAGAGAAGGCAGATAAAATATTCGATATTTAGACTATAACACAAAGGCTTTGAATATAGTATTTTACCGTTGCGCGGGTAGCACATATTCGAGCGTTTATAATGATGTTAATACATATACACACAAAGATATTCAAATATTGAGGAAATAAAATAAAAATTAACAAAAATAATAAATTAGAATAAAATATAATAATTTTAAATTATATAATATGAAAGCGCATTAAATTAAAGTCCTGCAAAATAAAATTTCTTTTAACGTTTCTTTTTCAAACATTGTATCGCCTACAACATTTATTTACCCAAAAATGGCAATTCCAAGAAAAAAAAATATCTTCAAATTACTTATATTCGCAGGCAGTGCAAATATTGACAGCCTACAACAACAATAACAATTTGTGGTTTTAATTCTACACATACATACAAATATTTTCCAAAATGGCGAAAAGTGTTAGAAATAGTGAAAAAAATTTTGAAAAGAAAATATAAATATAAAAAATAATACTGAAAAGGAGAAAAATCAAAATAAGGCAAAAAGAAAAAAAATTAAATTTTGAAAATAAAAATTACAATACAGAAGAAAAAAAAACAAAATAATAATTCGAAAAATTGACTTCAATTTCACTCAATTTCGTCACTGCGAATGCCCAAGCTCTTACTTAATATTGAGTTCTAGTATTGCAGTTGATTCATATTATTCATGATTTCTACAAATAATACGAAAGTCAGGTATTAATAATAATATAATATACTAAAAATTATGGTGAAAAGGAAAAATCAAATAAAAGCAATATTTTTTTGCTGCTCCCACAGATATTTTTTTCAATTAAATTACAAATACATTAAAGTTGATACAATATGTATGTATGTAAAAATCTCTTTCTAGTATACCATTAAAATATTTAAACTATCCGAAAATCACTGTCTTCGTTCTCCTGATCGGTGGGCAATGTGAATTAACGCCTGTTGTTACTGTTACTACTAGCCAATGCCAGGATTGCCATTGATGGAGATATTCAGTTCAATGCTGTGACGGCTGTCCTAGCTGTAACTTCAGTGCCTTCCATTCCGTCCAGTTTCTCGGGGGATTGTGAGGAGCTGCAGCTTCTTCGGTCTTTTTATCCTGTGCCGTTTGAGACGTTTTAGCAGCCTCCTCTTTAAGCGCAGCGACTGATGTCAAAACACCGGCAGTTTTGTTGTTTGGCGCAATAACACCACCAGGTCCCACTAAGCCAGATGAGACTAGTTTCTGGAAGAGTTCATCAATATTGATTTTATTTAGTGGCGGTAATACTGGTGTTTGCGGTGCCTCCGGTGGTGGCGGTTGGCTGCTGCCCATCATTGAGCCTGGTGGTACAAATGGTGGACCACCTCTGGGTGGCATTTGCATTAGCCAGGACATTGGGAAAGGTATATTGTGGCTTTTGTTGTAGCGGCTATTGTTCACGTTGGGCGGTGGACCACCGCTAAAGCCCCTAATACCCTGATGTGGCCATGTCATCGTATTTTGCTTGGTCGTCCATTTGTTAGACTTCCATCATCTTTCGCGCTGTGGCCACACCCTGTTGTCATATCTACGCGCTTCGTAATTGGACGAGCGTGTTGTTGAGGCGTCGAAGTTCGCTCATTTACTCCTCTTGGACAAAGGTTCACCCAAATCTTCATTTTGCTTACGATAGTTCATGTTTACTCTTTATTATTGTTTATTTTTTATATGTGTTTATATATATTTTTTATTTTTTATGTATGTATTTTTATTTATAAATATAATTTTAATTTTTTGTTTATATATTTTTTAATATATTTATTTGTGTATTTTCTTCCAATTTTGTTTTTAAAAAAACAAGCGCATAAATAAATTAAGGAGGAAAGTAGTAATGTTGTCTGAGCGACGGATGTAAGGCATCTGATCTGCTATTCCTTTCTCTATGCCTTATATAGCCGCTATACAGATAGTAGTTATATTGACAACTTACAACAACAACAACAATATGTGGTTTTCATTCTAGATATACATACAAACATATTAAATTATGGCGGAAAGTATTTAAAATAGTGAAAAAAATTGTTGAAGTTAATATTAAAAAACGAAAATTAACAAGAAAATATAAATAATAATAGAAAATAGTAAAAAAGAAGAAAAATTAAAATAATGCAAAAAATAGCAAAAATTAATATATAATTCAAAATAAAAATAATTAAAAGCGTTACAATACAGAAGGACAAAAAAAAATATAAAAGAAAATACTGTAACAACATATTAAATTAAGAGAAGGCAGATAAAATATTCGATATTTAGACTATAACACAAAGGCTTTGAATATAGTATTTTACCGTTGCGCGGGTAGCACATATTCGAGTGTTTATAATGATGTAAATACACATACACACAAAGATATTCAAATATTAAGGAAATAAAATAAAAATTAACAAAAATAATAAATTAGAATAAAATAAAATAATTTTAAATTATATAATAAGATAGCGCATTAAATTAAAGAAGGACTACTCAGGCAAAATAAAATTTCTTCTAACGTTTCTTTTTCAAACATTGTATTGTCTACAAAATTTATTTACCCAAAAATGGCAATTCCAAGAGAAAAAAATATCTTCAAATTACTTATATTCGCAGGCAGTGCAAATACTGACAGCCTACAACAACAATAACAATTTGTGGTTTTAATTCTACACATACATACAAATATATTCCAAAATGGCGGCAAGTATTAATAAATAGTGAAAAAAAATTATTGAAAAGAAAATATAAATATAAAAAATAATACTAAAAAGGAGAAAAATCAAAATAAGGCAAAAAGAAAAAATTAAATTTTGAAAATAAAAATTACAATACAGAAGAAGAAAAAAACAAAATAATAATTCGAAAAATTTACCTCAATTTCACTCAATTTCGTCACTGCGAATGCCCAAGCTGTTACTTAATATTGAGTTCTAGTATTGCAGTTGATTCATATTATTCATGATTTCTACAAATAATACGGAAGTCAGGTATTAATAATAATATAATATACTAAAAATTATGGTGAAAAGGGAAAATCAAATAAAAGCAATATTTTTTTGCTGTTCCCACAGATATTTTTTTTATTTAAATTACAAATACATTAAAGTTGATATAATATGTATGTATGTAAAAATCTCTTTCTAGTATACCATTGAAATATTTAAACTATCCAAAAGTCACTGTCTGGCAATGTGAATTAACGCCTGTTGTTACTGTTACTACTAGCCAATGCCAGGATTGCCATTGATGGAGATATTCACTTCAATGCTGTGACGGCTGCCCTAGCTGTAACTTCAGTGCCTTCCATTCCGTCCAGTTTCTCGGGGGATTGTGAGGGGCTGCAGCTTCTTCGGTCTTTTTATCCTGTGCCGTTTGAGACGTTTTAACAGCCTCCTCTTTAAGCGCAGCGGCTGATGTCAAAACACCGGCATCTTTGTTGTTTGGCGCAATAACACCACCAGGTCCCACTAAGCCAGATGAGACTAGTTTCTGGAAGAGTTCATCAATATTGATTTTATTTAGTGGCGGCAATACTGGTGTTTGTGGTGCCTGCGGTGGTGGCGGTTGGCTGCTGCCCATCATTGAACCTTGTGGTACAAATGGTGGACCACCGCTGGGTGGCATCTGCATTAGCCAGGACATTGGGGAATGTATATTGTGGTTTTTGTTGTAGCGGCTATTGTTCATGTTGGGCGGTGGACCACCGCTAAAGCCCCTAATACCCTGATGTGGCCATGTCATCGTATTTTGCTTGGTCGTCAATTTGTTAGGCTTCCAACGTCTTTCGCGCTGTGGCCACACCCTGTTGTCATATCTACGCGCTTCGTAATTGGACGAGCGTGTTGTTGAGGCGTCGAAATTCGCTGGTTTACTCCTTTTGGGCAAAGGTTCACCCAAATCTTTATTTTGCTTACGATAGTTCATGTTTATTCTTTATTATTGGTTATTTTTTTGTATGTTTTTTATATATATGTTTAAATATATTTTTTATTTTTTATGTATGTATTTTTATTTATATATATAATTTTAATTTTTTGTTTATATATTTTTTAATATATTTATTTGTGTATTTTCTTCCAATTTTGTTTTAAAAAAAACAAGCGCATAAATAAATTAAGGCGGAAAGTAGTAATGTTGTCTGAGCGACGGATGTATGGCATCTGATCTACTACTCCTTTCTATATGCCTTATATAGCCGCTATACAGATAGTAATTATATTGACAACTTACAACAACAACAGCAATATGTGGTTTTCATTCTAGATATACATACAAACATATTAAATTATGGCGGAAAGTATTTAAAATAGTGAAAAAATTTGTTGAAGATAATATTAAAAAACGAAAATTAACAAGAAAATATAAATAATAATAGAAAATAGTAAAATAGAAGAAAAATCAAAATAATGCAAAAAACAGCAAAAATTAAAATATAATTCAAAATAAAAATAATTAAAAGAGTTACAATACAGAAGGACAAAAAAAAATATTAAGGAAAATACTGTTACATAATATGTACATATTAAATTAAGAGAAGGCGGATAAAATATTCGATATTTAGACTATAACAAAAAGGCTTTGAATATAGTATTTTACCGTTGTACGGGTAGCACATATTCGAGCGTTTATAATGATGTAAATACATATACACACAAAGATATTCAAATATTGAGGAAATAAAATAAAAATTAACAAAAATAATAAATTAGAATAAAATATAATAATTTTAAATTATATAATATGATAGCGCATTAAATTAAAGAAGGACTACTCAGGCAAAATAAAATTTCTTTTAACGTTTCTTTTTCAAACATTGTATTGTCTACAACATTTATTTACCCAAAAATGGCAATTCCAAGAAAAAAAATTATCTTCAAATTACTTATATTCGCAGGCAGTGCAAATATTGACAGCCTACAACAACAAGAACAATTTGTGGTTTTAATTCGACACATGCATACAAATGTATTCCAAAATGGCGGCAAGTATTAATAAATAGTGAAAAAAATTATTGAAAAGAAAATATAAATATAAAAAATAATACTAAAAATGAAAAAAATCAAAATAAGGCAAAAAGAAAAAAATTAAATTTTGAAAATAAAAATTACAATACAGAAGAAGAAAAAAACAAAATAATAATTCGAAAAATTTACTAATTTCACTCAATTTCGTCACTGCGAATGCCCAAGCTGTTACTTAATATTGAGTTCTAGTATTGCAGTTGATTCATATTATTCATGATATCTACAAATAATACGGAAGTCAGGTATTAATAATAATATAATATACTAAAAATTATGGTGAAAAGGGAAAATCAAATAAAAGCAATATTTTTTTGCTGTTCCCACAGATATTTTTTTTATTTAAATTACAAATACATTAAAGTTGATATAATATGTATGTATGTAAAAATCTCTTTCTAGTATACCATTGAAATATTTAAACTATCCAAAAGTCACTGTCTGGCAATGTGAATTAACGCCTGTTGTTACTGTTACTACTAGCCAATGCCAGGATTGCCATTGATGGAGATATTCACTTCAATGCTGTGACGGCTGCCCTAGCTGTAACTTCAGTGCCTTCCATTCCGTCCAGTTTCTCGGGGGATTGTGAGGGGCTGCAGCTTCTTCGGTCTTTTTATCCTGTGCCGTTTGAGACGTTTTAACAGCCTCCTCTTTAAGCGCAGCGGCTGATGTCAAAACACCGGCATCTTTGTTGTTTGGCGCAATAACACCACCAGGTCCCACTAAGCCAGATGAGACTAGTTTCTGGAAGAGTTCATCAATATTGATTTTATTTAGTGGCGGCAATACTGGTGTTTGTGGTGCCTGCGGTGGTGGCGGTTGGCTGCTGCCCATAATTGAACCTTGTGGTACAAATGGTGGACCACCGCTGGGTGGCATCTGCATTAGCCAGGACATTGGGGAATGTATATTGTGGTTTTTGTTGTAGCGGCTATTGTTCATGTTGGGCGGTGGACCGCCATGTCATCGTATTTTGCTTGGTCGTCCATTTGTTAGGCTTCCAACGTCTTTCGCGCGGTGGCCTTCCACGTTGTGGCCACACCCTGTTGTCATATCTACGCGCTTCGTAGTTGGACGAGCGTGTTGTTGAGGCGTCAAAATTCGCTGGTTTACTCCTCTTGGGCAAAGGTTCATCCAAATCTTCACTTTGCTTACGATAGTTCATGTTTACTCTTTATTATTGTTTATTTTTTTGTATGTTTTTTATATATATATTTATATATATATTTTATTTTTTATGTATGTATTTTTATTTATATATATAATTTTAATTTTTTGTTTATATATATTTTAATATATTTATTTGTGTATTTTCTTCCAATTTTGTTTTTAAAAAAACAAGCGCATAAATAAATTAAGGCGGAAAGTAGTAATGTTGTCTGAGCGACGGATGTAAGGCATCTGATCTACTACTCCTTTCTCTATGCCTTATATAGCCGCTATACAGATAGTAGTTATGTTGACAACTTACCACAACAACAACAATATGTGGTTTTCATTCTAGATATACATACAAACATAATAAATTATGGCGGAAAGTATTTAAAATAGTGAAAAAAATTATTGAAGATAATATTAAAAAACGAAAATTAACAAGAAAATATAAATAATAATAGAAAATAATAAAATAGAAGAAAAATCAAAATAATACAATAAAAAGCAAAAATTAAAATATAATTCAAAATAAAAATAATTAAAAGAGTTACAATACAGAAGGACAAAAAAAAATATAAAAGAAAATACTGTTACATAATATGTACATATTAAATTAAGAGAAGGCAGATAAAATATTCGATATTTAGACTATAACACAAAGGCTTTGAATATAGTATTTTACCGTTGTGCGGGTAGCACATATTCGAGCGTTTATAATGATGTAAATACATATACACACAAAGATATTCAAATATTGAGGAAATAAAATAAAAATTAACAAAAATAATAAATTAGAATAAAATAAATAATTTTAAATTATATAATATGATAGCGCATTAAATTAAAGAAGGACTACTCAGGCAAAATAAAATTTCTTTTAACGTTTCTTTTTCAAACATTGTATTGTCTACAACATTTATTTACCCAAAAATGGCAATTCCAAGATAAAAAATTATCTTCAAATTACCTATATTCGCAGGCAGTGCAAATATTGACAGTCTACAATAACAATAACAATTTGTGGTTTTAATTCGACACATACCAGGTGTACAAGTATGAAATGTCGTTTTTTTTTAAATCAAAAAACACGTTAAATTTTGTGGAAAAAGAAAAAATCATTTATTCAAAGTATTTGCCGTCGCTAGCTACACATTTTCCCCATCTCTCGGGCAATTTGTGGATTCCACGCCAGTAGAACTCATCGTCTTTTGCGGCGAACCATTCATCGAGCCATTTTTTCACACTTTCGTAAGAATCGAAGCGCTGCTCAGCGAGTGCGTGTCCCATCGAAGCGAATAGGTGGCAATCGGATGGGGCCAGGTCTGGTGAGTAAGCCGCATGCGGAAGCACTTCCCAATTGAGTGTTTCCAACGTGTCGCGAACCGCTCTTGCCGTATGTGATGGAGCGTTGTCATGGAGAAAAATGACCGTGTGTTGTCTTTTTTGATATTCCGGTCGTTTTCTCTGAAGCGCACGGTTCAAATTGATCAATTGTTGTTGGTAGCTTGCCGTATTTGCGTTTGAGCATCGTCTTCATCCAATAATGCTTGCAGTTCGGCGTCTTCGAACCTTTTTGGTGGTTTTCCGTGCTCTTTGTCGTCGACGTCAAAATCACCACTTTTGAAGCGTTGAAACCACCGTTCACACGTTTTCACAGTTGGTACTTGTTCGCCAAAGGCTTCAACAAGCATTCGGTGCGATTCCGCAGCTGTTTTCTTCAAATGAAAACAGAAAATTAACACTGTCCGCGTTTGCTCTTTATTCGGCACGAAACTCGACATGTTGACTGCACTGAGAGTAACCGATAATGACGCTCGATTCGCGCAAAACTATGGTGGTTCGACAGTCAAGGTTGACACTTCACAAGGTCAAAGTTTTATGACAATCGATAAATATTTACGTTTGCGAGACATCTATATGTTCGAACCGACATTTCATACTTGTACACCTGGTACATACAAATGTATTCCAAAATGGCGGCAAGTATTAATAAATAGTGAAAAAAATTATTGAAAAGAAAATATAAATATAAAAAATAATACTAAAAAGGAAAAAAATCAAAATAAGGCAAAAAGAAAAAAATTAAATTTTGAAAATAAAAATTACAATACAGAAGAAGAAAAAACAAAATAATAATTCGAAAAATTTACTTCAATTTCACTCAATTTCGTCACTGCGAATGCCCAAGCTGTTACTTAATATTGAGTATTAGTATTGCAGTTGATTCATATTCAGGTATTAATAATAATATAATATACTAAAAATTATGGTGAAAAGGGAAAATCAAATAAAAGCAATATTTTTTTGCTGCTCCCACAGATATTTTTTTTATTTAAATTACAAATACATTAAAGTTGATATAATATGTATGTATGTAAAAATCTCTTTTTAGTATACCATTGAAATATATTTAAACTATCCGAAAATCACTGTCTTCGTTCTCCTGAGCGGTGGGGGCGGCGGCGTTGACGGCTTTGTCGGCAATGTGAATTAACGCCTGTTGTTACTGTTACTACTAGCCAATGCCAGGATTGCCATTGATGGAGATATTCAGTTCAATGCTGTGACGGCTGTCCTAGCTGTAACTTCAGTGCCTTCCATTCCGTCCAGTTTCTCGGGGGATTGTGAGGAGCTGCAGCTTCTTCGGTCTTTTTATCCTGTGCCGTTTGAGACGTTTTAACAGCCTCCTCTTTAAGCGCTGCGGCTGATGTCAAAACACCGGCAGCTTTGTTGTTTGGCGCAATAACACCACCAGGTCCCACTAAGCCAGATGAGACTAGTTTCTGGAAGAGTTCATCAATATTGATTTTATTTAGTGGCGGCAATACTGGTGTTTGTGGTGCCTGCGGTGGTGGCGGTTGGCTGCTGCCCATCATTGAACCTTGTGGTACAAATGGTGGACCACCGCTGGGTGGCATCTGCATTAGCCAGGACATTGGGGAATGTATATTGTGGTTTTTGTTGTATTGGCTATTGTTCATGTTGGGCGGTGGACCACCGCTAAAGCCCCTAATACCCTGATGTGGCCATGTCATCGTATTTTGCTTGGTCGTCCATTTGTTAGGCTTCCAACGTCTTTCGCGCTGTGGCCACACCCTGTTGTCATATCTACGCGCTTCGTAATTGGACGAGCGTGTTGTTGAGGCGTCGAAATTCGCTGGTTTACTCCTCTTGGGCAAAGGTTCACCCAAATCTTCATTTTGCTTACGATAGTTCATGTTTACTCTTTATTATTGTTTATTTTTTTGTATGTTTTTTATATATATATTTTATTTTTTATGTATGTATTTTTATTTATATATATAATTTTAATTTTTTGTTTATATATTTTTTAATATATTTATTTGTGTATTTTCTTCCAATTTTGTTTTTAAAAAAACAAGCGCATAAATAAATTAAGGCGGAAAGTAGTAATGTTGTCTGAGCGACGGATGTAAGGCATCTGATCTACTACTCCTTTCTCTATGCCTTATATAGCCGCTATACAGATAGTATTTATATTGACAACTTTCCACAACAACAACAATATGTGGTTTTCATTCTAGATATACATACAAACATATTAAATTACGGCGGAAACTATTTAAAATAGTGAAAAAATTTGTTGAAGATAATATTAAAAAACGAAAATTAACAAGAAAATATAAATAATAATAGAAAATAGTAAAATAGAAGAAAAATCAAAATAATGCAAAAACAGCAAAAATTAAAATATAATTCAAAATAAAAATAATTAAAAGAGTTACAATACAGAAGGACAAAAAAAAATATTAAGGAAAATACTGTTACATAATATGTACATATTAAATTAAGAGAAGGCAGATAAAATATTCGATATTTAGACTATAACACAAAGGCTTTGAATATAGTATTTTACCGTTGTGCGGGTAGCACATATTCGAGCGTTTATAATGATGTAAATACATATACACACAAAGATATTCAAATATTGAGGAAATAAAATAAAAATTAACAAAAATAATAAATTAGAATAAAATATAATAATTTTAAATTATATAATATGATAGCGCATTAAATTAAAGAAGGACTACTCAGGCAAAATAAAATTTCTTTTAACGTTTCTTTTTCAAACATTGTATTGTCTACAACATTTATTGACCCAAAAATGGCAATTCCAAGAAAAAAAATTATCTTCAAATTACTTATATTCGCAGGCAGTGCAAATATTGACAGCCTACAACAACAATAACAATTTGTGGTTTTAATTCGACACATACATACAAATGTATTCCAAAATGGCGGCAAGTATTAATAAATAGTGAAAAAAATTATTGAAAAGGAAATATAAATATAAAAAATATTACTAAAAATGAGAAAAATCAAAATAAGGCAAAAAGAAAAAAATTAAATTTTGAAAATAAAAATTACAATACAGAAGAAGAAAAAAACAAAATAATAATTCGAAAAATTTACTTCAATTTCACTCAATTTCGTCACTTCGAATGCCCAAGCTGTTACTTAATATTGAGTTCTAGTATTGCAGTTGATTCATATTATTCATGATTTCTACAAATAATACGAAAGTCAGGTATTAATAATAATATAATATACTAAAAATTATGGTGAAAAGGGAAAATCAAATAAAAGCAATATTTTTTTGCTACTCCCACAGATATTTTTTTTATTTAAATTACAAATACATTAAAGTTGATATAATATGTATGTATGTAAAAATCTCTTTCTAGTATACTATTAAAATAATTAAACTATCCGAAAATCACTGTCTTCGTTCTCCTGAGCGGTGGGGGCGGCGGCGTTGACGGCTTTGTCGGCAATGTGAATTAACGCCTGTTGTTACTGTTACTACTAGCCAATGCCAGGATTGCCATTGATGGAGATATTCAGTTCAATGCTGTGACGGCTGTCCTAGCTGTAACTTCAGTGCCTTCCATTCCGTCCAGTTTCTCGGGGGATTGTGAGGAGCTTCAGCTTCATCGATCTTTTTATCCTGTGCCGTTTAAGACGTTTTAACAGCCTCCTCCTCAGCGCAGCGGCTGATGTCAAAACACCGGCATCTTTGTTGTTTGGCGCAATAACACCACCAGGTCCCACTAAGCCAGATGAGACTAGTTTCTGGAAGAGTTCATCAATATTGATTTTATTTAGTGGCGGCAATACTGGTGTTTGTGGTGCCTGCGGTGGTGGCGGTTGGCTGCTGCCCATCATTGAACCTTGTGGTACAAATGGTGGACCACCGCTGGGTGGCATCTGCATTAGCCAGGAGATTGGGGAATGTATATTGTGGTTTTTGTTGTAGCGGCTATTGTTCATGTTGGGCGGTGGACCACCGCTAAAGCCCCTAATACCCTGATGTGGCCATGCCATCGTATTTTGCTTGGTCGTCCATTTGTTAGGCTTCCAACGTTTTTCGCGCAGTGGCCTTTCACGTTGTGGCCACACCCTGTTGTCATATCTACGCGCTTCATAATTGGACGAGCGTGTTGTTGAGGCGTCGAAATTCGCTGGTTTACTCGTCTTGGGCAAAGGTTCACCCAAATCTTCATTTTGCTTACGATAGTTCATGTTTACTTTTTATTATTGTTTATTTTTTTGTATGTTTTTTATATATATGTTTATATATATTTTTTATTTTTTATGTATGTGTTTTTATTTATACATATAATTTTAAATTTTTGTTTATATATTTTTTAATATATTTATTTGTGTATTTTCTTCCAATTTTGTTTAAAAAAAAAAACAAGCGCATAAATAAATTAAGGCGGAAAGTAGTAATGTTGTCTGAGCGGCGGATGTAGGGCATCTGATCTACTACTCCTTTCTCTACGTCTTATATAGCCGCTATACAGATAGTAGTTATATTGACAACTTACAACAACAACAACAATATGTGGTTTTCATTCTAGATATACATACAAACATATTAAATTATGGCGGAAAGTATTTAAATAGTGAAAAAATTTGTTGAAGATAATATTAAAAAACGAAAATTAACAAGAAAATATAAATAATAATAGAAAATAGTAAAATAGAAGAAAAATCAAAATAATGCAAAAAACAGCAAAAATTAAAATATAATTCAAAATAAAAATAATTAAAAGAGTTACAATACAGAAGGACAAAAAATAATATTAAAGAAAATACTGTTACATAATATGTACATATTAAATTAAGAGAAGGCAGATAAAATATTCGATATTTAGACTATAACACAAAGGCTTTGAATATAGTATTTTACCGTTGTGCGGGTAGCACATATTCGAGCGTTTATAATGATGTAAATACATATACACACAAAGATATTCAAATATTGAGGAAGTAAAATAAAAATTAACAAAAATAATAAATTAGAATAAAATAAATAATTTTAAATTATATAATATTATAGCGCATTAAATTAAAGAAGGACTACTCAGGCAAAATAAAATTTCTTTTAATGTTTCTTTTTCAAACATTGTATTGTCTACAACATTTATTTACCCAAAAATGGCAATTCCAAGAAAAAAAATTATCTTCAAATTACTTATATTCGCAGGCAGTGCAAATATTGACAGCCTACAACAACAATAACAATTTGTGGTTTTAATTCGACACATACATACAAATGTATTCCAAAATGGCGGCAAGTATTAATAAATAGTGAAAAAAATTATTGAAAAGAAAATATAAATATAAAAAATAATACTAAAAATGAGAAAAATCAAAATAAGGCACAAAGAAAAAAAATTAAATTTTGAAAGTAAAAATTACAATACAGAAGAAGAAAAAAACAAAATAATAATTCGAAAAATTTACTTCAATTTCACTCAATTTCGTCACTTCGAATGCCCAAGCTGTTACTTAATATTGAGTTCTAGTATTGCAGTTGATTCATATTATTCATGATTTCTACAAATAATACGAAAGTCAGGTATTAATAATAACATAATATACTAAAAATTATGGTGAAAAGGGAAAATCAAATAAAAGCAATATTTTTTTGCTACTCCCACAGATATTTTTTTATTTAAATTACAAATATATTAAAGTTGATATAATATGTATGTATGTAAAAATCTCTTTCTAGTATACCATTAAAATATTTAAACTATCCGAAAATCACTGTCTTCGTTCTCCTGAGCGGTGGGGGCGGCGGCGTTGACGGCTTTGTCGGCAATGTGAATTAACGCCTGTTGTTACTGTTACTACTAGCCAATGCCAGGATTGCCATTGATGGAGATATTCAGTTCAATGCTGTGACGGCTGTCCTAGCTGTAACTTCAGTGCCTTCCATTCCGTCCAGTTTCTCGGGGGATTGTGAGAAGCTACAGCTTCTTCGATCTTTTTATCCTGTGCCGTTTGAGACGTTTTAACAGCCTCCTCTTTAAGCGCAGCGGCTGATGTCAAAACACCGGCAGCTTTGTTGTTTGGCGCAATAACACCACCAGGTCCCACTAAGCCAGATGAGACTAGTTTCTGGAAGAGTTCATCAATATTGATTTTATTTAGTGGCGGCAATAATGGTGTTTGTGGTGCCTGCGGTGGTGGCGGTTGGCTGCGGCCCATCATTGAACCTTGTGGTACAAATGGTGGACCACCGCTGGGTGGCATCTGTATTAGCCAGGAGATTGGAGAATGTATATTGTGGTTTTTGTTGTAGCGGCTATTGTTTATGTTGGGCGGTGGACCACCGCTAAAGCCCCTAATACCCTGATGTGGCCATGTCATCGTATTTTGCTTGGTCGTCCATTTGTTAGGCTTCCAACGTCTTTCGCGCTGTGGCCACACCCTGTTGTCATATCTACGCGCTTCGTAATTGGACGAGCGTGTTGTTGAGGCGTCGAAATTCGCTGGTTTACTCCTCTTGGGCAAAGGTTCACCCAAATCTTCATTTTGCTTACGATAGTTCATGTTTACTCTTTATTATTGTTTATTTTTTTGTATGTTTTTTATATATATATTTTATTTTTTATGTATGTATTTTTATTTATATATATAATTTTAATTTTTTGTTTATATATTTTTTAATATATTTATTTGTGTATTTTCTTCCAATTTTGTTTTTAAAAAAACAAGCGCATAAATAAATTAAGGCGGAAAGTAGTAATGTTGTCTGAGCGACGGATGTAAGGCATCTGATCTACTACTCCTTTCTCTATGCCTTATATAGCCGCTATACAGATAGTAGTTATGTTGACAACTTACCACAACAACAACAATATGTGGTTTTCATTCTAGATATACATACAAACATAATAAATTATGGCGGAAAGTATTTAAAATAGTGAAAAAAATTATTGAAGATAATATTAAAAAACGAAAATTAACAAGAATATATAAATAATAATAGAAAATAGTAAAAAAGAAGAAAAATCAAAATAATGCAAAAAATAGCAAAATTTAAAATTTAATTCAAAATTAATTCAAAATAAAAAAATTTAAAAGAGTTACAATACAGAAGGACAAAAAAAAATATAAAAGAAAATACTCTAACAACATATTAAATTAAGAGAAGGCAGATAAAATAATCGATATTTAGACTATAACACAAAGGCTTTGAATATAGTATTTTGCCGTTGTGCGGGTAGTACATATTCGAGCGTTTATAATGATGTAAATACATATACACACAAAGATATTCAAATATTGAGGAAATAAAATAAAAATTAACAAAAATAATAAATTAGAATAAAATAAATAATTTTAAATTATATAATATGATAGCGCATTAAATTAATGAAGGACTACGCAGGCAAAATAAAATTTCTTTTAACGTTTCTTTTTCAAATATTGTATTGTCTACAACATTTATTTACCCAAAAATGGCAATTCCAAGAAAAATAATTATCTTCAAATTACTTATACTCGCAGGCAGTGCAAATATAGACAGCCTACAACAACAATAACAATTTGTGGTTTTAATTCTACATATACATACAAATATATTCCAAAATGGCGGCAAGTATTAGAAATAGTGAAAAAAATTATTGAAAAGAAAATATAAATATAAAAAATAATACTAAAAATGAGAAAAATCAAAATAAGGCACAAAGAAAAAAAATTAAATTTTGAAAGTAAAAATTACAATACAGAAGAAGAAAAAAACAAAATAATAATTCGAAAAATTTACTTCAATTTCACTCAATTTCGTCACTTCGAATGCCCAAGCTGTTACTTAATATTGAGTTCTAGTATTGCAGTTGATTCATATTATTCATGATTTCTACAAATAATACGAAAGTCAGGTATTAATAATAATATAATATACTAAAAATTATGGTGAAAAGGGAAAATCAAATAAAAGCAATATTTTTTTGCTACTCCCACAGATATTTTTTTTATTTAAATTACAAATATATTAAAGTTGATATAATATGTATGTATGTAAAAATCTCTTTCTAGTATACCATTAAAATATTTAAACTATCCGAAAATCACTGTCTTCGTTCTCCTGAGCGGTGGGGGCGGCGGCGTTGACGGCTTTGTCGGCAATGTGAATTAACGCCTGTTGTTACTGTTACTACTAGCCAATGCCAGGATTGCCATTGATGGAGATATTCAGTTCAATGCTGTGACGGTTGTCCTAGCTGTAACTTCAGTGCCTTCCATTCCGTCCAGTTTCTCGGGGGATTGTGAGGAGCCGCAGCTTCTTCGATCTTTTTATCCTGTGCCGTTTAAGACGTTTTAACAGCCTCCTCTTTAAGCGCAGCGGCTGATGTCAAAACACCGGCATCTTTGTTGTTTGGCGCAATAACACCACCAGGTCCCACTAAGCCAGATGAGACTAGTTTCTGGAAGAGTTCATCAATATTGATTTTATTCAGTGGCGGCAATAATGGTGCTTGTGGTGCCTGCGGTGGTGGCGGTTGGCTGCTGCCCATCATTGAGCCTGGTGGTACAAATGGTGTACCACCGCTGGGTGGCATCTGCATTAGCCAGGACATTGGGGAATGTATATTGTTGTTTTTGTTGTATTGGCTATTGTTCATGTTGGGCGGTGGACCACCGCTAAAGCCCCTAATGCCCTGATGTGGCCATGTCATCGTATTTTGCTTGGTCGTCCATTTGTTAGGCTTCCAACGTCTTTCGCGCTGTGGCCTTCCACGTTGTGGCCACACCCTGTTGTCATATCTACGCGCTTCGTAATTGGACGAGCGTGTTGTTGAGGCGTCGAAATTCGCTGGTTTACTCCTCTTGGGCAAAGGTTCACCCAAATCTTCATTTTGCTTACGATAGTTCATGTTTACTCTTTATTATTGTTTATTTTTTTGTATGTTTTTTATATATATATATAATTTTTAATTTTTGTTTATATATTTTTTAATATATTTATTTGTGTATTTTCTTCCAATTTTGTTTAAAAAAAAAAACAAGCGCATAAATAAATTAAGGCGGAAAGTAGTAATGTTGTCTGAGCGGCGGATGTAGGGCATCTGAACTACTACTCCTTTCTCTACGTCTTATACAACCGCTATACAGATAGTAGTTATATTGACAACTTACAACAACAACAACAATATGTGGTTTTCATTCCAGATATACATACAAACTTACTAAATTATGGTGGAAATTTTTAAAATAGTGAAAAAAATTGTTGAAGATAATATTAAAAAACGAAAATTAACAAGAAAATATAAATAATAATAGAAAATAGTAAAAAAGAAGAAAAATCTAAATAATGCAATTAATAGCAAAAATTAAAATATAATTCAAAATAAAAATAATTAAAAGAGTTACAATACAGAAGGACAAAAAAAATATAAAAGAAAATACTGTAACAACAAATATTGAGGAAATAAAATAAAAATTAACAAAAATAATAAATTACAATAGAATAAAATATAATAATTTTAAATTATATAATATGAAAGCGCATTAAATTAAAGAAGGACTACGCAGGCAAAATAAAATTTCTTTTAACGTTTCTTTTTCAAACATTGTATTGTCTACAACATTTATTTACCCAAAAATGGCAATTCCAAGAAAAAAAATTATCTTCAAATTACTTATATTCGCAGGCAGTGCAAATATTGACAGCCTACAACAACAATAACAATTTGTGGTTTTAATGCTACACATACATACAAATATATTCCAAAATGGCGGCAAGTATTAGAAATAGTAAAAAAAATGATTGAAAAGAAAATATAAATATAAAAAAAAATACTAAAAAGGAGAAAAATCAAAATAAGGCAAAAAGAAAAAAATTAAATTTTGAAAATACAAATTACAATACAGAAGAAGAAAAAAACAAAATAATAATTCGAAAAATTTACTTCAGTTTCACTCAATTTCGTCACTGCGAATGCCCAAGCTGTTACTTAATACTGAGTATTAGTATTGCAGTTGATTCATATTATTCATGATTTCTACAAATAATACGAAAGTCAGATATTAATAATAATATAATATACTAAAAATTATGGTGAAAAGGGAAAATCAAATAAAAGCAATATTTTTTTGCTGTTCCCACAGATATTTTTTTTATTTAAATTACAAATATATTAAAGTTGATATAATATGTATGTATGTAAAAATCTCTTTCTAGTACACTATTAAAATATTTAAACTATCCGAAAACCACTGTCTTCGTTCTCCTGAGCGGTGGGGGCGGCGGCGTTGACGGCTTTGTCGGCAATGTGAATTAACACCTGTTGTTACTGTTACTACTAGCCAATGCCAGGATTGCCATTGATGGAGATATTCCGTTCAATGCTGTGACGGCTGTCCTAGCTGTAACTTCAGTGCCTTCCATTTATCTTTATTTTGCTTACGATAGTTCATGTTTACTCTTTATTATTGTTTATTTTTTTGTATGTTTTTTATATATATGTTTATATAAATTTTTTATTTTTTATGTATGTATTTATAAGAATAAATGAAACAGAGGTTTTCAGCCCCACGCGGGTGTAATATATTCTTTATTATGTAAGATCCGAATAGTGTGTTCGATCACGCGGTTTACATAGAACTGTAACAATTTACTTTTATATACAGTACTTCAATTTACCGTATGTACATATTTCTATTATACATAAATGAATAACGTTATATTTCCAATTTAGTACACAAGGTGATTAATATTAATACTAATTGTAGAACTACTTGGCTGCTTCAACACGCCCCCTCCAAGTCGTGAGACAATACGATTATTATGTTGTTGAAACGCCTAGTTCTGCAATGCATTTATTATGCTTGAAAGTACTCAGGCCTTTGGTTAAAACATCTGCCGGCATATCTTCGCTTGGTAAATATTTAATTTCGATTTTGCCGCTCAGATGACATTCTTTTACAATATGATGTCGCACATCAATATGTTTTGTGCGAGGACGGTAACCCACGCACTGTATTAGCTTTTGTGCGCTCTGGCTATCGTTGAAGAGTACAACGCTATTAATCGTTATACCCATATCATTGAGAATTCCTCTCAGATATAGCGCCTCCTTTGACGCTTCGGATATGGCCATATATTCGGCCTCTGTGCTGGACAGCGCTACTGAACGTTGATTGCGCGCTTCCCAGCTGATCGCTGCACCTGCAAATACGAATGCATATCCGCTGTATGATCTCCTGTCAGTGAGGTTCGCTCCCAGTCTGCATCGACTACACCATACAGCTCTCTCCCACTTTTAGAGAAAATTAAACCGTAATCTTTGGTTCCACTCAAATAACGAAGTATACGTTTCGCTGCTTTCCAGTGCTGCTCATCATAATTTGAGTTAAATTGACTCATGAAATTAACTGCAAAAGCTATGTCGGGTCTCGTAGTTACCGAAACGTACATCAGCGCACCTATCAATTGTTGGTATGGATACTTCACCATTTCTTTCTCATCTGCTACTGCTGGTTTTTCCAGCTTACATGCACTTTCGATTGGAGTTCGTGCTGCTTTACAATTGCGCATATTGAAACGTTTCAAAATTGATTCTATGTAGTCTTTTTGAGACAAAAATACACTATGTGAATTTAAGTTTTGCTTAAAGTCAATACCAATACACCGCTTAGCAGGACCAATATCTTTCATTTCGAATGACTTTGTTAATTGTCGCTTTATGTCTTTCAACCACTCATTATCATTTGATGCTATTAAAAGGTCATCTACGTAGACCGTAATTATTAAAATTTTATTATTTATTTGCTTAAAGAATAGACACGGATCTTGACTACTTGCTTTTAGTCCCATCGAATTCAATTTCTCCGTCAGCTTATTATACCACATCAAGCCAGATTGACGCAAACCATATAACGCCTTCTTTAATAGGCACACTGGATTTGATATTTTTTGTATTGCATTTAGCCATTCTTCGCACGTCTCTCTCACACACTTTTCGTATGCATTTTGTGATTGCTGACTCTCTGGAACTCTGGTTTTAAATTTCTTGAGTGTTTTTATTAACACCTCTGGAATTTCCATATATACGCTCTCATCTAATTCGCTATTTAAGTATGCTGTTACGACATCCATTTGGTGTATTTCTAAATCAAATTCTGCTGCCAACGCTGTCAGTAAACGGATGGAAATGGAACGGGCAACAGGTGAATATGTGTCTGTGAAGTCTTCTCCTTGACGTTGTGCGTAACCCTTCGCCACCAATCGCGCTTTCTTCGACCCATTATCTTTTGTATTGAATACCAGACGATTCCCAACGACCTTTCTATTTTCAGGACGTTCTACTATGCTCCACGTTTTATTACGAATTTGCGCTAAATACTCATTTTCAATAGCTGCTGTCCACCCATCAGCATCACTACTAGCCATTGCTTCGCTGAAATTCATTGGGTCTTCCCCAACACTGAGATATGCCATTTCACACTCTTCATAAGTTTCTTCTTCAGATTCACTTTTCTTGGATTCAATATTATAGAGCTTTTTAGGTCTACCTCTCTGTCCTAACCGTAATAATTTCGGACGGCCTTTACCGCGCTTTTGGCCTTTATCGCGACATTCACTATCGCAGTCACTGTCTTCATTTCTCAATTTTTCATTGTTTTGCAATTCAATTTCAACGACACTGTCTATTTTTGGTTCATAAATTTCTTCATATTGATTTTCAAATCCGGGTTCATTAATAAATTTCACGTCACGACTTATTATTATTGTCTTCTTTTCTTTCGACCATAAACGATATGCTTTCGATTCCGACGAGTAGCCTACAAAGACACACGGCTCCGCACGCGAATCGAACTTGCCTTTCGATTTTTCTTTATTTAAAACATACGCTTTTCCACCGAACACTTTCATATGTATAACCGTAGGTGTTTTATTTGTCCAAATCTTATATGGTACTTCACTAGTTGATTTCGTTATACACCTATTTCTTATATAACACGCTGTATTAATAGCTTCTGCCCAGAACGACGGAGGCACTCCACTTTGTTTCATTAAACACCTGACCATCTCGACGATTGTCCGATTTTTACGTTCGGCCACTCCGTTCTGCTCTGGTGTATGAGGTGCTGTAAGGCGACGTTTGATGCCTTCTTTTTGTAAATATGGATCAAATTCATGGCTACAATATTCGCGACCATTATCCGACTGCAATGATTTAATTTTATGACCGGTAAATTTTTCTGCAGCGGCCTTGAATTTCTTAAACGCGTCAAATGCATCGGATTTCCGTTTTAAAAAATAAATTTCGCACCACCGTGACATATCGTCAATGAATGTAATAAAGTACTTTTTACCACCATTCGATTCACACCTCATTGGGCCACACACGTCTGTGTGCACAATTTCTAAAAGTTCACTTGAACGTTTATCTGTTACGTTTTTCGGAAAAGCTGATCGCACTAGTTTCTCGCTAGCACACACTTCACACTCGGATAATTCGTTAGCTTCTACTTTCACTTCGCCGATACCGTCTATCACCGTTGAGTTTTTGTTGGCGAGATTTAACACTCGATTTAGTTTACTCAGTTTCAAAAAATTGTTTTTGTTGGCACTCATGTGCGACGTGCACCCACTATCCAAGCACCATTTTCTAGTACTTTCCGGACACAAAAACTCTGCTTCGGTAGCATTTAACGACGCCATTTTATTTTCACAGAATTTTTCTTCGGACCTGTTAGCGCTTTGCCTGTGATCAAATCTTGTCTTACACTCTCTCGCGAAATGTCCACTTTTGCCACACTTGAAGCAAGTCAAATTGCTTTTTCGATTTTTCGAACCCCGAGTGTCAAAGTTTGTATTGTTTCTGAAATGACTTTGCTTCTTTTGCATGTTTTTCACATACATAACTTCATTGTCACATTGTTCCTCATTCGCTTTCCGCGATTCGGACTCTTCCAAGATTTTCACACGTAAAATTTCGGGTTTTGGTAATTCGTCCCGAGTTTCTAATGCGCACCGAAAAGTCTCGAAGGAGCTTGGCAAGCTATACAAAAGCAATATAGCAAGCAGCTCATCGCCCATTTCAACGCCTATTTGCTTTAATTTCACTACCGCATCAAAAAATTCATTTCGGTGGTTTCTCACCACTTCACCTTCCTTCATTCGCGCGAGCGCTACTTTCTTTAAAAGTGTTGCCTTACGAGCAGGCCCTTTCGATTGATACGTGGACTCCAACTTAAGCCACATTTCGCGCGAATTTTCGCACTCCGCAATCAACCCCAATTCACTCGCACTCATAGCAAGCATAATGTCCGCACTTGCTTTTTGGTCATTTACACGCCAAACATCAGCATCTGTTGGCTCAGATGGACACTCTTTACTGCCATCAACATATGACCACAAATCGTTCTTGATGAGGATTGCCCGCATATGTAACCGCCACGTGTCATAATTTTCCGCGTTTAGCGGCTCGATACGAACGACACTAGACATTTTGCAAAAACTTTACCACACGCGTTCAACAAGATATTACACTACCCCGAGGTTAAGGGTATGGGCCCATAACCTATAAGAATAAATGAAACAGAGGTTTTCAGCCCCACGCGGGTGTAATATTTTCTTTATTATGTAAGATCCGAATAGTGTGTTCGATCACGCGGTTTACAAAGAACTGTAACAATTTACTTTTATATACAATACTTCAATTTACCGTATGTACATATTTCTATTATACATAAATGAATAACGTTATATTTCCAATTTAGTACACAAGGTGATTAATATTAATACTAATTGTAGAACTACTTGGCTGCTTCAACAGTATTTTTATTTATATATATATGTTGTTACTGTTACTACTAGCCAATGCCAGGATTGCCATTGATGGAGATATTCAGTTCAATGTTGTGACGGCTGTCCTAGCTGTAACTTCAGTGCCTTCCATTCCATCCAGTTTCTCGGGGGATTGTGAGGGGCTGCAGCTTCTTCGGTCTTTTTATCCTGTGCCGTTTGAGACGTTTTAACAGCCTCCTCTTTAAGCGCAGCGGCTGATGTCAAAACACCGGCATCTTTGTTGTTTGGCGCAATAACACCACCAGGTCCCACTAAGCCATATGAGACTAGTTTCTGGAAGAGTTCATCAATATTGATTTTATTTAGTGGCGGCAATAATGGTGTTTGTGGTGCCTGCGGTGGTGGCGGTTGGCTGCTGCCCATCATTGAACCTTGTGGTACAAATGGTGGACCACCGCTTTTCTGGAGATTGGAGAATGTATATTGTGGTTTTTGTTGTAGCGGCTATTGTTCATGTTGGGCGGTGGACCACCGCTAAAGCCCCTAATACCCTGATGTGGCCATGTCATCGTATTTTGCTTGGTCGTCCATTTGTTAGGCTTCCAACGTCTTTCGCGCTGTGGCCTTCCACGTTGTGGCCACACCCTGTTGTCATATCTACGCGCTTCGTAATTGGACGACGGTGTTGTTGAGGCGTCGAAATTCGCTGGTTTACTCCTCTTGGGCAAAGGTTCACCCAAATCTTTATTTTGCTTACGATAGTTCATGTTTACTCTTTATTATTGTTTATTTTTTTGTATGTTTTTTATATATATGTTTATATATATTTTTTATTTTTTATGTATGTATTTTTATTTATATATATAATTTTAATTTTTTGTTTATATATTTTTTAATATATTTATTTGTGTATTTTCTTCCAATTTTGTTTTAAAAAAAACAAGCGCGTAAATAAATTAAGGCGGAAAGTAGTAATGTTGTCTGAGCGACGGATGTATGGCATCTGATCTACTACTCCTTTCTCTATGCCTTATATAGCCGCTATACAGATAGTATTTATATTGACAACTTTCAACAACAACAACAATATGTGGTTTTCATTCTAGATATACATACAAACATATTAAATTATGGCGGAAAGTATTTAAAATAGTGAAAAAATTTGTTGAAGATAATATTAAAAAACGAAAATTAACAAGAAAATATAAATAATAATGGAAAATAGTAAAAAAAGAAGAAAAATCTAAATAATGCAATAAATAGCAAAAATTAAAATGTAATTCAAAATAAGAATAATAAAAAGAGTTACAATACAGAAGGACAAAAAAAAATATAAAAGAAAATGCTGTAACAACATATTAAATTAAGAGAAGGCAGATAAAATAATCGATATTTAGACTATAACACAAAGGCTTTGAATATAGTATTTTACCGTTGAGCGGGTAGCACATATTCGAGCGTTTATAATGATGTAAATACATATACACACAAAGATATTCAAATATTGAGGAATTAAAATAAAAATTAACAAAAATAATAAATTAGAATAAAATATAATAATTTTAAATTATATAATATGATAGCGCATTAAATTAAAGAAGGACTACTCAGGCAAAATAAAATTTCTTCTAACGTTTCTTTTTCAAACATTGTATTGTCTACGACATTTATTTACCCAAAAATGGCAATTCCAAGAAAAAAAATTATCTTCAAATTACTTATATTCGCAGGCAGTGCAAATATTGACAGCCTACAACAACAATAACATTTTGTGGTTTTAATTCTACACATACATACAAATATATTCCAAAATGGCGGCAAGTATTAGAAATAGTGAAAAAAATTATTGAAAAGAAAATATAAATATAAAAAATAATACTAAAAAGGAGCAAAATCAAAATAAGGCAAAAAGAAAAAAATTAAATTTTGAAAATAAAAATTACAATACAGAAGAAGAAAAAAACAAAATAATAATTCGAAAAATGTACTTCAATTTCACTCAATTTCGTCACTGCGAATGCCCAAGCTGTTACTTAATATTGAGTTCTAGTATTGCAGTTGATTCATATTATTCATGATTTCTACAAATAATACGAAAGTCAGGTATTAATAATAATATAATATACTAAAAATTATGGTGAAAAGGGAAAATCAAATAAAAGCAATATTTTTTTGCTGCTCCCACAGATATTTTTTTTATTTAAATTACAAATACATTAAAGTTGATATAATATGTATGTATGTAAAAATCTCTTTCTAGTATACCATTGAAATATTTAAACTATCCGAAAATCACTGTCTTCGTTCTCCTGAGCGGTGGGGGCGGCGGCGTTGACGGCTTTGTCGGCAATGTGAATGTTAATTGTTACTGTTACTACTAGCCAATGCCAGGATTGCCATTGATGGAGATATTCAGTTCAATGCTGTGACGGCTGTCCTAGCTGTAACTTCAGTGCCTTCCATTCCGTCCAGTTTCTCGGGGGATTGTGAGGGGCTGCAGCTTCTTCGGTCTTTTTATCCTGTGCCGTTTGAGACGTTTTAACAGCCTCCTCTTTAAGCGCAGCGGCTGATGTCAAAACACCGGCAGCTTTGTTGTTTGGCGCAATAACACCACCAGGTCCCACTAAGCCAGATGAGACTAATTTCTGGAAGAGTTCATCAATATTGATTTTATTCAGTGGCGGCAATAATGGTGTTTGTGGTGCCTGCGGTGGTGGCGGCTGGCTGCTGCCCATCATTGAGCCTGGTGGTACAAATGGTGTACCACCGCTGGGTGGCATCTGCATTAGCCAGGACATTGGGGAATGAATATTGTGGTTTTTGTTATAGCGGCTATTGTTCATGTTGGGCGGTGGACCACCGCTAAAGCCCCTAATGCCCTGATGTGGCCATGTCATCGTATTTTGCTTGGTCGTCCATTTGTTAGGCTTCCAACGTCTTTCGCGCTGTGGCCTTCCACGTTGTGGCCACACCCTGTTGTCATATCTACGCACTTCGTAATTGGACGACGGTGTTGTTGAGGCGTCGAAATTCGCTGGCTTACTCCTCTTGGGCAAAGGTTCACCCAAATCTTTATTTTGCTTACGATAGTTCATGTTTACTCTTTATTATTATTTATTTTTTTGTATTTTTTTTATATATATGTTTATATATATATTTTATTTTTTATGTTTGTATATTTATTTATATATATAATTTTCATTTTTTGTTTATATATTTTTTAATATATTTATTTGTGTATTTTCTTCCAATTTTGTTTTTAAAAAAACAAGCGCATAAATAAATTAAGGCGGAAAGTAGTAATGTTGTGTGAGCGACGGATGTATGGCATCTGATCTACTACTCCTTTCTCTATGCTTTATATAGCCGCTATACAGATAGTATTTATATTGACAACTTTCAACAACAACAACAATATGTGGTTTTCATTCTAGATATACATACAAACATATTAAATTATGGCGGAAAGTATTTAAAATAGTGAAAAAAATTGTTGAAGATAATATTAAAAAACGAAAATTAACAAGAAAATATAAATAATAATAGAAAATAGTAAAATAGAAGAAAAATCAAAATAATGCAATAAATAGCAAAAATTAAAATGTAATTCAAAATAAGAATAATAAAAAGAGTTACAATACAGAAGGACAAAAAAAAATATAAAAGAAAATACTGTAACAACATATTAAATTAAGAGAAGGCAGATAAAATAATCGATATTTAGACTATAACACAAAGGCTTTGAATATAGTATTTTACCGTTGTGCGGGTAGTACATATTCGAGCGCTTATAATGATGTAAATACATATACACACAAAGATATTCAAATATTGAGGAATTAAAATAAAAATTAACAAAAATATTATATTAGAATAAAATATAATAATTTTAAATTATATAATATGAAAGCGCATTAAATTAAAGAAGGACTACGCGGGCAAAATAAAATTTCTTCTAACGTTTCTTTTTCAAAGCCCCTAATGCCCTGATGTGGCCATGTCATCGTATTTTGCTTGGTCGTCCATTTGTTAGGCTTTCAACGTCTTTCGCGCTGTGGTCTTCCACGTTGTGGCCACACCCTGTTGTCATATCTACTCGCTTCGTAATTGGACGAGCGTGTTGTTGAGGCGTCGAAATTCGCTGGTTTACTCCTCTTGGGCAAAGGTTCACCCAAATCTTTATTTTGCTTACGATAGTTCATGTTTACTCTTTATTATTGTTTATTTTTTTTGTATGTTTTTTATATATATGTTTATATATATATATTATTTTTTATGTATGTATTTTTATTTATATATATAATTTTAATTTTTTGTTTATATATTTTTTAATATATTTATTTGTGTATTTTCTTCCAATTTTGTTTTCAAAAAAACAAGCGCATAAATAAATTAAGGCGGAAAGTAGTAATGTTGTCTGAGCGACGGATGTATGGCATCTGATCTACTACTCCTTTCTCTAGGCCGTATATAGCCGCTATACTGATAGTATTTATATTGACAACTTTCAACAACAACAACAATATGTGGTTTTCATTCTAGATATACATACAAACATATTAAATTATGGCGGAAAGTATTTAAAATAGTGAAAAAAATTGTTGAAGATAATATTAAAAAACGAAAATTAACAAGAAAATATAAATAATAATAGAAAATAGTAAAAAAGAAGAAAAATCAAAATAATGCAATAAATAGCAAAAATTAAAATGTAATCCAAAATAAGAATAATAAAAAGAGTTACAATACAGAAGGACAAAAAAAAATATAAAAGAAAATACTGTAACAACATATTAAATTAAGAGAAGGCAGATAAAATAATCGATATTTAGACTATAACACAGAGGCTTTGAATATAGTATTTTACCGTTGTGCGGGCAGTACATATTCGAGCGCTTATAATGATGTAAATACATATACACACAAAGATATTCAAATATTGAGGAATTAAAATAAAAATTAACAAAAATATTATATTAGAATAAAATATAATAATTTTAAATTATATAATATGAAAGCGCATTAAATTAAAGAAGGACTACGCGGGCAAAATAAAATTTCTTCTAACGTTTCTTTTTCAAAGCCCCTAATACCCTGATGTGGCCATGTCATCGTATTTTGCTTGGTCGTCCATTTGTTAGGCTTCCAACGTCTTTCGCGCTGTGGCCTTCCACGTTGTGGCCACACCCTGTTGTCATATCTACTCCCTTCGTAATTGGACGAGCGTGTTGTTGAGGCGTCGAAATTCGCTGGTTTACTCGTCTTGGGCAAAGGTTCACCTAAATCTTCATTTTGCTTACGATAGTTCATGTTTACTCTTTACTTTTGTTTATTTTTTTGTATGTTTTTTATATATATGTTTATATATATTTTTTATTTTTTATGTATGTATTTTTATTTATATATATAATTTTAATTTTTTGTTTATATATTTTTTAATATATTTATTTGTGTATTTTCTTCCAATTTTGTTTAAAAAAAAACAAGCGCATAAATAAATTAAGGCGGAAAGTAGTAATGTTGTCTGAGCGGCGGATGTAGGGCATCTGATCTACTACTCCTTTCTCTACGTCTTATATAACCGCTATACAGATAGTAGTTATATTGACAACTTACAACAACAACAACAATATGTGGTTTTCATTCTAGATATACATACAAACATATTAGATTATGGCGGAAAGTATTTAAAATAGTGAAAAAAATTGTTGAAGATAATATTAAAAAACGAAAATTAACAAGAAAATATAAATAATAATAGAAAATAGTAAAAAAGAAGAAAAATCAAAATAATGCAATAAATAGCAAAAATTAAAATATAATTCAAAATAAAAATAATTAAAAGAGTTACAATACAGAAGGACAAAAAAAAATATAAAAGAAAATACTGTTACATAATATGTACATATTAAATTAAGAGAAGGCAGATAAAATATTCGATATTTAGACTATAACACAAAGGCTTTGAATATAGTATTTTACCGTTGTGCGGGTAGCACATATTCGAGCGTTTATAATGATGTAAATACATATACACACAAAGATATTCAAATATTGAGGAAATAAAATAAAAATTAACAAAAATAATAAATTAGAATAAAATATAATAATTTTAAATTATATAATATGATAGCGCATTAAATTAAAGAAGGACTACTCAGGCAAAATAAAATTTCTTTTAACGTTTCTTTTTCAAACATTGTATTGTCTACAACATATATTTACCCAAAAATGGCAATTTCAAGAAAAAAAATTATCTTCAAATTACTTATATTCGCAGGCAGTGCAAATATTGACAGCCTACAACAACAATAACAATTTGTGGGTTTAATTCTACACATCCATACACATATATTCCAAAATGGCGGCAAGTATTAGAAATAGTGAAAAAAATTATCGAAAAGAAAATATAAATATAAAAAATAATACTGAAAAGGAGAAAAAACGAAATAAGGCAAAAAGAAAAAAATTAAATTTTGAAAATAAAAATTACAATACAGAAGAAGAAAAAACAAAATAATAATTAGAAAAATGTTCTTCAATTTCACTCAATTTCGTCACTGCGAATGCCCAAGCTGTTACTTAATATTGAGTATTAGTATTGCAAGTTGATTCATATTATTCATGATTTCTACAAATAATACGAAAGTCAGGTATTAATAATAATATAATATACTAAAAGTTATGGTGAAAAGGGAAAATCAAATAAAAGCAATATTTTTTTGCTGCTCCCACAGATTTTTTTTTATTTAAATTACAAATACATTAAAGTTGATATAATATGTATGTATGTAAAAACCTCTTTTTAGTATACCATTGAAATATTTAAACTATCCGAAAATCACTGTCTTCGTTCTCCTGAGCGGTGGGGGCGGCGGCGTTGACGGCTTTGTCGGCAATGTGAATTAACGCCTGTTGTACTGTTACTACTAGCCAATGCCAGGATTGCCATTGATGGAGATATTCAGTTCAATGTTGTGTACTATGTACAGGCATCTCGTTATCATATGTATGTAAGAATAGCAAAATTTTGAACACCCATACAAATATACCTACATAGCAATATCTAACTCTTTCTCTTTTTCAAACTTCTTCCTGTTCTTCGCTTCCACATTCTTTAGCGACACCTAAATGTGAGTGAAGATTATTAAGTTAGAACTAATAACTTTCAAGGAAATAATTAGATATTCAAATAATATCTCATATTCATTTCTTTACTTTATTTTGGTAAAATAAATTTTATTGAAACGAACTATTTTCTGAATTATTTCTAAATATTATTTTCATGGTATACCATAAACCATACACCTTGGAAGCGCAAAATATAGTAATCTCGACAGAGATGATTCAAAAGTTAATATTAGTCATGAGGTCTATAATATTTCCGTTTCCCAAAGATCTGCCTTTTTTGATTGGAGCTGCCGAACGATACAGACGTGCCTCAATAAGTATTTTTACACTGCTTATCATATTGTATTATATAAAGTGATTTCATCAGATAAAAATCAATTAAATAAATTAGTGTTTGATATATTCTACAAACGAAGCGAAATAAAAGCAAAGTAAATTTTATAATTCGATTTCGGTAACACGAATGGGATCAGTTTCATTTGGCTAAAATTAACTCCAGCCCCAGCGAAGTTGCATGTTGTATCCGGATATCAGGAATTAGGAACAGGTGAATTTTGTCAGCGAGAGCAAGCGACTGATATTTGAAGAAATATGCAGAATTGTAAAATAAAAATTGGAAAAAAGGCAGCGATAACAATGATGTTCTTAATTTAATTGAAGTATATATATAAAACAGTATAATGACAAGTATTAGTTTATCTAAATTTTTGAAATCAAAAAAAAAAACATAATGATATAATCATATAATCATATTATTGAAATCTTTGCTTTAGCGATTTTAAGCTTCGTATTTTTCATGTTCATATGTACACATAATTTTTATATTGCACTTTGAACGTTTATTCTAAAAGAAAAAAAAAGAGAAAGAAAAAAAAACAAATAACACAGGATGTAGTGGCCGCTAATGATCATTAGTACAGCATCTCAGCTTAGAAAACAGCTCTCCGAAGAAGAACAAGAGTAGAATGATGGATACACATTTTTTTTTAGTTCACTGTGTTATTCTGCATTGAAAGCGTGTTGTTAAAATATTTTCTTTTACATGTCATAATAATTATTATTTAAAGTAATAAATGTTTAAAGTTAGAAGGCGAAAGTTTAAAGTGCATAGAAGAAATTAATAAATAAATTGTAATAGTTTTTTGTCTTTGATTTTCGTGTTAAAACCAAAATAAAAAAATAAAAAGGGAATTAGAAATTAACATGTGAATTGGTAAATAAATATTAATAGTATTTAGTGTATAATAAGAAAACAAAAGAGAATATGGAAATTAACTAAAACTAAGTAAAGTGTAAAGCGAATTATGTAAATATGTGAATAATAAAGGGTGGTTAAATTTTCAAGGGCCGATGTTGATTTTGAATAAAACACAAACTATTTAGGAAATTATTGAAATTTTATTTTATTATGATATATTGGTATTACTCAATTATGTTTGTAACAAAATATCGGCCAAATGAGCGCCGCGACCTCGGCGGCACACCTCCATACGATGGTCCAAATTTTCGATGACGCTGAGGCATAATGGAGTTTCTATGCCGTTAATGTGCCGAATTATCTCATCCTTTAGCTCTTGAATTGTTGCTGGCTTATCGACGTACACCTTTTCTTTCAAATAACCCCAGAGAAAAAAGTCCAACGGTGTCAAATCACATGATCTTGGGGGCCAATTGACATCGCCATTACGTGAGATAACACGGCCATTGAATTTGTTGCGCAAAAGAGCCATTGTTTCGTTAGCTGTGTGGCAAGTGGCACCGTCCTGCTGAAACCACATATCGTCCACATCCATATCTTCCAATTGTGGCCATAAAAAATTCGTTATCATCTCACGATAGCGAACACCATTCACAGTAACTGCCTGACCGGCCTCATTTTGGAAAAAATACGGCCCGATGATGCCGCCAGCCCATAAACCGCACCAAACTGTCACTCTTTGTGGGTGCATTGGTTTTTCGACAATCACTCTTGGATTCTCATTCGCCCAAATGCGGCAATTCTGTTTATTGACGAATCCACTGAGGTGAAAATGTGCCTCATCACTGAAGATGATTTTCTTCGAAAATTTTCATAATAAGTCTGGATAACTTTAACACGTTGTTGGATTGTGTATCTCTCCATGGTTCAAATTGAGTAAGTCTGAAATAGAGAAATGTCAAATTAAATTCGGAAAAAAACTTGGCGTTTAGGTGTAGTTCACATTCAACATCGGCCCTTACAATTTAACCACCCTTTATTAAGTGATTTCATCTGATAAAAATTAATTAAATAAATTAGTGTTTGATATATTCTACAAACGAAGCGAAATAAAAGCAAAGTAAATTTTATAATTCGATTTCGGTAACACGAATGGGATCAGTTTCATTTGGCTAAAATTAACTCCAGCCCCAGCGAAGTTGCATGTTGTATCCGGATATCACGAATTAGGAACAGGTGAATTAGTCAGCGAGAGCAAGCGACTGATATTTGAAGAAATATGCAGAATTGTAAAATAAAAATTGGAAAAAAGGCAGCGATAACAATGATGTTCTTAATTTAATTGAAGTATATATATAAAACAGTATAATGACAAGTATTAGTTTATCTAAATTTTTGAAATCAAAAAAAAAAAAACATAATGATATAATCAAATAATCATATTATTGAAATCTTTGCTTTAGCGATTTTAAGCTTCGTATTTTTCATGTTCATATGTACACATAATTTTTATATTGCACTTTGAACGTTTATTCTAAAAGAAAAAAAAAAGAAAGAAAAAAAAAACAAATAACACAGGATGTAGTGGCCGCTAATGATCATTAGTACAGCATCTCAGCTTAGAAAACAGCTCTCCGAAGAAGAACAAGAGTAGAATGATGGATACACATTTTTTTTTAGTTCACTGTGTTATTCTGCATTGAAAGCGTGTTGTTAAAATATTTTCTTTTACATGTCATGATAATTATTATTTAAAGTAATAAATGTTTAAAGTTAGAAGGCGAAAGTTTAAAGTGCATAGAAGAAATTAATAAATAAATTGTAATAGTTTTTTTTCTTTTATTTTCGTGTTAAAACCAAAATAAAAAAATAAAAAGGGAATTAGAAATTAACATGTGAATTGGTAAATAAATATTAATAGTATTTAGTGTATAATAAGAAAACAAAAGAGAATATGGAAATTAACTAAAACTAAGTAAAGTGTAAAGCGAATTATGTAAATATGTGAATAATAGAAGAGTAGGTAAAGTTACTGAAAATTTAAAGCAGAAAAGTATTGAAAAAAAAAAGATAATGGTACAAGAAAAGCATAATTTTTATTAATATAAATTAAATAATAATTTCTAAATGCTATACAACAACAGCAGCATACGACGAGACTCATCGAAGGCCTTCGAAGCAGCATCTAAGTATGTACGTATGTAAGTAAAATGACAACATATTGATATTTTTGTATTTTTTTTTTTTTCATTTTTTTTTAATCTAATATTCATGAATATACGAACATAAAGTATTGAAAGTTTTTTTTATTCATGCATATGTTTAAGTTTCTTTATTTACGGAACTTTTTTTTTCACTTTCCTTTTTGTAATCTTCTCATAATGTTTGATTAAAATAACAAATAAATGATAGTATTTAATGTCGACTTGATAAAATTAAAAATTATATTTAAAAATAGTCTTAATAAATGGAATTATGCTTAAGTTAATGATTATTAGTGTTCTATGCTCAATTAGTAAATAAAGCATGATTATGAATTGTTTAAATTTAAGATTTAAATCTTAAAACAGTGGTCTGAAATTGGATGTATCGTTGATAGGTCAAAAGGGGTTTTCTGTTACAGCAATGAAACCATTGGTAGGGTGGGCTCGGAGCAGCTAAAGCAATATCAGTGGCTGCTAACGCATTTGTATGGTTAAACGTTATCCAGGAATTTAGGAGGCTTAGGAAACAGCGCATCGGTTCACTGGTTTCTTTTATTTAATTTTCATGTGTGCAAATTGTGTTCATTATTGTTGTTGTTTATTTCCAACATCAGTTTTCCGGTTTAGTCCTGAAAGCCATTATATGCCGAACCCCCCCATGACTGAAGCAGCTGGAAAGCTAGTGCACACAAATGGTTGGAAGGATATAAGCGAAACCGGACGCTAACTTTAGAAGGTTGTATGGGTACGTTAGTGGGATGTTGAAAGTGATAATAGATAATAATAACAAATGGCGCCCAACGTGGGGCCCGAGATGACTTGGAGCTCCCGAAGTCGTGGAGCAAGCGAAAACGCGGTCCTCACATATTGGATTCATTTTAGGGATCCTTTTGTTTAATGTCTGTCTGTTCGAGAAAGAAATACTGCGTCAAAATTTTGGAATTCAGCTTTATGTCATTGCTTACCAGATTTTTACACAGTTTCTTTTATTTTTCAATTTTTTTATTTAGGGTAATTTTTGGTTCAATGGAATTCTATATTTATAACTTGGAATTTTTACTAGCTTTAGCTAAATGCTTTGCAGTATACCATTATATGTTAGAGTTTCATCTTACTTTTTCTTTTACGCCATCTACTTTCTGATATGTTGGAATGTTGGTTCGTTGGTTTTTCTAATTTTTTTTAAAAGTGGAGAGTTGAACGACTATATTTACTTCAAGTTAATTTAAATTTGTAATATTTTTTTGTTTAAGGGATTTTGATTATTAATTTTTTTTGTATATTTACACGAACCCTTAACATTGTATTGTCGAAAAATTTCGTGATATCCTAACCAGAATCCAAACAAATGTTAAAAAGTTTAACCATCATCATATACAGCCGAAAGTAAGACCACATCTACAGAAAAAAAAGTTATTATTGAACAGCTACTGATTCACATTTTCGAGTTTTTTTTATTAATCAAATTTCATTTGACTTATGGTCGAAATCATAGAATTTTCTTTATACAAATCAATTATAGAAATGTTTTAAAAATTTATTATCAAAAGTATTAAGTATCTCAATCTATATAAGTGTATCGAAATCTACCAGTCTCTTGTTGTCTCTTTGAATATTTCTATAAAATTCATATTTTAATTTAAATATTTTGCATTGTTTTTGATATTGCGTCCCTTGTTGAGGATGCAAATGGCAAGGCATAGTAACGAAAACTTACCACAACAGGTAAATAGTTGTGTTATATGTCGAACAAATTTGAGCGATGAAGTTCTAACAACTGTATGCTCGCAACAATTCCATCGACATTGTTTGTTAAATTGGCTAAAACGCAATTCCGCCCGTCCTCAATGTCAGACTGCTTGTAGCAGTAGAGATTTTGTTACTAATCCTGGCATGCGTACACGGTCAAAGCGAACAGTCACTGATACGAACACCGTCTGTAATAACCCAGATTTAGATTCAACAAGGCAAAGTAATCGACCTGAAGAAGGAGCAATGAGTTTACCAGTAAATACTGATCACAACAATCTTATTAATACAAACCAGGCAAGTGGAGATTCGCGCATAAACACTTTAGTTAATGCAATAATTTCCGCGCGCCAAGCCACTATTTTTGACGGACTCGAAACACGAGTTGCACAATTAGTCGAACAACGAATCGAAGGTGCATTGAGCAATTTATTAAGTCAAGTTAATTTAAACAGAGCTCAACCGGCAGTCCAAGATAACAACAATGATCGAAACCAGAATAGCATCCAACAAAATCCTCATATGTCTACCCCCTATTTACCTCGTGAAAGGCCTAATTTTGATAATCAACTGAATCATGACCAGTTTAATAGGTAATTAGATCAACTACGCTATAGCAACGTGTCGTCAAGCCTTAACAGTGTTAAAGCAGCTAGGTTAATCGCCAGCTGGGACATCAAATTCGATGGATCTTCAAACCTTACCGTAGAAAGTTTCATTTATCGCATCGAATCACAAGTTGTAGATACCCTAAATGGAAATTTCAATTTATTATGCGAAAATGTTCAATGCTTATTTTCGAAAGAAGCCAAAGATTGGTACTGGCAGTTTCGACGCACTGTGGAACGTGTCACTTGGCCATCTCTGTGTCAAGCTCTACGTATGCATTTTGAAGTACATAAGACTGACACTGAAATAAAAGAGAGTATTCGCGCTTGTAAACAAGGACCGACCGAAATGTTTGACGAGTATCGTAACGCAATTTTAAAAATTGCTGAGAGCCTGCATTCACCATTGCCGGAAGCAGAATTGGTTGAAATTATGCAAAGAAATCTGCGTCCACGATTACGTCAACAACTTTTATATGTACCAATACATTCGTTGGCAGAACTTCGCAGACTTTGTTTAAAGGGTGAAAACTTGTTGAAAGAAATTTCTAGTAGCCAACAAACAGTATCTCGTAGGCAGATTTGCGAACTTGAGGAACATTTAGATTTTAAGTTGCCTTGTGCTGAAGTAGAAGCGATTAATCAGCAAGCCAAAAACCCGAAAATTAAATGCTGGAATTGTCGTAAAGAGGGACATACATTTTATGACTGTCTAGAAAAAAGGCAAGTTTTTTGCTATGGATGCGGAGCACCCGAAGTTTATAAGCCGAATTGTTCCAAATGTAGTCCGGGAGGCTTCCAAAGTGTTCCCTCGCCACGACTAAACGAAACAAAAGTTATCATACGCCCTGACATACCTGTTAGCATTCGACCTAAATTAACCCAAATAGTACCATATGAAGTTCGTATGCAGAAATACAATAAAATCAAATCAGAAATTTTTAATAACGTAATTAAAAATGTTTCAAAACCTCGTTCATCTAATCGAATGAATACTTTTTGGAAAAACATTAAGCTTCAACGTCGTAACATATGTGGAATTATTTCCTCAATTCAAAATAAAGGTGTCGATTTCAGACCATATGCACAAATTTCTATTCTTGACCGAACTTATTTAGCACTTCTTGATAGTGGTGCTCAGGTTTCCTGCTTAGGTAGCACGTTAGCCAAAGAAGTTTCAAATAGTAAGAAACTTAAACAACACCATACGTCCGTACGCACAGCTGACGGTAGAAAACAGATTGTGTTTGGTACGATCACTTTACCAGTGACATACAAACAAAATATTCAAGCGATAACTTTTTTTGTCATACCTTGCATGTCCCAAGATGTAATCTTAGGGATAGATTTTTGGAGTAAATTCAAGATTGCACCACACATCATTTCACAAATCGATAATGTTCATTTTGAAATTTCTGATGAAGAGAATAAACTTCGTTTGTCTGATGAGCAACAGCAACAGCTAAATTTGGTGAAATCAAAGTTCCCAAGTTGTGAGAAAGAAGGGTTAGGAAAAACATCGTTGATAGAGCATGTGATTGAATTACAGCCAAAACGTCCGACCCGTTAAACAGCGTTATTTTCCCATCTCTCCCGCTATTGAAAAGATCGTTCATAGCGAAATTGATGAAATGCTCAAATTAGGTGTGATTGAAGAGTCCCCAAACAGCCCGTGGTCTAGCCCAGTGGTATTAGTTAAGAAGACCGATAAAGTTCGGCTATGTTTAGATTCAAGGAAAATAAATAGTTTTACCGTCAAGGATGCATATCCTTTACCGCATATTGAAGGAATTCTCAGCAGATTACCAAAAGCAGAATTTATAAGTTCTCTTGATCTTCGTCGTGCATTTTGGCAAATTCCTCTTAATGAAAATTCACGGGATTACACCTGCTTTACGGTTCCAAACCGTCCATTATACCGCTATTGTGTCATGCCTTTTGGACTTTGTAACGCTCCACAAGCACTATGTCGCTTGATGGATCGCGTCATTCCTCCTCAACTTAAGAATCAAGTTTTTGTGAACCTCGATGATCTTTTGATCGTATCCGAAGATTTCCCTACTCATATATCTGTTCTATCTGAAGTGGCTTTACATTTACGCAAAGCTGGTTTAACAATAAATGTAAGCAAAAGCAAGTTTTGTATTAAAGAAGTTAAATATCTTGGGTATATTGTTGGCAACGGAACATTGCGAACAGACCCAGATAAAGTCTCTGCAGTCACAGAATATCTGATACCTACAAATACGAAACAATTACGAAGATTTCTAGGAATGGCTGGTTGGTACCGCCGCTTTATCGAAAACTTTGCTACTATAACGACTCCTCTGTCAAACTTACTTAAAAAGAGCAAATCATTTAATTGGAATTCCGAAGCTCAAGAAGCGTTCCTTACTCTAAAAGATAAATTATGTTCCGCACCGGTATTGGCAAATCCAAATTACCAAAAATCCTTTATAATACAATGTGATGCCAGTAAATTAGGTGTTGGTGCAGTTCTCTCGCAAATGAATGAGAATGGAGTTGAGGCCCCGATTGCATTCTTTTCACAAAAACTAAACAAAGCTCAAAGTAATTACTCAGTTACCGAGCTTGAATGTCTCGCAGCCATGCTCAGTCTGAAAAAGTTTCGAGCGTATGTCGAAGGTCAGGAATTTAAAATCGTTACTGACCACGCTAGTCTAAAATGTTTGATGCGTCAAACTGATCTATCAGGTAGATTAACTCGTTGGTCATTAAAACTTCAAGGATTTAAATTTACAATAGAACACAGGAAAGGTACTCAAAATGTTGTTCCTGATTGTCTGTCCAGACAGAACTTCGATGATGTTCTTGTATGTAATAATGAAATTTGTGATATTATTGACTGTGATGTTCGCCCTCTGGTAGATTAAATGTCAAACGAATTTAAATCAGAAGATTATGAAAAATTAAAGACGCACATACGTAATAACTCGTCACGGTTACCTGATTTACAAATATTAAATGATCATGTCTATAAGCGAACTGAATTTTCTGATGGCAATCCTGAAAATGAGCAATTTAATTGGAAATTGTGGGTTCCCAAGAATTTAGTAACTCAATTTATTGATAACGCTCACACACCTCCAAATAAATGGCACGGTGGTGTAGCAAAAACACTAGAGCGCGTACGTAAAAACCTCTATTGGCCCAATATGACAGTAGACGTGAAAAATTTTGTTTCGAAATGTGAAGTTTGCCGTAAGAGTAAAGCAGCAAATATTACCTTGCGCCCACCCATGAAAGCACAATATGTTGTGCAAAGGCCATTTCAAAAGTTATATATTGATCTACTTGGACCCTATCCAAGATCCAAACGTGGACATATCGGAATTTTGATAGTGCTTGATCATCTTACAAAATATCCACTCTTGAAGGCTGTTAAAACTTTCATACAACAGTCATTTGCGAATATTTACAAGAAAATGTTTTTAATTTATTTGGTACTCCCGAAATTGTTTTGACCGATAACGGAAAGCAATTTAAGTCGGCACAATTTAGTCAAATTTTAAGCCAACGTGGAATTCGTCATGTATACACCGCTCTATATAGTCCTCAGGCGAATGCCAGCGAAAGAGTCAACCGCTCCATCATTACTGGTATCCGTTCCTATATACAGAAAGACCAAACTATTTGGGATACACATCTTGCAGAAATCGGTGAAGCACTTCGATGTTCCTATCATCAAACTATAGCTTGTACGCCATACTATGCACTTTTTGGTCAGCATATGGTGACTCACGCGCAAGATTACGAACTCCTACGGAAACTCGACCATTTGGATAGTAGCGTTCTTGAAAAATCAGATAGATTAAAACTGGTAAGGGATTCGATAGTTAAAAATATTAAGGCCGCATTTGAAGCATCAGCTAAAAGATATAATTTGCGTAGTGGAACCAAAACGTACAAAATAGGCGATGTTGTGTTCAGAAGAAATTTCATTCAAAGCGACGCAAGTAAAAAGTTTAATTCAAAATTCGCACCTAAATTTATCAAAGCCAAAGTAATTGGAACCAAGGGGAATTGTATGTATTATCTTGAAGATGTAGAAAGCAAGAAAAAGGAGTATTATAATCAAAAGGATATTCGCGACAGTAGCGAATAAATTCGAAACCCGCACCAACACTTTTGGAAGGGGGGTATGTACTATGTACAGGCATCTCGTTATCATATGTATGTAAGAATAGCAAAATTTTGAACACCCATACAAATATACCTACATAGCAATATCTAACTCTTTCTATTTTTCAAACTTCTTCCTGTTCTTCGCTTCCACATTCTTTAGCGACACCTAAATATGAGTGAAGATTATTAAGTTGGAACTAATAACTTTCAAGAAAATAATTAGATATTCAAATAATATCTCATATTCATTTCTTTACTTTATTTTGGTAAAATAAATTTTATTGAAACGAACTATTTTCTGAATTATTTCTAAATATTATTTTCATGGTATACCATAAACCATACACCTTGGAAGCGCAAAATATAGTAATCTCGACAGAGATGATTCAAAAGTTAATATTAGTCATGAGGTCTATAATATTTCCGTTTCCCAAAGATCTGCATTTTTTGATTGGAGCTGCCGAACGATACAGACGTGCCTCAATAAGTATTTTTACACTGCTTATGGTTAAATTTTCAAGGGCCGATGTTGATTTTGAATAAAACACAAACTATTTAGGAAATTATTGAAATTTTATTTTATTATGATATATTGATATTACTCAATTATGTATGTAACAAAATATCGGCCAAATGAGCGCCGCGACCTCGGCGGCACACCTCCATACGATGGTCCAAATTTTCGATGACGCTGAGGCATAATGGAGTTTCTATGCCGTTAATGTGCCGAATTATCTCATCCTTTAGCTCTTGAATTGTTGCTGGCTTATCGACGTACACCTTTTCTTTCAAATAACCCCAGAGAAAAAAGTCCAACGGTGTCAAATCACATGATCTTGGGGGCCAATTGACATCGCCATTACGTGAGATAACACGGCCATTGAATTTGTTGCGCAAAAGAGCCATTGTTTCGTTAGCTGTGTGGCAAGTGGCACCGTCCTGCTGAAACCACATATCGTCCACATCCATATCTTCCAATTGTGGCCATAAAAAATTCGTTATCATCTCACGATAGCGAACACCATTCACAGTAACTGCCTGACCGGCCTCATTTTGGAAAAAATACGGCCCGATGATGCCGCCAGCCCATAAACCGCACCAAACAGTCACTCTTTGTGGGTGCATTGGTTTTTCGACAATCACTCTTGGATTCTCATTCGCCCAAATGCGGCAATTCTGTTTATTGACGAATCCACTGAGGTGAAAATGTGCCTAATCACTGAAGATGATTTTCTTCGAAAATTTTCATAATAAGTCTGGATAACTTTAACACGTTGTTGGATTGTGTATCTCTCCATGGTTCAAATTGAGTAAGTCTGAAATAGAGAAATGTCAAATTAAATTCGGAAAAAAACTTGGCGTTTAGGTGTAGTTCACATTCAACATCGGCCCTTACAATTTAACCACCCTTTATTAAGTGATTTCATCTGATAAAAATTAATTAAATAAATTAGTGTTTGATATATTCTACAAACGAAGCGAAATAAAAGCAAAGTAAATTTTATAATTCGATTTCGGTAACACGAATGGGATCAGTTTCATTTGGCTAAAATTAACTCCAGCCCCAGCGAAGTTGCATGTTGTATCCGGATATCACGAATTAGGAACAGGTGAATTAGTCAGCGAGAGCAAGCGACTGATATTTGAAGAAATATGCAGAATTGTAAAATAAAAATTGGAAAAAAGGCAGCGATAACAATGATGTTCTTAATTTAATTGAAGTATATATATAAAACAGTATAATGACAAGTATTAGTTTATCTAAATTTTTGAAATCAAAAAAAAAAAAACATAATGATATAATCAAATAATCATATTATTGAAATCTTTGCTTTAGCGATTTTAAGCTTCGTATTTTTCATGTTCATATGTACACATAATTGTTATATTGCACTTTGAACGTTTATTCTAAAAGAAAAAAAAAAGAAAGAAAAAAAAAACAAATAACACAGGATGTAGTGGCCGCTAATGATCATTAGTACAGCATCTCAGCTTAGAAAACAGCTCTCCGAAGAAGAACAAGAGTAGAATGATGGATACACATTTTTTTTTAGTTCACTGTGTTATTCTGCATTGAAAGCGTGTTGTTAAAATATTTTCTTTTACATGTCATGATAATTATTATTTAAAGTAATAAATGTTTAAAGTTAGAAGGCGAAAGTTTAAAGTGCATAGAAGAAATTAATAAATAAATTGTAATAGTTTTTTTTCTTTTATTTTCGTGTTAAAACCAAAATAAAAAAATAAAAAGGGAATTAGAAATTAACATGTGAATTGGTAAATAAATATTAATAGTATTTAGTGTATAATAAGAAAACAAAAGAGAATATGGAAATTAACTAAAACTAAGTAAAGTGTAAAGCGAATTATGTAAATATGTGAATAATAGAAGAGTAGGTAAAGTTACTGAAAATTTAAAGCAGAAAAGTATTGAAAAAAAAAAGATAATGGTACAAGAAAAGCATAATTTTTATTAATATAAATTAAATAATAATTTCTAAATGCTATACAACAACAGCAGCATACGACGAGACTCATCGAAGGCCTTCGAAGCAGCATCTAAGTATGTACGTATGTAAGTAAAATGACAACATATTGATATTTTTGTATTTTTTTTTTTTTTCATTTTTTTTTAATCTAATATTCATGAATATACGAACATAAAGTATTGAAAGTTTTTTTTATTCATGCATATGTTTAAGTTTCTTTATTTACGGAACTTTTTTTTTCACTTTCCTTTTTGTAATCTTCTCATAATGTTTGATTAAAATAACAAATAAATGATAGTATTTAATGTCGACTTGATAAAATTAAAAATTATATTTAAAAATAGTCTTAATAAATGGAATTATGCTTAAGTTAATGATTATTAGTGTTCTATGCTCAATTAGTAAATAAAGCATGATTATGAATTGTTAAATCTTAAAACAGTGGTCTGAAATTGGATGTATCGTTGATAGGTCAAAAGGGGTTTTCTGTTACAGCAATGAAACCATTGGTAGGGTGGGCTCGGAGCAGCTAAAGCAATATCAGTGGCTGCTAACGCATTTGTATGGTTAAACGTTATCCAGGAATTTAGGAGGCTTAGGAAACAGCGCATCGGTTCACTGGTTTCTTTTATTTAATTTTCATGTGTGCAAATTGTGTTCATTATTGTTGTTGTTTATTTCCAACATCAGTTTTCCGGTTTAGTCCTGAAAGCCATTATATGCCGAACCCCCCCATGACTGAAGCAGCTGGAAAGCTAGTGCACACAAATGGTTGGAAGGATATAAGAGAAAACGGACGCTAACTTTAGAAGGTTGTATGGGTACATTAGTGGGATGTTGTAAGTGATAATAGATAATAATAACAGTTGTGACGGCTGTCCTAGCTGTAACTTCAGTGCCTTCCATTCCGTCCAGTTTCTCGGGGGATTGTGAGGAGCTGCACCTTCTTCGATCTTTTTATCCTGTGCCGTTTGAGACGTTTTAACAGCCTCCTCTTTAAGCGCAGCGGCTGATGTCAAAACACCGGCATCTTTGTTGTTTGGCGCAATAACACCACCAGGTCCCACTAAGCCAGATGAGACTAGTTTCTGGAAGAGTTCATCAATATTGATTTTATTTAGTGGCGGCAATACTGGTGTTTGTGGGGCCTGCGGTGGTGGCGGTTGGTTGCTGCCAATCATTGAGCCTGGTGGTACAAATGGTGGACCACCGCTGGGTGGCATCTGCATTAGCCAGGACATTGGGGAATGTATATTGTGGTTTTTGTTGTAGCGGCTATTGTTCATGTTGGGCGGTGGACCACCGCTAAAGCCCCTAATACCCTGATGTGGCCATGTCATAGTATTTTGCTTGGTCGTCCATTTGTTAGGCTTCCAACGTCTTTCGCGCTGTGGCCTTCCACGTTGTGGCCACACCCTGTTGTCATATCTACGCGCTTCGTAATTGGACGAGCGTGTTGTTGAGGCGTCGAAATTCGCTGGTTTACTCCTCTTGGGCAAAGGTTCACCCAAATCTTTATTTTGCTTACGATAGTTCATGTTTACTCTTTATTATTGTTTATTTTTTGTATGTTTTTTATATATATGTTTAAATATATTTTTTATTTTTTATGTATGTATTTTTATTTATACATATAATTTTAATTTTTTGTTTATATATTTTTTAATATATTTATTTGTGTGTTTTCTTCCAATTTTGTTTTTAAAAAAACAAGCGCATAAATAAATTAAGGCGGAAAGTAGTAATGTTGTCTGAGCGACGGATGTAAGGCATCTGATCTACTACTCCTTTCTCTATGCCTTATATAGCCGCTATACAGATAGTATTTATATTGACAACTTTCAACAACAACAACAATATGTGGTTTTCATTCTAGATATACATACAAACATATTAGATTATGGCGGAAACTATTTAAAATAGTGAAAAAATTTGTTGAAGATAATATTAAAAAACGAAAATTAACAAGAAAATATAAATAATAATAGAAAATAGTAAAATAGAAGAAAAATGAAAATAATGCAAAAACAGCAAAAATTAAAATATAATTCAAAATAAAAATAATTAAAAGAGTTACAATACAGAAGGACAAAAAAAAATATTAAGGAAAATACTGTTACATAATATGTACATATTAAATTAAGAGAAGGCAGATAAAATATTCGATATTTAGACTATAACACAAAGGCTTTGAATATAGTATTTTACCGTTGTGCGGGTAGCACATATTCGAGCGTTTATAATGATGTAAATACATATACACACAAAGATATTCAAATATTGAGGAAATAAAATAAAAATTAACAAAAATAATAAATTAGAATAAAATATAATAATTTTAAATTATATAATAAGATAGCGCATTAAATTAAAGAAGGACTACTCAGGCAAAATAAAATTTCTTTTTCAAACATTGTATTGTCTACAACATTTATTTACCCAAAAATGGCAATTCCAAGAAAAAAAATTATCTTCAAATTACTTATATTCGCAGGCAGTGCAAATATTGACAGCCTACAACAACATTAACAATTTGTGGTTTTAATTCGAAACATACATACTAATATATTCCAAAATGGCGGCAAGTATTAGAACTAGTGAAAAAAAAATTATTGAAAAGAAAATATAAATATAAAAAATAATACTAAAAAGGAGAAAAATCTAGATAAGGCAAAAAGAAAAAAAATTAAATTTTGAAAATAAAAATTACAATACAGAAGAAGAAAAAAACAAAATAATAATTCGAAAAATTTACTTCAATTTCACTCAATTTCGTCACTTCGAATGCCCAAGCTGTTACTTAATATTGAGTTCTAGTATTGCAGTTGATTCATATTATTCATGATTTCTACAAATAATACGAAAGTCAGGCATTAATAATAATATAATATACTAAAAATTATGGTGAAAAGGGAAAATCAAATAAAAGCAATATTTTTTTGCTGTTCCCACAGATATTTCTTTTATTTAAATTACAAATACATTAAAGTTGATATAATATGTATGTATGTAAAAACCTCTTTTTAGTATACCATTGAAATATTTAAACTATCCGAAAATCACTGTCTTCGTTCTCCTGAGCGGTGGGGGCGGCGGCGTTGACGGCTTTGTCGGCAATGTGAATTAACGCCTGTTGTTACCTTTACTACTAGCCAATGCCAGGATTGCCATTGATGGAGATATTCAGTTCAATGCTGTGACGGCTGTCCTAGCTGTAACTTCAGTGCCTTCCATTCCGTCCAGTTTCTCGGGGGATTGTGAGGAGCTGCACCTTCTTCGATCTTTTTATCCTGTGCCGTTTGAGACGTTTTAACAGCCTCCTCTTTAAGCGCAGCGGCTGATGTCAAAACACCGGCATCTTTGTTGTTTGGCGCAATAACACCACCAGGTCCCACTAAGCCAGATGAGACTAGTTTCTGGAAGAGTTCATCAATATTGATTTTATTCAGTGGCGGCAATAATGGTGTTTGTGGTGCCTGCGGTGGTGGCGGTTGGCTGCTGCCCATCATTGAGCCTGGTGGTACAAATGATGTACCACCGCTGGGTGGCATCTGCATTAGCCAGGATACTGGGGAATGTATATTGTGGTTTTTGTTGTATTGGCTGTTGTTCATGTTGGGCGGTGGACCACCGCTAAAGCCCCTAATACCCTGATGTGGCGATGTCATCGTATTTTGCTTGGTCGTCCATTTGTTAGGCTTCCAACGTCTTTCGCGCTGTGGCCTTCCACGTTGTGGCCACACCCTGTTGTCATATCTACGCGCTTCGTAATTGGACGAGCATATTGTTGAGGCGTCGAAATTCGCTGGTTTACTCCTCTTGGGCAAAGGTTCACCCAAATCTTCATTTTGCTTACGATGGTTCATGTTTACTCTTTATTTTTGTTTATTTTTTTGTATGTTTTTTATATATATATTTATATATATATTTTATTTTTTATGTATATATTTTTATTTATATATATAATTTTAATTTTTTGTTTATATAATTTTTAATATATTTATTTGTGTATTTGCTTCCAATTTTGTTTTAAAAAAAACAAGCGCATAAATAAATTAAGGCGGAAAGTAGTAATGTTGTCTGAGCGGCGCATGTAGGGCATCTGATCTACTACTCCTTTCTCTACGTCTTATATAGCCGCTATACAGATAGTAGTTATATTGACAACTTACAACAACAACAACAATATGTGGTTTTCATTCTAGATATACATACAAACTTACTAAATTATGGTGGAAAGTATTTAAAATAGTGAAAAAAATTGTTGAAGATAATATTAAAAAATGAAAATTAACAAGATAATATAAATAATAATAGAAAATAGTAAAATAGAAGCAAAATCAAAATAATACAATAAAAAGCAAAAATTAAAATATAATTCAAAATAAAAATAATTAAAAGAGTTACAATACAGAAGGACAAAAAAAAAATATAAAAGAAAATACTGTAACAACAAATATTGAATAAAATATAATAATTTTAAATAATATAATATGAAAGCGCATTAAATTAAAGAAGGACTACGCAGGCAAAATAAAATTCCTTTTAACGTTTCTTTTTCAAACATTGTATTGTCTACAACATATATTTACCCAAAAATGGCAATTTCAAGAAAAAAAATTATCTTCAAATTACTTATATTCGCAGGCAGTGCAAATATTGACAGCCTACAACAACAATAACAATTTGTGGGTTTAATTCTACACATCCATACACATATATTCCAAAATGGCGGCAAGTATTAGAAATAGTGAAAAAAATTATCGAAAAGAAAATATAAATATAAAAAATAATACTGAAAAGGAGAAAAAACGAAATAAGGCAAAAAGAAAAAAATTAAATTTTGAAAATAAAAATTACAATACAGAAGAAGAAAAAACAAAATAATAATTAGAAAAATGTTCTTCAATTTCACTCAATTTCGTCACTGCGAATGCCCAAGCTGTTACTTAATATTGAGTATTAGTATTGCAAGTTGATTCATATTATTCATGATTTCTACAAATAATACGAAAGTCAGGTATTAATAATAATATAATATACTAAAAGTTATGGTGAAAAGGGAAAATCAAATAAAAGCAATATTTTTTTGCTGCTCCCACAGATTTTTTTTTATTTAAATTACAAATACATTAAAGTTGATATAATATGTATGTATGGAAAAATCTCTCTCTAGTATACCATTGAAATATTTAAACTATCCGAAAATCACTGTCTTCGTTCTCCTGAGCGGTGGGGGCAGCGGCGTTGACGGCTTTGTCGGCAATGTGAATTAACGCCTGTTGTTACTGTTACTACTAGCCAATGCCAGGATTGCCATTGATGGAGATATTCAGTTCAATGCTGTGACGGCTGTCCTAGCTGTAACTTCAGTGCCTTCCATTCCGTCCAGTTTCTCGGGGGATTGTGAGGGGCTGCAGCTTCTTCGGTCTTTTTATCCTGTGCCGTTTGAGACGTTTTAACAGCCTCCTCTTTAAGCGCAGCGGCTGATGTCAAAACACCGGCAGCTTTGTTGTTTGGCGCAATAACACCACCAGGTCCCACTAAGCCAGATGAGACTAGTTTCTGGAAGAGTTCATCAATATTGATTTTATTCAGTGGCGGCAATAATGGTGTTTGTGGTGCCTGCGGTGGTGGCGGCTGGCTGCTGCCCATCATTGAGCCTGGTGGTACAAATGGTGTACCACCGCTGGGTGGCATCTGCATTAGTCAAGACATTGGGGAATGTATATTGTGGTTTTTGTTGTAGCGGCTATTGTTCATGTTGGGCGGTGGACCACCGCTAAAGCCCCTAATGCCCTGATGTGGCCATGTCATAGTATTTTGCTTGGTCGTCCATTTGTTAGGCTTCCAACGTCTTTCGCGCTGTGGCCTTCCACGTTGTGGCCACACCCTGTTGTCATATCTACGCGCTTCGTAATTGGACGAGCGTGTTGTTGAAGCGTCGAAATTCGCTGGTTTACTCCTCTTGGGCAAAGGTTCACCCAAATCTTTATTTTGCTTACGAGAGTTCATGTTTACTCTCTATTATTGTTTATTTTTTTGTATGTTTTTTATATATATGTTTATATATATATATATATATATATGTATGTCTTTTTATTTATATATATAATTTTAATTTTTTGCTTATATATTTTTTAATATATTTATTTGTGTATTTTCTTCCAATTTTGTTTTTAAAAAACAAACGCATAAATAAATTAAGGAGGAAAGTAGTAATGTTGTCTGAGCGACGGATGTATGGCATCTGATCTACTACTCCTTTCTCTATGCCTTATATAGCCGCTATACAGATAGTATTTATATTGACAACTTTCAACAACAACAACAATATGTGGTTTTCATTCTAGATATACATACAAACATATTAAATTATGGCGGAAAGTATTTAAAATAGTGAAAAAAATTGTTGAAGATAATATTAAAAAACGAAAATTAACAAGAAAATATAAATAATAATGGAAAATAGTAAAAAAGAAGAAAAATCTAAATAATGCAATAAATAGCAAAAATTAAAATAAAATTCAAAATAAGAATAATAAAAAGAGTTACAATACAGAAGGACAAAAAAAAATATTAAGGAAAATACTGTTACATAATATGTACATATTAAATTAAGAGAAGGCAGATAAAATATTCGATATTTAGACTATAACACAAAGGCTTTGAATATAGTATTTTACCGTTGTGCGGGTAGCACATATTCTAGCGTTTATAATGATGTAAATACATATACACACAAAGAAATTCAAATATTGAGGAAATAAAATAGAAATTAACAAAAATAATATATTAGAATAAAATATAATAATTTTAAATTATATAATATGATAGCGCATTAAATTAAAGAAGGACTACTCAGGCAAAATAAAATTTCTTCTAACGTTTCTTTTTCAAACATTGTATTGTCTACAACATTTATTTACCTAAAAGTGGCAATTCCAAGAAAAAAAATTATCTTCAAATTACTTATATTCGCAGGCAGTGCAAATATTGACAGCCTACAACAACAATAACAATTTGTGGTTTTAATTCTACACATACATACAAATATATTCCAAAATGGCGGCAAGTATTAGAAATAGTGAAAAAAATTATTGAAAAGAAAATACAAATATAAAAAACAATACTAAAAAGGAGAAAAATCAAAATAAGGCAAAAAGAAAAAAAATTAAATTTTGAAAATACAAATTACAATACAGAAGAAGAAAAAAACAAAATAATAATTCGAAAAATTTACTTCAATTTCACTCAATTTCGTCACTTCGAATGCCCAAGCTGTTACTTAATATTGAGTTCTAGTATTGCAGTTGATTCATATTATTCATGATTTCTACAAATAATACGAAAGTCAGGTATTAATAATAATATAATATACTAAAAATTATGGTGAAAAGGGAAAATCAAATAAAAGCAATATTTTTTTGCTGTTCTCACAGATATTTTTTTTATTTAAATTACAAATACATTAAAGTTGATATAATATGTATGTATGTAAAAATCTCTTTCTAGTATTCTATTAAAATATTTAAACTATCCGAAAACCACTGTCTTCGTTCTCCTGAGCGGTGGGGGCGGCGGCGTTGACGGCTTTGTCGGCAATGTGAATTAACGCCTGTTGTTACTGTTACTACCAGCCAATGCCAGGATTGCCATTGATGGAGATATTCAGTTCAATGCTGTGACGGCTGTCCTAGCTGTAACTTCAGTGCCTTCCATTCCGTCCAGTTTCTCGGGGGATTGTGAGGGGCTGCAGCTTCTTCGGTCTTTTTATCCTGTGCCGTTTGAGACGTTTTAACAGCCTCCTCTTTAAGCGCAGCGGCTGATGTCAAAACACCGGCAGCTTTGTTGTTTGGCGCAATAACACCACCAGGTCCCACTAAGCCAGATGAGACTAGTTTCTGGAAGAGTTCATCAATATTGATTTTATTTAGTGGCGGCAATAATGGTGTTTGTGGTGCCTGCGGTGGTGGCGGCTGGCTGCTGCCCATCATTGAGCCTGGTGGTACAAATGGTGTACCACCGCTGGGTGGCATCTGCATTATCCAGGACATTGGGGAATGTATATTGTGGTTTTTGTTGTAGCGGCTATTGTTCATGTTGGGCGGTGGACCACCGCTAAAGCCCCTAATACCCTGATGTGGCCATGTCATCGTATTTTGCTTGGTCGTCCATTTGTTAGGCTTCCAACGTCTTTCGCGCTGTGGCCTTCCACGTTGTGGCCACACCCTGTTGTCATATCTACGCGCTTCGTGATTGGACGAGCGTGTTGTTGAAGCGTCGAAATTCGCTGGTTTACTCCTCTTGGGCAAAGGTTCACCCAAATCTTTATTTTGCTTACGATAGTTCATGTTTACTCTTTATTATTGTTTATTTTTTTGTATGTTTTTTATATATATGTTTATATATATTTTTTATTTTTTATGTATGTGTTTTTATTTATATATATAATTTTAATTTTTTGTTAATATATTTTTTAATATATTTATTTGTGTATTTTCTTCCAATTTTGTTTTTAAAAAAAACAAGCGCATAAATAAATTAAGGCGGAAAGTAGTAATGTTGTCTGAGCGACGGATGTATGGCATCTGATCTACTACTCCTTTCTCTATGCCTTATATTGCCGCTATACAGACAGTATTTATATAGACAACTTTCAACAATAACAACAATATGTGGTTTTCATTCTAGATATACATACAAACATATTAAATTATGGCGGAAAGTATTTAAAATAGTGAAAAAAATTGTTGAAGATAATATTAAAAAACGAAAATTAACAAGAAAATATAAATAATAATAGAAAATAGTAAAAAAGAAGAAAAATGTAAATAATGCAATAAATAGCAAAAATTAAAATAAAATTCAAAATAAGAATAATAAAAAGAGTTACAATACAGAAGGACAAAAAAAAAATATTAAGGAAAATACTGTTACATAATATGTACATATTAAATTAAGAGAAGGCAGATAAAATATTCGACATTTAGACTATAACACAAAGGCTTTGAATATAGTATTTTACCGTTGTGCGGGTAGTACATATTCGAGCGCTTATAATGATGTAAATACATATACACACAAAGATATTCAAATATTGAGGAATTAAAATAAAAATAACAAAAATATTATATTAGAATAAAATATGATAATTTTAAATTATATAATATGAAAGCGCATTAAATTAAAGAAGGACTACGCGGGCAAAATAAAATTTCTTCTAGCGTTTCCTTTTCAAACATTGTATTGTATACAACATTTATTTACCCGGTGGGGGCGGCGGCGTTGACGGCTTTGTCGGCAATGTGAATTAACGCCTGTTGTTACTGTTACTACTAGCCAATGCCAGGATTGCCTTTGATGGAGATATTCAGTTCAATGCTGTGACGGCTGTCCTAGCTGTAACTTCAGTGCCTTCCATTCCGTCCAGTTTCTCGGGGGATTGTGAGGGGCTGCAGCTTCTTCGGTCTTTTTAGCCTGTGCCGTTTGAGACGTTTTAACAGCCTCCTCTTTAAGCGCAGCGGCTGATGTCAAAACACCGGCAGCTTTGTTGTTTGGCGCAATAACACCACCAGGTCCCACTAAGCCAGGAGAGACTAGTTTCTGGAAGAGTTCATCAATATTGATTTTATTCAGTGGCGGCAATAATGGTGTTTGTGGTGCCTGCGGTGGTGGCGGCTGGCTGCTGCCCATCATTGAGCCTGGTGGTACAAATGGTGTACCACCGCTGGGTGGCATCTGCATTAGTCAAGACATTGGGGAATGTATATTGTGGTTTTTGTTGTAGCGGCTATTGTTCATGTTGGGCGGTGGACCACCGCTAAAGCCCCTAATGCCCTGATGTGGCCATGTCATAGTATTTTGCTTGGTCGTCCATTTGTTAGGCTTCCAACGTCTTTCGCGCTGTGGCCTTCCACGTTGTGGCCACACCCTGTTGTCATATCTACGCGCTTCGTAATTGGACGAGCGTGTTGTTGAGGCGTCGAAATTCGCTGGTTTACCCCTCTTGGGCAAAGGTTCACCCAAATCTTCATTTTGCTTACGATAGTTCATGTTTACTCTTTATTATTGTTTATTTTTTTGTATTTTTTTTATATATATGTTTAAATATATTTTTTATTTTTTATGTATGTATTTTTATTTATATATATAATTTTAATTTTTTGTTTATATATTTTTTAATATATTTATTTGTGTATTTTCTTCCAATTTTGTTTTTAAAAAACAAACGCATAAATAAATTAAGGAGGAAAGTAGTAATGTTGTCTGAGCGACGGATGTATGGCATCTGATCTACTACTCCTTTCTCTATGCCTTATATAGCCGCTATACAGATAGTATTTATATTGACAACTTTCAACAACAACAACAATATGTGGTTTTCATTCTAGATATACATACAAACATATTAAATTATGGCGGAAAGTATTTAAAATAGTGAAAAAAATTGTTGAAGATAATATTAAAAAACGAAAATTAACAAGAAAATATAAATAATAATGGAAAATAGTAAAAAAGAAGAAAAATCTAAATAATGCAATAAATAGCAAAAATTAAAATAAAATTCAAAATAAGAATAATAAAAAGAGTTACAATACAGAAGGACAAAAAAAATATTAAGGAAAATACTGTTACATAATATGTACATATTAAATTAAGAGAAGGCAGATAAAATATTCGATATTTAGACTATAACACAAAGGCTTTGAATATAGTAATTTACCGTTGTGCGGGTAGCACATATTCGAGCGTTTATAATGATGTAAATACATATACACACAAAGAAATTCAAATATTGAGGAAATAAAATAGAAATTAACAAAAATAATATATTAGAATAAAATATAATAATTTTAAATTATATAATATGATAGCGCATTAAATTAATGAAGGACTACGCAGGCAAAATAAAATTTCTTCTAACGTTTCTTTTTCAAACATTGTATTGTCTACAACATTTATTTACCTAAAAGTGGCAATTCCAAGAAAAAAAATTATCTTCAAATTACTTATATTCGCAGGCAGTGCAAATATTGACAGCCTACAACAACAATAACAATTTGTGGTTTTAATTCTACACATACATACAAATATATTCCAAAATGGCGGCAAGTATTAGAAATAGTGAAAAAAATTATTGAAAAGAAAATACAAATATAAAAAACAATACTAAAAAGGAGAAAAATCAAAATAAGGCAAAAAGAAAAAAAATTAAATTTTGAAAATACAAATTACAATACAGAAGAAGAAAAAAACAAAATAATAATTCGAAAAATTTACTTCAATTTCACTCAATTTCGTCACTTCGAATGCCCAAGCTGTTACTTAATATTGAGTTCTAGTATTGCAGTTGATTCATATTATTCAGGATTTCTACAAATAATACGAAAGTCAGGTATTAATAATAATATAATATACTAAAAATTATGGTGAAAAGGGAAAATCAAATAAAAGCAATATTTTTTTGCTGTTCTCACAGATATTTTTTTTATTTAAATTACAAATACATTAAAGTTGATATAATATGTATGTATGTAAAAATCTCTTTCTAGTATTCTATTAAAATATTTAAACTATCCGAAAACCACTGTCTTCGTTCTCCTGAGCGGTGGGGGCGGCGGCGTTGACGGCTTTGTCGGCAATGTGAATTAACGCCTGTTGTTACTGTTACTACCAGCCAATGCCAGGATTGCCATTGATGGAGATATTCAGTTCAATGCTGTGACGGCTGTCCTAGCTGTAACTTCAGTGCCTTCCATTCCGTCCAGTTTCTCGGGGGATTGTGAGGGGCTGCAGCTTCTTCGGTCTTTTTATCCTGTGCCGTTTTAACAGCCTCCTCTTTAAGCGCAGCGGCTGATGTCAAAACACCGGCAGCTTTGTTGTTTGGCGCAATAACACCACCAGGTCCCACTAAGCCAGATGAGACTAGTTTCTGGAAGAGTTCATCAATATTGATTTTATTTAGTGGCGGCAATAATGGTGTTTGTGGTGCCTGCGGTGGTGGCGGCTGGCTGCTGCCCATCATTGAGCCTGGTGGTACAAATGGTGTACCACCGCTGGGTGGCATCTGCATTATCCAGGACATTGGGGAATGTATATTGTGGTTTTTGTTGTAGCGGCTATTGTTCATGTTGGGCGGTGGACCACCGCTAAAGCCCCTAATACCCTGATGTGGCCATGTCATCGTATTTTGCTTGGTCGTCCATTTGTTAGGCTTCCAACGTCTTTCGCGCTGTGGCCTTCCACGTTGTGGCCACACCCTGTTGTCATATCTACGCGCTTCGTAATTGGACGAGCGTGTTGTTGAAGCGTCGAAATTCGCTGGTTTACTCCTCTTGGGCAAAGGTTCACCCAAATCTTTATTTTGCTTACGATAGTTCATGTTTACTCTTTATTATTGTTTATTTTTTTGTATGTTTTTTATATATATGTTTATATATATTTTTTATTTTTTATGTATGTGTTTTTATTTATATATATAATTTTAATTTTTTGTTTATATATTTTTTAATATATTTATTTGTGTATTTTCTTCCAATTTTGTTTTTAAAAAAACAAGCGCATAAATAAATTAAGGCGGAAAGTAGTAATGTTGTCTGAGCGACGGATGTAAGGCATCTGCTCTACTACTCCTTTCTCTAGGCCTTATATAGCCGCTATACAGATAGTATTTATATAGACAACTTTCAACAATAACAACAATATGTGGTTTTCATTCTAGATATACATACAAACATATTAAATTATGGCGGAAAGTATTTAAAATAGTGAAAAAAATTGTTGAAGATAATATTAAAAAACGAAAATTAACAAGAAAATATAAATAATAATAGAAAATAGTAAAAAAGAAGAAAAATGTAAATAATGCAATAAATAGCAAAAATTAAAATAAAATTCAAAATAAGAATAATAAAAAGAGTTACAATACAGAAGGACAAAAAAAAATATAAAAGAAAATACTGTAACAACATATTAAATTAAGAGAAGGCAGATAAAATAATCGATATTTAGACTATAACACAAAGGCTTTGAATATAGTATTTTACCGTTGTGCGGGTAGTACATATTCGAGCGCTTATAATGATGTAAATACATATACACACAAATATATTCAAATATTGAGGAATTAAAATAAAAATTAACAAAAATATTATATTAGAATAAAATATAATAATTTTAAATTATATAATATGAAAGCGCATTAAATTAAAGAAGGACTACGCGGGCAAAATAAAATTTCTTCTAACGTTTCTTTTTCAAACATTGTATTGTATACAACATTTATTTACCCGGTGGGGGCGGCGGCGTTGACGGCTTTGTCGGCAATGTGAATTAACGCCTGTTGTTACTGTTACTACCAGCCAATGCCAGGATTGCCATTGATGGAGATATTCAGTTCAATGCTGTGACGGCTGTCCTAGCTGTAACTTCAGTGCCTTCCATTCCGTCCAGTTTCTCGGGGGATTGTGAGGGGCTGCAGCTTCTTCGGTCTTTTTATCCTGTGCCGTTTGAGACGTTTTAACAGCCTCCTCTTTAAGTGCAGCGGCTGATGTCAAAACACCGGCAGTTTTGTTGTTTGGCGCCACCAGGTCCCACTAAGCCAGATGAGACTAGTTTCTGGAAGTTATTTTTTTGTATGTTTTTTATGTATATGTTTATATATATTTTTTATTTTTTATGTATGTATTTTTATTTATATATATAATTTTAATTTTTTGTTTATATATTTTTTAATATATTTATTTGTGTATTTTCTTCCAATTTTGTTTTTAAAAAAACAAGCGCATAAATAAATTAAGGCGGAAAGTAGTAATGTTGTCTGAGCGACGGATGTATGGCATCTGATCTACTACTCCTTTATAATAATAGAAAATAGTAAAATAGAATAAAAATAAAAATAATGCAAAAAACAGCAAAAATTAAAATATAATTCAAAATAAAAATAATTAAAAGAGTTACAATACAGAAGGACAAAAAAAAATATAAAGAAAATACTGTAACAACAAATATTGAGGAAATAAAATAGAAATTAACAAAAATAATAAATTATAATAAAATATAATAATTTTAAATTATATAATATGATAGCGCATTAAATTAAAGAAGGACTACTCAGGCAAAATAAAATTTCTTTTAACGTTTCTTTTTCAAACATTGTATTGTCTACAACATTTATTTACCCAAAAATGGCAATTCCAAGAAAAAAAATTATCTTCAAATTACTTATATTCGCAGGCAGTGCAAATATTGACAGCCTACAACAACAATAACAATTTGTGGGTTTAATTCTACACATCCATACACATATATTCCAAAATGGCGGCAAGTATTAGAAATAGTGAAAAAAATTATCGAAAAGAAAATATAAATATAAAAAATAACACTGAAAAGGAGAAAAAACGAAATAAGGCAAAAAGAAAAAAATTAAATTTTGAAAATAAAAATTACAATACAGAAGAAGAAAAAAACAAAATAATAATTAGAAAAATGTTCTTCAATTTCACTCAATTTCGTCACTGCGAATGCACAAGCTCTTACTTAATATTGAGTATTAGTATTGCAGTTGATTCATATTATTCATGATTTCTACAAATAATACGAAAGTCAGGTATTAATAATAATATAATATACTAAAAATTATGGTGAAAAGGGAAAATCAAATAAAAGCAATATTTTTTTGCTACTCCCACATATATTTTTTTTATTTAAATTACAAATACATTAAAGTTGATATAATATGTATGTATGGAAAAATCTCTCTCTAGTATACCATTGAAATATTTAAACTATCCGAAAATCACTGTCTTCGTTCTCCTGAGCGGTGGGGGCGGCGGCGTTGACGGCTTTGTCGGCAATGTGAATTAACGCCTGTTGTTACTGTTACTACTAGCCAATGCCAGGATTGCCATTGATGGAGATATTCAGTTCAATGCCGTGTCGGCTGTCCTAGCTGTAACTTCAGTGCCTTCCATTCCGTCCAGTTTCTCGGGGGATTGTGAGGAGCTGCAGCTTCTTCGGTCTTTTTATCCTGTGCCGTTTGAGACGTTTTAACAGCCTCCTCTTTAAGCGCTGCGGTTGATGTCAAAACACCGGCAGCTTTGTTGTTTGGCGCAATAACACCACCAGGTCCCACTAAGCCAGATGAGACTAGTTTCTGGAAGAGTTCATCAATATTGATTTTATTCAGTGGCGGCAATAATGGTGTTTGTGGTGCCTGCGATGGTGGTGGTTGGCTGCTGCCCATCATTGAGCCTGGTGGTACAAATGGTGTACCACCGCTGGGTGGCATCTGCATTAGCCAGGACATTGGGGAATGTATATTGTGGTTTTTGTTGTATTGGCTATTGTTCATGTTGGGCGGTGGACCACCGCTAAAGCCCCTAATGCCCTGATGTGGCCATGTCATCGTATTTTGCTTGGTCGTCCATTTGTTAGGCTTCCAACGTCTTTCGCGCTGTGGCCACACCCTGTTGTCATATCTACGCGCTTCGTAATTGGACGAGCGTGTTGTTGAGGCGTCGAAATTCGCTGGTTTACTCCTCTTGGGCAAAGGTTCACCCAAATATTCATTTTGCTTACGATAGTTCATGTTTACTCTTTATTATTGTTTATTTTTTTGTGTGTTTTTTATATATATATTTATATATATATTTTATTTTTTATGTATGTATTTTTATTTATATATATAATTTAAATTTTTTGTTTATATATTTTTTAATATATTATAATACACAATTTTTTCCAATTTTGTTTTTAAAAAAACAAGCGCATAAATAAATTAAGGCGGAAAGTAGTAATGTTGTCTGAGCGACGGATGTATGGCATCTGATCTACTACTCCTTTCTCTATGCCTTATTTAGCCGCTATACAGATAGTATTTATATTGACAACTTTCAACAACAACAACAATATGTGGTTTTCATTCTAGATATACATACAAACATATTAAATTTTGGCGGAAAGTATTTACAATAGTGAGTAAAATTATTGAAGATAATATTAAAAAACGAAAATTAACAAGAAAATATAAATAATAATAGAAAATATTAAAAAAAAAAGAAAAATCAGAATAATGCAAAAAATAGCAAAAATTAAAATATAATTCAAAATAAATTCAAAATAAAAAAATTAAAAAGAGTTACAATTCAGAAGGACAAAAAAAAATATAAAAGAAAATACTCTAACAACATATTAAATTAAGAGAAGGCAGATAAAATATTCGATATTTAGACTATAACACAAAGGCTTTGAATAAAGTATTTTACCGTTTTGCGGGTAGCACATATTCGAGCGTTTATAATGATGTAAATACATATACACACAAAGATATTCAAATATTGAGGAAATAAAATAGAAATTAACAAAAATAATAAATTAGAATAAAATATAATAATTTTAAATTATATAATATGATAGCGCATTAAATTAATGAAGGACTACGCAGGCAAAATAAAATTTCTTTTAACGTTTCTTTTTCAAACATTTTATTGTCTACAACATTTATTTACCCAAAAATGGCAATTCCAAGAAAAAAAATTATCTTCAAATTATTTATATTCGCAGGCAGTGCAAATATTGACAGCCTACAACAACAATAACAATTTGTGGTTTTAATTCTACACATACATACAAATATATTCCAAAATGGGGGCAAGTATTAGAAATAGTAAAAAAAATTATTGAAAGGAAAATGTAAATATAAAAAATAATACTGAAAAGGAAAAAAATCAAAATAAGGCAAAAAGAAAAAAAATTAAATTTTGAAAATAAAAATTAAAATACAGAAGAAGAAAAAACAAAATAATAATTCGAAGAATTGACTTCAATTTCACTGTTGTTGTTGTTGTTGTAGCGGTTCGCTAACCCCGCTTAGGGCAGGTGTAATCAGTCTAAGTCGCCGGGGTCATCTAACGGGAGGTCCAGGAAACGTGCTGTTTCGACAGGGTTGGACCAAAGGGAGAGGGGGGTTAGATGGGTCGGTTTAAGGGGGCATGTGAAGAGGTGGTTAGTATCGTGCGGGGACTCTCCACATGCAGGGCATACGTTGGGTATGCTGGGGTCGAGTCTGGATATGTAGGAGTTTAACCTGCTACAGTATCCAGATCTGAGTTGTGCCAGAGTCACGCGGGTCTCTCGAGGCAGCTCGAGCTCACTGTCTGCGATGGGTGGTGGTTTGGATCCGAGTACGCCATTCACTGGGAGGGAGTCTAGGAAGGTGTTAACTGACTCCTGGTGAATGGCGTTCAGTGCCTGTCGGTAAGCCGTCCTGTCCAGCGGTTGTTGAACATGGTGCTGTATAGTGCTGTCGTAGTCAAGTACTCCCTTCCTGATGTGCCTAGGCGGAGGCTCCGCTTCTAGGAGGTTCCTGCTGGGGTGCTCCGCGCGGTGGCATCCCAACAGGAACTGCTTGCACAGCAAAGCATTATGCTCCTTAACTCGTAGCATAGATGCTTCGCTGTGCAAGTGGTGTTCAGGTGACATCAGGAGGTTTCCTGTCGCAGTCCTAAGGGCGGTATTCTGGCAGGCCTGTAGTTTCCTCCACTGCGTCTCGTTCGTCCCCGGCGCCCAAATCGGTGCAGCGTAATTTACGACCGGCCGGCCAATTGCTTTGTAGGTTGCCAGCAAGGTTTCTTTATCTTTACCCCATGTGCTGCCGGCTAGCGCTTTGAGTATTTTGTTGCGGCCCTGGAGTTTTGCGGCAATTGCGGTCGTATGCGGAGTGAAGGAGTACAGGCTATCGAATGTGACCCCTAAAATCTTAGGGTTGTTTACAGTTGGAATTTTTACGTCATCAACTTTCACATCGAGTTCTAGCCGGTACTCCTTCGTCCAGCTGGTGAAAAGGGTAGCCGAGGATTTCGTCGGTTGAATTTTTAAATGTCGTGCAGTGAAGAAACGGGAGAGATCAGCGAGGTAGCCGTTCACTTTCGAACATAGGCTATCAATATCCTGGCCGGACGCCAATATCGAACAATCATCGGCAAACGAGGTTAGTGAGACTCCTTCCGGTGGAGGAGGGAGCTTCGAAATGTAAAAATTAAACAGTAGCGGGGAGAGGACACCACCCTGCGGAACCCCCTGTTTAATTTTCCTCAATTTAGATGTTTCGCCTCGGAATATGACCGATGATTGACGACCACTCAGGTAGCCCATGACCCACCTCTGCAACCCCGGCGGTAATGAGGATTCCTCAATGTCACTGAGTAGCACTGAATGATTGACAGTGTCAAAAGCTTTTGACAAGTCCAGTGCTACCAGGACAGTTCTCGCACAGGGTCGGTTTTGGTTCAGGCCATTGATCACCTGGGTGTTTATGGCGTTAAGTGCTGTTGTGGTACTGTGCACTTTTCGGAAGCCATGCTGATGTGCTGCTGGACGCAGATGGTGAGTAAAACTCGGGAGCAGTAAGGCCTCAAGCGTCTTCGCTACTGGGGAGAGGAGAGTTATCGGCCGATAAGACTCTCCTTTGTTGGCTGGTTTTCCCGGTTTGAGTAGCGGGACCACCCTACCGGTCTTCCACAAATCTGGTATGATTAGGGTGGTCAAAGACAAATTGAGGACCTTAGTGAGGTTTTCTGCTCCCGCTGGTCCGAGATGTTTTAGCATCAGCATGCTTATTCCGTCAGGGCCGATGGATTTGGAGGCTTTCGCCTTCCCGATAACCCCCTGAACCTCTTCTCTGGAGAAATCAAGCGCCGCGCTTGTGTTTGGCAGTTTGCGCATACGACGGGTTACACGTCTTTTCGCTTTGTCTACCGAAGGATGCAGTGTAAAAAGCCGGCTAAAATAGCTCGCGCATCTTTTCGGGTCCGACGAGGCGCGATCACCGAATGAAATTTCCACCCGGTCATCGCGTCTCGTCGGGTTAGACAGCGACTTGACTGTAGCCCAGAGCTTGGTTGCCCCAGAGGAGAGATTGCAGGACCTTAGGTGCTCCTCCCACTTTTTCCGCTTGTGATTGTTTACAACAGTCCGAATCTCCGCATTTAAATCTCTGATTAAGGGATTCCCGGGATCGGAGTTGCGGAGGATGTCGCGCCTTGCTGCTAAAGCCGCCGCTTCGGACGGGAAGTTAGGGCGGATTTCCGCAATTCGGCCTGCCGGGATGAAGCGGGCGGCAGCGGTCACAACTATCCTGCGGAATGATCGTTCACCAGAGGTGACGTCTGTTGGAGTGGAGAGAGCACTGAAGGCGTTCTCAGTGAATTCCGTGAAGCCGGTCCAATTAGCTTTTTTGAAGTTAACGAAGGTCCGGTGGTCCGCGGAAACAAAGTCGGGAGGTCTGTCAATCGAGATGTGTATGGGTAAGTGGTCCGATGCTAGTGTCAGTACAGGTCGCCAACCTATACTGTTTATCAGACCAGCACTCGCAATTGTTATGTCAGGCGAGCTTTGGCAATTACCCACAACTCTGGTGGGGGTGTTGTCGTTCATTGTGCAGAATGTCGAATCGTCTATCTGTTCCGCCAGCTCCATTCCTCTACGGTCATTTGACAGGCTAGAATGCCAAAGATCGTGGTGCGCGTTAAATTCGCCCAAAACCAAACGGTTTTCGCCTCTGAGTAGCGCACCTATATCAGGGCTATATCCAACTGGACAACTTGTAACGGGAGGAATGTATATATTAAATATTTCGAGCTCGGCATCGCCTGACCGGATAGCTATGCCCTGACATTCTAGGGTAGTATCCCTGCGGTCGATGCCGCCGTCGATGAGACGATACTGCACGGTGTTGTGCAGGATGAACGCCAAACCCCCTCCGTGGTCTCGCTCGCGATCCTTGCGGATAATGTTGTATCCGGCCCGACTCAGAAGATCCGAGCGGGCGGTCAGCTTAGTTTCCTGGATCGCAGCAATTGACAGATGCTCCCGGCTCATGTAGTCGACTATCTCGTCAATCTTCCCCTGGAGTCCGTTGCAGTTGAATTGAAGGAGTCGGGTCCGTCTCGGGGGAACGTTCGTGATACGGGGGGTGAGGGAGTGGTGCGTGGATGACGTGTTGCTGTAATACCCGCTGAGGTTGGTTCCGCACGTTGGTGTTGATTGGCGGTGTTGTCGTATTAACAGGCGGGGGCAGACTCCTACAGCAAGGGGCAACGTACGCATCACTCCACTCACGGGTGGTGCGCAGGCCCGAGCACGTCCGAAAATGACACCAGCCGGAGCAAGAATTGCATCTGACTGAGTTCACATTCCGAAGTACTAAGGCCTGACACACGGAACAGACTGTGCGGGGGACTAAGAGCTGCTGGGTAGCCCTCGCACGGGAGGAGGATGAGGAGCTGGTTGTGGGGGGGAAAGGGGGGAGGGTTGGTGGGAGTCATGTTGCGGGGAGCTCCGGGAGACCGTGGAGGTCTGCGGGTTACCCAAAGTGGGTAAGTGTGCTGAAGGCACTGCCGTGGAGGCTGGGGGCGCACTTGGGCGCTGGCAACATGGGGCCACATAACGTGTGGTCCACTCCCTATGTATCTTAAGGCCTGAGCAGACCTTAAGATGACTCCAACCATTGCACTGGTTGCACCTAACCGAGATGGAGGAGTGGTGGAGTCTTTTGGTGCACACGCAGCAGAAATAGTCCGTCGGACCAGGGTTGGTTTCTACACCAGCCCTGATTAGAAGGATTTGAAGCAACCCAGCTGCGAGGTATTGCTCCGATGGCGCACTTAAACTAATTATACCTGTTGACCTAAACGGGTTTAGGTCGCCGAAAGGGTGACAGCCCTTGGCCGGATAAAATCCGGGTCAACTCCGGTACGTAGAACCGGCTGTCGTTGTCAATTTCACTCAATTTAGTCACTGCGAATGCCCAAGCTGTTACTTAATATTGAGTATTAGTATTGCAAGTTGATTCATATTATTCATGATTTCTACAAATAATACGAAAGTCAGGTATTCAGAATAATATAATATACTAAAAATTATGGTGAAAAGGGAAAATCAAATAAAAGCAATATTTTTTTGCTGCTCCCACAGATATTTTTTTTATTTAAATTACAAATATATTAAAGTTGATATAATATGTATGTATGTAAAAATCTCTTTCTAGTATACCATTAAAATATTTAAACTATCCGAAAATCACTGTCTTCGTTCTCCTGAGCGGTGGGGGCGGCGGCGTTGACGGCTTTGTCGGCAATGTGAATTAACGCCTGTTGTTACTGTTACTACTAGCCAATGCCAGGATTGCATTTGATGGAGTTTCTCGGTGGATTGTGAGGAGCTGCAGCTTCTTCGGCCTTTTTATCCTGTGCCGTTTGAGACGTTTTAACAGCCTCCTCTTTAAGTGCAGCGGCTGATGTCAAAACACCGGCAGCTTTGTTGTTTGGCGCAATAACACCACCAGGTTCCACTAAGCCAGATGAGACTAGTTTCTGGAAGAGTTCATCAATATTGATTTTATTCAGTGGCGGCAATAATGGTGTTTGTGGTGCCTGCGGTGGTTGCGGCTGGCTGCTGCCCATCATTGAGCCTGGTGGTACAAATGGTGGATCACCGCTGGGTGGCATCTGCATTAGCCAGGAGATTGGGGAATATATATTGTGGTTTTTGTTGTAGCGGCTATTGTTCATGTTGGGCGGTGGACCACCGCTAAAGCCCCTAATACCCTGATGTGGCCATGTCATCGTATTTTGCTTGGTCGTCCATTTGTTAGGCTTCCAACGTCTTTCGCGCTGTGGCCTTCCACGTTGTGGCCACACCCTGCTGTCATATCTACGCGCTTCGTAATTGGACGAGCGTGTTGTTGAGGCGTCGAAATTCGCTGGTTTACTCCTCTTGGGCAAAGGTTCACCCAAATCTTCATTTTGCTTACGATAGTTCATGTTTACTCTTTATTATTGTTTATTTTTTTGTATGTTTTTTATATATATGTTTATATATATTTTTTATTTTTTATGTATGTCTTTTTATTTATATATATAATTTTAATTTTTTGTTTATATATTTTTTAATATATTTATTTGTGTATTTTCTTCCAATTTTGTTTTTAAAAAAACAAGCGCATAAATAAATTAAGGCGGAAAGTAGTAATGTTGTCTGAGCGACGGATGTATGGCATCTGATCTACTACTCCTTTCTCTATGCCTTATATAGCCGCTATACAGATAGTAGTTATATTGACATCTTACCACAACAACAATATATGATGGTTTTCATTCTAGATATACATACAAACATATTAAACTATGGCGGAAAGTATTTAAAATAGTGAAAAAAATTATTGAAGATAATATTAAAAAACGAAAATTAACAAGAAAATATAAATAATAATAGAAAATAGTAAAAAAGAAGAAAAATCAAAATAATGCAATAAATAGCAAAAATTAAAATGTAATTCAAAATAAGAATAATAAAAAGAGTTACAATACAGAAGGACAAAAAAAAAGTATAAAAGAAAATACTGTAACAACATATTAAATTAAGAGAAGGCAGATAAAATAATCGATATTTAGACTATAACACAAAGGCTTTGAATATAGTATTTACCGTTGTGCGGGTAGCACATATTCGAGCGTTTATAATGATGTAAATACATATACACACAAAGATATTCAAATATTGAGGAAATAAAATAAAAATTAACAAAAATAATAAATTAGAATAAAATATAATAATTTTAAATTATATAATATGATAGCGCATTAAATTAATGAAGGACTACGCGGGCAAAATAAAATTTCTTCTAACGTTTCTTTTTCAAACATTGTATTGTCTACAACATTTATTTACCCAAAAATGGCAATTCCAAGAAAAAAAATTATTTTCAAATTACTTATATTCGCAGGCAGTGCAAATATTGACAGCCTACAACAACAATAACAATTTGTGGTTTTAATTCTACACATACATACAAATATTTTCCAAAATGGCGGCAAGTATTAGAAATAGTGAAAAGAAATAATTGAGAAGAAAATATAAATATGAAAAATAATACTAAAAAGGAGAAAAATCAAAATAAGGCAAAAAGAAAAAAAAATAAATTTTGAAAATAAAAATTACAATACAGAAGAAAAAAAAAACAAAATAAAAATTCGAAAAATTTACTTCAATTTCACTCAATTTCGTCACTGCGAATGTCCAAGCTGTTACTTAATATTGAGTTCTAGTATTGCAGTTGATTCATATTATTCATGATTTCTACAAATAATACGAAAGTCAGGTATTAATAATAATATAATATACTAAAAATTATGGTGAAAAGGGAAAATCAAATAAAAGCAATATTTTTTTGCTGCTCCCACAGATATTTTTTTTATTTAAATTACAAATACATTAAAGTTGATATAATATGTATGTATGTAAAAATCTCTTTCTAGTATACCATTAAAATATTTAAACTATCCGAAAATCAGTGTCTTCGTTCTCCTGAGCGATGGGGGCGGCGGCGTTGACGGCTTTGTCGGCAATGTGAATTAACGCCTGTTGTTACTGTTACTACTAGCCAATGCCAGGATTGCCATTGATGGAGATATTCAGTTCAATGTTGTGACGGCTGTCCTAGCTGTAACTTCAGTGCCTTCCATTCCGTCCAGTTTCTCGGGGGATTGTGAGGAGCTGCAGCTTCTTCGGTCTTTTTATCCTGTGCCGTTTGAGGCGTTTTAACAGCCTCCTCTTCAAGCGCAGCGGCTGATGTCAAAACACCGGCAGCTTTGTTGTTTGGCGCAATAACACCACCAGGTCCCACTAAGCCAGATAAGACTAATTTCTGGAAGAGTTCATCAATATTGATTTTATTTAGTGGCGGCAATAATGGTGTTTGTGGTGCCTGCGGTGGTGGCGGTTGGTTGCTGGCCGTCATTGAGCCTGGTGGTAAAAATGGTGGACCACCGCTGGGTGGCATCTGCATTAGCCAGGACATTGGGGAATGTATATTGTGGTTTTTATTGTAGCGGCTATTGTTCATGTTGGGCGGTGGACCATCGCTAAAGCCCCTAATACCCTGATGTGGCCATGTCATCGTATTTTGCTTGGTCGTCCATTTGTTAGGCTTCCAACGTCTTTCGAGCGGTGCCCTTCCACGTTGTGGCCACACCCTGTTGTCATATCTACGCGCTTCGTAATTGGACGAGCATATTGTTGAGGCGTCGAAATTCGCTGGTTTACTCCTCTTGGGCAAAGGTTCACCCAAATCTTCATTTTGCTTACGATAGTTCATGTTTACTCTTTATTATTGTTTATTTTTTTGTATGTTTTTTATATATATGTTTATATATATTTTTTATTTTTTATGTATGTCTTTTTATTTATATATATAATTTTAATTTTTTGTTTATATATTTTTTAATATATTTGTTTGTGTATTTTCTTCCAATTTTGTTTTTAAAAAAACAAGCGAATAAATAAATTAAGGCGGAAAGTAGTAATGTTGTCTGAGCGACGGATGTATGGCATCTGATCTACTACTCCTTTCTCTACGTCTTATATAGCCGCTATACAGATAGTAGTTATATTGACAACTTACAACAACAACAACAATATGTGGTTTTCATTCTAGATATACATACAAACTTACTAAATTATGGTGGAAAGTATTTAAAATAGTGAAAAAAATTGTTGAAGATAATATTAAAAAACGAAAATTAACAAGAAAATATAAATAATAATAGAAAATAGTTAAACAGAAGAAAAATCAAAATAATACAATAAAAAGCAAAAATTAAAATATAATTCAAAATAAAAATAATTAAAAGAGTTACAATACAGAAGGACAAAAAAAAAATATAAAAGAAAATACTGTTACAACAAATATTGAGGAAATAAAATAAAAATTAACAAAAATAATAAATTAGAATAAAATATAATAATTTTACGCAGGCAAAATAAAATTTCTTTTAACGTTTCTTTTTCAAACATTGTATTGTCTACAACATTTATTTACCTAAAAGTGGCAATTCCAAGAAAAAAAATTATCTTCAAATTACTTATATTCGCAGGCAGTGCAAATATTGACAGCCTACAACAACAATAACAATTTGTGGTTTTAATTCTACACATACATACAAATATATTCCAAAATGGCGGCAAGTATTAGAAATAGTGAAAAAAATTATTGAAAAGAAAATACAAATATAAAAAATAATACTAAAAAGGAGAAAAATCAAAATAAGGCAAAAAGAAAAAAAAATTAAATTTTGAAAATAAAAATTACAATACAGAAGAAGAAAAAAACAAAATAATAATTCGAAAAATTTACTTCAATTTCACTCAATTTCGTCACTGCGAATGCCCAAGCTGTTACTTAATATTGAGTTCTAGTATTGCAGTTGATTCATATTATTCATGATTTCTACAAATAATACGAAAGTCAGGTATTAATAATAATATAATATACTAAAAATTATGGTGAAAAGGGAAAATCAAATAAAAGCAATATTTTTCTGCTGCTCCCAGATATTTTTTTTAATTTAAATTACAAACACATTAAAGTTTATATTATATTTATGTATGTAAAAGTCTCTTTCTAGTATACCATTAAAATATTTAAACTATCCGAAAATCACTGTCTTCGTTCTCCTGAGCGGTGGGGGCGGCGGCGTTGACGGCTTTGTCGGCAATGTGAATTAACGCCTGTTGTTACTGTTACTACTAGCCAATGCCAGGATTGCTATTGATGGAGATATTCAGTTCAATGCTGTGACGGCTGTCTTAGCTGTAACTTCAGTGCCTTCCTTTCCGTCCAGTTTCTCGGGGGATTGTGAGGAGCTGCAGCTTCTTCGATCTTTTTATCCTGTGCCGTTTGAGACGTTTTAACAGCCTCCTCTTTAAGCGCAGCGGCTGATGTCAAAACACCGGCAGCTTTGTTGTTTGGCGCAATAACACCACCAGGTTCCACTAAGCCAGATGAGACTAGTTTCTGGAAGAGTTCATCAATATTGATTTTATTCAGTGGCGGCAATAATGGTGTTTGTGGTGCCTGCGGTGGTGGCGGCTGGCTGCTGCCCATCATTGAGCCTGGTGGTACAAATGGTGGATCACCGCTGGGTGGCATCTGCATTAGCCAGGAGATTGGGGAATATATATTGTGGTTTTTGTTGTAGCGGCTATTGTTCATGTTGGGCGGTGGACCACCGCTAAAGCCCCTAATACCCTGATGTGGCCTTGTCATCGTATTTTGCTTGGTCGTCCATTTGTTAGGCTTCCAACGTCTTTCGCGCTGTGGCCACACCCTGTTGTCATATCTACGCGCTTCGTAATTGGACGAGCGTGTTGTTGAGGCGTCGAAATTCGCTGGTTTACTCCTCTTGGGCAAAGGTTCACCCAAATCTTTATTTTGCTTACGATAGTTCATGTTTACTCTTTATTATTGTTTATTTTTTTGTATGTTTTTTATATATATGTTTGTATATATTTTTTATTTTTTATGTATGTCTTTTTATTTATATATATAATTTTAATTTTTTGTTTATATATTTTTTAATATATTTATTTGTGTATTTTCTTCCAATTTTGTTTTTAAAAAAACAAGCGCATAAATAAATTAAGGCGGAAAGTAGTAATGTTGTCTGAGCGACGGATGTAAGGCATCTGATCTACTACTCCTTTCTCTATGCCTTATATAGCCGCTATACATTTAGTAGTTATATTGACAACTTACAACAATATGTGGTTTTCATTCTAGATATACATACAAACATATTAAATTATGGCGGAAAGTATTTAAAATAGTGAAAAAAATTGTTGAAGATAATATTAAAAAACGAAAATTAACAAGAAAATATAAATAATAATAGAAAATAGTAAAAAAGAAGAAAAATCTAAATAATGCAATAAATAGCAAAAATTTAAACATAATTTAAAATAAGAATAATAAAAAGAGTTACAATACAGAAGGACAAAAAAAAATATAAAAGAAAATACTGTAACAACATATTAAATTAAGAGAAGGCAGATAAAATAATCGATATTTAGACTATAACACAAAGGCTTTGAATATAGTATTTTACCGTTGTGCGGGTAGTACATATTCGAGCGCTTGTAATGATGTAAATACATATACACACAAAGATATTCAAATATTGAGGAATTAAAATAAAAATTAACAAAAATATTATATTAGAATAAAATATAATAATTTTAAATTATATAATATGAAAGCGCATTAAATTAAAGAAGGACTACTCAGGCAAAATAAAATTTCTTCTAACGTTTCTTTTTCAAACATTGTATTGTCTACAACATTTATTTACCCAAAAATGGCAATTCCAAGAAAAAAAATTATCTTCAAATTACTTATATTCGCAGGCAGTGCAAATATTGACAGCCTACAACAACAATAACAATTTGTGGTTTTAATTCGACACATACATACAAATGTATTCCAAAATGGCGGCAAGTATTAATAAATAGCGAAAAAAATTATTGAAAAGAAAATATAAATATAAAAAATAATACTAAAAAGGAAAAAAATCAAAATAAGGCAAAAAGAAAAAAATTAAATTTTGAAAATAAAAATTACAATACAGAAGAAGAAAAAAACAAAATAATAATTCGAAAAATTTACTTCAATTTCACTCAATTTCGTCACTGCGAATGTCCAAGCTGTTACTTAATATTGAGTTCTAGTATTGCAGTTGATTCATATTATTCATGATTTCTACAAATAATACGAAAGTCAGGTATTAATAATAATATAATATACTAAAAATTATGGTGAAAAGGGAAAATCAAATAAAAGCAATATTTTTTTGCTGCTCCCACAGATATTTTTTTATTTAAATTACAAATACATTAAAGTTGATATAATATGTATGTATGTAAAAATCTCTTTCTAGTATACCATTAAAATATTTAAACTATCCGAAAATCAGTGTCTTCGTTCTCCTGAGCGATGGGGGCGGCGGCGTTGACGGCTTTGTCGGCAATGTGAATTAACGCCTGTTGTTACTGTTACTACTAGCCAATGCCAGGATTGCCATTGATGGAGATATTCAGTTCAATGTTGTGACGGCTGTCCTAGCTGTAACTTCAGTGCCTTCCATTCCGTCCAGTTTCTCGGGGGATTGTGAGGAGCTGCAGCTTCTTCGGTCTTTTTATCCTGTGCCGTTTGAGACGTTTTAACAGCCTCCTCTTTAAGCGCTGCGGTTGATGTCAAAACACCGGCAGCTTTGTTGTTTGGCGCAATAACACCACCAGGTCCCACTAAGCCAGATGAGACTAGTTTCTGGAAGAGTTCATCAATATTGATTTTATTCAGTGGCGGCAATAATGGTGTTTGTGGTGCCTGCGATGGTGGTGGTTGGCTGCTGCCCATCATTGAGCCTGGTGGTAAAAATGGTGGACCACCGCTGGGTGGCATCTGCATTAGCCAGGACATTGGGGAATGTATATTGTGGTTTTTATTGTAGCGGCTATTGTTCATGTTGGGCGGTGGACCATCGCTAAAGCCCCTAATACCCTGATGTGGCCATGTCATCGTATTTTGCTTGGTCGTCCATTTGTTAGGCTTCCAACGTCTTTCGAGCGGTGCCCTTCCACGTTGTGGCCACACCCTGTTGTCATATCTACGCGCTTCGTAATTGGACGAGCATATTGTTGAGGCGTCGAAATTCGCTGGTTTACTCCTCTTGGGCAAAGGTTCACCCAAATCTTCATTTTGCTTACGATAGTTCATGTTTACTCTTTATTATTGTTTATTTTTTTGTATGTTTTTTATATATATGTTTATATATATTTTTTATTTTTTATGTATGTCTTTTTATTTATATATATAATTTTAATTTTTTGTTTATATATTTTTTAATATATTTGTTTGTGTATTTTCTTCCAATTTTGTTTTTAAAAAAACAAGCGAATAAATAAATTAAGGCGGAAAGTAGTAATGTTGTCTGAGCGACGGATGTATGGCATCTGATCTACTACTCCTTTCTCTACGTCTTATATAGCCGCTATACAGATAGTAGTTATATTGACAACTTACAACAACAACAACAATATGTGGTTTTCATTCTAGATATACATACAAACTTACTAAATTATGGTGGAAAGTATTTAAAATAGTGAAAAAAATTGTTGAAGATAATATTAAAAAACGAAAATTAACAAGAAAATATAAATAATAATAGAAAATAGTTAAACAGAAGAAAAATCAAAATAATACAATAAAAAGCAAAAATTAAAATATAATTCAAAATAAAAATAATTAAAAGAGTTACAATACAGAAGGACAAAAAAAAAATATAAAAGAAAATACTGTTACAACAAATATTGAGGAAATAAAATAAAAATTAACAAAAATAATAAATTAGAATAAAATATAATAATTTTACGCAGGCAAAATAAAATTTCTTTTAACGTTTCTTTTTCAAACATTGTATTGTCTACAACATTTATTTACCTAAAAGTGGCAATTCCAAGAAAAAAAATTATCTTCAAATTACTATATTCGCAGGCAGTGCAAATATTGACAGCCTACAACAACAATAACAATTTGTGGTTTTAATTCTACACATACATACAAATATATTCCAAAATGGCGGCAAGTATTAGAAATAGTGAAAAAAATTATTGAAAAGAAAATACAAATATAAAAAATAATACTAAAAAGGAGAAAAATCAAAATAAGGCAAAAAGAAAAAAAAATTAAATTTTGAAAATAAAAATTACAATACAGAAGAAGAAAAAAACAAAATAATAATTCGAAAAATTTACTTCAATTTCACTCAATTTCGTCACTGCGAATGCCCAAGCTGTTACTTAATATTGAGTTCTAGTATTGCAGTTGATTCATATTATTCATGATTTCTACAAATAATACGAAAGTCAGGTATTAATAATAATATAATATACTAAAAATTATGGTGAAAAGGGAAAATCAAATAAAAGCAATATTTTTCTGCTGCTCCCAGATGTTTTTTTTAATTTAAATTACAAACACATTAAAGTTTATATTATATTTATGTATGTAAAAGTCTCTTTCTAGTATACCATTAAAATATTTAAACTATCCGAAAATCACTGTCTTCGTTCTCCTGAGCGGTGGGGGCGGCGGCGTTGACGGCTTTGTCGGCAATGTGAATTAACGCCTGTTGTTACTGTTACTACTAGCCAATGCCAGGATTGCTATTGATGGAGATATTCAGTTCAATGCTGTGACGGCTGTCTTAGCTGTAACTTCAGTGCCTTCCTTTCCGTCCAGTTTCTCGGGGGATTGTGAGGAGCTGCAGCTTCTTCGATCTTTTTATCCTGTGCCGTTTGAGACGTTTTAACAGCCTCCTCTTTAAGCGCAGCGGCTGATGTCAAAACACCGGCAGCTTTGTTGTTTGGCGCAATAACACCACCAGGTTCCACTAAGCCAGATGAGACTAGTTTCTGGAAGAGTTCATCAATATTGATTTTATTCAGTGGCGGCAATAATGGTGTTTGTGGTGCCTGCGGTGGTGGCGGCTGGCTGCTGCCCATCATTGAGCCTGGTGGTACAAATGGTGGATCACCGCTGGGTGGCATCTGCATTAGCCAGGAGATTGGGGAATATATATTGTGGTTTTTGTTGTAGCGGCTATTGTTCATGTTGGGCGGTGGACCACCGCTAAAGCCCCTAATACCCTGATGTGGCCTTGTCATCGTATTTTGCTTGGTCGTCCATTTGTTAGGCTTCCAACGTCTTTCGCGCTGTGGCCACACCCTGTTGTCATATCTACGCGCTTCGTAATTGGACGAGCGTGTTGTTGAGGCGTCGAAATTCGCTGGTTTACTCCTCTTGGGCAAAGGTTCACCCAAATCTTTATTTTGCTTACGATAGTTCATGTTTACTCTTTATTATTGTTTATTTTTTTGTATGTTTTTTATATATATGTTTGTATATATTTTTTATTTTTTATGTATGTCTTTTTATTTATATATATAATTTTAATTTTTTGTTTATATATTTTTTAATATATTTATTTGTGTATTTTCTTCCAATTTTGTTTTTAAAAAACAAGCGCATAAATAAATTAAGGCGGAAAGTAGTAATGTTGTCTGAGCGACGGATGTAAGGCATCTGATCTACTACTCCTTTCTCTATGCCTTATATAGCCGCTATACATTTAGTAGTTATATTGACAACTTACAACAATATGTGGTTTTCATTCTAGATATACATACAAACATATTAAATTATGGCGGAAAGTATTTAAAATAGTGAAAAAAATTGTTGAAGATAATATTAAAAAACGAAAATTAACAAGAAAATATAAATAATAATAGAAAATAGTAAAAAAGAAGAAAAATCTAAATAATGCAATAAATAGCAAAAATTTAAACATAATTTAAAATAAGAATAATAAAAAGAGTTACAATACAGAAGGACAAAAAAAAATATAAAAGAAAATACTGTAACAACATATTAAATTAAGAGAAGGCAGATAAAATAATCGATATTTAGACTATAACACAAAGGCTTTGAATATAGTATTTTACCGTTGTGCGGGTAGTACATATTCGAGCGCTTGTAATGATGTAAATACATATACACACAAAGATATTCAAATATTGAGGAATTAAAATAAAAATTTACAAAAATATTATATTAGAATAAAATAAAATAATTTTAAATTATATAATATGAAAGCGCATTAAATTAAAGAAGGACTACTCAGGCAAAATAAAATTTCTTCTAACGTTTCTTTTTCAAACATTGTATTGTCTACAACATTTATTTACCCAAAAATGGCAATTCCAAGAAAAAAAATTATCTTCAAATTACTTATATTCGCAGGCAGTGCAAATATTGACAGCCTACAACAACAATAACAATTTGTGGTTTTAATTCGACACATACATACAAATGTATTCCAAAATGGCGGCAAGTATTAATAAATAGCGAAAAAAATTATTGAAAAGAAAATATAAATATAAAAAATAATACTAAAAAGGAAAAAAATCAAAATAAGGCAAAAAGAAAAAAATTAAATTTTGAAAATAAAAATTACAATACAGAAGAAGAAAAAAACAAAATAATAATTCGAAAAATTTACTTCAATTTCACTCAATTTCGTCACTGCGAATGCCCAAGCTCTTACTTAATATTGAGTATTAGTATTGCAGTTGATTCATATTATTCATGATTTCTACAAATAATACGAAAGTCAGGTATTAATAATAATATAATATACTAAAAATTATGGTGAAAAGGGAAAATCAAATAAAATCAATATTTTTTTGCTGTTCCCACAGATATTTTTTTTATTTAAATTACAAATACATTAAAGTTGATATAATATGTATGTATGTAAAAATCTCTTTCTAGTATACTATTAAAATATTTAAACTATCCGAAAATCACTGTCTTCGTTTTCTAGAGTGGTGGGGGCAGCGGCGTTGACGGCTTTGTCGGCAATGTGAATTAACGCCTGTTGTTACTGTTACTACTAGCCAATGCCAGGATTGCCATTGATGGAGATATTCAGTTCAATGCTGTGACGGCTGTATTAGAAAGAGTGAAAAAAATTATTGAAAAGAAAATATAAATATAAAAAATTATACTAAAAAGGAGAAAAATCAAAATAAGTCAAAAAGAAAAAAATTAAATTTTGAAAATAAAAATTACAATACAGAAGAAGAAAAAACAAAATAATAATTCGAAAAATTTACTTCCATTTCACTCAATTTCGTCACTTCGAATGCCCAAGCTGTTACTTAATATTGAGTTCTAGTATTGCAGTTGATTCATATTATTCATGATTTCTACAAATAATACGAAAGTCAGGTATTAAGAATAATATAATATACTAAAAATTATGGTGAAAAGGGAAAATCAAATAAAGCAATATTTTTTTGCTGTTCCCACAGATATTTTTTTATTTAAATTACAAATACATTAAAGTTGATATAATATGTATGTATGTAAAAATCTCTTGCTAGTATACCATTAAAATATTTAAACTATCCGAAAACCACTGTCTTCGTTCTCCTGAGCGGTGGGGGCGGCGGCGTTGACGGCTTTGTCGGCAATGTGAATTAACGCCTGTTGTTACTGTTACTACTAGCCAATGCCAGGATTGCCATTGATGGAGATATTCAGTTCAATGCTGTGACGGCTGTCCTAGCTGTAACTTCAGTGCCTTCCATTCCGTCCAGTTTCTCGGGGGATTGTGAGGGGCTGCAGCTTCTTCGGTCTTTTTATCCTGTGCCGTTTGAGACGTTTTAACAGCCTCCTCCTTAAGCGCAGCGGCTGATGTCAAAACACCGGCATCTTTGTTGTTTGGCGCAATAACACCACCAGGTCCCACTAAGCCAGATGAGACTAGTTTCTGGAAGAGTTCATCAATATTGATTTTATTTAGTGGCGGCAATACTGGTGTTTGTGGTGCCTGCGGTGTTGGCGGTTGGTTGCTGCCCATCATTGAGCCTGGTGTTACAAATAGTGGACCACCGCTGGGTGGCATCTGCATTAGCCAGGACATTGGGGAATGTATATTGTGGTTTTTGTTGTAGCGGCTATTGTTCATGTTGGGCGGTGGACCACCGCTAAAGCCCCTAATGCCCTGATGTGGCCATGTCATCGTATTTTGCTTGGTCGTCCATTTGTTAGGCTTCCAACGTCTTTCGCGCTGTGGCCTTCCACGTTGTGGCCACACCCTGTTGTCATATCTACGCGCTTCGTAATTGGACGAGCGTGTTGTTGAGGCGTCGAAATTCGCTGGTTTACTCCTCTTGGGCAAAGGTTCACCCAAATCTTTATTTTGCTTACGATAGTTCATGTTTACTCTTTATTATTGTTTATTTTTGTGTATGTTTTTTATATATATGTTTATATATATTTTTTATGTATGTATTTTTATTTATATATATAATTTTAATTTTTTGTTTATATATTTTTTAATATATTTATTTGTGTATTTTCTTCCAATTTTGTTTTTAAAAAAACAAGCGCATAAATAAATTAAGGCGGAAAGTAGTAATGTTGTCTGAGCGACGGATGTAAGGCATCTGATCTACTACTCCTTTCTCTATGCCTTATATAGCCGCTATACAGATAGTATTTATATTGACAACTTTCAACAACAACAACAATATGTGGTTTTCATTCTAGATATACATACAAACATATTAAATTATGGCGGAAAGTATTTAAAATAGTGAAAAAAATTGTTGAAGATAATATTAAAAAACGAAAATTAACAAGAAAATATAAATAATAATAGAAAATAGTAAAATAGAAGAAAAATCAAAATAATGCAAAAACAGCAAAAATTAAAATATATTTCAAAATAAAAATAATTAAAAGAGTTACAATACAGAAGGACAAAAAAAAAATATTAAGGAAAATACTGTTACATAATATGTACATATTAAATTAAGAGAAGGCAGATAAAATATTCGATATTTAGACTATAACACAAAGGCTTTGAATATAGTATTTTACCGTTGTGCGGGTAGCACATATTCGAGCGTTTATAATGATGTAAATACATATACACACAAAGATATTCAAATATTGAGGAAATAAAATAAAAATTAACAAAAATAATAAATTAGAATAAAATATAATAATTTTAAATTATATAATATGATAGCGCATTAAATTAAAGAAGGACTACTCAGGCAAAATAAAATTTCTTTTAACGTTTCTTTTTCAAACATTGTATTGTCTACGACATTTATTTACCCAAAAATGGCAATTCCAAGAAAAAAAATTATCTTCAAATTACTTATATTCGCAGGCAGTGCAAATATTGACAGCCTACAACAACAATAACATTTTGTGGTTTTAATTCTACACATACATACAAATATATTCCAAAATGGCGGCAAGTATTAGAAATAGTGAAAAAAATTATTGAAAAGAAAATACAAATATAAAAAACAATACTAAAAAGGAGAAAAATCAAAATAAGGCAAAAAGAAAAAAAATTAAATTTTGAAAATACAAATTACAATACAGAAGAAGAAAAAAACAAAATAATAATTCGAAAAATTTACTTCAATTTCACTCAATTTCGTCACTTCGAATGCCCAAGCTGTTACTTAATATTGAGTTCTAGTATTGCAGTTGATTCATATTATTCATGATTTCTACAAATAATACGAAAGTCAGGTATTAATAATAATATAATATACTAAAAATTATGGTGAAAAGGGAAAATCAAATAAAAGCAATATTTTTTTGCTACTCCCACATATATTTTTTTTATTTAAATTACAAATACATTAAAGTTGATATAATATGTATGTATGGAAAAATCTCTCTCTAGTATACCATTGAAATATTTAAACTATCCGAAAATCACTGTCTTCGTTCTCCTGAGCGGTGGGGGCGGCGGCGTTGACGGCTTTGTCGGCAATGTGAATTAACGCCTGTTGTTACTGTTACTACTAGCCAATGCCAGGATTGCCATTGATGGAGATATTCAGTTCAATGCTGTGACGGCTGTCCTAGCTGTAACTTCAGTGCCTTCCATTCCGTCCAGTTTCTCGGGGGATTGTGAGGAGCTGCAGCTTCTTCGGTCTTTTATCCTGTGCCGTTTGAGACGTTTTAACAGCCTCCTCTTTAAGCGCAGCGGCTGATGTCAAAACACCGGCAGCTTTGTTGTTTGGCGCAAGAACACCACCAGGTCCCACTAAGCCAGATGAGACTAGTTTCTGGAAGAGTTCATCAATATTGATTTTATTTAGTGGCGGCAATACTGGTGTTTGTGGTGCCTGCGGTGGTGGCGGTTGGTTGCTGCCCATCATTGAGCCTGGTGTTACAAATAGTGGACCACCGCTGGGTGGCATCTGCATTAGCCAGGACATTGGGGAATGTATATTGTGGTTTTTGTTGTAGCGGCTATTGTTCATGTTGGGCGGTGGACCACCGCTAAAGCCCCTAATACCCTGATGTGGCCATGTCATCGTATTTTGCTTGGTCGTCCATTTGTTATGCTTCCAACGTCTTTCGCGCTGTGGCCTTCCACGTTGTGGCCACACCCTGTTGTCATATCTACGCGCTTCGTAATTGGACGAGCGTGTTGTTGAAGCGTCGAAATTCGCTGGTTTACTCCTCCTGGGCAAAGGTTCACCCAAATCTTTATTTTGCTTACGAGAGTTCATGTTTACTCTCTATTATTGTTTATTTTTTTGTATGTTTTTTATATATATGTTTATATATATTTTTTATTTTTTATGTATGTATTTTTATTTATATATATAATTTTAATTTTTTGTTTATATATTTTTTAATATATTTATTTGTGTATTTTCTTCCAATTTTGTTTTTAAAAAACAAGCGCATAAATAAATTAAGGCGGAAAGTAGTAATGTTGTCTGAGCGACGGATGTATGGCATCTGATCTACTACTCCTTTCTCTATGCCTTATATAGCCGCTATACAGATAGTATTTATATTGACAACTTTCAACAACAACAACAATATGTGGTTTTCATTCTAGATATACATACAAACATATTAAATTATGACGGAAAGTATTTAAAATAGTGAAAAAATTTGTTGAAGATAATATTAAAAAACGAAAATTAACAAGAAAATATGAATAATAATAGAAAATAGTAAAATAGAAGAAAAATAAAAGTAATGCAAAAAACAGCAAAAATTAAAATATAATTCAAAATAAAAATAATTAAAAGAGTTACAATACAGAAGGACAAAAAAAATATAAAAGAAAATACTGTAACAATAACCATTGAGGAAATAAAATAGAAATTAACAAAAATAATAAATTATAATAAAATATAATAATTTTAAATTATATAATATGATAGCGCATTAAATTAAAGAAGGACTACTCAGGCAAAATAAAATTTCTTTTAACGTTTCTTTTTCAAACATTGTATTGTCTACAAAATTTATTTACCCAAAAATGGCAATTCCAAGAAAAAAAATTATCTTTAAATTACTTATATTCGCAGGCAGTGCAAATATTGACAGCCTACAACAACAATAACAATTTGTGGGTTTAATTCTACACATACATACACATATATTCCAAAATGGCGGAAAGTATTAGAAATAGTGAAAAAAATTATTGAAAAGAAAATATAAATATAAAAAATAATACTGAAAAGGAGAAAAATCAAAATAAGGCAAAAAGAAAAAAAATTAAATTTTGAAAATAAAAATTACAATACAGAAGAAGAAAAAAACAAAATAATAATTAGAAAAATGTTCTTCAATTTCCAAGAAAAAAAATTATCTTTAAATTACTTATATTCGCAGGCAGTGCAAATATTGACAGCCTACAACAACAATAACAATTTGTGGGTTTAATTCTACACATACATACACATATATTCCAAAATGGCGGAAAGTATTAGAAATAGTGAAAAAAATTATTGAAAAGAAAATATAAATATAAAAAATAATACTGAAAAGGAGAAAAATCAAAATAAGGCAAAAAGAAAAAAAATTAAATTTTGAAAATAAAAATTACAATACAGAAGAAGAAAAAAACAAAATAATAATTAGAAAAATGTTCTTCAATTTCACTCAATTTCGTCACTGCGAATGCCCAAGCTGTTACTTAATATTGAGTTATAGTATTGCAGTTGATTCATATTATTCATGATTTCTACAAATAATACGAAAGTCAGGTATTAATAATAATATAATATACTAAAAATTATGGTGAAAAGGGAAAATCAAATAAAAGCAATATTTTTTTGCTGCTCCCACATATATTTTTTTTATTTAAATTACAAATACATTAAAGTTGATATAATATGTATGTATGGAAAAATCTCTCTCTAGTATACCATTGAAATATTTAAACTATCCGAAAATCACTGTCTTCGTTCTCCTGAGCGGTGGGGGCGGCGGCGTTGACGGCTTTGTCGGCAATGTGAATTAACGCCTGTTGTTACTGTTACTACTAGCCAATGCCTGGATTGCCATTGATGGAGATATTCAGTTCAATGCTGTGACGGCTGTCCTAGCTGTAACTTCAGTGCCTTCCATTCCGTCCAGTTTCTCGGGGGATTGTGAGGAGCTGCAGCTTCTTCGGTCTTTTTATCCTGTGCCGTTTGAGACGTTTTAACAGCCTCCTCTTTAAGCGCTGCGGCTGATGTCAAAACACCGGCAGCTTTGTTGTTTGGCGCAATAACACCACCAGGTCCCACTAAGCCAGATGAGACTAGTTTCTGGAAGAGTTCATCAATATTGATTTTATTTAGTGGCGGAAATACTGGTGTTTGTGGTGCCTGCGGTGGTGGCGGTTGGTTGCTGCCCATCATTGAGCCTGGTGTTACAAATGGTGGACCACCGCTGGGTGGCATCTGCATTAGCCAGGACATTGGGGAATGTATATTGTGGTTTTTGTTGTAGCGGCTATTGTTCATGTTGGGCGGTGGACCACCGCTAAAGCCCCTAATACCCTGATGTGGCCATGTCATCGTATTTTGCTTGGTCGTCCATTTGTTAGGCTTCCAACGTCTTTCGCGCTGTGGCCTTCCACGTTGTGGCCACACCCTTTTGTCATATCTACGCGCTTCGTAATTGGACGAGCGTGTTGTTGAAGCGTCGAAATTCGCTGGTTTACTCCTCTTGGGCAAAGGTTCACCCAAATCTTCATTTTGCTTACGAGAGTTCATGTTTACTCTCTATTATTGTTTATTTTTTTGTATGTTTTTTATATATATGTTTATATATATTTTTTATTTTTTATGTATGTATTTTTATTTATATATATAATTTTAATTTTTTGTTTATATATTTTTTAATATATTTATTTGTGTATTTTCTTCCAATTTTGTTTTTAAAAAAACAAGCGCATAAATAAATTAAGGCGGAAAGTAGTAATGTTGTCTGAGCGACGGATGTATGGCAGCTGATCTACTACTCCTTTCTCTATGCCTTATATAGCCGCTATACAGATAGTATTTATATTGACAACTTTCAACAACAACAACAATATGTGGTTTTCATTCTAGATATACATACAAACATATTAAATTATGACTGAAAGTATTTAAAATAGTGAAAAAATTTGTTGAAGATAATATTAAAAAACGAAAATTAACAAGAAAATATAAATAATAATAGAAAATAGTAAAATAGAAGAAAAATAAAAATAATGCAAAAAACAGCAAAAATTAAAATATAATTCAAAATAAAAATAATTAAAAGAGTTACAATACAGAAGGACAAAAAAAAATATAAAAGAAAATACTGTAACAACATATTAAATTAAGAGAAGGCAGATAAAATATTCGATATTTAGACTATAACACAAAGGCTTTGAATATAGTATTTTACCGTTGCGCGGGTAGCACATATTCGAGCGTTTATAATGATGTAAATACATATACACACAAAGATATTCAAATATTGAGGAATTAAAATAAAAATTAACAAAAATATTATATTAGAATAAAATATAATAATTTTAAATTATATAATATGAAAGCGCATTAAATTAAAGAAGGACTACGCGGGCAAAATAAAATTTCTTCTAACGTTTCTTTTTCAAACATTGTATTGTATACAACATTTATTTACCCGGTGGGGGCGGCGGCGTTGACGGCTTTGTCGGCAATGTGAATTAACGCCTGTTGTTACTGTTACTACCAGCCAATGCCAGGATTGCCATTGATGGAGATATTCAGTTCAATGCTGTGACGGCTGTCCTAGCTGTAACTTCAGTGCCTTCCATTCCGTCCAGTTTCTCGGGGGATTGTGAGGGGCTGCAGCTTCTTCGGTCTTTTTATCCTGTGCCGTTTGAGACGTTTTAACAGCCTCCTCTTTAAGCGCAGCGGCTGATGTCAAAACACCGGCATCTTTGTTGTTTGGCGCAATAACCCTACCAGGTCCCAATAAGCCAGATGAGACTAGTTTCTGGAAGAGTTCATCAATATTGATTTTATTTAGTGGCGGCAATACTGGTGTTTGTGGTGCCTGCGGTGGTGGCGGTTGGCTGCTGCCCATCATTGAACCTTGTGGTACAAATGGTGGACCACCGCTGGGTGGCATCTGCATTAGCCAGGACATTGGGGAATGTATATTGTGGTTTTTGTTGTAGCGGCTATTGTTCATGTTGGGCGGTGGACCACCGCTAAAGCCCCTAATACCCTGATGTTGCCATGTCATCGTATTTTGCTTGGTCGTCCATTTGTTAGGCTTCCAACGTCTTTCGCGCTGTGGCCTTCCACGTTGTGGCCACACCCTGTTGTCATATCTACGCGCTTCGTAATTGGACGAGCGTGTTGTTGAGGCGTCGAAATTCGCTGGTTTACTCCTCTTGGGCAAAGGTTCACCCCAATCTTTATTTTGCTTACGATAGTTCATGTTTATTCTTTATTATTGTTTATTTTTTTGTATGTTTTTTATATATATGTTTATATATATTTTTTATTTTTTATGTATGTATTTTTATTTATATATATAATTTTAATTTTTTGTTTATATATTTTTTAATATATTTATTTGTGTATTTTCTTCCAATTTTGTTTTTAAAAAAACAAGCGCATAAATAAATTAAGGCGGAAAGTAGTAATGTTGTCTGAGCGACGGATGTAAGGCATCTGATCTACTACTCCTTTCTCTATGCCTTATATAGCCGCTATACAGATAGTATTTATATTGACAACTTTCAACAACAACAACAATATGTGGTTTTCATTCTAGATATACATACAAACATATTAAATTATGGCGGAAAGTATTTAAAATAGTGAAAAAAATTGTTGAAGATAATATTAAAAAACGAAAATTAACAAGAATATATAAATAATAATAGAAAATAGTAAAAAAGAAGAAAAATCAAAATAGTGCAAAAAATAGCAAAAATTAAAATACAATTCAAAATAAAAAAATTAAAAAGAGTTACAATACAGAAGGACAAAAAAAAAAATATTAAGGAAAATACTGTTACATAATATGTACATATTAAATTAAGAGAAGGCAGATAAAATAATCGATATTTAGACTATAACACAAAGGCTTTGAATATAGTATTTTACCGTTGTGCGGGTAGCACATATTCGAGCGTTTATAATGATGTAAATACATATACACACAAAGATATTCAAATATTGAGGAAATAAAATAAAAATTAACAAAAATAATAAATTAGAATAAAATATAATAATTTTAAATTATATAATATGATAGCGCATTAAATTAAAGAAGGACTACGCAGGCAAAATAAAATTTCTTCTAACGTTTCTTTTTCAAACATTGTATTGTCTACAACATTTATTTACCCAAAAATGGCAATTCCAAGAAAAAAAATTATCTTCAAATTACTTATATTCGCAGGCAGTGCAAATATTGACAGCAACAATAACAATAACAATTTGTGGTTTTAATTCTACACATACATACAAATATATTCCAAAATGGGGGCAAGTATTAGAAATAGTAAAAAAAATTATTGAAAAGAAAATATAAATATAAAAAATAATACTGAAAAGGAAAAAAATCAAAATAAGGCAAAAAGAAAAAAAATTAAATTTTGAAAATAAAAATTAAAATACAGAAGAAGAAAAAACAAAATAATAATTCGAAGAATTGACTTCAATTTCACTCAATTTAGTCACTGCGAATGCCCAAGCTGTTACTTAATATTGAGTATTAGTATTGCAAGTTGATTCATATTATTCATGATTTCTACAAATAATACGAAAGTCTGGTATTCAGAATAATATAATATACTAAAAATTATGGTGAAAAGGGAAAATCAAATAAAAGCAATATTTTTTTGCTGCTCCCACAGATATTTTTTTTATTTAAATTACAAATATATTAAAGTTGATATAATATGTATGTATGCAAAAATCTCTTTCTAGTATACCATTAAAATATTTAAACTATCCGAAAATCACTGTCTTCGTTCTCCTGAGCGGTGGGGGCGGCGGCGTTGACGGTTTTGTCGGCAATGTGAATTAACGCATGTTGTTACTGCTACTACTAGCCAATGCCAGGATTGCCATTGATGGAGATATTCAGTTCAATGCTGTGACGGCTGTCCTAGTTGTAACTTCAGTGCCTTCCATTCCGTCCAGTTTCTCGGGGGATTGTGAGGAGCTGCAGCTTCTCCGGCCTTTTTATCCTGTGCCGTTTGAGACGTTTTAACAGCCTCCTCTTTAAGCGCAGCGGCTGATGTCAAAACACCGGCAGCTTTGTTGTTTGGCGCAATAACACCACCAGGTTCCACTAAGCCAGATGAGACTAGTTTCTGGAAGAGTTCATCAATATTGATTTTATTCAGTGGCGGCAATAATGGTGTTTGTGGTGCCTGCGGTGGTGGCGGCTGGCTGCTGCCCATCATTGAGCCTGGTGGTACAAATGGTGGATCACCGCTGGGTGGCATCTGCATTAGCCAGGAGATTGGGGAATATATATTGTGGTTTTTGTTGTAGCGGCTATTGTTCATGTTGGGCGGTGGACCACCGCTAAAGCATCTAATACCCTGATGTGGCCTTGTCATCGTATTTTGCTTGGTCGTCCATTTGTTAGGCTTCCAACGTCTTTCGCGCTGTGGCCACACCCTGTTGTCATATCTACGCGCTTCGTAATTGGACGAGCGTGTTGTTGAGGCGTCGAAATTCGCTGGTTTACTCCTCTTGGGCAAAGGTTCACCCAAATCTTCATTTTGCTTACGATAGTTCATGTTTATTCTTTATTATTGTTTATTTTTTGTATGTTTTTTATATATATGTTTATATATATTTTTTATTTTTTATGTATTTATTTTTATTTATATATATAATTTTAATTTTTTGTTTATAAATTTTTTAATATATTTGTTTGTGTATTTTCTTCCAATTTTGTTTTTAAAATAACAAGCGCATAAATAAATTAAGGCGGAAAGTAGTAATGTTGTCTGAGCGGCGGATGTAAGGCATCTGATCTACTACTCCTTTCTCTATGCCTTATATAGCCGCTATACAGATAGTATTTATATTGACAACTTACCACAACAACAACATTATGTGGTTTTCATTCTAGATATACATACAAACATATTAAATTATGGTGGAAAGTATTTAAAATAGTGAAAAAAATTATTGAAGATAATATTAAAAAACCAAAATTAACAAGAAAATATAAATAATAATAGAAAATAGTTAAACAGAAGAAAAATCAAAATAATACAATAAAAAGCAAAAATTAAAATATAATTCAAAATAAAAATAATTAAAAGAGTTATAATACAGAAGGACAAAAAAAATATAAAAGAAAATACTGTAACAACAAATATTGAGGAAATAAAATGGAAATTAACAAAAATAATAAATTAGAATAAAATATAATAATTTTAAATTATATAATATGATAGCGCATTAAATTAATGAAGGACTACGCAGGCAAAATAAAATTTCTTTTAACGTTTCTTTTTCAAACATTGTATTGTCTACAACATTTATTTACCCAAAAATGGCAATTCCAAGAAAAAAAAATTATCTTCAAATTACTTATATTCGCAGGCAGTGCAAATATTGACAGTCTACAACAACAATAACAATTTGTGGTTTTAATTCGACACATACATACAAATGTATTCCAAAATGGCGACAAGTATAAATAAATAGTGAAAAAAAATTATTGAAAAGAAAATATAAATATAAAAAATAATACTGAAAAGGAAAAAAATCAAAATAAGGCAAAAAGAAAAAAAATTAAATTTTGAAAATAAAAATTAAAATACAGAAGAAGAAAAAACAAAATAATAATTCGAAGAATTGACTTCAATTTCACTCAATTTAGTCACTGCGAATGCCCAAGCTGTTACTTAATATTGAGTATTAGTATTGCAAGTTGATTCATATTATTCATGATTTCTACAAATAATACGAAAGTCTGGTATTCAGAATAATATAATATACTAAAAATTATGGTGAAAAGGGAAAATCAAATAAAAGCAATATTTTTTTGCTGCTCCCACAGATATTTTTTTTATTTAAATTACAAATATATTAAAGTTGATATAATATGTATGTATGCAAAAATCTCTTTCTAGTATACCATTAAAATATTTAAACTATCCGAAAATCACTGTCTTCGTTCTCCTGAGCGGTGGGGGCGGCGGCGTTGACGGCTTTGTTGGCAATGTGAATTAACGCATGTTGTTACTGTTACTACTAGCCAATGCCAGGATTGCCATTGATGGAGATATTCAGTTCAATGCTGTGACGGCTGTCCTAGCTGTAACTTCAGTGCCTTCCATTCCATCCAGTTTCTCGGGGAATTGTGAGGAGCTGCAGCTTCTTCGGCCTTTTTATCCTGTGCCGTTTGAGGCGTTTTAACAGCCTCCTCTTTAAGTGCAGCGGCTGATGTCAAAACACCGGCAGCTTTGTTGTTTGGCGCAATAACACCACCAGGTTCCACTAAGCCAGATGAGACTAGTTTCTGGAAGAGTTCATCAATATTGATTTTATTCAGTGGCGGCAATAATGGTGTTTGTGGTGCCTGCGGTGGTGGCGGTTGGCTGCTGCCCATCATTGAGCCTGGTGGTACAAATGGTGGATCACCGCTGGGTGGCATCTGCATTAGCCAGGACATTGGGGAATGTATATTATGGTTTTTGTTGTAGTGGCTATTGTTCATGTTGGGCGGTGGATCACCGCTAAAGCCCCTAATACCCTGATGTGGCCATGTCATCGTATTTTGCTTGGTCGTCCATTTGTTAGGCTTCCAACGTCTTTCGCGCTGTCGCCTTCCACGTTGTGGCCACACCCTGTTGTCATATCTACGCGCTTCGTAATTGGACGAGCGTGTTGTTGAGGCGTCGAAATTCGCTGGTTTACTCCTCTTGGGCAAAGGTTCACCCAAATCTTTATTTTGCTTACGATAGTTCATGTTTACTCTTTATTATTGTTTATTTTTTTGTATGTTTTTTATATATATGTTTATATATATTTTTTATTTTTTATGTATGTATTTTTATTTATATATATAATTTTAATTTTTTGTTTATATATTTTTTAATATATTTATTTGTGTATTTTCTTCCAATTTTGTTTTTAAAAATCAAGCGCATAAATAAATTAAGGCGGAAAGTAGTAATGTTGTCTGAGCGACGGATGTGAGGCATCTGATCTACTACTCCTTTCTCTATGCCTTATATAGCCGCTATACAGATAGTAGTTATGTTGACAACTTACCACAACAACAACAATATGTGGTTTTCATTCTAGATATACATACAAACATATTAAATTATGGCGGAAAGTATTTAAAATAGTGAAAAAATTGTTGAAGATAATATTAAAAAACGAAAATTAACAAGAAAATATAAATAATAATAGAAAATAGTAAAAAAGAAGAAAAATGTAAATAATGCAATAAATAGCAAAAATTAAAATATAATTCAAAATAAAAATAATTAAAAGAGTTACAATACAGAAGGACAAAAAAAAATATAAAAGAAAATACTGTAACAACATATTAAATTAAGAGAAGGCGGATAAAATATTCGATATTTAGACTATAACACAAAGGCTTTGAATATAGTATTTTACCGTTGTGCGGGTAGCACATATTCGAGCGTTTATAATGATGTAAATACATATACACACAAAGATATTCAAATATTGAGGAAATAAAATAAAAATTAACAAAAATAATAAATTAGAATAAAATATAATAATTTTAAATTATATAATAAGATAGCGCATTAAATTAAAGAAGGACTACGCGGGCAAAATAAAATTTCTTTTAACGTTTCTTTTTCAAACATTGTATTGTCTACAACATTTATTTACCCAAAAATGGCAATTCCAAGAAAAAAAATTATCTTCAAATTACTTAATTCGACACATGCATACAAATGTATTCCAAAATGGCGGCAAGTATTAATAAATAATGAAAAAAATTATTGAAAAGAAAATATAAATATAAAAAATAATACTAAAAATGAGAAAAATCAAAATAAGGCAAAAAGAAAAAAAATTAAATTTTGAAAATAAAAATTACAATACAGAAGAAGAAAAAAACAAAATAATAATTCGAAAAATTTACTTCAATTTCACTCAATTTCGTCACTTCGAATGCCCAAGCTGTTACTTAATATTGAGTTCTAGTATTGCAGTTGATTCATATTATTCATGATTTCTACAAATAATACGAAAGTCAGGTATTAATAATAATATAATATACTAAAAATTATGGTGAAAAGGGAAAATCAAATAAAAGCAATATTTTTTTGCTACTCCCACAGATATTTTTTTTATTTAAATTACAAATACATTAACATTACAAATCTCTTTCTAGTATACCATTGAAATATTTAAACTATCCAAAAATCACTGTCTTCGTTCTCCTGAGCAGTGGGGGCGGCGGCGTTGACGGCTTTATCGGCAATGTGAATTAACGCCTGTTGTTACTGTTACTACTAGCCAATACCAGGATTGCCATTGATGGAGATATTCAGTTCAATGCTGTCACGGCTGTATTAGACATAGTGAAAAAAATTATTGAAAAGAAAATATAAATATAAAAAATAATACTAAAAAGGAGAAAAATCAAAATAAGTCAAAAAGAAAAAAATTAAATTTTGAAAATAAAAATTACAATACAGAAGAAGAAAAAAAAAAACAAAATAATAATTCGAAAAATTTACTTCAATTTCACTCAATTTCGTCACTGCGAATGCCCAAGCTGTTACTTAATATTGAGTTCTAGTATTGCAGTTGATTCATATTATTCATGATTTCTACAAATAATACGAAAGACAGGTATTAATAATAATATAATATACTAAAAATTATGGTGAAAAGGGAAAATCAAATAAAAGCCATATTTTTTTGCTGTTCCCACAGATATTTTTTTTATTTAAATTACAAATACATTAAAGTTGATATAATATGTATGTATGTAAAAATCTCTTTCTAGTATACTATTAAAATATTTAAACTATCCGAAAACACTGTTTTCGTTCTCCTGAGCGGTGGGGGCGGCGGCGTTGACGGCTTTGTCGGCAATGTGAATTAACGCCTATTGTTACTGTTACTACTAGTCAATGCCAGGATTGCCATTGATGGAGATATTCAGTTCAATGCTGTGACGGCTGTCCAGCTGTAACTTCAGTGCCTTCCATTCCGTCCAGTTTCTCGGGGGATTGTGAGGGGCTGCAGCTTCTTCGGTCTTTTTATCCTGTGCCGTTTGAGACGTTTAACAACCTCCTCTTTAAGCGCATCGGCTGATGTCAAAACACCGGCATCTTTGTTGTTTGGCGCAATAACACCACCAGGTCCCACTAAGCCAGATGAGACTAGTTTCTGGAAGAGTTCATCAATATTGATTTTATTTAGTGGCGGCAATACTGGTGTTTGTGGTGCCTGCGGTGGTGGCTGTTGGTTGCTGGCCGTCATTGAGCCTGGTGGTACAAATGGTGGACCACCGCTGGGTGGCATCTGCATTAGCCAGGACATTGGGGAATGTATATTGTGGTTTTTGTTGTAGCGGCTATTGTTCATGTTGGGCGGTGGACCATCACTAAAGCCCCTAATACCCTGATGTGGCCATGTCATCGTATTTTGCTTGGTCGTCCATTTGTTAGGCTTCCAATGTCTTTCGCGCTGTGGCCTTCCACGTTGTGGCCACACCCTGTTGTCATATCTACGCGCTTCGTAATTGGACGAGCGTGTTGTTGAGGCGTCGAAATTCGCTGGGTTACTCCTCTTGGGCAAAGGTTCACCCAAATCTTTATTTTGCTTACGATAGTTCATGTTTACTCTTTATTATTGTTTATTTTTTTGTATGTTTTTTATATATATGTTTATATATATTTTTTATGTATGTATTTTTATTTATATATATAATTTTAATTTTTTGTTTATATATTTTTTAATATATTTATTTGTGTATTTTCTTCCAATTTTGTTTTTAAAAAAACAAGCGCATAAATAAATTAAGGCGGAAAGTAGTAATGTTGTCTGAGCGACGGATGTATGGCATCTGATCTACTACTCCTTTCTCTATGCCTTATATAGCCGCTATACAGATAGTATTTATATAGACAACTTTCAACAACAACAACAATATGTGGTTTTCATTCTAGATATACATACAAACATATTAAATTATGGCGGAAAGTATTTAAAATAGTGAAAAAAATTGTTGAAGATAATATTAAAAAACGAAAATTAACAAGAAAATATAAATAATAATAGAAAATAGTAAAAAAGAAGAAAAATCTAAATAATGCAATAAATAGCAAAAATTAAAATGTAATTCAAAATAAGAATAATAAAAAGAGTTACAATACAGAAGGACAAAAAAAATATTAAGGAAAATACTGTTACATAATATGTACATATTAAATTAAGAGAAGGCAGATAAAATATTCGATATTTAGACTATAACACAAAGGCTTTGAATATAGTATTTTACCGTTGTGCGGGTAGCACATATTCGAGCGTTTATAATGATGTAAATACATATACACACAAAGATATTCAAATATTGAGGAAATAAAATAAAAATTAACAAAAAGAATAAATTAGAATAAAATATAATAATTTTAAATTATATAATATGATAGCGCATTAAATTAAAGAAGGACTACTCAGGCAAAATAAAATTTCTTTTAACGTTTCTTTTTCAAACATTGTATTGTCTACAACATTTATTTACCCAAAAATGGCAATTCCAAGAAAAAAAATTATCTTCAAATTACTTATATTCGCAGGCAGTGCAAATATTGACAGCCCACAACAACAATAACAATTTGTGGTTTTAATTCTACACATACATACAAATATATTCCAAAATGGCGGCAAGTATTAGAAATAGTGAAAAAAATTATTGAAAAGAAAATATAAATATAAAAAATAATACTAAAAAGAGAAAAATCAAAATAAGGCAAAAAGAAAAAAATTAAATTTTGAAAATAAAAATTACAACACAGAAGAAGAAAAAAACAAAATAATAATTCGAAAAATTTACTTCAATTTCACTCAATTTCGTCACTGCGAATGCCCAAGCTGTTACTTAATACTGAGTATTAGTATTGCAGTTGATTCATATTATTCATGATTTCTACAAATAATACGAAAGTCTGGTATTCAGAATAATATAATATACTAAAAATTATGGTGAAAAGGGAAAATCAAATAAAAGCAATATTTTTTTGCTGTTCCCACAGATATTTTTTTTATTTAAATTACAAATACATTAAAGTTGATATAATATGTATGTATGTAAAAATCTCTTTCTAGTATACCATTGAAATATTTAAACTATCCAAAAATCACTGCCTTCGTTCTCCTGAGCGGTGGGGGCGTTGACGGCTTTGTCGGCAATGTGAATTAACGCCTGTTGTTACTGTTACTACTAGCCAATGCCAGGATTGCCATTGATGGAGATATTCAGTTCAATGCTGTGACGGCTGTCCTAGCTGTAACTTCAGTGCCTTCCATTCCGTCCAGTTTCTCGGGGGATTGTGAGGGGATGCAGCTTCTTCGGTCTTTTTATCCTGTGCCGTTTGAGACGTTTTAACAGCCTCCTCTTTAAGCGCAGCGGCTGATGTCAAAACACCGGCATCTTTGTTGTTTGGAGCATTAACACCACCAGGTCCCACTAAGCCAGATGAGACTAGTTTCTGGAAGAGTTCATCAATATTGATTTTATTTAGTGGCGGCAATACTGGTGTTTGTGGTGCCTGTTTACTCCTTATTATTGTTTATTTTTTTGTATGTTTTTTATATATATATTTATATATATTTTTTATTTTTTATGTATGTCTTTTTATTTATATACCTATATAATTTTAATTTTTTGTTTATATATTTCTTTAAATATTTATTTGTGTATTTTCTTCCAATTTTGTTTTTAAAAAAACAAGCGCATAAATAAATTAAGGCGGAAAGTAGTAATGTTGTCTGAGCGACGGATGTAAGGCATCTGATCTACTACTCCTTTCTCTATGCCCTATATAGCCGCTATACAGATAGTATTTATATTGACAACTTTCAACAACAACAACAATATGTGGTTTTCATTCTAGATATACATACAAACATTTTAAATTATGGCGGAAAGTATTTGAAATAGTGAAAAAATTTGTTGAAGATAATATTAAAAAACGAAAATTAACAAGAAAATATGAATAATAATAGAAAATAGTAAAATAGAAGAAAAATCAAAATAATGCAAAAACAGCAAAAATTAAAATATAATTCAAAATAAAAATAATTAAAAGAGTTACAATACAGAAGGACAAAAAAAAAATATTAAGGAAAATACTGTTACATAATATGTACATATTAAATTAAGAGAAGGCAGATAAAATATTCGATATTTAGACTATAACACAAAGACTTTGATAGTATTTTACCGTTGTGCGGGTAGCACATATTCGAGCGCTTATAATGATGTAAATACATATACACAAAAAGATATTCAAATATTGAGGAAATAAAATAAAAATTAACAAAAATAATAAATTAGAATAAAATATAATAATTTTAAATTATATAATAAGATAGCGCATTAAATTAAAGAAGGACTACTCAGGCAAAATAAAATTTCTTTTAACGTTTCTTTTTCAAACATTGTATTGTCTACAACATTTATTTACCCAAAAATGGCAATTCCAAGAAAAAAAAATATCTTCAAATTACTTATATTCGCAGGCAGTGCAAATATTGACAGCCTACAACAACAATAACAATTTGTGGTTTTAATTCTACACATACATACACATATATTCCAAAATGGCGGCAAGTATTAGAAATAGTGAAAAAGAATTATTGAAAAAAAAATATAAATATAAAAGTAATACTAAAAAGGAGAAAAATCAAAATAAGGCAAAAAGAAAAAAATTAAATTTTGAAAATAAAAATTACAATACAGAAGAAGAAAAAAACAAAATAATAATTCGAAAAATTTATTTCAATTTCACTCAATTTCGTCACTGCGAATGCCCAAGCTGTTACTTAATATTGAGTTCTAGTATTGCAGTTGATTCATATTATTCATGATTTCTACAAACAAATACGAAAGTCAGGTATTATTAATTATGGTGAAAAGGGCAAATCAAATAAAAGCAATATTTTTTTGCTGCTCCCACAGATATTTTTTTATTTAAATTACAAATACATTAAAGTTGATATAATATGTATGTATGTAAAAATCTCTTGCTAGTATACCATTAAAATATTTAAACTATCCGAAAATCACTGTCTTCGTTCTCCTGAGCGGTGGGGGCGGCGGCGTTGACGGCTTTGTCGGCAATGTGAATTAACGCCTGTTGTTACTGTTACTACTAGCCAATGCCAGGATTGTTATTGATGGAGATATTCAGTTCAATGCTGTGACGGCTGTCCTAGCAGTAACTTCAGTGCCTTCCATTCCGTCCAGTTTCTCGGGGGATTGTGAGGAGCTGCAGCTTCTTCGGTCTTTTTATCCTGTGCCGTTTGAGCCGTTTTAACAGCCTCCTCTTTAAGCGCAGCGGCTGATGTCAAAACACCGGCAGCTTTGTTTTTTGGCGCAATAACACCACCAGGTCCCACTAAGCCAGATGAGACTAGTTTCTCTGCGGTGGTGGCGGTTGGCTGCTGCCCATCATTGAGCCTGGTGTTACAAATGGTGGACCACCGCTGGGTGGCATCTGCATTAGCCAGGACATTGGGGAAGGTATATTGTGGTTTTTGTTGTAGCGGCTATTGTTCATGTTGGGCGGTGGACCACCGCTAAAGCCCCTAATACCCTGATGTGGCCATGTCATCGTATTTTGCTTGGTCGTCCATTTGTTAGACTTCCATCGTCTTTCGCGCTGTGGCCACACCCTGTTGTCATATCTACGCGCTTCGTAATTGGACGAGCGTATTGTTGAGGCGTCGAAATTCGCTCATTTACTCCTCTTGGACAAAGGTTCACCCAAATCTTCATTTTGCTTACGATAGTTCATGTTTACTCTTTATTATTGTTTATTTTTTTGTATGTTTTTTTATATGTGTTTATATATATTTTTTATTTTTTATGTATGTATTTTTATTTATATATATAATTTTAATTTTTTGTTTATATATTTTTTAATATATTTGTTTGTGTATTTTCTTCCAATTTTGTTTTAAAAAAAACCAGCGCATAAATAAATTAAGGTGGAAAGTAGTAATGTTGTCTGAGCGACGGATGTAAGGCATCTGATCTACTACTCCTTTCTCTATGCCTTATATAGCCGCTATACATTTAGTAGTTATATTGACAACTTACAACAATATGTGGTTTTCATTCTAGATATACATACAAACATATTAAATTATGGCCGAAAGTATTTAAAATAGTGAAAAAAATTGTTGAAGATAATATTAAAAAACGAAAATTAACAAGAAAATAAAAATAATAATAGACAATAGTAAAAAAGAAGAAAAATCAAAATAATGCAAAAAATAGCAAAACTTAAAATATAATTCAAAATAAAAATAATTAAAAGAGTTACAATACAGAAGGACAAAAAAAATATATAAAAGAAAATACTGTAACAACATATTAAATTAAGAGAAGGCAGATAAAATATTCGATATTTAGACTATAACACAAAGGCTTTGAATATAGTATTTTACCGTTGCGCGGGTAGCACATATTCGAGTGTTTATAATGATGTAAATACACATACACACTAGGATATTCAAATATTGAGGAAATAAAATAAAAATTAACAAAAATAATAAATAGAATAAAATATAATAATTTTAAATTATATAATAAGATAGCGCATTAAATTAAAGAAGGACTACTCAGGCAAAATAAAATTTCTTTTAACGTTTCTTTTTCAAACATTGTATTGTCTACAACATTTATTTACCCAAAAATGGCAATTCCAAGAAAAAAAAATATCTTCAAATTACTTATATTCGCAGGCAGTGCAAATATTGACAGCCTACAACAACAATAACAATTTGTGGTTTTAATTCTACACATACATACACATATATTCCAAAATGGCGGCAAGTATTAGAAATAGTGAAAAAGAATTATTGAAAAAAAAATATAAATATAAAAGTAATACTAAAAAGGAGAAAAATCAAAATAAGGCAAAAAGAAAAAAATTAAAATTTGAAAATAAAAATTACAATACAGAAGAAGAAAAAAAAAAACAAAATAATAATTCGAAAATTTCTTTTAACGTTTCTTTTTCAAACATTGTATTGTCTACAACATTTATTTACCCAAAAATGGCAATTCCAAGAAAAAAAAATATCTTCAAATTACTTATATTCGCAGGCAGTGCAAATATTGACAGCCTACAACAACAATAACAATTTGTGGTTTTAATTCTACACATACATACACATATATTCCAAAATGGCGGCAAGTATTAGAAATAGTGAAAAAGAATTATTGAAAAAAAAATATAAATATAAAAGTAATACTAAAAAGGAGAAAAATCAAAATAAGGTAAAAAGAAAAAAATTAAATTTTGAAAATAAAAATTACAATACAGAAGAAGAAAAAAACAAAATAATAATTCGAAAAATTTATTTCAATTTCACTCAATTTCGTCACTGCGAATGCCCAAGCTGTTACTTAATATTGAGTTCTAGTATTGCAGTTGATTCATATTATTCATGATTTCTACAAACAAATACGAAAGTCAGGTATTAATAATAATATAATATACTACAAATTATGGCGAAAAGGGCAAATCAAATAAAAGCAATATTTTTTTGCTGCTCCCACAGATATTTTTTTATTTAAATTACAAATACATTAAAGTTGATATAATATGTATGTATGTAAAAATCTCTTGCTAGTATACCATTAAAATATTTAAACTATCCGAAAATCACTGTCTTCGTTCTCCTGAGCGGTGGGGGCGGCGGCGTTGACGGCTTTGTCGGCAATGTGAATTAACGCCTGTTGTTACTGTTACTACTAGCCAATGCCAGGATTGTTATTGATGGAGATATTCAGTTCAATGCTGTGACGGCTGTCCTAGCAGTAACTTCAGTGCCTTCCATTCCGTCCAGTTTCTCGGGGGATTGTGAGGAGCTGCAGCTTCTTCGGTCTTTTTATCCTGTGCCGTTTGAGCCGTTTTAACAGCCTCCTCTTTAAGCGCAGCGGCTGATGTCAAAACACCGGCAGCTTTGTTTTTTGGCGCAATAACACCACCAGGTCCCACTAAGCCAGATGAGACTAGTTTCTCTGCGGTGGTGGCGGTTGGCTGCTGCCCATCATTGAGCCTGGTGTTACAAATGGTGGACCACCGCTGGGTGGCATCTGCATTAGCCAGGACATTGGGGAAGGTATATTGTGGTTTTTGTTGTAGCGGCTATTGTTCATGTTGGGCGGTGGACCACCGCTAAAGCCCCTAATACCCTGATGTGGCCATGTCATCGTATTTTGCTTGGTCGTCCATTTGTTAGACTTCCATCGTCTTTCGCGCTGTGGCCACACCCTGTTGTCATATCTACGCGCTTCGTAATTGGACGAGCGTATTGTTGAGGCGTCGAAATTCGCTCATTTACTCCTCTTGGACAAAGGTTCACCCAAATCTTCATTTTGCTTACGATAGTTCATGTTTACTCTTTATTATTGTTTATTTTTTTGTATGTTTTTTTATATGTGTTTATATATATTTTTTATTTTTTATGTATGTATTTTTATTTATATATATAATTTTAATTTTTTGTTTATATATTTTTTAATATATTTGTTTGTGTATTTTCTTCCAATTTTGTTTTAAAAAAAACCAGCGCATAAATAAATTAAGGTGGAAAGTAGTAATGTTGTCTGAGCGACGGATGTAAGGCATCTGATCTACTACTCCTTTCTCTATGCCTTATATAGCCGCTATACATTTAGTAGTTATATTGACAACTTACAACAATATGTGGTTTTCATTCTAGATATACATACAAACATATTAAATTATGGCCGAAAGTATTTAAAATAGTGAAAAAAATTGTTGAAGATAATATTAAAAAACGAAAATTAACAAGAAAATAAAAATAATAATAGACAATAGTAAAAAAGAAGAAAAATCAAAATAATGCAAAAAATAGCAAAACTTAAAATATAATTCAAAATAAAAATAATTAAAAGAGTTACAATACAGAAGGACAAAAAAAATATATAAAAGAAAATACTGTAACAACATATTAAATTAAGAGAAGGCAGATAAAATATTCGATATTTAGACTATAACACAAAGGCTTTGAATATAGTATTTTACCGTTGCGCGGGTAGCACATATTCGAGTGTTTATAATGATGTAAATACACATACACACTAGGATATTCAAATATTGAGGAAATAAAATAAAAATTAACAAAAATAATAAATAGAATAAAATATAATAATTTTAAATTATATAATAAGATAGCGCATTAAATTAAAGAAGGACTACTCAGGCAAAATAAAATTTCTTTTAACGTTTCTTTTTCAAACATTGTATTGTCTACAACATTTATTTACCCAAAAATGGCAATTCCAAGAAAAAAAAAATATCTTCAAATTACTTATATTCGCAGGCAGTGCAAATATTGACAGCCTACAACAACAATAACAATTTGTGGTTTTAATTCTACACATACATACACATATATTCCAAAATGGCGGCAAGTATTAGAAATAGTGAAAAAGAATTATTGAAAAAAAAATATAAATATAAAAGTAATACTAAAAAGGAGAAAAATCAAAATAAGGCAAAAAGAAAAAAATTAAAATTTGAAAATAAAAATTACAATACAGAAGAAGCAAAAAAAAACAAAATAATAATTCGAAAAATTTACTTCAATTTCACTCAATTTCGTCACTGCGAATGCCCAAGCTGTTACTCAATATTGAGTTCTAGTATTGCAGTTGATTCATATTATTCATGATTTCTACAAATAATACGAAAGTCAGGTATTAATAATAATATAATATACTAAAAATTATGGTGAAAAGGGAAAATCAAATAAAAGCAATATTTTTTTGCTGCTCCCACAGATATTTTTTTTATTTAAATTACAAATACTGCTAGCCAATGCCAGGATTGCCATTGATGGAGATATTCAGCTCAATGTTGTGACGGCTGTCCTAGCTGTAACTTCAGTGCTTTCCATTCCGTCCAGTTTCTCGGGGGATTGTGAGGAGCTGCAGCTTCTTCGCTCTTTTTATCCTGTGCCGTTTGAGACGTTTTAACAGCCTCCTCTTTAAGCGCAGCGGCTGATGTGAAAACACCGGCATATTTGTTGTTTGGCGCAATAACACCACCAGGTCCCACTAAGCCAGATGAGACTAGTTTCTGGAAGAGTTCATCAATATTGATTTTATTTAGTGGCGGCAATAATGGTGTTTGTGGTGCCTGCGGTGGTGGCGGTTGGCTGCTGCCCATCATTGAGCCTGGTGTTACAACTAGTGGACCACCGCTGGGTGGCATCTGCATTAGCCAGGACATTGGGGAATGTATATTGTGGTTTTTGTTGTAGCGGCTATTGTTCATGTTGGGCGGTGGACCACCGCTAAAGCCCCTAATGCCCTGATGTGGCCATGTCATCGTATTTTGCTTGGTCGTCCATTTGTTAGGCTTCCAACGTCTTTCGCGCTGTGGCCTTCCACGTTGTGGCCACACCCTGTTGTCATATCTACGCGCTTCGTAATTGGACGAGCGTGTTGTTGAGGCGTCGAAATTCGCTGGTTTACTCCTCTTGGGCAAAGGTTCACCCAAATCTTTATTTTGCTTACGATAGTTCATGTTTACTCTTTATTATTGTTTATTTTTGTGTATGTTTTTTATATATATGTTTATATATATTTTTTATTTTTTATGTATGTATTTTTATTTATATATATAGTTTTAATTTTTTGTTTATATATTTTTTAATATATTTATTTGAGTATTTTCTTCCAATTTTGTTTTTAAAAAAACAACCGCATAAATAAATTAAGGCGGAAAGTAGTAATGTTGTCTGAGCGACGGATGTAAGGCATCTGGTCTACTGCTCCTTTCTGTATGCCTAGGGGCTATATATACAGATAGTATATATATTGTCAGCTAACAACAACAACAACAATATGTGGTTTTCATTCTAGATATACATATAAACATATTAAATTATGGCGGAAAGTATTTAAAATAGTGAAAAAATTATTGAAGATAATATTAAAAAACGAAAATTAACAAGAAAATATAAATAATAATAGAAAATAGTAAAAAAGAAGAAAAATCAAAATAATGCAAAAAATAGCAAAAATTTACACATAATTCAAAACAAAAATAATTAAAAGAGTTACAATACAGAAGGACAATAAAAAAAATATAAAAGAAAATACTGTAACAACATATTTAATTAAGAATAGGCAGATGAAATATTCGATATTTAGACTATAACACAAAGGCTTTGAATATAGTATTTTACCGTTGTGCAGGTAGCACATATTCGAGCGTTTATAATGATGTAAATACATATACACACAAAGATATTGAAATATTGAGGAAATAAAATAAAAATTAAAAAAAATAATAAATTAGAATAAAATATAATAATTTTAAATTATATAATATGATAGCGCATTAAATTAAAGAAGGACTACTCAGGCAAAATAAAATTTCTTCTAACGTTTCTTTTTCAAACATTGTATTGTCTACAACATTTATTTACCCAAAAATGGCAATTCCAAGAAAAAAAATTATCTTCAAATTACTTATATTCGCAGGCAGTGCAAATATTGACAGTCTACAGCAACAATAACAATTTGTGGTTTTAATTCTACACATACATACAAATGTATTCCAAAATGGCGGCAAGTATTAGAAATAGTGAAAAAAAAGACCCCAAGTCTAAGGCCTTGAAGTCTTCACAGCAACAACAACAACAATAACATCATCATCATCAACAACCACAACAATAGCAACAACAACAATAACATCATCAACAACAACAACAACAGCAGCAGCAGCAACAACAACAACAAAAACAACAACAACAACAACAACAACAACAACAACAACAACAACAATAACAATAACACCAACAACAACATCAACAACAACACTAACACCAACAACAGCAACAACCATAACAACAACAAGTTATCTACACATATATATATATATATATATATATATATATATATATAGTTAATATATATATACATACATTTAAGTACATATACTTATAATTAATTAAATATATATAGATATACATATATTAATATAAATGCACATATATATACACAGATATAGATATATATCTACGTATGAATATAAAATATGAATTTTAAATATTTGAACTAAGCAAGCATTAAGCACAGCAAGACGTCGCTGTTAAGTAGGGCAAAGAAGAATAGGCGATAGGCCTACCAACAACGTAATGCGTAACTGTCCACCTGCAGGCAGAGTTTAGTATAAAAAGGGCAGCATCAGCAGTGATCAGACACTTCTGTTTGTGCTGTCGTAGCTAGAGTATATGGTGTGACGTGCAAACGCTACTAATAGGAGTAGATAGAAATATATGGTGTGACGTGAAAACGCTGCCAATAGAATTATATGGTGAGTCGTGAAAACGCTGCCAGTACGATACAATTAAGATATACGGTGTGACGTGAAAACGCTGCCAGTACGATACAACTAAGATATATGGTGTGTCGTGAAAACGCTGCCAGTAGAAAATATAGAAAATAAAGATAAGTGTGTAACATTAGAACCACTCGTGTTGTCCTTTACTTTCCTCTTTTGGAATCAACATTATAGGAGAGACCCATAATCCGGCTGAGTGATAGCCCAGCTATAGACCGGAGAACCGGGTTAGTTACAACTGGCGCCCAACGTGGGGCCCTTATAAATCGAGGAAAATAAGGGTCAAGTATTAAGGACCAAAAGTGAAGTGTAGTGTAGTGAAGTAGGAAACACGAGTGCACACGAGTACGAGTGATAGTGACACAAAATACATATAAAAGTGATAGAGACACAAGTGCGAGGCACAATAACATTGAAAAAAGAGAAAACGTAGAAAAAAAAATATACAGATATAATGGTAAAAGTAAATTGGGTTTATTACCTCAACAAGGAGGAACTCGTACAATGCGCGACCGAGTTCGGCTTGTCGAATACAGGCACCGTCGACGAATTGAGAAAACGCCTTGCTACATTCCTACAGGAGGAGGGTGAAAACGAGAGTCTGCGTGATCGGGTCACAGACTTATCATTAAGGCACGCAAAAGTGTTAGTATCCGCAAACACACCGGCACCGAAGCAGAAGGAATCGCTGCAGTTGCCGCAGGTACAGCAACCAAGTAACGACAACAGTACGGGAATGTCACCTCGTATGGTAGAGGCGTATACCCACGTCTACCCACAGTTGTCCAACTCATCAGTGATGGATCGTGTACGTAAGTGGGGTGTGAGATACGACGGCGGCAAGGACCCACTGGGTTTCATCGAACGCGTCGAGGAACTAACACACGGCTACGAAGTCGAATTAAACGCACTACCGAGAGCTTTACCGGAGCTGCTCAAGGATAGAGCCTTAGTATGGCTTCGAAATAACCACGGGCAATGGCAAGACTGGGAAACCTTCAAACGGGACTTCCTAAAGTTTTTCTTAAATTCTCGTTATTTTGAACGGCTGGATGACGAAATCAGGCAACGTGTGCAACGTCCAAAAGAAGAATTTAAAGATTATGTACTCGCTCTCCAAGGGTTAATGAGACATTCGGAGTACACACCTACACAAAAGCTCAGACGGATATACCGGAATTGCAGAAGCGAATACCAGCTGTACATAAAAGAGTGTGAGTTCCGTACCCTAACCGAATCATCATGCGAGAAAGAGAACCATCGAGAGCTGCGGTTAGAACAATGCTACCCAGAAGAAATGAAGAGCGTAACTATACGATTAGAGAAGAACAGCGTCGAGAAAATTACACTCTACCAGTTCGACATTACGAGTATGCACCCACAAGAGAGGCGCCGACGCCACGACCACACCAGATGAACCAGCAGCCTAGAAGCGAGGAACCCAGCCGAATAAACCCACGAACGGCGTGTAGACGATGTGGCGAGAATGGGCACTTCGCCTATGAGTGCCAGAACGCCATTCAACAGTTCTTCTGGACATCCGGGCGGAGAAACATCCGAACGCAAGAATGCTGCCGCGCGGGCCCGGGAAACGGCCAGCGGCCCCATTCACTGCGGGGGGAAGGGTCGCCAGCATCGCAACCTCGCAACCGAAACAACCATGCTTGAAGCAAACCGGAGGGCGCATAGTCGCCACAGCAGCCGTAGGGAGAAAACCCGTGCTAGCGACAATCGATACTGGAGCAACTCCAAGCTTCATCAGCAAGAAGGTGGCAGAATCGCTAAAAGTGGGACCGACAAGAAGAGTGTTCAAGAAGGTGGTGATGGGAGATGGTAGACCGAGAGCGGTCACCGAAGCATTGGAAGCAGTAATACAAATAGGCGGCGAAGAACACACGAACGAGCTACTTGTCCTGCCAGGTCTAGTCGACGACGTCGTCCTCGGGACAGACTACCTGGCAAAAGCCAACACAACCATTAGCTGCGGAGGGAAGTCAATGAGGTTAAAGGCAGAGGGTGAGACTCGAAAGAAAATCGCATGCACGTCAATGAACATGTACGAGGTAAAACAACTCGAGAAGGCGAGGATAGTACCCGAACCACACGTAAGCACCACGAACACGAAAGAGGCCGATGCATTCCTGAAGAAGGAGTTACTAGCATTCGACAAAATTACCGGTACGACAAATATGTCGTCACACAAGATCATCATGAAAGACGACCGACCCATAAAGCAACGATACTTTCCGAAAAACCCGAAAATGCAAGAGATAATAAACAAGGAGATAGATGAGCTCATTGAAAAGGGGTGTATAGAGCCGTCCCGTAGTCCACACTGCGCACCAATCGTACTAGTGAAGAAGAAGAACGGGAAATGGAGACTATGCGTTGACTACCGCCAGCTCAACGCGCGTTCAGTACCAGACGCCTACCCCCTCCCCCGAATACACCACATATTAGATCGCTCAAGGAGCGCGAAATTCATTAGCTGTCTTGATTTAAAGAACGGCTACTGGCAAATCCCGATGGAGGAAGAGAGTAAGCCGTATACAGCATTTCCCGTACCGGGCCGGGGACTATTCCAATGACCTTCCAAAGGACCTGGACAGAGTCATTGGGCCAGAACTAGAGCCGCACGCATTTGCCTACTTAGATGACATCATCATCACGAGCTCAACGTTAGAACAACACATGAAACACCTAAGAGAGGTATTCCGCCGATTACGATTGGCGAACCTGAAAATCAACCCAGAGAAATGTGAATTCTTCAAAAGGAGCCTGAAATACCTAGGGCACGTAGTTAGCGATGAAGGAATTCATACGGATCCCGACAAGATTGCGGCGATTAAGGAACTGACACCACCAACGAATACACGAGAATTTAGACGATTCCTAGGCATAGCGTCATGGTACCGACGATTTGTGGCAGATTTCTCACGCACTGCCCACTCGCTGACGGTGTTACTCAAGAAGGGTTGTCGATGGAAATGGAACGAGGAACAACAAACCGCATTCGAAGAGTTAAACAAGGCACTAACGGAGGCACCTGTATTAGCCTGTTCAGACTTCTCGCAGAGATTCACCCTACAAACAGATGCCACCGATTTTGGACTAGGTGCAGTCCTAACGCAGGAACTGGAAGGAGGCGAACGAGTGATCGCATACGCCAGTAGACGACTGAATAAAGCAGAGCAGAACTACTCAGCAACCGAGAAAGAATGTCTGGCCATCGTGTGGGCCGTTCGCAAAATGCGCCCGTATCTAGAAGGTTACTCGTTCACAGTAATCACCGATCATCTGTCCCTAAAATGGCTGAACGCTATCGAGAGCCCCTCAGGTCGTATCGCAAGATGGGCACTAGAAGTGCAGCAACACACGTTTGATATCAAATACCGTAAGGGCCGGCTAAACATTGTCGCAGACGCACTATCTCGTCAGCCACAGGAAGAGCGTTTGAACATACTGGTCGAAGGAAAAGAAACAACCGACTGTAAGTGGCTAAAGGCTAAAATAGAAGAGGTGAAGACGGCTCCGGAGAAATTCCCAGACTATACACTGCAAGAAGGGGAATTATACAGGCACATAGCCGTACAAATAGATGAGGAAGACGCGATCCCGTGGAAGCTTTGCGTCGCATCACCACTACGTCAGAGAGTCCTGAAAGAAGTTCACGACAGTCCCAGCGCCGGCCACATGAGCGTTAGGAAAACTATCGCGAAAGCAACAGCACGGTATTACTGGCCGGGGATGTTCAGGGACATCAAGAGGTATGTCCAACAGTGCCCTACGTGTCAGATATATAAACCAAGCCAACAACAAGCCGCGGGTAAGATGTTAACCCAAATTGCCGAGGAACCCTGGGCAACAGTATGCGCAGACTTTATAGGCCCACTCCCACGGTCAAAGCATGGAAATACGACGATACTGGTGTTCATCGATAAATCTTCGAAGTGGGTAGAGATCGTACCGTTGAGGAAAGCGACAGCCGAAGGCCTCATCAAGGCGTTTAAAGAACGCATACTCGCCCGATTTGGGGTGCCAAAGATTATGATCACCGACAACGGAACCCAGTTTACAAGCAAAGAGTTCAAAAGGTTACTCCAAGGATACGGAGTAAAACGCCAATTAACCGCACCATACACACCGCAAGAAAACCCGACGGAGAGGGCAAACAGAAACATCAAACGAATGCTAGCACAGTTTACGGGAAAAGACCAGAAGTATTGGGATGAAAGTTTACCAGAAATAACACTAGCGCTAAATACGAGCACATGTGAGGGTACTGGATTCAGTCCTGCATTTTTAATACAAGGCCGGGAACCACGGATACCGAAAGCACTATACGACGAATCCACATTTGGCACAGGCGAGATAACCACAACCCCGGCAGACAAGGCGGTAAAGGTGCGAGAAATATTCAAAATGGTACGAAGAAACCAACAAAAGGCATCAATTGAACAGGCTCGACATTACAATTTACGTCGACGAAGGTGGCACCCGAAGATAGGGGACCGAGTCCTCGTGAAGGAGCATCATTTATCGAAGGCGAACGAAAACTTCGCAGCTAAGTTAGCACCGAGATACGGCGGACCATTCAGGGTAACGAATTTCGTATCACCAGTAATCGTCGAATTAGACAGGAAGCATAATGGAAAAAGAAGAACTGCGCACCTAGGTGAACTCAAACCGTATCACGCTGGAGACGATGACGGAAGCAAAATAATAGGCGCCCGAAGCAACACTCCCCGGCAAGCATCCGAGCCTAATTCGACGCAAGGCGAAGAATAGGTAAACTTTAGCTTCAAGCTAAAATGTGATAACTCGGCAGTTGCTAAACAAGGGAGCATCTGCCAAATAAGAGGGTATTTGTCATACAGGAGGGCAATTTACCAAATAGGGAGGCAATCGCCAAGTAAGGAGTGACCAATCCCAAACCGAAGAATCAGAGAAGAAGAAGCCGAAGAAAACAGAGAAGAAGAAACCGAAGAAACAGAGAAGAAGAGACCGAAGAAATAAAAGAAACCGAAGAAACAAAGAAAGAGCCGAAAATAGTGAAGAACGAGAAAGAAGATGAAGAAGAAGAAAAAAAAGCACACACAGAAGAAGAAGAAGAAGAAGAAGAAAACAAAACCAGAAGTCCAACCGAAGTCAATAAGAATAATAATAAAAATAATAATAGGAATAATAACAATAATAATAATAATAATAATAAAAATAATACTAACAATAATTATGGCAATAACAAAAAAAAAATAATAATAATAATAATAATAATAAAATATTATTATTATTATAACATAAAATATTATATAAAGGAAGATAATCCGCATAACATAAAATATTATATAAAACGGAAAATCCGCAGAACAAAAATCCCTGTCGTTGAACATGTACACAACATTGCCCAACACTTAAAGAATTTGAAAACACTAACAAAGCCAGAGGGCAGTAAACTTAAATTTGGAAAGCGCAACAACAAAATGCAAGAAAGGAAAATTACAGTTTGTTACATTAGAAAATCACAGAGTAGCGAGCCTATTATAAAAGGACATAGCACATAGGCAAACAAAACATTTAATAGCGATCAACAAGCAATAGATATGTTCAAGGCAACAAGTACCTGCGATTCACTAAAAGTGCGCATACGTCGCCTAACCGAGGCGGAAATAAACAAGGCGCGGAACGAAGCCGAGGAGACAAGCAGTGAAGCTAGTACAATCGAGTTCGTCGCCAACGAGGAAGTAATAATATCAAGCGACAGCGAGGCAGAAGAAGAATACGATGTAGTGAGGGCCCCGACGCCGATAATAATCTCGTCGGACGAAGAAGAGGAAGACACCAGAAGAGGAGAAATTAAAATATCGGAGGAAGACAGCCAGCGATTGGGCGAAGGGTACATCGAATACACCCGACGTGTCACGATGACCATGAAAATCTACAACGACCAAACCGAACCTCAACAACAACAACGTGCGATTAAAGATGCGACAGCGGTAGGCGAAGAAGACCACGACATCGAGGAGGAGACTGCGCTCACCCTGTTAGCGGAGGAAGACCGCGGGTTGGAGCAATGGCTGAGGGAGATTGCGGACAACGAAGAACAGCAGGCCGAACCAGGGGTAGTCAGCATAATCGAAAGATGGCTTCAACAGTCAACAGAAGCAACAACAACACCATCAGGCTGGCGAAATTTCACGAGAGTCGACCCGCTACCGATGGAACTCGTCACAAAAATCCGAGAAAGGGTACAGCAACAACCTGGTAAACGACAGACGTTCCGGCACTAGGCAAGAGGCGTCTGGTACCGCGTAAGAGTCACAGGAGCCGATGTGATAACCATCACGTGTCCTTACGGGAAGTAAAGGGGGGGTGTGAAGACCCCAAGTCTAAGGCCTTGAAGCCTTCACAGCAACAACAACAACAATAACATCATCATCAACAACAACAACAACAACAACAACAATAGCAACAATAACATCAACGTCAACAACAACAACAACAACAACAACAACAAAAGCAACAACAAGTTATCTACATATATATACATATATATAGTTAATACATACATACATACATTGAAGTACATATACTTATAATTAATTATATATATATAGATATACATATATGTATGTATGTACATATATATACATAGATATAGATATATATATACGTGTGAATATAAAATATGAATTTTAAATATTTGAACTAAGCAAGCATTAAGCACAGCAAGCCGTCGCTGTTAAGTAGGGCGAAGAAGAATAGCCGATAGACCTACCAACAACGTAATGCGTAACTGTCCACCTGCAGGCAGAGTTTAGTATAAAAAGGGCAGCATCAGCAGTAATCAAACACTTCTGTTTGTGCTGTCGGAGCTAGAGTATATGGTGTGACGTGCAAACGCTACCAATAGGAGTAGATAGAAATATATGGTGTGACGTGAAAACGCTGCCAATAGAATTATATGGTGTGTCGTGAAAACGCTGCCAGTACGATACAATTAAGATATACGGTGTGACGTGAAAACGCTGCCAGTACGATACAACTAAGATATATGGTGTGTCGTGAAAACGCTGCCAGTAGAAAATATAGAAAATAAAGATAAGTGTGTAACATTAGAACCACTCGTGTTGTCCTTTACTTTCCTCTTTTGGAATCAACATTATAGGAGAGACCCATAATCCGGCTGAGTGATAGCCCAGCTATAGACCGGAGAACCGGGTTCGTTACAATATATTTTTTAATATATTTGTTTGTGTATTTTCTTCCAATTTTGTTTTTAAAAAAACAAGCGCATAAATAAATTAAGGCGGAAAGTAGTAATGTTGTCTGAGCGACGGAGGTAAGGCATCTGATCTACTATTCCTTTCTCTATGCCTTATATAGCCGCTATACAGATAGTAGTTATATTGACAACTTACAACAACAACAACGATATGTGGTTTTCATTCTAGATATACATATAAACATATTAAATTATGGCGGAAAGTATTTAAAATAGTGAAAAAAATTATTGAAGATAATATAAAAAAACGAAAATTTACAAGAAAATATAAATAATAATAGAAAATAGTAAAAAAGAAGAAAAATCAAAATAATGCAAAAAATAGCAAAAATTAACACATAATTCAAAATAAATATAATTAAAAGAGTTACAATACAGAAGGACAAAAAAATATAAAAGAAAATACTGTAACAACATATTAAATTAAGAGAAGGCAGATAAAATATTCGATATTTAGACTATAACACAAAGGCTTAGAATATAGTATTTTACCGTTGTGCGGGTAGCACATATTCGAGCGTTTATAATGATGTAAATACATATACACACAAAGATATTCAAATATTGAGGAAATAAAATAAAAATTAACAAAAATAATAAATTAGAATAAAATATAATAATTTTAAATTATATAATAAGATAGCGCATTAAATTAAAGAAGGACTACTCATGCAAAATAAAATTTCTTTTAACGTTTCTTTTTCAAACATTGTATTGTCTACAACATTTATTTACCCAAAAATGGCAATTCCAAAAAAAAAAAATATCTTCAAATTACTTATATTCGCAGGCAGTGCAAATATTGACAGCCTACAACAACAATAACAATTTGTGGTTTTAATTCGACACATACATACAAATATATTCCAAAATGGCGGCGGAAATAGTGAAAAAAATTATTGAAAAGAAAATATAAATATAAAAAATAATACTAAAAATGAGAAAAATCAAAATAAGGCAAAAAGAAAAAAATTAAATTTTGCAAATAAAAATTACAATACAGAAGAAGAAAAAAACAAAATAATAATTCGAAAAATTTACTTCAATTTCGCCACTGCGAATGCCCAAGCTGTTACTCAATATTGAGTTCCAGTATAGCAGTTGATTCATATTATTCATGATTTCTACAAATAATATGAAAGTCAGGTATTAATATTATAATATACTAAAAATTATCGTGAAAAGGGAAAATCAAATAAAATCAATATTTTTTTGCTGCTCCCACAGATATTTTTTTATTTAAATTACAAATACATTAAAGTTGATATAATATGTATGTATGTAAAAATCTCTTTCTAGTATACCATTAAAATATTTAAACTATCCGAAAATCAGTGTCTTCGTTCTCCTGAGCGATGGGGGCGGCGGCGTTGACGGCTTTGTCGGCAATGTGAATTAACGCCTGTTGTTACTGTTACTACTATCCAATGCCAGGATTGCCATTGATGGAGATATTCAGTTCAATGTTGTGACGGCTGTCCTAGCTGTAACTTCAGGGCCTTCCATTCCGTCCAGTTTCTCGGGGGATTGTGAGGAGCTGCAGCTTCTTCGGTCTTTTTATCCTGTGCCGTTTGAGACGTTTTAACAGCCTCCTCTTTAAGCGCAGCGGCTGATGACAAAACACCGACAGCTTTGTTGTTTGGCGCAATAACACCATCAGGTCCCACTAAGCCAGATGAGACTAGTTTCTGGAAGAGTTCATCAATATATATTTTGTATGGTCGTCCATTTGTTAGGCTTCCAACGTCTTTCATGCTGTGGCCTTCAACGTTGTGGCCACACCCTGTTGTCATATGTACGCGCTTCGTAATTGGACGAGCATATTGTTGAGGCGTCGAAATTCGCTGGTTTACTCCTCTTGGGCAAAGGTTCACCCAAATCTTTATTTTGCTTACGATAGTTCATGTTTACTCTTTATTATTGCTTATTTTTTTGTATGTTTTTTATATATATGTTTATATAAATTTTTTATTCTTTATGTATGTATTTTTATTTATATATATAATTTTAATTTTTTGTTTATATATTTTTTTTTTTTTTGTTTTTTTTTTTTTTTGTATAATGTTTTATTGAATCTTTCCTTTTTGGAAACCTACAACAATTTCTAAAATCTTAAAGCTAATTCTTATTCCTAGAACAAGTTAATCATTATCACTGTATAGATTAACAAAGTAAGCAAAGTACAATAAATTACGAATATAACTTAGATTTATCAAAGAATGTGTTTATATATTGTAGATATCATTAGGTATACCAAACACTCATAACAAAAGATATACCATAAAGGATAATTTGAAGTAAATTATAATATCATGAAGGATATATGCGGAGCGCAACTCCGATGTAGAATAATTGGATGCGGCAGAGCCCTTAGTCACAGTTCAAACGTAAATCCTTTCTCTTTAATCGTTTAGGGTAGTTCTGCTGTAATAATTTTTTAGCTAGAAAGTTTGGGTGGTGAGATAACCTTAATGAGTAATTTTTAAGCAGTTTCTCTATTTCCTCGGTGACGGTTTTAATCCCGAGATCTTTGTGAATTGCGGAGTTTTTTACATATCAAGGGGCTTTGCATATTGATCTTAAGGTTTTAGAATGCAGTCTTTGAATTCTATCCAGGCTAGATTTAGATGCTGAACCCCAAATTTGGATCCCGTACGTCCAAGATGGCTTTATTAGCATATTAAAAAGTAAAACTTTGTTTTCTAGACTTAGTTTGGACTTAGAGCCTACAATCCAATGCAAGTTCGCAATTTTCAATTTGGTTTGAGTAATCTTTTTGTCTATGTGGTTTTTCCAGGTGAGTCTTTTATCCAATGTAACTCCCAGGTAGGTAACGAATTCTTTCTGAGGTATTGTATCCCCATTTATAGAGATTGAAGGACATGTGTCTTTTTTTAGGGTAAATGTTACTTGTATACACTTAGACTCATTGACTTTAATTTTCCAAGTTGTTAGCCACTCTTCTATTACTTTTAAATGTTCTTGTAATCTGTAGCTGGCTGTCATGGGTTTTGAATGGACACTAAGTATTGCTGTATCATCCGCAAAAGTTGATGTGATGAGGTTTCGGTTTGTGGGAAGATCGTTCGTATAAATTAAATATAAGACGGGCCCTAAAACACTTCCTTGTGGAACACCAGCAAATATTTCATAGGATTCGGTGGTGTAACTTTTTTGCCTAACACGAAATTTTCTACCAATAAGAAAGCTTTCTAAGACATCATAAATTTCTACGGGAAGCGTAACTTTCAGCTTGTATAATAGACCATCTAACCAAACTTTGTCAAATGCCTGGGCAACATCGAGGAACACTGCAGTACAATATTGCTTGTTTTCAAACGCTGATCTTATGTGTGCTACGATTCTATGCACCTGCTCTATTGTGCTGTGTTTTTCTCTAAACCCGAATTGGTGGCATGGTATGGTCTGTTCCGATTCTAAAATCGGTAATATTTTTATTAATAAAAGTTTTTCGAAGATTTTTGAGAATACCATAATTAAGCTAATAGGCCTGTAGGAGCCCACCAAAGATGGATCTTTATAATCTCCGAAAGCTTCCAGGATTTAGGAAAATAGTGTAGTCTCAATATACTATTAAATATACAAAGCATGTGTTTAATTGCCACATTTGGAAGCTCTTTTATCATATCACCCGTTATTCTGTCGTATCCAGGAGCTTTCTTTTTCTTTATGTCGTTAGTAATAACATCTTTAAGTGATTTAAAATTAAATTGAATAAAATTTTTATCTGGATTTGCACGAAATTTTGGAAGAGATTTGTATCCAATATTTGGTGTAAATACAGTGGAATGATGCATGGCAAATAAGATACCCTTTTCCTGGTCGCTTCGAGCCCACTCACCATTGTGAGTTCTCAATGGAGGGTCGAAAGTGACGGGACTTTTGAAACTCTTAACTTTTCGCCACAAAGAGTAGTTGGTATCAGATGTAGCTGACAGAGATTGTACGGACTTTTGGAATTCGTTTTCCTTTTTTTGTTTCAGGACATCCCGAAGCATTTTTATGCATATATTGAGCTCATTTTTTAAGGCCGGGGAACGAAACCTCTGCCAATCTCTCCTTAGTTGTCTTTTTTGGTTACCAGACTTGTAATGTCTTTACCCTTAAGACCGTTGAAAATTTGTCTTCTATGAGTGTTAGATGGGCCGCAATGCTGCCAAATGAAGTAATGTTGAAAAGCCATCAACTGCATTGTCGACATCTGCTATTGATTTTAGAGGAATGAGCGATTTTAGATGCGCGCTAATGAATTTTCTGTATTTAAGCCAATTTGTAAATTTATTGGTTAAGCCCAGCTGTAAGTCATTGAAAACTGGAATTATTTTAATGGAACATAGACAAGGCGAGTGATCAGATGATAAGTCGAAAAGGGGTTTTACGCTTACTTGTGCTCTACTGATACCACAAGTTACTCCAAAGTCAATCAAATCTGGGGTTTTGCTGAGATCAGTTGGCCAGTATGTTCGCTGACCGGTAGATATAACGTCGAAACCGTTATTTTGAATGGCTTTATATAAATTTCTACCCTTTGGAGATATTAACCCAGATCCCCAGAAGGAATGTTTTGCGTTGTAATCACCTGCTACTAGAAACCGTTTACCAAGTTTAGAGAAGAAATCAGTAAATTGAGTTTCTGATATGTTGTATCGGGGCGGACAATATATGGCGGAAATGTTTATTCCACCAGAAGTATCATATATGTGAACTGAGGTAGCGTGTAGGTAGTCTTTACAGTACTCTTCCATTATATAATGTTTAATTTTTTGCCTGATAAGTATTCCAGTTCCACCGCGCGCTTTCCCTGTCATAAAACAGAAATGTATCAATATTGAAGTTGTTAAATTTGGTCAAATGAGTTTCGGAGATTAGCATTATATCTATTGCTTGATTTTCTAAGAAGAGTTGAAGTTCACTTTTGTGTTGGACCAATCCGTTGGCATTCCAATAACATATCTTAAGGTCGTTCATGGCTTAGACAATATCGCTTGAAGGAGGAGATTTTGATTTCGAATTAAATCTTGCATCATACTTTGCATTGATGTCATATGTACTTGCATCATGCGTATAAAGCAGTTTAGCGTATTTTCAAGTGAGTTAACAGACGGAACGGACGGGATGGACGTTTCTTGTGTTGTGAACTGAGGTACACCTTTTAAAGCTTGGGCGTAGGATATAAAGTTGGTATTAGTAGGCTTTGTTTCGGTAACTTTTGATTGAGGCTGAGGGTGAGGCTGAGAGGCAGGAAAGTTGCTAGAAGCCTTCTTACTGCCCTTGCCTTTTAGAGAAATATATATTGGACAACCCCTGTAATTGGCGGTGTGATTTTCGCCGCAATTGCTACATTTTTTAGACTCAGGGGTTGTTTTAGATTTCATACAGTCTTTTGAACTGTGTAAATCTCCACAAATGACACATTCTTGACAATTATGGCACTGAACAGGACCTGTTCGCTTATGTGGTTCTTCCACGGAAATACGACGGTGAAGAAGGTACCGTAGTTTGTAAATGGGATGAACTTCTCCCTTTTTTAAGAGCTGGAAATCTGGCTCAATATCAACCCTAAACATTGGCTGAGGTATGTTAGCCTTATCTTTCAAGGCACTTTCTATCTCCAAGGGACTTACACTGTGTTCAATGCCCTTTGGAATGACTGCTAAGCTACGACTACTTTTGAGCTGGAAGGTATAGAAGGACTTCTTTTCCTTTTCGAAATTATCTGCCACCTTGCGATAGCTATCTTCTCCGTAGGTTTGCACTTTCACTTCCTGAATATTTCCCTTTTTAATTGGGACTACATGGAAGTTATTTTTTCTAATTAGATCTATCAAGGTTGCTAGAGTTCGCTTCTCTAAGATAAATTGGCGGCGGCTTGGACGTTTTCTGCACACGCGCTTGATCATCAGCATCAGAAAGCATTTGAAATCGATTATTGCTTGTGCTGTCTTTTTCTCTTGTAGTTTTGACAATTTTGCTTTGATTTTGTTCATTTTTTGGGATGACCGTTTCCTTTTCACAAGAATGTAGCGATCGATTCCCGTTTGAATTACTGCTTTCTTTGCAGCGCTGTTTTCGGTAAAGTCTTGCGTTTCGACTCTAGAAGGAGCTGGAGGAGTTGCGGTAATCGGCGATTGAGCCCATGAAGGGGCTGGTAAAGTAGTCCTAGAAGGGACTACAAGAGCAGAGGGCTCAATTTCCAATCGTTGTATTCGCTGTTGGTGCTGTTGTTGTGGCGCTTGTTGTTGCTGTTGGCTTTAGTTGACGTTTCCACGTTGTGGTGACCGATTTAGTCCCATTTTTACAAAATGACCAATTTAGTCCCAAAAAAAACCAGTGGATTTTGCAACACAGCTTTTTGGCAACTCTAATTTGGAAACGGCAGGAGCAAATGCAAATTTTCCTGCATACTTTTAGGCGCCTTTCTTTAATACCAGAGCTTTTTTTATATATGTTTTATTATTATAATTAATATATTTGCCTCTGTTTAACTAGTGTGAACTATTTATTTATTTATTTTATATTATTTAGTTTTGATGAAGCGCCAATCCATGCAAATAACACAATTTGTTATTTACAAGGTTTCACTTTCACTTCACTTTGTTCAGTTACAGAGGAGTCACTTGTCTGAATTAGTTTATGTAGTTTGCACAGTATATTTTATTTAAAAATTTAAAATAAATATAGAGCACAGTCACTTTCACGTTTTCACTCGCAAGAGTTGCCAGACGAAAATATATATATATTTTTAATATATTTATTTGTGTATTTGTGTATTTTCTTCCAATTTTGTTTTTAAAAAAACAAGCGCATAAATAAATTAAGGCGGAAAGTAGTAATGTTGTCTGAGCGACGGATGTAAGGCATCTGATCTACTACTCCTTTCTCTATGCCTTTTATAGCCGCTATACAGATAGTAGTTATAATGACAACTTACAACAACAACAACAACAATGTGTGGTTTTCATTCTAGATATACATACAAACATATTAAATTATGGCGGAAAGCATTTAAAATAGTGAAAAAAAATTGTTGAAGATAATATTAAAAAACGAAAATTAACAAGAAAATATAAATAATAATAGAAAATAGTAAAAAAGAAGAAAAATCAAAATAATGCAAAAATAGCAAAAATTAAAATATAATTCAAAATAAAAATAATTAAAAGAGTTACAATACAGAAGGACAAAAAAAAAATATTAAGGAAAATACTGTTACATAATATGTACATATTAAATTAAGAGAAGGCAGATAAAATATTCGATATTTAGACTATAACACAAAGGCTTTGAATATAGTATTTTACCGTTGTGCGGGTGGCACATATTCGAGCGTTTATAATGATGTAAATACATATACACACAAAGATATTCAAATATTGAGGAAATAAAATAAAAATTAACAAAAATAATAAATTAGAATAAAATATAATAATTATAAATTATATAATATGAAAGCGCATTAAATTAAAGAAGGACTACTCAAGCAAAATAAAATTTCTTTTAACGTTTCTTTTTCAAACATTGTATTGTCTACAACATTTATTTACCCAAAAATGGCAATTCCAAGAAAAAAAATTATCTTCAAATTACTTATATTCGCAGGCAGTGCAAATATTGACAGCCTACAACAACAATAACAATTTGTGGTTTTAATTCGACACATACATACAAATGTATTCCAAAATGGCGGCAAGTATTAATAAATAGTGAAAAAAATTATTGAAAAGAAAATATAAATATAAAAAATAATACTAAAAAGAGAAAAATCAAAATAAGGCAAAAAGAAAAAAATTAAATTTTGAAAATACAAATTACAATACAGAAGAAGAAAAAAACAAAATAATAATTCGAAGAATTGACTTCAATTTCACTCAATTTCGTCACTGCGAATGCCCTAGCTGTTACTTAATATTGAGTATTAGTATTGCAAGTTGATTCATATTATTCATGATTTCTACAAATAATACGAAAATCAGGTATTAATAATAATATTATATACTAAAAATTATGGTGAAAAGGGAAAATCAAATAAAAGCAATATTTTTTTGCTACTCCCACAGATATTTTTTTTATTTAAATTACAAATATATAAAAGTTGATATAATATGTATGTATGTAAAAATCTCTTTCTAGTATACCATTAAAATATTTAAACTATCCGAAAATCACTTTCTTCGTTCTCCTGAGCGGTGGGGCGGCGGCGTTGACGGTTTTGTCGGCAATGTGAATTAACGCCTGTTGTTACTGTTACTACTAGCCAGTGTCAGGATTGCCATTGATGGAGATATTCAGTTCAATGCCTTGACGGCTGTCCTAGCTGTAACTTCAGTGCCTTCCATTCCGTCCAGTTTCTCGGGGGATTGTGAGGAGCTGCAGCTTCTTCGGTCTTTTTATCCTGTGCCGTTTGAGACGTTTTAACAGCCTCCTCTTTAAGCGCAGCGGCTGATGTCAAAACACCGACAGCTTTGTTGTTTGGCGCAATAACACCACCAGGTCCCACTAAGCCAGATGAGACTAGTTTCTGGAAGAGTTCATCAATATTGATTTTATTTAGTGGCGGCAATACTGGTGTTTGTGGTGCCTGCGGTGGTGGCGGTTGGCTGCTGCCCATGTTGTTGTTGTTGTTGTAGCGGTTTGCTAACCCCGCTTAGGGCAGGTATAATCAGTCTAAGTCGCCGAGGTCATCTAACGGGAGGTCCAGGAAACGTGCTGTTTCGACAGGGTTGGACCAAAGTGAGAGGGGGTTTAGCTCGTAGCATAGATGCTTCGCTGTGCAAGTGGTGTTCCGGTGACATCAGGAGGTTTCCTGTCGCAGTCCTAAGGGCGGTGTTCTGGCAGGCCTGTAATTTCCTCCACTGCGTCTCGTTCGTCCCCGGCGCCCAGATCGGTGCAGCGTAATTTACGACCGGCCGGCCAATTGCTTTGTAGGTTGCCAGCAAGGTTTCTTTATCTTTACCCCATGTGCTGCCGGCTAGCGCTTTGAGTATTTTGTTGCGGCCCTGGAGTTTTGCGGCAATTGCGGTCGTATGTGGAGTGAAGGAGTACAGGCTATCGAATGTGACCCCTAAAATCTTAGGGTTGTTTACAGTTGGAATTTTTACTTCATCAACTTTCACATCGAGCTCTAGCCGGTACTCCTTCGTCCAGCTGGTGAAAAGGGTAGCCGAGGATTTCGTCGGTTGAATTTTTAAATGTCGTGCAGTGAAGAAACGGGAGAGATCAGCGAGGTAGCCGTTCACTTTCGAACATAGGCTATCAATATCCTGGCCGGACGCCAATATCGAACAATCATCGGCAAACGAGGTTAGTGAGACTCCTTCCGGTGGAGGAGGGAGCTTCGAAATGTAAAAATTAAACAGTAGCGGGGAGAGGACACCACCCTGCGGAACCCCCTGTTTAATTTTCCTCAATTTAGATGTTTCACCTCGGAATATGACCGATGATTGACGACCACTCAGGTAGCCCATGACCCACCTCTGCAACCCCGGCGGTAATGAGGATTCCTCAATATCAATGAGTAGCACTGAATGATTGACAGTGTCAAAAGCTTTTGACAGGTCCAGTGCTACCAGGACAGTTCTCGCACAGGGTCGGTTTTGGTTCAGGCCATTGACCACCTGGGTGTTTATGGCGTTAAGTGCTGTTGTGGTGCTGTGCACTTTTCGGAAGCCATGCTGATGTGCTGCTGGACGCAGATGGTGAGTAAAACTCGGGAGCAGTAAGGCCTCAAGCGTCTTCGCTACTGGACAGAGGAGAGTTATCGGCCGATAAGACTCTCCTTTGTTGGCTGGTTTCCCCGGTTTGAGTAGCGGGACCACCCTACCGGTCTTCCACAAATCTGGTATGATTAGGGTGGTCAAAGACAAATTGAGGACCTTAGTGAGGTATTCTGCTCCCGCTGGTCCGAGATGTTTTAGCATCAGCATGCCTATTCCGTCAGGGCCGATGGATTTGGAGGCTTTCGCCTTCCCGATAACCCCCTGAACCTCTTCTCTGGAGAAATCAAGCGCCGCGCTTGTGTTTGGCAGTTTGCGCATACGACAGGTTACACGTCTTTTCGCTTTGTCTACCGAAGGATGCAGTGTAAAAAGCCGGCTAAAATAGCTCGCGCATCTCTTCGGGTCCGACGAGGCGCGATCACCGAATGAAATTTCCACCCGGTCATCGCGTCTCGTCGGGTTAGACAGCGACTTGACTGTAGCCCAGAGCTTGGTTGCCCCAGAGGAGAGATTGCAGGACCTTAAGTGCTCCTCCCACTTTTTCCGCTTGTGCTTGTTTACAACAGTCCGAATCTCCGCATTTAAATCTCTGATTAAGGGATTCCCGGGATCGGAGTTACGGAGGATGTCGCGCCTTGCTGCTAAAGCCGCCGCTTCGGACGGGAAGTTAGGGCGGATTTCCGCAATTCGGCCTGCCGGGATGAAGCGGGCGGCAGCGGTCACAACTATCCTGCGGAATGATCGTTCACCAGAGGTGACGTCTGTTGGCGTGGAGAGAGCACTGAAGGCGTTCTCAGTGAATTCCGTGAAGCCGGTCCAGTTAGCTTTTTTGAAGTTAACGAAGGTCCGGTGGTCCGCGGAAACAAAGTCGGGAGGTCTGTCAATCGAGATGTGTATGGGTAAGTGGTCCGATGCTAGTGTCAGTACAGGTCGCCAACCTATACTGTTTATCAGACCAGCACTCGCAATTGTTATGTCGGGCGAGCTTTGGCAATTACCCACAATTCTGGTGGGGGTGTTGTCGTTCATTGTGCAGAATGTCGAATCGTCTATCTGCTCCGCCAGCTCCATTCCTCTACGGTCATTTGACAGGCTAGAATGCCAAAGATCGTGGTGCGCGTTAAACTCGCCCAAAACCAAACGGTTTTCGCCTCTGAGTAGCGCACCTATATCAGGGCTATATCCAACTGGACAACTTGTAACGGGAGGAATGTATATATTAAATATTTCGAGCTCGGCATCGCCTGACCGGATAGCTATGCCCTGACATTCTAGGGTAGTATCCCTGCGGTCGATGCCGCCGTCGATGAGACGATACTGCACGGTGTTGTGCAGGATGAACGCCAAACCCCCTCCGTGGTCTCGCTCGCGATCCTTGCGGATTATGTTGTATCCGGCCCGACTGGCGGGAGTCATGTTGCGGGGAGCTCCGGGAGACCGTGGAGGTCTGCGGGTTACCCAAAGTGGGTAAATGTGCTGAAGGCACTGCCGTTGAGGCTGGGGGCGCACTTGGGCGCTGGCAACATGGGGCCACATAACGTGTGGTCCACTCCCTATGTGTCTTAAGGCCTGAACAGACTTTAAGATGACTCCAACCTTTGCACTGGTTGCACCTAACCGAGATGGAGGAGTGGTGGAGTTTTTTGGTGCACACGCAGCAGAAATAGTCCGTCGGACCAGGGTTGGTTCCTACGCCAGCCCTGATTAGAAGGATTTGAAGCAACCCAGCTGCGAGGTATTGCTCCGATGGCGCACTTAAACTAATTTTACCTGTTGAACCGGCTGTCGTTGAGCCTGGTGGTACAAATGGTGGACCACCGCTGGGTGGCATCTGCATTAGCCAGGACATTGGGGAATGTATATTGTGGTTTTTGTTGTAGCGGCTATTGTTCATGTTGGGCAGTGGACCACCACTAAAGCCCCTAATACCCTGATGTGGCCATGTCATCGTATTTTGCTTTGTCGTCCATTTGTTATGCTTCCATCGTCTTTCGCGCTGTGGCCTTCCACGTTGTGGCCACACCCTGTTGTCATATCTACGCGCTTCGTAATTGGACGAGCGTGTTGTTGAGGCGTCGAAATTCGCTGGTTTACTCCTCTTGGGCCAAAGGTTCACCCAAATCTTCATTTTGCTTGCGATAGTTCATGTTTATTCTTTATTATTGTTTATTTTTTGTATGTTTTTTATATATATGTTTATATATATTTTTTATTTTTTATGTATGTATTTTTATTTATATATATAATTTTAATTTTTTGTTTATATATTTTTTAATATATTTGTTTGTGTATTTTCTTCCAATTTTGTTTTTAAAAAAACAAGCGCATAAATAAATTAAGGCGGAAAGTAGTAATGTTGTCTGAACGACGGATGTAAGGCATCTGGTCTACTACTCCTTCCTCTATGCCTTATATAGCCGCTATACAGATAGTATTTATATTGACAACTTACCACAACAACAACAATATGTGGTTTTCATTCTAGATATACATACAAACATATTAAATTATGGCGGAAAGTATTTAAAATAGTGAAAAAATTGTTGAAGATAATATTAAAAAACGAAAATTAACAAGAAAATATAAATAATAATAGAAAATAGTTAAACAGAAGAAAAATCAAAATAGTACAATAAAAAGCAAAAATTAAAATATAATTCAAAATAAAAATAATTAAAAGAGTTACAATACAGAAGGACAAAAAAATATATAAAAGAAAATACTGTAACAACAAATATTGAGGAAATAAAATAAAAATTAACAAAAATAATAAATTAGAATAAAATATAATAATTTTAAATTATCTAATATGATGGCGCATTAAATTAATGAAGGACTACTCAGGCAAAATAAAATTTCTTTTAACGTTTCTTTTTCAAACATTGTATTGTCTACAACATTTATTTACCCAAAAATGGCAATTCCAAGAAAAAAAATTATCTTCAAATTACTTATATTCGCAGGCAGTGCAAATATTGACAGCCTACAACAACAATAACAATTTGTGGTTTTAATTCGACACATACATACAAATGTATTCCAAAATGGCGGCAAGTATTAATAAATAGTGAAAAAAATTATTGAAAAGAAAATATAAATATAAAAAATAATACTAAAAATGAGAAAAATTTTGAAAATAAAAATTGCAATACAGAAGAAGAAAAAAACAAAATAATAATTCGAAAAATTTACTTCAATTTCACTCAATTTCGTCACTTCGAATGCCCAAGCTGTTACTTAATATTGAGTTCTAGTATTGCAGTTGATTCATATTATTCATGATTTCTACAAATAATACGAAAGTCAGGTATTAATAATAATATAATATACTAAAAATTATGGTGAAAAGGGAAAATCAAATAAAAGCAATATTTTTCTGCTGCTCCCACAGATAATTTTTTTTATTTTAATTACAAACACATTAAAGTTGATATAATATGTATGTATGTAAAAATCTCTTTCTAGTATACCATTAAAATATTTAAACTATCCGAAAATCACTGTCTTCGTTCTCCTGAGCGGTGGGGGCGGCGGAGTTGACGGCTTTGTCGGCAATGTGAATTAACGCCTGTTGTTACTGTTACTACTAGCCAATGCCAGGATTGCCATTGATGGAGATATTCAGTTCAATGCTGTGACGGCTGTCCTAGCTGTAACTTCAGTGCCTTCCATTCCGTCCAGTTTCTCGGGGGATTGTGAGAAGCTGCAGCTTCTTCGATCTTTTTATCCTGTGCCGTTTGAGACGTTTTAACAGCCTCCTCTTTAAGCGCAGCGGCTGATGTCAAAACACCGGCAGCTTTGTTGTTTGGCGCAATAACACCACCAGGTCCCACTAAGCCAGATGAGACCAGTTTCTGGAAGAGTTCATCAATATTGATTTTATTTAGTGGCGGCAATAATGGTGTTTGTGGTGCCTGCGGTGGTGGCGGTTGGCTGCTGCCCATCATTGAACCTTGTGGTACAAATGGTGGACCACCGCTGGGTGGCATCTGCATTAGCCAGGACATTGGGGAATGTATATTGTGGTTTTTGTTGTAGCGGCTATTGTTCATGTTGGGCGGTGGACCATCGCTAAAGCCCCTAATACCCTGATGTTGCCATGTCATCGTATTTTGCTTGGTCGTCCATTTGTTAGGCTTCCAACGACTTTCGCGCTGTGGCCTTCCACGTTGTGGCCACACCCTGTTGTCATATCTACGCGCTTCGTAATTGGACGAGCGTGTTGTTGAGGCGTCGAAATTCGCTGGTTTACTCCTCTTGGGCAAAGGTTCACCCAAATCTTTATTTTGCTTACGATAGTTCATGTTTACTCTTTATTGTTGTTTATTTTTTTGTATGTTTTTTTATATATATGTTTATATATATTTTTTATTTTTTATGTATGTATTTTTATATATATATATATAATTTTAATTTTGTGTTTATATATTTCTTAATAAAATTGTTTGTGTATTTTCTTCCAATTTTGTTTTAAAAAAAACAAGCGCATAAATAAATTAAGGCGGAAAGTAGCAATGTTGTCTGAGCGACGGATGTAAGGCATCTGATCTGCTACTCCTTTCTCTATGCCTTATATAGCCGCTATACAGATAGTATTTATATTGACAACTTTTAACACCAACAACAATATGTGGTTTTCATTCTAGATATACATACAAACATATTAAATTATGGCGGAAACTATTTAAAATAGTGAAAAAATTTGTTGAAGATAATATTAAAAAACGAAAATTAACAAGAAAATATAAATAATAATAGAAAATAGTAAAAAAGAAGAAAAATCTAAATAATGCAAAAAATAGCAAAAATTAAAATATAATTCAAAATAAAAATAATTAAAAGAGTTACAATACAGAAGGACAAAAAAAAATATAAAAGAAAATACTGTAACAACATATTAAATTAAGAGAAGGCAGATAAAATAATCGATATTTAGACTATAACACAAAGGCTTTGAATATAGTATTTTACCGTTGTGCGGGTAGTACATATTCGAGCGCTTATAATGATGTAAATACATATACACACAAAGATATTCAAATATTGAGGAATTAAAATAAAAATTAACAAAAATATTATATTAGAATAAAATATAATAATTTTAAATTATATAATATGAAAGCGCATTAAATTAAAGAAGGACTACTCAGGCAAAATAAAATTTCTTTTAACGTTTCTTTTTCAAACATTGTATTGTATACAACATTTATTTACCCGGTGGGGGCGGCGGCGTTGACGGCTTTGTCGGCAATACGAATGAACGCCTGTTGTTACTGTTACTACCAGACAATGCCAGGATTGCCATTGATAGAGATATTCAGTTCAATGCTGTGACGGCTGTCCTAGCTGTAACTTCAGTGCCTTCCATTCCATCCAGTTTCTCGGGGGATTGTGAGGAGCTGCAGCTTCTTCGGTCTTTTTATCCTGTGCCGTTTGAGACGTTTTAACAGCCTCCTCTTTAAGCGCAGCGGCTGATGTCAAAACACCGGCAGCTTTGTTGTTTGGCGCAATAACACCACCAGGTCCCACTAAGCCAGATGAGACTAGTTTCTGGAAGAGTTCATCAATATTGATTTTATTCAGTGGCGGCAATAATGGTGTTTGTGGTGGCGGCTGGCTGCTGCCCATCATTGAACCTGGTGGTACAAATGGTGTAATGCAAAAACAGCAAAAATTAAAATATAATTCAAAATAAAAATAATTAAAAGAGTTACAATACAGAAGGACAAAAAAAAATATTAAGGAAAATACTGTTACATAATATGTACATATTAAATTAAGAGAAGGCAGATAAAATATTCGATATTTAGACTATAACACAAAGTCTTTGAATATAGTATTTTACCGTTGTGCGGGTAGCACATATTCGAGCGTTTAAATACATATACACACAAAGATATTCAAATATTGAGGAAATAAAATAAAAATTAACAAAAATAATAAATTAGAATAAAATATAATAATTTTAAATTATATAATAAGATAGCGCATTAAATTAAAGAAGGACTACTCAGGCAAAATAAAATTTCTTTTAACGTTTCTTTTTCAAACATTGTATTGTCTACAAAATTTATTTACCCAAAAATGGCAATTCCAAGAAAAAAAATTATCTTCAAATTACTTATATTCGCAGGCAGTGCAAATATTGACAGCCTACAACAACAATAACAATTTGTGGTTTTAATTCGACACATACATACAAATGTATTCCAAAATGGCGGCAAGTATTAATAAATTGTGAAAAAAATTATTGAAAAGAATATATAAATATAAAAAATAATACTAAAAAAGAGAAAAATCAAAATAAGGCAAAAAGAAAAAAAATTAAATTTTGAAAATAAAAATTACAATGCAGAAGAAGAAAAATACTAAATAATAATTAGAAAAATTTTCTTCAATTTCACTCAATTTCGTCACTGCGAATGCCCAAGCTGTTACTTAATATTGAGTTCTAGTATTGCAGTTGATTCATATTATTCATGATTTCTACAAATAATACGAAAGTCAGGTATTAATAATAATGTAATATACTAAAAATTATGGTGAAAAGGGAAAATCAAATAAAAGCAATATTTTTTTGCTGCTCCCACAGATATTTTTTTATTTAAATTACAAATACATTAAAGTTGATATAATATATATGTATGCAAAATCTCTTTCTAGTATACCATTAAAATATTTAAACTATCCGAAAATCACTGTCTTCGTTCTCCTGAGCGGTGGGGGCGGCGGCGTTGACGGCTTTGTCGGCAATGTGAATTAACGCCTGTTGTTACTGTTACACCTAGCCAATGCCAGGATTGCCATTGATGGAGATATTCAGTTCAATGTTGTGACGGCTGTCCTAGCTGTAACTTCAGTGCCTTCCATTCCGTACAGTTTCTCGGGGGATTGTGAGGAGCTGCAGCTTCTTCGGTCTTTTTATCCTGTGCCGTTTGAGACGTTTTAACAGCCTCCTCTTTAAGCGCAGCGGCTGATGTCAAAACACCGGCAGCTTTGTTGTTTGGCGCAATAACACCACCAGGTCCCACTAAGCCAGATGAGACTAGTTTCTGGAAGAGTTCATCAATATTGATTTTATTTAGTGGCGGCAATACTGGTGTTTGTGGTGCCTGCGGTGGTGGCGGTTGGCTGCTGCCCATCATTGAACCTGGTGGTACAAATGGTGGACCACCGCTGGGTGGCATCTGCATTAGCCAGGACATTGGGGAATGTATACTGTGGTTTTTGTTGTAGCGGCTATTGTTCATGTTGGGTGGTGGACCATCGCTAAAGCCCCTAATACCCTGATGTGGCCATGTCATCGTATTTTGCTTGGTCGTCCATTTGTTAGGCTTCCAACGTTTTTCGCGCTGTGGCCTTCCACGTTGTGGCCACACCCTGTTGTCATATCTACGCGCTTCGTAATTGGACGAGCATATTGTTGTGGCGTCGAAATTCGCTGGTTTACTCCTCTTGGGCAAAGGTTCACCCAAATCTTCATTTTGCTTACGATAGTTCATGTTTACTCTTTATTATTGTTTATTTTTTTGCATGTTTTTTATATATACGTTTATATATATTTTTTATTTTTTATGTATGTATTTTTATTTATATATATAATTTTAGTTTTTTGTTTATATATTTTTTAATATATTTGTTTGTGTATTTGCTTCCAATTTTGTTTTTAAAAAAACAAGCGCATAAATAAATTAAGGCGGAAAGTAGTAATGTTGTCTGAACGACGGATGTAAGGCATCTGATCTACTACTCCTTTCTCTATGCCTTATATAGCCGCTATACATTTAGTAGTTATATTGACAACTTACAACAATATGTGGTTTTGATTCTAGATATACATACAAACATATTAAATTATGGCGGAAAGTATTTAAAATAGTGAAAAAAATTGTTGAAGATAATATTAAAAAACGAAAATTAACAAGAAAATATAAATAATAATAGAAAATAGTAAAAAAGAAGAAAAATCAAAATAATGCAAAAAATAGCAAAAATTAAAATATAATTCAAAATAAAAATAATTAAAAGAGTTACAATATAGAAGGAAAAAAAATATAAAAGAAAATACTGTAACAACATATTAAATTAAGAGAAGGCAGATAAAATATTCGATATTTAGACTATAACACAAAGGCTTTGAATATAGTATTTTACCGTTGTGCGGGTAGCACATATTCGAGCGTTTATAATGATGTAAATACATATACACACAAAGATATTCAAATATTGAGGAAATAAAATAGAAATTAACAAAAATAATAAATTAGAATAAAATATAATAATTATAAATTATATAATATGAAAGCGCATTAAATTAAAGAAGGACTACTCAAGCAAAATAAAATTTCTTTTAACGTTTCTTTTTCAAACATTGTATTGTCTACAACATTTATTTACCCAAAAATGGCAATTCCAAGAAAAAAAATTATCTTCAAATTACTTATATTCGCAGGCAGTGCAAATATTGACAGCCTACAACAACAATAACAATTTGTGGTTTTAATTCGACACATACATACAAATGTATTCCAAAATGGCGGCAAGTATTAATAAATAGTGAAAAAAATTATTGAAAAGAAAATATAAATATAAAAAATAATACTAAAAAGGAAAAAAATCAAAATAAGGCAAAAAGAAAAAAATTAAATTTTGAAAATAAAAATTACAATACAGAAGAAGAAAAAAACAAAATAATAATTAGAAAAATTTTCTTCAATTTCACTCAATTTCGTCACTGCGAATGCCCAAGCTGTTACTTAATATTGAGTTCTAGTATTGCAGTTGATTCATATTATTCATGATTTCTACAAATAATACGAAAGTCAGGTATTAATAATAATATAATATACTAAAAATTATGGTGAAAAGGGAAAATCAAATAAAAGCAATATTTTTTTGCTGCTCCCACAGATATTTTTTTATTTAAATTACAAATACATTAAAGTTGATATAATATATATGTATGCAAAATCTCTTTCTAGTATACCATTAAAATATTTAAACTATCCGAAAATCACTGTCTTCGTTCTCCTGAGCGGTGGGGGCGGCGGCGTTGACGGCTTTGTCGGCAATGTGAATTAACGCCTGTTGTTACTGTTACACCTAGCCAATGCCAGGATTGCCATTGATGGAGATATTCAGTTCAATGTTGTGACGGCTGTCCTAGCTGTAACTTCAGTGCCTTCCATTCCGTCCAGTTTCTCGGGAGATTGTGAGGAGCTGCAGCTTCTTCGGTCTTTTTATCCTGTGCCGTTTGAGACGTTTTAACAGCCTCCTCTTTAAGCGCAGCGGCTGATGTCAAAACACCGACAGCTTTGTTGTTTGGCGCAATAACACCACCAGGTCCCACTAAGCCAGATGAGACTAGTTTCTGGAAGAGTTCATCAATATTGATTTTATTTAGTGGCGGCAATACTGGTGTTTGTGGTGCCTGCGGTGGTGGCGGTTGGCTGCTGCCCATGTTGTTGTTGTTGTTGTAGCGGTTCGCTAACCCCGCTTAGGGCAGGTATAATCAGTCTAAGTCGCCGAGGTCATCTAACGGGAGGTCCAGGAAACGTGCTGTTTCGACAGGGTTGGACCAAAGGGAGAGGGGGTTTAGATGGGTCGGTTTAAGGGGACATGTGAAGAGGTGGTTAGTATCGTGCGGGGATTCTCCACATGCAGGGCATACGTTGGGTATGCTGGGGTCGAGTCTGGATATGTAGGAGTTTAACCTGCTACAGTATCCAGATCTGAGTTGTGCCAGAGTCACGCGGGTCTCTCGAGGTAGCTCGAGCTCACTGTCTGCGATGGGTGGTGGTTTGGATCCGAGTACGCCATTCACTGGGAGGGAGTCTAGGAAGGTGTTAACTGACTCCTGGTGAATGGCGTTCAGTGCCTGTCGGTAAGCCGTCCTGTCCAGCGGTTGTTGAACATGGTGCTGTATAGTGCTGTCGTAGTCAAGTACTCCCTTCCTGATGTGCCTAGGCGGAGGCTCCGCTTCTAGGAGGTTCCTGCTGGGGTGCTCCGCGCGGTGGCATCCCAACAGGAACTGCTTGCACAGCAAAGCATTATGCTCCTTAACTCGTAGCATAGATGCTTCGCTGTGCAAGTGGTGTTCAGGTGACATCAGGAGGTTTCCTGTCGCAGTCCTAAGGGCGGTATTCTGGCAGGCCTGTAGTTTCCTCCACTGCGTCTCGTTCGTCCCCGGCGCCCAAATCGGTGCAGCGTAATTTACGACCGGCCGGCCAATTGCTTTGTAGGTTGCCAGCAAGGTTTCTTTATCTTTACCCCATGTGCTGCCGGCTAGCGCTTTGAGTATTTTGTTGCGGCCCTGGAGTTTTGCGGCAATTGCGGTCGTATGTGGAGTGAAGGAGTACAGGCTATCGAATGTGACCCCTAAAATCTTAGGGTTGTTTACAGTTGGAATTTTTACTTCATCAACTTTCACATCGAGCTCTAGCCGGTACTCCTTCGTCCAGCTGGTGAAAAGGGTAGCCGAGGATTTCGTCGGTTGAATTTTTAAATGTCGTGCAGTGAAGAAACGGGAGAGATCAGCGAGGTAGCCGTTCACTTTCGAACATAGGCTATCAATATCCTGGCCGGACGCCAATATCGAACAATCATCGGCATACGAGGTTAGTGAGACTCCTTCCGGTGGAGGAGGGAGCTTCGAAATGTAAAAATTAAACAGTAGCGGGGAGAGGACACCACCCTGCGGAACCCCCTGTTTAATTTTCCTCAATTTAGATGTTTCACCTCGGAATATGACCGATGATTGACGACCACTCAGGTAGCCCATGACCCACCTCTGCAACCCCGGCGGTAATGAGGATTCCTCAATATCAATGAGTAGCACTGAATGATTGACAGTGTCAAAAGCTTTTGACAGGTCCAGTGCTACCAGGACAGTCGCTTTGTCTACCGAAGGATGCAGTGTAAAAAGCCGGCTAAAATAGCTCGCGCATCTCTTCGGGTCCGACGAGGCGCGATCACCGAATGAAATTTCCACCCGGTCATCGCGTCTCGTCGGGTTAGACAGCGACTTGACTGTAGCCCAGAGCTTGGTTGCCCCAGAGGAGAGATTGCAGGACCTTAAGTGCTCCTCCCACTTTTTCCGCTTGTGCTTGTTTACAACAGTCCGAATCTCCGCATTTAAATCTCTGATTAAGGGATTCCCGGGATCGGAGTTACGGAGGATGTCGCGCCTTGCTGCTAAAGCCGCCGCTTCGGACGGGAAGTTAGGGCGGATTTCCGCAATTCGGCCTGCCGGGATGAAGCGGGCGGCAGCGGTCACAACTATCCTGCGGAATGATCGTTCACCAGAGGTGACGTCTGTTGGCGTGGAGAGAGCACTGAAGGCGTTCTCAGTGAATTCCGTGAAGCCGGTCCAGTTAGCTTTTTTGAAGTTAACGAAGGTCCGGTGGTCCGCGGAAACAAAGTCGGGAGGTCTGTCAATCGAGATGTGTATGGGTAAGTGGTCCGATGCTAGTGTCAGTACAGGTCGCCAACCTATACTGTTTATCAGACCAGCACTCGCAATTGTTATGTCGGGCGAGCTTTGGCAATTACCCACAATTCTGGTGGGGGTGTTGTCGTTCATTGTGCAGAATGTCGAATCGTCTATCTGCTCCGCCAGCTCCATTCCTCTACGGTCATTTGACAGGCTAGAATGCCAAAGATCGTGGTGCGCGTTAAACTCGCCCAAAACCAAACGGTTTTCGCCTCTGAGTAGCGCACCTATATCAGGGCTATATCCAACTGGACAACTTGTAACGGGAGGAATGTATATATTAAATATTTCGAGCTCGGCATCGCCTGACCGGATAGCTATGCCCTGACATTCTAGGGTAGTATCCCTGCGGTCGATGCCGCCGTCGATGAGACGATACTGCACGGTGTTGTGCAGGATGAACGCCAAACCCCCTCCGTGGTCTCGCTCGCGATCCTTGCGGATTATGTTGTATCCGGCCCGACTGGCGGGAGTCATGTTGCGGGGAGCTCCGGGAGACCGTGGAGGTCTGCGGGTTACCCAAAGTGGGTAAATGTGCTGAAGGCACTGCCGTTGAGGCTGGGGGCGCACTTGGGCGCTGGCAACATGGGGCCACATAACGTGTGGTCCACTCCCTATGTGTCTTAAGGCCTGAACAGACTTTAAGATGACTCCAACCTTTGCACTGGTTGCACCTAACCGAGATGGAGGAGTGGTGGAGTTTTTTGGTGCACACGCAGCAGAAATAGTCCGTCGGACCAGGGTTGGTTCCTACGCCAGCCCTGATTAGAAGGATTTGAAGCAACCCAGCTGCGAGGTATTGCTCCGATGGCGCACTTAAACTAATTTTACCTGTTGAACCGGCTGTCGTTGAGCCTGGTGGTACAAATGGTGGACCACCGCTGGGTGGCATCTGCATTAGCCAGGACATTGGGGAATGTATATTGTGGTTTTTGTTGTAGCGGCTATTGTTCATGTTGGGCAGTGGACCACCGCTAAAGCCCCTAATACCCTGATGTGGCCATGTCATCGTATTTTGCTTTGTCGTCCATTTGTTATGCTTCCATCGTCTTTCGCGCTGTGGCCTTCCACGTTGTGGCCACACCCTGTTGTCATATCTACGCGCTTCGTAATTGGACGAGCGTGTTGTTGAGGCGTCGAAATTCGCTGGTTTACTCCTCTTGGGCCAAAGGTTCACCCAAATCTTTATTTTGCTTACGATAGTTCATGTTTATTCTTTATTATTGTTTATTTTTTGTATGTTTTTTATATATATGTTTATATATATTTTTTATTTTTTATGTATGTATTTTTATTTATATATATAATTTTAATTTTTTGTTTATATATTTTTTAATATATTTGTTTGTGTATTTTCTTCCAATTTTGTTTTTAAAAAAACAAGCGCATAAATAAATTAAGGCGGAAAGTAGTAATGTTGTCTGAACGACGGATGTAAGGCATCTGGTCTACTACTCCTTCCTCTATGCCTTATATAGCCGCTATACAGATAGTATTTATATTGACAACTTACCACAACAACAACAATATGTGGTTTTCATTCTAGATATACATACAAACATATTAAATTATGGCGGAAATTATTTAAAATAGTGAAAAAATTGTTGAAGATAATATTAAAAAACGAAAATTAACAAGAAAATATAAATAATAATAGAAAATAGTTAAACAGAAGAAAAATCAAAATAGTACAATAAAAAGCAAAAATTAAAATATAATTCAAAATAAAAATAATTAAAAGAGTTACAATACAGAAGGACAAAAAAATATATAAAAGAAAATACTGTAACAACAAATATTGAGGAAATAAAATAAAAATTAACAAAAATAATAAATTAGAATAAAATATAATAATTTTAAATTATCTAATATGATGGCGCATTAAATTAATGAAGGACTACTCAGGCAAAATAAAATTTCTTTTAACGTTTCTTTTTCAAACATTGTATTGTCTACAACATTTATTTACCCAAAAATGGCAATTCCAAGAAAAAAAATTATCTTCAAATTACTTATATTCGCAGGCAGTGCAAATATTGACAGCCTACAACAACAATAACAATTTGTGGTTTTAATTCGACACATACATACAAATGTATTCCAAAATGGCGGCAAGTATTAATAAATAGTGAAAAAAATTATTGAAAAGAAAATATAAATATAAAAAATAATACTAAAAATGAGAAAAATTTTGAAAATAAAAATTGCAATACAGAAGAAGAAAAAAACAAAATAATAATTCGAAAAATTTACTTCAATTTCACTCAATTTCGTCACTTCGAATGCCCAAGCTGTTACTTAATATTGAGTTCTAGTATTGCAGTTGATTCATATTATTCATGATTTCTACAAATAATACGAAAGTCAGGTATTAATAATAATATAATATACTAAAAATTATGGTGAAAAGGGAAAATCAAATAAAAGCAATATTTTTCTGCTGCTCCCACAGATAATTTTTTTTATTTTAATTACAAACACATTAAAGTTGATATAATATGTATGTATGTAAAAATCTCTTTCTAGTATACCATTAAAATATTTAAACTATCCGAAAATCACTGTCTTCGTTCTCCTGAGCGGTGGGGGCGGCGGAGTTGACGGCTTTGTCGGCAATGTGAATTAACGCCTGTTGTTACTGTTACTACTAGCCAATGCCAGGATTGCCATTGATGGAGATATTCAGTTCAATGCTGTGACGGCTGTCCTAGCTGTAACTTCAGTGCCTTCCATTCCGTCCAGTTTCTCGGGGGATTGTGAGAAGCTGCAGCTTCTTCGATCTTTTTATCCTGTGCCGTTTGAGACGTTTTAACAGCCTCCTCTTTAAGCGCAGCGGCTGATGTCAAAACACCGGCAGCTTTGTTGTTTGGCGCAATAACACCACCAGGTCCCACTAAGCCAGATGAGACCAGTTTCTGGAAGAGTTCATCAATATTGATTTTATTTAGTGGCGGCAATAATGGTGTTTGTGGTGCCTGCGGTGGTGGCGGTTGGCTGCTGCCCATCATTGAACCTTGTGGTACAAATGGTGGACCACCGCTGGGTGGCATCTGCATTAGCCAGGACATTGGGGAATGTATATTGTGGTTTTTGTTGTAGCGGCTATTGTTCATGTTGGGCGGTGGACCATCGCTAAAGCCCCTAATACCCTGATGTTGCCATGTCATCGTATTTTGCTTGGTCGTCCATTTGTTAGGCTTCCAACGACTTTCGCGCTGTGGCCTTCCACGTTGTGGCCACACCCTGTTGTCATATCTACGCGCTTCGTAATTGGACGAGCGTGTTGTTGAGGCGTCGAAATTCGCTGGTTTACTCCTCTTGGGCAAAGGTTCACCCAAATCTTTATTTTGCTTACGATAGTTCATGTTTACTCTTTATTGTTGTTTATTTTTTTGTATGTTTTTTTATATATATGTTTATATATATTTTTTATTTTTTATGTATGTATTTTTATATATATATATATAATTTTAATTTTGTGTTTATATATTTCTTAATAAAATTGTTTGTGTATTTTCTTCCAATTTTGTTTTAAAAAAAACAAGCGCATAAATAAATTAAGGCGGAAAGTAGTAATGTTGTCTGAGCGACGGATGTAAGGCATCTGATCTGCTACTCCTTTCTCTATGCCTTATATAGCCGCTATACAGATAGTATTTATATTGACAACTTTTAACACCAACAACAATATGTGGTTTTCATTCTAGATATACATACAAACATATTAAATTATGGCGGAAACTATTTAAAATAGTGAAAAAATTTGTTGAAGATAATATTAAAAAACGAAAATTAACAAGAAAATATAAATAATAATAGAAAATAGTAAAAAAGAAGAAAAATCTAAATAATGCAAAAAATAGCAAAAATTAAAATATAATTCAAAATAAAAATAATTAAAAGAGTTACAATACAGAAGGACAAAAAAAAATATAAAAGAAAATACTGTAACAACATATTAAATTAAGAGAAGGCAGATAAAATAATCGATATTTAGACTATAACACAAAGGCTTTGAATATAGTATTTTACCGTTGTGCGGGTAGTACATATTCGAGCGCTTATAATGATGTAAATACATATACACACAAAGATATTCAAATATTGAGGAATTAAAATAAAAATTAACAAAAATATTATATTAGAATAAAATATAATAATTTTAAATTATATAATATGAAAGCGCATTAAATTAAAGAAGGACTACTCAGGCAAAATAAAATTTCTTTTAACGTTTCTTTTTCAAACATTGTATTGTATACAACATTTATTTACCCGGTGGGGGCGGCGGCGTTGACGGCTTTGTCGGCAATACGAATGAACGCCTGTTGTTACTGTTACTACCAGACAATGCCAGGATTGCCATTGATAGAGATATTCAGTTCAATGCTGTGACGGCTGTCCTAGCTGTAACTTCAGTGCCTTCCATTCCATCCAGTTTCTCGGGGGATTGTGAGGAGCTGCAGCTTCTTCGGTCTTTTTATCCTGTGCCGTTTGAGACGTTTTAACAGCCTCCTCTTTAAGCGCAGCGGCTGATGTCAAAACACCGGCAGCTTTGTTGTTTGGCGCAATAACACCACCAGGTCCCACTAAGCCAGATGAGACTAGTTTCTGGAAGAGTTCATCAATATTGATTTTATTCAGTGGCGGCAATAATGGTGTTTGTGGTGGCGGCTGGCTGCTGCCCATCATTGAACCTGGTGGTACAAATGGTGTAATGCAAAAACAGCAAAAATTAAAATATAATTCAAAATAAAAATAATTAAAAGAGTTACAATACAGAAGGACAAAAAAAAATATTAAGGAAAATACTGTTACATAATATGTACATATTAAATTAAGAGAAGGCAGATAAAATATTCGATATTTAGACTATAACACAAAGTCTTTGAATATAGTATTTTACCGTTGTGCGGGTAGCACATATTCGAGCGTTTAAATACATATACACACAAAGATATTCAAATATTGAGGAAATAAAATAAAAATTAACAAAAATAATAAATTAGAATAAAATATAATAATTTTAAATTATATAATAAGATAGCGCATTAAATTAAAGAAGGACTACTCAGGCAAAATAAAATTTCTTTTAACGTTTCTTTTTCAAACATTGTATTGTCTACAAAATTTATTTACCCAAAAATGGCAATTCCAAGAAAAAAAATTATCTTCAAATTACTTATATTCGCAGGCAGTGCAAATATTGACAGCCTACAACAACAATAACAATTTGTGGTTTTAATTCGACACATACATACAAATGTATTCCAAAATGGCGGCAAGTATTAATAAATTGTGAAAAAAATTATTGAAAAGAATATATAAATATAAAAAATAATACTAAAAAAGAGAAAAATCAAAATAAGGCAAAAAGAAAAAAAATTAAATTTTGAAAATAAAAATTACAATGCAGAAGAAGAAAAATACTAAATAATAATTAGAAAAATTTTCTTCAATTTCACTCAATTTCGTCACTGCGAATGCCCAAGCTGTTACTTAATATTGAGTTCTAGTATTGCAGTTGATTCATATTATTCATGATTTCTACAAATAATACGAAAGTCAGGTATTAATAATAATATAATATACTAAAAATTATGGTGAAAAGGGAAAATCAAATAAAAGCAATATATTTTTGCTGCTCCCACAGATATTTTTTTATTTAAATTACAAATACATTAAAGTTGATATAATATATATGTATGCAAAATCTCTTTCTAGTATACCATTAAAATATTTAAACTATCCGAAAATCACTGTCTTCGTTCTCCTGAGCGGTGGGGGCGGCGGCGTTGACGGCTTTGTCGGCAATGTGAATTAACGCCTGTTGTTACTGTTACACCTAGCCAATGCCAGGATTGCCATTGATGGAGATATTCAGTTCAATGTTGTGACGGCTGTCCTAGCTGTAACTTCAGTGCCTTCCATTCCGTACAGTTTCTCGGGGGATTGTGAGGAGCTGCAGCTTCTTCGGTCTTTTTATCCTGTGCCGTTTGAGACGTTTTAACAGCCTCCTCTTTAAGCGCAGCGGCTGATGTCAAAACACCGGCAGCTTTGTTGTTTGGCGCAATAACACCACCAGGTCCCACTAAGCCAGATGAGACTAGTTTCTGGAAGAGTTCATCAATATTGATTTTATTTAGTGGCGGCAATAGTGGTGTTTGTGGTGCCTGCGGTGGTGGCGGTTGGCTGCTGCCCATCATTGAACCTGGTGGTACAAATGGTGGACCACCGCTGGGTGGCATCTGCATTAGCCAGGACATTGGGGAATGTATACTGTGGTTTTTGTTGTAGCGGCTATTGTTCATGTTGGGTGGTGGACCATCGCTAAAGCCCCTAATACCCTGATGTGGCCATGTCATCGTATTTTGCTTGGTCGTCCATTTGTTAGGCTTCCAACGTTTTTCGCGCTGTGGCCTTCCACGTTGTGGCCACACCCTGTTGTCATATCTACGCGCTTCGTAATTGGACGAGCATATTGTTGTGGCGTCGAAATTCGCTGGTTTACTCCTCTTGGGCAAAGGTTCACCCAAATCTTCATTTTGCTTACGATAGTTCATGTTTACTCTTTATTATTGTTTATTTTTTTGCATGTTTTTTATATATACGTTTATATATATTTTTTATTTTTTATGTATGTATTTTTATTTATATATATAATTTTAGTTTTTTCTTTATATATTTTTTAATATATTTGTTTGTGTATTTGCTTCCAATTTTGTTTTTAAAAAAACAAGCGCATAAATAAATTAAGGCGGAAAGTAGTAATGTTGTCTGAACGACGGATGTAAGGCATCTGATCTACTACTCCTTTCTCTATGCCTTATATAGCCGCTATACATTTAGTAGTTATATTGACAACTTACAACAATATGTGGTTTTGATTCTAGATATACATACAAACATATTAAATTATGGCGGAAAGTATTTAAAATAGTGAAAAAAATTGTTGAAGATAATATTAAAAAACGAAAATTAACAAGAAAATATAAATAATAATAGAAAATAGTAAAAAAGAAGAAAAATCAAAATAATGCAAAAAATAGCAAAAATTAAAATATAATTCAAAATAAAAATAATTAAAAGAGTTACAATATAGAAGGAAAAAAAATATAAAAGAAAATACTGTAACAACATATTAAATTAAGAGAAGGCAGATAAAATATTCGATATTTAGACTATAACACAAAGGCTTTGAATATAGTATTTTACCGTTGTGCGGGTAGCACATATTCGAGCGTTTATAATGATGTAAATACATATACACACAAAGATATTCAAATATTGAGGAAATAAAATAGAAATTAACAAAAATAATAAATTAGAATAAAATATAATAATTATAAATTATATAATATGAAAGCGCATTAAATTAAAGAAGGACTACTCAAGCAAAATAAAATTTCTTTTAACGTTTCTTTTTCAAACATTGTATTGTCTACAACATTTATTTACCCAAAAATGGCAATTCCAAGAAAAAAAATTATCTTCAAATTACTTATATTCGCAGGCAGTGCAAATATTGACAGCCTACAACAACAATAACAATTTGTGGTTTTAATTCGACACATACATACAAATGTATTCCAAAATGGCGGCAAGTATTAATAAATAGTGAAAAAAATTATTGAAAAGAAAATATAAATATAAAAAATAATACTAAAAAGGAAAAAAATCAAAATAAGGCAAAAAGAAAAAAATTAAATTTTGAAAATAAAAATTACAATACAGAAGAAGAAAAAAACAAAATAATAATTAGAAAAATTTTCTTCAATTTCACTCAATTTCGTCACTGCGAATGCCCAAGCTGTTACTTAATATTGAGTTCTAGTATTGCAGTTGATTCATATTATTCATGATTTCTACAAATAATACGAAAGTCAGGTATTAATAATAATATAATATACTAAAAATTATGGTGAAAAGGGAAAATCAAATAAAAGCAATATTTTTTTGCTGCTCCCACAGATATTTTTTTATTTAAATTACAAATACATTAAAGTTGATATAATATATATGTATGCAAAATCTCTTTCTAGTATACCATTAAAATATTTAAACTATCCGAAAATCACTGTCTTCGTTCTCCTGAGCGGTGGGGGCGGCGGCGTTGACGGCTTTGTCGGCAATGTGAATTAACGCCTGTTGTTACTGTTACACCTAGCCAATGCCAGGATTGCCATTGATGGAGATATTCAGTTCAATGTTGTGACGGCTGTCCTAGCTGTAACTTCAGTGCCTTCCATTCCGTCCAGTTTCTCGGGAGATTGTGAGGAGCTGCAGCTTCTTCGGTCTTTTTATCCTGTGCCGTTTGAGACGTTTTAACAGCCTCCTCTTTAAGCGCAGCGGCTGATGTCAAAACACCGACAGCTTTGTTGTTTGGCGCAATAACACCACCAGGTCCCACTAAGCCAGATGAGACTAGTTTCTGGAAGAGTTCATCAATATTGATTTTATTTAGTGGCGGCAATACTGGTGTTTGTGGTGCCTGCGGTGGTGGCGGTTGGCTGCTGCCCATGTTGTTGTTGTTGTTGTAGCGGTTCGCTAACCCCGCTTAGGGCAGGTATAATCAGTCTAAGTCGCCGAGGTCATCTAACGGGAGGTCCAGGAAACGTGCTGTTTCGACAGGGTTGGACCAAAGGGAGAGGGGGTTTAGATGGGTCGGTTTAAGGGGACATGTGAAGAGGTGGTTAGTATCGTGCGGGGATTCTCCACATGCAGGGCATACGTTGGGTATGCTGGGGTCGAGTCTGGATATGTAGGAGTTTAACCTGCTACAGTATCCAGATCTGAGTTGTGCCAGAGTCACGCGGATCTCTCGAGGTAGCTCGAGCTCACTGTCTGCGATGGGTGGTGGTTTGGATCCGAGTACGCCATTCACTGGGAGGGAGTCTAGGAAGGTGTTAACTGACTCCTGGTGAATGGCGTTCAGTGCCTGTCGGTAAGCCGTCCTGTCCAGCGGTTGTTGAACATGGTGCTGTATAGTGCTGTCGTAGTCAAGTACTCCCTTCCTGATGTGCCTAGGCGGAGGCTCCGCTTCTAGGAGGTTCCTGCTGGGGTGCTCCGCGCGGTGGCATCCCAACAGGAACTGCTTGCACAGCAAAGCATTATGCTCCTTAACTCGTAGCATAGATGCTTCGCTGTGCAAGTGGTGTTCAGGTGACATCAGGAGGTTTCCTGTCGCAGTCCTAAGGGCGGTATTCTGGCAGGCCTGTAGTTTCCTCCACTGCGTCTCGTTCGTCCCCGGCGCCCAAATCGGTGCAGCGTAATTTACGACCGGCCGGCCAATTGCTTTGTAGGTTGCCAGCAAGGTTTCTTTATCTTTACCCCATGTGCTGCCGGCTAGCGCTTTGAGTATTTTGTTGCGGCCCTGGAGTTTTGCGGCAATTGCGGTCGTATGTGGAGTGAAGGAGTACAGGCTATCGAATGTGACCCCTAAAATCTTAGGGTTGTTTACAGTTGGAATTTTTACTTCATCAACTTTCACATCGAGCTCTAGCCGGTACTCCTTCGTCCAGCTGGTGAAAAGGGTAGCCGAGGATTTCGTCGGTTGAATTTTTAAATGTCGTGCAGTGAAGAAACGGGAGAGATCAGCGAGGTAGCCGTTCACTTTCGAACATAGGCTATCAATATCCTGGCCGGACGCCAATATCGAACAATCATCGGCATACGAGGTTAGTGAGACTCCTTCCGGTGGAGGAGGGAGCTTCGAAATGTAAAAATTAAACAGTAGCGGGGAGAGGACACCACCCTGCGGAACCCCCTGTTTAATTTTCCTCAATTTAGATGTTTCACCTCGGAATATGACCGATGATTGACGACCACTCAGGTAGCCCATGACCCACCTCTGCAACCCCGGCGGTAATGAGGATTCCTCAATATCAATGAGTAGCACTGAATGATTGACAGTGTCAAAAGCTTTTGACAGGTCCAGTGCTACCAGGACAGTTCTCGCACAGGGTCGGTTTTGGTTCAGGCCATTGACCACCTGGGTGTTTATGGCGTTAAGTGCTGTTGTGGTGCTGTGCACTTTTCGGAAGCCATGCTGATGTGCTGCTGGACGCAGATGGTGAGTAAAACTCGGGAGCAGTAAGGCCTCAAGCGTCTTCGCTACTGGACAGAGGAGAGTTATCGGCCGATAAGACTCTCCTTTGTTGGCTGGTTTCCCCGGTTTGAGTAGCGGGACCACCCTACCGGTCTTCCACAAATCTGGTATGATTAGGGTGGTCAAAGACAAATTGAGGACCTTAGTGAGGTATTCTGCTCCCGCTGGTCCGAGATGTTTTAGCATCAGCATGCTTATTCCGTCAGGGCCGATGGATTTGGAGGCTTTCGCCTTCCCGATAACCCCCTGAACCTCTTCTCTGGAGAAATCAAGCGCCGCGCTTGTGTTTGGCAGTTTGCGCATACGACAGGTTACACGTCTTTTCGCTTTGTCTACCGAAGGATGCAGTGTAAAAAGCCGGCTAAAATAGCTCGCGCATCTCTTCGGGTCCGACGAGGCGCGATCACCGAATGAAATTTCCACCCGGTCATCGCGTCTCGTCGGGTTAGACAGCGACTTGACTGTAGCCCAGAGCTTGGTTGCCCCAGAGGAGAGATTGCAGGACCTTAAGTGCTCCTCCCACTTTTTCCGCTTGTGCTTGTTTACAACAGTCCGAATCTCCGCATTTAAATCTCTGATTAAGGGATTCCCGGGATCGGAGTTACGGAGGATGTCGCGCCTTGCTGCTAAAGCCGCCGCTTCGGACGGGAAGTTAGGGCGGATTTCCGCAATTCGGCCTGCCGGGATGAAGCGGGCGGCAGCGGTCACAACTATCCTGCGGAATGATCGTTCACCAGAGGTGACGTCTGTTGGCGTGGAGAGAGCACTGAAGGCGTTCTCAGTGAATTCCGTGAAGCCGGTCCAGTTAGCTTTTTTGAAGTTAACGAAGGTCCGGTGGTCCGCGGAAACAAAGTCGGGAGGTCTGTCAATCGAGATGTGTATGGGTAAGTGGTCCGATGCTAGTGTCAGTACAGGTCGCCAACCTATACTGTTTATCAGACCAGCACTCGCAATTGTTATGTCGGGCGAGCTTTGGCAATTACCCACAATTCTGGTGGGGGTGTTGTCGTTCATTGTGCAGAATGTCGAATCGTCTATCTGCTCCGCCAGCTCCATTCCTCTACGGTCATTTGACAGGCTAGAATGCCAAAGATCGTGGTGCGCGTTAAACTCGCCCAAAACCAAACGGTTTTCGCCTCTGAGTAGCGCACCTATATCAGGGCTATATCCAACTGGACAACTTGTAACGGGAGGAATGTATATATTAAATATTTCGAGCTCGGCATCGCCTGACCGGATAGCTATGCCCTGACATTCTAGGGTAGTATCCCTGCGGTCGATGCCGCCGTCGATGAGACGATACTGCACGGTGTTGTGCAGGATGAACGCCAAACCCCCTCCGTGGTCTCGCTCGCGATCCTTGCGGATTATGTTGTATCCGGCCCGACTGGCGGGAGTCATGTTGCGGGGAGCTCCGGGAGACCGTGGAGGTCTGCGGGTTACCCAAAGTGGGTAAATGTGCTGAAGGCACTGCCGTTGAGGCTGGGGGCGCACTTGGGCGCTGGCAACATGGGGCCACATAACGTGTGGTCCACTCCCTATGTGTCTTAAGGCCTGAACAGACTTTAAGATGACTCCAACCTTTGCACTGGTTGCACCTAACCGAGATGGAGGAGTGGTGGAGTTTTTTGGTGCACACGCAGCAGAAATAGTCCGTCGGACCAGGGTTGGTTCCTACGCCAGCCCTGATTAGAAGGATTTGAAGCAACCCAGCTGCGAGGTATTGCTCCGATGGCGCACTTAAACTAATTTTACCTGTTGAACCGGCTGTCGTTGAGCCTGGTGGTACAAATGGTGGACCACCGCTGGGTGGCATCTGCATTAGCCAGGACATTGGGGAATGTATATTGTGGTTTTTGTTGTAGCGGCTATTGTTCATGTTGGGCGGTGGACCATCGCTAAAGCCCCTAATACCCTGATGTTGCCATGTCATCGTATTTTGCTTGGTCGTCCATTTGTTAGGCTTCCAACGACTTTCGCGCTGTGGCCTTCCACGTTGTGGCCACACCCTGTTGTCATATCTACGCGCTTCGTAATTGGACGAGCGTGTTGTTGAGGCGTCGAAATTCGCTGGTTTACTCCTCTTGGGCAAAGGTTCACCCAAATCTTTATTTTGCTTACGATAGTTCATGTTTACTCTTTATTGTTGTTTATTTTTTTGTATGTTTTTTTATATATATGTTTATATATATTTTTTATTTTTTATGTATGTATTTTTATATATATATATTTAATTTTAATTTTGTGTTTATATATTTTTTAATAAAATTGTTTGTGTATTTTCTTCCAATTTTGTTTTAAAAAAAACAAGCGCATAAATAAATTAAGGCGGAAAGTAGTAATGTTGTCTGAGCGACGGATGTAAGGCATCTGATCTGCTACTCCTTTCTCTATGCCTTATATAGCCGCTATACAGATAGTATTTATATTGACAACTTTTAACACCAACAACAATATGTGGTTTTCATTCTAGATATACATACAAACATATTAAATTATGGCGGAAACTATTTAAAATAGTGAAAAAATTTGTTGAAGATAATATTAAAAAAACGAAAATTAACAAGAAAATATAAATAATAATAGAAAATAGTAAAAAAGAAGAAAAATCTAAATAATGCAAAAAATAGCAAAAATTAAAATATAATTCAAAATAAAAATAATTAAAAGAGTTACAATACAGAAGGACAAAAAAAAATATAAAAGAAAATACTGTAACAACATATTAAATTAAGAGAAGGCAGATAAAATAATCGATATTTAGACTATAACACAAAGGCTTTGAATATAGTATTTTACCGTTGTGCGGGTAGTACATATTCGAGCGCTTATAATGATGTAAATACATATACACACAAAGATATTCAAATATTGAGGAATTAAAATAAAAATTAACAAAAATATTATATTAGAATAAAATATAATAATTTTAAATTATATAATATGAAAGCGCATTAAATTAAAGAAGGACTACGCGGGCAAAATAAAATTTCTTCTAACGTTTCTTTTTCAAACATTGTATTGTATACAACATTTATTTACCCGGTGGGGGCGGCGGCGTTGACGGCTTTGTCGGCAATACGAATGAACGCCTGTTGTTACTGTTACTACCAGACAATGCCAGGATTGCCATTGATAGAGATATTCAGTTCAATGCTGTGACGGCTGTCCTAGCTGTAACTTCAGTGCCTTCCATTCCATCCAGTTTCTCGGGGGATTGTGAGGAGCTGCAGCTTCTTCGGTCTTTTTATCCTGTGCCGTTTGAGACGTTTTAACAGCCTCCTCTTTAAGCGCAGCGGCTGATGTCAAAACACCGGCAGCTTTGTTGTTTGGCGCAATAACACCACCAGGTCCCACTAAGCCAGATGAGACTAGTTTCTGGAAGAGTTCATCAATATTGATTTTATTCAGTGGCGGCAATAATGGTGTTTGTGGTGGCGGCTGGCTGCTGCCCATCATTGAACCTGGTGGTACAAATGGTGTAATGCAAAAACAGCAAAAATTAAAATATAATTCAAAATAAAAATAATTAAAAGAGTTACAATACAGAAGGACAAAAAAAAATATTAAGGAAAATACTGTTACATAATATGTACATATTAAATTAAGAGAAGGCAGATAAAATATTCGATATTTAGACTATAACACAAAGTCTTTGAATATAGTATTTTACCGTTGTGCGGGTAGCACATATTCGAGCGTTTAAATACATATACACACAAAGATATTCAAATATTGAGGAAATAAAATAAAAATTAACAAAAATAATAAATTAGAATAAACTATAATAATTTTAAAATATCTAATATGATAGCGCATTAAATTAAAGAAGGACTACGCAGGCAAAATAAAATTTCTTCTAACGTTTCTTTTTCAAACATTGTATTGTCTACAACATTTATTTACCCAAAAATGGCAATTCCAAGAAAAAAAATCATATTCAAATTACTTATATTCGCAGGCAGTGCAAATATTGACAGCCTACAACAACAATAACAATTTGTGGTTTTAATTCGACACATACATACAAATGTATTCCAAAATGGCGGCAAGTATTAGAAATAGTGAAAAAAATTATTGAAAAGAAAATATAAATATAAAAAATAATACTAAAAAGGAGAAAAATCAAAATAAGGCAAAAAGAAAAAAATTAAATTTTGCAAATAAAAATTACAATACAGAAGAAGAAAAAAACAAAATAATAATTCGAAAAATTTACTTCAATATCACTCAATTTCGTCACTGCGAATGCCCAAGCTGTTACTTAATATTGAGTTCTAGTATTGCAGTTGATTCATATTATTCATGATTTCTACAAATAATACGAAAGTCAGGTATTAATAATAATATAATATACTAAAAATTATGGTGAAAGGGGAAAATCAAATAAAAGCAATATTTTTTTGCTGCTCCCACAGATATCTTTTTTATTTAAATTACAAATACATTAAAGTTGATATAATATGTATGTATGTAAAAATCTCTTTCTAGTATACCATTAAAATATTTAAACTATCCGAAAATCACTGTCTTCGTTCTCCTGAGCGGTGGGGGCGGCGGCGTTGACGGCTTTGTCGGCAATGTGAATTAACGCCTGTTGTTACTGTTACAACTAGCCAATGCCAGGATTGCCATTGATGGAGATATTCAGTTCAATGCTGTGACGGCTGTCCTAGCTGTAACATCAGTGCCTTCCATTCCATCCAGTTTCTCGGGGGATTGTGAGGAGCTGCAGCTTCTTCGGTCTTTTTATCCTGTGCCGTTTGAGACGTTTTAACAGCCTCCTCTTTAAGCGCAGCGGCTGATGTCAAAACACCGGCATCTTTGTTGTTTGGCGCAATAACACCACCAGGTCCCACTAAGACAGATGAGACTAGTTTCTGGAAGAGTTCATCAATAGTGATATTATTTATTGGCGGAAATACTGGTGCTTGTGGTGCCTGCGGTGGTGGCGGTTGGCTGCTGCCCATCATTGAGCCTGGTGGTACAAATGGTGGACCACCGCTGGGTGGCATCTGCATTAGCCAGGACATTGGGGAACGTATATTGTGGTTTTTGTTGTAGCGGCTATTGTTCATGTTGGGCGGTGGACCACCGCTAAAGCCCCTAATACCCTGATGTGGCCATGTCATCGTATTTTGCTTGGTCGTCCATTTGTTAGGCTTACAACGTCTTTCGCGCTGTGGCCTTCCACGTTGTGGCCACACCCTGCAGTCATATCTACGCGGTTTACTCTTCTTGGGCAAAGGTTCACCCAAATCTTCATTTTGCTTACGATAGTTCATGTTTACTCTTTATTATTGTTTATTTTTTTGAATGTTTTTTTATATATATGTTTATATATATTTTTTATTTTTTATGTATGTATTTTTATTTATTGTTTAAACTGTACGCGCTTGAAAACTGCGGTTAAAATAAAAAACTCTGCTTCTAGGTCTTCACTCTTTAACGTTTTATTTAAGACTGTTTTCTGTTTTTGTTGGAGAGTACTAACAAAGGTTTCGAACTTTAAAATATTGTTGTTGCCACGTGAAATACAATGCTATATATCAATAAGAGAATGCCAGATTTTCAACACTCCTTCTCAACAACAATTGTCTTCATCTTACTTAAATATATCAATCATATTTCATACCAAGTAATTCAATTAACTTTACATGCTTTACTTTACAAAGGTTTTTAGTTAAAATATCTGCTGGCATTACATCAGTACTTAAGTATTTTAAACTAATTACATTATTTTTAACAACTTCTCTTATGTAGTGATATTTAATATCAATATGTTTACTACGGTTGTGATAAACCTGATTCTTCGCCAAATGATGCGAACTTAAATTATCACCATATATTGTGAATGCACCTTCGGACTTGTCTTTGTAAAAATTTATCTCGCGCAGCAAATTTCGTACATATACTGCTTCTTTCGCTGCCGCTGTTAACGCCATGTACTCAGCTTCAGTACTGCTCAGTGCTGTTGTACATTGCTTCTTGCTCTCCCATGAGAACACACAACCAGCTAATTTGAATACATAGCCAGTATATGACTTTCTATCTTCTAGGCTGCCGCCCCAGTCAGCATCTACAAACCCTTCTGCTGGCATACCAGTCTTTCTGAAATGAAGCTTTAAGTGTTTAGTTAAAGAAAGATATCTCACAATATGCTTTGCAGCCGTCTCATGCTCAATATGCGGGTCTTGATTTTTCTGCGCCAGCTTGCTGACTGAATGTAGTATATCTGGCCTTGTCGTGACCGCCAAATACATTAATGTGCCTATAAGAGACTGATATTCAGTGCGATCTACTTTTTCGCACATATCTTTTTCACATTTTAACTTGAATCCTGGATCCAGTGGAGTAGATACACCGCGGCACTGCTCCATACCACACTCTTTCAACATATTCTCTATATATTGCGTATGTCCGACAGATATAGTGCCTACATTGCCAACGCGCTCAATTTCCATACCTAGGAAATGCTGTACTCTGCCTTTGTCTACCACTTTAAATTTTTCTGCAATATTTCGCTGTATCTTCACTATCTCTTTCTCGCTGGAACAAGCAATAATGATATCGTCAACGTAGACTGCTATGAGATTATATTCATTGTCTATGTTCTTTTTATATAAACATGGTTCGTTAGCACACGGTGTGAAACCGATGCTCTTTAAAGTAGAGTCTAACATGCTGTTCCATTCACGACCCGATTGCTTTAAACCGTATATTGCTTTTTCTAACTTGAGTACACGATTAGGATAACTTGTACTTACGAACTCCTCTGGCTGCTGCATATATACTTCGTCTTCTAATTTGCTATTAAGATATGCCGTTGAAACATCTAGTTGATGCATATGCAATTCAAACTCTGCGGCCAACGCGAACAACATACGTATAGTCGCATATCTTACAACTGGGGAAAACGTTTCTCTGTAATCAATGCCATACTGCTGACTACACCCCTTGGCAACCAGTCTCGCTTTATATCGTTCAATATTTCCGTTCTGGTCTCTCTTTATGTTGAATACCCATTTACAGCCAATTTTACGCTTACCAGTCGGCAAATCTATCAAAGTCCAAATTTCATTCTTCAGCAAAGAATCGTACTCTTCATACATTGCCTGATGCCATTCTTTACATTGTTTGCTTGACAAAGCTTCCTTCACATTAGTTGGTATTCGAATATTGTCTCTTTCTGCAAAATTTACATAGTGATAATCTTTACGCGGACGACCTGGATTTCCTGTTTTAATGATTCTCGGTCTACCTCTTCCACGTTTACCAGTTGTATTGTCTTCTTCAGTTACAATATTCTCGTCTTGTTCGGTTACAATATTCTCGTCTTCGTCGTTTCCTTCGCTTTCTGCATCTACTGACAAAGTTTGATACTGCTCTTCTTCAACTCCAACTACACTTTCTCTTTCAAAATCGGATACTACATGCTCATCGTCCTCGTTCGGATTCACCTCAATTACTGCACTATCTGTTGTTTCTTTCTCTCGTTCATTGCCTACCATGTCTTCGTTAAAGATGACATCACGCTTTTCGACTATCTTTCTTTCGCGACTATCATATAAACGGTACGCTTTTGCTGTTAAAGAATAGCCCACAAATGTATACTCTCTACCTTTCTCACGGAATTTTTGATGCTGGCTCTTGTCTAACCCGAATGCTTTTGCTCCGAACACACGAAGATGACTCACGTTGGGCTTATTACCAGTCCATACTTCAAATGGAGTTTTGTCACCTAGCTGCTTTGTTACCGATCTATTGCGTATGTACACTGCTGTTGCAACTGCTTCAGCCCAAAGGGATTCACATACGCCTGCTTGTACCAACATACTTCGTGCCATTTCTACTATCGTACGGTTAGCACGTTCTGCAACACCGTTCTGTTGAGGCGTGTACGGAACTGTTAACTGCCTCTGAATGCCGTTTGCGCTCAAAAATTCATCAAACTGACGATGCACATACTCCGTGCCGTTGTCACTTCTTAACACCTTTATTTTCTTCTCGGTTTGGCATTCAACAAGGCTTTTGAATATTTGAAATTTCTCAATAACCTCGTTTTTAGTTTTCATAAAATATACATAAATGCGCTTTGACTTATCGTCTATAAATGTAACAAAATATCGCGAACCACTAATCAACACTTTTGGCATAGGACCACATACGTCGGAGTGAATTAAATCTAGTAAATTCACAGAACTATGCTCACTATTCTTTGGGAACGTCTTAGCAGTTATCTTTGTTTTCATGCAAATGTCACATTTTATATTTTCAGGTATATTTTTCAAATTTAAACCATGTACGATGTCCTTTTTGGACAATTCTTTCAAACTCTGAAAGTTTAAGTGTCCATAGCGCTTGTGCCAGGTCATTACATTTTCCTCAGCCACACTGAATAATGAATGTTCGCTCTCACTCTCAAATACGTAAAGTTTGTTTCTCTTGGGCGCTTTTAAAACAACATTGCCCCTTTCATTTTTAATTATTGCGCAATCATTATAGAAAGCAACTCTCACACCATTTTTTATCGCTTTGCCAACAGATATGAAATTTCCGATCATAGATGGGACAAATAATACATCTTTCAAAATAATTTTACAATTTGCTTGAAATTCCACTGTTCCTATACCTGCGGCTTCTACACATTTCTCTGATGCTAACATTACTCTCTCTCTGCATTCTCTGATAGACGTAAACATGCTTCGCTCGCTGCATATATGAGTAGAAGCACCACTATCGATACACCAGTTGGTTTGTTTGAAATGCAAAACATCTGCTGCTGCAAGAGAGGAAAAAGAGCACTTCTCGCTTTCAGCACTGCTTTCGTCCCTTTCCGATGATCTGTACTTTGCAGCAATATGTCCTCGCTTGCCACATTTAAAACATACGCCGTTAAATTCTCGTCTTCTGTTCTTTGCTACACTTTTCGAATTTGCCAAAAACGCCTGTTGATTAACGGATGCGTCATCTTCTTTCTCCTTCTGAGTTTGACGGTCGTACTCCTCTAACAGCTTCATCTTTAAAATGTCGAACGTAGGTAAAGAATCTCGCGTCTCTATTGCGATGACGAAATTTTCGAAATTTCTAGGCAAGCTGGATAATAAAATAATTACCACCAACTCATCGTTCAGCTGAATGCCTACTTCAGCTAATTTATCAGACACACTGACGAATTCCTGAATGTATTGCGCCATTGACGTACCTTCAGACATACTGAGGTTTAAAAGTTTTTTATACAGGCTCACTTTCCTTATAGGCCCGCTCGGCTTATAAGTACTTTTCAATTTCTGCCATGCCTCCGACGCACTAGAACAGTTTTTTATATAACCCAACTGCGAGGGTTTGACGCTGAGCATTATTGTCGCTAACGCCTTCTCGTTTTCAGCCTTCCATTTTGGCAGAAGCGTTGCATCTTCTGGCTTTGAAAACTCGCCACTCACCACCGACCAAATCTCTGCATGCACCAGAACACACGCCATCTGTATGCACCACGTATCGTAGTTGGCATCGTCCAACTTTTCAATTTGATAAAGCGAACTCATTTTTATACTTTTTTTATTTTAAAACTGATGCGGGGACTGTGCCCATAACCTGTTTAAACTGTACGCGCTTGAAAACTGCGGTTAAAATAAAAAACTCTGCTTCTAGGTCTTCACTCTTTAACGTTTTATTTAAGACTGTTTTCTGTTTTTGTTGGCGAGTACTAACAAAGGTTTCGAACTTTAAAATATTGTTGTTGCCACGTGAAATACAATGCTATATATCAATAAGAGAATGCCAGATTTTCAACATTTATATATATAATTTTAATTTTTTGTATATATATTTTTTAATATATTTATTTTTGTATTTTCTTCCAATTTTGTTTTTAAAAAAACAAGCGCATAAATAAATTAAGGCGGAAAGAAGTAATGTTGTCTGAGCGACGGATGTATGGCATCTGATCTACTACTCCTTTCTCTATGCCTTATATAGCCGCTATACAGATAGTAGTTATATTGACAACTTACAACAACAACAACGATATGTGGTTTTCATTCTAGATATACATACAAACATATAAAATTATGGCGGAAAGTATTATAATAGTGAAAAAAATTTTTGAGCTAATATTAAAATACGAAAATTAACAAGAAAATATAAATAATAATAGAAAATAGTAAAAAAGAAGACAAATCAAAATAATGCAAATAATAGCAAAAATTAAAATTTAATTCAAAATAAAAAAATTTAAAAGAGTTACAATACAGAAGGACAAAGAAATATAAAAGAAAATACTGTAACAACATATTAAATTAAGAGAAGGCAGATAAAATATTCGATATTTAGACTATAACACAAAGGCTTTGAATATTGTATTTTACCGTTGCGCGGGTAGCACATATTCGAGCGTTTATAATGATGTAAATACATATACACACAAAGATATTCAAATATTGAGGAAATAAAATAAAAATTAACAAAAATAATAAATTAGAATAAAATAAAATAATTTTAAATTATATAAACATTGTATTGTCTACAACATTTATTTACCCAAAAATGGCAATTCCAAGAAAAAAAAATATCTTCAAATTACTTATATTCGCAGGCAGTGCAAATACTGACAGCCTACAACAACAATAACAATTTGTGGTTTTAATTCGACACATACATACAAATGTATTCCAAAATGGCGGCAAGTATTAATAAATAGCGAAAAAAATTATTGAAAAGAAAATATAAATATAAAAAATAATACTAAAAAGGAAAAAAATCAAAATAAGGCAAAAAGAAAAAAATTAAATTTTGAAAATAAAAATTACAATACAGAAGAAGAAAAAAACAAAATAATAATTCGAAAAATTTACTTCAATTTCACTCAATTTCGTCACTGCGAATGCCCAAGCTGTTACTTAATATTGAGTTCTACAATAGTATTGTAGTTGATTCATATTATTCATGATTTCTACAAATAATACGAAAGGCAGGTATTAATAATAATATAATATACTAAAAATTATGGTGAAAAGGGAAAATCAAATAAAAGCAATATTTTTTTGCTGCTCCCTTAGATATCTTTTTTATTTAAATTACAAATACATTAAAGTTGATATAATATGTATGTATGTAAAAATCTCTTTCTAGTATACCATTAAAATATTTAAACTATCCGAAAAACACTATCTTCGTTCTCCTGAGCGGTGGGGGCGGCGGCGTTGACGGCTTTGTCGGCAATGTGAATTAACGCCTGTTGTTACTGTTACTAATATCCAATGCCAGGATTGCCATTGATGGAGATATTCAGTTCAATGCTGTGACGGCTGTCCTAGCTGTAACATCAGTGCCTTCCATTCCATCCAGTTTCTCGGGGGATTGTGAGGAGCTGCAGCTTCTTCGGTCTTTTTATCCTGTGCCGTTTGAGACGTTTTAACAGCCTCCTCTTTAAGCGCAGCGGCTGATGTCAAAACACCGGCATCTTTGTTGTTTGGCGCAATAACACCACCAGGTCCCACTAAGACAGATGAGACTAGTTTCTGGAAGAGTTCTTCAATAGTGATTTTATTTAGTGGCGGCAAAACTGGTGCTTGTGGTGCCTGCGGTGGTGGCAGTTGGCTGCTGCCCATCATTGAGCCTGGTGGTACAAATGGTGGACCACCGCTGGGTGGCATCTGCATTAGCCAGGACATTGGGGAATGTATATTGTGGTTTTGTAGCGGCTATTGTTCATGTTGGGCGGTGGATCACCGCTAAAGCCCCTAATACCCTGATGTGGCCATGTCATCGTATTTTGCCTGGTCATCCATTTGTTAGGCTTCCAACGTCTTTCGCGCTGTGGTCTTCCACGTTGTGGCCACACCCTGTTGTCATATCTACGCGCTTCGTAATTGGACGAGCGTGTTGTTGAGGCGTCGAAATTCGCTGGTTTACTCCTCTTGGGCAAAGGTTCACCCAAATCTTCATTTTGCTTACGATAGTTCATGTTTAATCTTTATTATTGTTTATTTTTTTGTATGTTTTTTATATATATATTTATATATATTTTTTATTTTTTATGTATGTATTTTTATATATATATATAATTTTAATTTTTTGTTTATATATTTTTTAGTATATTTATTTGTGTATGTTCTTCCAATTTTGTTTTTAAAAAAACAAGCGCATAAATAAATTAAGGCGGAAAGTAGTAATGTTGTCTGAGCGGCGGATGTAAGGCATCTGATCTACTACTCCTTTCTCTATGCCTTATATAGCCGCTATACAGATAGTATTTATATAGACAACTTTCAACAACAACAACAATATGTGGTTTTCATTCTAGATATACATACAAACATATTAAATTATGGCGGAAAGTATTTAAAATAGTGAAAAAAATTATTGAAGATAATATTAAAAAACGAAAATTAACAAGAAAATATAAATAATAATAGAAAATAGTAAAAAAGAAAAAAAATCAAAATAATGCAAAAAATAGCAAAAATTAAAATATAATTCAAAATAAAAATAATTAAAAGTGTTACAATACAGAAGGACAAAAAAAATATAAAAGAAAATACTGTAACAACATATTAAATTAAGAGAAGGCAGATAAAATATTCGTTATTTAGACTATAACACAAAGGCTTTGAATACAGTATTTTACCGTTGTGCGGGTAGCACATATTCGAGCGTTTATAATGATGTAAATACATATACACACAAAGATATTCAAATATTGAGGAAATAAATTAAAAATTAACAAAAATAATAAATTAGAATAAAATAAAATAATTTTAAATTATATAAACATTGTATTGTCTACAAAATTTATTTACCCAAAAATGGCAATTCCAAGAGAAAAAAATATCTTCAAATTACTTATATTCGCAGGCAGTGCAAATACTGACAGCCTACAACAACAATAACAATTTGTGGTTTTAATTCGACACATACATACAAATGTATTCCAAAATGGCGGCAAGTATTAATAAATAGTGAAAAAAATTATTGAAAAGAAAATATAAATATAAAAAATAATACTAAAAATGAGAAAAATCAATATAAGGCAAAAAGAAAAAAAATTAAATTTTGAAAATAAAAATTACAATACAGAAGAAGAAAAAAACAAAATAATAATTCGAAAAATTTACTTCAATTTCACTCAATTTCGTCACTTCGAATGCCCAAGCTGTTACTTAATATTGAGTTCTAGTATTGCAGTTGATTCATATTATTAATGATTTCTACAAATAATACGAAAGTCAGGTATTAATAATAATATAATATACTAAAAATTATGGTGAAAAGGAAAATCAAATAAAAGCAATATTTTTTTGCTGCTCCCACAGATATTTTTTTATTTAAATATATTAAAGTTGATATAATATGTATGTATGTAAAAATCTCTTTCTAGTATACTATTAAAATAATTAAACTATCCGAAAACCACTGTCTTCGTTCTCCTGAGCGGTTGGGGCGGCGGCGTTGACGGCTTTGCCGCCAATGTGAATTAACGCTAAAGCCCCTAATACCCTGATGTGGCCATGTCATCGTATTTTGCTTGGTCGTCCATTTGTTAGGCTTCCAACGTCTTTTGCGCTGTGGCCTTCCACGTTGTGGCCACACCCTGTTGTCATATCTACGCGCTTCGTAATTGGACGAGCATATTGTTGAGGCGTCGAAATTCGCTGGCTTACTCCTCTTGGGCAAAGGTTCACCCTAATCTTCATTTTGCTTACGATAGTTCATGTTTACTCTTTATTATTGTTTATTTTTTTGTATGTTTTTTATATATATGTTTATATACACATATTTTTTATTTTTTATGTATTTATTTTTATTTATATATATAAATCTAATTTTTTTGTTTATATATTTTTAAATATATTTGTTTGTGTATTTTCTTCCAATTTTGTTTTAAAAAAAACCAGCGCATAAATAAATTAAGGTGGAAAGTAGTAATGTTGTCTGAGCGACGGATGTAAGGCATCTGATCTACTACTCCTTTCTCTATGCCTTATATAGCCGCTATACATTTAGTAGTTATATTGACAACTTACAACAATATGTGGTTTTCATTCTAGATATACATACAAACCTATTAAATTATGGCGGAAAGTATTTAAAATAGTGAAAAAAATTGTTGAAGATAATATTAAAAAACGAAAATTAACAAGAAAATATAAATAATAATAGACAATAGTAAAAAAGAAGAAAAATCAAAATAATGCAAAAAATAGCAAAAATTAAAATATAATTCAAAATAAAAATAATTAAAAGAGTTACAATGCAGAAGGACAAAAAAAATATATAAAAGAAAATACTGTAACAACATATTAAATTAAGAGAAGGCAGATAAAATATTCGATATTTAGACTATAACACAAAGGCTTTGAATATAGTATTTTACCGTTGCGCGGGTAGCACATATTCGAGTGTTTATAATGATGTAAATACACATACACACAAAGATATTCAAATATTGAGGAAATAAAATAAAAATTAACAAAAATAATAAATTAGAATAAAATATAATAATTTTAAATTATATAATAAGATAGCGCATTAAATTAAAGAAGGACTACGCGGGCAAAATAAAATTTCTTCTAACGTTTCTTTTTCAAACATTGTATTGTATACAACATTTATTTACCCGGTGGGGGCGGCGGCGTTGACGGCTTTGTCGGCAATGTGAATTAACGCCTGTTGATACTGTTACTACTAGCCAATGCCACAATTGCCATTGATGGAGATATTCAGTTCAATGCTGTGACGGCTGTCCTAGTTGTAACTTCAGTGCCTTCCATTCCGTCCAATTTCTCGGGGGATTGTGAGGGGCTGCAGCTTCTTCGGTCTTTTTATCCTCTGCCGTTTGAGACGTTTTAACAGCCTCCTCTTTAAGCGCAGCGGCTGATGTCAAAACACCGGCATCTTTGTTGTTTGGCGCAATAACACCACCAGGTCCCACTAAGCCAGATGAGACTAGTTTCTGGAAGAGTTCATCAATATTGATTTTATTCAGTGGCGGCAATAATGGTGTTTGTGGTGCCTGCGGTGGTGGCGGCTGGCTGTTGCCCAGCAATGAGCCTGGTGGTACAAAGGGTGTACCACCGCTGGGTGGCATCTGCATTAGCCAGGACATTGGGGAATGTATATTGTGGTTTTTGTTATAGCGGCTATTGTTCATGTTGGGCGGTGGACCACCGCTAAAGCCCCTAATACCCTGATGTGGCCATGTCATCGTATTTTGCTTGGTCGTCCATTTGTTAGGCTTCCAACGTCTTTCGCGCTGTGGTCTTCCACGTTGTGGCCACACCCTGTTGTCATATCTACGCGCTTCGTAATTGGACGAGCGTGTTGTTGAAATTCGCTGGTTTACTCCTCTTGGGCAAAGGTTCACCCAAATCTTCATTTTGCTTACGATAGTTCATGTTTAATCTTTATTATTGTTTATTTTTTTGTATGTTTTTTATATATATTTTTTATTTTTTATGTATGTATTTTTATATATATATATAATTTTAATTTTTTGTATATATATTTTTTAATATATTTATTTGAGTTTCTTCCAATTTTGTTTTTAAAAAAACAAGCGCATAAATAAGTTAAGGCGGAAAGTAGTAATGTTGTCTGAGCGAAGGATGTAAGGCATCTTTTCTACTACTCCTTTCTGTATGCCTTATATAGCCCCTATACAGATAGTAGATATATTGACAACTTACAACAACAACAACAATATGTGGTTTTCATTCTAGATATACATACATATATATATATATATATAGGTAATACATACATACATACATTGAAGTACATATACTTATAATTAATTAAATATATATAGATATACATATATTAATATAAATGCACATATATATACATAGATATAGATATATATATACGTATGAATATAAAATATGAATTTTAAATATTTGAACTAAGCAAGCATTAAGCACAGCAAGCCGTCGCTGTTAAGTAGGGCAAAGAAGAATAGGCGATAGGCCTACCAACAACGTAATGCGTAACTGTCCACCTGCAGGCAGAGTTTAGTATAAAAAGGGCAGCATCAGCAGTGATCAGACACTTCTGTTTGTGCTGTCGTAGCTAGAGTATATGGTGTGACGTGCAAACGCTACCAATAGGAGTAGATAGAAATATATGGTGTGACGTGAAAACGCTGCCAATAGAAAATATAGAAAATAAAGATAAGTGTGTAACATTAGAACCACTCGTGTTGTCCTTTACTTTCCTCTTTTGGAATCAACATTATAGGAGAGACCCATAATCCGGCTGAGGGATAGCCCAGCTATAGACCGGAGAACCGGGTTCGTTACAACTGGCGCCCAACGTGGGGCCCTTATAAATTGAGGAAAATAAGGGTCAAGTATTAAGGACCAAAGTGAAGTGTAGTGTAGTGAAGTAGGAAACACGAGTGCACACGAGTACGAGTGAAGGTGACACAAAATATATATAAAAGTGATAGAGACACAAGTGCGAGGCACAATAACATTGAAAAAAGAGAAAACGTAGAAAAAAAAATATACAGATATAATGGTAAAAGTAAATTGGGTTTATTACCTCAACAAGGAGGAACTCGTACAATACGCGACCGAGTTCGGCTTGTCGAATACAGACACCGTCGACGAATTAAGAAAACGCCTTGCTACATTCCTACAGGAGGAGGGTGAAAACGAGAGTCTGCGTGATCGGGTCACAGACTTATCATTAAGGCACGCGAAAGTGTTAGTATCCGCAAACACACCGGCACCGAAGCAGAAGGAATCGCTGCAGTTGCCGCAGGTACAGCAACCAAGTAACGACAACAGTACGGGAATGTCACCTCGTATGGTAGAGGCATATACCCACGTCTACCCACAGTTGTCCAACTCATCAGTGATGGATCGTGTACGTAAGTGGGTTGTGAGATACGACGGCGGCAAGGACCCACTGGGTTTCATCGAACGCGTCGAGGAACTAGCACAAGGCTACGAAGTCGAATTAAACGCACTCCCGAGAGCTTTACCGGAGCTGCTCAAGGATAGAGCCTTAGTATGGCTTCAAAATAAACACGGGCAATGGCAAGACTGGGAAACCTTCAAACGGGACTTCCTAAAGTTTTTCTTAAATTCTCGTTATTTTGAACGGCTGGATGACGAAATCAGGCAACGTGTGCAACGTCCAAAAGAAGAATTTAAAGATTATGTACTCGCTCTCCAAGGGTTAATGAGACATTCGGAGTACACACCTACACAAAAGCTCAGACGGATATACCGGAATTGCAGAAGCGAATACCAGCTGTACATAAAAGAGTGTGAGTTCCGTACCCTAACCGAATCATCATGCTAGAAAGAGAACCATCGAGAGCTGCGGTTAGAACAATGCCACCCAGAAGAAATGAAGAGCGTAACTATACGATTAGAGAAGAACAGCGTCGAGAAAATTACACTCTACCAGTTCGACATTACGAGTATGCACCCACAAGAGAGGCGCCGACGCCACGACCACAAAAGATGAACCAGCAGCCTAGAAGCGAGGAACCCAGCCGAATAAATCCACGAACGGCGTGTAGACGATGTGGCGAGAATGGGCACTTCGCCTATGAGTGCCAGAACGTCATTCAACAGTTCTTCTGGACATGCGGGCGGAGAAACATCCGAACGCAAGAATGCTGCCGCGCGGGCCCGGGAAACGGCCAGCGGCCCCATCCACTGCGGGGGGAAGGGTCGCCAGCATCGCAACCTCGCAACCGAAACAACCATGCTTGAAGCAAACCGGGGGGCGCATAGTCGCCACAGCAGCCGTAGGGAGAAACCCCGTGCTAGCGACAATCGATACTGGAGCAACTCCAAGCTTCATCAGCAAGAAGGTGGCAGAATCGCTAAAAGTGGGACCGACAAGAAGAGTGTTCAAGAAGGTGGTGATGGGAGATGGTAGACCGAGAGCGGTCACCGAAGCATTGGAAGCAGCAATACAAATAGGCGGCGAAGAACACACGAACGAGCTACTTGTCCTGCCAGGTCTAGTCGACGACGTCGTCCTCGGGACAGACTACCTGGCAAAAGCCAACACAACCATTAGCTGCGGAGGGCAGTCAATGAGGTTAAAGGCAGAGGGTGAGACTCGAAAGAAAATCGCATGCACGTCAATGAACATGTACGAGGTAAAACAACTCGAGAAGGCGAGGATAGTACCCGAACCACACATAAGCACCACGAACACGAAAGAGGCCGATGAATTCCTGAAGAAGGAGTTACTAGCATTCGACAAAATTACCGGTACGACAAATATGTCGTCACACAAGATCATCATGAAAGACGACCGACCCATGAAGCAACGATACTTTCCGAAAAACCCGAAAATGCAAGAGATAATAAACAAGGAGATAGATGAGCTCATTGAAAAGGGGTGTATAGAGCCGTCCCGTAGTCCACACTGCGCAACAATCGTATGGAGACTATGCGTTGACTACCGCCAGCTCAACGCGCGTTCAGTACCAGACGCCTACCCCCTCCCCGGAATACACCACATATTGGATCGCTCAAGGAGCGCGAAATTCATTAGCTGTCTTGATTTAAAGAACGGCTACTGGCAAATCCCAATGGAGGAAGAGAGTAAGCCGTATACAGCATTTACCGTACCGGGCCGGGGACTATTCCAATGGCGAGTTATGCCATTCGGACTACATTCGGCTCCAGCTACCTTCCAAAGGACCCTGGACAGAGTCATTGGGCCAGAACTAGAGCCGCACGCATTTGCCCACTTAGATGACATCATCATCACGAGCTCAACGTTAGAACAACACATGGAAGACCTAGGAGAGGTATTCCGACGATTACGATTGGCGAACCTGAAAATCAACCCAGAGAAATGTGAATTCTTCAAAAGGAGCCTGAAATACCTAGGGCACGTAGTTAGCGATGAAGGAATTCATACGGATCCCGACAAGATTGCGGCGATTAAGGAACTGACACCACCAACGAATACACGAGAACTGAGACGATTCTTAGGCATAGCGTCATGGTACCGACGATTTGTCGCAGATTTCTCACGCACTGCCCACTCGCTGACGTTGTTACTCAAGAAGGGTTGGCGATGGAAATGGAACGAGGAACAACAAACCGCATTCGAAGAGTTAAAGAAGGCACTAACGGAGGCACCTGTATTAGCCTGTCCAGACTTCTCGCAGAGATTCACCCTACAAACAGATGCCACCGATTTTGGACTAGGTGCAGTCCTAACGCAGGAACTGGAAGGAGGCGAACGAGTGATCGCATACGCCAGTAGACGACTGAATAAAGCAGAGCAGAACTACTCAGCAACCGAGAAAGAATGTCTGGCCATCGTGTGGGCCGTTCGCAAAATGCGCCCGTATCTAGAAGGTTACTCGTTCACAGTAATCACCGATCATCTGTCCCTAAAATGGCTGAACGCTATCGAGAGCCCCTCAGGTCGTATCGCAAGATGGGCACTAGAATTGCAGCAACACACGTTTGATATCAAATACCGTAAGGGCCGGCTAAACATCGTCGCAGACGCACTATCTCGTCAGCCACAGGAAGAGCGTTTGAACATACTGGTCGAAGGAAAAGAAACAACCGACTGTAAGTGGCTAAAGGCTAAAATAGAAGAGGTGAAGACGGCTCCGGAGAAATTCCCAGACTATACACTGCAAGAAGGGGAATTATACAGGCACATAGCCGTACAAATAGATGAGGAAGACGCGATCCCGTGGAAGCTTTGCGTCGCATCACCACTACGTCAGAGAGTCCTGAAAGAAGTTCACGACAGTCCCAGCGCCGGCCACATGGGCGTTAGGAAAACTATCGCGAAAGCAACAGCACGGTATTACTGGCCGGGGATGTTCAGGGACATCAAGAGGTATGTCCAACAGTGCCCTACGTGCCAGATATATAAACCAAGCCAACAACAAGCCGCGGGTAAGATGTTAACCCAAATTGCCGAGGAACCCTGGGCAACAGTATGCGCAGACTTTATAGGCCCACTCCCACGGTCAAAGCATGGAAATACGACGATACTGGCGTTCATCGATAAATCTTCGAAGTGGGTAGAGATCGTACCGTTGAGGAAAGCGACAGCCGAAGGCCTCATCAAGGCGTTTAAAGAACGCATACTCGCCCGATTTGGGGTGCCGAAGATTATGATCACCGACAACGGAACCCAGTTTACAAGCAAAGAGTTCAAAAGGTTACTCCAAGGATACGGAGTAAAACGCCAATTAACCGCACCATACACACCGCAAGAAAACCCGACGGAGAGGGCAAACAGAAACATCAAACGAATGCTAGCACAGTTTACGGGAAAAGACCAGAAGTATTGGGATGAAAGTTTACCAGAAATAACACTAGCGCTAAATACGAGCACATGTGAGGGTACTGGATTCAGTCCTGCATTTTTAATACAAGGCCGGGAACCACGGATACCGAAAGCACTATACGACGAATCCACATTTGGCACAGGCGAGATAACCACAACCCCGGCAGACAAGGCGGTAAAGATGCGAGAAATATTCAAAATGGTACGAAGAAACCAACAAAAGGCATCAATTGAACAGGCTCGACATTACAATTTACGTCGACGAAGGTGGCACCCGAAGATAGGGGACCGAGTCCTCGTGAAGGAGCATCATTTATCGAAGGCGAACGAAAACTTCGCAGCTAAGTTAGCACCGAGATACGGCGGACCATTCAGGGTAACGAATTTCGTATCACCAGTAATCGTCGAATTAGACAGGATGCATAATGGAAAAAGAAGAACTGCGCACCTAGGTGAACTCAAACCGTATCACGCTGGAGACGATGACGGAAGCAAAATAATAGGCGCCCGAAGCAACACTCCCCGGCAAGCATCCGAGCCTAATTCGACGCAAGGCGAAGAATAGGTAAACTTTAGCTTCAAGCTAAAATGTGATAACTCGGCAGTTGCTAAACAAGGGAGCATCTGCCAAATAAGAGGGTATTTGTCATACAGGAGGGCAATTTACCAAATAGGGAGGCAATCGCCAAGTAAGGAGCGACCAATCCCAAACCGAAGAATCAGAGAAGAAGAAGCCGAAGAAAACAGAGAAGAAGAAACCGAAGAAACAGAGAAGAAGAGACCGAAGAAATAAAAGAAACCGAAGAAACAAAGAAAGAGCCGAAAAGAGTGAAGAACGAGAAAGAAGATGAAGAAGAAGAAAAAAAAGCACACACAGAAGAAGAAGAAGAAGAAGAAGAAAACAAAACCAGAAGTCCAACCGAAGTCAATAAGAATAATAATAAAAATAATAATAGGAATAATAACAATAATAATAATAATAATAATAAAAATAATACTAACAATAATTATGGCAATAACAAAAAAAAAAAAAATAATAATAATAATAATAATAGTTATTATTATTATTATAACATAAAATATTATATAAAGGAAGATAATCCGCATAACATAAAATATTATATAAAACGGAAAATCCGCAGAACAAAAATCCCTGTCGTTGAACATGTACACAACATTGCCCAACACTTAAAGAATTTGAAAACACTAACAAAGCCAGAGGGCAGTAAACTTAAATTTGGAAAGCGCAACAACAAAATGCAAGAAAGGAAAATTACAGTTTGTTACATTAGAAAATCACAGAGTAGCGAGCCTATTATAAAAGGACATAGCACATAGGCAAACAAAACATTTAATAGCGATCAACAAGCAATAGATATGTTCAAGGCAACAAGTACCTGCGATTCACTAAAAGTGCGCATACGTCGCCTAACCGAGGCGGAAATAAACAAGGCGCGGAACGAAGCCGAGGAGACAAGCAGTGAAGCTAGTACAATCGAGTTCGTCGCCAACGAGGAAGTAATAATATCAAGCGACAGCGAGGCAGAAGAAGAATACGATGTAGTGAGGGCCCCGACGCCGATAATAATCTCGTCGGACGAAGAAGAGGAAGACACCAGAAGAGGAGAAATTAAAATATCGGAGGAAGACAGCCAGCGATTGGGCGAAGGGTACATCGAATACACCCGACGTGTCACGATGACCATGAAAATCTACAACGACCAAACCGAACCTCAACAACAACAACGTGCGATTAAAGATGCGACAGCGGTAGGCGAAGAAGACCACGACATCGAGGAGGAGACTGCGCTCACCCTGTTAGCGGAGGAAGACCGCGGGTTGGAGCAATGGCTGAGGGAGATTGCCGACAACGAAGAACAGCAGGCCGAACCAGGGGTAGTCAGCATAATCGAAAGATGGCTTCAACAGTCAACAGAAGCAACAACAACACCATCAGGCTGGCGAAATTTCACAAGCGTCGACCCGCTACCGATGGAACTCGTCACAAAAATCCGAGAAAGGGTACAGCAACAACCTGGTAAACGACAGACGTTCCGGTACGAGGCAAGAGGCGTCTGGTACCGCGTAAGAGTCACAGGAGCCGACGTAATAACCATCACGTGTCCTTACGGGAAGTAAAGGGGGGTGTGAAGACCCCAAGTCTAAGGCCTTGAAGCCTTCACAGCAACAACAACAACAATAACATCATCATCAACAACAACAACAATAGCAACAACAACAATAACATCAACATCAACAACAACAACAACAAAAGCAACAACAACACTAACACCAACACCAACAACAACATCAACAACAACACTAACACCAACAACAACAACCATAACAACAACAAGTTATCTACACACATATATATATATATATATATATATATATATATATAGTTAATCCATACATACATACATTGAAGTACATATACTTATAATTAATTAAATATATATAGATATACAATAAATGTACATATATATACATAGATGTAGATATATATATACGTATGAATATAAAATATGAATTTTAAATATTTGAACTAAGCAAGCATTAAGCACAGCAAGCCGTCGCTGTTAAGTAGGACAAAGAAGAATAGGCCATAGGCCTATCAACAACGTAATGCGTAACTGTCCACCTGCAGGCAGAGTTTAGTATAAAAAGGGCAGCATCAGCAGTGATCAAACATTTCTGTTTGTGCTGTCGGAGCTAGAGTATATGGTGTGACGTGCAAACGCTACCAATAGGAGTAGATAGAAATATATGGTGTGACGTAAAAACGCTGCCAATAGAATTATATGGTGTGTCGTGAAAACGCTGCCAGTACGATACAATTAAGATATACGGTGTGACGTGAAAACGCTGCCAGTACGATACAACTAAGATATATGGTGTGTCGTGAAAACGCTGCCAGTAGAAAATATAGAAAATAAAGGTAGGTGTGTAACATTAGAACCACTCGTGTTGTCCTTTACTTTCCTCTTTTGGAATCAACATTATAGAAGAGACCCATAATCCGGCTGAGTGATAGCCTAGCTATAGACCGGAGAACCGGGTTCGTTACAATATATTTTTTAATATATTTGTTTGTGTATTTTCTTCCAATTTTGTTTTTAAAAAAACAAGCGCATAAAATAAATTAAGGCGGAAAGTAGTAATGTTGTCTGAGCGACGGAGGTAAGGCATCCGATCTACTATTCCTTTCTCTATGCCTTATATAGCCGCTATACAGATAGTAGTTATATTGACAACTTACAACAACAACAGCAATGTGTGGTTTTCATTCTAGATATACATACAAACATATTAAATTATGGCGGAAACTATTTAAAGTAGTGAAAAAATTTGTTGAAGATAATATTAAAAAACGAAAATTAACAAGAAAATATAAATAATAATAGAAAATACTAAAAAAGAAGAAAAATCAAAATAATGCAAAAAATAGAAAAAATTAACACATAATTCAAAATAAATATAATTAAAAAGGGTTACAATACAGAAGGACAAAAAAATATAAAAGAAAATACTGTAACAACATATTAAATTAAGAGAAGGCAGATAAAATAATCGATATTTAGACTATAACACAAAGGCTTTGAATATAGTACTTTACCGTTGTGCGGGTAGCACATATTCGAGCGTTTATAATGATGTAAATACATATACACACAATGGCGGCAAGTATTAGAAAAAGTGAAAAAATTATTGAAAAGATAATATAAATATAAAAAATAATACTAAAAGGGAGAAAAATCAAAATAAGGCAAAAAGAAAATAATTAAATTTTGAAAATAAAAATTACAATACAGAAGACGAAAAAAACAAAATAATAATTCGAAAAATTTACTTCAATTTCACTCAATTTCGCCACTGCGAATGCCCAAGCTGTTACTTAATATTGAGTTCTAGTATTGCAGTTGATTCATATTATTCATGATTTCTACAAATAATACGAAAGTCAGGTATTAAGAATAATATAATATACTAAAAATTATGGTAAAAAGGGAAAATCAAATAAAAGCAATATTTTTTTGCTGCTCCCACAGATATTTTTTTTATTTAAATTACAAATATATTAAAGTTGATATAATATGTATGTATGTAAAAATCTCTTTCTAGTATACCATTAAAATATTTAAACTATCCGAAAATCAGTGTCTTCGTTCTCCTGAGCGATGGGGGCGGCGGCGTTGACGGCTTTGTCGGCAATGTGAATTAACGCCTGTTGTTACTGTTACTAATATCCAATGCCAGGATTGCTATTGATGGAGATATTCAGTTCAATGTTGTGACGGCTGTCCTAGCTGTAACTTCAGTGCCTTCCATTCCGTCCAGTTTCTCGGGGGATTGTGAGGACCTGCAGCTTCTTCGGTCTTTTTATCCTGTGCCGTTTCAGACGTTTTAACCTCTTTAAGCGCAGCGGCTGATGACAAAACACCGGCAGCTTTGTTGTTTGGCGCAATAACACCATCAGGTCCCACTAAGCCAGATGAGACTAGTTTCTGGAAGAGTTCATCATTATTGATTTTATTTAGTGGCGGCAATACTGGTGTTTGTGGTGCCTGCGGTGGTGGCGGCTGGCTGCTGCCCATCATTGAGCCTGGTGGTACAAATGGTGGACCACCGCTGGGTGGCATCTGCATTAGCCAGGACATTGGGGAATGTATATTGTGGTTTTTGTTGTAGCGGCTATTGTTCATGTTGGGCGGTGGACCACCGCTAAAGCCCCTAATACCCTGATGTGGCCATGTCATCGTATTTTGCTAGGCTTCCAACGTCTTTCGTGCTGTGGCCTTCCACGTTGTGGCCACACCCTGTTGTCATATCTACGCGCTTCGTAATTGGACGAGCGTGTTGTTGAGGCGTCGAAATTCGGTGGTTTACTCCTCTAGGGCAAAGGTTCACCCAAATCTTCATTTTGCTTACGATAGTTCATGTTAACTCTTTATTATTGTTTATTTTTTGTATGTTTTTTATATATATGTTTATATATATTTTTTATTTTTTATGTATGTCTTTTTATTTATATATATAATTTTAATTTTTTGTTTATATATTTTTTTTTTTGTTTTTTTTTTTTTGTATAATGTTTTATTGAATCTTTCCTTTTTGGAAACTAACAATAATTTCTAAAATCTTAAAGCTAATTCTTATACCTAGAACAAGTTAATCATTACCACTGTATAGATTAACAAAGTAAGCAAAGTACAATAAATTACGAATATAACATAGATTTATCAAAGAATGTGTTTATATATTGTAGATATCATTAGGTATACCAAACACTCATAACAAAAGATATACCATAAAGGATAATTTGAAGTAAATTATAATATCATGAAGGATATATGCGGAGCGCAACTCCGATGTAGAATAATTGGATGCGGCAGAGCCCTTAGTCACAGTTCAAACGTAAATCCTTTCTCTTTAATCGTTTAGGGTAGTTCTGCTGTAATAATTTTTTAGCTAGAAAGTTTGGGTGGTGAGATAACCTTAATGAGTAATTTTTAAGCAGTTTCTCTATTTCCTCGGTGACGGTTTTAATCCCGAGATCTTTGTGAATTGCGGAGTTTTTTACATACCAAGGGGCTTTGCATATTGATCTTAAGGTTTTAGAATGCAGTCTTTGAATTCTATCCAGGCTAGATTTAGATGCTGAACCCCAAATTTGGATCCCATACGTCCAAGATGGCTTTATTAGCATATTAAAAAGTAAAACTTTGTTTTCTAGACTTAGTTTGGACTTAGAGCCTACAATCCAATGCAAGTTCGCAATTTTCAATTTGGTTTGAGTAATCTTTTTGTCTATGTGGTTTTTCCAGGTGAGTCTTTTATCCAATGTAACTCCCAGGTAGGTAACGAATTCTTTCTGAGGTATTGTATTCCCATTTATAGAGATTGAAGGACATGTGTCTTTTTTTAGGGTAAATGTTACTTGTATACACTTAGACTCATTGACTTTAATTTTCCAAGTTGTTAGCCACTCTTCTATTACTTTTAAATGTTCTTGTAATCTGTAGCTGGCTGTCATGGGGTTTGAATGGACACTAAGTATTGCTGTATCATCCGCAAAAGTTGATGTGATGAGGTTTCGGTTTGTGGGAAGATCGTTCGTATAAATTAAATATAAGACGGGCGCTAAAACACTTCCTTGTGGAACACCAGCAAATATTTCATAGGATTCGGTGGTGTAACTTTTTTGCCTAACACGAAATTTTCTACCAATAAGAAAGCTTTCTAAGACATCATAAATTTCTACGGGAAGCGTAACTTTCATCTTGTATAATAGACCATCTAACCAAACTTTGTCAAATGCCTGGGCAACATCGAGGAACACTGCAGTACAATATTGCTTGTTTTCAAACGCTGATCTTATGTGTGCTACGATTCTATGCACCTGCTCTATTGTGCTGTGTTTTTCTCCAAACCCGAATTGGTGGCATGGTATGGTCTGTTTCGATTCTAAAATCGGTAATATTTTTTTTAATAAAAGTTTTTCGAAGATTTTTGAGAATACCGTAATTAAGCTAATAGGCCTGTAGGAGCCCACCAAAGATGGATCTTTATAATCTCCGAAAGCTTCCAGTATTTAGGAAAATAGTGTAGTCTCAATATACTATTAAATGTACAAAGCATGTGTTTAATTGCCACATTTGGAAGCTCTTTTATCATATCACCCGTTATTCTTTCGTATCCAGGAGCTTTCTTTTTCTTTATGTCGTTAGTAATAACATCTTTAAGTGATTTAAAATTAAATTGAATAAAATTTTTATCTGGATTTGCACGAAATTCTGGAAGAGATTTGTATCCAATATTTGGTGTAAATACAGTGGAAAGATGCATGGCAAATAAGATACCCTTTTCCTGCTCGCTTCGAGCCCACTCACCATTGTGAGTTCTCAATGGAGGGTCGAAAGTGACGGGACTTTTGAAACTCTTAACTTTTCGCCACAAAGAGTAGTTGGTATCAGATGTAGCTGACAGATATTGTACGGACTTTTGGAATTCGTTTTCCTTTTTTTGTTTCAGGACATCCCGAAGCATTTTTATGCATATATTGAGCTCATTTTTTAAGGCCGGGGAACGAAACCTCTGCCAATCTCTCCTTAGTTGTCTTTTTTTGGTTACCAGACTTGTAATGTCTTTACCCTTAAGACCGTTGAAAATTTGTCTTCTATGAGTGTTAGATGGGCCGCAATGCTGCCAAATGAAGTAATGTTGAAAAGCCATCAACTGCATTGTCGACATCTGCTATTGATTTTAGAGGAATGAGCGATTTTAGATGCGCTGTATTTAAGCCAATTTGTAAATTTATTGGTTAAGCCTAGCTGTAAGTCATTGAAAACTGGAATTATGTTAATGGAACATAGACAAGGAGAGTGATCAGATGATAAGTCGAAAAGGGGTTTTACGCTTACTTGTGCTCTACTGATACAAGTTACTCCAAAGTCAATCAAATCTGGGGTTTTGCTGAGATCAGTTGGCCAGTATGTTGGCTGACCGGTAGATATATCGTCGAAACCGTTATTTTGAATGGCTTTATATAAATTTCTACCCTTTGGAGATATTAACCCAGATCCCCAGAAGGAATGTTTTGCGTTGTAATCACCTGCTACTAGAAACCGTTTACCAAGTTTAGAGAAGAAATCAGTAAATTGAGTTTCTGATATGTTGTATCGGGGCGGACAATATATGGCGGAAATGTTTATTCCACCAGAAGTATCATATATGTGAACTGAGGTAGCGTGTAGGTAGTCTTTACAGTACTCTTCCATTATATAATGTTTAATTTTTTGCCTGATAAGTATTCCAGTTCCACCGCGCGCTTTCCCTGTCATAAAACAGAAATGTATCAATATTGAAGTTGTTAAATTTGGTCAAATGAGTTTCGAAGATTAGCATTATATCTATTGCTTGATTTTCTAAGAAGAGTTGAAGTTCACTTTTGTGTTGGACCAATCCGTTGGCATTCCAATAACATATCTTAAGGTCGTTCATGGCTTAGACAATATCGCTTGAAGGAGGAGATTTTGATTTCGAATTAAATCTTGCATCATACTTTGCATTGATGTCATATGTACTTGCATCATGCGTATAAAGCAGTTTAGCATATTTTCAAGTGAGTTAACAGACGGAACGGACGGGATGGACGTTTCTTGTGTTGTGAACTGAGGTACACCTTTTAAAGCTTGGGCGTAGGATATAAAGTTGGTATTAGTAGGCTTTGTTTCGGTAACTTTTGATTGAGGCTGAGGGTGAGGCTGAGAGGCAGGAAAGTTACTAGAAGCCTTTTTACTGCCCTTGCCTTTTAGAGAAATATATATTGGACAACCCCTGTAATTGGCGGTGTGATTTTCGCCGCAATTGCTACATTTTTTAGACTCAGGGGTTGTTTTAGATTTCATATAGTCTTTTGAACTGTGTAAATCTCCACAAATGACACATATACTTTGTAAAGTGCAATATCGCTTCGTATGGCCAAATTCTTGACAATTATGGCACTGAACAGGACCTGTTCGCTTATGTGGTTCTTCCACGGAAATACGACGGTGAAGAAGGTACCGTAGTTTGTAAATGGGATGAACTTCTCCCTTTTTTAAGAGCTGGAAATCTGGCTCAATATCAACCCTAAACATTGGCTGAGGTATGTTAGCCTTATTTTTCATGTTGAATACGTTTCTAACCCTGAAACCTTCTTCTTTCAAGGCACTTTCTATTTCCAAGGGACTTACACTGTGTTCAATGCCCTTTAGGATGAGTGCTAAGCTACGACTACTTTTGAGCTGTAAGGTATAGAAGGACTTCTTTTCCTTTTCGATATTATCTGCCACCTTGCGATAGCTATCTTCTCCGTAGGTTTGCACTTTCACTTTTTGAATATTTCCCTTTTAAATTGGGACTACATGGAAGTTATTTTTTCCAATTAGATCTATCAATTTGTTGACAAGGTTGCTAGAGTTTGCTTCTCTAAGATAAATTGGCGGCGGCTTGGACGTTTTCTGCACACGCACTTGATCATCAGCATCAGAAAGCATTTGAAATCGATTATTGCTCGTGCTGTCTCATTTTCCTGGACTCATTTTCCAATCGTTGTATTCGCTGTTGGTGCTGTTGTTTTGGCGCTTGTTGTTGCTGTTGGCTTTAGTTGACGTTTCCACGTTGTGGTGACCGATTTAGTCCCATTTTTACAAAATGACCAATTTAGTCCCAAAAAAAACCAGTGGATTTTGCAACACAGCTTTTTGGCAACTCTAATTTGGAAACGGCAGGAACAAATGCAAATTTTCCTGCATACTTTTAGGCGCCTTTCTTTAATACCAGAGCTTTTTTTATATATGTTTTATTATTATAATTAATATATTTGTCTCTGTTTAACTAGTGTGAACTATTTATTTATTTATTTTATATTATTTAGTTTTGATGGAGCGCCAATCCATGCAAATAACACAATTTGTTATTTACATGGTTTCACTTTCACTTCACTTTGTTCAGTTTCAGAGGAGTCACTTGTCTGAATTAGTTTATGTAGTTTGCACAGTATATTTTATTTAAAAATTTAAAATAAATATAAAGCACAGTCACTTTTACGTTGCACTCGCAAGAGTTGCCAGACGAAAATCTATACTAATATTATAAATGCGAAAGTCGTTTCGTTTGCTGCGCTTTCACGCAAAAACTACTTAACCGATCATCATGAAACTTTGTACACATACTCTTGGAGGTATCAGAATGAACATAGGCTACTTTTTATTTAATAAAAAAAATTATTTTTTAAATAAAATAAAGAAACTTTTTTGTCCAATAGCCACAATAGAGAATATACATACGCATGCATAAAGTAACGCCCCATATGCACAGAGAGAGAGTGGGACTATACACAGGTATAGGCACATATGTAGCTGCATTGAGAGTAGTGTGGTATGTGTGTATGGGAGTATACAGTATACAGTATACAGTATACAGTATACAGCATACATATCTACATGTATGGTGGCCATAAAATGTGAGCATACATACGTACATGTATGGTGGTGGCCTGGTCATCTATTTGCTGAGCGCTACGCTAACGCCATCTAGCGGGTAAAAGCTAAAGATATTTTACATCGACTTCAGCACGTACATACAGATATGACTTTCAATGAACATATTTACAACCAAACGCTAATTCTAATTGAAAACAAGGTTTTCACAATGGTTGGAAAAAAATTAGATGATTTTGGGATGCAAAGCCCTCAAAGAGATAATGAGGATGATTTCAACAATGAAATTGCTTGAGAGTTAGATTATGATTTCATAGCACTGCAGCGACAAGTAGAAGAATTAATCCCTTTGTTACTTCCAGAGCAGGCTCATGTTCTCCATCAAGTTTTACGTAGAATAGAATACGGTAAAGGTGGACTCTTCTTTCTCGATGCACCAGGTGGAACCGGAAAGACGTTTTTGCTCAACTTATTATTAATATACATCAGAAAAATAGCAGTTGCAGTAGCTCCGTCGGGTATTGCCGCGACGCTTTTAAGCGGCGGCCGTACGGCAAATTCCGTTTTGAAATTACCATTGAACCTTGCACATGAAGATTCGCCCATCTGTAATTTCAGTAAAAATAGTTCTCGAGATAGGATGCTGCGAGAATGTAAGCTTTTAGTGTGGGATGAATGTACAATGTCTCACAAAAAGGCTATAGAAGCTTTAAACCGGACTCTTCAGGACCTGCGGGATAGTACAGATATAATGGGAGGAATGGTAGTTTTACTGGCTGGTGATTTTCGTCAAACCCTTCCAGTTATTCAGAGGGGAACACCAGCAGATGAAATTCAAGCATGCTTAAAATCATCGAGCTTATGGTCGAGAGTTGAAAAGCTGAGCCTAAAAACAAATATGAGAGTGCATCTTCATAATGACGTGGATTCAGGACTTTATGCTGAAATGTTATTGAGAATTGGTGATGGTCGTTTAGATGTTGATGCTGAAGGTTGCGTATCACTTTCATGAGAATTTTGTAATTTAGTAGAAAATGATGTGGATCTCATTGCTCATGTTTTTCCGAATTGCAACAGAATTTGGGTTGTGATCAGTGGCTGTGCGCAAGAGCAATATTAGCACCAAAAAATGAAGTTGTTAATAGAATCAACAATGACATTTTAAAAGAGGTGGAAGGGGAAATGGTGGAATATTTATCAATGGATACTATTATGGATACAGAATTAAGTACCTCATATCCTGTAGAGTTTTTAAATTCACTTGAATTGTCTGGTGTACCATCACATAAGCTTCAGTTGAAACTAAATGTACCAGTAATGCTTATGCGAAATTTAAATGCTCCTCTGCTATGTAATGGAACACGACTTCGGATAACGAAATTGGGACAGAATATACTTGGTGCTACTATTTTAACAGGTGTCGGTAAAGGAAAAAGTGTAATCATACCTCGGATTCCAATTATTCCCACTGACCTTCCATTCCAATATAAAAGAGTTCAGTTTCCCGTCAAACTTAGCTTTGCCGTAACTATAAACAAAGCACAAGGACAGACATTACAGGTAGCACGAGTGCATCTAGAAAAGTCATGCTTTTCTCATGGTCAACTATATGTAGCCTGTTCGCGTGTGTCTAATGCCCGGAATTTACAAATATTTACACCCAACGGAAAAACGTACAATATAGTTTATAGAAATATCCTTGACTAATAATCTGCATTTTATATTTTCAATTGTTACCATTCCGAATTATTTATTTTCTTTATAGTGACATATATATTTTAATATTTGTTGTATTGATCCAATAAAGTATACTTTGAAATTTGAAACTTCATTGCATGTAGTAATTTTTTCAAATAGATAATCTCAGACAAGCAATAAAATATATTCTTTATATTGATCCGTTTGTACTATAATGATCTCTTATTGGATGGATTTAATGCGAGCGAAGCCGCTCGTAAAAGCTAGTATATATATATTTTTAATATATTTATTTGTGTATTTGTGTATTTTCTTCCAATTTTGTTTTTAAAAAAACAAGCGCATAAATAAATTAAGGCGGAAAGTAGTAATGTTGTCTGAGCGACGGATGTAAGGCATCTGATCTACTACTCCTTTCTCTATGCCTTTTATAGCCGCTATACAGATAGTAGTTATATTGACAACTTACAACAACAACAACAACAATGTGTGGTTTTCATTCTAGATATACATACAAACATATTAAATTATGGCGGAAAGTATTTAAAATAGTGAAAAAAATTGTTGAAAATTAAAAAACGAAAATTAACAAGAAAATATAAATAATAATAGAAAATAGTAAAAAAGAAGAAAAATCAAAATAATGCAAAAATAGCAAAAATTAAAATATAATTCAAAATAAAAATAATTAAAAGAGTTACAATACAGAAGGACAAAAAAATATAAAAGAAAATACTGTAACAACATATTTAATTAAGAGAAGGCAGATAAAATATTCGATATTTAGACTATAGCACAAAGGCTTTGAATATAGTATTTTACCGTTGTGCGGGTAGCACATATTCGAGCGTTTATACATATACACACAAAGGTATTCAAATATTGAGGAAATAAAATAAAAATTAACAAAAATAATAAATTAGAATAAAATATAATAATTTTAAATTATATAATATGATAGCGCATTAAATTAATGAAGGACTACTCAGGCAAAATAAAATTTCTTTTAACGTTTCTTTTTCAAACAATACAATTATTGTCTACAACATTTATTTACCCAAAAATGGCAATTCCAAGAAACAAAAATATCTTCAAATTACTTCTATTCGCAGGCAGTGCAAATATTGACAGCCCACAACAACAAGAACAAGTTGTGGTTTTAATTCTACACATACATACAAATATTTTCCAAAATGGCGGCAAGTATTAGAAATAGTGAAAAAAAAATTTTGAAAAGTAAATATAAATATAAAAAATAATACTAAAAAGGAGGAAAATCAAAATAAGGCAAAAAGAAAAAAATTAAATTTTGAAAATAAAAATTACAATATAGAAGAAGAAAAAACTAAATAATAATTCGAAAAATTTACTTCAATTTCACTTAATTTCGTCACTGCGAATGCCCAAGCTGTTACTTAATATTGAGTTCTAGTATTGCAGTTAATTCATATTATTCATGATTTCTACAAATAATACGAAAGTCAGGTATTAATAATAATATAATATACTAAAAATTATGGTGAAAAGGGAAAATCAAATAAAAGCAATATTTTTTTGCTGCTCCCACAGATATTTTTTTTATTTAAATTACAAATGCATTAAAGTTGATATAATATGTATTTATGTAAAACTCTCTTTCTAGTATACCATTAAAATATTTAAACTATCCGAAAATCACTTTCTTCGTTCTCCTGAGCGGTGGGGGCGGCGGCGTTGACGGCTTTGTCGGCAATGTGAATTAACGCCTGTTGTTACTGTTACTACTAGCCAATGCCAGGATTGCCATTGATGGAGATATTCAGTTCAATGCTGTGACGGCTGTCCTAGCTGTAACTTCAGTGCCTTCCATTCCGTCCAGTTTCTCGGGGGGTTGTGAGTAGCTGCAGCTTCTTCGGTCTTTTTATCCTGTGCAGTTTGAGACGTTTTAACAGCCTCCTCTTTAAGCGCAGCGGCTGATGTCAAAACACCGGCATCTTTGTTGTTTGGCACAATAACACCACCAGGTCCCAATAAGCCAGATGAGACTAGTTTCTGGAAGAGTTCATCAATATTGATTTTATTTAGTGGCGGCAATACTGGTGTTTGTGGTGCCTGCGGTGGTGGCGGTTGGCTGCTGCCCATCATTGAGCCTGGTGGTACAAATGGTGGACCACCGCTGGGTGGCATCTGCAATCTGCATTAGCCAAGACATTGGGCAATGTATATTGTGGTTTTTGTTGTAGCGGCTATTGTTCATGTTGGACGGTGGACCACCGCTAAAGCCCCTAATACCCTGATGTGGCCATGTCATCGTATTTTGCTTGGTCGTCCATTTGTTAGGCTTCCAACGTCTTTCGCGCTGTGGCCTTCCACGTTGTGGCCACCCCCTGTTGTCATATCTACGCGCTTCGTAATTGGACGAGCGTGTTGTTGAGGCGTCGAAATTCGCTGGTTTACTCCTCTTGGGCAAAGGTTCACCCAAATCTTCATTTTGCTTACGATAGTTCATGTTAACTCTTTATTATTGTTTATTTTTTGTATGTTTTTTATATATATGTTTATATATATTTTTTATTTTTTATGTATGTCTTTTTATTTATATATATAATTTTAATTTTTTGTTTATATATTTTTTTTTTTGTTTTTTTTTTTTTGTATAATGTTTTATTGAATCTTTCCTTTTTGGAAACTAACAATAATTTCTAAAATCTTAAAGCTAATTCTTATACCTAGAACAAGTTAATCATTACCACTGTATAGATTAACAAAGTAAGCAAAGTACAATAAATTACGAATATAACATAGATTTATCAAAGAATGTGTTTATATATTGTAGATATCATTAGGTATACCAAACACTCATAACAAAAGATATACCATAAAGGATAATTTGAAGTAAATTATAATATCATGAAGGATATATGCGGAGCGCAACTCCGATGTAGAATAATTGGATGCGGCAGAGCCCTTAGTCACAGTTCAAACGTAAATCCTTTCTCTTTAATCGTTTAGGGTAGTTCTGCTGTAATAATTTTTTAGCTAGAAAGTTTGGGTGGTGAGATAACCTTAATGAGTAATTTTTAAGCAGTTTCTCTATTTCCTCGGTGACGGTTTTAATCCCGAGATCTTTGTGAATTGCGGAGTTTTTTACATACCAAGGGGCTTTGCATATTGATCTTAAGGTTTTAGAATGCAGTCTTTGAATTCTATCCAGGCTAGATTTAGATGCTGAACCCCAAATTTGGATCCCATACGTCCAAGATGGCTTTATTAGCATATTAAAAAGTAAAACTTTGTTTTCTAGACTTAGTTTGGACTTAGAGCCTACAATCCAATGCAAGTTCGCAATTTTCAATTTGGTTTGAGTAATCTTTTTGTCTATGTGGTTTTTCCAGGTGAGTCTTTTATCCAATGTAACTCCCAGGTAGGTAACGAATTCTTTCTGAGGTATTGTATTCCCATTTATAGAGATTGAAGGACATGTGTCTTTTTTTAGGGTAAATGTTACTTGTATACACTTAGACTCATTGACTTTAATTTTCCAAGTTGTTAGCCACTCTTCTATTACTTTTAAATGTTCTTGTAATCTGTAGCTGGCTGTCATGGGGTTTGAATGGACACTAAGTATTGCTGTATCATCCGCAAAAGTTGATGTGATGAGGTTTCGGTTTGTGGGAAGATCGTTCGTATAAATTAAATATAAGACGGGCGCTAAAACACTTCCTTGTGGAACACCAGCAAATATTTCATAGGATTCGGTGGTGTAACTTTTTTGCCTAACACGAAATTTTCTACCAATAAGAAAGCTTTCTAAGACATCATAAATTTCTACGGGAAGCGTAACTTTCATCTTGTATAATAGACCATCTAACCAAACTTTGTCAAATGCCTGGGCAACATCGAGGAACACTGCAGTACAATATTGCTTGTTTTCAAACGCTGATCTTATGTGTGCTACGATTCTATGCACCTGCTCTATTGTGCTGTGTTTTTCTCCAAACCCGAATTGGTGGCATGGTATGGTCTGTTTCGATTCTAAAATCGGTAATATTTTTTTTAATAAAAGTTTTTCGAAGATTTTTGAGAATACCGTAATTAAGCTAATAGGCCTGTAGGAGCCCACCAAAGATGGATCTTCATAATCTCCGAAAGCTTCCAGTATTTAGGAAAATAGTGTAGTCTCAATATACTATTAAATGTACAAAGCATGTGTTTAATTGCCACATTTGGAAGCTCTTTTATCATATCACCCGTTATTCTTTCGTATCCAGGAGCTTTCTTTTTCTTTATGTCGTTAGTAATAACATCTTTAAGTGATTTAAAATTAAATTGAATAAAATTTTTATCTGGATTTGCACGAAATTCTGGAAGAGATTTGTATCCAATATTTGGTGTAAATACAGTGGAAAGATGCATGGCAAATAAGATACCCTTTTCCTGCTCGCTTCGAGCCCACTCACCATTGTGAGTTCTCAATGGAGGGTCGAAAGTGACGGGACTTTTGAAACTCTTAACTTTTCGCCACAAAGAGTAGTTGGTATCAGATGTAGCTGACAGAGATTGTACGGACTTTTGGAATTCGTTTTCCTTTTTTTGTTTCAGGACATCCCGAAGCATTTTTATGCATATATTGAGCTCATTTTTTAAGGCCGGGGAACGAAACCTCTGCCAATCTCTCCTTAGTTGTCTTTTTTTGGTTACCAGACTTGTAATGTCTTTACCCTTAAGACCGTTGAAAATTTGTCTTCTATGAGTGTTAGATGGGCCGCAATGCTGCCAAATGAAGTAATGTTGAAAAGCCATCAACTGCATTGTCGACATCTGCTATTGATTTTAGAGGAATGAGCGATTTTAGATGCGCTGTATTTAAGCCAATTTGTAAATTTATTGGTTAAGCCTAGCTGTAAGTCATTGAAAACTGGAATTATGTTAATGGAACATAGACAAGGAGAGTGATCAGATGATAAGTCGAAAAGGGGTTTTACGCTTACTTGTGCTCTACTGATACAAGTTACTCCAAAGTCAATCAAATCTGGGGTTTTGCTGAGATCAGTTGGCCAGTATGTTGGCTGACCGGTAGATATATCGTCGAAACCGTTATTTTGAATGGCTTTATATAAATTTCTACCCTTTGGAGATATTAACCCAGATCCCCAGAAGGAATGTTTTGCGTTGTAATCACCTGCTACTAGAAACCGTTTACCAAGTTTAGAGAAGAAATCAGTAAATTGAGTTTCTGATATGTTGTATCGGGGCGGACAATATATGGCGGAAATGTTTATTCCACCAGAAGTATCATATATGTGAACTGAGGTAGCGTGAAGGTAGTCTTTACAGTACTCTTCCATTATATAATGTTTAATTTTTTGCCTGATAAGTATTCCAGTTCCACCGCGCGCTTTCCCTGTCATAAAACAGAAATGTATCAATATTGAAGTTGTTAAATTTGGTCAAATGAGTTTCGAAGATTAGCATTATATCTATTGCTTGATTTTCTAAGAAGAGTTGAAGTTCACTTTTGTGTTGGACCAATCCGTTGGCATTCCAATAACATATCTTAAGGTCGTTCATGGCTTAGACAATATCGCTTGAAGGAGGAGATTTTGATTTCGAATTAAATCTTGCATCATACTTTGCATTGATGTCATATGTACTTGCATCATGCGTATAAAGCAGTTTAGCGTATTTTCAAGTGAGTTAACAGACGGAACGGACGGGATGGACGTTTCTTGTGTTGTGAACTGAGGTACACCTTTTAAAGCTTGGGCGTAGGATATAAAGTTGGTATTAGTAGGCTTTGTTTCGGTAACTTTTGATTGAGGCTGAGGGTGAGGCTGAGAGGCAGGAAAGTTACTAGAAGCCTTTTTACTGCCCTTGCCTTTTAGAGAAATATATATTGGACAACCCCTGTAATTGGCGGTGTGATTTTCGCCGCAATTGCTACATTTTTTAGACTCAGGGGTTGTTTTAGATTTCATATAGTCTTTTGAACTGTGTAAATCTCCACAAATGACACATATACTTTGTAAAGTGCAATATCGCTTCGTATTGCCAAATTCTTGACAATTATGGCACTGAACAGGACCTGTTCGCTTATGTGGTTCTTCCACGGAAATACGACGGTGAAGAAGGTACCGTAGTTTGTAAATGGGATGAACTTCTCCCTTTTTTAAGAGCTGGAAATCTGGCTCAATATCAACCCTAAACATTGGCTGAGGTATGTTAGCCTTATTTTTCATGTTGAATACGTTTCTAACCCTGAAACCTTCTTCTTTCAAGGCACTTTCTATTTCCAAGGGACTTACACTGTGTTCAATGCCCTTTAGGATGACTGCTAAGCTACGACTACTTTTGAGCTGTAAGGTATAGAAGGACTTCTTTTCCTTTTCGATATTATCTGCCACCTTGCGATAGCTATCTTCTCCGTAGGTTTGCACTTTCACTTCCTGAATATTTCCCTTTTAAATTGGGACTACATGGAAGTTATTTTTTCCAATTAGATCTATCAATTTGTTGACAAGGTTGCTAGAGTTCGCTTCTCTAAGATAAATTGGCGGCGGCTTGGACGTTTTCTGCACACGCACTTGATCATCAGCATCAGAAAGCATTTGAAATCGATTATTGCTCGTGCTGTCTCATTTTCCTGGGCTCATTTTCCAATCGTTGTATTCGCTGTTGGTGCTGTTGTTTTGGCGATTGTTGTTGCTGTTGGCTTTAGTTGACGTTTCCACGTTGTGGTGACCGATTTAGTCCCATTTTTACAAAATGACCAATTTAGTCCCAAAAAAAACCAGTGGATTTTGCAACACAGCTTTTTGGCAACTCTAATTTGGAAACGGCAGGAACAAATGCAGATTTTCCTGCATACTTTTAGGCGCCTTTCTTTAATACCAGAGCTTTTTTTATATATGTTTTATTATTATAATTAATATATTTGTCTCTGTTTAACTAGTGTGAACTATTTATTTATTTATTTTATATTATTTAGTTTTGATGGAGCGCCAATCCATGCAAATAACACAATTTGTTATTTACAAGGTTTCACTTTCACTTCACTTTGTTCAGTTTCAGAGGAGTCACTTGTCTGAATTAGTTTATGTAGTTTGCACAGTATATTTTATTTAAAAATTTAAAATAAATATAGAGCACAGTCACTTTTACGTTGCACTCGCAAGAGTTGCCAGACGAAAATCTATACTAATATTATAAATGCGAAAGTCGTTTCGTTTGCTGCGCTTTCACGCAAAAACTACTTAACCGATCATCATGAAACTTTGTACACATACTCTTGGAGGTATCAGAATGAACATAGGCTACTTTTTATTTAATAAAAAAAAATTATTTTTTAAATAAAATAAAGAAACTTTTTTGTCCAATAGCCACAATAGAGAATATACATACGCATGCATAAAGTAACGCCCCATATGCACAGAGAGAGAGTGGGACTATACATAGGTATAGGCACATATGTAGCTGCATTGAGAGTAGTGTGGTATGTGTGTATGGGAGTATACAGTATACAGTATACAGTATACAGCATACATATCTACATGTATGGTGGCCATAAAATGTGAGCATACATACGTACATGTATGGTGGTGGCCTGGTCATCTATTTGCTGAGCGCTACGTTAACGCCATCTAGCGGGTAAAAGCTAAAGATATTTTACATCGACTTCAGCACGTACGTACAGATATGACTTTCAATGAACATATTTACAACCAAACGCTAATTCTAATTGAAAACAAGGTTTTCACAATGGTTGGAAAAAAATTAGATGATTTTGGGATGCAAAGCCCTCAAAGAGATAATGAGGATGATTTCAACAATGAAATTGCTTGAGAGTTAGATTATGATTTCATAGCACTGCAGCGACAAGTAGAAGAATTAATCCCTTTGTTACTTCCAGAGCAGGCTCATGTTCTCCATCAAGTTTTACGTAGAATAGAATACGGTAAAGGTGGACTCTTCTTTCTCGATGCACCAGGTGGAACCGGAAAGACGTTTTTGCTCAACTTATTATTAATATACATCAGAAAAATAGCAGTTGCAGTAGCTCCGTCGGGTATTGCCGCGACGCTTTTAAGCGGCGGCCGTACGGCACATTCCGTTTTGAAATTACCATTGAACCTTGCACATGAAGATTCGCCCATCTGTAATTTCAGTAAAAATAGTTCTCGAGATAGGATGCTGCGAGAATGTAAGCTTTTAGTGTGGGATGAATGTACAATGTCTCACAAAAAGGCTATAGAAGCTTTAAACCGGACTCTTCAGGACCTGCGGGATAGTACAGATATAATGGGAGGAATGGTAGTTTTACTGGCTGGTGATTTTCGTCAAACCCTTCCAGTTATTCAGAGGGGAACACCAGCAGATGAAATTCAAGCATGCTTAAAATCATCGAGCTTATGGTCGAGAGTTGAAAAGCTGAGCCTAAAACAAATATGACAGTGCATCTTCATAATGACGTGGATTCAGGACTTTATGCTGAAATGTTATTGAGAATTGGTGATGGTCGTTTAGATGTTGATGCTGAAGGTTGCGTATCACTTTCATGAGAATTTTGTAATTTAGTAGAAAATGATGTGGATCTCATTGCTCATGTTTTTCCGAATTGCAACAGAATTTGGGTTGTGATCAGTGGCTGTGCGCAAGAGCAATATTAGCACCAAAAAATGAAGTTGTTAATAGAATCAACAATGACATTTTAAAAGAGGTGGAAGGGGAAATGGTGGAATATTTATCAATGGATACTATTATGGATACAGAATTAAGTACCTCATATCCTGTAGAGTTTTTAAATTCACTTGAATTGTCTGGTGTACCATCACATAAGCTTCAGTTGAAACTAAATGTACCAGTAATGCTTATGCGAAATTTAAATGCTCCTCTGCTATGTAATGGAACACGACTTCGGATAACGAAATTGGGACAGAATATACTTGGTGCTACTATTTTAACAGGTGTCGGTAAAGGAAAAAGTGTAATCATACCTCGGATTCCAATTATTCCCACTGACCTTCCATTCCAATATAAAAGAGTTCAGTTTCCCGTCAAACTTAGCTTTGCCGTAACTATAAACAAAGCACAAGGACAGACATTACAGGTAGCACGAGTGCATCTAGAAAAGTCATGCTTTTCTCATGGTCAACTATATGTAGCCTGTCGCGTGTGTCTAATGCCCGGAATTTACAAATATTTACACCCAACGGAAAAACGTACAATATAGTTTATAGAAATATCCTTGACTAATAATCTGCATTTTATATTTTCAATTGTTACCATTCCGAATTATTTATTTTCTTTATAGTGACATATATATTTTAATATTTGTTGTATTGATCCAATAAAGTATACTTTGAAATTTGAAACTTCATTGCATGTAGTAATTTTTTCAAATAGATAATCTCAGACAAGCAATAAAATATATTCTTTATATTGATCCGTTTGTACTATAATGATCTCTTATTGGATGGATTTAATGCGAGCGAAGCCGCTCGTAAAAGCTAGTATATATATATTTTTAATATATTTATTTGTGTATTTGTGTATTTTCTTCCAATTTTGTTTTTAAAAAAACAAGCGCATAAATAAATTAAGGCGGAAAGTAGTAATGTTGTCTGAGCGACGGATGTAAGGCATCTGATCTACTACTCCTTTCTCTATGCCTTTTATAGCCGCTATACAGATAGTAGTTATATTGACAACTTACAACAACAACAACAACAATGTGTGGTTTTCATTCTAGATATACATACAAACATATTAAATTATGGCGGAAAGTATTTAAAATAGTGAAAAAAATTGTTGAAAATTAAAAAACGAAAATTAACAAGAAAATATAAATAATAATAGAAAATAGTAAAAAAGAAGAAAAATCAAAATAATGCAAAAATAGCAAAAATTAAAATATAATTCAAAATAAAAATAATTAAAAGAGTTACAATACAGAAGGGCAAAAAAATATAAAAGAAAATACTGTAACAACATATTTAATTAAGAGAGGGCAGATAAAATATTCGATATTTAGACTATAACACAAAGGCTTTGAATATAGTATTTTACCGTTGTGCGGGTAGTACATTTTTTTTTTATAATTGGCCCTTTGTAACCGCTGAAGCGATTTTCGGCCGAGCTCCTCCTCCAATTTGTGGTTTTGCGTCTTAATGTTTTTCCAACAAATGGAGGGACCTACAGTTTATACTAAGCCGCCTCCGAACGGCTGACGGTTTTTTTTTACGAGGAGCTTTATTCCATGTCCGAAATACACTCGGAGGGATGGACATTCCCTGCCGAGGGGCGACCGCAATTAGAAAATTTAATTTAATTTTTTATTTAAATTAATTTTCCATAACTTTTGAATGTTGGTGGCACCGGGATATGAACCCGAGTCTTCCGAATGGGAGGACGCAATGCTAACCACTCGGCTACCGCGGGTAGTACATATTCGAGCGCTTATAATGATGTAAATACATATACACACAAAGATATTCAAATATTGAGGAAATAAAATAAAAATTAACAAAAATAATAAATTAGAATAAAATATAATAATTTTAAATTATATAATATGATAGCGCATTAAATTAAAGAAGGACTACTCAGGCAAAATAAAATTTCTTTTAACGTTTCTTTTTCAAACATTGTATTGTCTACAACATTTATTTACCCAAAAATGGCAATTCCAAGAAACAAAAATATCTTCAAATTACTTATATTCGCAGGCAGTGCAAATATTGACAGCCCACAACAACAATAACAATTTTCCAAAATGGCGGCAAGTATTAGAAATAGTGAAAAAAAAATTTTGAAAAGTAAATATAACTATAAAAAATAATACTAAAAAGGAGGAAAATCAAAATAAGGCAAAAAGAAAAAAATTAAATTTTGAAAATAAAAATTACAATACAGAAGAAGAAAAAAACAAAATAATAATTAGAAAAATTTTCTTCAATTTCACTCAATTTCGTCACTGCGAATGCCCAAGCTGTTACTTAATATTGAGTTCTAGTATTGCAGTTGATTCATATTATTCATGATTTCTACAAATAATACGAAAGTCAGGTATTAATAATAATATAATATACTAAAAATTATGGTGAAAAGGGAAAATCAAATAAAAGCAATATTTTTTTGCTGCTCCCACAGATATTTTTTTATTTAAATTACAAATACATTAAAGTTGATATAATATATATGTATGCAAAATCTCTTTCTAGTATACCATTAAAATATTTAAACTATCCGAAAATCACTGTCTTCGTTCTCCTGAGCGGTGGGGGCGGCGGCGTTGACGGCTTTGTCGGCAATGTGAATTAACGCCTGTTGTTACTGTTACACCTAGCCAATGCCAGGATTGCCATTGATGGAGATATTCAGTTCAATGTTGTGACGGCTGTCCTAGCTGTAACTTCAGTGCCTTCCATTCCGTCCAGTTTCTCGGGAGATTGTGAGGAGCTGCAGCTTCTTCGGTCTTTTTATCCTGTGCCGTTTGAGACGTTTTAACAGCCTCCTCTTTAAGCGCAGCGGCTGATGTCAAAACACCGACAGCTTTGTTGTTTGGCGCAATAACACCACCAGGTCCCACTAAGCCAGATGAGACTAGTTTCTGGAAGAGTTCATCAATATTGATTTTATTTAGTGGCGGCAATACTGGTGTTTGTGGTGCCTGCGGTGGTGGCGGTTGGCTGCTGCCCATGTTGTTGTTGTTGTTGTAGCGGTTCGCTAACCCCGCTTAGGGCAGGTATAATCAGTCTAAGTCGCCGAGGTCATCTAACGGGAGGTCCAGGAAACGTGCTGTTTCGACAGGGTTGGACCAAAGGGAGAGGGGGTTTAGATGGGTCGGTTTAAGGGGACATGTGAAGAGGTGGTTAGTATCGTGCGGGGATTCTCCACATGCAGGGCATACGTTGGGTATGCTGGGGTCGAGTCTGGATATGTAGGAGTTTAACCTGCTACAGTATCCAGATCTGAGTTGTGCCAGAGTCACGCGGGTCTCTCGAGGTAGCTCGAGCTCACTGTCTGCGATGGGTGGTGGTTTGGATCCGAGTACGCCATTCACTGGGAGGGAGTCTAGGAAGGTGTTAACTGACTCCTGGTGAATGGCGTTCAGTGCCTGTCGGTAAGCCGTCCTGTCCAGCGGTTGTTGAACATGGTGCTGTATAGTGCTGTCGTAGTCAAGTACTCCCTTCCTGATGTGCCTAGGCGGAGGCTCCGCTTCTAGGAGGTTCCTGCTGGGGTGCTCCGCGCGGTGGCATCCCAACAGGAACTGCTTGCACAGCAAAGCATTATGCTCCTTAACTCGTAGCATAGATGCTTCGCTGTGCAAGTGGTGTTCAGGTGACATCAGGAGGTTTCCTGTCGCAGTCCTAAGGGCGGTATTCTGGCAGGCCTGTAGTTTCCTCCACTGCGTCTCGTTCGTCCCCGGCGCCCAGATCGGTGCAGCGTAATTTACGACCGGCCGGCCAATTGCTTTGTAGGTTGCCAGCAAGGTTTCTTTATCTTTACCCCATGTGCTGCCGGCTAGCGCTTTGAGTATTTTGTTGCGGCCCTGGAGTTTTGCGGCAATTGCGGTCGTATGCGGAGTGAAGGAGTACAGGCTATCGAATGTGACCCCTAAAATCTTAGGGTTGTTTACAGTTGGAATTTTTACGTCATCAACTTTCACATCGAGTTCTAGCCGGTACTCCTTCGTCCAGCTGGTGAAAAGGGTAGCCGAGGATTTCGTCGGTTGAATTTTTAAATGTCGTGCAGTGAAGAAACGGGAGAGATCAGCGAGGTAGCCGTTCACTTTCGAACATAGGCTATCAATATCCTGGCCGGACGCCAATATCGAACAATCATCGGCATACGAGGTTAGTGAGACTCCTTCCGGTGGAGGAGGGAGCTTCGAAATGTAAAAATTAAACAGTAGCGGGGAGAGGACACCACCCTGCGGAACCCCCTGTTTAATTTTCCTCAATTTAGATGTTTCACCTCGGAATATGACCGATGATTGACGACCACTCAGGTAGCCCATGACCCACCTCTGCAACCCCGGCGGTAATGAGGATTCCTCAATGTCACTGAGTAGCACTGAATGATTGACAGTGTCAAAAGCTTTTGACAGGTCCAGTGCTACCAGGACAGTTCTCGCACAGGGTCGGTTTTGGTTCAGGCCATTGACCACCTGGGTGTTTATGGCGTTAAGTGCTGTTGTGGTGCTGTGCACTTTTCGGAAGCCATGCTGATGTGCTGCTGGACGCAGATGGTGAGTAAAACTCGGGAGCAGTAAGGCCTCAAGCGTCTTCGCTACTGGGGAGAGGAGAGTTATCGGCCGATAAGACTCTCCTTTGTTGGCTGGTTTCCCCGGTTTGAGTAGCGGGACCACCCTACCGGTCTTCCACAAATCTGGTATGATTAGGGTGGTCAAAGACAAATTGAGGACCTTAGTGAGGTATTCTGCTCCCGCTGGTCCGAGATGTTTTAGCATCAGCATGCTTATTCCGTCAGGGCCGATGGATTTGGAGGCTTTCGCCTTCCCGATAACCCCCTGAACCTCTTCTCTGGAGAAATCAAGCGCCGCGCTTGTGTTTGGCAGTTTGCGCATACGACGGGTTACATGTCTTTTCGCTTTGTCTACGGAAGAATGCAGTGTAAAAAGCCGGCTAAAATAGCTCGCGCATCTCTTCGGGTCCGACGAGGCGCGATCACCGAATGAAATTTCCACCCGGTCATCGCGTCTCGTCGGGTTAGACAGCGACTTGACTGTAGCCCAGAGCTTGGTTGCCCCAGAGGAGAGATTGCAGGACCTTAAGTGCTCCTCCCACTTTTTCCGCTTGTGCTTGTTTACAACAGTCCGAATCTCCGCATTTAAATCTCTGATTAAGGGATTCCCGGGATCGGAGTTACGGAGGATGTCGCGCCTTGCTGCTAAAACCGCCGCTTCGGACGGGAAGTTAGGGCGGATTTCCGCAATTCGGCCTGCCGGGATGAAGCGGGCGGCAGCGGTCACAACTATCCTGCGGAATCATCGTTCACCAGAGGTGACGTCTGTTGGAGTGGAGAGAGCACTGAAGGCGTTCTCAGTGAATTCCGTGAAGCCGGTCCAGTTAGCTTTTTTGAAGTTAACGAAGGTCCGGTGGTCCGCGGAAACAAAGTCGGGAGGTCTGTCAATCGAGATGTGTATGGGTAAGTGGTCCGATGCTAGTGTCAGTACAGGTCGCCAACCTATACTGTTTATCAGACCAGCACTCGCAATTGTTATGTCGGGCGAGCTTTGGCAATTACCCACAACTCTGGTGGGTTCATTGTGCAGAATATCGAATCGTCTATCTGTTCCGCCAGCTAAATTCCTCTACGGTAATTTGACAGGCTAGAATGCCAAAGGTCGTGGTGCGCGTTAAAGTCGCCCAAAACCAAACGGTTTTCGCCTCTGAGTAGCGCACCTATATTAGGGCTATATCCAACTGGGCAACTTGTAACGGGAGGAATGTATATATTAAATATTTCGAGCTCGGCATCGCCTGACCGGATAGCTATGCCCTGACATTCTAGGGTAGTATCCCTGCGGTCGATGCCGTCGTCGATGAGACGATACTGCACGGTGTTGTGCAGGATGAACGCCAAACCCCCTCCGTGGTCTCGCTCGCGATCCTTGCGGATTATGTTGTATCCGGCCCGACTCAGAAGATCCGAGCAGGCGGTCAGCTTAGTTTCCTAGATCGCAGCAATTGACAGATGCTCCCGGCTCATATAGTCGACTATATCGTCGATCTTCCCCTGGAGTCCGTTGCAGTTGAATTGAAGGAGTCGGCTCCGTCTCGGGGGAACGTTCGTGATACGAGGGGTGAGGGAGTGGTGCGTGGATGACGTGTGTTGCTGCTGTAATACCCGCTGAGGATGGTTCCGCACGTTGGTGTTGATTGGCGGTGTTGTCGTATTAACAGGCGGGGGCAGACTCCTACAGCAAGGGGCAACGTACGCATCACTCCACTCACGGGTGGTGCGCAGGCCCAAGCACGTCCGAAAATGACACCAGCCGGAGCAAGAATTGCATCTGACTGAGGTCACATTCCGACATACTAAGGCCTGACACACGGAACAGACTGTGCGGGGGACTAAGAGCTGCTGGGTAGCCCTCGCACGGGAGGAGGATGAGGAGCTGGTTGTGGGGGGGGAAGGGGGTGAGGGTTGGCGGGAGTCATGTTGCGGGGAGCACCGGGAGACCGTGGAGGTCTGCGGGTTACCCAATGTGGGTAAGTGTGCTGAAGGCACTGCCGTGGAGGCTGGGGGCGCACTTGGGCGCTGGCAACATGGGGCCACATAACGTGTGGTCCACTCCCTATGTGTCTTAAGGCCTGAACAGACCTTAAGATGACTCCAACCATTGCACTGGTTGCACCTAACCGAGATGGAGGAGTGGTGGAGTCTTTTGGTGCACACGCAGCAGAAATAGTCCGTCGGACCAGGGTTGGTTTCTACGCCAGCCCTGATTAGAAGGATTTGAAGCAACCCAGCTGCGAGGTATTGCTCCGATGGCGCACTTAAACTAATTTTACCTGTTGACCTAAACGGGGTTAGGTCGCCGAAAGGGTGACAGCCCTTGGCCGGATAAAATCCGGGTCAACTCCGGTACGTAGAACCGGCTGTCGTTGAGAGTTGGGCTGCTGCCCATCATTGAGCCTGGTGGTACAAATGGTGGACCACCGCTGGGTGGCATCTGCATTAGCCAGGACATTGGGGAATGTATATTGTGGTTTTTGTTGTAGCGGCTATTGTTCATGTTGGGCAGTGGACCACCGCTAAATCCCCTAATACCCTGATGTGACCATGTCATCGTATTTTGCTTTGTCGTCCATTTGTTATGCTTCCAACGTCTTTCGCGCTGTGGCCTTCCACGTTGTGGCCACACCCTGTTGTCATATCTACGCGCTTCGTAATTGGACGAGCGTGTTGTTGAGGCGTCGAAATTCGCTGGTCTACTCCTCTTGGGCAAAGGTTCACCCAAATCTTCATTTTGCTTACGATAGTTCATGTTTATTCTTTATTATTGTTTATTTTTTGTATGTTTTTTATATATATGTTTATATATATTTATTATTTTTTATGTATGTATTTTTATTTATATATATAATTTCAATTTTTTGTTTATATATTTTTTAATATATTTATTTGTGTATTTTCTTCCAATTATGTTTTTAAAAAAACAAGCGCATAAATAAATTAAGGCGGAAAGTAGTAATGTTGTCTGAGCGACGGATGTATGGCATCTGATCTACTACTCCTTTCTCTATGCCTTATATAGCCGCTATACAGATAGTATTTATATTGACAACTTTCAACAACAACAACAATATGTGGTTTTCATTCTAGATATACATACAAACATATTAAATTATGGCGGAAACTATTTAAAATAGTGAAAAAATTTGTTGAAGATAATATTAAAAAACGAAAATTAACAAGAAAATATAAATAATAATAGAAAATAGTAAAAAAGAAGAAAAATCTAAACAATGCAATAAATAGGAAAAATTAAAATATAATTCAAAATAAAAAAATTTGAAAGGGTTACAATAGAGAAGGACAAAAAAAAATATTAAGGAAAATACTGTTACATAATATGTACATATTAAATTAAGAGAAGGCAGATAAAATAATCGATATTTAGACTATAACACAAAGGCTTTGAATATAGTATTTTACCGTTGTGCGGGTAGTACATATGTATTCGAGCGTTTATAATGATGTAAATACATATACACACAAAGATATTCAAATATTGAGGAAATAACATAAAAATTAACAAAAATAATAAATTAGAATAAAATATATTAATTTTAAATTATATAATATGATAGCGCATTAAATTAAAGAAGGACTACTCAGGCAAAATAAAATTTCTTTTAACGTTTCTTTTTCAAACATTGTATTGTCTACAACATTTATTTACCCAAAAATGGCAATTCCAAGAAAAAAAATTATCTTCAAATTACTTATACTCGCAGGCAGTGAAAATATTGACAGCCTACAACAACAATAACAATTTGTGGTTTTAAATCGACACATAACAAATGTATTCCAAAATGGCGGCAAGTATTAATAAACAGTGAAAAAAATTATTGAAAAGAAAATATAAATATAAAAAATAATACTAAAAATGAGAAAAATCAAAATAAGGCAAAAAGAAAAAAATTAAATTTTGAAAATAAAAATTACAATACAGAAGAAGAAAAAAAAAAACAAAATAATAATTCGAAAAATTTACTTCAATTTCACTCAATTTCGTCACTGCGAATGCTCGAGCTGTTACTTAATATTGTGTTTAGGCCAAAAACCTAAATTATCAAATAAACTAGTACCGCCCTAATGTTTCCAGCAAGATTTCCTTCGTTAAGAATTCATAACACGAATTACGGTTTTAATAAAAAAAACGGGTTGGTATGATTTTATGTTTTTTGCTTACGGCACTGCGCATTTACGATTGCAAGTAACTAGACCTAATTGTCTCGCGAGTCTTTATCCTTTTTTTCATCAACGTTTGGGAAGCGAACCCCAGCCATCACGTCCACCAGCCCGTATAATTGTAAATCCCGCATAATAGTAAAGGTATATATATATAAAAGAACACTGATTTAATAAAGAATCACTTGCATAAAACTGATCATTTTCTTGAATCTTTTATTTCATTTTCATTGTGTACACCGGCGTGCTCTGCTGACACGACGCGCCGATGTACATTTTGGTCCTTCGAGCCGGATATTAATCAAACTTTAAGTATAAAGCACCAGCGAGTACACCACCAGTCACATCAACGAAGGTTGCACCGCCTCCTAGACAACATTTCATCACACGATCAACATCTACTAATATTCAAAGGCCTTTGCGCAACACACGCCAACCACGTATACGTTTATATATCAAAACACTTTGTGGAATAATAACGTAGAAGTTCAAAGGTACGTGGTGAAATTTCAAGTGCTTGTATAAACAAAATTATCAAAAACAAATTTTCAAAAAAAAAAAAGTGAATTGTGAGAAAGTCCATTTATTGATTTGGGTTTGCGGTATTTTTAAACGAAGTGTAAACCTTAGTAAAAACAACAGCATTATTAAAGGTGTCATTATTCGGTATTATGGAACACTAATTTGCAGTTAACTTCAGTTCTAATCACTTGTGTATTAAAGTTGATGTATATTTAATTAGCCCTTCACATTGTAGGAATTAACTTCGCTTTGGGCATTGATTCTTTTTCTTCATAATAGATGCGCCAGCTTATTTAAATTAACATCCATCATTAACATTTTGCTGCGGCACATTATCACTTGCTGTTGTCGATACACATTATCACTTGCTGTAGTTGTTGCACAATACCACTTGCTATTGTCGATGCACAATATCACTTGCTGTTGTCGATACACATTATCATTTGCTGTAGTTGTTGCACAATACCACTTGCTATTGTCAATGCACAATATCACTTGCTGTTGTCGATACACATTATCACTTGCTACAGTTGTTGCACAATATCACTTGCTGTAGTTGTTGCACAATATCACTTGAGGTTTACTGTTGCATCTCATTGTTTCGTCGTGCCGCATTTACATTAAGTTATAACCCTTTTAATATTTGAGAGGATATAACCTCTGGGTTCACATAACAACTTTCATTGGATCTTTCTCACACAAACTCACTTTCCTTATAATATAATATAATCTTTAATGTCGATCAAATATATATCACTTATTATTCTCATCATCTGAAAATTCACGACACATATCTTTATTCATTTTCTGATAAAACAGTTGGGTGGCGAGATTATCATCCACAGAAGCTTGTCGCTGCATACTAAATTATTTAATAAAGCCATATATATACCTATATGCATATTACTATATATATATATATTCAAAATATTAAGTTCTTTCTTCATAATTGGAATTTTTTTATATTGGTGCGGCGTTCTTTTTGTTTTTGTTGGGTAAAATAAAACTCGGTTACTGTGATTTCACTCCATATTGTGGCTTAACTAGAACACAATACATACATAAGTATATAACATGGATAATTTTATACGTTTAGTTGAGTCAGTGTTGGAATTCGAAATCGATTTCAATAATGCCTCAGTTTCAGAGCATTCAAAACATTCTTTAGCTGTAGAACAAGAGGAGCTGAAGGCGCTATGGGGGAAAACTAAATCTGCCTTTGAGGGGATAGTGAGTACCGAGGGCATCCCTCCAAAAGAAGTGGCAGCAATCAAAAAGAAACACAAACTAGCATACACTAGTTATGTTAGATGCATTTCAGCTATGGCCGATATGGCCGAAAAGTTAACCAAAACGGAAAAGGAAAGGGAAAGGATTTCCACGCGGACTCATCATATTAACCTGCCACCGTGTGACACGGATATTTTTAGAGGAGATTATCTGTCCTGGCCGACGTTTAGGGACATGTTCACGGCCATCTACATACTGAATGATAGCATATCATCGGTTCAAAAACTCTTCCACCTGAACCAAAAGACGCAAGGGGAAGCCAAGGACATCGTTAGCAAATGTCCATTAACAAATGAAGGCTTCTCAACAGCATGGAAAAATTTGTGTGAGAGATACGAAAATAAACGTATTCTCGTGAATACACAATTAAAAATTCTTTTCAGCCTTAATTCAGTCGAAACTGAATGCGGTAGTTCCTTGAAGAAATTGCAAAGGGAAATTAATAATTGTTTGTCATCCCTCAAAAGTCATCAAATTGACATCTCAAACTGGGACGCAATTATAACCTATCTGTGCTCCACTAAACTGCCAGAGTGCACCTTATCTCTATGGGAACAGACCATAGAGAATAAAACAGAAATTTCTAGGTGGGAGGATATGGATCGATTCCTCTCTAACAGGTTCCAAACCTTGGAAACAATTTCCAGACTAAAGGACGTGAAACAGGTGAAGACGACAAAACCGCAGAATGCCAAGGACATCCCGGAAACTCCTCGTAAAAGACTTGGCGCCTTCCAAGTAAGCGTAGCCAAGCCGAAATGTAAAATGTGTCAGTCAAGTGAGCACACGTTACGATTATGTCCCCGATTCCGGGATTTAACTACTGCGGAGAGACTTGATTTCATCAAGAGCAAGAAGGGTTGTTTGAACTGCCTTTCCACAGCACATACCGTATCAAGATGCACAAGCTCATACAATTGCAGCACTTGTCATTTAAGACATCATACGCTGCTTCATATTCCTAACTTTCAGCCAAGGGCAGCTCTCAGAAGTAGTCCAAACTTCTCAGACGGTAGCCCCTCAACCTCAAGGCAAGCCCAATTGAATTCTGACAGGGCAATGGATCCGACAATCCAGCATGTAAACTCTTGCTTTGCTAACACCAACAAAGGTGTATTACTGGGAACGGCAAGAGTTCATATAAATCATAATGGAACAATTTTTTCCGCTAGAGCATTGATCGACTCTGGATCCGAGTGTTCCTTTATATCGGAAACACTGCAGCGCCGAATTAATCTACCAGCAAAAAAGTTGCATGCCCAAGTGTCGGGGATCAACAACTCCAAATCGGCGCAGGTGAAGGAGGCATGCTCGATACTATTGAGTTCACCCATTGACCCAATAATAAAACTCAAGGCTTTGGTGCTCGTGCTCCCACAGCTCACTGGGAACTTACCAACTTGCAATATATGTGCTAAGACAAAGCAAGTGTTCCCAGATCTAGCCTTGGCCGACAAACGCTTCTTCATGAATGAACAAGTGGATCTAATTCTTGGAGGAGAAATATATCCCCAAATCATTCTGAGCGGCACCTTGCCCAATACCTTCGGTCCATTCTTGGCACAGAGCACGATCTTCGGATACGTGCTGTCCGGTTCATGCCGAGCATGAGAGAAAAAAAAAAAAATACCCTTTCAATAGAATATTTAAATTTAGTCAACATTATGATTACATAAACCTTGAATTTTGAAAAAAAAAAAAAAAAAAATAATAATAATAAATGAAGTAAAGCACTGAAATTTCTCACACGTATATTTCTAATGTTAATTAAAACTTCTTTCCTTCCTTAAACCACAGCAACAGAGTTCTCAAACGCAACGAAGGAAAAGGACATTAAAGTTAACAATTGTAAGTGGGAATGATGGCTGGGCCGCCATTGTGGACAGGTCTTGCGTATCGCAAGGGGGGCCGGCATGTTTAGGCCAAAAACCTAAATTATCAAATAAACTAGTACCGCCCTAATGTTTCCAGCAAGATTTCCTTCGTTAAGAATTCATAACACGAATTACGGTTTTAATAAAAAAAACGGGTTGGTATGATTTTATGTTTTTTGCTTACGGCACTGCGCATTTACGATTGCAAGTAACTAGACCTAATTGTCTCGCGAGTCTTTATCCTTTTTTTCATCAACGTTTGGGAAGCGAACCCCAGCCATCACGTCCACCAGCCCGTATAATTGTAAATCCCGCATAATAGTAAAGGTATATATATATAAAAGAACACTGATTTAATAAAGAATCACTTGCATAAAACTGATCATTTTCTTGAATCTTTTATTTCATTTTCATTGTGTACACCGGCGTGCTCTGCTGACACGACGCGCCGATGTACAATTGAGTTCTAGTATTGCAGTTGATTCATATTATTCATGATTTCTACAAATAATACGAAAGTCAGGTATTAATAATAATATAATATACTAAAAATTATGGTGAAAAGGGAAAATCAAAAAAAAGCAATATTTTTTTGCTACTCCCACAGATATTTTTTTTTATTTAAATTACAAATACATTAAAGTTGATATAATATGTATGTATGTAAAAATCTCTTTCTAGTATACCATTGAAATATTTAAACTATCCGAAAATCACTTTCTTCTTTCTCCTGAGCGGTGGGGGCGGCGACGTTGACGGCTTTGTCGGCAATGTGAATTAACGCCTGTTGTTACTGTTACTACTAGCCAATGCCAGGATTGCCATTGATGGAGATATTCAGTTCAATGCTGTGACGGCTGTCCTAGCTGTAACTTCAGTGCCTTCCATTCCGTCCAGTTTCTCGGGGGATTGTGAGGGGCTGCAGCTTCTTCGGTCTTTTTATCCTGTGCCGTTTGAGACGTTTTAACAGCCTCCTCTTTAAGCGCAGCGGTTGATGTCAAAACACCGGCATCTTTGTTGTTTGGCGCAATAACACCACCAGGTCCCACTAAGCCAGATGAGACCAGTTTCTGGAAGAGTTCATCAATATTGATTTTATTCAGTTGCGGCAATACTGGTGTTTGTGGTGCCTGCGGTGGTGGCGGTTGGCTGCTGCCCATCATTGAACCTTGTGGTACAAATGGTGGACCACCGCTGGGTGGCATCTGCATTAGCCAGGACATTGGGGAATGTATATTGAGGTTTTTGTTGTAGCGGCTATTGTTCATGTTGGGCGGTGGACCACCGCTAAAGCCCCTAATACCCTGATGTGGCCATGTCATCGTATTTTGCTTGGTCGTCCATTTGTTAGGCTTCCAACGTCTTTCGCGCTGTGGCCTTCCACGTTGTGGCCACACCCTGTTGTCATATCTACGCGCTTCGTAATTGGACGAGCGTGTTGTTGAGGCGTCGAAATTCGCTGGTTTACTCGTCTTGGGCAAAGGTTCACCAAAATCTTCATTTTGCTTACGATAGTTCATGTTTACTCTTTATTATTGTTTATTTTTTTGTATGATTTTTATATATATGTTTATATATATTTTTTATTTTTTATGTATGTATTTTTATTTATATATATAATTTTAATTTTTTGTTTATATATTTTTTAATATATTTATATGTGTATTTTCTTCCAATTTTGTTTTTAAAAAAACAACCGCATAAATAAATTAAGGCGGAAAGTAGTAATGTTTTCTGAGCGACGGATGTAAGGCATCTGATCTACTACTCCTTTCCCTATGCCTTATATAGCCGCTATACAGATAGTATTTATATTGACAACTTTCAACAACAACAACAATATGTGGTTTTCATTCTAGATATACATACAAACATATTAAATTATGACGGAAAGTATTTAAAATTGTGAAAAAATTTGTTGAAGATAATATTAAAAAACGAAAATTAACAAGAAAATATAAATAATAATAGAAAATAGTAAAATAGAAGAAAAATCAAAATAATGCAAAAAACAGCAAAAATTAAAATATAATTCAATATAAAAATAATTAAAAGAGTTACAATACAGAAGGACAAAAAAAAATATTAAGGAAAATACTGTTACATAATATGTACATATTAAGAGATTGGAGAATGTATATTGTGGTTTTTGTTGTAGCGGCTATTGTTCATGTTGGGCGGTGGACCACCGCTAAAGCCCCTAATACCCTGATGTGGCCATGTCATCGTATTTTGCTTGGTCGTCCATTTGTTAGGCTTCCAACGTCTTTCGCGCTGTGGTCTTCCACGTTGTGGCCACACCCTGTTGTCATATCTACGCGCTTCGTAATTGGACGAGCGTGTTGTTGAGGCGTCGAAATTCGCTGGTTTACTCCTCTTGGGCAAAGGTTCACCCAAATCTTTATTTTGCTTACGATAGTTCATGTTTACTCTTTATTATTGTTTATTTTTTTGTATGATTTTTATATATATGTTTATATATATTTTTTATTTTTTATGTATGTATTTTTATTTATATATATAATTTTAATTTTTTGTTTATATATTTTTTAATATATTTATTTGTGTATTTTCTTCCAATTTTGTTTTTAAAAAAAACAAGCGCATAAATAAATTAAGGCGGAAAGTAGTAATGTTTTCTGAGCGACGGATGTATGGCATCTGATCTACTACTCCTTTCTCTATGCCTTATATAGCCGCTATACAGATAGTATTTATATTGACAACTTTCAACAACAACAACAATATGTGGTTTTCATTCTAGATATACATACAAACATATTAAATTATGGCGGAAAGTATTTAAAATAGTGCAAAAAATTGTTGAAGATAATATTAAAAAACGAAAATTAACAAGAAAATATAAATAATAATAGAAAATAGTAAAAAAGAAGAAAAATCAAAATAATGCAATAAATAGCAAAAATTAAAATGTAATTCAAAATAAGAATAATAAAAAGAGTTACAATACAGAAGGACAAAAAAAAATATAAAAGAAAATACTGTAACAACATATTAAATTAAGAGAAGGCAGATAAAATAATCGATATTTAGACTATAACACAAAGGCTTTGAATATAGTATTTTACCGTTGTGCGGGTAGTACATATTCGAGCGCTTATAATGATGTAAATACATATACACACAAAGATATTCAAATATTGAGGAATTAAAATAAAAATTAACAAAAATATTATATTAGAATAAAATATAATAATTTTAAACTATATAATATGAAAGCGCATTAAATTAAAGAAGGACTACGCGGGCAAAATAAAATTTCTTCTAACGTTTCTTTTTCAAAGCCCCTAATGCTCTGATGTGGCCATGTCATCGTATTTTGCTTGGTCGTCCATTTGTTAGGCTTCCAACGCCTTTCGCGCTGTGGCCTTCCACGTTGTGGCCACACCCTGTTGTCATATCTACGCGCTTCGTGATTGGACGAGCGTGTTGTTGATGCGTCGAAATCGCTGGTTTACTCCTCTTGGGCAAAGGTTCACCCAAATCTTTATTTTGCTTACGATAGTTCATGTTTACTCTTTATTATTGTTTATTTTTTTGTATGATTTTTATATATATGTTTATATATATTTTTTATTTTTTATGTATGTATTTTTATTTATATATATAATTTTAATTTTTTGTTTATATATTTTTTAATATATTTATTTGTGTATTTTCTTCCAATTTTGTTTTTAAAAAAACAAGCGCATAAATAAATTAAGGCGGAAAGTAGTAATGTTTTCTGAGCGACGGATGTATGGCATCTGATCTACTACTCCTTTCTCTATGCCTTATATAGCCGCTATACAGATAGTATTTATATTGACAACTTTCAACAACAACAACAATATGTGGTTTTCATTCTAGATATACATACAAACATATTAAATTATGGCGGAAAGTATTTAAAATAGTGCAAAAAATTGTTGAAGATAATATTAAAAAACGAAAATTAACAAGAAAATATAAATAATAATAGAAAATAGTAAAAAAGAAGAAAAATCAAAATAATGCAATAAATAGCAAAAATTAAAATGTAATTCAAAATAAGAATAATAAAAAGAGTTACAATACAGAAGGACAAAAAAAAATATAAAAGAAAATACTGTAACAACATATTAAATTAAGAGAAGGCAGATAAAATAATCGATATTTAGACTATAACACAAAGGCTTTGAATATAGTATTTTACCGTTGTGCGGGTAGTACATATTCGAGCGCTTATAATGATGTAAATACATATACACACAAAGATATTCAAATATTGAGGAATTAAAATAAAAATTAACAAAAATATTATATTAGAATAAAATATAATAATTTTAAACTATATAATATGAAAGCGCATTAAATTAAAGAAGGACTACGCGGGCAAAATAAAATTTCTTTTAACGTTTCTTTTTCAAAGCCCCTAATGCCCTGATGTGGCCATGTCATCGTATTTTGCTTGGTCGTCCATTTGTTAGGCTTCCAACGTCTTTCGCGCTGTGGCCTTCCACGTTGTGGCCACACCCTGTTGTCATATCTACGCGCTTCGTGATTGGACGAGCGTGTTGTTGATGCGTCGAAATCGCTGGTTTACTCCTCTTGGGCAAAGGTTCACCCAAATCTTTATTTTGCTTACGATAGTTCATGTTTACTCTTTATTATTGTTTATTTTTTTGTATGTTTTTTATATATATGTTTATATATATTTTTTATTTTTTATGTATGTATTTTTATTTATATATATAATTTTAATTTTTTGTTTATATATTTTTTAATATATTTATTTGTGTATTTTCTTCCAATTTTGTTTTAAAAAAAACAAGCGCATAAATAAATTAAGGCGGAAAGTAGTAATGTTGTCTGAGCGACGGATGTATGTCATCTGATCTACTACTCCTTTCTCTATGCCGTATATAGCCGCTATACAGATAGTATTTATATTGACAACTTTCAACAACAACAACAATATGTGGTGTTCATTCTAGATATACATACAAACATATTAAATTATGGCGGAAAGTATTTAATATAGTGAAAAAAATTGTTGAAGATAATATTAAAAAACGAAAATTAACAAGAAAATATAAATAATAATAGAAAATAGTAAAATAGAAGAAAAATCAAAATAATGCAAAAAACAGCAAAAATTAAAATATAATTCAAAATAAAAATAATTAAAAGAGTTACAATACAGAAGGACAAAAATAAAATATTAAGGAAAATACTGTTACATAGTATGTACATATTAAATTAAGAGAAGGCAGATAAAGTATTCGATATTTAGACTATAACACAAAGGCTTTGAATATAGTATTTTACCGTTGTGCGGGTAGCACATATTCGAGCGTTTATAATGATGTAAATACATATACACACAAAGATATTCAAATATTGAGGAATTAAAATAAAAATTAACAAAAATATTATATTAGAATAAAATATAATAATTTTAAATTATATAATATGAAAGCGCATTAAATTAAAGAAGGACTACTCAGGCAAAATAAAATTTCTTCTAACGTTTCTTTTTCCAACATTGTATTGTCTACAACATTTATTTACCCAAAAATGGCAATTCCAAGAAAAAAAATTATCTTCAAATTACTTATATTCGCAGGCAGTGCAAATATTGACAGCCTACAACAACAATAACAATTTGTGGTTTTAATTCGACACATACATACAAATGTATTCCAAAATGGCGGCAAGTATTAATAAATAGTGAAAAAAATTATTGAAAAGAAAATATAAATATAAAAAATAATACTAAAAAGGATAAAAATCAAAATAAGGCAAAAAGAAAAAAAATTAAATTTTGAAAATACAAATTACAATACAGAAGAAGAATAAACAAAATAATAATTCGAAAAATTTACTACAATTTCACTCAATTTCGTCACTGCGAATGCCCAAGCTGTTACTTAATATTGAGTTCTAGTATTGCAGTTGATTCATATTATTCATGATTTCTACAAATAATACGAAAGTCAGGTATTTATAATAATATAATATACTAAAAATTATGGTGAAAAGGAAAATCAAATAAAAGCAATATTTTTTTGCTGCTCCCACAGATATTTCTTTTATTTAAATTACAAATACATTAAAGTTGATATAATATGTATGTATGTAAAAATCTCTTTCTAGTATACTATTAAAATATTTAAACTATCCGAAAACCACTGTCTTCGTTCTCCTGAGCGGTGGGGGCGGCGGCGTTGACGGTTTTGTCGGCAATGTGAATTAACGCCTGTTGTTACTGTTACTACTAGCCAATGCCAGGATTGCCATTGATGGAGATATTCAGTTCAATGCTGTGACGGCTGTCCTAGCTGTAACTTCAGTGCCTTCCATTCCGTCCAGTTTCTCGGGGGATTGTGAGGAGCTGCAGCTTCTTCGGTCTTTTTATCCTGTGCCGTTTGAGACGTTTTAACAGCCTCCTCTTTAAGCGCAGCGGCTGATGTCACAACACCGGCATCTTTGTTGTTTGGCGCAATAACACCACCAGGTCCCACTAAGCCAGATGAGACTAGTTTCTGGAAGAGTTCATCAATATTGATTTTATTTAGTGGCGGCAATACTGGTGTTTGTGGTGCCTGAGGTGGTGGCGGTTGGCTGCTGCCCATCATTGAGCCTGGTGGTACAAATGGTGGACCACCGCTGGGTGGCATCTGCATTAGCCAGGACATTGGGGAATGTATATTGTGGTTTTTGTTGTAGCGGCTATTGTTCATGTTGGGCGGTGGACCACCGCTAAAGCCCCTAATACCCTGATGTGGCCATGTCATAGTATTTTGCTTGGTCGTCCATTTGTTAGGCTTCCAACGTCTTTCGCGCTGTGGCCTTCCACGTTGTGGCCACACCCTGTTGTCATATCTACGCGCTTCGTAATTGGACGAGCGTGTTGTTGAGGCGTCGAAATTCGCTGGTTTACTCCTCTTGGGCAAAGGTTCACCCAAATCTTTATTTTGTTTACGATAGTTCATGTTTACTCTTTATTATTGTTTATTTTTTTGTATGTTTTTTATATATATGTTTATATATATTTTTTATTTTTTATGTATGTATTTTTATTTATATATATAATTTTAATTTTTTGTTCATAAATTTTTTAATATATTTATTTGTGTATTTTCTTCCAATTTTGTTTTAAAAAAAACAAGCGCGTAAATAAATTAAGGCGGAAAGTAGTAATGTTGTCTGAGCGACGGATGTATGGCATCTGATCTACTACTCCTTTCTCTATGCCTTATATAGCTGCTATACAGATAGTATTTATATTGACAACTTTCAACAACAACAACAATATGTGGTTTTCATTCTAGATATACATACAAACATATTAAATTATGGCGGAAAGTATTTAAAATAGTGAAAAAAATTGTTGAAGATAATATTAAAAAACGAAAATTAACAAGAAAATATAAATAATAATAGAAAATAGTAAAATAGAAGAAAAATCAAAATAATGCAAAAACAGCAAAAATTAAAATATAATTCAAAATAAAAATAATTAAAAGAGTTACAATACAGAAGGACAAAAAAAAATTTTAAGGAAAATACTGTTACAAAATATGTACATATTAAATTAAGAGAAGGCAGATAAAATATTCGATATTTAGACTATAACACAAAGGCTTTGAATATAGTATTTTACCGTTGTGCGGGTAGCACATATTCGAGCGTTTATAATGATGTAAATACATATACACACAAAGATATTCAAATATTGAGGAAATAAAATAAAAATTAACAAAAATAATAAATTAGAATAAAATATAATAATTTTAAATTATATAATATGATAGCGCATTAAATTAAAGAAGGACTACTCAGGCAAAATAAAATTTCTTTTAACGTTTCTTTTTCAAACATTGTATTGTCTACAACATTTATTTACCCAAAAATGGCAGTTCCAAGAAAAAAAATTATCTTCAAATTACTTATATTCGTAGGCAGTGCAAATATTGACAGCCTACAACAACAATAACAATTTGTGGTTTTAATTCTACACATACATACAAATATATTCCAAAATGGCGGCAAGTATTAGAAATAGTGAAAAAAAATTATTGAAAAGAAAATATAAATATAAAAAATAATACTAAAAAGGAAAAAAATCAAAATAAGGCAAACAGAAAAAAATTAAATTTTGAAAATAAAAATTACAATACAGAAGAAATTTCGAAAAATTTACTTCAATTTCACTCAATTTCGTCACAGCGAATGCCCAAGCTGTTACTTAATATTGAGTTCTAGTATTGCAGTTAATTCATATTATTCATGATTTATACAAATAATACGAAAGTCAGGTATTAATAATAATATAATATACTAAAAATTATGGTGAAAAGGGAAAATCAAATAAAAGCAATATTTTTTTGCTGTTCCCACAGATATTTTTTTTATTTAAATTACAAATACATTAAAGTTGATATAATACCAATGTATGTATGTAAAAATCTCTTTCTGGTATACCATTGAAATATTTAAACTATCCGAAAACCACTGTCTTCGTTCTCCTGAGCGGTAGGGGCGGCGGCGTTGACGGCTTTGTCGGCAATGTGAATTAACGCCTGTTGTTACTGTTACTACTAGCCAATGCCAGGATTGCCAATGATGGAGATATTCAGTTCAATGCTGTGACGGCTGTCCTAGCTGTAACTTCAGTGCCTTCCATTCCGTCCAGTTTCTCGGGGGATTGTGAGGGGCTGCAGCTTCTTCGGTCTTTTTATCCTGTGCCGTTTGAGACGTTTTAACAGCCTCCTCTTTAAGCGCAGCGGCTGATATCAAAACACCGGCAGCTTTGTTGTTTGGCGCAATAACACCACCAGGTCCCACTAAGCCAGATGAGACTAGTTTCTGGAAGAGTTCATCAATATTGATTTTATTCAGTGGCGGCAATAAAGGTGTTTGTGGTGCCTGCGGTGGTGGCGGCTGGCTGCTGCCCATCATTGAGCCTGGTGGTACAAATGGTGTACCACCGCTGGGTGGCATCTGCATTAGCCATTGGGGAATGTATATTGTGGTTTTTGTTATAGCGGCTATTGTTCATGTTGGGCGGTGGACCACCGCTAAAGCCCCTAATGCCCTGATGTGGCCATGTCATCGTATTTTGCTTGGTCGTCCATTTGTTAGGCTTCCAACGTCTTTCGCGCTGTGGCCTTCCACGTTGTGGCCACACCCTGTTGTCATATCTACGCGCTTCGTAATTGGACGAGCGTGTTGTTGAGGCGTCGAAATTCGCTGGTTTACTCCTCTTGGGCAAAGGTTCACCCAAATCTTTATTTTGCTTACGATAGTTCATGTTTACTCTTTATTATTGTTTATTTTTTTGTATGTTTTTTATATATATGTTTATATATATTTTTTATTTTTTATGTATGTATTTTTATTTATATATATAATTTTAATTTTTTGTTTATATATTTTTTAATATATTTATTTGTGTATTTTCTTCCAATTTTGTTTTTAAAAAAACAAGCGCATAAATAAATTAAGGCGGAAAGTAGTAATGTTGTCTGAGCGACGGATGTATGGCATCTGATCTACTACTCCTTTCTCTATGCCTTATGTAGCCGCTATACAGATAGTATTTATATTGACAACTTTCAACAACAACAACAATATGTGGTTTTCATTCTAGATATACATACAAACATATTAAATTATGGCGGAAAGTATTTAAAATAGTGAAAAAAATTGTTGAAGATAATATTAGAAAACGAAAATTAACAAGAAAATATAAATAATAATAGAAAATAGTAAAAAAGAAGAAAAATCAAAATAATGCAATAAATAGCAAAAATTAAAATGTAATTCAAAATAAGAATAATAAAAAGAGTTACAATACAGAAGGACAAAAAAAATATAAAAGAAAATACTGTAACAACATATTAAATTAAGAGAAGGCAGATAAAATAATCGATATTTAGACTATAACACAAAGGCTTTGAATATAGTATTTTACCGTTGTGCGGGTAGTACATATTCGAGCGCTTATAATGATGTAAATACATATACACACAAAGATATTCAAATATTGAGGAATTAAAATAAAAATTAACAAAAATATTATATTAGAATAAAATATAATAATTTTAAATTATATAATATGAAAGCGCATTAAATTAAAGAAGGACTACGCGGGCAAAATAAAATTTCTTCTAACGTTTCTTTTTCAAAGCCCCTAATGCCCTGATGTGGCCATGTCATCGTATTTTGCTTGGTCATCCATTTGTTAGGCTTTCAACGTCTTTCGCGCTGTGGTCTTCCACGTTGTGGCCACACCCTGTTGTCATATCTTCTCGCTTCGTAATTGGACGAGCGTGTTGGTGAGGCGTCGAAATTCGCTGGTTTACTCCTCTTGGGCAAAGGTTCACCCAAATCTTTATTTTGCTTACGATAGTTCATGTTTACTCTTTATTATTGTTTATTTTTTTGTATGTTTTTTATATATATGTTTATATATATTTTTTATTTTTTATGTATGTATTTTTATTTATATATATAATTTTAATTTTTTGTTTATAAATTTTTTAATATATTTATTTGTGTATTTTCTTCCAATTTTGTTTTAAAAAAACAAGCGCGTAAATAAATTAAGGCGGAAAGTAGTAATGTTGTCTGAGCGACGGATGTATGGCATCTGATCTACTACTCCTTTCTCTATGCCTTATATAGCCGCTATACAGATAGTATTTATATTGACAACTTTCAACAACAACAACAATATGTGGTTTTCATTCTAGATATACATACAAACATATTAAATTATGGCGGAAAGTATTTAAAATAGTGAAAAAAATTGTTGAAGATAATATTAAAAAACGAAAATTAACAAGAAAATATAAATAATAATAGAAAATAGTAAAAAAGAAGAAAAATCAAATTAATGCAATAAATAACAAAAATTAAAATGTAATTCAAAATAAGAATAATAAAAAGAGTTACAATACAGAAGGACAAAAAAAAATATAAAAGAAAATACTGTAACAACATATTAAATTAAGAGAAGGCAGATAAAATATTCGATATTTAGACTATAACACAAAGGCTTTGAATATAGTATTTTACCGTTGTGCGGGTAGTACATATTCGAGCGCTTATAATGATGTAAATACATATACACACAAAGATATTCAAATATTGAGGAAATAAAATAAAAATTAACAAAAATAATAAATTAGAATAAAATATAATAATTTTAAATTATATAATATGAAAGCGCATTAAATTAAAGAAGGACTACGCGGGCAAAATAAAATTTCTTCTAACGTTTTTTTTCAAAGCCCCTAATGCCCTGATGTGGCCATGTCATCGTATTTTGCTTGGTCGTCCATTTGTTAGGCTTTCAACGTCTTTCGCGCTGTGGTCTTCCACGTTGTGGCCACACCCTGTTGTCATATCTACTCGCTTCGTAATTGGACGAGCGTGTTGTTGAGGCGTCGAAATTCGCTGGTTTACTCCTCTTGGGCAAAGGTTCACCCAAATCTTTATTTTGCTTACGATAGTTCATGTTTACTCTTTATTATTGTTTATTTTTTTTGTATGTTTTTTATATATATGTTTATATATATTTTTTATTTTTTATGTATGTATTTTTATTTATATATATAATTTTAATTTTTTGTTTATATATTTTTTAATATATTTATTTGTGTATTTTCTTCCAATTTTGTTTTTAAAAAAACAAGCGCATAAATAAATTAAGGCGGAAAGTAGTAATGTTGTCTGAGCGACGGATGTATGGCATCTGATCTACTACTCCTTTCTCTAGGCCGTATATAGCCGCTATACAGATAGTATTTATATTGACAACTTTCAACAACAACAACAATATGTGGTTTTCATTCTAGATATACATACAAACATATTAAATTATGGCGGAAAGTATTTAAAATAGTGAAAAAAATTATTGAAGATAATATTAAAAAACGAAAATTAACAAGAAAATATAAATAATAATAGAAAATAGTAAAAAAGAAGAAAAATCTAAATAATGCAATAAATAGCAAAAATTAAAATGTAATTCAAAATAAGAATAATGAAAAGAGTTACAATACAGAAGGACAAAAAAAATATAAAAGAAAATACTGTAACAACATATTAAATTAAGAGAAGGCAGATAAAATATTCGATATTTAGACTATAACACAAAGGCTTTGAATATAGTATTTTACCGTTGTGCGGGTAGCACATATTCGAGCGTTTATAATGATGTAAATACATATACACACAAAGATATTCAAATATTGAGGAAATAAAATAAAAATTAACAAAAATAATAAATTAGAATAAAATATAATAATTTTAAATTATATAATATGATAGCGCATTAAATTAAAGAAGGACTACTCAGGCAAAATAAAATTTCTTTTAACGTTTCTTTTTCAAACATTGTATTGTCTACAACATTTATTTACCCAAAAATGGCAGTTCCAAGAAAAAAAATTATCTTCAAATTACTTATATTCGCAGGCAGTGCAAATATTGACAGCCTACAACAACAATAACAATTTGTGGTTTTAATTCTACACATACATACAAATATATTCCAAAATGGCGGCAAGTATTAATAAATAGTGAAAAAAATTATTGAAAAGAAAATATAAATATAAAAAATAATACTAAAAAGGAGAAAAATCAAAATAAGGCAAAAAGAAAAAAATTAAATTTTGAAAATAGAAATTACAATACAGAAGAAGAAAAAAAAAAAACAAAATAATAATTCGAAAAATTTACTTCAATTTCACTCAATTTCGTCACTGCGAATGCCCAAGCTGTTACTTAATATTGAGTTCTAGTATTGCAGTTAATTCATATTATTCATGATTTATACAAATAATACGAAAGTCAGGTATTAATAATAATATAATATACTAAAAATTATGGTGAAAAGGGAAAATCAAATAAAAGCAATATTTTTTTGCTGTTCCCACAGATATTTTTTTTATTTAAATTACAAATACATTAAAGTTGATATAATACCAATGTATGTATGTAAAAATCTCTTTCTAGTATACCATTGAAATATTTAAACTATCCGAAAACCACTGTCTTCGTTCTCCTGAGCGGTAGGGGCGGCGGCGTTGACGGCTTTGTCGGCAATGTGAATTAACGCCTGTTGTTACTGTTACTACTAGCCAATGCCAGGATTGCCAATGATGGAGATATTCAGTTCAATGCTGTGACGGCTGTCCTAGCTGTAACTTCAGTGCCTTCCATTCCGTCCAGTTTCTCGGGGGATTGTGAGGGGCTGCAGCTTCTTCGGTCTTTTTATCCTGTGCCGTTTGAGACGTTTTAACAGCCTCCTCTTTAAGCGCAGCGGCTGATATCAAAACACCGGCAGCTTTGTTGTTTGGCGCAATAACACCACCAGGTCCCACTAAGCCAGATGAGACTAGTTTCTGGAAGAGTTCATCAATATTGATTTTATTCAGTGGCGGCAATAATGGTGCTTGTGGTGCCTGCGGTGGTGGCGGCTGGCTGCTGCCCATCATTGAGCCTGGTGGTACAAATGGTGTACCACCGCTGGGTGGCATCTGCATTAGCCATTGGGGAATGTATATTGTGGTTTTTGTTATAGCGGCTATTGTTCATGTTGGGCGGTGGACCACCGCTAAAGCCCCTAATGCCCTGATGTGGCCATGTCATCGTATTTTGCTTGGTCGTCCATTTGTTAGGCTTCCAACGTCTTTCGCGCTGTGGCCTTCCACGTTGTGGCCACACCCTGTTGTCATATCTACGCGCTTCGTAATTGGACGAGCGTGTTGTTGAGGCGTCGAAATTCGCTGGTTTACTCCTCTTGGGCAAAGGTTCACCCAAATCTTTATTTTGCTTACGATAGTTCATGTTTACTCTTTATTATTGTTTATTTTTTTGTATGTTTTTTATATATATGTTTATATATATTTTTTATTTTTTATGTATGTATTTTTATTTATATATATAATTTTAATTTTTTGTTTATATATTTTTTAATATATTTATTTGTGTATTTTCTTCCAATTTTGTTTTTAAAAAAACAAGCGCATAAATAAATTAAGGCGGAAAGTAGTAATGTTGTCTGAGCGACGGATGTATGGCATCTGATCTACTACTCCTTTCTCTATGCCTTATGTAGCCGCTATACAGATAGTATTTATATTGACAACTTTCAACAACAACAACAATATGTGGTTTTCATTCTAGATATACATACAAACATATTAAATTATGGCGGAAAGTATTTAAAATAGTGAAAAAAATTGTTGAAGATAATATTAGAAAACGAAAATTAACAAGAAAATATAAATAATAATAGAAAATAGTAAAAAAGAAGAAAAATCAAAATAATGCAATAAATAGCAAAAATTAAAATGTAATTCAAAATAAGAATAATAAAAAGAGTTACAATACAGAAGGACAAAAAAAATATAAAAGAAAATACTGTAACAACATATTAAATTAAGAGAAGGCAGATAAAATAATCGATATTTAGACTATAACACAAAGGCTTTGAATATAGTATTTTACCGTTGTGCGGGTAGTACATATTCGAGCGCTTATAATGATGTAAATACATATACACACAAAGATATTCAAATATTGAGGAATTAAAATAAAAATTAACAAAAATATTATATTAGAATAAAATATAATAATTTTAAATTATATAATATGAAAGCGCATTAAATTAAAGAACGACTACGCGGGCAAAATAAAATTTCTTCTAACGTTTCTTTTTCAAAGCCCCTAATGCCCTGATGTGGCCATGTCATCGTATTTTGCTTGGTCATCCATTTGTTAGGCTTTCAACGTCTTTCGCGCTGTGGTCTTCCACGTTGTGGCCACACCCTGTTGTCATATCTTCTCGCTTCGTAATTGGACGAGCGTGTTGGTGAGGCGTCGAAATTCGCTGGTTTACTCCTCTTGGGCAAAGGTTCACCCAAATCTTTATTTTGCTTACGATAGTTCATGTTTACTCTTTATTATTGTTTATTTTTTTTGTATGTTTTTTATATATATGTTTATATATATTTTTTATTTTTTATGTATGTATTTTTATTTATATATATAATTTTAATTTTTTGTTTATATATTTTTTAATATATTTATTTGTGTATTTTCTTCCAATTTTGTTTTTAAAAAAACAAGCGCATAAATAAATTAAGGCGGAAAGTAGTAATGTTGTCTGAGCGACGGATGTATGGCATCTGATCTACTACTCCTTTCTCTATGCCTTATATAGCCGCTATACAGATAGTATTTATATTGACAACTTTCAACAACAACAACAATATGTGGTTTTCATTCTATATATACATACAAACATTTTAAATTATGGCGGAAAGTATTTAAAATAGTGAAAAAAATTGTTGAAGATAATATTAAAAAACGAAAATTAACAAGAAAATATAAATAATAATAGAAAATAGTAAAAAAGAAGAAAAATCAAAATAATGCAATAAATAGCAAAAATTAAAATGTAATTCAAAATAAGAATAATAAAAAGAGTTACAATACAGAAGGACAAAAAAAATATAAAAGAAAATACTGTAACAACATATTAAATTAAGAGAAGGCAGATAAAATAATCGATATTTAGACTATAACACAAAGGCTTTGAATATAGTATTTTACCGTTGTGCGGGTAGTACATATTCGAGCGCTTATAATGATGTAAATACATATACACACAAAGATATTCAAATATTGAGGAATTAAAATAAAAATTAGCAAAAATATTATATTAGAATAAAATATAATAATATTAAATTATATAATATGAAAGCGCATTAAATTAAAGAAGGACTACTCAGGCAAAATAAAATTTCTTTTAACGTTTCTTTTTCAAACATTGTATTGTCTACAACATTTATTTACCCAAAAATGGCAATTCCAAGAAAAAAATTATCTTCAAATTACTTATATTCGCAGGCAGTGCAAATATTGACAGCCTACAACAACAATAACAATTTGTGGTTTTAATTCGACACATACATACAAATGTATTCCAAAATGGCGGCAAGTATTAATAAATAGTGAAAAAAATTATTGAAAAGAAAATATAAATAAAAAAAAAAATACTAAAAAGGAAAAATATCAAAATAAGGCAAAAAGAAAAAAAATTAAATAAAAATTACAATACAGAAGAAGAAAAAAAAAAAACAAAATAATAATTCGAAAAATTTACTTCAATTTCACTCAATTTCGTCACTGCGAATGCCCACGCTGTTACTTAATATTGAGTATTAGTATTGCAAGTTGATTCATATTATTCATGATTTCTACAAATAATACGAAAATCAGGTATTAAGAATAATATAATATACTAAAAATTATGGTGAAAAGGGAAAATCAAATAAAAGCAGTATTTTTTTGCTGCTCCCACAGATATTTTTTTATTTAAATTACAAATATATTAAAGTTGATATAATATGTATGTATGTAAAAATCTCTTTCTAGTATACCATTAAAATATTTAAACTATCCGAAAGTCACTGTCTTCGTTCTCCTGAGCGGTGGGGGCGGCGGCGTTGACGGCTTTGTCGGCAATGTGAATTAACGCCTGTTGTTACTGTTACTACCAGCCAATGCCAGGATTGCCATTGATGGAGATATTCAGTTCAATGCTGTGACGGCTGTCCTAGCTGTAACTTCAGTGCCTTCCATTCCGTCCAGTTTCTCGGGGGATTGTGAGGGGTTGCAGCTTCTTCGGTCTTTTTATCCTGTGCCGTTTGAGACGTTTTAACAGCCTCCTCTTTAAGCGCAGCGGCTGATGTCAAAACACCGGCAGCTTTGTTGTTTGGCGCAATAACACCACCAGGTCCCACTAAGCCAGATGAGACTAGTTTCTGGAAGAGTTCATCAATATTGATTTTATTCAGTGGCGGCAATAATGGTGTTTGTGGTGCCTGCGGTGGTGGCGGCTGGCTGCTGCCCATCATTGAGCCTGGTGGTACAAATGGTGTACCACCGCTGGGTGGCATCTGCATTAGCCAGGACATTGGGGAATGTATATTGCGGTTTTTGTTATAGCGGCTATTGTTCATGTTGGGCGGTGGACCACCGCTAAAGCCCCTAATGCCCTGATGTGGCCATGTCATCGTATTTGTTAGGCTTCCAACGTCTTTCGCGCTGTGGCCTTCCACGTTGTGGCCACACCCTGTTGTCATATCTACGCGCTTCGTAATTGGACGAGCGTGTTGTTGAGGCGTCGAAATTCGCTGGTTTACTCCTCTTGGGCAAAGGTTCACCCAAATCTTTATTTTGCTTACGATAGTTCATGTTTACTCTTTATTATTGTTTATTTTTTTGTATGTTTTTTATATATATGTTTATATATATTTTTTATTTTTTATGTATGTATTTTTATTTATATATATAATTTTAATTTTTTGTTTATATATTTTTTAATATAATTGTTTGTGTATTTTCTTCCAATTTTGTTTTTAAAAAAACAAGCGCATAAATAAATTAAGGCGGAAAGTAGTAATGTTGTCTGAGCGACGGATGTATGGCATCTGATCTACTACTCCTTTCTCTATGCCTTATATAGCCGCTATACAGATAGTATTTATATTGACAACTTTCAACAACAACAACAATATGTGGTTTTCATTCTAGACATACATACAAACATATTAAATTATAGCGGAAAGTATTTAAAATAGTGAAAAAAATTGTTGAAGATAATATTAAAAAACGAAAATTAACAAGAAAATATAAATAATAATAGAAAATAGTAAAAAAGAAGAAAAATCTAAATAATGCAATAAATAGCAAAAATTAAAATATAATTCAAAATAAGAATAATAAAAAGAGTTGCAATACAGAAGGACAAAAAAATATAAAAGAAAATACTGTAACAACATATTAAATTAAGAGAAGGCAGATAAAATAATCGATATTTAGACTATAACACAAAGGCTTTGAATATAGTACTTTACCGTTGTGCGGGTAGTACATATTCGAGCGCTTATAATGATGTAAATACATATACACACAAAGATATTCAAATATTGAGGAAATAAAATAAGAATTAACAAAAATAATATATTAGAATAAAATATAATAATTTTAAATTATCTAATATGATGGCGCATTAAATTAATGAAGGACTACTCAGGCAAAATAAAATTTCTTTTAACGTTTCTTTTTCAAACATTGTATTGTCTACAACATTTATTTACCCAAAAATGGCAATTCCAAGAAAAAAAATTATCTTCAAATTACTTATATTCGCAGGCAGTGCAAATATTGACAGCCTACAACAACAATAACAATTTGTGGTTTTAATTCGACACATACATACAAATGTATTCCAAAATGGCGGCAAGTATTAATAAATAGTGAAAAAAATTATTGAAAAGAAAATATAAATATAAAAAATAATACTAAAAAGGAAAAAAATCAAAATAAGGCAAAAAGAAAAAAATTAAATTTTGAAAATAAAAATTACAATACAGAAGAAGAAAAAAACAAAATAATAATTCGAAGAATTGACTTCAATTTCACTCAATTTCGTCACTGCGAATGCCCAAGCTGTTACTTAATATTGAGTATTAGTATTGCAAGTTGATTCATATTATTCATGATTTCTACAAATAATACGAAAATCAGGTATTAATAATAATATTATATACTAAAAATTATGGTGAAAAGGGAAAATCAAATAAAAGCAATATTTTTTTGCTACTCCCACAGATATTTTTTTTATTTAAATTACAAATACATTAAAGTTGATATAATATGTATGTATGTAAAAATCTCTTTCTAGTATACCATTTAAATATTTAACCTATCCGAAAATCACTGTCTTCGTTCTCCTGAGCGGTGGGGGCGGCGGCGTTGACGGCTTTGTCGGCAATGTGAATTAACGCCTGTTGCTACTGTTACTACTAGCCAATGCCAGGATTGCCATTGATGGAGATATTCAGTTCAATGCTGTGACGGCTGTCCTAGCTGTAACTTCAGTGCCTTCCATTCCGTCCAGTTTCTCGGGGGATTGTGAGGGGCTGCAGCTTCTTCGGTCTTTTTATCCTGTGCCGTTTGAGACGTTTTAACAGCCTCCTCTTTAAGCGCAGCGGCTGATGTCAAAACACCGGCAGCTTTGTTGTTTGGCGCAATAACACCACCAGGTCCCACTAAGCCAGATGAGACTAGTTTCTGGAAGAGTTCATCAATATTGATTTTATTCAGTGGCGGCAATGATGGTGTTTGTGGTGCCTGCGGTGGTGGCGGCTGGCTGCTGCCCATCATTGAGCCTGGTGGTACAAATGGTGTACCACCGCTGGGTGGCATCTGCATTAGCCAGGACATTGGGGAATGTATATTGTGGTTTTTGTTGTAGCGGCTATTGTTCATGTTGGGCGGTGGACCACCGCTAAAGCCCCTAATACCCTGATGTGGCCATGTCATCGTATTTTGCTTGGTCGTCCATTTGTTAGGCTTCCAACGTCTTTCGCGCTGTGGACTTCCACGTTGTGGCCACACCCTGTTGTCATATCTACGCGCTTCGTAATTGGACGAGCGTGTTGTTGAGGCGTCGAAATTCGCTGGTTTACTCCTCTTGGGCAAAGGTTCACCCAAATCTTTATTTTGCTTACGATAGTTCATGTTTACTCTTTATTATTGTTTATTTTTTTGTATGTTTTTTATATATATGTTTATATATATTTTTTATTTTTTATGTATGTATTTTTATTTATATATATAATTTTAATTTTTTGTTCATAAATTTTTTAATATATTTATTTGTGTATTTTCTTCCAATTTTGTTTTAAAAAAAACAAGCGCGTAAATAAATTAAGGCGGAAAGTAGTAATGTTGTCTGAGCGACGGATGTATGGCATCTGATCTACTACTCCTTTCTCTATGCCTTATATAGCCGCTATACAGATAGTATTTATATAGACAACTTTCAACAACAACAACAATATGTGGTTTTCATTCTAGATATACATACAAACATATTAAATTATGGCGGAAAGTATTTAAAATAGTGAAAAAAATTGTTGAAGATAATATTAAAAAACGAAAATTAACAAGAAAATATAAATAATAATAGAAAATAGTAAACAAGAAGAAAAATCTAAATAATGCAATAAATAGCAAAAATTAAAATGTAATTCAAAATAAGAATAATAAAAAGAGTTACAATACAGAAGGACAAAAAAAAATATAAAAGAAAATACTGTAACAACATATTAAATTAAGAGAAGGCAGATAAAATAATCGATATTTAGACTATAACACAAAGGCTTTGAATATAGTATTTTACCGTTGTGCGGGTAGCACATATTCGAGCGTTTATAATGATGCAAATAGATATACATACAAAGATATTCAAATATTGAGGAAATAAAATAAAAATTAACAAAAATAATAAATTAGAATAAAATATAATAATTTTAAATTATATAATATGAAAGCGCATTAAATTAAAGAAGGACTACGCGGGCAAAATAAAATTTCTTCTAACGTTTCTTTTTCAAACATTGTATTGTCTACAAAATTTATTTACCCAAAAATGGCAATTCCAAGAAAAAAAATTATCTTCAAATTACTTATATTCGCAGGCAGTGCAAATATTGACAGCCTACAACAACAATAACAATTTGTGGTTTTAATTAGACACATAGATACAAATGTATTCCAAAATGGCGGCAAGTATTAATAAATAGTGAAAAAAATTATTGAAAAGAAAATATAAATAAAAAAAATAATACTAAAAAGGAGAAAAATAAAAATAATTCAAAAAGAAAAAAATTAAATTTTGAAAATAAAAATTACAATACAGAAGAAGAAAAAAAAAAAAACAAAATAATAATTCGAAAAATTTACTTCAATTTCACTCAATTTCGTCACTGCGAATGCCCTAGCTGTTACTTAATATTGAGTATTAGTATTGCAGTTGATTCATATTATTCATGATTTCTACAAATAATACGAAAGTCAGGTATTAATAATAATATAATGTACTAAAAATTATGGTGAAAAGGGAAAATCAAATAAAAGCAATATTTTTTTGTTGTTCCTACAGATATTTTTTTTATTTAAATTACAAATACATTAAAGTTTATATAATATGTATGTATGTAAAAATCTCTTTCTAGTATACTATTAAAATATTTAAACTATCCGAAAACCACTGTTTTCGTTCTCCTGAGCGGTGGGGCCGGCGGCGTTGACGGCTTTGTCGGCAATGTGAATTTACGCCTGTTGTTACTGTTACTACTAGCCAATGCCAGGATTGCCATTGATGGAGATATTCAGTTCAATGCTGTGACGGCTGTCCTAGCTGTAACTTCAGTGCCTTCCATTCCGTCCAGTTTCTCGGGGGATTGTGAGGGGCTGCAGCTCCTTCGGTCTTTTTATCCTCTGCCGTTTGAGACGTTTTAACAACCTCTTCTTTAAGCGCAGCGGCTGATGTCAAAACACCGGCATCTTTGTTGTTTGGCGCAATAACACCACCAGGTCCCACTAAGCCAGATGAGACTAGTTTCTGGAAGAGTTCATCAATATTGATTTTATTTAGTGGCGGCAATACTGGTGTTTGTGGTGCCTGCGGTGGTGGCGGTTGGCTGCTGCCCATCATTGAGCCTGGTGGTACAAATGGTGGACCACCGCTGGGTGGCATCTGCATTAGCCAGGACATTGGGGAATGTATATTGTGGTTTTTGTTGTAGCGGCTATTGTTCATGTTGGGCGGTGGACCACCGCTAGAGCCCCTAATGCCCTGATGTGGCCATGTCATCGTATTTTGCTTGGTCGTCCATTTGTTAGGCTTCCAACGTCTTTCGTGCTGTGGCCTTTCACGTTGTGGCCACACCCTGTTGTCATATCTACGCGCTTCGTAATTGGACGAGCGTGTTGTTGAAGCGTCGAAATTCGCTGGTTTACTCCTCTTGGGCAAAGGTTCACCCAAATCTTTATTTTGCTTACGATAGTTCATGTTTACTCTTTATTATTGTTTATTTTTTTGTATGTTTTTTATATATATGTTTATATATATTTTTTATTTTTTATGTATGTATTTTTATTTATATATATAATTTTAACTTTTTGTTTATATATTTTTTAATATATTTATTTGTGTATTTTCTTCCAATTTTGTTTTTAAAAAAACAAGCGCATAAATAAATTAAGGCGGAAAGTAGTAATGTTGTCTGAGCGACGGATGTAAGGCATCTGATCTACTACTCCTTTCTCTATGCCTTATATAGCCGCTATGCAGATAGTATTTATATTGACAACTTTCAACAACAACAACAATATGTGGTTTTCATTCTAGATATACATACAAACATATTAAATTATGGCGGAAAGTATTTAAAATAGTGAAAAAAATTGTTGAATATAATATTAAAAAACGAAAATTAACAAGAAAATATAAATAATAATAGAAAATAGTAAAAAAGAAGAAAAAAACAAAATAATGCAATAAATAACAAAAATTAAAATGTAATTCAAAATAAGAATAATAAAAAGAGTTACAATACAGAAGGACAAAAAAAAATATAAAAGAAAATACTGTAACAACATATTAAATTAAGAGAAGGCAGATAAAATACTTAACGCTTTGAATATAGTATTTTACCGTTGTGCGGGTAACACATATTCGAGCGTTTATAATGATGTAAATACATATACACACAAAGATATTCAAATATTGAGGAAATAAAATAAAAATTAACAAAAATAATAAATTAGAATAAAATATAATAATTTTAAATTATCTAATATGATGGCGCATTAAATTAATGAAGGACTACTCAGGCAAAATAAAATTTCTTTTAACGTTTCTTTTTCAAACATTGTATTGTCTACAACATTTATTTACCCAAAAATGGCAATTCCAAGAAAAAAAATTATCTTCAAATTACTTATATTCGCAGGCAGTGCAAATATTGACAGCCTACAACAACAATAACAATTTGTGGTTTTAATTAGACACATAGATACAAATGTATTCCAAAATGGCGGCAAGTATTAATAAATAGTGAAAAAAATTATTGAAAAGAAAATATAAATAAAAAAAATAATACTAAAAAGGAGAAAAATAAAAATAATTCAAAAAGAAAAAAATTAAGTTTTGAAAATAAAAATTACAATACAGAAGAAGAAAAAAAAAAAACAAAATAATAATTCGAAAAATTTACTTCAATTTCACTCAATTTCGTCACTGCGAATGCCCTAGCTGTTACTTAATATTGAGTATTAGTATTGCAGTTGATTCATATTATTCATGATTTCTACAAATAATACGAAAATCAGGTATTAAGAATAATATAATATACTAAAAATTATGGTGAAAAGGGCAAATCAAATAAAAGCAATATTTTTTTGCTGTTCCTACAGATATTTTTTTTATTTAAATTACAAATACATTAAAGTTGATATAATATGTATGTATGTAAAAATCTCTTTCTAGTATACTATTAAAATATTTAAACTATCCGGAAACCACTGTTTTCGTTCTCCTGAGCGGTGGGGCCGGCGGCGTTGACGGCTTTGTCGGCAATGTGAATTTACGCCTGTTGTTACTGTTACTACTAGCCAATGCCAGGATTGCCATTGATGGAGATATTCAGCTCAATGTTGTGACGGCTGTCCTAGCTGTAACTTCAGTGCCTTCCATTCCGTCCAGTTTCTCGGGGGATTGTGAGGAGCTGCAGCTTCTTCGATATTTTTATCCTGTGCCGTTTGAGACGTTTTAACAGCCTCCTCTTTAAGCGCAGCGGCTGATGTCAAAACACCGGCAGCTTTGTTGTTTGGCGCAATAACACCACCAGGTCCCACTAAGCCAGATGAGACTAGTTTCTGGAAGAGTTCATCAATATTGATTTTATTCAGTGGCGGCAATAATGGTGTTTGTGGTGCCTGCGGTGGTGGCGGCTGGCTGCTGCCCATCATTGTGCCTGGTGGTACAAATGGTGTACCACCGCTGGGTGGCATCTGCATTAGCCAGGACATTGGGGAATGTATATTGTGTTTTTTGTTGTAGCGGCTATTGTTCATGTTGGGCGGTGGACCACCGCTAAAGCCCCTAATGCCCTGATGTGGCCATGTCATCGTATTTTGCTTGGTCGTCCATTTGTTAGGCTTCCAACGTCTTTCGCGCTGTGGCCTTCCACGTTGTGGCCACTCCCTGTTGTCATATCTACGCGCTTCGTAATTAGACGAGCGTGTTGTTGATTCGTCGAAATTCGCTGGTTTACTCCTCTTGGGCAAAGGTTCACCCAAATCTTTATTTTGCTTACGATAGTTCATGTTTACTCTTTATTATTGTTTATTTTTTTGTATGTTTTTTATATATATGTTTATATATATTTTTTATTTTTTATGTATGTGTTTTTATTTATATATATAATTTTAAATTTTTGTTTATATATTTTTTAATATATTTATTTGTGTATTTTCTTCCAATTTTGTTTTAAAAAAAACAGGCGCATAAATAAATTAAGGCGGAAAGTAGTAATGTTGTCTGAGCGGCGGATGTAGGGCATCTGATCTACTACTCCTTTCTCTATGCCTTATATAGCCGCTATACAGATAGTATTTATATAGACAACTTTCAACAACAACAACAATATGTGGTTTTCATTCTAGATATACATACAAACATATTAAATTATGGCGGAAAGTATTTAAAATAGTGAAAAAAATTGTTGAATATAATATTAAAAAACGAAAATTAACAAGAAAATATAAATAATAATAGAAAATAGTAAACAAGAAGAAAAATCTAAATAATGCAATAAATAGCAAAAATTAAAATATAACTCAAAATAAGAATAATAAAAAGAGTTACAATACAGAAGGACAAAAAAAATGTAAAAGAAAATGCTGTAACAACATATTAAATTAAGAGAAGGCAGATAAAATAATCGATGTTTAGACTATAACACAAAGGCTTTGAATATAGTATTTTACCGTTGCGCGGGTAGCACATATTCGAGTGTTTATAATGATGTAAATACACATACACACAAAGATATTCAAATATTGAGGAAATAAAATAAAAATTAACAAAAATAATAAATTAGAATAAAATATAATAATTTTAAATTATATAATATGATAGCGCATTAAATTAAAGAAGGACTACTCAGGCAAAATAAAATTTCTTTTAACGTTTCTTTTTCAAACATTGTATTGTCTACAACATTTATTTACCCAAAAATGGCAATTCCAAGAAAAAAAATTATCTTCAAATTACTTATATTCGCAGGCAGTGCAAATATTGACAGCCTACAACAACAATAACAATTTGTGGATTTAATTCGACACATACGTACAAATGTATTCCAAAATGGCGGCAAGTATTAATAAACAGTGAAAAAAATTATTGAAAAGAAAATATAAATAAAAAAAATAATACTAAAAAGAAAAAAATTAAATTTTGAAAATAAAAATTACAATACAGAAGAAGAAAAAACAAAATAATAATTCGAAGAATTGACTTCAATTTCACTCAATTTCGTCACTGCGAATGCCCAAGCTGTTACTTAATATTGAGTATTAGTATTGCAAGTTGATTCATATTATTCATGATTTCTACAAATAATACGAAAGTCAGGTATTAAGAATAATATAATATACTAAAAATTATGGTGAAAAGGGAAAATCAAATAAAAGCAATATTTTTTTGCTGCTCCCACAGATATCTTTTTTATTTAAATTACAAATATATTAAAGTTGATATAATATGTATGTATGTAAAAATCTCTTTCTAGTATACCATTAAAATATTTAAACTATCCGAAAATCACTGTCTTCGTTCTCCTGAGCGGTGGGGGCGGCGGCGTTGACGGCTTTGTCGGCAATGTGAATTTACGCCTGTTGTTACTGTTACTACTAGCCAATGCCAGGATTGCCATTGATGGAGATGTTCAGTTCAATGCTGTGACGGCTGTCCTAGCTGTAACTTCAGTGCCTTCCATTCCGTCCAGTTTCTCGGGGGATTGTGAGGGGCTGCAGCTTCTTCGGTCTTTTTATCCTGTGCCGTTTGAGACGTTTTAACAGCCTCCTCTTTAAGCGCAGCGGCTGATGTCAAAACACCGGCAGCTTTGTTGTTTGGCGCAATAACACCACCAGGTCCCACTAAGCCAGATGAGACTAGTTTCTGGAAGAGTTCATCAATATTGATTTTATTTAGTGGCGGCAATAATGGTGTTTGTGGTGCCTGCGGTGGTGGCGGCTGGCTGCTGCCCATCATTGAGCCTGGTGGTACAAATGGTGTACCACCGCTGGGTGGCATCTGCATTAGCCAGGACATTGGGGAATGTATATTGTGGTTTTTGTTATAGCGGCTATTGTTCATGTTGGGCGGTGGACCACCGCTAAAGCCCCTAATGCCCTGATGTGGCCATGTCATCGTATTTTGCTTGGTCGTCCATTTGTTAGGCTTCCAACGTCTTTCGCGCTGTGGACTTCCACGTTGTGGCCACACCCTGTTGTCATATCTACGCACTTCGTAATTGGACGACGGTGTTGTTGAGGCGTCGAAATTCGCTGGTTTACTCCTCTTGGGCAAAGGTTCACCCAAATCTTTATTTTGCTTACGATAGTTCATGTTTACTCTTTATTATTGTTTATTTTTTTGTATGTTTTTTATATACATGTTTATATTAATATTTTATTTTTTATGTATGTATTTTTATTTATATATATAATTTTAATTTTTTCAAATACAAGCAATATTTTTTTGCTGCTCCCACAGATATTTTTTTTATTTAAATTACAAATATATAAAAGTTGATATAATATGTATGTATGTAAAAATCTCTTTCTAGTATACCATTAAAATATTTAAACTATCCGAAAATCACTGTCTTCGTTCTCCTGAGCGGTGGGGGCGGCGGCGTTGACGGCTTTGTCGGCAATGTGAATTTACGCCTGTTGTTACTGTTACTACTAGCCAATGCCAGGATTGCCATTGATGGAGATGTTCAGTTCAATGCTGTGACGGCTGTCCTAGCTGTAACTTCAGTGCCTTCCATTCCGTCCAGTTTCTCGGGGGATTGTGAGGGGCTGCAGCTTCTTCGGTCTTTTTATCCTGTGCCGTTTGAGACGTTTTAACAGCATCCTCTTTAAGCGCAGCAGCTGATGTCAAAACACCGGCAGCTTTGTTGTTTGGCGCAATAACACCACCAGGTCCCACTAAGCCAGATGAGACTAGTTTCTGGAAGAGTTCATCAATATTGATTTTATTTAGTGGCGGCAATAATGGTGTTTGTGGTGCCTGCGGTGGTGGCGGCTGGCTGCTGCCCATCATTGAGCCTGGTGGTACAAATGGTGTACCACCGCTGGGTGGCATCTGCATTAGCCAGGACATTGGGGAATGTATATTGTGGTTTTTGTTATAGCGGCTATTGTTCATGTTGGGCGGTGGACCACCGCTAAAGCCCCTAATGCCCTGATGTGGCCATGTCATCGTATTTTGCTTGGTCGTCCATTTGTTAGGCTTCCAACGTCTTTCGCGCTGTGGCCTTCCACGTTGTGGCCACACCCTGTTGTCATATCTACGCACTTCGTAATTGGACGACGGTGTTGTTGAGGCGTCGAAATTCGCTGGTTTACTCCTCTTGGGCAAAGGTTCACCCAAATCTTTATTTTGCTTACGATAGTTCATGTTTTCTCTTTATTATTGTTTATTTTTTTGTATGTTTTTTATATATATGTTTATATTAATATTTTATTTTTTATGTATGTATTTTTATTTATATATATAATTTTAATTTTTTGTTTATATATTTTTTAATATATTTATTTGTGTATTTTCTTCCAATTTTGTTTTAAAAAAAACAAGCGCATAAATAAATTAAGGCGGAAAGTAGTAATGTTGTCTGAGCGACGGATGTATGGCATCTGATCTACTACTCCTTTCTCTATGCTTTATATAGCCGCTATACAGATAGTATTTATATTGACAACTTTCAACAACAACAACAATATGTGGTTTTCATTCTAGATATACATACAAACATATTAAATTATGGCGGAAAGTATTTAAAATAGTGAAAAAAATTGTTGAAGATAATATTAAAAAACGAAAATTAACAAGAAAATATAAATAATAATAGAAAATAGTAAAAAAGAAGAAAAATCTAAATAATGCAATAAATAGCAAAAATTAAAATGTAATTCAAAATAAGAATAATAAAAAGAGTTACAATACAGAAGGACAAAAAAAAATAAAAGAAAATACTGTAACAACATATTAAACTAAGAGAAGGCAGACAAAATAATCGATATTTAGACTATAACACAAAGGCTTTGAATATAGTATTTTACCGTTGTGCGGGTAGTACATATTCGAGCGCTTATAATGATGTAAATACATATACACACAAAGATATTCAAATATTGAGGAATTAAAATAAAAATTAACAAAAATATTATATAAGAATAAAATATAATAATTTTAAATTATATAATATGATAGCGCATTAAATTAAAGAAGGACTACGCGGGCAAAATAAAATTTCTTCTAATGTTTCTTTTTCAAACATTGTATTGTATACAACATTTATTTACCCGGTGGGGGCGGCGGCGTTGACGGCTTTGTCGGCAATGTGAATTAACGCCTGTTGTTACTGTTACTACCAGCCAATGCCAGGATTGCCATTGATGGAGATATTCAGTTCAATGTTGTGTCGGCTGTCCTGGCTGTAACTTCAGTGCCTTCCATTCCGTCCAGTTTCTCGGGGGATTGTGAGGAGCTGCAGCTTCTTCGGTCTTTTTATCCTGTGCCGTTTGAGACGTTTTAACAGCCTCCTCTTTAAGCGCAGCGGCTGATGTCACAACACCGGCATCTTTGTTGTTTGGCGCAATAACACCACCAGGTCCCACTAAGCCAGATGAGACTAGTTTCTGGAAGAGTTCATCAATATTGATTTTATTTAGTGGCGGCAATACTGGTGTTTGTGGTGCCTGCGGTGGTGGCGGTTGGCTGCTGCCCATCATTGGTGGTACAAATGGTGGACCACCGCTGGGTGGCATCTACATTAGCCAGGACATTGGGGAATGTATATTGTGGTTTTTGTTATAGCGGCTATTGTTCATGTTGGGCGGTGGACCACCGCTAAAGCCCCTAATGCCCTGATGTGGCCATGTCATCGTATTTTGCTTGGTCGTCCATTTGTTAGGCTTCCAACGTCTTTCGCGCTGTGGCCTTCCACGTTGTGGCCACACCCTGTTGTCATATCTACGCGCTTCGTAATTGGACGAGCGTGTTGTTGAGGCGTCGAAATTCGCTGGTTTACTCCTCTTGGGCAAAGGTTCACCCAAATCTTTATTTTGCTTACGATAGTTCATGTTTACTCTTTATTATTGTTTATTTTTTTGTATGTTTTTTATATATATGTTTATATATATTTTTTATTTTTTATGTATGTATTTTTATTTATATATATAATTTTAATTTTTTGTTTATATATTTTTTAATATATTTATTTGTGTATTTTCTTCCAATTTTGTTTTAAAAAAAACAAGCGCATAAATAAATTAAGGCGGAAAGTAGTAATGTTGTCTGAGCGACGGATGTATGGCATCTGATCTACTACTCCTTTCTCTATGCCTTATATAGCCGCTATACAGATAGTATTTATATTGACAACTTTCAACAACAACAACAATATGTGGTTTTCATTCTAGATATACATACAAACATATTAAATTATGGCGGAAAGTATTTAAAATAGTGAAAAAATTTGTTGAAGATAATATTAAAAAACGAAAATTAACAAGAAAATATAAATAATAATAGAAAATAGTAAAATAGAAGAAAAATCAAAATAATGCAAAAAACAGCAAAAATTAAAATTTAATTCAAAATTAAAATAATTAAAAGAGTTACAATACAGAAGGACAAAAATAAAATATTAAGGAAAATACTGTTACATAATATGTACATATTAAATTAAGAGAAGGCAGATAAAATATTCGATATTTAGACTATAACACAAAGGCTTTGAATATAGTATTTTACCGTTGCGCGGGTAGCACATATTCGAGTGTATATAATGATGTAAATACACATACACACTAGGATATTCAAATATTGAGGAAATAAAATAAAAATTAACAAAAATAATAAATTAGAATAAAATATAATAATTTTAAATTATATAATATGAAAGCGCATTAAATTAAAGAAGGACTACGCGGGCAAAATAAAATTTCTTCTAACGTTTCTTTTTCAAACATTGTATTGTCTACAACATTTATTTACCCAAAAATGGCAATTCCAAGAAAAAAAATTATCTTCAAATTACTTATATTCGCAGGCAGTGCAAATATTGACAGCCTACAACACCAATAACAATTTGTGGTTTTAATTCTACACATACATACAAATATATTCCAAAATGGCGGCAAGTATTAGAAATAGTGAAAAAAAATTATTGAAAAGAAAATATAAATATAAAAAATAATACTAAAAAGGAAAAAAACTAAATTTTGAAAATAAAAATTACAATACAGAAGAAGAAAAAACAAAATAATAATTCGAAGAATTGACTTCAATTTCACTCAATTTCGTCAATGCGAATGCCCAAGCTGTTACTTAATATTGAGTATTAGTATTGCAAGTTGATTCATATTATTCATGATTTCTACAAATAATACGAAAGTCAGGTATTAAGAATAATATAATATACTAAAAATTATGGTGAAAAGGGAAAATCAAATAAAAGCAATATTTTTTTGCTGCTCCCACAGATATTTTTTTATTTAAATTACAAATATATTAAAGTTGATATAATATGTATGTATGTAAAAATCTCTTTCTAGTATACAATTAAAATATTTAAACTATCCGAAAATCACTGTCTTCGTTCTCCTGAGCGGTGGGGGCGGCGGCGTTGACGGCTTTGTCGGCAATGTGAATTAACGCCTGTTGTTACTGTTACTACTAGCCAATGCCAGGATTGCCATTGATGGAGATATTCAGTTCAATGTTGTGTCGGCTGTCCTAGCTGTAACTTCAGTGCCTTCCATTCCGTCCAGTTTCTCGGGGGATTGTGAGGAGCTGCAGCTTCTTCGGTCTTTTTATCCTGTGCCGTTTGAGACGTTTTAACAGCCTCCTCTTTAAGCGCAGCGGCTGATGTCACAACACCGGCATCTTTGTTGTTTGGCGCAATAACACCACCAGGTCCCACTAAGCCAGATGAGACTAGTTTCTGGAAGAGTTCATCAATATTGATTTTATTTAGTGGCGGCAATACTGGTGTTTGTGGTGCCTGCGGTGGTGGCGGTTGGCTGCTGCCCATCATTGAGCCTGGTGGTACAAATGGTGGACCACCGCTGGGTGGCATCTACATTAGCCAGGACATTGGGGAATGTATATTGTGGTTTTTGTTGTAGCGGCTATTGTTCATGTTGGGCGGTGGACCACCGCTAAAGCCCCTAATGCCCTGATGTGGCCATGTCATCGTATTTTGCTTGGTCGTCCATTTGTTAGGCTTCCAACGTCTTTCGCGCTGTGGCCTTCCACGTTGTGGCCACACCCTGTTGTCATATCTACGCGCTTCGTAATTGGACGAGCGTGTTGTTGAGGCGTCGAAATTCGCTGGTTTACTCCTCTTGGGCAAAGTTTCACCCAAATCTTTATTTTGCTTACGATAGTTCATGTTTACTCTTTATTATTGTTTATTTTTTTGTATGTTTTTTATATATATGTTTATATATATTTTTTATTTTTTATGTATGTATTTTTATTTATATATATAATTTTAAATTTTTGTTTATATATTTTTTAATATATTTATTTGTGTATTTTCTTCCAATTTTGTTTTAAAAAAAACAAGCGCATAAATAAATTAAGGCGGAAAGTAGTAATGTTGTCTGAGCGGCGGATGTAGGGCATCTGATCTACTACTCCTTTCTCTATGCCTTATATAGCCGCTATACAGATAGTATTTATATAGACAACTTTCAACAACAACAACAATATGTGGTTTTCATTCTAGATATACATACAAACATATTAAATTATGGCGGAAAGTATTTAAAATAGTGAAAAAAATTGTTGAAGATAATATTAAAAAACGAAAATTAACAAGAAAATATAAATAATAATAGAAAATAGTAAACAAGAAGAAAAATCTAAATAATGCAATAAATAGCAAAAATTAAAATATAACTCAAAATAAGAATAATAAAAAGAGTTACAATACAGAAGGACAAAAAAAAAATATAAAAGAAAATACTGTAACAACATATTAAATTAAGAGAAGGCAGATAAAATAATCGATATTTAGACTATAACACAAAGGCTTTGAATATAGTATTTTACCGTTGTGCGGGTAGTACATATTCGAGCGCTTATAATGATGTAAATACATATACACACAAAGATATTCAAATATTGAGGAAATAAAATAAAAATTAACAAAAATAATAAATTAGAATAAAATATAATAATTTTAAATTATATAATATGATAGCGCATTAAATTAAAGAAGGACTACTCAGGCAAAATAAAATTTCTTTTAACGTTTCTTTTTCAAACATTGTATTGTCTACAACATTTATTTACCCAAAAATGGCAATTCCAAGAAAAAAAATTATCTTCAAATTACTTATATTCGCAGGCAGTGCAAATATTGACAGCCTACAACAACAATAACAATTTGTGGATTTAATTCGACACATACGTACAAATGTATTCCAAAATGGCGGCAAGTATTAATAAATAGTGAAAAAAATTATTGAAAAGAAAATATAAATAAAAAAAATAATACTAAAAAGAAAAAAAATTAAATTTTGAAAATAAAAATTACAATACAGAAGAAGAAAAAACAAAATAATAATTCGAAGAATTGACTTCAATTTCACTCAATTTCGTCACTGCGAATGCCCAAGCTGTTACTTAATATTGAGTATTAGTATTGCAAGTTGATTCATATATTCATGATTTCTACAAATAATACGAAAGTCAGGTATTAAGAATAATATAATATACTAAAAATTATGGTGAAAAGGGAAAATCAAATAAAAGCAATATTTTTTTGCTGCTCCCACAGATATTTTTTTTATTTAAATTACAAATATATTAAAGTTGATATAATATGTATGTATGTAAAAATCTCTTTCTAGTATACCATTAAAATATTTAAACCATCCGAAAATCACTGTCTTCGTTCTCCTGAGCGGTGGGGGCGGCGGCGTTGACGGCTTTGTCGGCAATGTGAATTAACGCCTGTTGTTACTGTTACTACCAGCCAATGCCAGGATTGCCATTGATGGAGATATTCAGTTCAATGCTGTGACGGCTGTCCTAGCTGTAACTTCAGTGCCTTCCATTCCGTCCAGTTTCTCGGGGGATTGTGAGGGGCTGCAGCTTCTTCGGTCTTTTTATCCTGTGCCGTTTGAGACGTTTTAACAGCCTCCTCTTTAAGCGCAGCGGCTGATGTCAAAACACCGGCAGCTTTGTTGTTTGGCGCAATAACACCACCAGGTCCCACTAAGCTAGATGAGACTAGTTTCTGGAAGAGTTCATCAATATTGATTTTATTCAGTGGCGGCAATAATGGTGTTTGTGGTGCCTGCGGTGGTGGCGGCTGGCTGCTGCCCATCATTGAGCCTGGTGGTACAAATGGTGTACCACCGCTGGGTGGCATCTACATTAGCCAGGACATTGGGGAATGTATATTGTGGTTTTTGTTATAGCGGCTATTGTTCATGTTGGGCGGTGGACCACCGCTAAAGCCCCTAATGCCCTGATGTGGCCATGTCATCGTATTTTGCTTGGTCGTCCATTTGTTAGGCTTCCAACGTCTTTCGCGCTGTGGCCTTCCACGTTGTGGCCACACCCTGTTGTCATATCTACGCGCTTCGTAATTGGACGAGCGTGTTGTTGAGGCGTCGAAATTCGCTGGTTTACTCCTCTTGGGCAAAGTTTCACCCAAATCTTTATTTTGCTTACGATAGTTCATGTTTACTCTTTATTATTGTTTATTTTTTTGTATGTAATTTATATATATGTTTATATAAATTTTTTATTTTTTATGTATGTATTTTTATTTATATATATAATTTTAATTTTTTGTTTATATATTTTTTAATATATTTGTTTGTGTATTTTCTTCCAATTTTGTTTTTAAAAAAACAAGCGAATAAATAAATTAAGGCGGAAAGTAGTAATGTTGTCTGAGCGACGGATGTAAGGCATCTGATCTACTACTCCTTTCTCTATGCCTTATATAGCCGCTATACAGATAGTATTTATATTGACAACTTTCAACAACAACAACAATATGTTGTTTTCATTCTAGATATACATACAAACATATTAAATTATGGCGGAAAGTATTTAAAATAGTGAAAAAAATTGTTGAAGATAATATTAAAAAACGAAAATTAACAAGAAAATATAAATAATAATAGAAAATAGTAAAAAAGAAGAAAAATCAAAATAATGCAATAAATAGCAAAAATTAAAATGTAATTCAAAATAAGAATAATAAAAAGAGTTACAATACAGAAGGACAAAAAAAAAGTATAAAAGAAAATACTGTAACAACATATTAAATTAAGAGAAGGCAGATAAAATAATCGATATTTAGACTATAACACAAAGGCTTTGAATATAGTATTTTACCGTTGTGCGGGTAGTACATATTCGAGCGTTTATAATGATGTAAATACATATATACACAAAGATATTCAAATATTGATGAATTAAAATAAAAATTAACAAAAATATTATATTAGAATAAAATATAATAATTTTAAATTATATAATATGAAAGCGCATTAAATTAAAGAAGGACTACGCGGGCAAAATAAAATTTCTTCTAACGTTTCTTTTTCAAACATTGTATTGTATACAACATTTATTTACCCGGTGGGGGCGGCGGCGTTGACGGCTTTGTCGGCAATGTGAATTAACGCCTGTTGTTACTGTTACTACCAGCCAATGCCAGGATTGCCATTGATGGAGATATTCAGTTCAATACTGTGACGGCTGTCCTAGCTGTAACTTTAGTGCCTTCCATTCCGTCCAGTTTCTCGGGGGATTGTGAGGAGCTGCAGCTTCTTCGATCTTTTTATCCTGTGCCGTTTGAGACGTTTTAACAGCCTCCTCTTTAAGCGCAGCGGCTGATGTCAAAACACCGGCAGCTTTGTTGTTTGGCGCAATAACACCACCAGGTCCCACTAAGCCAGATGAGACTAGTTTCTGGAAGAGTTCATCAATATTGATTTTATTTAGTGGCGGCAATAATGGTGTTTGTGGTGCCTGCGGTGGTGGCGGTTGGCTGCGGCCCATCATTGAACCTTGTGGTACAAATGGTGGACCACCGCTGGGAGGCATCTGTATTAGCCAGGAGATTGGAGAATGTATATTGTGGTTTTTGTTGTAGCGGCTATTGTTTATGTTGGGCGGTGGACCACCGCTAAAGCCCCTAATACCCTGATGTGGCCATGTCATCGTATTTTGCTTGGTCGTCCATTTGTTAGGCTTCCAACGTCTTTCGCGCTGTGGCCTTCCACGTTGTGGCCACACCCTGTTGTCATATCTATGCGCTTCGTAATTGGACGAGCGTGTTGTTGAGGCGTCGAAATTCGCTGGTTTACTCCTCTTGGGCAAAGGTTCACCCAAATCTTTATTTTGCTTACGATAGTTCATGTTTACTCTTTATTATTGTTTATTTTTTTGTATGTTTTTATATATATGTTTAAATATATTTTTTATTTTTTATGTATGTATTTTTATTTATATATATAATTTTAATTTTTTGTTTATATATTTTTTAATATATTTATTTGTGTATTTTCTTCCAATTTTGTTTTTAAAAAAACAAGCGCATAAATAAATTAAGGCGGAAAGTAGTAATGTTGTCTGAGCGACGGATGTATGGCATCTGATCTACTACTCCTTTCTCTAGGCCTTATATAGCCGCTATACAGATAGTATTTATATTGACAACTTTCAACAACAACAACAATATGTGGTTTTCATTCTAGATATACATACAAACATATTAAATTATGGCGGAAAGTATTTAAAATAGTGAAAAAATTTGTTGAAGATAATATTAAAAAACGAAAATTAACAAGAAAATATAAATAATAACAGAAAATAGTAAAATAGAAGAAAAATCAAAATAATGCAAAAAACAGCAAAAATTAAAATATAATTCAAAATAAAAATAATTAAAAGAGTTACAATACAGAAGGACAAAAATAAAATATTAAGGAAAATACTGTTACTTAATATGTACATATTAAATTAAGAGAAGGCAGATAAACTATTCGATATTTAGACTATAACACAAAGGCTTTGAATATAGTATTTTACCGTTGCGCGGGTAGCACATATTCGAGTGTTTATAATGATGTAAATACACATACACACAAAGATATTCAAATATTGAGGAAATAAAATAAAAATTAACAAAAATAATAAATTAGAATAAAATATAATAATTATAAATTATATAATATGATAGCGCATTAAATTAAAGAAGGACTACTCAGGCAAAATAAAATTTCTTTTAACGTTTCTTTTTCAAACATTGTATTGTCTACAACATTTATTTACCCAAAAATGGCAATTCCAAGAAAAAAAATTATCTTCAAATTACTTATATTCGCAGGCAGTGCAAATATTGACAGCCTACAACAACAATAACAATTTGTGGATTTAATTCGACACATACGTACAAATGTATTCCAAAATGGCGGCAAGTATTAATAAATAGTGAAAAAAATTATTGAAAAGAAAATATAAATAAAAAAAATAATACTAAAAAGAAAAAAAATTAAATTTTGAAAATAAAAATTACAATACAGAAGAAGAAAAAAAAAAAAAAACAAAATAATAATTCGAAGAATTGACTTCAATTTCACTCAATTTCGTCACTGCGAATGCCCAAGCTGTTACTTAATATTGAGTATTAGTATTGCAAGTTGATTCATATTATTCATGATTTCTACAAATAATACGAAAGTCAGGTATTAAGAATAATATAATATACTAAAAATTATGGTGAAAAGGGAAAATCAAATAAAAGCAATATTTTTTTGCTGCTCCCACAGATATTTTTTTTATTTAAATTACAAATATATTAAAGTTGATATAATATGTATGTATGTAAAAATCTCTTTCTAGTATACCATTAAAATATTTAAACTATCCGAAAATCACTGTCATCGTTCTCCTGAGCGGTGGGGGCGGCGGCGTTGACGGCTTTGTCGGCAATGTGAATTAACGCCAGTTGTTACTGTTACTACCAGCCAATGCCAGGATTGCCATTGATGGAGATATTCAGTTCAATGCTGTGACGGCTGTCCTAGCTGTAACTTCAGTGCCTTCCATTCCGTCCAGTTTCTCGGGGGATTGTGAGGGGCTGCAGCTTCTTCGATCTTTTTATCCCGTGCCGTTTGAGACGTTTTAACAGCCTCCTCTTTAAGCGCAGCGGCTGATGTCAAAACACCGGCAGCTTTGTTGTTTGGCGCAATAACATCACCAGGTCCCACTAAGCCAGATGAGACTAGTTTCTGGAAGAGTTCATCAATATTGATTTTATTCAGTGGCGGCAATAATGGTGTTTGTGGGGCCTGCGGTGGTGGCGGTTGGTTGCTGCCCACCATTGAGCCTGGTGGTACAAATGGTGGACCACCGCTGGGTGGCATCTGCATTAGCCAGGACATTGGGGAATGTATATTGTGGTTTTTGTTGTAGCGGCTATTGTTCATGTTGGGCGGTGGACCACCGCTAAAGCCCCTAATACCCTGATGTGGCCATGTCATCGTATTTTGCTTGGTCGTCCATTTGTTAGGCTTCCAACGTCTTTCGCGCTGTGGCCTTCCACGTTGTGGCCACACCCTGTTGTCATATCTACGCGCTTCGTAATTGGACGAGCGTGTTGTTGAGGCGTCGAAATTCGCTGGTTCACCCAAATCTTCATTTTGCTTACGATAGTTCATGTTTACTCTTTATTATTGTTTATTTTTTTGTATGTTTTTTATATATATATTTATATATATTTTTTATTTTTTATGTATGTATTTTTATTTATATATATAATTTTAATTTTTTGTTTATATATTTTTTAATATATTTATTTGTGTATTTTCTTCCAATTTTTTTTTTTTTTAAACAAGCGCATAAATAAATTAAGGCGGAAAGTAGTAATGTTGTCTGAGCGACGGATGTATGGCATCTGATCTACTACTCCTTTCTCTAGGCCTTATATAGCCGCTATACAGATAGTATTTATATTGACAACTTTCAACAACAACAACAATATGTGGTTTTCATTCTAGATATACATACAAACATATTAAATTATGGCGGAAAGTATTTAAAATAGTGAAAAAAATTGTTGAAGATAATATTAAAAAACGAAAATTAACAAGAAAATATAAATAATAATAGAAAATAGTAAAAAAGAAGAAAAATCTAAATAATGCAATAAATAGCAAAAATTAAAATGTAATTCAAAATAAGAATAATAAAAAGAGTTACAATACAGAAGGACAAAAAAAAATATAAAAGAAAATACTGTAACAACATATTAAATTAAGAGAAGGCAGATAAAATAATCGATATTTAGACTATAACACAAAGGCTTTGAATATAGTATTTTACCGTTGTGCGGGTAGTACATATTCGAGCGCTTATAATGATGTAAATACATATACACACAAAGATATTCAAATATTGAGGAATTAAAATAAAAATTAACAAAAATATTATATTAGAATAAAATATAATAATTTTAAATTATATAATATGATAGCGCATTAAATTAAAGAAGGACTACTCAGGCAAAATAAAATTTCTTCTAACGTTTCTTTTTCAAACATTGTATTGTATACAACATTTATTTACCCGGTGGGGGCGGCGGCGTTGACGGCTTTGTCGGCAATGTGAATTAACGCCTGTTGTTACTGTTACTACCAGCCAATGCCAGGATTGCCATTGATGGAGATATTCAGTTCAATGCTGTGACGGCTGTCCTAGCTGTAACTTCAGTGCCGTCCATTCCGTCCAGTTTCTCGGGGGATTGTGAGAAGCTACAGCTTCTTCGATCTTTTTATCCTGTGCCGTTTGAGACGTTTTAACAGCCTCCTCTTTAAGCGCAGCGGCTGATGTCAAAACACCGGCAGCTTTGTTGTTTGGCGCAATAACACCACCAGGTCCCACTAAGCCAGATGAGACTAGTTTCTGGAAGAGTTCATCAATATTGATTTTATTTATTGGCGGCAATAATGGTGTTTGTGGTGCCTGCGGTGGTGGCGGTTGGCTGCGGCCCATCATTGAACCTTGTGGTACAAATGGTGGACCACCGCTGGGTGGCATCTGTATTAGCCAGGAGATTGGAGAATGTATATTGTGGTTTTTGTTGTAGCGGCTATTGTTTATGTTGGGCGGTGGACCACCGCTAAAGCCCCTAATACTCTGATGTGGCCATGTCATCGTATTTTGCTTGATCGTCCATTTGTTAGGCTTCTAACGTCTTTCGCGCTGTGGCCTTCCACGTTGTGGCCACACCCTGTTGTCATATCTACGCGCTTCGTAATTGGACGAGCGCGTTGTTGAGGCGTCGAAATTCGCTGGTTTACTCCTCTTGGGCAAAGGTTCACCCAAATCTTTATTTTGCTTACGAGAGTTCATGTTTACTCTTTATTATTGTTTATTTTTTTGTATGTTTTTTATATATATGTTTATATATATTTTTTATTTTTTATGTATGTATTTTTATTTATATATATAATTTTAATTTTTTGTTTATATATTTTTTAATATATTTATTTGTGTATTTTCTTCCAATTTTGTTTTAAAAAAAACAAGCGCGTAAATAAATTAAGGCGGAAAGTAGTAATGTTGTCTGAGCGACGGATGTATGGCATCTGATCTACTACTCCTTTCTCTATGCCTTATATAGCCGCTATACAGATAGTATTTATATTGACAACTTTCAACAACAACAACAATATGTGGTTTTCATTCTAGATATACATACAAACATATTAAATTATGGCGGAAACTATTTAAAATAGTGAAAAAATTTGTTGAAGATAATATTAAAAAACGAAAATTAACAAGAAAATATAAATAATAGTAGAAAATAGTAAAATAGAAGAAAAATCTAAATAATGCAAAAAACAGCAAAAATTAAAATATAATTCAAAATAAAAATAATTAAAAGAGTTACAATACAGAAGGACAAAAATAAAATATTAAGGAAAATACTGTTACATAATATGTACATATTAAATTAAGAGAAGGCAGATAAAATATTCGATATTTAGACTATAACACAAAGGCTTTGAATATAGTATTTTACCGTTGTGCGAGTAGCACATATTCGAGCGTTTATAATGATGTAAATACATATACACACAAAGTTATTCAAATATTGAGGAAATAAAATAAAAATTAACAAAAATAATAAATTAGAATAAATTATAATAATTTTAAATTATATAATATGAAAGCGCATTAAATTAAAGAAGGACTACGCGGGCAAAATAAAATTTTTTCTAACGTTTCTTTTTCAAACATTGTATTGTCTACAACATTTATTTACCCAAAAATGGCAATTCCAAGAAAAAAAATTATCTTCAAATTACTTATATTCGCAGGCAGTGCAAATATTGACAGCCTACAACAACAATAACAATTTGTGGTTTTAATTCGACACATACATACAAATGTATTCCAAAATGGCGGCAAGTATTAATAAATAGTGAAAAAAATTATTGAAAAGAAAATATAAATATAAAAACAATACTAAAAATGAGAAAAATCAAAATAAGGCAAACAGAAAAAAATTAAATTTTGAAAATAAAAATTACAATACAGAAGAAGAAAAAAACAAAATAATAATTCGAAAAATTTACTTCAATTTCACTCAATTTCGTCACTTCGAATGCCCAAGCTGTTACTTAATATTGAGTTCTAGTATTGCAGTTGATTCATATTATTCATGATTTCTACAAATAATACGAAAGTCAGGTATTAATAATAATATACTAAAAATTATGGTGAAATGGGAAAATCAAATAAAAGCAATATTTTTCTGCTGCTCCCACAGATATTTTTTTTAATTTAAATTACAAACACATTAAAGTTGATATAATATGTATGTATGTAAAAATCTCTTTCTAGTATACCATTAAAATATTTAAACTATCCGAAAATCACTGTCTTCGTTCTCCTGAGCAGTGGGGGCGGCGGCGTTGACGGCTTTGTCGGCAATGTGAATTAACGCCTGTTGTTACTGTTACTACTAGCCAATGCCAGGATTGCCATTGATGGAGATATTCAGTTCAATGCTGTGACATCTGTCCTAGCTGTAACTTCAGTGCCTTCCATTCCGTCCAGTTTCTCGGGGGATTGTGAGGAGCTGCAGCTTCTTCGGTCTTTTTATCCTGTACCGTTTGAGACGTTTTAACAGCCTCCTCTTTAAGCGCAGCGGCTGATGTCAAAACACCGGCATCTTTGTTGTTTGGCGCAATAACACCACCAGGTCCCACTAAGCCAGATGAGACTAGTTTCTGGAAGAGCTCATCAATATTGATTTTATTTAGTGGCGGCAATACTGGTGTTTGTGGTGCCTGCGGTGGTGGCGGTTGGTTGCTGCCCATCATTGAGCCAGGTGTTACAAATGGTGGACCACCGCTGGGTGGCATCTGCATTAGCCAGGACATTGGGGAATGTATATTGTGGTTTTTGTTGTAGCGGCTATACCCTGATGTGGCCATGTCATCGTATTTTGCTTGGTCGTCCATTTGTTAGGCTTCCAACGTCTTTCGCGCTGTGGCCACACCCTGTGGTCATATCTACGCGCTTCGTAATTGGACGAGCGTGTTGTTGAGGCGTCGAAATTCGCTGGTTTACTCCTCTTGGGCAAAGGTTCACCCAAATCTTTATTTTGCTTACGATAGTTCATGTTTACTCTTTATTATTGTTTATTTTTTTGTATGTATTTTATATATATGTTTATATAAATTTTTTATTTTTTATGTATGTATTTTTATTTATATATATAATTTTAATTTTTTGTTTATATATTTTTTAATATATTTATTTGTGTACTTTCTTCCAATTTTGTTTTTAAAAAAACAACCGCATAAATAAATTAAGGCGGAAAGTAGTAATGTTGTCTGAGCGACGGATGTATGGCATCTGATCTACTACTCCTTTCTCTATGCCTTATATAGCCGCTATACAGATAGTATTTATATTGACAACTTTCAACAACAACAACAATATGTGGTTTTCATTCTAGATATACATACAAACATATTAAATTATGGCGGAAACTATTTAAAATAGTGAAAAAATTTGTTGAAGATAATATTAAAAAACGAAAATTAACAAGAAAATATAAATAATAGTAGAAAATAGTAAAATAGAAGAAAAATCAAAATAATGCAAAAAACAGCAAAAATTAAAATATAATTCAAAATAAAAATAATTAAAAGAGTTACAATACAGAAGGACAAAAATAAAATATTAAGGAAAATACTGTTACATAATATGTACATATTAAATTAAGAAAAGGCAGATAAAATATTCGATATTTAGACTATAACACAAAGGCTTTGAATATAGTATTTTACCGTTGTGCGGGTAGCACATATTCGAGCGTTTATAATGATGTAAATACATATACACACAAAGTTATTCAAATATTGAGGAAATAAAATAAAAATTAACAAAAATAATAAATTATAATAATTTTAAATTATATAATATGAAAGCGCATTAAATTAAAGAAGGACTACGCGGGCAAAATAAAATTTTTTCTAACGTTTCTTTTTCAAACATTGTATTGTCTACAACATTTATTTACCCAAAAATGGCAATTCCAAGAAAAAAAATTATCTTCAAATTACTTATATTCGCAGGCAGTGCAAATATTGACAGCCTACAACAACAATAACAATTTGTGGTTTTAATTCGACACATACATACAAATGTATTCCAAAATGGCGGCAAGTATTAATAAATAGTGAAAAAAATTATTGAAAAGAAAATATAAATATAAAAACAATACTAAAAATGAGAAAAATCAAAATAAGGCAAACAGAAAAAAAAAACCGGCATCTTTGTTGTTTGGCGCAATAACACCACCAGGTCCCACTAAGCCAGATGAGACTAGTTTCTGGAAGAGCTCATCAATATTGATTTTATTTAGTGGCGGCAATACTGGTGTTTGTGGTGCCTGCGGTGGTGGCGGTTGGTTGCTGCCCATCATTGAGCCAGGTGTTACAAATGGTGGACCACCGCTGGGTGGCATCTGCATTAGCCAGGACATTGGGGAATGTATATTGTGGTTTTTGTTGTAGCGGCTATACCCTGATGTGGCCATGTCATCGTATTTTGCTTGGTCGTCCATTTGTTAGGCTTCCAACGTCTTTCGCGCTGTGGCCACACCCTGTGGTCATATCTACGCGCTTCGTAATTGGACGAGCGTGTTGTTGAGGCGTCGAAATTCGCTGGTTTACTCCTCTTGGGCAAAGGTTCACCCAAATCTTTATTTTGCTTACGATAGTTCATGTTTACTCTTTATTATTGTTTATTTTTTTGTATGTATTTTATATATATGTTTATATAAATTTTTTATTTTTTATGTATGTATTTTTATTTATATATATAATTTTAATTTTTTGTTTATATATTTTTTAATATATTTATTTGTGTACTTTCTTCCAATTTTGTTTTTAAAAAAACAACCGCATAAATAAATTAAGGCGGAAAGTAGTAATGTTGTCTGAGCGACGGATGTATGGCATCTGATCTACTACTCCTTTCTCTATGCCTTATATAGCCGCTATACAGATAGTATTTATATTGACAACTTTCAACAACAACAACAATATGTGGTTTTCATTCTAGATATACATACAAACATATTAAATTATGACGGAAAGTATTTAAAATAGTGAAAAAATTTGTTGAAGATAATATTAAAAAAACGAAAATTAACAAGAAAATATAAATAATAATAGAAAATAGTAAAATAGAAGAAAAGTCAAAATAATGCAAAAAACAGCAAAAATTAAAATTTAATTCAAAATAAAAATAATTAAAAGAGTTACAATACAGAAGGACAAAAAAAAATTTTAAGGAAAATACTGTTACATAATATGTACATATTAAATTAAGAGAAGGCAGATAAAATATTCGATATTTAGACTATAACACAAACGCTTTGAATATAGTATTTTACCGTTGTGCGGGTAGCACATATTCGAGCGTTTATAATGATGTAAATACATATACACACAAAGATATTCAAATATTGAGGAAATAAAATAAAAATTAACAAAAATAATAAATTAGAATAAAATATAATAATTTTAAATTATATAATATGAAAGCGCATTAAATTAAAGAAGGACTACTCAGGCTAAATAAAATTTCTTTTAACGTTTCTTTTTCAAACATTGTATTGTCTACAACATTTATTTACCCAAAAATGGCAATTCCAAGAAAAAAAATTATCTTCAAATTACTTATATTCGCAGGCAGTGCAAATATTGACAGCCTACAACAACAATAACAATTTGTGGTTTCAATTCGACACATACATACAAATGTATTCCAAAATGGCGGCAAGTATTAATAAATAGTGAAAAAAATTATTGAAAAGAAAATATAAATATAAAAAATAATACTAAAAAGGAGAAAAATCAAAATAAAGCAAAAAGAAAAAAAAATTAATTTTGAAAATAAAAATTACAATACAGAAGAAGAAAAAAACAAAATAATAATTAGAAAAATGTTCTACAATTTCACTCAATTTCGTCACTGCGAATGCCCAAGCTGTTACTTAATATTGAGTTATAGTATTGCAGTTGATTCATATTATTCCTGATTTCTACAAATAATACGAAAGTCAGGTATTAATAATAATATAATATACTAAAAATTATGGTGAAAAGGGAAAATCAAATAAAAGCAATATTTTTCTGCTGCTCCCACAGATATTTTTTTTAATTTAAATTACAAACACATTAAAGTTGATATAATATGTATGTATGTAAAAATCTCTTTCTAGTATACCATTTAAATATTTAACCTATCCGAAAATCACTGTCTTCGTTCTCCTGAGCGGTGGGGGCGGCGGCGTTGACGGCTTTGTCGGCAATGTGAATTAACGCCTGTTGTTACTGTTACTACTAGCCAATGCCATGATTGCCATTGATGGAGATATTCAGTTCAATGTTGTGACGGCTGTCTAGCTGTAACTTCAGTGCCTTCCATTCCGTCCAGTTTCTCGGGGGATTGTGAGGAGCTGCAGCTTCTTCGATCTTTTTATCCTGTGCCGTTTGAGACGTTTTAACAGCCTCCTCTTTAAGCGCAGCGGCTGATGTCAAAACACCGACAGCTTTGTTGTTTGGCGCAATAACACCACCAGGTCCCACTAAGCCAGATGAGACTAGTTTCTGGAAGAGTTCATCAATATTGATTTTATTCAGTGGCGGCAATAATGGTGTTTGTGGGGCCTGCGGTGGTGGCGGTTGGTTGCTGCCCATCATTGAGCCTGGTGGTACAAATGGTGGACCACCGCTGGGTGGCATCTGCATTAGCCAGGACATTGGGGAATGTATATTGTGGTTTTTGTTGTAGCGGCTATTGTTCATGTTGGGCGGTGGACCACCGCTAAAGCCCCTAATGCCCTGATGTGGCCATGTCATCGTATTTTGCTTGGTCGTCCATTTGTTAGGCTTCCAACGTCTTTCGCGCTGTGGCCTTCCACGTTGTGGCCACACCCTGTTGTCATATCTATGCGCTTCGTAATTGGACGAGCGTGTTGTTGAGGCGTCGAAATTCGCTTGTTTACTCCTCTTGGGCAAAGGTTCACCCAAATCTTTATTTTGCTTACGATAGTTCATGTTTACTCTTTATTATTGTTTATTTTTTTGTATGTTTTTTATATATATGTTTAAATATATTTTTTATTTTTTATGTATGTATTTTTATTTTTACATATAATTTTAATTTTTTGTTTATATATATTTTAATATATTTATTTGTGTATTTTCTTCCAATTTTGTTTTTAAAAAAACAAGCGCATAAATAAATTAAGGCGGAAAGTAGTAATGTTGTCTGAACGACGGATGTAAGGCATCTGATCTACTACTCCTTTCTCTATGCCTTATATAGCCGCTATACAGATAGTATTTATATTGACAACTTTCAACAACAACAACAATATGTGGTTTTCATTCTAGATATACATACAAACATATTAAATTATGGCGGAAACTATTTAAAATAGTGAAAAAATTTGTTGAAGATAATATTAAAAAACGAAAATTAACAAGAAAATATAAATAATAATAGAAAATAGTAAAATAGAAGAAAAATCAAAATAATGCAAAAACAGCAAAAATTAAAATATAATTCAAAATAAAAATAATTAAAAGAGTTACAATACAGAAGGACAAAAAAAAATATTAAGGAAAATACTGTTACATAATATGTACATATTAAATTAAGAGAAGGCAGATAAAATATTCGATATTTAGACTATAACACAAAGGCTTTGAATATAGTATTTTACCGTTGTGCGGGTAGCACATATTCGAGCGTTTATAATGATGTAAATACATATACACACAAAGATATTCAAATATTGAGGAAATAAAATAAAAATTAACAAAAATAATAAATTAGAATAAAATATAATAATTTTAAATTATATAATATGATAGCGCATTAAATTAAAGAAGGACTACGCAGGCAAAATAAAATTTCTTCTAACGTTTCTTTTTCAAACATTGTATTGTCTACAACATTTATTTACCCAAAAATGGCAATTCCAAGAAAAAAAATTATCTTCAAATTACTTATATTCGCAGGCAGTGCAAATATTGACAGCCTGCAACAACAATAACATTTTGTGGTTTTAATTCTACACATACATACAAATATATTCCAAAATGGCGGCAAGTATTAGAAATAGTGAAAAAAATTATTGAAAAGAAAATATAAATATTAAAATTAATACTAAAAATGTGAAAAATCAAAATAAGGCAAAAAGAAATAAATCAAATTTTGAAAATAAAAATTACAATACAGAAGAAGAAAAAACTAAATAATAATTCGAAGAATTGACTTCAATTTCACTCAATTTCGTCACTGCGAATGCCCAAGCTGTTACTTAATATTGAGTTCTAGTAATGCAGTTGATTCATATTATTCATGATTTCTACAAATAATACGAAAGTCAGGTATTAATAATAATATAATATACTAAAAATTATGGTGAAAAGGGAAAATCAAATAAAAGCAATATTTTTCTGCTGCTCCCACAGATATTTTTTTTAATTTAAATTACAAACACATTAAAGTTGATATAATATGTATGTATGTAAAAATCTCTTTCTAGTATACCATTTAAATATTTAACCTATCCGAAAATCACTGTCTTCGTTCTCCTGAGCGGTGGGGGCGGCGGCGTTGACGGCTTTGTCGGCAATGTGAATTAACGCCTGTTGTTACTGTTACTACCAGCCAATGCCAGGATTGCCATTGATGGAGATATTCAGTTCAATGTTGTGACGGCTGTCTAGCTGTAACTTCAGTGCCTTCCATTCCGTCCAGTTTCTCGGGGGATTGTGAGGAGCTGCAGCTTCTTCGATCTTTTTATCCTGTGCCGTTTGAGACGTTTTAACAGCCTCCTCTTTAAGCGCAGCGGCTGATGTCAAAACACCGACAGCTTTGTTGTTTGGCGCAATAACACCACCAGGTCCCACTAAGCCAGATGAGACTAGTTTCTGGAAGAGTTCATCAATATTGATTTTATTCAGTGGCGGCAATAATGGTGTTTGTGGGGCCTGCGGTGGTGGCGGTTGGTTGCTGCCCATCATTGAGCCTGGTGGTACAAATGGTGGATCACCGCTGGGTGGCATCTGCATTAGCCAGGACATTGGGGAATGTATATTGTGGTTTTTGTTGTAGCGGGTATTGTTCATGTTGGGCGGTGGACCACCGCTAAAGCCCCTAATGCCCTGATGTGGCCATGTCATCGTATTTTGCTTGGTCGTCCATTTGTTAGGCTTCCAACGTCTTTCGCGCTGTGGCCTTCCACGTTGTGGCCACACCCTGTTGTCATATCTATGCGCTTCGTAATTGGACGAGCGTGTTGTTGAGGCGTCGAAATTCGCTTGTTTACTCCTCTTGGGCAAAGGTTCACCCAAATCTTTATTTTGCTTACGATAGTTCATGTTTACTCTTTATTATTGTTTATTTTTTTGTATGTTTTTTATATATATGTTTAAATATATTTTTTATTTTTTATGTATGTATTTTTATTTTTACATATAATTTTAATTTTTTGTTTATATATATTTTAATATATTTATTTGTGTATTTTCTTCCAATTTTGTTTTTAAAAAAACAAGCGCATAAATAAATTAAGGCGGAAAGTAGTAATGTTGTCTGAACGACGGATGTAAGGCATCTGATCTACTACTCCTTTCTCTATGCCTTATATAGCCGCTATACAGATAGTATTTATATTGACAACTTTCAACAACAACAACAATATGTGGTTTTCATTCTAGATATACATACAAACATATTAAATTATGGCGGAAACTATTTAAAATAGTGAAAAAATTTGTTGAAGATAATATTAAAAAACGAAAATTAACAAGAAAATATAAATAATAATAGAAAATAGTAAAATAGAAGAAAAATCAAAATAATGCAAAAACAGCAAAAATTAAAATATAATTCAAAATAAAAATAATTAAAAGAGTTACAATACAGAAGGACAAAAAAAAAATATTAAGGAAAATACTGTTACATAATATGTACATATTAAATTAAGAGAAGGCAGATAAAATATTCGATATTTAGACTATAACACAAAGGCTTTGAATATAGTATTTTACCGTTGTGCGGGTAGCACATATTCGAGCGTTTATAATGATGTAAATACATATACACACAAAGATATTCAAATATTGAGGAAATAAAATAAAAATTAACAAAAATAATAAATTAGAATAAAATATAATAATTTTAAATTATATAATATGATAGCGCATTAAATTAAAGAAGGACTACTCAGGCAAAATAAAATTTCTTTTAACGTTTCTTTTTCAAACATTGTATTGTCTACAACATTTATTTACCCAAAAATGGCAATTCCAAGAAAAAAAATTATCTTCAAATTACTTATATTCGCAGGCAGTGCAAATATTGACAGCCTGCAACAACAATAACATTTTGTGGTTTTAATTCTACACATACATACAAATATATTCCAAAATGGCGGCAAGTATTAGAAATAGTGAAAAAAATTATTGAAAAGAAAATATAAATATAAAAATTAATACTAAAAATGTGAAAAATCAAAATAAGGCAAAAAGAAAAAAATCAAATTTTGAAAATAAAAATTACAATACAGAAGAAGAAGAAAAAAAAAAAAAACAAAATAATAATTCGAAAAATTTACTTCAATTTCACTCAATTTCGTCACTGCGAATGCCCAAGCTGTTACTTAATATTGAGTTCTAGTATTGCAGTTGATTCATATTATTCATGATTTCTACAAATAATACGAAAGTCAGGTATTAATAATAATATAATATACTAAAAATTATGGTGAAAAGAGAAAATCAAATAAAAGCAATATTTTTTTGCTGTTCCCACAGATATTTTTTTTATTTAAATTACAAATATAATAAAGTTGATATAATATGTATGGATGTAAAAATCTCTTTCTAGTATACCATTAAAATATTTAACTATCCGAAAACCACTGTTTTCGTTCTCCTGAGCGGTGGGGGCGGCGGCGTTGACGGTTTTGTCGGCAATGTGAATTAACGCCTGTTGTTACTGTTACTACTAGCCAATGCCAGGATTGCCATTGATGGAGATATTCAGTTCAATGTTGTGACGGCTGTCTTAGCTGTAACTTCAGTGCCTTCCATTCCGTCCAGTTTCTCGGGGGATTGTGAGGAGCTGCAGCTTCTTCGATCTTTTTATCCTGTGCCGTTTGAGACGTTTTAACAGCCTCCTCTTTAAGCGCAGCGGCTGATGTCAAAACACCGACAGCTTTGTTGTTTGGCGCAATAACACCACCAGGTCCCACTAAGCCAGATGAGACTAGTTTCTGGAAGAGTTCATCAATATTGATTTTATTCAGTGGCGGCAATAATGGTGTTTGTGGGGCCTGCGGTGGTGGCGGTTGGTTGCTGCCCATCATTGAGCCTGGTGGTACAAATGGTGGACCACCGCTGGGTGGCATCTGCATTAGCCAGGACATTGGGGAATGTATATTGTGGTTTTTGTTGTAGCGGCTATTGTTCATGTTGGGCGGTGGACCACCGCTAAAGCCCCTAATGCCCTGATGTGGCCATGTCATCGTATTTTGCTTGGTCGTCCATTTGTTAGGCTTCCAACGTCTTTCGCGCTGTGGCCTTCCACGTTGTGGCCACACCCTGTTGTCATATCTATGCGCTTCGTAATTGGACGAGCGTGTTGTTGAGGCGTCGAAATTCGCTTGTTTACTCCTCTTGCGCAAAGGTTCACCCAAATCTTCATTTTGCTTACGATAGTTCATGTTTACTATTTATTTTTGTTTATTTTTTTGTATGTTTTTTATATATATGTTTATATATATTTTTTATTTTTTATGTATGTATTTTTATTTTTACATATAATTTTAATTTTTTGTTTATATATATTTTAATATATTTATTTGTGTATTTTCTTCCAATTTTGTTTTTAAAAAAACAAGCGCATAAATAAATTAAGGCGGAAAGTAGTAATGTTGTCTGAACGACGGATGTAAGGCATCTGATCTACTACTCCTTTCTCTATGCCTTATATAGCCGCTATACAGATAGTATTTATATTGACAACTTTCAACAACAACAACAATATGTGGTTTTCATTCTAGATATACATACAAACATATTAAATTATGGCGGAAACTATTTAAAATAGTGAAAAAATTTGTTGAAGATAATATTAAAAAACGAAAATTAACAAGAAAATATAAATAATAATAGAAAATAGTAAAATAGAAGAAAAATCAAAATAATGCAAAAACAGCAAAAATTAAAATATAATTCAAAATAAAAATAATTAAAAGAGTTACAATACAGAAGGACAAAAAAAAAATATTAAGGAAAATACTGTTACATAATATGTACATATTAAATTAAGAGAAGGCAGATAAAATATTCGATATTTAGACTATAACACAAAGGCTTTGAATATAGTATTTTACCGTTGTGCGGGTAGCACATATTCGAGCGTTTATAATGATGTAAATACATATACACACAAAGATATTCAAATATTGAGGAAATAAAATAAAAATTAACAAAAATAATAAATTAGAATAAAATATAATAATTTTAAATTATATAATATGATAGCGCATTAAATTAAAGAAGGACTACTCAGGCAAAATAAAATTTCTTTTAACGTTTCTTTTTCAAACATTGTATTGTCTACAACATTTATTTACCCAAAAATGGCAATTCCAAGAAAAAAAATTATCTTCAAATTACTTATATTCGCAGGCAGTGCAAATATTGACAGCCTGCAACAACAATAACATTTTGTGGTTTTAATTCTACACATACATACAAATATATTCCAAAATGGCGGCAAGTATTAGAAATAGTGAAAAAAATTATTGAAAAGAAAATATAAATATAAAAATTAATACTAAAAATGTGAAAAATCAAAATAAGGCAAAAAGAAAAAAATCAAATTTTGAAAATAAAAATTACAATACAGAAGAAGAAGAAGAAAAAAAAAAACAAAATAATAATTCGAAAAATTTACTTCAATTTCACTCAATTTCGTCACTGCGAATGCCCAAGCTGTTACTTAATATTGAGTTCTAGTATTGCAGTTGATTCATATTATTCATGATTTCTACAAATAATACGAAAGTCAGGTATTAATAATAATATAATATACTAAAAATTATGGTGAAAAGAGAAAATCAAATAAAAGCAATATTTTTTTGCTGTTCCCACAGATATTTTTTTTATTTAAATTACAAATATAATAAAGTTGATATAATATGTATGGATGTAAAAATCTCTTTCTAGTATACCATTAAAATATTTAACTATCCGAAAACCACTGTTTTCGTTCTCCTGAGCGGTGGGGGCGGCGGCGTTGACGGTTTTGTCGGCAATGTGAATTAACGCCTGTTGTTACTGTTACTACTAGCCAATGCCAGGATTGCCATTGATGGAGATATTCAGTTCAATGTTGTGACGGCTGTCTTAGCTGTAACTTCAGTGCCTTCCATTCCGTCCAGTTTCTCGGGGGATTGTGAGGAGCTGCAGCTTCTTCGATCTTTTTATCCTGTGCCGTTTGAGACGTTTTAACAGCCTCCTCTTTAAGCGCAGCGGCTGATGTCAAAACACCGACAGCTTTGTTGTTTGGCGCAATAACACCACCAGGTCCCACTAAGCCAGATGAGACTAGTTTCTGGAAGAGTTCATCAATATTGATTTTATTCAGTGGCGGCAATAATGGTGTTTGTGGGGCCTGCGGTGGTGGCGGTTGGTTGCTGCCCATCATTGAGCCTGGTGGTACAAATGGTGGACCACCCCTGGGTGGCATCTGCATTAGCCAGGACATTGGGGAATGTATATTGTGGTTTTTGTTGTAGCGGCTATTGTTCATGTTGGGCGGTGGACCACCGCTAAAGCCCCTAATGCCCTGATGTGGCCATGTCATCGTATTTTGCTTGGTCGTCCATTTGTTAGGCTTCCAACGTCTTTCGCGCTGTGGCCTTCCACGTTGTGGCCACACCCTGTTGTCATATCTATGCGCTTCGTAATTGGACGAGCGTGTTGTTGAGGCGTCGAAATTCGCTTGTTTACTCCTCTTGGGCAAAGGTTCACCCAAATCTTCATTTTGCTTACGATAGTTCATGTTTACTCTTTATTATTGTTTATTTTTTTGTATGTTTTTTATATATATGTTTATATATATTTTTTATTTTTTATGTATGTATTTTTATTTATATATATAAATAAAAAAAATAATACTAAAAAGGAAAAAAATCAAAATAAGGCAAAAAGAAAAAAAATTAAATTTTGAAAATAGAAATTACAATACAGAAGAAGAAAAAACTAAATAATAATTCGAAGAATTGACTTCAATTTCACTCAATTTCGTCACTGCGAATGCCCAAGCTGTTACTTAATATTGAGTATTAGTATTGCAAGTTGATTCATATTATTCATGATTTCTACAAATAATACGAAAGTCAGGTATTAATAATAATATAATATACTAAAATTTATGGTGAAAAGGGAAAATCAAATAAAAGCAATATTTTTTTGCTGTTCCCACAGATATTTTTTTTATTTAAATTACAAATATATTAAAGTTGATATAATATGTATGTATGTAAAAATCTCTTTCTAGTATACCATTAAAATATTTAAACTATCCGAAAATCACTGTCTTCGTTCTCCTGAGCGGTGAGGGCGGCGGCGTTGACGGCTTTGTCGGCAATGTGAATTAACGCCTGTTGTTACTGTTACTACCAGCCAATGCCAGGATTGCCATTGATGGAGATATTCAGTTCAATGCTGTGACGGCTGTCCTAGCTGTAACTTCAGTGCCTTCCATTCCGTCCAGTTTCTCGGGGGATTGTGAGGGGCTGCAGCTTCTCCGGTCTTTTTATCCTGTGCCGTTTGAGACGTTTTAACAGCCTCCTCTTTAAGCGCAGCGGCTGATGTCAAAACACCGGCATCTTTGTTGTTTGGCGCAATAACACCACCAGGTCCCACTAAGCCAGATGAGACTAGTTTCTGGAAGAGTTCATCAGTATTGATTTTATTCAGTGGCGGCAATAATGGTGTTTGTGATGCCTGCGGTGGTGGCGGCTGGCTGCTGCCCATCATTGAGCCTGGTGGTACAAATGGTGGACCACCGCTGGGTGGCATCTGCCTTAGCCAGGACATTGGGGAATGTATATTGTGGTTTTTGTTGTAGCGGCTATTGTTCATGTTGGGCGGTGGACCACCGCTAAAGCCCCTAATGCCCTGATGTGGCCATGTCATCGTATTTTGCTTGGTCGTCCATTTGTTAGGCTTCCAACGTCTTTCGCGCTGTGGCCTTCCACGTTGTGGCCACACCCTGTTGTCAAATCTATGCGCTTCGTAATTGGACGAGCGTGTTGTTGAGGCGTCGAAATTCGCTTGTTTACTCCTCTTGGGCAAAGGTTCACCCAAATCTTTATTTTGCTTACGATAGTTCATGTTTACTCTTTATTATTGTTTATTTTTTTGTATGTTTTTTATATATATGTTTAAATATATTTTTTATTTTTTATGTATGTATTTTTATTTATATATATAATTTTAATTTTTTGTTTATATATTTTTTAATATATTTATTTGTGTATTTTCTTCCAATTTTGTTTTTAAAAAAACAAGCGCATAAATAAATTAAGGCGGAAAGTAGTAATGTTGTCTGAGCGACGGATGTATGGCATCTGATCTACTACTCCTTTCTCTAGGCCGTATATAGCCGCTATACAGATAGTATTTATATTGACAACTTTCAACAACAACAACAATATGTGGTTTTCATTCTAGATATTGTAACGACAGCCTTAGGCCGAAAATAATGTAAACAGTGTATGCGTGTTAGTATGAGTCGGAGGAGTATGCGCCTGTGTGAGTGCGATCAGCACAGACTATGTTGACGTAAATGTTGCTAACGAATTATAACATATAACCCTATTGACATGTTGACGGAAGTCTCCGAGTGGGCATCATGTAGTATTTGCAACATTTGCCGCGATGAAAGTACGAATGTGTGTGAACGCAACACATGTAGTGGTATCCATCAGCAACATTGCGGAGCCTTTGAGTTTCGTTATGGACCAAACAACATCTATATAAGGCCCATAAAATTTATAAACGGAAAAAAAAAAGAAAAAAAAGGTTTTGAAGTGCCGACAGCCAAAATAAAAAGTGTAGTGTAATAAATTTGTGGATATTTAAATATTTATAAAAAAAAAAAAAAAAAAAAAAAAAAATAAAGGAGAAATAAAAATTGTATGGGCAGGCTCCCAAGTAGCCAGGAGTTGAATAACCAAATAACAACACGAAGATAAACTGGAATTGGAGGTAAGCAGATAAATGTAGAATTTTTATTATAATATACATATGGACAATTGTATACACATATATATATGTTTGAAAAAAAAAAAAAAAAAGGAAAATGAAATACCCTGGTTATTGACAAAAATCTTCCATTTGCAGGTCACCAGAAAACAAAAAAAAAAAAAAAATAAATAAGGACCTCCACGACGTTTATGCATCAACCACTGCCATCACGACGTTTATGCATCAACCACTGCCATCACGACCTTTATGCATCAACCACTGCCATCACGACCTTTATGCATCAGCCACTGCCACCACAACAGCAACAAAAACTGAAAAAAAAAAAAAAACAAGGACCAGAGGAAACACTACCACGGCAGGACCGCCTACAAATGTACGAGGATTCCAACCCAGGACGTAATCCAGGAATATAAAAATTTTCACCTTTTTTATTATTTTTGATATTTTTTTTGGCACTTACCAATTTCCTGTGAGCTTCCTTCTGATTTTTTCACAAGCAAAATTATGAAATAATGTTTGATTAAATTATATTTGTAGGAAGATATAGAATATTATTTGCAATAATTTCATGAGCCATTTCATAAACAATTTTTTTTTTAATTTCAAAAAAAAAAAAAAGGAAGCAAGAAATATTTCCTTTATTAGCTTTTTATTGAATTTTCTTTTCTTTTTTGTTAATGTAACAAGTTGCTTTTCTTACACCGTTTTAGTACTTCAGATATTATCGGATTAATATCTTATTCTCTCTTACGCACAGTACTTTTTGCATTCGAACTTAACTTTTCCGTCACACATAACCTTCCTTTGAACACATGGAAAAAAAGGGGCGAATAACCTATGCATAATAAATTAATAATTTTAAAGCACATTTTTTTTATTTTTATTTTTAATTTTTTATAACAACTTTTGTGAAATAATTATCAAATTTCACATAGAAAACTTTTTGTTAAATCACGCCGAACCCGGCACTATATACGCGATCCGCGACCCGTCAGCTATATTCACAACTAATCCGTAGAGTAGCAATATAATATAGGTATACCTATATGTACGTACACTTTTGAGAATTTAAATAGAAGAGTAGAGTACCAGTGAGACAGGCTCATACACGTATATAATCTTTGTTGTTAGCTTCTCTTCTCCCACACAGGTTCTTCTCCAATATGTTGGTACCATCATCGCGGAGCAGACCAGGTGAGTGACTACTATACTCTTATACACACAAGAATACACACAGGTACATATATGTAGGGACACCTAGTTTTTTTTATTTTTTTAATATGCATTACCATTCTTCCTTTTTTGTTTTTTTTTTATTTGTGTTTTTTTTTTTTAATTTTTATTAGAATTCAATAAAATATGTATTATATTATTCATAACTGAGAGTAAGATATTAAAAGCTGGGTAGGAATTTTAAGTAAGGGAATATTGTATTTAATTTAAAGATACCATTAATTTAAATTGTAATTTAACAAAGAAAAAAAAAATGAATTATCTTAATAAATGAAGATATTATACGTAATTCTATAATAACATGAAGCACTAAGTTAATTTATGGTGTAGGTGTTGCGGTTGCACGTACGAGGGGACATGGAAGTGATGACTAACGCAGGGATGGATTAAGACCGACGGACTAGACAGTTGACAGACGGACCTGTTCAGGAAAGGGGGTCGTTGTAAGATGAGAGGAGTCAACACAACGGCCATGGCTTCGCATTCACATGTCAAAGGGGCGGGTAGACTCCACCTGACTGACAGACAGCGACGAACTGACGGGACTGAACACATATTTTACACTCAACATTTTTTTGTTGTTTCCTAAACATCTCACACATTCGGCATGATGATTTTGTTACTGTAGCGTAGGCAGAGCGAGTGGCCAACAACCCACCCAACCGATGAGCTAGTCCAGGGACCGCAAGCGTGCCGAAGCGACACTCGACCTTGCCACAAACATGCAGCTACATAACAATATACATACAAACATATTAAATTATGGCGGAAAGTATTTAAAATAGTGAAAAAAATTGTTGATTATAATATTAGAAAACGAAAATTAACAAGAAAATATAAATAATAATAGAAAATAGTAAAAAAGAAGAAAAATCAAAATAATGCAATAAATAGCAAAAATTAAAATGTAATTCAAAATAAGAATAATAAAAAGAGTTACAATACAGAAGGACAAAAAAAAATATAAAAGAAAATACTGTAACAACATATTAAATTAAGAGAAGGCAGATAAAATAATCGATATTTAAACTATAACACAAAGGCTTTGAATATAGTATTTTACCGTTGTGCGGGTAGTACATATTCGAGCGTTTATAATGATGTAAATACATATACACACAAAGATATTCAAATATTGAGGAATTAAAATAAAAATTAACAAAAATATTATATTAGAATAAAATATAATAATTTTAAATTATATAATATGAAAGCGCATTAATAAATTAAAGAAGGACTACGCGGGCAAAATAAAATTTCTTCTAACGTTTCTTTTTCAAAGCCCCTAATGCCCTGATGTGGCCATGTCATCGTATTTTGCTTGGTCATCCATTTGTTAGGCTTTCAACGTCTTTCGCGCTGTGGTCTTCCACGTTGTGGCCACACCCTGTTGTCATATCTACTCGCTTCGTAATTGGACGAGCGTGTTGGTGAGGCGTCGAAATTCGCTGGTTTACTCCTCTTGGGCAAAGGTTCACCCAAATCTTCATTTTGCTTACGATAGTTCATGTTTACTATTTATTTTTGTTTATTTTTTTGTATGTTTTTTATATATATGTTTATATATTTTTTTTATTTTTTATGTATGTATTTTTATTTATATATATAATTTTAAATTTTTGTTTATACAATATATTTTTTAATATATTTATTTGTGTATTTTCTTCCAATTTTGTTTTAAAAAAAACAAGCGCATAAATAAATTAAGGCGGAAAGTATTAATGTTTTCTGAGCGGCGGATGTAAGGCATCTGATCTACTACTCCTTTCTCTATGCCTTATATAGCCGCTACACAGATAGTATTTATATAGACAACTTTCAACAACAACAACAATATGTGGTTTTCATTCTAGATATACATACAAACATATTAAATTATGGCGGAAACTATTTAAAATAGTGAAAAAAATTGTTGAAGATAATATTAAAAAACGAAAATTAACAAGAAAATATAAATAATAATAGAAAATAGTAAAAAAGAAGAAAAATCAAAATAATGCAATAAATAGCAAAAATTAAAATATAACTCAAAATAAGAATAATAAAAAGAGTTACAATACAGAAGGACAAAAAAAATATAAAAGAAAATACTGTAACAACATATTAAATTAAGAGAAGGTAGATAAAATAATCGATGTTTAGACTATAACACAAAGGCTTTGAATATAGTATTTTACCGTTGTGCGGGTAGCACATATTCGAGCGTTTATAATGATGTAAATACATATACACACAAAGATATTCAAATATTGAGGAAATAAAATAAAAATTAACAAAAATAATAAATTAGAATAAAATATAATAATTTTAAATTATATAATATGAAAGCGCATTAAATTAAAGAAGGACTACTCAGGCTAAATAAAATTTCTTTTAACGTTTCTTTTTCAAACATTGTATTGTCTACAACATTTATTTACCCAAAAATGGCAATTCCAAGAAAAAAAATTATCTTCAAATTACTTATATTCGCAGGCAGTGCAAATATTGACAGCCTACAACAACAATAACAATTTGTGGTTTTAATTCGACACATACGTACAAATGTATTCCAAAATGGCGGCAAGTATTAATAAATAGTGAAAAAAATTATTGAAAAGAAAATATAAATATAAAATTTAATACTAAAAAGAAGAAAAATCAAAACAAGGCAAAAAGAAAAAATTAAATTTTGAAAATAAAAACTACAATACAGAAGAAGAAAAAAACAAAATAATAATTCGAAAAATTTACTTCAATTTCACTTAATTTCGTCACTGCGAATGCCCAAGCTGTTACTTAATATTGAGTTCTAGTATTGCAGTTGATTCATATTATTCATGATTTCTACAAATAATATGAAAGTCAGGTATTAATAATAATATAATATACTAAAAATTATGGTGAAAAGGGAAAATCAAATAAAAGCAATATTTTTTTGTTGTTCCTACAGATATTTTTTTTTATTTAAATTACAAATACATTAAAGTTTATATAATATGTATGTATGTAAAAATCTCTTTCTAGTATACTATTAAAATATTTAAACTATCCGGAAACCACTGTTTTCGTTCTCCTGAGCGGTGGGGCCGGCGGCGTTGACGGCTTTGTCGGCAAGGTGAATTTACGCCTGTTGTTACTGTTACTACTAGCCAATGCCAGGATTGCCATTGATGGAGATATTCAGTTCAATGTTGTGACGGCTGTCCTAGCTGTAACTTCAGTGCCTTCCATTCCGTCCAGTTTCTCGGGGGATTGTGAGGAGCTGCAGCTTCTTCGATCTTTTTATCCTGTGCCGTTTGAGACGTTTTAACAGCCTCCTCTTTAAGCGCAGCGGCTGATGTCAAAACACCGGCAGCTTTGTTGTTTGGCGCAATAACACCACCAGGTCCCACTAAGCTAGATGAGACTAGTTTCTGGAAGAGTTCATCAATATTGATTTTATTCAGTGGCGGCAATAATGGTGTTTGTGGTGCCTGCGGTGGTGGCGGCTGGCTGCTGCCCATCATTGAGCCTGGAGGTACAAATGGTGTACCACCGCTGGGTGGCATCTACATTAGACAGAACATTGGGGAATGTATATTGTGGTTTTTGTTATAGCGGCTATTGTTCATGTTGGGCGGTGGACCACCGCTAAAGCCCCTAATGCCCTGATGTGGCCATGTCATCGTATTTTGCTTGGTCGTCCATTTGTTAGGCTTCCAACGTCTTTCGCGCTGTGGCCTTCCACGTTGTGGACACACCCTGTTGTCATATCTACGCGCTTCGTAATTGGACGAGCGTGTTGTTGAGGCGTCGAAATTCGCTGGTTTACTCCTCTTGGGCAAAGGTTCACCCAAATCTTTATTTTGCTTACGATAGTTCATGTTTACTCTTTATTATTGTTTATTTTTTTGTATGTTTTTTATATATATGTTTATATATATTTTTTATTTTTTATGTATGTATTTTTATTTATATATATAAATAAAAAAAATAATACTAAAAAGAAGAAAAATCAAAATAAGGCAAAAAGAAAAAATTAAATTTTGAAAATAAAAATTACAATACAGAAGAAGAAAAAACAAAATAATAATTCGAAGAATTGACTTCAATTTCACTCAATTTCGTCACTGCGAATGCCCAAGCTGTTACTTAATATTGAGTATTAGTATTGCAAGTTGATTCATATTATTCATGATTTCTACAAATAATACGAAAGTCAGGTATTAATAATAATATAATATACTAAAAATTATGGTGAAAAGGGAAAATCAAATAAAAGCAATATTTTTTTGCTGCTCCCACAGATATCTTTTTTATTTAAATTACAAATATATTAAAGTTGATATAATATGTATGTATGTAAAAATCTCTTTCTAGTATACCATTAAAATATTTAAACTATCCGAAAATCACTGTCTTCGTTCTCCTGAGCGGTGGGGGCGGCGGCGTTGACGGCTTTGTCGGCAATGTGAATTAACGCCAGTTGTTACTGTTACTACCAGCCAATGCCAGGATTGCCATTGATGGAGATATTCAGTTCAATGCTGTGACGGCTGTCCTAGCTGTAACTTCAGTGCCTTCCATTCCGTCCAGTCTCTCGGGGGATTGTGAGGGGCTGCAGCTTCTTCGGTCTTTTTATCCTGTGCCGTTTGAGACGTTTTAACAGCCTCCTCTTTAAGCGCAGCGGCTGATATCAAAACACCGGCAGCTTTGTTGTTTGGCGCAATAACACCACCAGGTCCCACTAAGCCAGATGAGACTAGTTTCTGGAAGAGTTCATCAATTTTGATTTTATTCAGTGGCGGCAATAATGGTGTTTGTGGTGCCTGCGGTGGTGGCGGCTGGCTGCTGCCCATCATTGCGCCTGGTGGTACAAATGGTGTACCACCGCTGAGTGGCATCTGCATTAGCCAGGACATTGGGGAATGTATATTGTGGTTTTTGTTGTAGCGGCTATTGTTCATGTTGGGCGGTGGACCACCGCTAAAGCCCCTAATACTCTGATGTGGCCATGTCATCGTATTTTGCTTGGTCGTCCATTTGTTAGGCTTCCAACGTCTTTCGCGCTGTGGTCTTCCACATTGTGGCCACACCCTGTTGTCATATCTACGCGCTTCGTAATTGGACGAAATTCGCTGGTTTACTCCTCTTGGGAAAAGGTTCACCCAAATCTTCATTTTGCTTACGATAGTTCATGTTTACTCTTTATTATTGTTTATTTTTTTGTATGTTTTTTATATATATATTTATATATATTTTTTATTTTTTATGTATGTGTTTTTATTTATATATATAATTTTAATTTTTTGTTTATATATTTTTTAATATATTTGTTTGTGTATTTTCTTCCAATTTTTTTTTTTTAAAACAAGCGCATAAATAAATTAAGGCGGAAAGTAGTAATGTTGTCTGAGCGACGGATGTATGGCATCTGATCTACTACTCCTTTCTCTATGCCTTATATAGCCGCTACACAGATAGTATTTATATAGACAACTTTCAACAACAACAACAATATGTGGTTTTCATTCTAGATATACATACAAACATATTAAATTATGGCGGAAACTATTTAAAATAGTGAAAAAAATTGTTGAAGATAATATTAAAAAACGAAAATTAACAAGAAAATATAAATAATAATAGAAAATAGTAAAAAAGAAGAAAAATCTAAATAATGCAATAAATAGCAAAAATTAAAATGTAATTCAAAATAAGAATAATAAAAAGAGTTATAATACAGAAGGACAAAAAAAAAAATATAAAAGAAAATACTGTAACAACATATTAAATTAAGAAAAGGCAGATAAAATAATCGATATTTAGACTATAATACAAAGGCTTTGAATATAGTATTTTACCGTTGTGCGGGTAGTACATATTCGAGCGCTTATAATGATGTAAATACATATACACACAAAGATATTCAAATATTGAGGAATTAAAATAAAAATTAACAAAAATATTATATTAGAATAAAATATAATAATTTTAAATTATATAATATGAAAGCGCATTAAATTAAAGAAGGACTACGCGGGCAAAATAAAATTTCTTCTAACGTTTCTTTTTCAAACATTGTATTGTATACAACATTTATTTACCCGGTGGGGGCGGCGGCGTTGACGGCTTTGTCGGCAATGTGAATTAACGCCTGTTGTTACTGTTACTACCAGCCAATGCCAGGATTGCCATTGATGGAGATATTCAGTTCAATACTGTGACGGCTGTCCTAGCTGTAACTTCAGTGCCTTCCATTCCGTCCAGTTTCTCGGGGGATTGTGAGAAGCTGCAGCTTCTTCGATCTTTTTATCCTGTGCCGTTTGAGACGTTTTAACAGCCTCCTCTTTAAGCGCAGCGGCTGATGTCAAAACACCGGCAGCTTTGTTGTTTGGCGCAATAACACCACCAGGTCCCACTAAGCCAGATGAGACTAGTTTCTGGAAGAGTTCATCAATATTGATTTTATTTAGTGGCGGCAATAATGGTGTTTGTGGTGCCTGCGGTGGTGTCGGTTGGTTGCTGCCCATCATTGAACCTTGTGGTACAAATGGTGGACCACCGCTGGGTGGCATCTGCATTAGCCAGGAGATTGGGGAATGTATATTGTGGTTTTTGTTGTATTGGCTATTGTTCATGTTGGGCGGTGGACCACCGCTAAAGCCCCTAATGCCCTGATGTGGGCATGTCATCGTATTTTGCTTGGTCGTCCATTTGTTAGGCTTCCAACGTCTTTCGCGCTGTGGCCTTCCACGTTGTGGCCACACCCTGTTGTCATATCTATGCGCTTCGTAATTGGACGAGCGTGTTGTTGAGGCGTCGAAATTCGCTGGTTTACTCCTCTTGGGCAAAGGTTCACCCAAATCTTCATTTTGCTTACGATAGTTCATGTTTACTCTTTATTATTGTTTATTTTTTTGTATGTTTTTTATATATATGTTTATATATATTTTTTATTTTTTATGTATGTATTTTTATTTATATATATAATTTTAATTTTTTGTTTATATATTTTTTAATATATTTATTTGTGTATTTTCTTCCAATTTTGTTTTTAAAAAAACAAGCGCATAAATAAATTAAGGCGGAAAGTAGTAATGTTGTCTGAGCGACGGATGTATGGCATCTGATCTACTACTCCTTTCTCTAGGCCTTATATAGCCGCTATACAGATAGTATTTATATTGACAACTTTCAACAACAACAACAATATGTGGTTTTCATTCTAGATATACATACAAACATATTAAATTATGGCGGAAAGTATTTAAAATAGTGAAAAAATTTGTTGAAGATAATATTAAAAAACGAAAATTAACAAGAAAATATAAATAATAGTAGAAAATAGTAAAATAGAAGAAAAATCAAAATAATGCAAAAAACAGCAAAAATTAAAATATAATTCAAAATAAAAATAATTAAAAGAGTTACAATACAGAAGGACAAAAATAAAATATTAAGGAAAATACTGTTACATAATATGTACATATTAAATTAAGAGAAGGCAGATAAAATATTCGATATTTAGACTATAACACAAAGGCTTTGAATATAGTATTTTACCGTTGCGCGGGTAGCACATATTCGAGCGTTTATAATGATGTAAATACATATACACACAAAGATATTCAAATATTGAGGAAATAAAATAAAAATTAACAAAAATAATAAATTAGAATAAAATATAATAATTTAAATTATATAATATGATAGCGCATTAAATTAAAGAAGGACTACTCAGGCAAAATAAAATTTCTTTTAACGTTTCTTTTTCAAACATTGTATTGTCTACAACATTTATTTACCCAAAAATGGCAATTCCAAGAAAAAAAATTATCTTCAAATTACTTATATTCGCAGGCAGTGCAAATATTGACAGCCTACAACAACAATAACAATTTGTGGATTTAATTCGACACATACGTACAAATGTATTCCAAAATGGCGGCAAGTATTAATAAATAGTGAAAAAAATTATTGAAAAGAAAATATAAATAAAAAAAATAATACTAAAAAGAAAAAAAATTAAATTTTGAAAATAAAAATTACAATACAGAAGAAGAAAAAAAAAAAAAACAAAATAATAATTCGAAGAATTGACTTCAATTTCACTCAATTTCGTCACTGCGAATGCCCAAGCTGTTACTTAATATTGAGTATTAGTATTGCAAGTTGATTCATATTATTCATGATTTCTACAAATAATACGAAAGTCAGGTATTAAGAATAATATAATATACTAAAAATTATGGTGAAAAGGGAAAATCAAATAAAAGCAATATTTTTTTGCTGTTCCCACAGATATTTTTTTTATTTAAATTACAAATATATTAAAGTTGATATAATATGTATGTATGTAAAAATCTCTTTCTAGTATACCATTAAAATATTTAAACTATCCGAAAATCACTGTCTTCGTTCTCCTGAGCCGTGGGTACAAATGGTGGACCACCGCTGGGTGGCATCTGTATTAGCCAGGAGATTGAAGAATGTATATTGTGGTTTTTGTTGTAGCGGCTATTGTTTATGTTGGGCGGTGGACCACCGCTAAAGCCCCTAATACCCTGATGTGGCCATGTCATCGTATTTTGCTTGATCGTCCATTTGTTAGGCTTCTAACGTCTTTCGCGCTGTGGCCTTCCACGTTGTGGCCACACCCTGTTGTCATATCTACGCGCTTCGTAATTGGACGAGCGCGTTGTTGAGGCGTCGAAATTCGCTGGTTTACTCCTCTTGGGCAAAGGTTCACCCAAATCTTTATTTTGCTTACGAGAGTTCATGTTTACTCTTTATTATTGTTTATTTTTTTGTATGTTTTTTATATATATGTTTATATATATTTTTTATTTTTTATGTATGTATTTTTATTTATATATATAATTTTAATTTTTTGTTTATATATTTTTTAATATATTTATTTGTGTATTTTCTTCCAATTTTGTTTTAAAAAAAACAAGCGCGTAAATAAATTAAGGCGGAAAGTAGTAATGTTGTCTGAGCGACGGATGTATGGCATCTGATCTACTACTCCTTTCTCTATGCCTTATATAGCCGCTATACAGATAGTATTTATATTGACAACTTTCAACAACAACAACAATATGTGGTTTTCATTCTAGATATACATACAAACATATTAAATTATGGCGGAAACTATTTAAAATAGTGAAAAAATTTGTTGAAGATAATATTAAAAAACGAAAATTAACAAGAAAATATAAATAATAGTAGAAAATAGTAAAATAGAAGAAAAATCTAAATAATGCAAAAAACAGCAAAAATTAAAATATAATTCAAAATAAAAATAATTAAAAGAGTTACAATACAGAAGGACAAAAATAAAATATTAAGGAAAATACTGTTACATAATATGTACATATTAAATTAAGAGAAGGCAGATAAAATATTCGATATTTAGACTATAACACAAAGGCTTTGAATATAGTATTTTACCGTTGTGCGGGTAGCACATATTCGAGCGTTTATAATGATGTAAATACATATACACACAAAGTTATTCAAATATTGAGGAAATAAAATAAAAATTAACAAAAATAATAAATTAGAATAAATTATAATAATTTTAAATTATATAATATGAAAGCGCATTAAATTAAAGAAGGACTACGCGGGCAAAATAAAATTTTTTCTAACGTTTCTTTTTCAAACATTGTATTGTCTGCAACATTTATTTACCCAAAAATGGCAATTCCAAGAAAAAAAATTATCTTCAAATTACTTATATTCGCAGGCAGTGCAAATATTGACAGCCTACAACAACAATAACAATTTGTGGTTTTAATTCGACACATACATACAAATGTATTCCAAAATGGCGGCAAGTATTAATAAATAGTGAAAAAAATTATTGAAAAGAAAATATAAATATAAAAACAATACTAAAAATGAGAAAAATCAAAATAAGGCAAACAGAAAAAAATTAAATTTTGAAAATAAAAATTACAATACAGAAGAAGAAAAAAACAAAATAATAATTCGAAAAATTTACTTCAATTTCACTCAATTTCGTCACTTCGAATGCCCAAGCTGTTACTTAATATTGAGTTCTAGTATTGCAGTTGATTCATATTATTCATGATTTCTACAAATAATACGAAAGTCAGGTATTAATAATAATATAATATACTAAAAATTATGGTGAAAAGGGAAAATCAAATAAAAGCAATATTTTTTTGCTGCTCCCACAGATATTTTTTTTAATTTAAATTACAAACACATTAAAGTTGATATAATATGTATGTATGTAAAAATCTCTTTCTAGTATACCATTAAAATATTTAAACTATCCGAAAATCACTGTCTTCGTTCTCCTGAGCAGTGGGGGCGGCGGCGTTGACGGCTTTGTCGGCAATGTGAATTAACGCCTGTTGTTACTGTTACTACTAGCCAATGCCAGGATTGCCATTGATGGAGATATTCAGTTCAATGCTGTGACATCTGTCCTAGCTGTAACTTCAGTGCCTTCCATTCCGTCCAGTTTCTCGGGGGATTGTGAGGAGCTGCAGCTTCTTCGGTCTTTTTATCCTGTACCGTTTGAGACGTTTTAACAGCCTCCTCTTTAAGCGCAGCGGCTGATGTCAAAACACCGGCATCTTTGTTGTTTGGCGCAATAACACCACCAGGTCCCACTAAGCCAGATGAGACTAGTTTCTGGAAGAGTTCATCAATATTGATTTTATTTAGTGGCGGCAATACTGGTGTTTGTGGTGCCTGCGGTGGTGGCGGTTGGTTGCTGCCCATCATTGAGCCAGGTGTTACAAATGGTGGACCACCGCTGGGTGGCATCTGCATTAGCCAGGACATTGGGGAATGTATATTGTGGTTTTTGTTGTAGCGGCTATACCCTGATGTGGCCATGTCATCGTATTTTGCTTGGTCGTCCATTTGTTAGGCTTCCAACGTCTTTCGCGCTGTGGCCACACCCTGTGGTCATATCTACGCGCTTCGTAATTGGACGAGCGTGTTGTTGAGGCGTCGAAATTCGCTGGTTTACTCCTCTTGGGCAAAGGTTCACCCAAATCTTTATTTTGCTTACGATAGTTCATGTTTACTCTTTATTATTGTTTATTTTTTTGTATGTATTTTATATATATGTTTATATAAATTTTTTATTTTTTATGTATGTATTTTTATTTATATATATAATTTTAATTTTTTGTTTATATATTTTTTAATATATTTATTTGTGTACTTTCTTCCAATTTTGTTTTTAAAAAAACAACCGCATAAATAAATTAAGGCGGAAAGTAGTAATGTTGTCTGAGCGACGGATGTATGGCATCTGATCTACTACTCCTTTCTCTATGCCTTATATAGCCGCTATACAGATAGTATTTATATTGACAACTTTCAACAACAACAACAATATGTGGTTTTCATTCTAGATATACATACAAACATATTAAATTATGACGGAAAGTATTTAAAATAGTGAAAAAATTTGTTGAAGATAATATTAAAAAACGAAAATTAACAAGAAAATATAAATAATAATAGAAAATAGTAAAATAGAAGAAAAATCAAAATAATGCAAAAAACAGCAAAAATTAAAATTTAATTCAAAATAAAAATAATTAAAAGAGTTACAATACAGAAGGACAAAAAAAAATTTTAAGGAAAATACTGTTACATAATATGTACATATTAAATTAAGAGAAGGCAGATAAAATATTCGATATTTAGACTATAACACAAACGCTTTGAATATAGTATTTTACCGTTGTGCGGGTAGCACATATTCGAGCGTTTATAATGATGTAAATACATATACACACAAAGATATTCAAATATTGAGGAAATAAAATAAAAATTAACAAAAATAATAAATTAGAATAAAATATAATAATTTTAAATTATATAATATGAAAGCGCATTAAATTAAAGAAGGACTACTCAGGCTAAATAAAATTTCTTTTAACGTTTCTTTTTCAAACATTGTATTGTCTACAACATTTATTTACCCAAAAATTACAATTCCAAGAAAAAAAATTATCTTCAAATTACTTATATTCGCAGGCAGTGCAAATATTGACAGCCTACAACAACAATAACAATTTGTGGTTTTAATTCGACACATACATACAAATGTATTCCAAAATGGCGGCAAGTATTAATAAATAGTGAAAAAAATTATTGAAAAGAAAATATAAATATAAAAAATAATACTAAAAAGGAGAAAAATCAAAATAAGGCAAAAAGAAAAAAAATTAATTTTGAAAATAAAAATTACAATACAGAAGAAGAAAAAAACAAAATAATAATTAGAAAAATGTTCTACAATTTCACTCAATTTCGTCACTGCGAATGCCCAAGCTGTTACTTAATATTGAGTATTAGTATTGCAAGTTGATTCATATTATTCATGATTTCTACAAATAATACGAAAGTCAGGTATTAAGAATAATATAATATACTAAAAATTATGGTGAAAAGGGAAAATCAAATAAAAGCAATATTTTTCTGCTGCTCCCACAGATATTTTTTTTAATTTAAATTACAAACACATTAAAGTTGATATAATATGTATGTATGTAAAAATCTCTTTCTAGTATACCATTTAAATATTTAACCTATCCGAAAATCACTGTCTTCGTTCTCCTGAGCGGTGGGGGCGGCGGCGTTGACGGCTTTGTCGGCAATGTGAATTAACGCCTGTTGTTACTGTTACTACTAGCCAATGCCATGATTGCCATTGATGGAGATATTCAGTTCAATGTTGTGACGGCTGTCTAGCTGTAACTTCAGTGCCTTCCATTCCGTCCAGTTTCTCGGGGGATTGTGAGGAGCTGCAGCTTCTTCGATCTTTTTATCCTGTGCCGTTTGAGACGTTTTAACAGCCTCCTCTTTAAGCGCAGCGGCTGATGTCAAAACACCGACAGCTTTGTTGTTTGGCGCAATAACACCACCAGGTCCCACTAAGCCAGATGAGACTAGTTTCTGGAAGAGTTCATCAATATTGATTTTATTCAGTGGCGGCAATAATGGTGTTTGTGGGGCCTGCGGTGGTGGCGGTTGGTTGCTGCCCATCATTGAGCCTGGTGGTACAAATGGTGGATCACCGCTGGGTGGCATCTGCATTAGCCAGGACATTGGGGAATGTATATTGTGGTTTTTGTTGTAGCGGCTATTGTTCATGTTGGGCGGTGGACCACCGCTAAAGCCCCTAATGCCCTGATGTGGCCATGTCATCGTATTTTGCTTGGTCGTCCATTTGTTAGGCTTCCAACGTCTTTCGCGCTGTGGCCTTCCACGTTGTGGCCACACCCTGTTGTCATATCTATGCGCTTCGTAATTGGACGAGCGTGTTGTTGAGGCGTCGAAATTCGCTTGTTTACTCCTCTTGGGCAAAGGTTCACCCAAATCTTTATTTTGCTTACGATAGTTCATGTTTACTCTTTATTATTGTTTATTTTTTTGTATGTTTTTTATATATATGTTTAAATATATTTTTTATTTTTTATGTATGTATTTTTATTTTTACATATAATTTTAATTTTTTGTTTATATATATTTTAATATATTTATTTGTGTATTTTCTTCCAATTTTGTTTTTAAAAAAACAAGCGCATAAATAAATTAAGGCGGAAAGTAGTAATGTTGTCTGAACGACGGATGTAAGGCATCTGATCTACTACTCCTTTCTCTATGCCTTATATAGCCGCTATACAGATAGTATTTATATTGACAACTTTCAACAACAACAACAATATGTGGTTTTCATTCTAGATATACATACAAACATATTAAATTATGGCGGAAACTATTTAAAATAGTGAAAAAATTTGTTGAAGATAATATTAAAAAACGAAAATTAACAAGAAAATATAAATAATAATAGAAAATAGTAAAATAGAAGAAAAATCAAAATAATGCAAAAACAGCAAAAATTAAAATATAATTCAAAATAAAAATAATTAAAAGAGTTACAATACAGAAGGACAAAAAAAAAATATTAAGGAAAATACTGTTACATAATATGTACATATTAAATTAAGAGAAGGCAGATAAAATATTCGATATTTAGACTATAACACAAAGGCTTTGATATAGTATTTTACCGTTGTGCGGGTAGCACATATTCGAGCGTTTATAATGATGTAAATACATATACACACAAAGATATTCAAATATTGAGGAAATAAAATAAAAATTAACAAAAATAATAAATTAGAATAAAATATAATAATTTTAAATTATATAATATGATAGCGCATTAAATTAAAGAAGGACTACGCAGGCAAAATAAAATTTCTTCTAACGTTTCTTTTTCAAACATTGTATTGTCTACAACATTTATTTACCCAAAAATGGCAATTCCAAGAAAAAAAATTATCTTCAAATTACTTATATTCGCAGGCAGTGCAAATATTGACAGCCTGCAACAACAATAACATTTTGTGGTTTTAATTCTACACATACATACAAATATATTCCAAAATGGCGGCAAGTATTAGAAATAGTGAAAAAAATTATTGAAAAGAAAATATAAATATAAAAATTAATACTAAAAATGTGAAAAATCAAAATAAGGCAAAAAGAAAAAAATCAAATTTTGAAAATAAAAATTACAATACAGAAGAAGAAGAAAAAAAAAACAACAAAATAATAATTCGAAAAATTTACTTCAATTTCACTCAATTTCGTCACTGCGAATGCCCAAGCTGTTACTTAATATTGAGTATTAGTATTGCAAGTTGATTCATATTATTCATGATTTCTACAAATAATACGAAAGTCAGGTATTAATAATAATATAATATACTAAAATTTATGGTGAAAAGGGAAAATCAAATAAAAGCAATATTTTTTTGCTGTTCCCACAGATATTTTTTTTATTTAAATTACAAATATAATAAAGTTGATATAATATGTATGGATGTAAAAATCTCTTTCTAGTATACCATTAAAATATTTAACTATCCGAAAACCAATGTTTTCGTTCTCCTGAGCGGTGGGGGCGGCGGCGTTGACGGTTTTGTCGGCAATGTGAATTAACGCCTGTTGTTACTGTTACTACTAGCCAATGCCAGGATTGCCATTGATGGAGATATTCAGTTCAATATTGTGACGGCTGTCTTAGCTGTAACTTCAGTGCCTTCCATTCCGTCCAGTTTCTCGGGGGATTGTGAGGAGCTGCAGCTTCTTCGATCTTTTTATCCTGTGCCGTTTGAGACGTTTTAACAGCCTCCTCTTTAAGCGCAGCGGCTGATGTCAAAACACCGACAGCTTTGTTGTTTGGCGCAATAACACCACCAGGTCCCACTAAGCCAGATGAGACTAGTTTCTGGAAGAGTTCATCAATATTGATTTTATTCAGTGGCGGCAATAATGGTGTTTGTGGGGCCTGCGGTGGTGGCGGTTGGTTGCTGCCCATCATTGAGCCTGGTGGTACAAATGGTGGACCACCGCTGGGTGGCATCTGCATTAGCCAGGACATTGGGGAATGTATATTGTGGTTTTTGTTGTAGCGGCTATTGTTCATGTTGGGCGGTGGACCACCGCTAAAGCCCCTAATGCCCTGATGTGGCCATGTCATCGTATTTTGCTTGGTCGTCCATTTGTTAGGCTTCCAACGTCTTTCGCGCTGTGGCCTTCCACGTTGTGGCCACACCCTGTTGTCATATCTATGCGCTTCGTAATTGGACGAGCGTGTTGTTGAGGCGTCGAAATTCGCTTGTTTACTCCTCTTGGGCAAAGGTTCACCCAAATCTTCATTTTGCTTACGATAGTTCATGTTTACTATTTATTTTTGTTTATTTTTTTGTATGTTTTTTATATATATGTTTATATATATTTTTTATTTTTTATGTATGTATTTTTATTTATATATATAAATAAAAAAAATAATACTAAAAAGGAAAAAAATCAAAATAAGGCAAAAAGAAAAAAAATTAAATTTTGAAAATAGAAATTACAATACAGAAGAAGAAAAAACTAAATAATAATTCGAAGAATTGACTTCAATTTCACTCAATTTCGTCACTGCGAATGCCCAAGCTGTTACTTAATATTGAGTATTAGTATTGCAAGTTGATTCATATTATTCATGATTTCTACAAATAATACGAAAGTCAGGTATTAATAATAATATAATATACTAAAATTTATGGTGAAAAGGGAAAATCAAATAAAAGCAATATTTTTTTGCTGTTCCCACAGATATTTTTTTTATTTAAATTACAAATATATTAAAGTTGATATAATATGTATGTATGTAAAAATCTCTTTCTAGTATACCATTAAAATATTTAAACTATCCGAAAATCACTGTCTTCGTTCTCCTGAGCGGTGAGGGCGGCGGCGTTGACGGCTTTGTCGGCAATGTGAATTAACGCCTGTTGTTACTGTTACTACCAGCCAATGCCAGGATTGCCATTGATGGAGATATTCAGTTCAATGCTGTGACGGCTGTCCTAGCTGTAACTTCAGTGCCTTCCATTCCGTCCAGTTTCTCGGGGGATTGTGAGGGGCTGCAGCTTTTCCGGTCTTTTTATCCTGTGCCGTTTGAGACGTTTTAACAGCCTCCTCTTTAAGCGCAGCGGCTGATGTCAAAACACCGGCAGCTTTGTTGTTTGGCGCAATAACACCACCAGGTCCCACTAAGCCAGATGAGACTAGTTTCTGGAAGAGTTCATCAGTATTGATTTTATTCAGTGGCGGCAATAATGGTGTTTGTGATGCCTGCGGTGGTGGCGGCTGGCTGCTGCCCATCATTGAGCCTGGTGGTACAAATGGTGGACCACCGCTGGGTGGCATCTGCCTTAGCCAGGACATTGGGGAATGTATATTGTGGTTTTTGTTGTAGCGGCTATTGTTCATGTTGGGCGGTGGACCACCGCTAAAGCCCCTAATGCCCTGATGTGGCCATGTCATCGTATTTTGCTTGGTCGTCCATTTGTTAGGCTTCCAACGTCTTTCGCGCTGTGGCCTTCCACGTTGTGACCACACCCTGTTGTCATATCTACGCGCTTCGTAATTGAACGAGCGTGTTGTTGAGGCGTCGAAATTCGCTGGTTTACTCCTCTTGGGCAAAGGTTCACCCAAATCTTTATTTTGCTTACGATAGTTCATGTTTACTTTTTATTATTGTTTATTTTTTTGTATGTTTTTTATATATATGTTTAAATATATTTTTTATTTTTTATGTATGTATTTTTATTTATATATATAATTTTAATTTTTTGTTTATATATTTTTTAATATATTTATTTGTGTATTTTCTTCCAATTTTGTTTTTAAAAAAACAAGCGCATAAATAAATTAAGGCGGAAAGTAGTAATGTTGTCTGAACGACGGATGTAAGGCATCTGATCTACTACTCCTTTCTCTATGCCTTATATAGCCGCTATACAGATAGTATTTATATTGACAACTTTCAACAACAACAACAATATGTGGTTTTCATTCTAGATATACATACAAACATATTAAATTATGGCGGAAACTATTTAAAATAGTGAAAAAATTTGTTGAAGATAATATTAAAAAACGAAAATTAACAAGAAAATATAAATAATAATAGAAAATAGTAAAATAGAAGAAAAATCAAAATAATGCAAAAACAGCAAAAATTAAAATATAATTCAAAATAAAAATAATTAAAAGAGTTACAATACAGAAGGACAAAAAAAAATATTAAGGAAAATACTGTTACATAATATGTACATATTAAATTAAGAGAAGGCAGATAAAATATTCGATATTTAGACTATAACACAAAGGCTTTGAATATAGTATTTTACCGTTGTGCGGGTAGCACATATTCGAGCGTTTATAATGATGTAAATACATATACACACAAAGATATTCAAATATTGAGGAAATAAAATAAAAATTAACAAAAATAATAAATTAGAATAAAATATAATAATTTTAAATTATATAATATGATAGCGCATTAAATTAAAGAAGGACTACGCAGGCAAAATAAAATTTCTTCTAACGTTTCTTTTTCAAACATTGTATTGTCTACAACATATATTTACCCAAAAATGGCAATTTCAAGAAAAAAAAATATCTTCAAATTACTTATATTCGCAGGCAGTGCAAATATTGACAGCCTACAGCAACAATAACAATTTGTGGTTTTAATTCTACACATACATACAAATATATTCCAAAATGGCGGCAAGTATTAGAAATAGTGAAAAAAATTATTGAAAAGAAAATATAAATATAAAAATTAATACTAAAAATGTGAAAAATCAAAATAAGGCAAAAAGAAAAAAATTAAATTTTGAAAATAAAAATTACAATACAGAAGAAGAAAAAAACAAAATAATAATTCGAAAAATTTACTTCAATTTCACTCAATTTCGTCACTTCGAATGCCCAAGCTGTTACTTAATACTGAGTATTAGTATTGCAGTTGATTCATATTATTCATGATTTCTACAAATAATACGAAAGTCAGGTATTAATAATAATATAATATACTAAAAATTATGGTGAAAAGGGAAAATCAAATAAAAGCAATATTTTTCTGCTGCTCCCACAGATATTTTTTTAAATTTAAATTACAAACACATTAAAGTTGATATAATATGTATGTATGTAAAAATCTCTTTCTAGTATACCATTTAAATATTTAACCTATCCGAAAATCACTGTCTTCGTTCTCCTGAGCGGTGGGGGCGGCGGCGTTGACGGCTTTGTCGGCAATGTGAATTAACGCCTGTTGTTACTGTTACTACTAGCCAATGCCATGATTGCCATTGATGGAGATATTCAGTTCAATGTTGTGACGGCTGTCTAGCTGTAACTTCAGTGCCTTCCATTCCGTCCAGTTTCTCGGGGGATTGTGAGGAGCTGCAGCTTCTTCGATCTTTTTATCCTGTGCCGTTTGAGACGTTTTAACAGCCTCCTCTTTAAGCGCAGCGGCTGATGTCAAAACACCGACAGCTTTGTTGTTTGGCGCAATAACACCACCAGGTCCCACTAAGCCAGATGAGACTAGTTTCTGGAAGAGTTCATCAATATTGATTTTATTCAGTGGCGGCAATAATGGTGTTTGTGGGGCCTGCGGTGGTGGCGGTTGGTTGCTGCCCATCATTGAGCCTGGTGGTACAAATGGTGGATCACCGCTGGGTGGCATCTGCATTAGCCAGGACATTGGGGAATGTATATTGTGGTTTTTGTTGTAGCGGCTATTGTTCATGTTGGGCGGTGGACCACCGCTAAAGCCCCTAATGCCCTGATGTGGCCATGTCATCGTATTTTGCTTGGTCGTCCATTTGTTAGGCTTCCAACGTCTTTCGCGCTGTGGCCTTCCACGTTGTGGCCACACCCTGTTGTCATATCTATGCGCTTCGTAATTGGACGAGCGTGTTGTTGAGGCGTCGAAATTCGCTTGTTTACTCCTCTTGGGCAAAGGTTCACCCAAATCTTTATTTTGCTTACGATAGTTCATGTTTACTCTTTATTATTGTTTATTTTTTTGTATGTTTTTTATATATATGTTTAAATATATTTTTTATTTTTTATGTATGTATTTTTATTTTTACATATAATTTTAATTTTTTGTTTATATATATTTTAATATATTTATTTGTGTATTTTCTTCCAATTTTGTTTTTAAAAAAACAAGCGCATAAATAAATTAAGGCGGAAAGTAGTAATGTTGTCTGAACGACGGATGTAAGGCATCTGATCTACTACTCCTTTCTCTATGCCTTATATAGCCGCTATACAGATAGTATTTATATTGACAACTTTCAACAACAACAACAATATGTGGTTTTCATTCTAGATATACATACAAACATATTAAATTACGTTTCTTTTTCAAACATTGTATTGTCTACAACATTTATTTACCCAAAAATGGCAATTCCAAGAAAAAAATTATCTTCAAATTACTTATATTCGCAGGCAGTGCAAATATTGACAGCCTGCAACAACAATAACATTTTGTGGTTTTAATTCTACACATACATACAAATATATTCCAAAATGGCGGCAAGTATTAGAAATAGTGAAAAAAATTATTGAAAAGAAAATATAAATATAAAAATTAATACTAAAAATGTGAAAAATCAAAATAAGGCAAAAAGAAAAAAATCAAATTTTGAAAATAAAAATTACAATACAGAAGAAGAAGAAAAAAAAAAAAACAAAATAATAATTCGAAAAATTTACTTCAATTTCACTCAATTTCGTCACTGCGAATGCCCAAGCTGTTACTTAATATTGAGTATTAGTATTGCAAGTTGATTCATATTATTCATGATTTCTACAAATAATACGAAAGTCAGGTATTAATAATAATATAATATACTAAAATTTATGGTGAAAAGGGAAAATCAAATAAAAGCAATATTTTTTTGCTGTTCCCACAGATATTTTTTTTATTTAAATTACAAATATAATAAAGTTGATATAATATGTATGGATGTAAAAATCTCTTTCTAGTATACCATTAAAATATTTAACTATCCGAAAACCACTGTTTTCGTTCTCCTGAGCGGTGGGGGCGGCGGCGTTGACGGTTTTGTCGGCAATGTGAATTAACGCCTGTTGTTACTGTTACTACTAGCCAATGCCAGGATTGCCATTGATGGAGATATTCAGTTCAATGTTGTGACGGCTGTCTTAGCTGTAACTTCAGTGCCTTCCATTCCGTCCAGTTTCTCGGGGGATTGTGAGGAGCTGCAGCTTCTTCGATCTTTTTATCCTGTGCCGTTTGAGACGTTTTAACAGCCTCCTCTTTAAGCGCAGCGGCTGATGTCAAAACACCGACAGCTTTGTTGTTTGGCGCAATAACACCACCAGGTCCCACTAAGCCAGATGAGACTAGTTTCTGGAAGAGTTCATCAATATTGATTTTATTCAGTGGCGGCAATAATGGTGTTTGTGGGGCCTGCGGTGGTGGCGGTTGGTTGCTGCCCATCATTGAGCCTGGTGGTACAAATGGTGGACCACCGCTGGGTGGCATCTGCATTAGCCAGGACATTGGGGAATGTATATTGTGGTTTTTGTTGTAGCGGCTATTGTTCATGTTGGGCGGTGGACCACCGCTAAAGCCCCTAATGCCCTGATGTGGCCATGTCATCGTATTTTGCTTGGTCGTCCATTTGTTAGGCTTCCAACGTCTTTCGCGCTGTGGCCTTCCACGTTGTGGCCACACCCTGTTGTCATATCTATGCGCTTCGTAATTGGACGAGCGTGTTGTTGAGGCGTCGAAATTCGCTTGTTTACTCCTCTTGGGCAAAGGTTCACCCAAATCTTTATTTTGCTTACGATAGTTCATGTTTACTCTTTATTATTGTTTATTTTTTTGTATGTTTTTTATATATATGTTTAAATATATTTTTTATTTTTTATGTATGTATTTTTATTTATATATATAAATAAAAAAAATAATACTAAAAAGGAAAAAAATCAAAATAAGGCAAAAAGAAAAAAAATTAAATTTTGAAAATAGAAATTACAATACAGAAGAAGAAAAAACTAAATAATAATTCGAAGAATTGACTTCAATTTCACTCAATTTCGTCACTGCGAATGCCCAAGCTGTTACTTAATATTGAGTATTAGTATTGCAAGTTGATTCATATTATTCATGATTTCTACAAATAATACGAAAGTCAGGTATTAATAATAATATAATATACTAAAATTTATGGTGAAAAGGGAAAATCAAATAAAAGCAATATTTTTTTGCTGTTCCCACAGATATTTTTTTTATTTAAATTACAAATATATTAAAGTTGATATAATATGTATGTATGTAAAAATCTCTTTCTAGTATACCATTAAAATATTTAAACTATCCGAAAATCACTGTCTTCGTTCTCCTGAGCGGTGAGGGCGGCGGCGTTGACGGCTTTGTCGGCAATGTGAATTAACGCCTGTTGTTACTGTTACTACCAGCCAATGCCAGGATTGCCATTGATGGAGATATTCAGTTCAATGCTGTGACGGCTGTCCTAGCTGTAACTTCAGTGCCTTCCATTCCGTCCAGTTTCTCGGGGGATTGTGAGGGGCTGCAGCTTCTCCGGTCTTTTTATCCTGTGCCGTTTGAGACGTTTTAACAGCCTCCTCTTTAAGCGCAGCGGCTGATGTCAAAACACCGGCAGCTTTGTTGTTTGGCGCAATAACACCACCAGGTCCCACTAAGCCAGATGAGACTAGTTTCTGGAAGAGTTCATCAGTATTGATTTTATTCAGTGGCGGCAATAATGGTGTTTGTGATGCCTGCGGTGGTGGCGGCTGGCTGCTGCCCATCATTGAGCCTGGTGGTACAAATGGTGGACCACCGCTGGGTGGCATCTGCCTTAGCCAGGACATTGGGGAATGTATATTGTGGTTTTTGTTGTAGCGGCTATTGTTCATGTTGGGCGGTGGACCACCGCTAAAGCCCCTAATGCCCTGATGTGGCCATGTCATCGTATTTTGCTTGGTCGTCCATTTGTTAGGCTTCCAACGTCTTTCGCGCTGTGGCCTTCCACGTTGTGACCACACCCTGTTGTCATATCTACGCGCTTCGTAATTGAACGAGCGTGTTGTTGAGGCGTCGAAATTCGCTGGTTTACTCCTCTTGGGCAAAGGTTCACCCAAATCTTTATTTTGCTTACGATAGTTCATGTTTACTTTTTATTATTGTTTATTTTTTTGTATGTTTTTTATATATATGTTTAAATATATTTTTTATTTTTTATGTATGTATTTTTATTTATATATATAATTTTAATTTTTTGTTTATATATTTTTTAATATATTTATTTGTGTATTTTCTTCCAATTTTGTTTTTAAAAAAACAAGCGCATAAATAAATTAAGGCGGAAAGTAGTAATGTTGTCTGAGCGACGGATGTATGGCATCTGATCTACTACTCCTTTCTCTATGCCTTATATAGCCGCTATACAGATAGTATTTATATTGACAACTTTCAACAACAACAACAATATGTGGTTTTCATTCTAGATATACATACAAACATATTAAATTATGGCGGAAACTATTTAAAATAGTGAAAAAATTTGTTGAAGATAATATTAAAAAACGAAAATTAACAAGAAAATATAAATAATAATAGAAAATAGTAAAATAGAAGAAAAATCAAAATAATGCAAAAACAGCAAAAATTAAAATATAATTCAAAATAAAAATAATTAAAAGAGTTACAATACAGAAGGACAAAAAAAAATATAAAAGAAAATACTGTAACAACATATTAAATTAAGAGAAGGCAGATAAAATAATCGATATTTAGACTATAACACAAAGGCTTTGAATATAGTATTTTACCGTTGTGCGGGTAGTACATATTCGAGCGCTTATAATGATGTAAATACATATACACACAAAGATATTCAAATATTGAGGAATTAAAATAAAAATTAACAAAAATATTATATTAGAATAAAATATAATAATTTTAAATTATATAATATGAAAGCGCATTAAATTAAAGAAGGACTACGCGGGCAAAATAAAATTTCTTCTAACGTTTTTTTTCAAAGCCCCTAATGCCCTGATGTGGCCATGTCATCGTATTTTGCTTGGTCGTCCATTTGTTAGGCTTTCAACGTCTTTCGCGCTGTGGTCTTCCACGTTGTGGCCACACCCTGTTGTCATATCTACTCGCTTCGTAATTGGACGAGCGTGTTGTTGAGGCGTCGAAATTCGCTGGTTTACTCCTCTTGGGCAAAGGTTCACCCAAATCTTTATTTTGCTTACGATAGTTCATGTTTACTCTTTATTATTGTTTATTTTTTTTGTATGTTTTTTATATATATGTTTATATATATTTTTTATTTTTTATGTATGTATTTTTATTTATATATATAATTTTAATTTTTTGTTTATATATTTTTTAATATATTTATTTGTGTATTTTCTTCCAATTTTGTTTTTAAAAAAACAAGCGCATAAATAAATTAAGGCGGAAAGTAGTAATGTTGTCTGAGCGACGGATGTATGGCATCTGATCTACTACTCCTTTCTCTAGGCCGTATATAGCCGCTATACAGATAGTATTTATATTGACAACTTTCAACAACAACAACAATATGTGGTTTTCATTCTAGATATTGTAACGACAGCCTTAGGCCGAAAATAATGTAAACAGTGTATGCGTGTTAGTATGAGTCGGAGGAGTATGCGCCTGTGTGAGTGCGATCAGCACAGACTATGTTGACGTAAATGTTGCTAACGAATTATAACATATAACCCTATTGACATGTTGACGGAAGTCTCCGAGTGGGCATCATGTAGTATTTGCAACATTTGCCGCGATGAAAGTACGAATGTGTGTGAACGCAACACATGTAGTGGTATCCATCAGCAACATTGCGGAGCCTTTGAGTTTCGTTATGGACCAAACAACATCTATATAAGGCCCATAAAATTTATAAACGGAAAAAAAAAAGAAAAAAAAGGTTTTGAAGTGCCGACAGCCAAAATAAAAAGTGTAGTGTAATAAATTTGTGGATATTTAAATATTTATAAATAATATACATATGGACAATTGTATACACATATATATATGTTTGAAAAAAAAAAAAAGGAAAATGAAATACCCTGGTTATTGACAAAAATCTTCCATTTGCAGGTCACCAGAAAACAAAAAAAAAAAAAAAATAAATAAGGACCTCCACGACGTTTATGCATCAACCACTGCCATCACGACGTTTATGCATCAACCACTGCCATCACGACCTTTATGCATCAACCACTGCCATCACGACCTTTATGCATCAGCCACTGCCACCACAACAGCAACAAAAACTGAAAAAAAAAAAAAAACAAGGACCAGAGGAAACACTACCACGGCAGGACCGCCTACAAATGTACGAGGATTCCAACCCAGGACGTAATCCAGGAATATAAAAATTTTCACCTTTTTTATTATTTTTGATATTTTTTTTGGCACTTACCAATTTCCTGTGAGCTTCCTTCTGATTTTTTCACAAGCAAAATTATGAAATAATGTTTGATTAAATTATATTTGTAGGAAGATATAGAATATTATTTGCAATAATTTCATGAGCCATTTCATAAACAATTTTTTTTTAATTTCAAAAAAAAAAAAAAAGGAAGCAAGAAATATTTCCTTTATTAGCTTTTTATTGAATTTTCTTTTCTTTTTTGTTAATGTAACAAGTTGCTTTTCTTACACCGTTTTAGTACTTCAGATATTATCGGATTAATATCTTATTCTCTCTTACGCACAGTACTTTTTGCATTCGAACTTAACTTTTCCGTCACACATAACCTTCCTTTGAACACATGGAAAAAAAAGGGGCGAATAACCTATGCATAATAAATTAATAATTTTAAAGCACATTTTTTTTATTTTTATTTTTAATTTTTTATAACAACTTTTGTGAAATAATTATCAAATTTCACATAGAAAACTTTTTGTTAAATCACGCCGAACCCGGCACTATATACGCGATCCGCGACCCGTCAGCTATATTCACAACTAATCCGTAGAGTAGCAATATAATATAGGTATACCTCTATGTACGTACACTTTTGAGAATTTAAATAGAAGAGTAGAGTACCAGTGAGACAGGCTCATACACGTATATAATCTTTGTTGTTAGCTTCTCTTCTCCCACACAGGTTCTTCTCCAATATGTTGGTACCATCATCGCGGAGCAGACCAGGTGAGTGACTACTATACTCTTATACACACAAGAATACACACAGGTACATATATGTAGGGACACCTAGTTTTTTTTATTTTTTTATTATGCATTACCATTCTTCCTTTTTTGTTTTTTTTTTATTTGTGTTTTTTTTTTTTAATTTTTATTAGAATTCAATAAAATATGTATTATATTATTCATAACTGAGAGTAAGATATTAAAAGCTGGGTAGGAATTTTAAGTAAGGGAATATTGTATTTAATTTAAAGATACCATTAATTTAAATTGTAATTTAACAAAGAAAAAAAATGAATTATCTTAATAAATGAAGATATTATACGTAATTCTATAATAACATGAAGCACTAAGTTAATTTATGGTGTAGGTGTTGCGGTTGCACGTACGAGGGGACATGGAAGTGATGACTAACGCAGGGATGGATTAAGACCGACGGACTAGACAGTTGACAGACGGACCTGTTCAGGAAAGGGGGTCGTTGTAAGATGAGAGGAGTCAACACAACGGCCATGGCTTCGCATTCACATGTCAAAGGGGCGGGTAGACTCCACCTGACTGACAGACAGCGACGAACTGACGGGACTGAACACATATTTTACACTCAACATTTTTTTGTTGTTTCCTAAACATCTCACACATTCGGCATGATGATTTTGTTACTGTAGCGTAGGCAGAGCGAGTGGCCAACAACCCACCCAACCGATGAGCTAGTCCAGGGACCGCAAGCGTGCCGAAGCGACACTCGACCTTGCCACAAACATGCAGCTACATAACAATATACATACAAACATATTAAATTATGGCGGAAAGTATTTAAAATAGTGAAAAAAATTGTTGATTATAATATTAGAAAACGAAAATTAACAAGAAAATATAAATAATAATAGAAAATAGTAAAAAAGAAGAAAAATCAAAATAATGCAATAAATAGCAAAAATTAAAATGTAATTCAAAATAAGAATAATAAAAAGAGTTACAATACAGAAGGACAAAAAAAAATATAAAAGAAAATACTGTAACAACATATTAAATTAAGAGAAGGCAGATAAAATAATCGATATTTAAACTATAACACAAAGGCTTTGAATATAGTATTTTACCGTTGTGCGGATAGTACATATTCGAGCGTTTATAATGATGTAAATACATATACACACAAAGATATTCAAATATTGAGGAATTAAAATAAAAATTAACAAAAATATTATATTAGAATAAAATATAATAATTTTAAATTATATAATATGAAAGCGCATTAAATTAAAGAAGGACTACGCGGGCAAAATAAAATTTCTTCTAACGTTTCTTTTTCAAAGCCCCTAATGCCCTGATGTGGCCATGTCATCGTATTTTGCTTGGTCATCCATTTGTTAGGCTTTCAACGTCTTTCGCGCTGTGGTCTTCCACGTTGTGGCCACACCCTGTTGTCATATCTACTCGCTTCGTAATTGGACGAGCGTGTTGGTGAGGCGTCGAAATTCGCTGGTTTACTCCTCTTGGGCAAAGGTTCACCCAAATCTTTATTTTGCTTACGATAGTTCATGTTTACTCTTTATTATTGTTTATTTTTTTTGTATGTTTTTTATATATATGTTTATATATATTTTTTATTTTTTATGTATGTATTTTTATTTATATATATAATTTTAATTTTTTGTTTATATATTTTTTAATATATTTATTTGTGTATTTTCTTCCAATTTTGTTTTTAAAAAAACAAGCGCATAAATAAATTAAGGCGGAAAGTAGTAATGTTGTCTGAGCGACGGATGTATGGCATCTGATCTACTACTCCTTTCTCTATGCCTTATATAGCCGCTATACAGATAGTATTTATATTGACAACTTTCAACAACAACAACAATATGTGGTTTTCATTCTAGACATACATACAAACATATTAAATTATGGCGGAAAGTATTTAAAATAGTGAAAAAAATTGTTGAAGATAATATTAAAAAACGAAAATTAACAAGAAAATATAAATAATAATAGAAAATAGTAAAAAAGAAGAAAAATCTAAATAATGCAATAAATAGCAAAAATTAAAATGTAATTCAAAATAAGAATAATAAAAAGAGTTGCAATACAGAAGGACAAAAAAATATAAAAGAAAATACTGTAACAACATATTAAATTAAGAGAAGGCAGATAAAATAATCGATATTTAGACTATAACACAAAGGCTTTGAATATAGTACTTTACCGTTGTGCGGGTAGTACATATTCGAGCGCTTATAATGATGTAAATACATATACACACAAAGATATTCAAATATTGAGGAAATAAAATAAGAATTAACAAAAATAATATATTAGAATAAAATATAATAATTTTAAATTATCTAATATGATGGCGCATTAAATTAATGAAGGACTACTCAGGCAAAATAAAATTTCTTTTAACGTTTCTTTTTCAAACATTGTATTGTCTGCAACATTTATTTACCCAAAAATGGCAATTCCAAGAAAAAAAATTATCTTCAAATTACTTATATTCGCAGGCAGTGCAAATATTGACAGCCTACAACAACAATAACAATTTGTGGTTTTAATTCGACACATACATACAAATGTATTCCAAAATGGCGGCAAGTATTAATAAATAGTGAAAAAAATTATTGAAAAGAAAATATAAATATAAAAAATAATACTAAAAAGGAAAAAAATCAAAATAAGGCAAAAAGAAAAAAATTAAATTTTGAAAATAAAAATTACAATACAGAAGAAGAAAAAAACAAAATAATAATTCGAAGAATTGACTTCAATTTCACTCAATTTCGTCACTGCGAATGCCCTAGCTGTTACTTAATATTGAGTATTAGTATTGCAAGTTGATTCATATTATTCATGATTTCTACAAATAATACGAAAATCAGGTATTAATAATAATATTATATACTAAAAATTATGGTGAAAAGGGAAAATCAAATAAAAGCAATATTTTTTTGCTACTCCCACAGATATTTTTTTTATTTAAATTACAAATACATTAAAGTTGATATAATATGTATGTATGTAAAAATCTCTTTCTAGTATACCATTGAAATATTTAAACTATCCGAAAATCACTGTCTTCGTTCTCCTGAGCGGTGGGGCCGGCGGCGTTGACGGCTTTGTCGGCAATGTGAATTAACGCCTGTTGTTACTGTTACTACTAGCCAATGCCAGGATTGCCATTGATGGAGATATTCAGTTCAATGCTGTGACGGCTGTCCTAGCTGTAACTTCAGTGCCTTCCATTCCGTCCAGTTTCTCGGGGGATTGTGAGGAGCTGCAGCTTCATCGATCTTTTTATCCTGTGCCGTTTAAGACGTTTTAACAGCCTCCTCTTTAAGCGCAGCGGCTGATGTCAAAACACCGGCATCTTTGTTGTTTGGCGCAATAACACCACCAGGTCCCACTAAGCCAGATGAGACTAGTTTCTGGAAGAGTTCATCAATATTGATTTTATTTAGTGGCGGCAATACTAGTGTTTGTGGTGCCTGCGGTGGTGGCGGTTGGCTGCTGCCCATCATTGAGCCTGGTGGTACAAATGGTGGACCACCGCTGGGTGGCATCTGCATTAGCCAGGAGATTGGGGAATGTATATTGAGGTTTTTGTTGTAGCGGCTATTGTTCATGTTGGGCGGTGGACCACCGCTAAAGCCCCTAATACCCTGATGTGGCCATGTCATCGTATTTTGCTTGGTCGTCCATTTGTTAGGCTTCCAACGTCTTTCGCGCTGTGGCCTTCCACGTTGTGGCCACACCCTGTTGTCATATCTACGCGCTTCGTAATTGGACGAGCGTGTTGTTGAGGCGTCGAAATTCGCTGATTTACTCGTCTTGGGCAAAGGTTCACCCAAATCTTCATTTTGCTTACGATAGTTCATGTTTACTATTTATTTTTGTTTATTTTTTTGTATGTTTTTTATATATATGTTTATATATTTTTTTTATTTTTTATGTATGTATTTTTATTTATATATATAATTTTAAATTTTTGTTTATACAATATATTTTTTAATATATTTATTTGTGTATTTTCTTCCAATTTTGTTTTAAAAAAAACAAGCGCATAAATAAATTAAGGCGGAAAGTATTAATGTTGTCTGAGCGGCGGATGTAAGGCATCTGATCTACTACTCCTTTCTCTATGCCTTATATAGCCGCTACACAGATAGTATTTATATAGACAACTTTCAACAACAACAACAATATGTGGTTTTCATTCTAGATATACATACAAACATATTAAATTATGGCGGAAAGTATTTAAAATAGTGAAAAAAATTGTTGAAGATAATATTAAAAAACGAAAATTAACAAGAAAATATAAATAATAATAGAAAATAGTAAAAAAGAAGAAAAATCAAAATAATGCAATAAATAGCAAAAATTAAAATATAACTCAAAATAAGAATAATAAAAAGAGTTACAATACAGAAGGACAAAAAAAATATAAAAGAAAATACTGTAACAACATATTAAATTAAGAGAAGGTAGATAAAATAATCGATGTTTAGACTATAACACAAAGGCTTTGAATATAGTATTTTACCGTTGTGCGGGTAGCACATATTCGAGCGTTTATAATGATGTAAATACATATACACACAAAGATATTCAAATATTGAGGAAATAAAATAAAAATTAACAAAAATAATAAATTAGAATAAAATATAATAATTTTAAATTATATAATATGAAAGCGCATTAAATTAAAGAAGGACTACTCAGGCTAAATAAAATTTCTTTTAACGTTTCTTTTTCAAACATTGTATTGTCTACAATATTTATTTACCCAAAAATGGCAATTCCAAGAAAAAAAATTATCTTCAAATTACTTATATTCGCAGGCAGTGCAAATATTGACAGCCTACAACAACAATAACAATTTGTGGTTTTAATTCGACACATACGTACAAATGTATTCCAAAATGGCGGCAAGTATTAATAAATAGTGAAAAAAATTATTGAAAAGAAAATATAAATATAAAATTTAATACTAAAAAGAAGAAAAATCAAAACAAGGCAAAAAGAAAAAATTAAATTTTGAAAATAAAAACTACAATACAGAAGAAGAAAAAAACAAAATAATAATTCGAAAAATTTACTTCAATTTCACTTAATTTCGTCACTGCGAATGCCCAAGCTGTTACTTAATATTGAGTTCTAGTATTGCAGTTGATTCATATTATTCATGATTTCTACAAATAATATGAAAGTCAGGTATTAATAATAATATAATATACTAAAAATTATGGTGAAAAGGGAAAATCAAATAAAAGCAATATTTTTTTGTTGTTCCTACAGATATTTTTTTTTATTTAAATTACAAATACATTAAAGTTGATATAATATGTATGTATGTAAAAATCTCTTTCTAGTATACTATTAAAATATTTAAACTATCCGGAAACCACTGTTTTCGTTCTCCTGAGCGGTGGGGCCGGCGGCGTTGACGGCTTTGTCGGCAAGGTGAATTTACGCCTGTTGTTACTGTTACTACTAGCCAATGCCAGGATTGCCATTGATGGAGATATTCAGTTCAATGTTGTGACGGCTGTCCTAGCTGTAACTTCAGTGCCTTCCATTCCGTCCAGTTTCTCGGGGGATTGTGAGGAGCTGCAGCTTCTTCGATCTTTTTATCCTGTGCCGTTTGAGACGTTTTAACAGCCTCCTCTTTAAGCGCAGCGGCTGATGTCAAAACACCGGCAGCTTTGTTGTTTGGCGCAATAACACCACCAGGTCCCACTAAGCCAGATGAGACTAGTTTCTAGAAGAGTTCATCAATATTGATTTTATTCAGTGGCGGCAATAACGGTGTTTGTGGTGCCTGCGGTGGTGGCGGCTGGCTGCTGCCCATCATTGAGCCTGGTGGTACAAATGGTGTACCACCGCTGGGTGGCATCTGCATTAGCCATTGGGGAATGTATATTGTGGTTTTTGTTATAGCGGCTATTGTTCATGTTGGGCGGTGGACCACCGCTAAAGCCCCTAATGCCCTGATGTGGCCATGTCATCGTATTTTGCTTGGTCGTCCATTTGTTAGGCTTCCAACGTCTTTCGCGCTGTGGCCTTCCACGTTGTGGACACACCCTGTTGTCATATCTACGCGCTTCGTAATTGGACGAGCGTGTTGTTGAGGCGTCGAAATTCGCTGGTTTACTCCTCTTGGGCAAAGGTTCACCCAAATCTTTATTTTGCTTACGATAGTTCATGTTTACTCTTTATTATTGTTTATTTTTTTGTATGTTTTTTATATATATGTTTATATATATTTTTTATTTTTTATGTATGTATTTTTATTTATATATATAAATAAAAAAAATAATACTAAAAAGAAGAAAAATCAAAATAAGGCAAAAAGAAAAAATTAAATTTTGAAAATAAAAATTACAATACAGAAGAAGAAAAAACAAAATAATAATTCGAAGAATTGACTTCAATTTCACTCAATTTCGTCACTGCGAATGCCCTAGCTGTTACTTAATATTGAGTATTAGTATTGCAAGTTGATTCATATTATTCATGATTTCTACAAATAATACGAAAGTCAGGTATTAAGAATAATATAATATACTAAAAATTATGGTGAAAAGGGAAAATCAAATAAAAGCAATATTTTTTTGCTGCACCCACAGATATTTTTTTTATTTAAATTACAAATATATTAAAGTTGATATAATATGTATGTATGTAAAAATCTCTTTCTAGTATACCATTAAAATATTTAAACTATCCGAAAATCACTGTCTTCGTTCTCCTGAGCGGTGGGGGCGGCGGCGTTGACGGCTTTGTCGGCAATGTGAATTAACGCCTGTTGTTACTGTTACTACCAGCCAATGCCAGGATTGCCATTGATGGAGATATTCAGTTCAATGCTGTGACGGCTGTCCTAGCTGTAACTTCAGTGCCTTCCATTCCGTCCAGTTTCTCGGGGGATTGTGAGGGGCTGCAGCTTCTTCGGTCTTTTTATCCTGTGCCGTTTGAGACGTTTTAACAGCCTCCTCTTTAAGCGCAGCGGCTGATGTCAAAACACCGGCAGCTTTGTTGTTTGGCGCAATAACACCACCAGGTCCCACTAAGCTAGATGAGACTAGTTTCTGGAAGAGTTCATCAATATTGATTTTATTCAGTGGCGGCAATAATGGTGTTTGTGGTGCCTGCGGTGGTGGCGGCTGGCTGCTGCCCATCATTGAGCCTGGTGGTACAAATGGTGTACCACCGCTGGGTGGCATCTACATTAGCCAGGACATTGGGGAATGTATATTGTGGTTTTTGTTATAGCGGCTATTGTTCATGTTGGGCGGTGGACCACCGCTAAAGCCCCTAATGCCCTGATGTGGCCATGTCATCGTATTTTGCTTGGTCGTCCATTTGTTAGGCTTCCAACGTCTTTCGCGCTGTGGCCTTCCACGTTGTGGACACACCCTGTTCGTAATTGGACGAGCGTGTTGTTGAGGCGTCGAAATTCGCTGGTTTACTCCTCTTGGGCAAAGGTTCACCCAAATCTTTATTTTGCTTACGATAGTTCATGTTTACTCTTTATTATTGTTTATTTTTTTGTATGTTTTTTATATATATGTTTATATATATTTTTTATTTTTTATGTATGTATTTTTATTTATATATATAATTTTAATTTTTTGTTTATATATTTTTTAATATATTTATTTGTATATTTTCTTCCAATTTTGTTTTTAAAAAAACAAGCGCATAAATAAATTAAGGCGGAAAGTAGTAATGTTGTCTGAGCGACGGATGTATGGCATCTGATCTACTACTCCTTTCTCTATGCCTTATATAGCCGCTATACAGATAGTATTTATATTGACAACTTTCAACAACAACAACAATATGTGGTTTTCATTCTAGATATACATACAAACATATTAAATTATGGCGGAAAGTATTTAAAATAGTGAAAAAAATTGTTGAAGATAATATTAAAAAACGAAAATTACCAAGAAAATATAAATAATAATAGAAAATAGTAAAAAAGAAGAAAAATCTAAATAATGCAATAAATAGCAAAAATTAAAATGTAATTCAAAATAAGAATAATAAAAAGAGTTACAATACAGAAGGACAAAAAAAAATATAAAAGAAAATACTGTAACAACATATTAAATTAAGAGAAGGCAGATAAAATAATCGATATTTAGACTATAACACAAAGGCTTTGAATATAGTATTTTACCGTTGTGCGGGTAGCACATATTCGAGCGTTTATAATGATGTAAATAGATATACATACAAAGATATTCAAATATTGAGGAAATAAAATAAAAATTAACAAAAATAATAAATTAGAATAAAATATAATAATTTTAAATTATATAATATGAAAGCGCATTAAATTAAAGAAGGACTACGCGGGCAAAATAAAATTTCTTCTAACGTTTCTTTTTCAAACATTGTATTGTCTACAACATTTATTTACCCAAAAATGGCAATTCCAGGAAAAAAAATTATCTTCAAACTACTTATATTCGCAGGCAGTGCAAATATTGACAGCCTACAACAACAATAACAATTTGTGGATTTAATTCGACACATACGTACAAATGTATTCCAAAATGGCGGCAAGTATTAATAAATAGTGAAAAAAATTATTGAAAAGAAAATATAAATAAAAAAAATAATACTAAAAAGAAAAAAAATTAAATTTTGAAAATAAAAATTACAATACAGAAGAAGAAAAAACAAAATAATAATTCGAAGAATTGACTTCAATTTCACTCAATTTCGTCACTGCGAATGCCCAAGCTGTTACTTAATATTGAGTATTAGTATTGCAAGTTGATTCATATTATTCATGATTTCTACAAATAATACGAAAGTCAGGTATTAAGAATAATATAATATACTAAAAATTATGGTGAAAAGGGCAAATCAAATAAAAGCAATATTTTTTTGCTGCTCCCACAGATATTTTTTTTATTTAAATTACAAATATATCAAAGTTGATATAATATGTATGTATGTAAAAATCTCTTTCTAGTATACCATTAAAATATTTAAACTATCCGAAAATCACTGTCTTCGTTCTCCTGAGCGGTGGGGCCGGCGGCGTTGACGGCTTTGTCGGCAATGTGAATTAACGCCTGTTGTTACTGTTACTACCAGCCAATGCCAGGATTGCCATTGATGGAGATATTCAGTTCAATGCTGTGACGGCTGTCCTAGCTGTAACTTCAGTCCAGTTTCTCGGGGGATTGTGAGGGGCTGCAGCTTCTTCGGTCTTTTTATCCTGTGCCGTTTGAGACGTTTTAACAGCCTCCTCTTTAAGCGCAGCGGCTGATGTCAAAACACCGGCAGCTTTGTTGTTTGGCGCAATAACACCACCAGATCCCACTAAGCCAGATGAGACTAGTTTTTGGAAGAGTTCATCAATATTGATTTTATTCAGTGGCGGCAATAATGGTGTTTGTGGTGCCTGCGGTGGTGGCGGCTGGCTGCTGCCCATCATTGAGCCTGGTGGTACAAATGGTGTACCACCGCTGGGTGGCATCTACATTAGCCAGGACATTGGGGAATGTATATTGTGGTTTTTGTTATAGCGGCTATTGTTCATGTTGGGCGGTGGACCACCGCTAAAGCCCCTAATGCCCTGATGTGGCCATGTCATCGTATTTTGCTTGGTCGTCCATTTGTTAGGCTTCCAACGTCTTTCGCGCTGTGGCCTTCCACGTTGTGGCCACACCCTGTTGTCATATCTACGCGCTTCGTAATTGGACGAGCGTGTTGTTGAGGCGTCGAAATTCGCTGGTTTACAACTCTTGGGCAAAGGTTCACCCAAATCTTTATTTTGCTTACGATAGTTCATGTTTACTCTTTATTATTGTTTATTTTTTTGTATGTTTTTTATATATATGTTTATATATAATTTTTATTTTTTATGTATGTATTTTTATTTATATATATAATTTTAATTTTTTGTTTATATATTTTTTAATATATTTATTTGTGTATTTTCTTCCAATTTTGTTTTTAAAAAATCAAGCGCATAAATAAATTAAGGCGGAAAGTAGTAATGTTGTCTGAGCAACGGATGTATGGCATCTGATCTACTACTCCTTTCTCTATGCCTTATATAGCCGCTATACAGATAGTATTTATATTGACAACTTTCAACAACAACAACAATATGTGGTTTTCATTCTAGATATACATACAAACATATTAAATTATGGCGGAAAGTATTTAAAATAGTGAAAAAAATTGTTGAAGATAATATTAAAAAACGAAAATTAACAAGAAAATATAAATAATAATAGAAAATAGTAAAAAAGAAGAAAAATCAAAATAATGCAATAAATAGCAAAAATTAAAATGTAATTCAAAATAAGAATAATAAAAAGAGTTACAATACAGAAGGACAAAAAAAAATATAAAAGAAAATACTGTAACAACATATTAAATTAAGAGAAGGCAGATAAAATATTCGTTATTTAGACTATAACACAAAGGCTTTGAATATAGTATTTTACCGTTGCGCGGGTAGCACATATTCGAGTGTTTATAATGATGTAAATACACATACACACAAAGATATTCAAATATTGAGGAAATAAAATAAAAATTAACAAAAATAATAAATTAGAATAAAATATAATAATTTTAAATTATATAATATGATAGCGCATTAAATTAAAGAAGGACTACTCAGGCAAAATAAAATTTCTTTTAACGTTTCTTTTTCAAACATTGTATTGTCTACAACATTTATTTACCCAAAAATGGCAATTCCAAGAAAAAAAATTATCTTCAAACTACTTATATTCGCAGGCAGTGCAAATATTGACAGCCTACAACAACAATAACAATTTGTGGATTTAATTCGACACATACGTACAAATGTATTCCAAAATGGCGGCAAGTATTAATAAATAGTGAAAAAAATTATTGAAAAGAAAATATAAATAAAAAAAATAATACTAAAAAGAAAAAAAATTAAATTTTGAAAATAAAAATTACAATACAGAAGAAGAAAAAACAAAATAATAATTCGAAGAATTGACTTCAATTTCACTCAATTTCGTCACTGCGAATGCCCAAGCTGTTACTTAATATTGAGTATTAGTATTGCAAGTTGATTCTACAAATAATACGAAAGTCAGGTATTAAGAATAATATAATATACTAAAAATTATGGTGAAAAGGGCAAATCAAATAAAAGCAATATTTTTTTGCTGCTCCCACAGATATTTTTTTTATTTAAATTACAAATATATTAAAGTTGATATAATATGTATGTATGTAAAAATCTCTTTCTAGTATACCATTAAAATATTTAAACTATCCGAAAATCACTGTCTTCGTTCTCCTGAGCGGTGGGGGCGGCGGCGTTGACGGCTTTGTCGGCAATGTGAATTAACGCTTGTTGTTACTGTTACTACCAGCCAATGCCAGGATTGCCATTGATGGAGATATTCAGTTCAATGCCGTGACGGCTGTCCTAGCTGTAACTTCAGTGCCTTCCATTCCGTCCAGTTTCTCGGGGGATTGTGAGGGGCTGCAGCTTCTTCGGTCTTTTTATCCTGTGCCGTTTGAGACGTTTTAACAGCCTCCTCTTTAAGCGCAGCGGCTGATATCAAAACACCGGCAGCTTTGTTGTTTGGCGCAATAACACCACCAGGTCCCACTAAGCCAGATGAGACTAGTTTCTGGAAGAGTTCATCAATTTTGATTTTATTCAGTGGTGGAAATAATGGTGTTTGTGGTGCCTGCGGTGGTGGCGGCTGGCTGCTGCCCATCATTGAACCTGGTGGTACAAATGGTGTACCACCGCTGGGTGGCATCTGCATTAGCCAGGACATTGGGGAATGTATATTGAGGTTTTTGTTATAGCGGCTATTGTTCATGTTGGGCGGTGGACCACCGCTAAAGCCCCTAATGCCCTGATGTGGCCATGTCATCGTATTTTGCTTGGTCGTCCATTTGTTAGGCTTCCAACGTCTTTCGCGCTGTGGCCTTCCACGTTGTGGCCACACCCTGTTGTCATATCTACGCGCTTCGTAATTGGAAGAGCGTGTTGTTGAGGCGTCGAAATTCGCTGGTTTACAACTCTTGGGCAAAGGTTCACCCAAATCTTTATTTTGCTTACGATAGTTCATGTTTACTCTTTATTATTGTTTATTTTTTTGTATGTTTTTTATATATATGTTTATATATAATTTTTATTTTTTATGTATGTATTTTTATTTATATATATAATTTTAATTTTTTGTTTATATATTTTTTAATATATTTATTTGTGTATTTTCTTCCAATTTTGTTTTTAAAAAATCAAGCGCATAAATAAATTAAGGCGGAAAGTAGTAATGTTGTCTGAGCAACGGATGTATGGCATCTGATCTACTACTCCTTTCTCTATGCCTTATATAGCCGCTATACAGATAGTATTTATATTGACAACTTTCAACAACAACAACAATATGTGGTTTTCATTCTAGATATACATACAAACATATTAAATTATGGCGGAAAGTATTTAAAATAGTGAAAAAAATTGTTGAAGATAATATTAAAAAACGAAAATTAACAAGAAAATATAAATAATAATAGAAAATAGTAAAAAAGAAGAAAAATCAAAATAATGCAATAAATAGCAAAAATTAAAATGTAATTCAAAATAAGAATAATAAAAAGAGTTACAATACAGAAGAACAAAAAAAAATATAAAAGAAAATACTGTAACAACATATTAAATTAAGAGAAGGCAGATAAAATAATCGATATTTAAACTATAACACAAAGGCTTTGAATATAGTATTTTACCGTTGCGCAGGTAGCACATATTCGAGTGTTTATAATGATGTAAATACACATACACACAAAGATATTCAAATATTGAGGAAATAAAATAAAAATTAACAAAAATAATAAATTAGAATAAAATATAATAATTTTAAATTATATAATATGATAGCGCATTAAATTAAAGAAGGACTACTCAGGCAAAATAAAATTTCTTTTAACGTTTCTTTTTCAAACATTGTATTGTCTACAACATTTATTTACCCAAAAATGGCAATTCCAAGAAAAAAAATTATCTTCAAATTACTTATATTCGCAGGCAGTGCAAATATTGACAGCCTACAACAACAATAACAATTTGTGGATTTAATTCGACACATACGTACAAATGTATTCCAAAATGGCGGCAAGTATTAATAAATAGTGAAAAAAATTATTGAAAAGAAAATATATAAATAAAAAAAATAATACTAAAAAGAAAAAAAATTAAATTTTGAAAATAAAAATTACAATACAGAAGAAGAAAAAAAAAAAAACAAAATAATAATTCGGAGAATTGACTTCAATTTCACTCAATTTCGTCACTGCGAATGCCCTAGCTGTTACTTAATATTGAGTATTAGTATTGCAAGTTGATTCATATTATTCATGATTTCTACAAATAATACGAAAGTCAGGTATTAAGAATAATATAATATACTAAAAATTATGGTGAAAAGGGAAAATCAAATAAAAGCAATATTTTTTTGCTGCTCCCACAGATATCTTTTTTATTTAAATTACAAATATATTAAAGTTGATATAATATGTATGTATGTAAAAATCTCTTTCTAGTATACCATTAAAATATTTAAACTATCCGAAAATCACTGTCTTCGTTCTCCTGAGCGGTGGGGGCGGCGGCGTTGACGGCTTTGTCGGCAATGTGAATTAACGCCAGTTGTTACTGTTACTACCAGCCAATGCCAGGATTGCCATTGATGGAGATATTCAGTTCAATGCTGTGACGGCTGTCCTAGCTGTAACTTCAGTGCCTTCCATTCCGTCCAGTTTCTCGGGGGATTGTGAGGGGCTGCAGCTTCTTCGGTCTTTTTATCCTGTGCCGTTTGAGACGTTTTAACAGCCTCCTCTTTAAGCGCAGCGGCTGATGTCAAAACACCGGCAGCTTTGTTGTTTGGCGCAATAACACCACCAGGTCCCACTAAGCCAGATGAGACTAGTTTCTGGAAGAGTTCATCAATTTTGATTTTATTCAGTGGCGGCAATAATGGTGTTTGTGGTGCCTGCGGTGGTGTCGGTTGGCTGCTGCCCATCATTGAACCTTGTGGTACAAATGGTGGACCACCGCTGGGTGGCATCTGCATTAGCCAGGAGATTGGGGAATGTATATTGTGGTTTTTGTTGTATTGGCTATTGTTCATGTTGGGCGGTGGACCACCGCTAAAGCCCCTAATGCCCTGATGTGGCCATGTCATCGTATTTTGCTTGGTCGTCCATTTGTTAGGCTTCCAACGTCTTTCGCGCTGTGGCCTTCCACGTTGTGGCCACACCCTGTTGTCATATCTACGCGCTTCGTAATTGGAAGAGCGTGTTGTTGAGGCGTCGAAATTCGCTGGTTTACAACTCTTGGGCAAAGGTTCACCCAAATCTTTATTTTGCTTACGATAGTTCATGTTTACTCTTTATTATTGTTTATTTTTTTGTATGTTTTTTATATATATGTTTAAATATATTTTTTATTTTTTATGTATGTATTTTTATTTATATATATAATTTTAATTTTTTGTTTATATATTTTTTAATATATTTATTTGTGTATTTTCTTCCAATTTTGTTTTTAAAAAAACAAGCGCATAAATAAATTAAGGCGGAAAGTAGTAATGTTGTCTGAGCGACGGATGTAAGGCATCTGATCTACTACTCCTTTCTCTATGCCTTATATAGCCGCTATACAGATAGTATTTATATTGACAACTTTCAACAACAACAACAATATGTGGTTTTCATTCTAGATATACATACAAACATATTAAATTATGGCGGAAAGTATTTAAAATAGTGAAAAAATTTGTTGAAGATAATATTAAAAAACGAAAATTAACAAGAAAATATAAATAATAATAGAAAATAGTAAAATAGAAGAAAAATCAAAATAATGCAAAAAACAGCAAAAATTAAAATATAATTCAAAATAAAAATAATTAAAAGAGTTACAATACAGAAGGACAAAAATAAAATATTAAGGAAAATACTGTTACATAATATGTACATATTAAATTAAGAGAAGGCAGATAAACTATTCGATATTTAGACTATAACACAAAGGCTTTGAATATAGTATTTTACCGTTGCGCGGGTAGCACATATTCGAGTGTTTATAATGATGTAAATACACATACACACAAAGATATTCAAATATTGAGGAAATAAAATAAAAATTAACAAAAATAATAAATTAGAATAAAATATAATAATTTTAAATTATATAATATGATAGCGCATTAAATTAAAGAAGGACTACTCAGGCAAAATAAAATTTCTTTTAACGTTTCTTTTTCAAACATTGTATTGTCTACAACATTTATTTACCCAAAAATGGCAATTCCAAGAAAAAAAATTATCTTCAAATTACTTATATTCGCAGGCAGTGCAAATATTGACAGCCTACAACAACAATAACAATTTGTGGATTTAATTCGACACATACGTACAAATGTATTCCAAAATGGCGGCAAGTATTAATAAATAGTGAAAAAAATTATTGAAAAGAAAATATAAATAAAAAAAAAAAAATACTAAAAAGGAAAAAAATCAAAATAAGGCAAAAAGAAAAAAAATTAAATTTTGAAAATAAAAATTACAATACAGAAGAAGAAAAAACAAAATAATAATTCGAAGAATTGACTTCAATTTCACTCAATTTCGTCACTGCGAATGCCCAAGCTGTTACTTAATATTGAGTATTAGTATTGCAGTTGATTCATATTATTTATGATTTCTACAAATAATACGAAAGTCAGGTATTAAGAATAATATAATATACTGAAAATTATGGTGAAAAGGGAAAATCAAATAAAAGCAATATTTTTTGCTGCTCCCACAGATATTTTTTTTATTTAAATTACAAATACATTAAAGTTGATATAATATGTATGTATGTAAAAATCTCTTTCTAGTATACCATTAAAATATTTAAACTATCCGAAAATCACTGTCTTCGTTCTCCTGAGCGGTGGGGGCGGCGGCGTTGACGGCTTTGTCGGCAATGTGAATTAACGCCTGTTGTTACTGTTACTACCAGCCAATGCCAGGATTGCCATTGATGGAGATATTCAGTTCAATGCTGTGACGGCTGTCCTAGCTGTAACTTCAGTGCCTTCCATTCCGTCCAGTTTCTCGGGGGATTGTGAGGGGCTGCAGCTTCTTCGGTCTTTTTATCCTGTGCCGTTTGAGACGTTTTAACAGCCTCCTCTTTAAGCGCAGCGGCTGATGTCAAATCACCGGCAGCTTTGTTGTTTGGTGCAATAACACCACCAGGTCCCACTAAGCCAGATGAGACTAGTTTCTGGAAGAGTTCATCAATATTGATTTTATTCAGTGGCGGCAATAATGGTGTTTGTGGTGCCTGCGGTGGTGGCGGCTGGCTGCTGCCCATCATTGAGCCTGGTGGTACAACTGGTGTACCACCGCTGGGTGGCATCTGCATTAGCCAGGACATTGGGAAATGTATATTGTGGTTTTTGTTATAGCGGCCATTGTTCTTGTTGGGCGGTGGACCACCACTAATGCCCTGATGTGGCCATGTCATAGTATTTTGCTGGGTCGTCCATTTGTTAGGCTTCCAACGTCTTTCGCGCTGTGGCCTTCCACGTTGTGGCCACACCCTGTTGTCATATCTAGGCGCTTCGTAATTAGACGAGCGTGTTGTTGAGGCGTCGAAATTCGCTGGTTTACTCCTCTTGGGCAAAGGTTCACCCAAATCTTCATTTTGCTTACGATAGTTCATGTTTACTCTTTATTTTTGTTTATTTTTTTTTTGTATGTTTTTTATATATATGTTTATATATATTTTTTATTTTTTATGTATGTGTTTTTATTTATATATATAATTTTAAATTTTTGTTTATACATTTTTTAATATATTTATTTGTGTATTTTCATCCAATTTTGTTTAAAAAAAAACAAGCGCATAAATAAATTAAGGCGGAAAGTAGTAATGTTGTCTGAGCGGCGGATGTAGGGCATCTGATCTACTACTCCTTTCTCTACGTCTTATATAACCGCTATACAGATAGTAGTTATATTGACAACTTACAACAACAACAACAATATGTGGTTTTCATTCTAGATATACATACAAACTTACTAAATTATGGTGGACATTTTTAAAATAGTGAAAAAAATTGTTGAAGATAATATTAAAAAACGAAAATTAACAAGAAAATATAAATAATAATAGAAAATAGTAAAATAGAAGAAAAATCAAAAAAATGCAAAAACAGCAAAAATTAAAATATAATTCAAAATAAAAATAATTAAAAGAGTTACAATACAGAAGGACAAAAATAAAATATTAAGGAAAATACTGTTACATAATATGTACATATTAAATTAAGAGAAGGCAGATAAACTATTCGATATTTAGACTATAACACAAAGGCTTTGAATATAGTATTTTACCGTTGCGCGGGTAGCACATATTCGAGTGTTTATAATGATGTAAATACACATACACACAAAGATATTCAAATATTGAGGAAATAAAATAAAAATTAACAAAAATAATAAATTAGAATAAAATATAATAATTTTAAATTATATAATATGATAGCGCATTAAATTAAAGAAGGACTACTCAGGCAAAATAAAATTTCTTTTAACGTTTCTTTTTCAAACATTGTATTGTCTACAACATTTATTTACCCAAAAATGGCAATTCCAAGAAAAAAAATTATCTTCAAATTACTTATATTCGCAGGCAGTGCAAATATTGACAGCCTACAACAACAATAACAATTTGTGGATTTAATTCGACACATACGTACAAATGTATTCCAAAATGGCGGCAAGTATTAATAAATAGTGAAAAAAATTATTGAAAAGAAAATATAAATAAAAAAAAAAAATACTAAAAAGGAAAAAAATCAAAATAAGGCAAAAAGAAAAAAAATTAAATTTTGAAAATAAAAATTACAATACAGAAGAAGAAAAAACAAAATAATAATTCGAAGAATTGACTTCAATTTCACTCAATTTCGTCACTGCGAATGCCCAAGCTGTTACTTAATATTGAGTATTAGTATTGCAAGTTGATTCTACAAATAATACGAAAGTCAGGTATTAAGAATAATATAATATACTAAAAATTATGGTGAAAAGGGCAAATCAAATAAAAGCAATATTTTTTTGCTGCTCCCACAGATATTTTTTTTATTTAAATTACAAATATATTAAAGTTGATATAATATGTATGTATGTAAAAATCTCTTTCTAGTATACCATTAAAATATTTAAACTATCCGAAAATCACTGTCTTCGTTCTCCTGAGCGGTGGGGCCGGCGGCGTTGACGGCTTTGTCGGCAATGTGAATTAACGCCTGTTGTTACTGTTACTACCAGCCAATGCCAGGATTGCCATTGATGGAGATATTCAGTTCAATGCTGTGACGGCTGTCCTAGCTGTAACTTCAGTCCAGTTTCTCGGGGGATTGTGAGGGGCTGCAGCTTCTTCGGTCTTTTTATCCTGTGCCGTTTGAGACGTTTTAACAGCCTCCTCTTTAAGCGCAGCGGCTGATGTCAAAACACCGGCAGCTTTGTTGTTTGGCGCAATAACACCACCAGATCCCACTAAGCCAGATGAGACTAGTTTTTGGAAGAGTTCATCAATATTGATTTTATTCAGTGGCGGCAATAATGGTGTTTGTGGTGCCTGCGGTGGTGGCGGCTGGCTGCTGCCCATCATTGAGCCTGGTGGTACAAATGGTGTACCACCGCTGGGTGGCATCTACATTAGCCAGGACATTGGGGAATGTATATTGTGGTTTTTGTTATAGCGGCTATTGTTCATGTTGGGCGGTGGACCACCGCTAAAGCCCCTAATGCCCTGATGTGGCCATGTCATCGTATTTTGCTTGGTCGTCCATTTGTTAGGCTTCCAACGTCTTTCGCGCTGTGGCCTTCCACGTTGTGGCCACACCCTGTTGTCATATCTACGCGCTTCGTAATTGGACGAGCGTGTTGTTGAGGCGTCGAAATTCGCTGGTTTACAACTCTTGGGCAAAGGTTCACCCAAATCTTTATTTTGCTTACGATAGTTCATGTTTACTCTTTATTATTGTTTATTTTTTTGTATGTTTTTTATATATATGTTTATATATAATTTTTATTTTTTATGTATGTATTTTTATTTATATATATAATTTTAATTTTTTGTTTATATATTTTTTAATATATTTATTTGTGTATTTTCTTCCAATTTTGTTTTTAAAAAAACAACCGCATAAATAAATTAAGGCGGAAAGTAGTAATGTTGTCTGAGCGACGGATGTATGGCATCTGATCTACTACTCCTTTCTCTATGCCTTATATAGCCGCTATACAGATAGTATTTATATTGACAACTTTCAACAACAACAACAATATGTGGTTTTCATTCTAGATATACATACAAACATATTAAATTATGGCGGAAAGTATTTAAAATAGTGAAAAAAATTGTTGAAGATAATATTAAAAAACGAAAATTAACAAGAAAATATAAATAATAATAGAAAATAGTAAAAAAGAAGAAAAATCAAAATAATGCAATAAATAGCAAAAATTAAAATGTAATTCAAAATAAAAATAATTAAAAGAGTTACAATACAGAAGGACAAAAAAAAATATAAAAGAAAATACTGTAACAACATATTAAATTAAGAGAAGGCAGATAAAATATTCGTTATTTAGACTATAACACAAAGGCTTTGAATATAGTATTTTACCGTTGCGCGGGTAGCACATATTCGAGTGTTTATAATGATGTAAATACACATACACACAAAGATATTCAAATATTGAGGAAATAAAATAAAAATTAACAAAAATAATAAATTAGAATAAAATATAATAATTTTAAATTATATAATATGATAGCGCATTAAATTAAAGAAGGACTACTCAGGCAAAATAAAATTTCTTTTAACGTTTCTTTTTCAAACATTGTATTGTCTACAACATTTATTTACCCAAAAATGGCAATTCCAAGAAAAAAAATTATCTTCAAACTACTTATATTCGCAGGCAGTGCAAATATTGACAGCCTACAACAACAATAACAATTTGTGGATTTAATTCGACACATACGTACAAATGTATTCCAAAATGGCGGCAAGTATTAATAAATAGTGAAAAAAATTATTGAAAAGAAAATATAAATAAAAAAAATAATACTAAAAAGAAAAAAAATTAAATTTTGAAAATAAAAATTACAATACAGAAGAAGAAAAAACAAAATAATAATTCGAAGAATTGACTTCAATTTCACTCAATTTCGTCACTGCGAATGCCCAAGCTGTTACTTAATATTGAGTATTAGTATTGCAAGTTGATTCTACAAATAATACGAAAGTCAGGTATTAAGAATAATATAATATACTAAAAATTATGGTGAAAAGGGCAAATCAAATAAAAGCAATATTTTTTTGCTGCTCCCACAGATATTTTTTTTATTTAAATTACAAATATATTAAAGTTGATATAATATGTATGTATGTAAAAATCTCTTTCTAGTATACCATTAAAATATTTAAACTATCCGAAAATCACTGTCTTCGTTCTCCTGAGCGGTGGGGGCGGCGGCGTTGACGGCTTTGTCGGCAATGTGAATTAACGCTTGTTGTTACTGTTACTACCAGCCAATGCCAGGATTGCCATTGATGGAGATATTCAGTTCAATGCCGTGACGGCTGTCCTAGCTGTAACTTCAGTGCCTTCCATTCCGTCCAGTTTCTCGGGGGATTGTGAGGGGCTGCAGCTTCTTCGGTCTTTTTATCCTGTGCCGTTTGAGACGTTTTAACAGCCTCCTCTTTAAGCGCAGCGGCTGATATCAAAACACCGGCAGCTTTGTTGTTTGGCGCAATAACACCACCAGGTCCCACTAAGCCAGATGAGACTAGTTTCTGGAAGAGTTCATCAATTTTGATTTTATTCAGTGGTGGAAATAATGGTGTTTGTGGTGCCTGCGGTGGTGGCGGCTGGCTGCTGCCCATCATTGAACCTGGTGGTACAAATGGTGTACCACCGCTGGGTGGCATCTGCATTAGCCAGGACATTGGGGAATGTATATTGAGGTTTTTGTTATAGCGGCTATTGTTCATGTTGGGCGGTGGACCACCGCTAAAGCCCCTAATGCCCTGATGTGGCCATGTCATCGTATTTTGCTTGGTCGTCCATTTGTTAGGCTTCCAACGTCTTTCGCGCTGTGGCCTTCCACGTTGTGGCCACACCCTGTTGTCATATCTACGCGCTTCGTAATTGGAAGAGCGTGTTGTTGAGGCGTCGAAATTCGCTGGTTTACAACTCTTGGGCAAAGGTTCACCCAAATCTTTATTTTGCTTACGATAGTTCATGTTTACTCTTTATTATTGTTTATTTTTTTGTATGTTTTTTATATATATGTTTATATATAATTTTTATTTTTTATGTATGTATTTTTATTTATATATATAATTTTAATTTTTTGTTTATATATTTTTTAATATATTTATTTGTGTATTTTCTTCCAATTTTGTTTTTAAAAAATCAAGCGCATAAATAAATTAAGGCGGAAAGTAGTAATGTTGTCTGAGCAACGGATGTATGGCATCTGATCTACTACTCCTTTCTCTATGCCTTATATAGCCGCTATACAGATAGTATTTATATTGACAACTTTCAACAACAACAACAATATGTGGTTTTCATTCTAGATATACATACAAACATATTAAATTATGGCGGAAAGTATTTAAAATAGTGAAAAAAATTGTTGAAGATAATATTAAAAAACGAAAATTAACAAGAAAATATAAATAATAATAGAAAATAGTAAAAAAGAAGAAAAATCAAAATAATGCAATAAATAGCAAAAATTAAAATGTAATTCAAAATAAGAATAATAAAAAGAGTTACAATACAGAAGAACAAAAAAAAATATAAAAGAAAATACTGTAACAACATATTAAATTAAGAGAAGGCAGATAAAATAATCGATATTTAAACTATAACACAAAGGCTTTGAATATAGTATTTTACCGTTGCGCAGGTAGCACATATTCGAGTGTTTATAATGATGTAAATACACATACACACAAAGATATTCAAATATTGAGGAAATAAAATAAAAATTAACAAAAATAATAAATTAGAATAAAATATAATAATTTTAAATTATATAATATGATAGCGCATTAAATTAAAGAAGGACTACTCAGGCAAAATAAAATTTCTTTTAACGTTTCTTTTTCAAACATTGTATTGTCTACAACATTTATTTACCCAAAAATGGCAATTCCAAGAAAAAAAATTATCTTCAAATTACTTATATTCGCAGGCAGTGCAAATATTGACAGCCTACAACAACAATAACAATTTGTGGATTTAATTCGACACATACGTACAAATGTATTCCAAAATGGCGGCAAGTATTAATAAATAGTGAAAAAAATTATTGAAAAGAAAATATATAAATAAAAAAAATAATACTAAAAAGAAAAAAAATTAAATTTTGAAAATAAAAATTACAATACAGAAGAAGAAAAAAAAAAAAACAAAATAATAATTCGGAGAATTGACTTCAATTTCACTCAATTTCGTCACTGCGAATGCCCTAGCTGTTACTTAATATTGAGTATTAGTATTGCAAGTTGATTCATATTATTCATGATTTCTACAAATAATACGAAAGTCAGGTATTAAGAATAATATAATATACTAAAAATTATGGTGAAAAGGGAAAATCAAATAAAAGCAATATTTTTTTGCTGCTCCCACAGATATCTTTTTTATTTAAATTACAAATATATTAAAGTTGATATAATATGTATGTATGTAAAAATCTCTTTCTAGTATACCATTAAAATATTTAAACTATCCGAAAATCACTGTCTTCGTTCTCCTGAGCGGTGGGGGCGGCGGCGTTGACGGCTTTGTCGGCAATGTGAATTAACGCCAGTTGTTACTGTTACTACCAGCCAATGCCAGGATTGCCATTGATGGAGATATTCAGTTCAATGCTGTGACGGCTGTCCTAGCTGTAACTTCAGTGCCTTCCATTCCGTCCAGTTTCTCGGGGGATTGTGAGGGGCTGCAGCTTCTTCGGTCTTTTTATCCTGTGCCGTTTGAGACGTTTTAACAGCCTCCTCTTTAAGCGCAGCGGCTGATGTCAAAACACCGGCAGCTTTGTTGTTTGGCGCAATAACACCACCAGGTCCCACTAAGCCAGATGAGACTAGTTTCTGGAAGAGTTCATCAATTTTGATTTTATTCAGTGGCGGCAATAATGGTGTTTGTGGTGCCTGCGGTGGTGTCGGTTGGCTGCTGCCCATCATTGAACCTTGTGGTACAAATGGTGGACCACCGCTGGGTGGCATCTGCATTAGCCAGGAGATTGGGGAATGTATATTGTGGTTTTTGTTGTATTGGCTATTGTTCATGTTGGGCGGTGGACCACCGCTAAAGCCCCTAATGCCCTGATGTGGCCATGTCATCGTATTTTGCTTGGTCGTCCATTTGTTAGGCTTCCAACGTCTTTCGCGCTGTGGCCTTCCACGTTGTGGCCACACCCTGTTGTCATATCTACGCGCTTCGTAATTGGAAGAGCGTGTTGTTGAGGCGTCGAAATTCGCTGGTTTACAACTCTTGGGCAAAGGTTCACCCAAATCTTTATTTTGCTTACGATAGTTCATGTTTACTCTTTATTATTGTTTATTTTTTTGTATGTTTTTTATATATATGTTTAAATATATTTTTTATTTTTTATGTATGTATTTTTATTTATATATATAATTTTAATTTTTTGTTTATATATTTTTTAATATATTTATTTGTGTATTTTCTTCCAATTTTGTTTTTAAAAAAACAAGCGCATAAATAAATTAAGGCGGAAAGTAGTAATGTTGTCTGAGCGACGGATGTAAGGCATCTGATCTACTACTCCTTTCTCTATGCCTTATATAGCCGCTATACAGATAGTATTTATATTGACAACTTTCAACAACAACAACAATATGTGGTTTTCATTCTAGATATACATACAAACATATTAAATTATGGCGGAAAGTATTTAAAATAGTGAAAAAATTTGTTGAAGATAATATTAAAAAACGAAAATTAACAAGAAAATATAAATAATAATAGAAAATAGTAAAATAGAAGAAAAATCAAAATAATGCAAAAAACAGCAAAAATTAAAATATAATTCAAAATAAAAATAATTAAAAGAGTTACAATACAGAAGGACAAAAATAAAATATTAAGGAAAATACTGTTACATAATATGTACATATTAAATTAAGAGAAGGCAGATAAACTATTCGATATTTAGACTATAACACAAAGGCTTTGAATATAGTATTTTACCGTTGCGCGGGTAGCACATATTCGAGTGTTTATAATGATGTAAATACACATACACACAAAGATATTCAAATATTGAGGAAATAAAATAAAAATTAACAAAAATAATAAATTAGAATAAAATATAATAATTTTAAATTATATAATATGATAGCGCATTAAATTAAAGAAGGACTACTCAGGCAAAATAAAATTTCTTTTAACGTTTCTTTTTCAAACATTGTATTGTCTACAACATTTATTTACCCAAAAATGGCAATTCCAAGAAAAAAAATTATCTTCAAATTACTTATATTCGCAGGCAGTGCAAATATTGACAGCCTACAACAACAATAACAATTTGTGGATTTAATTCGACACATACGTACAAATGTATTCCAAAATGGCGGCAAGTATTAATAAATAGTGAAAAAAATTATTGAAAAGAAAATATAAATAAAAAAAAAAAAATACTAAAAAGGAAAAAAATCAAAATAAGGCAAAAAGAAAAAAAATTAAATTTTGAAAATAAAAATTACAATACAGAAGAAGAAAAAACAAAATAATAATTCGAAGAATTGACTTCAATTTCACTCAATTTCGTCACTGCGAATGCCCAAGCTGTTACTTAATATTGAGTATTAGTATTGCAGTTGATTCATATTATTTATGATTTCTACAAATAATACGAAAGTCAGGTATTAAGAATAATATAATATACTGAAAATTATGGTGAAAAGGGAAAATCAAATAAAAGCAATATTTTTTGCTGCTCCCACAGATATTTTTTTTATTTAAATTACAAATACATTAAAGTTGATATAATATGTATGTATGTAAAAATCTCTTTCTAGTATACCATTAAAATATTTAAACTATCCGAAAATCACTGTCTTCGTTCTCCTGAGCGGTGGGGGCGGCGGCGTTGACGGCTTTGTCGGCAATGTGAATTAACGCCTGTTGTTACTGTTACTACCAGCCAATGCCAGGATTGCCATTGATGGAGATATTCAGTTCAATGCTGTGACGGCTGTCCTAGCTGTAACTTCAGTGCCTTCCATTCCGTCCAGTTTCTCGGGGGATTGTGAGGGGCTGCAGCTTCTTCGGTCTTTTTATCCTGTGCCGTTTGAGACGTTTTAACAGCCTCCTCTTTAAGCGCAGCGGCTGATGTCAAATCACCGGCAGCTTTGTTGTTTGGTGCAATAACACCACCAGGTCCCACTAAGCCAGATGAGACTAGTTTCTGGAAGAGTTCATCAATATTGATTTTATTCAGTGGCGGCAATAATGGTGTTTGTGGTGCCTGCGGTGGTGGCGGCTGGCTGCTGCCCATCATTGAGCCTGGTGGTACAACTGGTGTACCACCGCTGGGTGGCATCTGCATTAGCCAGGACATTGGGAAATGTATATTGTGGTTTTTGTTATAGCGGCCATTGTTCTTGTTGGGCGGTGGACCACCACTAATGCCCTGATGTGGCCATGTCATAGTATTTTGCTGGGTCGTCCATTTGTTAGGCTTCCAACGTCTTTCGCGCTGTGGCCTTCCACGTTGTGGCCACACCCTGTTGTCATATCTAGGCGCTTCGTAATTAGACGAGCGTGTTGTTGAGGCGTCGAAATTCGCTGGTTTACTCCTCTTGGGCAAAGGTTCACCCAAATCTTCATTTTGCTTACGATAGTTCATGTTTACTCTTTATTTTTGTTTATTTTTTTTTTGTATGTTTTTTATATATATGTTTATATATATTTTTTATTTTTTATGTATGTGTTTTTATTTATATATATAATTTTAAATTTTTGTTTATACATTTTTTAATATATTTATTTGTGTATTTTCATCCAATTTTGTTTAAAAAAAAACAAGCGCATAAATAAATTAAGGCGGAAAGTAGTAATGTTGTCTGAGCGGCGGATGTAGGGCATCTGATCTACTACTCCTTTCTCTACGTCTTATATAACCGCTATACAGATAGTAGTTATATTGACAACTTACAACAACAACAACAATATGTGGTTTTCATTCTAGATATACATACAAACTTACTAAATTATGGTGGACATTTTTAAAATAGTGAAAAAAATTGTTGAAGATAATATTAAAAAACGAAAATTAACAAGAAAATATAAATAATAATAGAAAATAGTAAAATAGAAGAAAAATCAAAAAAATGCAAAAACAGCAAAAATTAAAATATAATTCAAAATAAAAATAATTAAAAGAGTTACAATACAGAAGGACAAAAATAAAATATTAAGGAAAATACTGTTACATAATATGTACATATTAAATTAAGAGAAGGCAGATAAACTATTCGATATTTAGACTATAACACAAAGGCTTTGAATATAGTATTTTACCGTTGCGCGGGTAGCACATATTCGAGTGTTTATAATGATGTAAATACACATACACACAAAGATATTCAAATATTGAGGAAATAAAATAAAAATTAACAAAAATAATAAATTAGAATAAAATATAATAATTTTAAATTATATAATATGATAGCGCATTAAATTAAAGAAGGACTACTCAGGCAAAATAAAATTTCTTTTAACGTTTCTTTTTCAAACATTGTATTGTCTACAACATTTATTTACCCAAAAATGGCAATTCCAAGAAAAAAAATTATCTTCAAATTACTTATATTCGCAGGCAGTGCAAATATTGACAGCCTACAACAACAATAACAATTTGTGGATTTAATTCGACACATACGTACAAATGTATTCCAAAATGGCGGCAAGTATTAATAAATAGTGAAAAAAATTATTGAAAAGAAAATATAAATAAAAAAAAAAAATACTAAAAAGGAAAAAAATCAAAATAAGGCAAAAAGAAAAAAAATTAAATTTTGAAAATAAAAATTACAATACAGAAGAAGAAAAAACAAAATAATAATTCGAAGAATTGACTTCAATTTCACTCAATTTCGTCACTGCGAATGCCCAAGCTGTTACTTAATATTGAGTATTAGTATTGCAGTTGATTCATATTATTTATGATTTCTACAAATAATACGAAAGTCAGGTATTAAGAATAATATAATATACTGAAAATTATGGTGAAAAGGGAAAATCAAATAAAAGCAATATTTTTTGCTGCTCCCACAGATATTTTTTTTATTTAAATTACAAATACATTAAAGTTGATATAATATGTATGTATGTAAAAATCTCTTTCTAGTATACCATTAAAATATTTAAACTATCCGAAAATCACTGTCTTCGTTCTCCTGAGCGGTGGGGGCGGCGGCGTTGACGGCTTTGTCGGCAATGTGAATTAACGCCTGTTGTTACTGTTACTACCAGCCAATGCCAGGATTGCCATTGATGGAGATATTCAGTTCAATGCTGTGACGGCTGTCCTAGCTGTAACTTCAGTGCCTTCCATTCCGTCCAGTTTCTCGGGGGATTGTGAGGGGCTGCAGCTTCTTCGGTCTTTTTATCCTGTGCCGTTTGAGACGTTTTAACAGCCTCCTCTTTAAGCGCAGCGGCTGATGTCAAATCACCGGCAGCTTTGTTGTTTGGCGCAATAACACCACCAGGTCCCACTAAGCCAGATGAGACTAGTTTCTGGAAGAGTTCATCAATATTGATTTTATTCAGTGGCGGCAATAATGGTGTTTGTGGTGCCTGCGGTGGTGGCGGCTGGCTGCTGCCCATCATTGAGCCTGGTGGTACAACTGGTGTACCACCGCTGGGTGGCATCTGCATTAGCCAGGACATTGGGAAATGTATATTGTGGTTTTTGTTATAGCGGCCATTGTTCTTGTTGGGCGGTGGACCACCACTAATGCCCTGATGTGGCCATGTCATAGTATTTTGCTGGGTCGTCCATTTGTTAGGCTTCCAACGTCTTTCGCGCTGTGGCCTTCCACGTTGTGGCCACACCCTGTTGTCATATCTAGGCGCTTCGTAATTAGACGAGCGTGTTGTTGAGGCGTCGAAATTCGCTGGTTCACCCAAATCTTCATTTTGCTTACGATAGTTCATGTTTACTCTTTATTTTTGTTTATTTTTTTTTGTATGTTTTTTATATATATGTTTATATATATTTTTTATTTTTTATGTATGTGTTTTTATTTATATATATAATTTTAAATTTTTGTTTATACATTTTTTAATATATTTATTTGTGTATTTTCATCCAATTTTGTTTAAAAAAAACAAGCGCATAAATAAATTAAGGCGGAAAGTAGTAATGTTGTCTGAGCGGCGGATGTAGGGCATCTGATCTACTACTCCTTTCTCTACGTCTTATATAACCGCTATACAGATAGTAGTTATATTGACAACTTACAACAACAACAACAATATGTGGTTTTCATTCTAGATATACATACAAACTTACTAAATTATGGTGGACATTTTTAAAATAGTGAAAAAAATTGTTGAAGATAATATTAAAAAACGAAAATTAACAAGAAAATATAAATAATAATAGAAAATAGTAAAATAGAAGAAAAATCAAAAAAATGCAAAAACAGCAAAAATTAAAATATAATTCAAAATAAAAATAATTAAAAGAGTTACAATACAGAAGGACAAAAAAAAATATTAAGGAAAATACTGTTACATAATATGTACATATTAAATTAAGAGAAGGCAGATAAAATATTCGATATTTAGACTATAACACAAAGGCTTTGAATATAGTATTTTACCGTTGTGCGGGTAGCACATATTCGAGCGTTTATAATGATGTAAATACATATACACACAAAGATATTCAAATATTGAGGAAATAAAATAAAAATTAACAAAAATAATAAATTAGAATAAAATATAATAATTTTAAATTATATAATATGATAGCGCATTAAATTAAAGAAGGACTACTCAGGCAAAATAAAATTTCTTTTAACGTTTCTTTTTCAAACATTGTATTGTCTACAACATTTATTTACCCAAAAATGGCAATTCCAAGAAAAAAAAATATCTTCAAATTACTTATACTCGCAGGCAATGCAAATATTGACAGCCTACAACAACAATAACAATTTGTGGTTTTAATTCGACACATACATACAAATGTATTCCAAAATGGCGGCAAGTATTAATAAATAGTGAAAAAAATTATTGAAAAGAAAATATAAATATAAAAAATAATACTGAAAAGGAGAAAAATCAAAATAAGGCAAAAAGAAAAAAAATTAAATTTTGAAAATAAAAATTACAATACAGAAGAAGAAAAAAACAAAATAATAATTAGAAAAATGTTCTTCAATTTCACTCAATTTCGTCACTTCGAATGCCCAAGCTGTTACTTAATATTGAGTTCTAGTATTGCAGTTGATACATATTATTCATGATTTCTACAAATAATACGAAAGTCAGGTATTAATAATAATATAATATACTAAAAATTATGGTGAAAAGGGAAAATCAAATAAAAGCAATATTTTTCTGCTGCTCCCACAGATATTTTTTTTAATTTAAATTACAAACACATTAAAGTTGATATAATATGTATGTATGTAAAAATCTCTTTCTAGTATACTATTAAAATATTTAAACTATCCGAAAACCACTGTCTTCGTTCTCCTGAGCGGTGGGGGCGGCGGCGTTGACGGCTTTGTCGGCAATGTGAATTAACGCCTGTTGTTACTGTTACTACTAGCCAATGCCAGGATTGCCATTGATGGAGATATTCAGTTCAATGCTGTGACGGCTGTCCTAGCTGTAACTTCAGTGCCTTCCATTCCGTCCAGTTTCTCGGGGGATTATGAGGAGCTGCAGCTTCTTCGGTCTTTGTATCCTGTGCCGTTTGAGACGTTTTAACAGCCTCCTCTTTAAGCGCAGCGGCTGATGTCAAAACACCGGCATCTTTGTTGTTTGGCGCAATAACACCACCAGGTCCCACTAAGCCAGATGAGACTAGTTTCTGGAAGAGTTCATCAATATTGATTTTATGTAGTGGCGGCAATACTGGTGTTTGTGGTGCCTGCGGTGGTGGCGGTTGGCTGCTGCTCATCATTGAACCTTGTGGTACAAATGGTGGACCACCGCTGGGTGGCATCTGCATTAGCCAGGAGATTGGGGAATGTATATTGTGGTTTTTGTTGTAGCGGCTATTGTTCATGTTGGGCGGTGGACCACCGCTAAAGCCCCTAATACCCTGATGTGGCCATGTCATCGTATTTTGCTTGGTCGTCCATTTGTTAGGCTTCCAACGTCTCTCGCGCTGTGGCCTTCCACGTTGTGGCCACACCCTGTTGTCATATCTACGCGCTTCGTAATTGGACGAGCGTGTTGTTGAGGCGTCGAAATTCGCTGGTTTACTCCTCTTGGGCAAAGGTTCAAACAAATCTTTATTTTGCTTACGATAGTTCATGTTTATTCTTTATTATTGTTTATTTTTTTGTATGTTTTTTATATATATGTTTATATATATTTTTTATTTTTTATGTATGTATTTTTATTTATATATATAATTTTAATTTTTTGTTTATATATTTTTTAATATATTTATTTGTGTATTTTTTTCCAATTTTGTTTTAAAAAAAACAAGCGCATAAATAAATTAAGGCGGAAAGTAATAATGTTGTCTGAGCGACGGATGTATGGCATCTGATCTACTACTCCTTTCTGTACGTCTTATATAGCCGCTATACAGATAGTAGTTATATTGACAACTTACAACAACAACAACAATATGTGGTTTTCATTCTAGATATACATACAAACTTACTAAATTATGGTGGAAAGTATTGAAAAAAATTGTTGAAGATAATATTAAAAAACGAAAATTAACAAGAAAATATAAATAATAATAGAATATAGTTAAACAGAAGAAAAATCAAAATAATACAATAAAAAGCAAAAATTAAAATATAATTCAAAATAAAAATAATTAAAAGAGTTACAATACAGAAGGACAAAAAAAAATATTAAGGAAAATACTGTTACATAATATGTACATATTAAATTAAGAGAAGGCAGATAAAATATTCGATATTTAGACTATAACACAAAGGCTTTGAATATAGTATTTTACCGTTGTGCGGGTAGCACATATTCGAACGTTTATAATGATGTAAATACATATACACACAAAGATATTCAAATATTGAGGAAATAAAATAAAAATTAACAAAAAGAATAAATTAGAATAAAATATAATAATTTTAAATTATGTAATATGAAAGCGCATTAAATTAAAGAAGGGCTACGCAGGCAAAATAAAATTCCTTTTAACGTTTCTTTTTCAAACATTGTATTGTCTACAACATATATTTACCCAAAAATGGCAATTTCAAGAAAAAAAATTATCTTCAAATTACTTATATTCGCAGGCAGTGCAAATATTGACAGCCTACAACAACAATAACAATTTGTGGGTTTAATTCTACACATACATACACATATATTCCAAAATGGCGGCAAGTATTAGAAATAGTGAAAAAAATTATTGTAATAAAAAGAGTTACAATACAGAAGGACAAAAAAAAATATAAAAGAAAATACTGTAACAACATATTAAATTAAGAGAAGGCAGATAAAATAATCGATATTTAGACTATAACACAAAGGCTTTGAATATAGTATTTTACCGTTGTGCGGGTAGCACATATTCGAGCGTTTATAATGATGTAAATAGATATACATACAAAGATATTCAAATATTGAGGAAATAAAATAAAAATTAACAAAAATAATAAATTAGAATAAAATATAATAATTTTAAATTATATAATATGAAAGCGCATTAAATTAAAGAAGGACTACGCGGGCAAAATAAAATTTCTTCTAACGTTTCTTTTTCAAACATTGTATTGTCTACAACATTTATTTACCCAAAAATGGCAATTCCAGGAAAAAAAATTATCTTCAAACTACTTATATTCGCAGGCAGTGCAAATATTGACAGCCTACAACAACAATAACAATTTGTGGATTTAATTCGACACATACGTACAAATGTATTCCAAAATGGCGGCAAGTATTAATAAATAGTGAAAAAAATTATTGAAAAGAAAATATAAATAAAAAAAATAATACTAAAAAGAAAAAAAATTAAATTTTGAAAATAAAAATTACAATACAGAAGAAGAAAAAACAAAATAATAATTCGAAGAATTGACTTCAATTTCACTCAATTTCGTCACTGCGAATGCCCAAGCTGTTACTTAATATTGAGTATTAGTATTGCAAGTTGATTCATATTATTCATGATTTCTACAAATAATACGAAAGTCAGGTATTAAGAATAATATAATATACTAAAAATTATGGTGAAAAGGGCAAATCAAATAAAAGCAATATTTTTTTGCTGCTCCCACAGATATTTTTTTTATTTAAATTACAAATATATCAAAGTTGATATAATATGTATGTATGTAAAAATCTCTTTCTAGTATACCATTAAAATATTTAAACTATCCGAAAATCACTGTCTTCGTTCTCCTGAGCGGTGGGGCCGGCGGCGTTGACGGCTTTGTCGGCAATGTGAATTAACGCCTGTTGTTACTGTTACTACCAGCCAATGCCAGGATTGCCATTGATGGAGATATTCAGTTCAATGCTGTGACGGCTGTCCTAGCTGTAACTTCAGTCCAGTTTCTCGGGGGATTGTGAGGGGCTGCAGCTTCTTCGGTCTTTTTATCCTGTGCCGTTTGAGACGTTTTAACAGCCTCCTCTTTAAGCGCAGCGGCTGATGTCAAAACACCGGCAGCTTTGTTGTTTGGCGCAATAACACCACCAGATCCCACTAAGCCAGATGAGACTAGTTTTTGGAAGAGTTCATCAATATTGATTTTATTCAGTGGCGGCAATAATGGTGTTTGTGGTGCCTGCGGTGGTGGCGGCTGGCTGCTGCCCATCATTGAGCCTGGTGGTACAAATGGTGTACCACCGCTGGGTGGCATCTACATTAGCCAGGACATTGGGGAATGTATATTGTGGTTTTTGTTATAGCGGCTATTGTTCATGTTGGGCGGTGGACCACCGCTAAAGCCCCTAATGCCCTGATGTGGCCATGTCATCGTATTTTGCTTGGTCGTCCATTTGTTAGGCTTCCAACGTCTTTCGCGCTGTGGCCTTCCACGTTGTGGCCACACCCTGTTGTCATATCTACGCGCTTCGTAATTGGACGAGCGTGTTGTTGAGGCGTCGAAATTCGCTGGTTTACAACTCTTGGGCAAAGGTTCACCCAAATCTTTATTTTGCTTACGATAGTTCATGTTTACTCTTTATTATTGTTTATTTTTTTGTATGTTTTTTATATATATGTTTATATATAATTTTTATTTTTTATGTATGTATTTTTATTTATATATATAATTTTAATTTTTTGTTTATATATTTTTTAATATATTTATTTGTGTATTTTCTTCCAATTTTGTTTTTAAAAAATCAAGCGCATAAATAAATTAAGGCGGAAAGTAGTAATGTTGTCTGAGCAACGGATGTATGGCATCTGATCTACTACTCCTTTCTCTATGCCTTATATAGCCGCTATACAGATAGTATTTATATTGACAACTTTCAACAACAACAACAATATGTGGTTTTCATTCTAGATATACATACAAACATATTAAATTATGGCGGAAAGTATTTAAAATAGTGAAAAAAATTGTTGAAGATAATATTAAAAAACGAAAATTAACAAGAAAATATAAATAATAATAGAAAATAGTAAAAAAGAAGAAAAATCAAAATAATGCAATAAATAGCAAAAATTAAAATGTAATTCAAAATAAGAATAATAAAAAGAGTTACAATACAGAAGGACAAAAAAAAATATAAAAGAAAATACTGTAACAACATATTAAATTAAGAGAAGGCAGATAAAATATTCGTTATTTAGACTATAACACAAAGGCTTTGAATATAGTATTTTACCGTTGCGCGGGTAGCACATATTCGAGTGTTTATAATGATGTAAATACACATACACACAAAGATATTCAAATATTGAGGAAATAAAATAAAAATTAACAAAAATAATAAATTAGAATAAAATATAATAATTTTAAATTATATAATATGATAGCGCATTAAATTAAAGAAGGACTACTCAGGCAAAATAAAATTTCTTTTAACGTTTCTTTTTCAAACATTGTATTGTCTACAACATTTATTTACCCAAAAATGGCAATTCCAAGAAAAAAAATTATCTTCAAACTACTTATATTCGCAGGCAGTGCAAATATTGACAGCCTACAACAACAATAACAATTTGTGGATTTAATTCGACACATACGTACAAATGTATTCCAAAATGGCGGCAAGTATTAATAAATAGTGAAAAAAATTATTGAAAAGAAAATATAAATAAAAAAAATAATACTAAAAAGAAAAAAAATTAAATTTTGAAAATAAAAATTACAATACAGAAGAAGAAAAAACAAAATAATAATTCGAAGAATTGACTTCAATTTCACTCAATTTCGTCACTGCGAATGCCCAAGCTGTTACTTAATATTGAGTATTAGTATTGCAAGTTGATTCTACAAATAATACGAAAGTCAGGTATTAAGAATAATATAATATACTAAAAATTATGGTGAAAAGGGCAAATCAAATAAAAGCAATATTTTTTTGCTGCTCCCACAGATATTTTTTTTATTTAAATTACAAATATATTAAAGTTGATATAATATGTATGTATGTAAAAATCTCTTTCTAGTATACCATTAAAATATTTAAACTATCCGAAAATCACTGTCTTCGTTCTCCTGAGCGGTGGGGCCGGCGGCGTTGACGGCTTTGTCGGCAATGTGAATTAACGCCTGTTGTTACTGTTACTACCAGCCAATGCCAGGATTGCCATTGATGGAGATATTCAGTTCAATGCTGTGACGGCTGTCCTAGCTGTAACTTCAGTCCAGTTTCTCGGGGGATTGTGAGGGGCTGCAGCTTCTTCGGTCTTTTTATCCTGTGCCGTTTGAGACGTTTTAACAGCCTCCTCTTTAAGCGCAGCGGCTGATGTCAAAACACCGGCAGCTTTGTTGTTTGGCGCAATAACACCACCAGATCCCACTAAGCCAGATGAGACTAGTTTTTGGAAGAGTTCATCAATATTGATTTTATTCAGTGGCGGCAATAATGGTGTTTGTGGTGCCTGCGGTGGTGGCGGCTGGCTGCTGCCCATCATTGAGCCTGGTGGTACAAATGGTGTACCACCGCTGGGTGGCATCTACATTAGCCAGGACATTGGGGAATGTATATTGTGGTTTTTGTTATAGCGGCTATTGTTCATGTTGGGCGGTGGACCACCGCTAAAGCCCCTAATGCCCTGATGTGGCCATGTCATCGTATTTTGCTTGGTCGTCCATTTGTTAGGCTTCCAACGTCTTTCGCGCTGTGGCCTTCCACGTTGTGGCCACACCCTGTTGTCATATCTACGCGCTTCGTAATTGGACGAGCGTGTTGTTGAGGCGTCGAAATTCGCTGGTTTACAACTCTTGGGCAAAGGTTCACCCAAATCTTTATTTTGCTTACGATAGTTCATGTTTACTCTTTATTATTGTTTATTTTTTTGTATGTTTTTTATATATATGTTTATATATAATTTTTATTTTTTATGTATGTATTTTTATTTATATATATAATTTTAATTTTTTGTTTATATATTTTTTAATATATTTATTTGTGTATTTTCTTCCAATTTTGTTTTTAAAAAATCAAGCGCATAAATAAATTAAGGCGGAAAGTAGTAATGTTGTCTGAGCAACGGATGTATGGCATCTGATCTACTACTCCTTTCTCTATGCCTTATATAGCCGCTATACAGATAGTATTTATATTGACAACTTTCAACAACAACAACAATATGTGGTTTTCATTCTAGATATACATACAAACATATTAAATTATGGCGGAAAGTATTTAAAATAGTGAAAAAAATTGTTGAAGATAATATTAAAAAACGAAAATTAACAAGAAAATATAAATAATAATAGAAAATAGTAAAAAAGAAGAAAAATCAAAATAATGCAATAAATAGCAAAAATTAAAATGTAATTCAAAATAAAAATAATTAAAAGAGTTACAATACAGAAGGACAAAAAAAAATATAAAAGAAAATACTGTAACAACATATTAAATTAAGAGAAGGCAGATAAAATATTCGTTATTTAGACTATAACACAAAGGCTTTGAATATAGTATTTTACCGTTGCGCGGGTAGCACATATTCGAGTGTTTATAATGATGTAAATACACATACACACAAAGATATTCAAATATTGAGGAAATAAAATAAAAATTAACAAAAATAATAAATTAGAATAAAATATAATAATTTTAAATTATATAATATGATAGCGCATTAAATTAAAGAAGGACTACTCAGGCAAAATAAAATTTCTTTTAACGTTTCTTTTTCAAACATTGTATTGTCTACAACATTTATTTACCCAAAAATGGCAATTCCAAGAAAAAAAATTATCTTCAAACTACTTATATTCGCAGGCAGTGCAAATATTGACAGCCTACAACAACAATAACAATTTGTGGATTTAATTCGACACATACGTACAAATGTATTCCAAAATGGCGGCAAGTATTAATAAATAGTGAAAAAAATTATTGAAAAGAAAATATAAATAAAAAAAATAATACTAAAAAGAAAAAAAATTAAATTTTGAAAATAAAAATTACAATACAGAAGAAGAAAAAACAAAATAATAATTCGAAGAATTGACTTCAATTTCACTCAATTTCGTCACTGCGAATGCCCAAGCTGTTACTTAATATTGAGTATTAGTATTGCAAGTTGATTCTACAAATAATACGAAAGTCAGGTATTAAGAATAATATAATATACTAAAAATTATGGTGAAAAGGGCAAATCAAATAAAAGCAATATTTTTTTGCTGCTCCCACAGATATTTTTTTTATTTAAATTACAAATATATTAAAGTTGATATAATATGTATGTATGTAAAAATCTCTTTCTAGTATACCATTAAAATATTTAAACTATCCGAAAATCACTGTCTTCGTTCTCCTGAGCGGTGGGGGCGGCGGCGTTGACGGCTTTGTCGGCAATGTGAATTAACGCTTGTTGTTACTGTTACTACCAGCCAATGCCAGGATTGCCATTGATGGAGATATTCAGTTCAATGCCGTGACGGCTGTCCTAGCTGTAACTTCAGTGCCTTCCATTCCGTCCAGTTTCTCGGGGGATTGTGAGGGGCTGCAGCTTCTTCGGTCTTTTTATCCTGTGCCGTTTGAGACGTTTTAACAGCCTCCTCTTTAAGCGCAGCGGCTGATATCAAAACACCGGCAGCTTTGTTGTTTGGCGCAATAACACCACCAGGTCCCACTAAGCCAGATGAGACTAGTTTCTGGAAGAGTTCATCAATTTTGATTTTATTCAGTGGTGGAAATAATGGTGTTTGTGGTGCCTGCGGTGGTGGCGGCTGGCTGCTGCCCATCATTGAACCTGGTGGTACAAATGGTGTACCACCGCTGGGTGGCATCTGCATTAGCCAGGACATTGGGGAATGTATATTGAGGTTTTTGTTATAGCGGCTATTGTTCATGTTGGGCGGTGGACCACCGCTAAAGCCCCTAATGCCCTGATGTGGCCATGTCATCGTATTTTGCTTGGTCGTCCATTTGTTAGGCTTCCAACGTCTTTCGCGCTGTGGCCTTCCACGTTGTGGCCACACCCTGTTGTCATATCTACGCGCTTCGTAATTGGAAGAGCGTGTTGTTGAGGCGTCGAAATTCGCTGGTTTACAACTCTTGGGCAAAGGTTCACCCAAATCTTTATTTTGCTTACGATAGTTCATGTTTACTCTTTATTATTGTTTATTTTTTTGTATGTTTTTTATATATATGTTTATATATAATTTTTATTTTTTATGTATGTATTTTTATTTATATATATAATTTTAATTTTTTGTTTATATATTTTTTAATATATTTATTTGTGTATTTTCTTCCAATTTTGTTTTTAAAAAATCAAGCGCATAAATAAATTAAGGCGGAAAGTAGTAATGTTGTCTGAGCAACGGATGTATGGCATCTGATCTACTACTCCTTTCTCTATGCCTTATATAGCCGCTATACAGATAGTATTTATATTGACAACTTTCAACAACAACAACAATATGTGGTTTTCATTCTAGATATACATACAAACATATTAAATTATGGCGGAAAGTATTTAAAATAGTGAAAAAAATTGTTGAAGATAATATTAAAAAACGAAAATTAACAAGAAAATATAAATAATAATAGAAAATAGTAAAAAAGAAGAAAAATCAAAATAATGCAATAAATAGCAAAAATTAAAATGTAATTCAAAATAAGAATAATAAAAAGAGTTACAATACAGAAGAACAAAAAAAAATATAAAAGAAAATACTGTAACAACATATTAAATTAAGAGAAGGCAGATAAAATAATCGATATTTAAACTATAACACAAAGGCTTTGAATATAGTATTTTACCGTTGCGCAGGTAGCACATATTCGAGTGTTTATAATGATGTAAATACACATACACACAAAGATATTCAAATATTGAGGAAATAAAATAAAAATTAACAAAAATAATAAATTAGAATAAAATATAATAATTTTAAATTATATAATATGATAGCGCATTAAATTAAAGAAGGACTACTCAGGCAAAATAAAATTTCTTTTAACGTTTCTTTTTCAAACATTGTATTGTCTACAACATTTATTTACCCAAAAATGGCAATTCCAAGAAAAAAAATTATCTTCAAATTACTTATATTCGCAGGCAGTGCAAATATTGACAGCCTACAACAACAATAACAATTTGTGGATTTAATTCGACACATACGTACAAATGTATTCCAAAATGGCGGCAAGTATTAATAAATAGTGAAAAAAATTATTGAAAAGAAAATATATAAATAAAAAAAATAATACTAAAAAGAAAAAAAATTAAATTTTGAAAATAAAAATTACAATACAGAAGAAGAAAAAAAAAAAAACAAAATAATAATTCGGAGAATTGACTTCAATTTCACTCAATTTCGTCACTGCGAATGCCCTAGCTGTTACTTAATATTGAGTATTAGTATTGCAAGTTGATTCATATTATTCATGATTTCTACAAATAATACGAAAGTCAGGTATTAAGAATAATATAATATACTAAAAATTATGGTGAAAAGGGAAAATCAAATAAAAGCAATATTTTTTTGCTGCTCCCACAGATATCTTTTTTATTTAAATTACAAATATATTAAAGTTGATATAATATGTATGTATGTAAAAATCTCTTTCTAGTATACCATTAAAATATTTAAACTATCCGAAAATCACTGTCTTCGTTCTCCTGAGCGGTGGGGGCGGCGGCGTTGACGGCTTTGTCGGCAATGTGAATTAACGCCAGTTGTTACTGTTACTACCAGCCAATGCCAGGATTGCCATTGATGGAGATATTCAGTTCAATGCTGTGACGGCTGTCCTAGCTGTAACTTCAGTGCCTTCCATTCCGTCCAGTTTCTCGGGGGATTGTGAGGGGCTGCAGCTTCTTCGGTCTTTTTATCCTGTGCCGTTTGAGACGTTTTAACAGCCTCCTCTTTAAGCGCAGCGGCTGATGTCAAAACACCGGCAGCTTTGTTGTTTGGCGCAATAACACCACCAGGTCCCACTAAGCCAGATGAGACTAGTTTCTGGAAGAGTTCATCAATTTTGATTTTATTCAGTGGCGGCAATAATGGTGTTTGTGGTGCCTGCGGTGGTGTCGGTTGGCTGCTGCCCATCATTGAACCTTGTGGTACAAATGGTGGACCACCGCTGGGTGGCATCTGCATTAGCCAGGAGATTGGGGAATGTATATTGTGGTTTTTGTTGTATTGGCTATTGTTCATGTTGGGCGGTGGACCACCGCTAAAGCCCCTAATGCCCTGATGTGGCCATGTCATCGTATTTTGCTTGGTCGTCCATTTGTTAGGCTTCCAACGTCTTTCGCGCTGTGGCCTTCCACGTTGTGGCCACACCCTGTTGTCATATCTACGCGCTTCGTAATTGGAAGAGCGTGTTGTTGAGGCGTCGAAATTCGCTGGTTTACAACTCTTGGGCAAAGGTTCACCCAAATCTTTATTTTGCTTACGATAGTTCATGTTTACTCTTTATTATTGTTTATTTTTTTGTATGTTTTTTATATATATGTTTAAATATATTTTTTATTTTTTATGTATGTATTTTTATTTATATATATAATTTTAATTTTTTGTTTATATATTTTTTAATATATTTATTTGTGTATTTTCTTCCAATTTTGTTTTTAAAAAAACAAGCGCATAAATAAATTAAGGCGGAAAGTAGTAATGTTGTCTGAGCGACGGATGTAAGGCATCTGATCTACTACTCCTTTCTCTATGCCTTATATAGCCGCTATACAGATAGTATTTATATTGACAACTTTCAACAACAACAACAATATGTGGTTTTCATTCTAGATATACATACAAACATATTAAATTATGGCGGAAAGTATTTAAAATAGTGAAAAAATTTGTTGAAGATAATATTAAAAAACGAAAATTAACAAGAAAATATAAATAATAATAGAAAATAGTAAAATAGAAGAAAAATCAAAATAATGCAAAAAACAGCAAAAATTAAAATATAATTCAAAATAAAAATAATTAAAAGAGTTACAATACAGAAGGACAAAAATAAAATATTAAGGAAAATACTGTTACATAATATGTACATATTAAATTAAGAGAAGGCAGATAAACTATTCGATATTTAGACTATAACACAAAGGCTTTGAATATAGTATTTTACCGTTGCGCGGGTAGCACATATTCGAGTGTTTATAATGATGTAAATACACATACACACAAAGATATTCAAATATTGAGGAAATAAAATAAAAATTAACAAAAATAATAAATTAGAATAAAATATAATAATTTTAAATTATATAATATGATAGCGCATTAAATTAAAGAAGGACTACTCAGGCAAAATAAAATTTCTTTTAACGTTTCTTTTTCAAACATTGTATTGTCTACAACATTTATTTACCCAAAAATGGCAATTCCAAGAAAAAAAATTATCTTCAAATTACTTATATTCGCAGGCAGTGCAAATATTGACAGCCTACAACAACAATAACAATTTGTGGATTTAATTCGACACATACGTACAAATGTATTCCAAAATGGCGGCAAGTATTAATAAATAGTGAAAAAAATTATTGAAAAGAAAATATAAATAAAAAAAAAAAAATACTAAAAAGGAAAAAAATCAAAATAAGGCAAAAAGAAAAAAAATTAAATTTTGAAAATAAAAATTACAATACAGAAGAAGAAAAAACAAAATAATAATTCGAAGAATTGACTTCAATTTCACTCAATTTCGTCACTGCGAATGCCCAAGCTGTTACTTAATATTGAGTATTAGTATTGCAGTTGATTCATATTATTTATGATTTCTACAAATAATACGAAAGTCAGGTATTAAGAATAATATAATATACTGAAAATTATGGTGAAAAGGGAAAATCAAATAAAAGCAATATTTTTTGCTGCTCCCACAGATATTTTTTTTATTTAAATTACAAATACATTAAAGTTGATATAATATGTATGTATGTAAAAATCTCTTTCTAGTATACCATTAAAATATTTAAACTATCCGAAAATCACCTGAGCGGTGGGGGCGGCGGCGTTGACGGCTTTGTCGGCAATGTGAATTAACGCCTGTTGTTACTGTTACTACCAGCCAATGCCAGGATTGCCATTGATGGAGATATTCAGTTCAATGCTGTGACGGCTGTCCTAGCTGTAACTTCAGTGCCTTCCATTCCGTCCAGTTTCTCGGGGGATTGTGAGGGGCTGCAGCTTCTTCGGTCTTTTTATCCTGTGCCGTTTGAGACGTTTTAACAGCCTCCTCTTTAAGCGCAGCGGCTGATGTCAAATCACCGGCAGCTTTGTTGTTTGGTGCAATAACACCACCAGGTCCCACTAAGCCAGATGAGACTAGTTTCTGGAAGAGTTCATCAATATTGATTTTATTCAGTGGCGGCAATAATGGTGTTTGTGGTGCCTGCGGTGGTGGCGGCTGGCTGCTGCCCATCATTGAGCCTGGTGGTACAACTGGTGTACCACCGCTGGGTGGCATCTGCATTAGCCAGGACATTGGGAAATGTATATTGTGGTTTTTGTTATAGCGGCCATTGTTCTTGTTGGGCGGTGGACCACCACTAATGCCCTGATGTGGCCATGTCATAGTATTTTGCTGGGTCGTCCATTTGTTAGGCTTCCAACGTCTTTCGCGCTGTGGCCTTCCACGTTGTGGCCACACCCTGTTGTCATATCTAGGCGCTTCGTAATTAGACGAGCGTGTTGTTGAGGCGTCGAAATTCGCTGGTTTACTCCTCTTGGGCAAAGGTTCACCCAAATCTTCATTTTGCTTACGATAGTTCATGTTTACTCTTTATTTTTGTTTATTTTTTTTTGTATGTTTTTTATATATATGTTTATATATATTTTTTATTTTTTATGTATGTGTTTTTATTTATATATATAATTTTAAATTTTTGTTTATACATTTTTTAATATATTTATTTGTGTATTTTCATCCAATTTTGTTTAAAAAAAAACAAGCGCATAAATAAATTAAGGCGGAAAGTAGTAATGTTGTCTGAGCGGCGGATGTAGGGCATCTGATCTACTACTCCTTTCTCTACGTCTTATATAACCGCTATACAGATAGTAGTTATATTGACAACTTACAACAACAACAACAATATGTGGTTTTCATTCTAGATATACATACAAACTTACTAAATTATGGTGGACATTTTTAAAATAGTGAAAAAAATTGTTGAAGATAATATTAAAAAACGAAAATTAACAAGAAAATATAAATAATAATAGAAAATAGTAAAATAGAAGAAAAATCAAAAAAATGCAAAAACAGCAAAAATTAAAATATAATTCAAAATAAAAATAATTAAAAGAGTTACAATACAGAAGGACAAAAATAAAATATTAAGGAAAATACTGTTACATAATATGTACATATTAAATTAAGAGAAGGCAGATAAACTATTCGATATTTAGACTATAACACAAAGGCTTTGAATATAGTATTTTACCGTTGCGCGGGTAGCACATATTCGAGTGTTTATAATGATGTAAATACACATACACACAAAGATATTCAAATATTGAGGAAATAAAATAAAAATTAACAAAAATAATAAATTAGAATAAAATATAATAATTTTAAATTATATAATATGATAGCGCATTAAATTAAAGAAGGACTACTCAGGCAAAATAAAATTTCTTTTAACGTTTCTTTTTCAAACATTGTATTGTCTACAACATTTATTTACCCAAAAATGGCAATTCCAAGAAAAAAAATTATCTTCAAATTACTTATATTCGCAGGCAGTGCAAATATTGACAGCCTACAACAACAATAACAATTTGTGGATTTAATTCGACACATACGTACAAATGTATTCCAAAATGGCGGCAAGTATTAATAAATAGTGAAAAAAATTATTGAAAAGAAAATATAAATAAAAAAAAAAAATACTAAAAAGGAAAAAAATCAAAATAAGGCAAAAAGAAAAAAAATTAAATTTTGAAAATAAAAATTACAATACAGAAGAAGAAAAAACAAAATAATAATTCGAAGAATTGACTTCAATTTCACTCAATTTCGTCACTGCGAATGCCCAAGCTGTTACTTAATATTGAGTATTAGTATTGCAAGTTGATTCTACAAATAATACGAAAGTCAGGTATTAAGAATAATATAATATACTAAAAATTATGGTGAAAAGGGCAAATCAAATAAAAGCAATATTTTTTTGCTGCTCCCACAGATATTTTTTTTATTTAAATTACAAATATATTAAAGTTGATATAATATGTATGTATGTAAAAATCTCTTTCTAGTATACCATTAAAATATTTAAACTATCCGAAAATCACTGTCTTCGTTCTCCTGAGCGGTGGGGCCGGCGGCGTTGACGGCTTTGTCGGCAATGTGAATTAACGCCTGTTGTTACTGTTACTACCAGCCAATGCCAGGATTGCCATTGATGGAGATATTCAGTTCAATGCTGTGACGGCTGTCCTAGCTGTAACTTCAGTCCAGTTTCTCGGGGGATTGTGAGGGGCTGCAGCTTCTTCGGTCTTTTTATCCTGTGCCGTTTGAGACGTTTTAACAGCCTCCTCTTTAAGCGCAGCGGCTGATGTCAAAACACCGGCAGCTTTGTTGTTTGGCGCAATAACACCACCAGATCCCACTAAGCCAGATGAGACTAGTTTTTGGAAGAGTTCATCAATATTGATTTTATTCAGTGGCGGCAATAATGGTGTTTGTGGTGCCTGCGGTGGTGGCGGCTGGCTGCTGCCCATCATTGAGCCTGGTGGTACAAATGGTGTACCACCGCTGGGTGGCATCTACATTAGCCAGGACATTGGGGAATGTATATTGTGGTTTTTGTTATAGCGGCTATTGTTCATGTTGGGCGGTGGACCACCGCTAAAGCCCCTAATGCCCTGATGTGGCCATGTCATCGTATTTTGCTTGGTCGTCCATTTGTTAGGCTTCCAACGTCTTTCGCGCTGTGGCCTTCCACGTTGTGGCCACACCCTGTTGTCATATCTACGCGCTTCGTAATTGGACGAGCGTGTTGTTGAGGCGTCGAAATTCGCTGGTTTACAACTCTTGGGCAAAGGTTCACCCAAATCTTTATTTTGCTTACGATAGTTCATGTTTACTCTTTATTATTGTTTATTTTTTTGTATGTTTTTTATATATATGTTTATATATAATTTTTATTTTTTATGTATGTATTTTTATTTATATATATAATTTTAATTTTTTGTTTATATATTTTTTAATATATTTATTTGTGTATTTTCTTCCAATTTTGTTTTTAAAAAATCAAGCGCATAAATAAATTAAGGCGGAAAGTAGTAATGTTGTCTGAGCAACGGATGTATGGCATCTGATCTACTACTCCTTTCTCTATGCCTTATATAGCCGCTATACAGATAGTATTTATATTGACAACTTTCAACAACAACAACAATATGTGGTTTTCATTCTAGATATACATACAAACATATTAAATTATGGCGGAAAGTATTTAAAATAGTGAAAAAAATTGTTGAAGATAATATTAAAAAACGAAAATTAACAAGAAAATATAAATAATAATAGAAAATAGTAAAAAAGAAGAAAAATCAAAATAATGCAATAAATAGCAAAAATTAAAATGTAATTCAAAATAAAAATAATTAAAAGAGTTACAATACAGAAGGACAAAAAAAAATATAAAAGAAAATACTGTAACAACATATTAAATTAAGAGAAGGCAGATAAAATATTCGTTATTTAGACTATAACACAAAGGCTTTGAATATAGTATTTTACCGTTGCGCGGGTAGCACATATTCGAGTGTTTATAATGATGTAAATACACATACACACAAAGATATTCAAATATTGAGGAAATAAAATAAAAATTAACAAAAATAATAAATTAGAATAAAATATAATAATTTTAAATTATATAATATGATAGCGCATTAAATTAAAGAAGGACTACTCAGGCAAAATAAAATTTCTTTTAACGTTTCTTTTTCAAACATTGTATTGTCTACAACATTTATTTACCCAAAAATGGCAATTCCAAGAAAAAAAATTATCTTCAAACTACTTATATTCGCAGGCAGTGCAAATATTGACAGCCTACAACAACAATAACAATTTGTGGATTTAATTCGACACATACGTACAAATGTATTCCAAAATGGCGGCAAGTATTAATAAATAGTGAAAAAAATTATTGAAAAGAAAATATAAATAAAAAAAATAATACTAAAAAGAAAAAAAATCAAATTTTGAAAATAAAAATTACAATACAGAAGAAGAAAAAACAAAATAATAATTCGAAGAATTGACTTCAATTTCACTCAATTTCGTCACTGCGAATGCCCAAGCTGTTACTTAATATTGAGTATTAGTATTGCAAGTTGATTCTACAAATAATACGAAAGTCAGGTATTAAGAATAATATAATATACTAAAAATTATGGTGAAAAGGGCAAATCAAATAAAAGCAATATTTTTTTGCTGCTCCCACAGATATTTTTTTTATTTAAATTACAAATATATTAAAGTTGATATAATATGTATGTATGTAAAAATCTCTTTCTAGTATACCATTAAAATATTTAAACTATCCGAAAATCACTGTCTTCGTTCTCCTGAGCGGTGGGGGCGGCGGCGTTGACGGCTTTGTCGGCAATGTGAATTAACGCTTGTTGTTACTGTTACTACCAGCCAATGCCAGGATTGCCATTGATGGAGATATTCAGTTCAATGCCGTGACGGCTGTCCTAGCTGTAACTTCAGTGCCTTCCATTCCGTCCAGTTTCTCGGGGGATTGTGAGGGGCTGCAGCTTCTTCGGTCTTTTTATCCTGTGCCGTTTGAGACGTTTTAACAGCCTCCTCTTTAAGCGCAGCGGCTGATATCAAAACACCGGCAGCTTTGTTGTTTGGCGCAATAACACCACCAGGTCCCACTAAGCCAGATGAGACTAGTTTCTGGAAGAGTTCATCAATTTTGATTTTATTCAGTGGTGGAAATAATGGTGTTTGTGGTGCCTGCGGTGGTGGCGGCTGGCTGCTGCCCATCATTGAACCTGGTGGTACAAATGGTGTACCACCGCTGGGTGGCATCTGCATTAGCCAGGACATTGGGGAATGTATATTGAGGTTTTTGTTATAGCGGCTATTGTTCATGTTGGGCGGTGGACCACCGCTAAAGCCCCTAATGCCCTGATGTGGCCATGTCATCGTATTTTGCTTGGTCGTCCATTTGTTAGGCTTCCAACGTCTTTCGCGCTGTGGCCTTCCACGTTGTGGCCACACCCTGTTGTCATATCTACGCGCTTCGTAATTGGAAGAGCGTGTTGTTGAGGCGTCGAAATTCGCTGGTTTACAACTCTTGGGCAAAGGTTCACCCAAATCTTTATTTTGCTTACGATAGTTCATGTTTACTCTTTATTATTGTTTATTTTTTTGTATGTTTTTTATATATATGTTTATATATAATTTTTATTTTTTATGTATGTATTTTTATTTATATATATAATTTTAATTTTTTGTTTATATATTTTTTAATATATTTATTTGTGTATTTTCTTCCAATTTTGTTTTTAAAAAATCAAGCGCATAAATAAATTAAGGCGGAAAGTAGTAATGTTGTCTGAGCAACGGATGTATGGCATCTGATCTACTACTCCTTTCTCTATGCCTTATATAGCCGCTATACAGATAGTATTTATATTGACAACTTTCAACAACAACAACAATATGTGGTTTTCATTCTAGATATACATACAAACATATTAAATTATGGCGGAAAGTATTTAAAATAGTGAAAAAAATTGTTGAAGATAATATTAAAAAACGAAAATTAACAAGAAAATATAAATAATAATAGAAAATAGTAAAAAAGAAGAAAAATCAAAATAATGCAATAAATAGCAAAAATTAAAATGTAATTCAAAATAAGAATAATAAAAAGAGTTACAATACAGAAGAACAAAAAAAAATATAAAAGAAAATACTGTAACAACATATTAAATTAAGAGAAGGCAGATAAAATAATCGATATTTAAACTATAACACAAAGGCTTTGAATATAGTATTTTACCGTTGCGCAGGTAGCACATATTCGAGTGTTTATAATGATGTAAATACACATACACACAAAGATATTCAAATATTGAGGAAATAAAATAAAAATTAACAAAAATAATAAATTAGAATAAAATATAATAATTTTAAATTATATAATATGATAGCGCATTAAATTAAAGAAGGACTACTCAGGCAAAATAAAATTTCTTTTAACGTTTCTTTTTCAAACATTGTATTGTCTACAACATTTATTTACCCAAAAATGGCAATTCCAAGAAAAAAAATTATCTTCAAATTACTTATATTCGCAGGCAGTGCAAATATTGACAGCCTACAACAACAATAACAATTTGTGGATTTAATTCGACACATACGTACAAATGTATTCCAAAATGGCGGCAAGTATTAATAAATAGTGAAAAAAATTATTGAAAAGAAAATATATAAATAAAAAAAATAATACTAAAAAGAAAAAAAATTAAATTTTGAAAATAAAAATTACAATACAGAAGAAGAAAAAAAAAAAAACAAAATAATAATTCGGAGAATTGACTTCAATTTCACTCAATTTCGTCACTGCGAATGCCCTAGCTGTTACTTAATATTGAGTATTAGTATTGCAAGTTGATTCATATTATTCATGATTTCTACAAATAATACGAAAGTCAGGTATTAAGAATAATATAATATACTAAAAATTATGGTGAAAAGGGAAAATCAAATAAAAGCAATATTTTTTTGCTGCTCCCACAGATATCTTTTTTATTTAAATTACAAATATATTAAAGTTGATATAATATGTATGTATGTAAAAATCTCTTTCTAGTATACCATTAAAATATTTAAACTATCCGAAAATCACTGTCTTCGTTCTCCTGAGCGGTGGGGGCGGCGGCGTTGACGGCTTTGTCGGCAATGTGAATTAACGCCAGTTGTTACTGTTACTACCAGCCAATGCCAGGATTGCCATTGATGGAGATATTCAGTTCAATGCTGTGACGGCTGTCCTAGCTGTAACTTCAGTGCCTTCCATTCCGTCCAGTTTCTCGGGGGATTGTGAGGGGCTGCAGCTTCTTCGGTCTTTTTATCCTGTGCCGTTTGAGACGTTTTAACAGCCTCCTCTTTAAGCGCAGCGGCTGATGTCAAAACACCGGCAGCTTTGTTGTTTGGCGCAATAACACCACCAGGTCCCACTAAGCCAGATGAGACTAGTTTCTGGAAGAGTTCATCAATTTTGATTTTATTCAGTGGCGGCAATAATGGTGTTTGTGGTGCCTGCGGTGGTGTCGGTTGGCTGCTGCCCATCATTGAACCTTGTGGTACAAATGGTGGACCACCGCTGGGTGGCATCTGCATTAGCCAGGAGATTGGGGAATGTATATTGTGGTTTTTGTTGTATTGGCTATTGTTCATGTTGGGCGGTGGACCACCGCTAAAGCCCCTAATGCCCTGATGTGGCCATGTCATCGTATTTTGCTTGGTCGTCCATTTGTTAGGCTTCCAACGTCTTTCGCGCTGTGGCCTTCCACGTTGTGGCCACACCCTGTTGTCATATCTACGCGCTTCGTAATTGGAAGAGCGTGTTGTTGAGGCGTCGAAATTCGCTGGTTTACAACTCTTGGGCAAAGGTTCACCCAAATCTTTATTTTGCTTACGATAGTTCATGTTTACTCTTTATTATTGTTTATTTTTTTGTATGTTTTTTATATATATGTTTAAATATATTTTTTATTTTTTATGTATGTATTTTTATTTATATATATAATTTTAATTTTTTGTTTATATATTTTTTAATATATTTATTTGTGTATTTTCTTCCAATTTTGTTTTTAAAAAAACAAGCGCATAAATAAATTAAGGCGGAAAGTAGTAATGTTGTCTGAGCGACGGATGTAAGGCATCTGATCTACTACTCCTTTCTCTATGCCTTATATAGCCGCTATACAGATAGTATTTATATTGACAACTTTCAACAACAACAACAATATGTGGTTTTCATTCTAGATATACATACAAACATATTAAATTATGGCGGAAAGTATTTAAAATAGTGAAAAAATTTGTTGAAGATAATATTAAAAAACGAAAATTAACAAGAAAATATAAATAATAATAGAAAATAGTAAAATAGAAGAAAAATCAAAATAATGCAAAAAACAGCAAAAATTAAAATATAATTCAAAATAAAAATAATTAAAAGAGTTACAATACAGAAGGACAAAAATAAAATATTAAGGAAAATACTGTTACATAATATGTACATATTAAATTAAGAGAAGGCAGATAAACTATTCGATATTTAGACTATAACACAAAGGCTTTGAATATAGTATTTTACCGTTGCGCGGGTAGCACATATTCGAGTGTTTATAATGATGTAAATACACATACACACAAAGATATTCAAATATTGAGGAAATAAAATAAAAATTAACAAAAATAATAAATTAGAATAAAATATAATAATTTTAAATTATATAATATGATAGCGCATTAAATTAAAGAAGGACTACTCAGGCAAAATAAAATTTCTTTTAACGTTTCTTTTTCAAACATTGTATTGTCTACAACATTTATTTACCCAAAAATGGCAATTCCAAGAAAAAAAATTATCTTCAAATTACTTATATTCGCAGGCAGTGCAAATATTGACAGCCTACAACAACAATAACAATTTGTGGATTTAATTCGACACATACGTACAAATGTATTCCAAAATGGCGGCAAGTATTAATAAATAGTGAAAAAAATTATTGAAAAGAAAATATAAATAAAAAAAAAAAAATACTAAAAAGGAAAAAAATCAAAATAAGGCAAAAAGAAAAAAAATTAAATTTTGAAAATAAAAATTACAATACAGAAGAAGAAAAAACAAAATAATAATTCGAAGAATTGACTTCAATTTCACTCAATTTCGTCACTGCGAATGCCCAAGCTGTTACTTAATATTGAGTATTAGTATTGCAGTTGATTCATATTATTTATGATTTCTACAAATAATACGAAAGTCAGGTATTAAGAATAATATAATATACTGAAAATTATGGTGAAAAGGGAAAATCAAATAAAAGCAATATTTTTTGCTGCTCCCACAGATATTTTTTTTATTTAAATTACAAATACATTAAAGTTGATATAATATGTATGTATGTAAAAATCTCTTTCTAGTATACCATTAAAATATTTAAACTATCCGAAAATCACTGTCTTCGTTCTCCTGAGCGGTGGGGGCGGCGGCGTTGACGGCTTTGTCGGCAATGTGAATTAACGCCTGTTGTTACTGTTACTACCAGCCAATGCCAGGATTGCCATTGATGGAGATATTCAGTTCAATGCTGTGACGGCTGTCCTAGCTGTAACTTCAGTGCCTTCCATTCCGTCCAGTTTCTCGGGGGATTGTGAGGGGCTGCAGCTTCTTCGGTCTTTTTATCCTGTGCCGTTTGAGACGTTTTAACAGCCTCCTCTTTAAGCGCAGCGGCTGATGTCAAATCACCGGCAGCTTTGTTGTTTGGTGCAATAACACCACCAGGTCCCACTAAGCCAGATGAGACTAGTTTCTGGAAGAGTTCATCAATATTGATTTTATTCAGTGGCGGCAATAATGGTGTTTGTGGTGCCTGCGGTGGTGGCGGCTGGCTGCTGCCCATCATTGAGCCTGGTGGTACAACTGGTGTACCACCGCTGGGTGGCATCTGCATTAGCCAGGACATTGGGAAATGTATATTGTGGTTTTTGTTATAGCGGCCATTGTTCTTGTTGGGCGGTGGACCACCACTAATGCCCTGATGTGGCCATGTCATAGTATTTTGCTGGGTCGTCCATTTGTTAGGCTTCCAACGTCTTTCGCGCTGTGGCCTTCCACGTTGTGGCCACACCCTGTTGTCATATCTAGGCGCTTCGTAATTAGACGAGCGTGTTGTTGAGGCGTCGAAATTCGCTGGTTTACTCCTCTTGGGCAAAGGTTCACCCAAATCTTCATTTTGCTTACGATAGTTCATGTTTACTCTTTATTTTTGTTTATTTTTTTTTGTATGTTTTTTATATATATGTTTATATATATTTTTTATTTTTTATGTATGTGTTTTTATTTATATATATAATTTTAAATTTTTGTTTATACATTTTTTAATATATTTATTTGTGTATTTTCATCCAATTTTGTTTAAAAAAAAACAAGCGCATAAATAAATTAAGGCGGAAAGTAGTAATGTTGTCTGAGCGGCGGATGTAGGGCATCTGATCTACTACTCCTTTCTCTACGTCTTATATAACCGCTATACAGATAGTAGTTATATTGACAACTTACAACAACAACAACAATATGTGGTTTTCATTCTAGATATACATACAAACTTACTAAATTATGGTGGACATTTTTAAAATAGTGAAAAAAATTGTTGAAGATAATATTAAAAAACGAAAATTAACAAGAAAATATAAATAATAATAGAAAATAGTAAAATAGAAGAAAAATCAAAAAAATGCAAAAACAGCAAAAATTAAAATATAATTCAAAATAAAAATAATTAAAAGAGTTACAATACAGAAGGACAAAAATAAAATATTAAGGAAAATACTGTTACATAATATGTACATATTAAATTAAGAGAAGGCAGATAAACTATTCGATATTTAGACTATAACACAAAGGCTTTGAATATAGTATTTTACCGTTGCGCGGGTAGCACATATTCGAGTGTTTATAATGATGTAAATACACATACACACAAAGATATTCAAATATTGAGGAAATAAAATAAAAATTAACAAAAATAATAAATTAGAATAAAATATAATAATTTTAAATTATATAATATGATAGCGCATTAAATTAAAGAAGGACTACTCAGGCAAAATAAAATTTCTTTTAACGTTTCTTTTTCAAACATTGTATTGTCTACAACATTTATTTACCCAAAAATGGCAATTCCAAGAAAAAAAATTATCTTCAAATTACTTATATTCGCAGGCAGTGCAAATATTGACAGCCTACAACAACAATAACAATTTGTGGATTTAATTCGACACATACGTACAAATGTATTCCAAAATGGCGGCAAGTATTAATAAATAGTGAAAAAAATTATTGAAAAGAAAATATAAATAAAAAAAAAAAATACTAAAAAGGAAAAAAATCAAAATAAGGCAAAAAGAAAAAAAATTAAATTTTGAAAATAAAAATTACAATACAGAAGAAGAAAAAACAAAATAATAATTCGAAGAATTGACTTCAATTTCACTCAATTTCGTCACTGCGAATGCCCAAGCTGTTACTTAATATTGAGTATTAGTATTGCAGTTGATTCATATTATTTATGATTTCTACAAATAATACGAAAGTCAGGTATTAAGAATAATATAATATACTGAAAATTATGGTGAAAAGGGAAAATCAAATAAAAGCAATATTTTTTGCTGCTCCCACAGATATTTTTTTTATTTAAATTACAAATACATTAAAGTTGATATAATATGTATGTATGTAAAAATCTCTTTCTAGTATACCATTAAAATATTTAAACTATCCGAAAATCACTGTCTTCGTTCTCCTGAGCGGTGGGGGCGGCGGCGTTGACGGCTTTGTCGGCAATGTGAATTAACGCCTGTTGTTACTGTTACTACCAGCCAATGCCAGGATTGCCATTGATGGAGATATTCAGTTCAATGCTGTGACGGCTGTCCTAGCTGTAACTTCAGTGCCTTCCATTCCGTCCAGTTTCTCGGGGGATTGTGAGGGGCTGCAGCTTCTTCGGTCTTTTTATCCTGTGCCGTTTGAGACGTTTTAACAGCCTCCTCTTTAAGCGCAGCGGCTGATGTCAAATCACCGGCAGCTTTGTTGTTTGGCGCAATAACACCACCAGGTCCCACTAAGCCAGATGAGACTAGTTTCTGGAAGAGTTCATCAATATTGATTTTATTCAGTGGCGGCAATAATGGTGTTTGTGGTGCCTGCGGTGGTGGCGGCTGGCTGCTGCCCATCATTGAGCCTGGTGGTACAACTGGTGTACCACCGCTGGGTGGCATCTGCATTAGCCAGGACATTGGGAAATGTATATTGTGGTTTTTGTTATAGCGGCCATTGTTCTTGTTGGGCGGTGGACCACCACTAATGCCCTGATGTGGCCATGTCATAGTATTTTGCTGGGTCGTCCATTTGTTAGGCTTCCAACGTCTTTCGCGCTGTGGCCTTCCACGTTGTGGCCACACCCTGTTGTCATATCTAGGCGCTTCGTAATTAGACGAGCGTGTTGTTGAGGCGTCGAAATTCGCTGGTTCACCCAAATCTTCATTTTGCTTACGATAGTTCATGTTTACTCTTTATTTTTGTTTATTTTTTTTTGTATGTTTTTTATATATATGTTTATATATATTTTTTATTTTTTATGTATGTGTTTTTATTTATATATATAATTTTAAATTTTTGTTTATACATTTTTTAATATATTTATTTGTGTATTTTCATCCAATTTTGTTTAAAAAAAACAAGCGCATAAATAAATTAAGGCGGAAAGTAGTAATGTTGTCTGAGCGGCGGATGTAGGGCATCTGATCTACTACTCCTTTCTCTACGTCTTATATAACCGCTATACAGATAGTAGTTATATTGACAACTTACAACAACAACAACAATATGTGGTTTTCATTCTAGATATACATACAAACTTACTAAATTATGGTGGACATTTTTAAAATAGTGAAAAAAATTGTTGAAGATAATATTAAAAAACGAAAATTAACAAGAAAATATAAATAATAATAGAAAATAGTAAAATAGAAGAAAAATCAAAAAAATGCAAAAACAGCAAAAATTAAAATATAATTCAAAATAAAAATAATTAAAAGAGTTACAATACAGAAGGACAAAAAAAAATATTAAGGAAAATACTGTTACATAATATGTACATATTAAATTAAGAGAAGGCAGATAAAATATTCGATATTTAGACTATAACACAAAGGCTTTGAATATAGTATTTTACCGTTGTGCGGGTAGCACATATTCGAGCGTTTATAATGATGTAAATACATATACACACAAAGATATTCAAATATTGAGGAAATAAAATAAAAATTAACAAAAATAATAAATTAGAATAAAATATAATAATTTTAAATTATATAATATGATAGCGCATTAAATTAAAGAAGGACTACTCAGGCAAAATAAAATTTCTTTTAACGTTTCTTTTTCAAACATTGTATTGTCTACAACATTTATTTACCCAAAAATGGCAATTCCAAGAAAAAAAAATATCTTCAAATTACTTATACTCGCAGGCAATGCAAATATTGACAGCCTACAACAACAATAACAATTTGTGGTTTTAATTCGACACATACATACAAATGTATTCCAAAATGGCGGCAAGTATTAATAAATAGTGAAAAAAATTATTGAAAAGAAAATATAAATATAAAAAATAATACTGAAAAGGAGAAAAATCAAAATAAGGCAAAAAGAAAAAAAATTAAATTTTGAAAATAAAAATTACAATACAGAAGAAGAAAAAAACAAAATAATAATTAGAAAAATGTTCTTCAATTTCACTCAATTTCGTCACTTCGAATGCCCAAGCTGTTACTTAATATTGAGTTCTAGTATTGCAGTTGATACATATTATTCATGATTTCTACAAATAATACGAAAGTCAGGTATTAATAATAATATAATATACTAAAAATTATGGTGAAAAGGGAAAATCAAATAAAAGCAATATTTTTCTGCTGCTCCCACAGATATTTTTTTTAATTTAAATTACAAACACATTAAAGTTGATATAATATGTATGTATGTAAAAATCTCTTTCTAGTATACTATTAAAATATTTAAACTATCCGAAAACCACTGTCTTCGTTCTCCTGAGCGGTGGGGGCGGCGGCGTTGACGGCTTTGTCGGCAATGTGAATTAACGCCTGTTGTTACTGTTACTACTAGCCAATGCCAGGATTGCCATTGATGGAGATATTCAGTTCAATGCTGTGACGGCTGTCCTAGCTGTAACTTCAGTGCCTTCCATTCCGTCCAGTTTCTCGGGGGATTATGAGGAGCTGCAGCTTCTTCGGTCTTTTTATCCTGTGCCGTTTGAGACGTTTTAACAGCCTCCTCTTTAAGCGCAGCGGCTGATGTCAAAACACCGGCATCTTTGTTGTTTGGCGCAATAACACCACCAGGTCCCACTAAGCCAGATGAGACTAGTTTCTGGAAGAGTTCATCAATATTGATTTTATGTAGTGGCGGCAATACTGGTGTTTGTGGTGCCTGCGGTGGTGGCGGTTGGCTGCTGCTCATCATTGAACCTTGTGGTACAAATGGTGGACCACCGCTGGGTGGCATCTGCATTAGCCAGGAGATTGGGGAATGTATATTGTGGTTTTTGTTGTAGCGGCTATTGTTCATGTTGGGCGGTGGACCACCGCTAAAGCCCCTAATACCCTGATGTGGCCATGTCATCGTATTTTGCTTGGTCGTCCATTTGTTAGGCTTCCAACGTCTCTCGCGCTGTGGCCTTCCACGTTGTGGCCACACCCTGTTGTCATATCTACGCGCTTCGTAATTGGACGAGCGTGTTGTTGAGGCGTCGAAATTCGCTGGTTTACTCCTCTTGGGCAAAGGTTCAAACAAATCTTTATTTTGCTTACGATAGTTCATGTTTATTCTTTATTATTGTTTATTTTTTTGTATGTTTTTTATATATATGTTTATATATATTTTTTATTTTTTATGTATGTATTTTTATTTATATATATAATTTTAATTTTTTGTTTATATATTTTTTAATATATTTATTTGTGTATTTTTTTCCAATTTTGTTTTAAAAAAAACAAGCGCATAAATAAATTAAGGCGGAAAGTAATAATGTTGTCTGAGCGACGGATGTATGGCATCTGATCTACTACTCCTTTCTGTACGTCTTATATAGCCGCTATACAGATAGTAGTTATATTGACAACTTACAACAACAACAACAATATGTGGTTTTCATTCTAGATATACATACAAACTTACTAAATTATGGTGGAAAGTATTGAAAAAAATTGTTGAAGATAATATTAAAAAACGAAAATTAACAAGAAAATATAAATAATAATAGAATATAGTTAAACAGAAGAAAAATCAAAATAATACAATAAAAAGCAAAAATTAAAATATAATTCAAAATAAAAATAATTAAAAGAGTTACAATACAGAAGGACAAAAAAAAAATATTAAGGAAAATACTGTTACATAATATGTACATATTAAATTAAGAGAAGGCAGATAAAATATTCGATATTTAGACTATAACACAAAGGCTTTGAATATAGTATTTTACCGTTGTGCGGGTAGCACATATTCGAACGTTTATAATGATGTAAATACATATACACACAAAGATATTCAAATATTGAGGAAATAAAATAAAAATTAACAAAAAGAATAAATTAGAATAAAATATAATAATTTTAAATTATGTAATATGAAAGCGCATTAAATTAAAGAAGGGCTACGCAGGCAAAATAAAATTCCTTTTAACGTTTCTTTTTCAAACATTGTATTGTCTACAACATATATTTACCCAAAAATGGCAATTTCAAGAAAAAAAATTATCTTCAAATTACTTATATTCGCAGGCAGTGCAAATATTGACAGCCTACAACAACAATAACAATTTGTGGGTTTAATTCTACACATACATACACATATATTCCAAAATGGCGGCAAGTATTAGAAATAGTGAAAAAAATTATTGAAAAGAAAATATAAATATAAAAAATAATACTGAAAAGGAGAAAAATCAAAATAAGGCAAAAAGAAAAAAATTAAATTTTGAAAATAAAAATTACAATACAGAAGAAGAAAAAAACAAAATAATAATTAGAAAAATGTTCTTCAATTTCACTCAATTTCGTCACTGCGAATGCCCAAGCTGTTACTTAATATTGAGTTATAGTATTGCAGTTGATTCATATTATTCATGATTTCTACAAATAATACGAAAGTCAGGTATTAATAATAATATAATATACTAAAAATTATGGTGAAAAGGGAAAATCAAATAAAAGCAATATTTTTTTGCTGCCCCCACAGATATTTTTTTTATTTTAATTACAAATATATTAAAGTTGATATAATATGTATGTATGTAAAAATCTCTTTCTAGTATACCATTAAAATATTTAAACTATCCGAAAATCACTGTCTTCGTTCTCCTGAGCGGTGGGGGCGGCGGCGTTGCCGCTTTGTCGGCAATGTGAATTAACGCCTGTTGTTACTGTTACTACTAGCCAATGCCAGGATTGCCATTGATGGAGATATTCAGTTCAATGCTGTGACGGCTGTCCTAGCTGTAATTTCAGTGCCTTCCATTCCGTCCAGTTTCTCGGGGGATTGTGAGGAGCTGCAGCTTCTTCGGTCTTTTTATCCTGTGCCGTTTGAGACGTTTTAACAGCCTCCTCTTTAAGCGCAGCGGCTGATGTCAAAACACCGGCATCTTTGTTGTTTGGCGCAATAACACCACCAGGTCCCACTAAGCCAGATGAGACTAGTTTCTGGAAGAGTTCATCAATATTGATTTTATTCAGTGGCGGCAATAACGGTGTTTGTGGTGCCTGCGGTGGTGGCGGTTGGCTGCTGCCCATCATTGAGCCTGGTGGTACAAATGGTGTACCACCGCTGGGTGGCATCTGCATTAGCCAGGACATTGGGGAATGTATATTGTGGTTTTTGTTGTATTGGCTATTGTTCATGTTGGGTGGTGGACCACCGCTAAAGCCCCTAATGCCCTGATGTGGCCATGTCATCGTATTTTGCTTGGTCGTCCATTTGTTAGGCTTCCAACGTCTCTCGCGCTGTGGCCTTCCACGTTGTGGCCACACCCTGTTGTCATATCTACGCGCTTCGTAATTGGACGAGCGTGTTGTTGAGGCGTCGAAATTCGCTGGTTTACTCCTCTTGGGCAAAGGTTCAAACAAATCTTTATTTTGCTTACGATAGTTCATGTTTATTCTTTATTATTGTTTATTTTTTTGTATGTTTTTTATATATATGTTTATATATATTTTTTATTTTTTATGTATGTATTTTTATTTATATATATAATTTTAATTTTTTGTTTATATATTTTTTAATATATTTATTTGTGTATTTTTTTCCAATTTTGTTTTAAAAAAAACAAGCGCATAAATAAATTAAGGCGGAAAGTAATAATGTTGTCTGAGCGACGGATGTATGGCATCTGATCTACTACTCCTTTCTGTACGTCTTATATAGCCGCTATACAGATAGTAGTTATATTGACAACTTACAACAACAACAACAATATGTGGTTTTCATTCTAGATATACATACAAACTTACTAAATTATGGTGGAAAGTATTGAAAAAAATTGTTGAAGATAATATTAAAAAACGAAAATTAACAAGAAAATATAAATAATAATAGAATATAGTTAAACAGAAGAAAAATCAAAATAATACAATAAAAAGCAAAAATTAAAATATAATTCAAAATAAAAATAATTAAAAGAGTTACAATACAGAAGGACAAAAAAAAAATATTAAGGAAAATACTGTTACATAATATGTACATATTAAATTAAGAGAAGGCAGATAAAATATTCGATATTTAGACTATAACACAAAGGCTTTGAATATAGTATTTTACCGTTGTGCGGGTAGCACATATTCGAGCGTTTATAATGATGTAAATACATATACACACAAAGATATTCAAATATTGAGGAAATAAAATAAAAATTAACAAAAAGAATAAATTAGAATAAAATATAATAATTTTAAATTATGTAATATGAAAGCGCATTAAATTAAAGAAGGACTACGCAGGCAAAATAAAATTCCTTTTAACGTTTCTTTTTCAAACATTGTATTGTCTACAACATATATTTACCCAAAAATGGCAATTTCAAGAAAAAAAATTATCTTCAAATTACTTATATTCGCAGGCAGTGCAAATATTGACAGCCTACAACAACAATAACAATTTGTGGGTTTAATTCTACACATACATACACATATATTCCAAAATGGCGGCAAGTATTAGAAATAGTGAAAAAAATTATTGAAAAGAAAATATAAATATAAAAAATAATACTGAAAAGGAGAAAAATCAAAATAAGGCAAAAAGAAAAAAAATTAAATTTTGAAAATAAAAATTACAATACAGAAGAAGAAAAAAACAAAATAATAATTAGAAAAATGTTCTTCAATTTCACTCAATTTCGTCACTGCGAATGCCCAAGCTGTTACTTAATATTGAGTTATAGTATTGCAGTTGATTCATATTATTCATGATTTCTACAAATAATACGAAAGTCAGGTATTAATAATAATATAATATACTAAAAATTATGGTGAAAAGGGAAAATCAAATAAAAGCAATATTTTTTTGCTGCCTCCACAGATATTTTTTTTATTTTAATTACAAATATATTAAAGTTGATATAATATGTATGTATGTAAAAATCTCTTTCTAGTATACCATTAAAATATTTAAACTATCCGAAAATCACTGTCTTCGTTCTCCTGAGCGGTGGGGGCGGCGGCGTTGCCGCTTTGTCGGCAATGTGAATTAACGCCTGTTGTTACTGTTACTACTAGCCAATGCCAGGATTGCCATTGATGGAGATATTCAGTTCAATGCTGTGACGGCTGTCCTAGCTGTAACTTCAGTGCCTTCCATTCCGTCCAGTTTCTCGGGGGATTGTGAGGAGCTGCAGCTTCTTCGGTCTTTTTATCCTGTGCCGTTTGAGACGTTTTAACAGCCTCCTCTTTAAGCGCAGCGGCTGATGTCAAAACACCGGCAGCTTTGTTGTTTGGCGCAATAACACCACCAGGTCCCACTAAGCCAGATGAGACTAGTTTCTGGAAGAGTTCATCAATATTGATTTTATTCAGTGGCGGCAATAACGGTGTTTGTGGTGCCTGCGGTGGTGGCGGTTGGCTGCTGCCCATCATTGAGCCTGGTGGTACAAATGGTGTACCACCGCTGGGTGGCATCTGCATTAGCCAGGACATTGGGGAATGTATATTGTGGTTTTTGTTGTATTGGCTATTGTTCATGTTGGGCGGTGGACCACCGCTAAAGCCCCTAATGCCCTGATGTGGCCATGTCATCGTATTTTGCTTGGTCGTCCATTTGTTAGGCTTCCAACAAATCGCGCTGGGCAAAGGTTCACCCAAATCTTCATTTTGCTTACGATAGTTCATGTTTACTCTTTATTATTGTTAATTTTTTTGTAAGTTTTATATATATATATTTATATATATATTTTATTTTTTATGTATGTATTTTTATTTATATATATAATTTTAATTTTTTGTTTATATAATTTTTAATATATTTATTTGTGTATTTTCTTCCAATTTTGTTTTAAAAAAAACAAGCGCATAAATAAATTAAGGCGGAAAGTAGTAATGTTGTCTGAGCGGCGGATGTAGGGCATCTGATCTACTACTCCTTTCTCTACGTCTTATATAGCCGCTATACAGATAGTAGTTATATTGACAACTTACAACAACAACAACAATATAAGGTTTTCATTCTAGATATACATACAAACTTACTAAATTATGGTGGAAAGTATTTAAAATAGTGAAAAAAATTATTGAAAATAATATTAAAAAACGAAAATTAACAAGAAAATATAAATAATAATAGAAAATAGTTAAACAGAAGAAAAATCAAAATAATACAATAAAAAGCAAAAATTAAAATATAATTCAAAATAAAAATAATTAAAGGAGTTACAATACAGAAGGACAAAAAAAAAATATAAAATAAAATACTGTAACAACAAATATTGAGGAAATAAAATAAAAATTAACAAAAATAATAAATTAGAATAAAATATAATAATTTTAAATTATATAATATGAAAGCGCATTAAATTAAAGAAGGACTACGCAGGCAAAATAAAATTCCTTTTAACGTTTCTTTTTCAAACATTGTATTGTCTACAACATATATTTACCCAAAAATGGCAATTTCAAGAAAAAAAATTATCTTCAAATTACTTATATTCGCAGGCAGTGCAAATATTGACAGCCTACAACAACAATAACAATTTGTGGGTTTAATTCTACACATACATACACATATATTCCAAAATGGCGGCAAGTATTAGAAATAGTGAAAAAAATTATTGAAAAGAAAATATAAATATAAAAAATAATACTAAAAATGAGAAAAATTTTGAAAATAAAAATTACAATATAGAAGAAGAAAAAACTAAATAATAATTCGAAAAATTTACTTCAATTTCACTTAATTTCGTCACTGCGAATGCCCAAGCTGTTACTTAATATTGAGTTATAGTATTGCAGTTGATTCATATTATTCATGATTTCTACAAATAATACGAAAGTCAGGTATTAATAATAATATAATATACTAAAAATTATGGTGAAAAGGGAAAATCAAATAAAAGCAATATTTTTTTGCTGCCCCCACAGATATTTTTTTTATTTTAATTACAAATATATTAAAGTTGATATAATATGTATGTATGTAAAAATCTCTTTCTAGTATACAATTAAAATATTTAAACTATCCGAAAATCACTGTCTTCGTTCTCCTGAGCGGTGGGGGCGGCGGCGTTGCCGCTTTGTCGGCAATGTGAATTAACGCCTGTTGTTACTGTTACTACTAGCCAATGTCAGGATTGCCATTGATGGAGATATTCAGTTCAATGCTGTGACGGCTGTCCTAGCTGTAACTTCAGTGCCTTCCATTCCGTCCAGTTTCTCGGGGGATTGTGAGGAGCTGCAGCTTCTTCGGTCTTTTTATCCTGTGCCGTTTGAGACGTTTTAACAGCCTCCTCTTTAAGCGCAGCGGCTGATGTCAAAACACCGGCAGCTTTGTTGTTTGGCGCAATAACACCACCAGGTCCCACTAAGCCAGATGAGACTAGTTTCTGGAAGAGTTCATCAATATTGATTTTATTCAGTGGCGGCAATAACGGTGTTTGTGGTGCCTGCGGTGGTGGCGGTTGGCTGCTGCCCATCATTGAGCCTGGTGGTACAAATGGTGTACCACCGCTGGGTGGCATCTGCATTAGCCAGGACATTGGGGAATGTATATTGTGGTTTTTGTTGTATTGGCTATTGTTCATGTTGGGCGGTGGACCACCGCTAAAGCCCCTAATGCCCTGATGTGGCCATGTCATCGTATTTTGCTTGGTCGTCCATTTGTTAGGCTTCCAACGTCTTTCGCGCTGTGGCCTTCCACGTTGTGGCCACACCCTGTTGTCATATCTACGCGCTTCGTAATTGGACGAGCGTGTTGTTGAGGCGTCGAAATTCGCTGGCTTACTCCTCTTGGGCAAAGGTTCACCCAAATCTTCATTTTGCTTACGATAGTTCATGTTTACTCTTTATTATTGTTAATTTTTTTGTAAGTTTTATATATATATATTTATATATATATTTTATTTTTTATGTATGTATTTTTATTTATATATATAATTTTAATTTTTTGTTTATATATTTTTTAATATATTTATTTGTGTATTTTTTTCCAATTTTGTTTAAAAAAAAAACAAGCGCATAAATAAATTAAGGCGGAAAGTAGTAATGTTGTCTGAGCGGCGGATGTAGGGCATCTGATCTACTACTCCTTTCTCTACGTCTTATATAGCCGCTATACAGATAGTAGTTATATTGACAACTTACAACAACAACAACAATATGTGGTTTTCATTCTAGATATACATACAAACTTACTAAATTATGGTGGAAAGTATTTAAAATAGTGAAAAAAATTATTGAAAATAATATTAAAAAACGAAAATTAACAAGAAAATATAAATAATAATAGAAAATAGTTAAACAGAAGAAAAATCAAAATAATACAATAAAAAGCAAAAATTAAAATATAATTCAAAATAAAAATAATTAAAGGAGTTACAATACAGAAGGACAAAAAAAAATATAAAATAAAATACTGTAACAACAAATATTGAGGAAATAAAATAAAAATTAACAAAAATAATAAATTAGAATAAAATATAATAATTTTAAATTATATAATATGAAAGCGCATTAAATTAAAGAAGGACTACGCAGGCAAAATAAAATTCCTTTTAACGTTTCTTTTTCAAACATTGTATTGTCTACAACATTAATTTACCCAAAAATGACAATTCCAAGAAAAAAAGTATCTTCAAATTACTTATATTCGCAGGCAGTGCAAATATTGACAGCCTACAACAACAATAACAATTTGTGGGTTTAATTCTACACATACATACACATATATTCCAAAATGGCGGCAAGTATTAGAAATAGTGAAAAAAATTATTGAAAAGAAAATATAAATATAAAAAATAATACTAAAAAGGAGAAAAATCAAAATAAGGCAAAAAGAAAAAAATTAAATTTTGAAAATACAAATTACAATACAGAAGAAGAAAAAAAACAAAATAATAATTCGAAAAATTTACTTCAATTTCACTCAATTTCGTCACTGCGAATGCCCAAGCTGTTACTTAATATTGAGTTATAGTATTGCAGTTGATTCATATTATTCATGATTTCTACAAATAATACGAAAGTCAGGTATTAATAATAATATAATATACTAAAAATTATGGTGAAAAGGGAAAATCAAATAAAAGCAATATTTTTTTGCTGCCCCCACATATATTTTTTTATTTAAATTACAAATATATTAAAGTTGATATAATATGTATGTATGTAAAAATCTCTTTCTAGTATACCATTAAAATATTTAAACTATCCGAAAATCACTGTCTTCGTTCTCCTGAGCGGTGGGGGCGGCGGCGTTGCCGCTTTGTCGGCAATGTGAATTAACGCCTGTTGTTACTGTTACTACTAGCCAATGCCAGGATTGCCATTGATGGAGACATTCAGTTCAATGCTGTGACGGCTGTCCTAGCTGTAACTTCAGTGCCTTCCATTCCGTCCAGTTTCTCGGGGGATTGTGAGGAGCTGCAGCTTCTTCGGTCTTTTTATCCTGTGCCGTTTGAGACGTTTTAACAGCCTCCTCTTTAAGCGCAGCGGCTGATGTCAAAACACCGGCAGCTTTGTTGTTTGGCGCAATAACACCACCAGGTCCCACTAAGCCAGATGAGACTAGTTTCTAGAAGAGTTCATCAATATTGATTTTATTCAGTGGCGGCAATAACGGTGTTTGTGGTGCCTGCGGTGGTGGCGGTTGGCTGCTGCCCATCATTGAGCCTGGTGGTACAAATGGTGGACCACCGCTGGGTGACATCTGCATTAGCCAGAACATTGGGGAATGTATATTGTGGTTCTTGTTGTATTGGCTATTGTTCATGTTGGGCGGTGGACCACCGCTAAAGCCCCTAATGCCCTGATGTGGCCATGTCATCGTATTTTGCTTGGTCGTCCATTTGTTAGGCTTCCAACGTCTTTCGCGCTGTGGCCTTCCACGTTGTGGCCACACCCTGTTGTCATATCTACGCGCTTCGTAATTGGACGAGCGTGTTGTTGAGGCGTCGAAATTCGCTGGTTTACTCCTCTTGGGCAAAGGTTCACCCAAATCTTCATTTTGCTTACGATAGTTCATGTTTACTCTTTATTATTGTTAATTTTTTTGTATGTTTTTTATATATATATTTATATATATATTTTATTTTTTATGTATGTATTTTTATTTATATATATAATTTTAATTTTTTGTTTATATAATTTTTAATATATTGTATTTATTTGTGTATTTTCTTCCAATATTGTTTTTAAAAAAACAAGCGCATAAATAAATTAAGGCGGAAAGTAGTAATGTTGTCTGAGCGACGGATGTAAGGCATCTGATCTACTACTCCTTTCTCTATGCCTTATATAGCCGCTATACAGATAGTATTTATATTGACAACTTTCAACAACAACAACAATATGTGGTTTTCATTCTAGATATACATACAAACATATTAAATTATGGCGGAAACTATTTAAAATAGTGAAAAAATTTGTTGAAGATAATATTAAAAAACGAAAATTAACAAGAAAATATAAATAATAATAGAAAGTAGTAAAATAGAAGAAAAATCAAAATAATGCAAAAAATAGCAAAAATTAAAATATAATTCAAAATAAAAATAATTAAAAGAGTTACAATACAGAAGGACAAAAAAATATAAAAGAAAATACTGTAACAACATATTTAATTAAGAATAGGCAGATAAAATATTCGATATTTAGACTATAACACAAAGGCTTTGAATATAGTATTTTACCATTGTGCGGGTAGCACATATACGAGCGTTTATAATGATGTAAATACTTATACACACAAAGATATTGAAATATTGAGGAAATAAAATAAAAATTAAAAAAAATAATAAATTAGAATAAAATATAATAATTTTAAATTATATCAGTGCAAATATTGACAGCCAACAACAACAATAACAATTTGTGGTTTTAATTATTATTAATTTATTGAGCCAGTCTCGTTTATATTTGAGCAGAAGGTACATACAAATGTATTCCAAAATGGCGGCAAGTATTAGAAATAGTGAAAAAAAGACCCCAAGTCTAAGGCCTTGAAGCCTTCACAGCAACAACAACAACAATAACATCATCATCATCAACAACAACAACAATAGCAACAACAACAATAACAACAACAACAACAGCAGCAGCAACAACAACAACAACAACAACACTAACACCAACACCAACAACAACATCAACAACAACACTAACACCAACAACAGCAACAACCATAACAACAACAAGTTATCTACACATATATATATATATAAAGGGTGGTTAAATTTTCAAGGGCCGATGTTGATTTGGAATAAAACACAAACTATTTAGGAAATTATTGAAATTTTATTTTATTATGATATATTGGTATTACTCAATTATGTATGTAACAAAATATCGGCCAAATGAGCGCCGCGACCTCGGCGGCACACCTCCATACGATGGTCCAAATTTTCGATGACGCTGAGGCATAATGGAGTTTCTATGCCGTTAATGTGCCGAATTATCTCATCCTTTAGCTCTTGAATTGTTGCTGGCTTATCGACGTACACCTTTTCTTTCAAATAACCCCAGAGAAAAAAGTCCAACGGTGTCAAATCACATGATCTTGGGGGCCAATTGACATCGCCATTACGCGAGATAACACGGCCATTGAATTTGTTGCGCAAAAGAGCCATTGTTTCGTTAGCTGTGTGGCAAGTGGCACCGTCCTGCTGAAACCACATATCGTCCACATCCATATCTTCCAATTGTGGCCATAAAAAATTCGTTATCATCTCACGATAGCGAACACCATTCACAGTAACTGCCTGACCGGCCTCATTTTGGAAAAAATACGGCCCGATGATGCCGCCAGCCCATAAACCGCACCAAACAGTCACTCTTTGTGGGTGCATTGGTTTTTCGACAATCACTCTTGGATTCGCACTCGCCCAAATGCGGCAATTCTGTTTATTGACGAATCCACTGAGGTGAAAATGTGCCTCATCACTGAAGATGATTTTCTTCGAAAATTTTCTTAATAAGTCTGGATAACTTTAACACGTTGTTGGATTGTGTATCTCTCCATGGTTCAAATTGAGTAAGTCTGAAATAGAGAAATGTCAAATTAAATTCGGAAAAAAACTTGGCGCTTAGGTGTGGTTCACATTCAACATCGGCCCTTACAATTTAACCACCCTTTATATATAAGTGAACAGTACAGACGCTGTAAATGACGTTCCCACGCGCAGTATAAATTCCGCTGACGATATGTCTAAGAAGTTAGCATATCATATTGCGCAACTCCAAAATGCAGGTAATTCACGTGTCAAGTGCATGTGAGGAACGAATATGGCAAGCTTAGCTTAAGATAAATATGTAATGTTAGTTTAAGTTGAATTTTGGACTTCAATAAAACAAGACGTGCGTAGCACGAAGAAATATATTTTTTTCGATTTCTTTACGAAATAAAAATTAACTGGCGCCCAACGTGGGGCCAGCGCGTTCGAAAAGTGATAAAAACCTGAAAACTAAAAAGTAAGGTACCGCGAGTGATAAAAAAAAAACCGAAAATCAAAAAGTAGGGTACCGCGAGTGTAAAGATCTGAAAATAAAAAGTAAGATCCAACGCGGGAACGACCGGACACTTTGAGGCAGGAGGATCGCTCAACAGTGTGGACAAGGACCCTCAGTACAATTTGGAAAAGGACTATTCCAAATCCACCAACACCGCGAATCCCCAGCGCTGGCCAGAAGACTGGAAGAATTTAGAGTAAGAATTATTATTAGAAAATAAGTAAAATTTTTCTTTTGATTATTCTTAAAAATTGAAGTGTATTTTGAATTCTTATTAAAAATTTAAGTGTTATAAAAAAGGAATTTTAACAATAACGTAAAATATTAAAAGGAGAAGTGAACATATTTAAAAAAAAAAAAAAAAAAAAAAAAAAAAAAAAAACAAAAACTCTATTATTAAAGATTTAAATACTATAAAAAGAAATGTTAACAAGTAAAAAAGAAGTAAACAAATTTTTCTAATAATATTGATTGAAAAAGGAATTTTATTAAAGATTTAAATACTATAAAAAGAAATGTTAACAAGTAAAAAAAGAAGTAAACAAATTTTTCTAATAATATTGATTGAAGAAAGGAATTTTTAAACTATAATTATATAAAAAAATGGAGGAAGACTTAGTGAACCAATTAAATCAAATTAGGCTAAATGATATCGCAACCGGTGAGCCGCGTACTTCCCCAACGCAATCCACACCAATTAGTAATGAATTAATACGTGAAATAGCGCAACAAGTAGTGAGCCACATGGCTAGTAACCCTGACTTAGAGACTAGAGATTACCGTATGACAGCGAATGCCAATAACGTGAACGAACTTGACCGAATACCCGACATGGTTAAATGTTTAAGGGAATTTTCAGGACAACGCGGAGAATTTAATTCTTGGCGAAAATCAGTAGATAGAATTCTCGAAGTTTACAGCAACTTCCGAAATACCCCAAGATATTTTGCAATCCTACACACAATAAGACACAAGATAGTCGGTGAGGCCGACACAGCCCTCGAGTCCTATCGAACTCCGCTAGACTGGACCCAAATTAAAAAATGTCTGATGCTACACTATTCAGACAAACGTGACATTGGTACACTTGAATACCAACTGACTACTCTAGCCCAACGCCAAGACAATATCCCCACTTTTTATCAAAAAGTCTACCAACACTTGTCACTAATATTAGACAAAATTGCATGTCTCGATATAAACGAAGAGTCGATTAGAGCCATGACACAATCATATCGCGAAAAGGCTCTAGATACCTTCATCCGGGGACTTAATGGAGACTTACCCCGTTTGTTAAGTATAAGAGAACCAACATCCTTACCCCAAGCATTGCATTTATGCCAGAAATTAGACAATATGTCTTATAGGATGCATCATGCGCATAATTTAAATAGATCCAATAATCCACCTCCACGACCTCCACGATTTAATTCTAGACCATTCTACCCAGAGTTAACCTATTTTCCTGCATCAAGACAACATCCCCCTGTAAGGAATTCATTCAATCAACCATACAATCGTTACCCCCAAAATACCCATTCATTTCAAAATTATCGTGCTCAACAACAGTCTACTTCGCCCAATAACTACAATTATAATTATCCCCAACATAACCAAAGATTTGGCGCGAATCCTCCAAGATTCGGCAATCAACACAACAATAGACCAAATTTACCTCCAAAACCGCCTGTGCCTATGGAAGTGGACAGTTCCATACACACAAGGAATATCAATTATCAAAACAGACCTAACAACAATTACAATACACAGAAACGACCCCTTTCTTCACAATTTCAACCACCGAATAAAATACAAAGAAATTTCTATTCGGAGACGGAACCGAATTCCGATTACCAAATACAAACAGACCCAAATCAAATTTTTTCAAACAACCATGAACAACAACAGGACGAACAAAACAGCTATGAATCTGACCATATCCATTTTTTAGACTAACGCCGTCTTCACTACCTTATTATGAATTTATAGCAAAGAGTGGAGACGCCTTAGACTTTCTTATAGACACAGGATCTAATAAAAATTATATTCAATCTACTAGAATCAGAAATCCTATCCCAAATGAAAAATCATTTAAAGTTAAATCAGTTGCTGGATCCATCGAAGTTACCCATCATACTTTTGTAGATATATTTGGACCTAGCGTAGGAAAAATAAAATTTTTCATCCTGCCAACTTTGAAATCGTTCCACGGAATAGTAGGCAACGATACCCTGAAACAACTTCAAGCCATTATCCATACCGATAAAAACATTATGACTATTTATCCCAATATAAAAGTTCAATTAAAACAACGGCCGTCACAGGAAGTAAACAATGCCGAATTAGAATTACCCCATCTCTCCAGCGAACAAAGATATAAAATAAATAAAATTATTAAAAAATGCCCCAATTTATTCGCTGACCCCGACGAAAAGCTCACCTACACCACAAAGGTAAAGGGAGAAATTAGGACAGTTAATGAAAATCCTGTATATTCCAGGCCATATCCTTACCCTATGGCTCTAAAAGAAGAAATCGAACGGCAAATCGAGGAACTCCTCTCAAATGGGATAATAAGACAATCGAAATCCCCTTATAACTCTCCTGTGTGGATAGTCGATAAGAAAATGGATGCTTCCGGCGAAAAGAAGTATCGAATGGTTATCGACTACAGAAAATTAAATTCAATAACTATACCGGACAGATATCCGATTCCGGAGATCAATGAAGTTCTTTCGAATCTAGGCCATAATAAATTATTTACGGTAATAGATCTGAAAAGTGGTTTTCATCAAATACCACTTCGTGAAGTAGATATAGAGAAAACGGCATTTTCCGTAAATAATGGGAAATATGAATTCTTACGATTACCCTTTGGACTTAAAAACGCTCCTTCCACCTTTCAAAGAGCTTTAGACGATATCCTTCGCCAACATATAGGAATTCGTTGTTACGTATACATTGACGATGTCATAATATTTGGGAAGAATGAGGAAGAACATTTAGAAAACCTAGAAATGGTTTTCCAAACTTTAGAAAAGGCTAACATGAAAATACAACTAGATAAATGCGAATTCGCAAAGAAGGAAGTAGAATTTTTAGGATATGTAATCAGCTCTGAAGGAATAAAAACAAACCCCAAAAAAGTAGAAGCTATAGCTCAATTTCCAGTCCCCCGTAACATAAAAGAATTAAGGTCTTTTCTAGGAATGTCAGGATATTATAGAAGATTTATTCAGGATTATTCTAAGTTAGCAAAGCCTCTGACGACACTACTTCGAGGAGAAGCGGGAAACGTTCCCAAAAATAAATCTAAAAAAATGGAAATATTACTAAATGGAGATGCATTAAAAGCATTTAATAAAATTAAAAATACGTTGATATCCAAGGACATAGTACTTTCACATCCAAACTTCGAAAAAGATTTCGTGCTAACTACTGACGCCTCCGATTATGCAATAGGTGGTGTATTGTCACAGGATAATAAACCAATTTCCTTTATATCTAGAACCCTGAACAAGACAGAGGAAAATTACGCTACAAATGAAAAGGAAATGCTCTCAATAATTTGGGCTTTAAACACTTTACGAAGTTATTTGTATGGGTCAAAGAAAGTAAAAATAATAACCGATCACCAACCGCTTACCTATGCTCTTAGCACTAAAAATGCCAATAGTAAGATGAAGCGTTGGAAAGCGATACTTGAGGAATATAATCATGAATTAATTTACCAACCCGGAAAGTCAAATGTTGTAGCCGATGCGCTATCAAGGATATCACCTGAAGTAAATTCACTTACTCCCACCATCCATAGCGATGATAGTTCAAGCCATAACTTAATACCCTGTACAGAAGTACCGATAAATGTCTTTAAGAATCAAATTTTTCTTAAACAAGAAGAAATATCCTCTTACCAATTTAAAATAGTTTACCCAACAGTGCATCGACACATAATTTGTGAACCCAACTATAATGAACAAAATATCATAGCACTTTTTAAAAGGTACTTAAATCCGTCCGTTGTTAATGGAATTCATACTGATGAAAGAACCATGGGTATTATTCAAAGTATCTACCCTCAACACTTTAGTAACTACAAATGCAGATACACGCAAAAACTTGTAGAAGATATTAATTGTGAACATGAACAGGAAAATATAATAGTAGAAGAGCATTCAAGAGCCCATAGAAATGCGATAGAAAATAAAGCACAAATTCTTGAAAAATTTTACTTCCCCGGTATGGCAAATAAAATAAAACGAATAATAACTAATTGTGCTATATGCAAAGAGAATAAATACGAAAGACACCCGAATCAACCAGTTTTAGCACAAACCCCATTACCCACATTCCCAGGACATACAGTACATATCGATATTTATCTAACTGAAGGAAAAATAATCATGACTGCATTGGACAAATTTAGCAAATATGCTTTAACAAAAATATTAAAGAGTAGAGCAATAGAAGACGTTAGGGGACCATTAAGGGATATAATATTTTTCTTTGGGGTACCAAAATTAATAGTAATGGACAATGAACCAGCTCTTAACTCAGCCTCAATTAAATTCATGTTAAAAGATGAACTACGAATAGAAGTTTACACCACGCCTCCTTACAAAAGTCAAGCTAATGGACAAGTGGAGAGATTCCACTCCACGTTAACAGAAATAATGCGCTGTATCAAAGAAAACGGAGGGCATAGAAATTTCGATGAATTATTAGAAAGAGCAGTGTCGGAGTATAACCATACAATCCACTCCGTCACTCGGAAAAAACCAGTTGACATATTTTTTAGTAGAAACGTAACATTTACTCCTGAAGATATTGAAAAAACTAGACAAGATAATTTACAAAAATTAGCAGCAAAGCAGAGGAAGGATATTGATTACCATAACAAAACCAGACAAGCCATCAAAACATATCTCCCAGGACAAACTATTTACGTTAAAAAAAATAGAAGATTAGGTACTAAGTTAAGTAAACCTTATGGTAAAGAAATAGTTAAGGAAGATAGGAATAGTACAGTCCTGACAGAGAAGGGACAAATTATTCATAAGAGTAGGATACGAAATTAAATAAAAAATACAAATAACATTTTTACCTTTACAGGACAAAGATGACAATTTTTATAGGACAAATACTTTTGATAATAAAATTATTAATGTCTTGTCATTGCGAGACACAAATTTTGGATTACAGCAATTCCCAAATAATCGCAGTCGATATGGGAATTGCCCTTCTTCAAACCGGTACATTCAAACTGATACATTCTATTAACCTCGACCAATACGAAGACGCAATTACTGACATAGAAGCAACAACAAAAAACTACATAACACCTAAGGACAATGCTTACCCCTTTCTTAAACATGATATCGACCTGCTAAAGTCCATACTTTATAGACTTAAACCTAGACAAAAACGATCATTGAATATTCTTGGGACTGCTTGGAAGTGGTTAGCAGGCTCACCTGATCATGACGATTTTCAACTGATATCCGACCAGAATAAAAACCTATTGGCTAATAATGACAAGCAGGTAGTAATCAATAGATTAACAATTGACCGGTTAAATGAAATTTCAAAGATTACCAATACTCTTCTAAATACAGTTCAATCAAGTGAAATTGCAAAAAAAGAAATAATAAAAAATTTAGAACGTAAATTGAAAGTTATCAAAGAAGAATTAATTCAGATAGATTACTCAATACAATGGGCCAAAGCAGGCATTATCAACTCATTCATTTTATCAACTTTTGAAGTCAATCTTACGAGAAATATTTTTGAAGAACAAAAAATGCCTTTCATCAATCTAATAGAAGCTTTAGAATTTACTAATGTAAAAATCGCTTCAAATCAATCAACATTGTTATACATTGTATCATTACCATTAACAGAAAAAGAAAACTGTCATAAAATTTTGTTAAAACCTGTAAAGATAAAAAATATTAGCATTAAGTTAGAATTTGGAACCATAATATTATGTAAAAACGAAATATTAGGAATTAAGGATGATTGTACTAGTTTTAATGGAATATCTATTTGTAAGTCATCAAATTTTGTCAATATCACTAGTTCTATTTGCATTCCTAAGTTAATAAAAAGCTTGCCATCAACATGCACCACCAACAACAACCAACATTTGCCAACCATAGAAGAAATTACATCCAACATTCTGTTACTTAACGATTACAAGGGAGAAGTAACAATAGACAATAGATCTATGACACTTCAAGGAACCTTCCTGATTCACCATAGCAATTCCACCATCATTGTACAAAATCAGATAATTAGAAGCAGTCAGCTATCTACAGCTAGACCATTACCTGCAATAGCACAAACGTCAAACACAACCAATATATTTAAAGAAGCATTATCTTTACAGATGCTGAAAGAATTGCACATTACCAATACCGAGCAATTGAGAGAAATCAAATATAAATACGGTGCTAGTTTGGCAACAAATTTTATCATTTTCGCGATTGTCCTCAGTTTATTATCATATAAAATTTACATTTCGAGAAAAAAATGTAAAATAATCATACAAACAAAAAATAAAATAGAACATGATAATACCGGCATTCCAAATTACAACAGTGAGGACACTGCTGAACTTAAAGGGGGAAGAGTGAACAGTACAGACGCTGTAAATGACGTTCCCACGCGCAGTATAAATTCCGCTGACGATATGTCTAAGAAGTTAGCATATCATATTGCGCAACTCCAAAATGCAGGTAATTCACGTGTCAAGTGCATGTGAGGAACGAATATGGCAAGCTTAGCTTAAGATAAATATGTAATGTTAGTTTAAGTTGAATTTTGGACTTCAATAAAACAAGACGTGCGTAGCACGAAGAAATATATTTTTTTCGATTTCTTTACGAAATAAAAATTAACTTATATATATAGAGTTAATACATACATACATACATTGAAGTACATATACTTATAATTAATTAAATATATATAGATATACATATATTAATATAAATGTACATATATATACATAGATATAGATATATATATACAATACGTATGAATATAAAATATGAATTTTAAATATTTGAACTAAGCAAGCATTAAGCACAGCAAGCCGTCGCTGTTAAGTAGGGCAAAGAAGAATAGGCGATAGGCCTACCAACAACGTAATGCGTAACTGTCCACCTGCAGGCAGAGTTTAGTATAAAAAGGGCAGCATCAGCAGTGATCAGACACTTCTGTTTGTGCTGTCGTAGCTAGAGTATATGGTGTGACGTGCAAACGCTACCAATAGGAGTAAATAGAAATATATGGTGTGACGTGAAAACGCTGCCAATAGAATTATATGGTGAGTCGTGAAAACGCTGCCAGTACGATACAATTAAGATATACGGTGTGACGTGAAAACGCTGCCAGTACGATACAACTAAGATATATGGTGTGTCGTGAAAACGCTGCCAGTAGAAAATATAGAAAATAAAGATAAGTGTGTAACATTAGAACCACTCGTGTTGTCCTTTACTTTCCTCTTTTGGAATCAAAATTATAGGAGAGACCCATAATCCGGCTGAGTGATAGCCCAGCTATAGACCGGAGAACCGGGTTCGTTACAACTGGCGCCCAACGTGAAGCCCTTATAAATTGAGGAAAATAAGGGTCAAGTATTAAGGACCAAAAGTGAAGTGTAGTGTAGTGAAGTAGGAAACACGAGTGCACACGAGTACGAGTGACAGTGACACAAAATATATTGTATATAAAAGTGATAGAGACACAAGTGCGAGGCACAATAACATTGAAAAAAGAGAAAACGTAGAAAATAAAATATACAGATATAATGGTAAAAGTAAATTGGGTTTATTACCTCAACAAGGAGGAACTCGTACAATACGCGACCGAATTCGGCTTGTCGAATAAAGGCACCGTCGACGAATTAAGAAAACGCCTTGCTACATTCCTACAGGAGGAGGGTGAAAACGAGAGTCTGCGTGATCGGGTCACAGACTTATCATTAAGGCACGCGAAAGTGTTAGTATCCGCATACACACCGGCACCGAAGCAGAAGGAATCGCTGCAGTTGCCGCAGGTACAGCAACCAAGTAACGACAACAGTACGGGAATGTCACCTCGTATGGTAGAGGCGTATACCCACGTCTACCCACAGTTGTCCAACTAATCAGTGATGGATCGTGTACGTAATTGGAGTGTGAGATACGACGGCGGCAAGGACCCACTGGGTTTCATCGAACGCGTCGAGGAACTAGCACACGGCTACGAAGTCGAATTAAACGCACTCCCGAGAGCTTCACCGGAGCTGCTCAAGGATAGAGCCTTAGTATGGCTTCGAAATAACCACGGGCAATGGCAAGACTGGGAAACCTTCAAACGGGACTTCCTAAAGTTTTTCTTAAATTCTCGTTATTTTGAACGGCTGGATGACGAAATCAGGCAACGTGTGCAACGTCCAAAAGAAGAATTTAAAGATTATGTACTCGCTCTCCAAGGGTTAATGAGACATTCGGAGTACACACCTACACAAAAGCTCAGACGGATATACCGGAATTGCAGAAGCGAATACCAGCTGTACATAAAAGAGTGTGAGTTCCGTACCCTAACCGAACTAGTAAGTCTGGCCGAGGACTATGAAAACATCATGCGAGAAAGAGAACCATCGAGAGCTGCGGTTAGAACAATGCCACCCAGAAGAAATGAAGAGCGTAACTATACGATTAGAGAAGAACAGCGTCGAGAAAATTACACTCTACCAGTTCAACATTACGAGTATGCACCCACAAGAGAGGCGCCGACGCCACGACCACACCAGATGAACCAGCAGCCTAGAAGCGAGGAACCCAGCCGAATAAACCCACGAACGGCGTGTAGACGATGTGGCGAGAATGGGCACTTCGCCTATGAGTGCTAGAACGCCATTCAACAGTTCTTCTGGACATGCGGGCGGAGAAACATCCGAACGCAAGAATGCTGCCGCGCGGGCCCGGGAAACGGCCAGCGGCCCCATCCACAAGCATCGCAACCTCGCAACCGAAACAACCATGCTTGAAGCAAACCGGAGGGCGCATATTCGCCACAGCAGCCGTAGGGAGAAAACCCGTGCTAGCGACAATCGATACTGGAGCAACTCCAAGCTTCATCAGCAAGAAGGTGGCAGAATCGCTAAAAGTGGGACCGACAAGAAGAGTGTTCAAGAAGGTGGTGATGGGAGATGGTAGACCGAGAGCGGTCACCGAAGCATTGGAAGCAGTAATACAAATAGGCGGCGAAGAACACACGAACGAGCTACTTGTCCTGCCAGGTCTAGTCGACGACGTCGTCCTCGGGACAGACTACCTGGCAAAAGCCAACACAACCATTAGCTGAGGAGGGCAGTCAATGAGGTTAAAGGCAGAGGGTGAGACCCGAAAGAAAATCGCATGCACGTCAATGAACATGTACGAGGTAAAACAACTCGAGAAGGCGAGGATAGTACCCGAACCACACATAAGCACGACGAACACGAAAGAGGCCGATGAATTCCTGAAGAGGGAGTTACTAGCATTCGACAAAATTACCGGTACGACAAATATGTCGTCACACAAGATCATCATGAAAGACGACCGACCCATAAAGCAACGATACTTTCCGAAAAACCCGAAAATGCAAGAGATAATAAACAAGGAGATAGATGAGCTCATTGAAAAGGGGTGTATAGAGCCGTCCCGTAGTCCACACTGCGCACCAATCGTACTAGTGAAGAAGAAGAACGGGAAATGGAGACTATGCGTTGACTACCGCCAGCTCAACGCGCGTTCAGTACCAGACGCCTACCCCCTCCCCCGAATACACCACATATTAGATCGCTCAAGGAGCGCGAAATTCATTAGCTGTCTTGATTTAAAGAACGGCTACTGGCAAATCCCGATGGAGGAAGAGAGTGAGCCGTATACAGCATTTACCGTACCGGGCCGGGGACTATTCCAATGGCGAGTTATGTCATTCGGACTACATTCGGCTCCAGCTACCTTCCAAAGGACCCTGGACAGAGTCATTGGGCCAGAACTAGAGCCCCACGCATTTGCCTACTTAGATGACATCATCATCACGAGCTCAACGTTAGAACAACACATGGAACACCTAAGAGAGGTATTCCGACGATTACGATTGGCGAACCTGAAAATCAACCCAGAGAAATGTGAATTCTTCAAAAGGAGCCTGAAATACCTAGGGCACGTAGTTAGTAATGAAGGAATTCATACGGATCCCGACAAGATTGCGGCGAGAACTGAGACGATTCCTAGGCATAGCGTCATGGTACCGGCGATTTGTGGCAGATTTCTCACGCACTGCCCACTCGCTGACGGTGTTACTCAAGAAGGGTTGTCGATGGAAATGGAACGAGGAACAACAAACCGCATTCGAAGAGTTAAAGAAGGCACTAACGGAGGCACCTGTATTAGCCTGTCCAGACTTCTCGCAGAGATTCACCCTACAAACAGATGCCACCGATTTTGGACTAGGTGCAGTCCTAACGCAGGAACTGGAAGGAGGCGAACGAGTGATCGCATACGCCAGTAGACGACTGAATAAAGCAGAGCAGAACTACTCAGCAACCGAGAAAGAATGTCTGGCCATCGTGTGGGCCGTTCGCAAAATGCGCCCGTATCTAGAAGGTTACTCGTTCACAGTAATCACCGATCATCTGTCCCTAAAATGGCTGAACGCTATCGAGAGCCCCTCAGGTCGTATAGCAAGATGGGCACTAGAACTGCAGAGCAACACACGTTTGATATCAAATACCGTAAGGGCCGGCTAAACATCGTCGCAGACGCACTATCTCGTCAGCCACAGGAAGAGCGTTTGAACATACTGGTCGAAGGAAAAGAAACAACCGACTGCAAGTGGATAAAGGCTAAAATAGAAGAGGTGAAGACGGCTCCGGAGAAATTCCCAGACTATACACTGCAAGAAGGGGAATTATACAGGCACATAGCCGTACAAATAGATGAGGAAGACGCGATCCCGTGGAAGCTTTGCGTCGCATCACCACTACGTTAGAGAGTCCTGAAAGAAGTTCACGGCAGTCCCAGCGCCGGCCACATGGGCGTTAGGAAAACTATAGCGAAAGCAACAGCACGGTATTACTGGCCGGGGATGTTCAGGGACATCAAGAGGTATGTCCAACAGTGCCCTGCGTGCCAGATATATAAACCAAGCCAACAACAAGCCGCGGGTAAGATGTTAACCCAAATTGCCGAGGAACCCTGGGCAACAGTATGCGCAGACTTTGTAGGCCCACTCCCACGGTCAAAGCATGGAAATACGACGATACTGGTGTTCATCGATAAATTTTCGAAGTGGGTAGAGATCGTACCGTTGAGGAAAGCGACAGCCGAAGGCCTCATCAAGGCGTTTAAAGAACGCATACTCGCCCGATTTGGGGTGCCGAAGATTATGATCACCGAAAACGGAACCCAGTTTACAAGCAAAGAGTTCAAAAGGTTACTCCAAGGATACGGAGTAAAACGCCAATTAACCGCACCATACACACCGCAAGAAAACCCGACGGAGAGGGCAAACAGAAACATCAAACGAATGCTAGCACAGTTTACGGGAAAAGACCAGAAGTATTGGGATGAAAGTATACCAGAAATAACACTAGCGCTAAATACGAGCACATGTGAGGGTACTGGATTCAGTCCTGCATTTTTAATACAAGGCCGGGAACCACGGATACCGAAAGCACTATACGACGAATCCACATTTGGCACAGGCGAGATAACCACAACCCCGGCAGACAAGGCGGTAAAGATGCGAGAAATATTCAAAATGGTACGAAGAAACCAACAAAAGGCATCAATTGAACAGGCTCGACATTACAATTTACGTCGACGAAGTTGACACCCGAAGATAGGGGACCGAGTCCTCGTGAAGGAGCATCATTTATCGAAGGCGAACGAAAACTTCGCAGCTAAGTTAGCACCGAGATACGGCGGACCATTCAGGGTAACGAATTTCGTATCACCAGTAATCGTCGAATTAGACAGGATGTATAATGGAAAAAGAAGAACTGCGCACCTAGGTGAATTCAAACCGTATCACGCTGGAGACGATGACGGAAGCAAAATAATAGGCGTCCGAAGCAACACTCCCCGGCAAGCATCCGACCCTAATTCGACGCAAGGCGAAGAATAGGTAAACTTTAGCTTCAAGCTAAAATGTGATAGCTCGGCAGTTGCTAAACAAGGGAGCATCTGCCAAATAAGAGGGTATTTGTCATACAGGAGGGCAATTTACCAAATAGGGAGGCAATCGCCAAGTAAGGAGCGACCAATCCCAAACCGAAGAATCAGAGAAGAAGAAGCCGAAGAAAACAGAGAAGAAGAAACCGAAGAAACAGAGAAGAAGAGACCGAAGAAATAAAAGAAACCGAAGAAACAAAGAAAGAGCCGAAAAGAGTGAAGAACGAGAAAAGATGAAGAAGAAGAAAAAAAAGCACACACAGAAGAAGAAGAAGAAGAAGAAGAAGAAGAAAACAAAACCAGAAGTCCAACCGAAGTCAATAAGAATAATAATAAAAATAATAATAGGAATAATAACAATAATAATAATAATAATAATAAAAATAATACTAACAATAATTATGGCAATAACAAAAAAAAAAAAAAAAAAAAATAATAATAATAATAGTTATTATTATTATTATAACATAAACTATTATATAAAGGAAGATAATCCGCATAACATAAAATATTATATAAAAGGGAAAATCCGCAGAACAAAAATCCCTGTCGTTGAACATGTACACAACATTGCCCAACAGTTAAAGAATTTGAAAACACTAACAAAGCCAGAGGGCAGTAAACTTAAATTTGGAAAGCGCAACAACAAAATGCAAGAAAGGAAAATTACAGTTTGTTACATTAGAAAATCACAGAGTAGCGAGCCTATTATAAAAGGACACAGCACATAGGCAAACAAAATATTTAATAGCGATCAACAAGCAGTAGATATGTTCAAGGCAACAAGTACCTGCGATTCACTAAAAGTGCGCATACGTCGCCTAACCGAGGCGGAAATAAATAAGGCGCGGAACGAAGCCGAGGAGACAAGCAGTGAAGCTCGAGTTCGTTGCCAACGAGGAAGTAATAATATCAAGCGACAGCGAGGCAGAAGAAGAACACGATGTAGTGAGGGCCCCGACGCCGATAATAATCTCGTCGGACGAAGAAGAGGAAGACACCAGAAGAGGCGAAATGAAAATATCGGTGGAAGACAGCCAGCGATTGGGCGAAGGGTACATCGAATACACCCGACGTGTCACGATGACCATGAAAATCTACAACGACCAAACCGAACCTCAACAACAACAACGTGCGATTAAAGATGCGACAGCGGTAGGCGAAGAAGACCACGACATCGAGGAGGAGACTGCGCTCACCCTGTTAGCGGAGGAATACCGCGGGTTGGAGCAATGGCTGATGGAGATTGCCGACAACGAGGAACAGCAGGCCGAACCAGGGGTAGTCAGCATAATCGAAAGATGGCTTCAACAGTCAACAGAAGCAACAACAACACCATCAGGCTGGCGAAATTTCACGAGCATCGACCCGCTACCGATGGAACTCGTCACAAAAATCCGAGAAAGGGTACAGCAACAACCTGGTAAACGACAGACGTTCCGGCACGAGGCAAGAGGCGTCTGGTACCGCGTAAGAGTCACAGGAGCCGACGTGATAACCATCACGTGTCCTTACGGGAAGTAAAGGGGGGGTGTGAAGACCCCAAGTCTAAGGCCTTGAAGCCTTCACAGCAACAACAACAACAATACATTCATCAACAACAACAACAACAACAATAGCAACAACAACAATAACAATAACAACAATAACAACAACAACAACAACAACAACAACAACAACAACAACAACAACAACAACAACAACAACAACAACAACAAAAGCAACAACAACACTAACACCAACAACAACATCAACAACAACACTAACACCAACAACAACCATAACAACAACAAGTTATCTACACATATATGTATATATATAGTTAATACATACATACATACATTGAAGTACATATACTTATAATTAATTAAATATATATAGATATACATATATTAATATAAATGTACATATATATACATAGATATAGATATATATATACAATACGTATGAATATAAAATATGAATTTTAAATATTTGAACTAAGCAAGCATTAAGCACAGCAAGCCGTCGCTGTTAAGTAGGGCGAAGAAGAATAGGCGATAGGCCTACCAACAACGTAATGCGTAACTGTCCACCTGCAGGCAGAGTTTAGTATAAAAAGGGCAGCATCAGCAGTGATCAGACACTTCTGTTTGTATATATGGTATGACGTGAAAACGCTGCCAATAGAATTATATGGTGAGTCGTGAAAACGCTGCCAGTAGAAAATATAGAAAATAAAGATAAGTGTGTAACATTAGAACCACTCGTGTTGTCCTTTACTTTCCTCTTTTGGAATCAACATTATAGGAGAGACCCATAATCCGGCTGAGTGATAGCCCAGCTATAGACCGGAGAACCGGGTTCGTTACAATATACATATTTTTTAATGTATTTGTTTGTGTATTTTCTTCCAATTTTGTTTTTAAAAAAACAAGCGCATAAATAAATTAAGGCGGAAAGTAGTAATGTTGTCTGAGCGACGGATGTAAGGCATCTGATCTACTACCCTTTCTCTATGCCTTATATAGCCGCTATACAGATAGTAGTTATATTGACAACTTACAACAACAACATTATGTGGTTTTCATTCTAGATATACATACAAACATATTAAATTATGGCGGAAAGTATTTAAAATAGTGAAAAAAATTATTGAAGATAATATTAAAAAACGAAAACTAACAAGAATATATAAATAATAATAGAAAATAGTAAAAAAGAAGAAAAATCAAAATAATGCAAAAAATAGCAAAAATTAAAATATAATTCAAAATAAAAATAATTAAAAGAGTTACAATACAGAAGGACAAAAAAAATATAAAAGAAAATACTGTAACAACATAGCAAATTAAGAGAAGGCAGATAAAATATTCGATATTTAGACTATAACACAAAGGCTTTGAATATAGTATTTTACCGTTGTGCGGGTAGCACATATTCGAGCGTTTATAATGATGTAAATACATATACACACAAAGATATTCAAATATGGAGGAAATAAAATAAAAACTAACAAAAATAATAAATTAGAATAAAATATAATAATATAGCGCAATAAATTAAAGAAGGACTATTTAGGCAAAATAAAATTTCTTTTAACGTTCCTTTTTCAAACATTGCATTGTCTACAACATTTATTTACCCAAAATTGGCAATTCCAAGTAAAAAAAATATCTTCAAATTACTTATATTCGCAGGCAGTGCAAATATTGACAGCTTACAACAACAATAACAATTTGTGGTTTTAATTCTACACATACATACAAATATATTCAAAAATGGCGGCAAGTATTGGAAATAGTGAAAAAGAATTATTGAATTGTAATTATGCTGGAAATGTGGATTCTTATGGGTATTCAAATATTCCAACTGACTATTGTTGTTTTCAAGAGACCTTCTGTCAGAAGGTTGGCTCCTGCTATTATCATCAAAACGCTTTGAAAAAAGTGTCGCGAAGGTGTAGCGTTCACGATTCGCTTCTAGCTCCTGAGCAAGGGCCAAAGCAGACGGCAAGTCAGTTGGCCTTGTAGAAAATAAAATGTCACAAAGGGGTTTTCTGAGGCCAGAAATAAAGACGCGTAACGCATCCGTTCTGTATTTTTCTTTTATGGAGTTCGCTAAATTGCCCTCGTAGGTCATTATGGTTTTATTGGTAAGAAGTGTGAGCTTTCTCTCCACTTCATCTTAAAATTGTATAACCGTAAGCTTCCCCTGCATTAAAGTACTAAGCTCCTGCTCAATCAAATAAATTGGTCGTTTATCAGCGTAGGTAAAATCTAGCCTAGCTATAACGGCCTTGAAATTTAGCACTGAGTTGAAGGAAGCTAGAACATTGTCTGCCGGGCCCCTAATTTTGTTCCGAATTATTGCCACCGCTTGGTAGTGCTTTGTGCTTCCTTCATACCTCTCATAGAGTTTGCAGGCCGTGTGCGCAGCCTGCCTCCATGAAACATAATGCTCTTGTTTGCCATCAAACGATTTGGCAAGGTCACGGGTTTCGTCACATGGGACATTTGCTATAATTCTAACCTCTTCAAATGGTTCTACCTTTTCAGACAATGTAGTAGCAAACTTTCTTGTGATTTGTTCTAATTTTCCATCAAAATCTTCTCTTTGTGATTTTAATGCAGCCGAAATCGCTGCAGTACCTATAACCGTCAACTCATTAGAGTTCATACTTACTTCGCTTTCGTCCTCTAAAACTAGCGCGTCAAAAAGGTTAGTTCATTCAAAGTCGTACATACACCTAAAGTATAACACGCGGGTTTAAAGGGGTTTCCTTTGTATAAACGAATGCTTAACAGGTTTAATAGAAAAAAAAACTGGGAAAACAGTTCAAGAAGGGAAAAGCGTCACCAAAAGTTCACAAATATACGTATTGAAATAGGCTAATGATTTTTGAATTATTTTAGTATTTCGTAAAATAACTGGGCATATCACTTACATATTTAATATCTTTTTTAATTATTTTGTTTGTTATGTTGTACTCAATTAAATGTGGTTTTTTATATGAGTAGTTACTATGCCCTTTAGACACTCACCAGGGTTACACCGTTCGATCTCAGGTTAAAGTGCTGTACTCCACCGATTTTATTTGCAGTAGCACAAAAATATGTTCTAATAATTTCCGTTGTTTAAGTTTTGTTCTTCAATATTGTATTTGGTAGACGTGTTGATTAACTAATCACCGTTGCCTGGTGACTCTCGTAAGTTTCTTTTTCCCAATATCAGGTCAGAAGCTATTTAATAAGTTCTTGGATGATTTTCTCTCCGACGAGAATATTAATTTCAATTATTCTTAGCTTCCCGTGCCCCACGTTGGGCGCCAGTGAATATAAGTCTTAAACTTTTTATTAATATTAATTTAATTTATTAATAGAATATATTGGTGTCGCTAAGTACTCCTCGTTGCATGATTTTCATAATCCAATTACAAAACTGTTCTAATTAGAAACTATCCAACAAGAATAATCATACCGCTTACTCAATCTCCGCTGTTATCCGTAACTGTAATTACTTATTCAATTCCAATAAGAATCAGGTGATCATTTGCTTGCTCTACCAGAGTAACTGAAAAGTTAAGTTCTCTGACTCTGCTCAACATACCAATCAAACAACTCCCTCACTTGTTAACCGCAAAAGTTAAACTTCATTATTAGCTTAAGAATGAAGTAACTTGCTGGCTCTCCGCTGTCATACAGACAGATCGCTCTCTCAGCAATCAATTTACTTTAGTTTTGCTAATGTTGGCGATGCTGTTAGGTGTTAATGGAGAACAGAAATGATTATGAGGGTGGCTGCTGGAGTATTGTGTCTTAACTTATACATTCCCCAATGTCCTGGCTAATGCAGATGCCACTCAACGGTGGTCCACCATTTGTACCACCAGGCTCAATGATGGGCAGCAGCCAACCGCCACCACCGCAGGCACCACAAACACCAGTATTGCCGCTACTAAATAAAATCAATATTGATGAACTCTTCTAGAAACTAGTCTCATCTGGCTTAGTGGGACGTGGTGGTGTTATTGCGCCAAACAACAAAGCACCGGTGTTTTGACATCAGCCGCTGCGCTTAAAGAGGAGGCTGTTAAAACGCCTGAAACGGCACAGGATAAAAAGACCGAAGAAGCTGCAACTCCTCACAATCCTCCGAGAAACTGGACGGAATGGAAGCCACTGAAGTTACAGCTAGGACAGCCGTCACAGCATTGAACTGAATATCTCCATTAATGGCAATCCTGGCATTGGCTAGTAGTAACAGTAACAACAGGCGCTAATCCATATTGCCGACAAAACCGTCAACGCCGCCGCCCCCACCGCTCAGGAGAACGAAGACAGTGATTTTCGGATAGTTTAAATATTTTAATGGTATATGGTATTAGAAAGAAATTTTTACGTACATATATATTATATCAACTTTAATGTATTTGTAATTTAAATTAAAAAAAATATCTGTGGGAGCAGCAAAAAAATATTACTTTTATTTGATTTTCCCTTTTCACCATAATTTTTAGTATATTATATTATTATTAATACTTGACTTTCGTATTATTTGTAGAAATCATGAATAATATGAAACAGTGATGAAATTGAGTGAAATGGAAGAAAATTTTTCGAATTATTTAATTTTTTTTGTTTTTTTTTCTTCTTCTGTATTGTAATTTTTATTTTCAAAATTTAATTTTGTTTAATTTATGCTATTTTTGCCCTATTCTGATTTTTCTCCTTTTAGTATTATTTTTTGTATTTTTATTTTCTTTTCAATAATTTTTTTCACTATTTCTTATACTTGCCGCCATTTTGGAATACATTTGTATGTATGTGTCGAATTAAAACCACAAATTGTTATTGTTGTTGTAGGCTGTCAATATTTGCACTGCCTGCGAATATAAGTAATTTGAAGATAATCGTTTTTCTTGGAATTGCCATTTTTGGGTAAATAAATAGGCAATACAATGTTTGAAAAAAAAAAAAACGTTAAAAGGAATTTTATTTTGCCTGAGTAGTCCTTCTTTAATTAATAATGCGCTATCTTATTTTATTTTATTCTAATTTATTATTTTTGTTAATTTTGTTTTAATGTTTTCACTCTTTTAAATATTTTATTTTCTCAATATTTGAATATCTTTGTGTGTATATGTATTTACATCATTATAAATGCTCGAATATGTGCTACCCGCACAACGGTAAAATACTATATTCAAAGCCTTTGTGTTATAGTCTAAATATCGAATATTTTATTTACCTTCTCTTAATTTAATATGTTATTACAGTCTTTTCTTTTATATATTTTTTGTCTTTCTGTATTGTTTTTTTTTTTTTTTTTGAAATATTAATATTTATTTATTGAATCTACTTCGACTTCGGAAGCCTAACAATAAGTAATAAAATCTTAAACTAAATTAAAACATAAAGCCCATTAGTAGGAATGGGCTGCTGGCTTGACGTTGCTGTTTAGAAGGCTGCTTTGTCTTTTCTCCGCAGGCGGGTTTGACTTGTTGCATAGGCCAAGGTGTTAGCCAAAGGGTTCGGATGGTTACGCAGTTTTGTTAAGTATTTTTTTGCTGCGATTTCAATTTCTTCCTTGATGGTAGGTATATTTAGATCTCTATGAATATTTTCATTACGCATGTACCATGGTGCGCCCGTTATTACTCTTAACGTTTTCGATTGGAATCTTTGAATTATATCTATATTCGTTGCGCAAGCTGTGCCCCATAACTGGATCCCATACATCCATATCGGTTTTATTGTTGCATTATATAAGAGGACTTTGTTGCTAAGGCTAAGTCCAGACTTCTTGTTTAAAAGCCAATGTAAACTGGCAGATTTGAGTTTAAGCTGCAGCTTTTTAGCTGCAATGTGTCGTCTCCAGGTTAAGCGCCTGTCCAAGTGGATTCCGAGGTATGTAATTTCGTCAGCTTGCGGTATTGATACATAGTTGAGCTTAACAGTAGGACACGTTTTTGGCCTTAATGTAAAAGTTATGTGTTTGCACTTGTTTTCATTCACTTTTATGCGCCATTTCGCTAGCCATTCTTCAATTTATTTAAGATGCTGCTGTAACACTTTTGTGGCTGTAATGGGACATTTATGTCGACTTAGTATAGCAGTATCATCCTCAAATGTTGACGTAATTACTTCGTCACTTGTAGGATTATCTGCGGTAAACAGTATGTACAATATTGGTCCAAGAACACTACCCTGCGGAACACCTGCCGTAATCGGACACTCTTCTGTTATGTAATCATTTACTTTTACTGTGAATCGCCAGTTGGATAAGTAGGATTCAAGGATATTGTGGAACGTGTTAGGTAATGATTTTTTAATTTTATGAATGAGGTCATCATACCACACTTTGTCAAATGCTTGCGCCACATCAAGAAAAACAGCCGAGCAATACTCTCGCATTTCGAAAGCTTTCCTTATATCATTTGTTATACGATTTACTTGTTCAATTGTGCCGTGTTTTTCCCGAAAACGAAATTGATGTGTAGGAATAATATCAATTTGATGGAGAAAAGGAGTAATTTTTGATAGCAGCACTTTTTCGAAAAGTTTTGATAGGCAAGGCAACAGGCTGATTGGTCTATATGATGACGGCATGGTTGCGTCTTTACCTGGTTTAGCTACCATAATTATCTGCGACTTTTTCCAGATTTGTGGATAATATCCCAGCATCAAAATGGCACTGAAAAGCTTCACAAGAAAAACGAGAGCAATGTTTGGCAATTCTTTTAGCATTTTAGGTGAGATATGATCGTCTCCTGGAGATTTTTTTTTGGATTTAAGGCGGCAATAGTGTTCTTTAGTTCAGACACAGATGTTCCGCAAGCAACAGTGTATGTAGGAGCAGTATGGTTCGGTGACAAAGGTGCACTATATGTAGCAGTATTTGCTTGAAATACTGTGCTGAGATGCTCTACGAAACAATACGCCTTTTCTTCGTCCGTTCTTGCCCATGAACCATTACGCATTCTCAACGGTACTTCAGTGCTTACTGGCGGCTTAAGGTTTTTGCTAGCTTTCCATAGAGTTTTTTTAGTAGAAACGTTGGGAGACAAAGATGTTATAAGATGTTTGATATTTCTTTCTTCTTCGTATACTAATGCCTTTTTTAGTTTGTTTTCTGCCATCGTAAGACGAATTTTCGCAACGGGAGATCGGCAGGCTTGCCATTCGCGAAGCAAACGTCGCTTATTTCGGACCAGTAATTCTATTCCACTATTAGTTATCAATGCCTTTGCTTTTTTCTGCTCTGGTGTGGCTATAGTTGCTGCTGTTGCTAGTATACTGTTAAATACAAGTAACTCATTTTCAACGTCAGTTCCTCTCTCTATTTGCGGATTGGTCCGTATATGACTGCTAATGTATTTTTTATATTTAAGCCAGTTAGTTCTTGATGTAGTAAGTCGAAAAGCATGCTCACTTTCAATTGGTTGTTCGTTCAATTTAATGATTATTGAGGAATGATCAGAAGATAAGTCAGCACAGGTTTCAGCAAATACTAAACTCCTATCTACGTTTTTAGTGACTGCAAAGTCAATCAGGTCAGGTAATTTCCTTGAGTCCGTAGGCCAGTAAGTTGGTTGTCTTGGGGAGATAAAATCGTAACTATTTTTTGTACTTATGATCGTGTTATATAACTGACGACCTTTCGGATTAATTAGCCTTGATCCCCAATGAGTATGCTTCGCATTGTAATCACCTCCAGCTAGGAACCTATCTTCTAGAGTCATAAAAAAGTCGCTAAATTGTTTTTCTGTTATTACGAAACGTGGCGGACGTGATTTGAACGGTTCCTTATGAGTATAGCTGTGCCATCATCTGCTTTGCCATCTGGGTGATTAGTGTTGTACAGCGTAAACCCAGGGATGTAAAAATTATACTTCTGGGTGAGATGTGTTTCAGATATAAGCATAACATCAATTTCGTGGGTCTGTAAAAATAATTTGAGTCCTAATTTATGCTGGTTTACACCATTAGCATTCCATAAGCAAATCCTGAGTTCACTCCTTTGGTCAACAGGGTTTGGAGCATTTGGTTTTGCGCCTTTATTAGGTCTTGAATCATACTTTGCATGGTTGACATAAATTGTGTCATGCACTGGGTTAGATTAAGAATCATGCTCTCAACTCCAGTACTGGATGTGGTGACTGGTGGGGCCTGTACATTGGCTTTTACTACGTTGGCATAGGACCAATTGACCATATTTTAGCTGGGTATGTTGAAAAGGCTCGGAATGGAAGTAGTATATGGGAGTTGGTTCCGTTTGGCTTGTATACCCTGAGAAAGTTTAGATTTTAAATCTTTGTAAACCGGACATCCTCTATAATTAGCGGTGTGATTGCCACCGCAGTTGCTACACTTTTTTTGTGTTGCATCCGTTTTATTCAAGGGGCATTTGGTAGAATGGAGAAGATCACCACATGCTACGCAAATGGTACGTAAAGTACAATAGGATTTTGTGTGACCAAATTCCTGACAGTGTGTGCATTGCACGAGACCATTACGCTTAAGCGCTTCTTCCACCGTGATTCTTCGGTGTAAAAGGTATTTTAAACCGTAAATTGGATGCGTTTCGTTTTTCTTAAGTTGAGCTAAGCTTGGCGATAAGAACACTTTAAACATAGGCTGCGGCACTTTATTTCTGTTAATTATGTTAACGACCGCCCTAATTTCAAACCCTTGCTCCTCTAGAGCTTCTTTTATGTCACATGAGTCAACAGTCGCTTCAATTCCCTTAATTACAACAATCAGGCCTTTCGCACTCTTCAACTGGTAAGAGTAATAATTCTTGTTGTTTGCAGAGAGAAACACAACGACTTCACGAAAGTCTTTTTCACTGTGTACTTGTATTTTTGTCTCGTCTATGTTTCCTTTTTTAAGAGGTACAATGTGAAAATTGTTGGTACCTATTATCTTAGCTATGTTCGTAACTAGAGAGTTGGAGCTGCGCTCCCGCAAGTAGATTGGTGGAGGTTTAGTACTGACGCTGTGGAAATACCCTTCGGGTCTGTTATATGCTCTTCCTCATTTAACGGGGCAAACCTGTTCCCTTTTAGTGCATTACCATCAGCATCGATAGTGGAGCCAACGGTATTAAACTTCTTGGCATTAATCACTTTTTTTGGGAGAACTAGATTTCCTCTTTTTGTTTACCACATTTATGTACCGATCAATGCCTGTCTGCACTGCCGACCCTGCTTTTTAGCTGTCTCACCTTGCTCAGTATTAGTCGCCCGCACTGGAGTTGCTGCTGCTGCTGCTGCGCTGCTTGACTGCATAGCTGTTTGTTTTTCTGTTGGGAAGAGAGTTTTTTCACTCTTTGCTTTCTCTGTCTGCGTTGGCGCCTTTATAATTGAACTGCTTGCCTTTGCACTGCTGTTAGGTGGTGATTTACTCGCAACAACAGTGAAATAAGCATTTCTCTTTGTCGTCGCGACTGAATGCCGACGCTCTTTCTGATTTGAGCGTTGATCACTCATTACATCGCCGGTTCACTTTTTATTTATCGTTTTCGTTTCTCTGTTTATTTTTTTATTATTATTTATTTATTTATTTTTTTTTATTTATTATTTTATTTGTTTTTTCCCAACTTAAGTGGCTATACACCCACTACAGAAGTTGTACCTATAAGTTTAAGCGATTTAATATTTACGTTTTCTTAGACTACATTACATTTTTTTGTATCTCTACACTTTGAGCAATTAGCTGGTTCTCCCACCTCTTTTGTACAGTGCAATTTTGTGAATTAACTGAAGCGAATATATATGTAAGTGGAGAATGCCCAACAATCATGTGCACAAAATGTGCATATGTAGTTTATGTATGTAAGACACAGTTCACAGAGGAAGATCCGTTTCGGCGGGTGGGGTGAGAGCATGTTGCAAAATCACCTTGTTATGGCTTTCGGTCATTGCAGGCCGTTTTTCACGCAATACACGACTACAAAGCAATTAAAAATGAGACTCACATATTTCTGATGGAAGGAAAAGTTTGGAAAAAGTTAACGAAGGACTTGGTATTTCTGACAAACCCAAATTTACTACTGGGCTTATTAGTATACGCAACAAGATATGCAAAAAGAGGGAAAAATATCAATTAGTTTCCAAAGCATTCGAGTTGTAACTTTTGAGGCCAAATCGTTGAACAAATTGGCAAAATAAAGTATGTAGGCTAGTGTTGCTGCTGGGCGACGATTTTTTCATAAAGCGATAAACTAACTGACTTAATGCTCTTATGATATGCAAAACTCACATGATACTATTCCCGGAAACAATTGTACATATATTGGCACCATTTACCAAAATGCCATCACTCACTTACTCAACTTTTTGGTCACATAATGTCCTTCAACCGGAAGTTGAGAAATGCTAGGTTCGTCGTCGAAAAAGAAATTTTTTTAGCCTGACACATAGATGACGCTTTTTCAATTAAATCAATATGATTTTTAGTTAGCCCTAACCTTCATAAGAGGCGTGCCTAAATTTGACAACTGTGGGAAATAATGTCGACGAAGAGGTCATCGCCGAAACTGAGGCTATAAAAAAGAAATCGTACTACAAAAATGGTATCAAAAAGCTCGAGAATTGCTATAATCACACCATGTTGAAAATAAGAAAAAACAAATTTTGCCAAAAATAATTATTTTTCTATTTTAGGCCGAGGACTTTTTAATTGACCTGTTTAATATAAAAAATATAAATGAAGACGTCCAGTTTATCACCTTTCTAATGGCAATGAGATACAACGTTTTTCAGTCTTATTTTAGCTAAGATTGATTCGACTCAAATGCATATCTTTGCTGGCTTGGGGATTACAATGCACCCAAAGCTTAACTTCTATCCTCATATTAATACCTCAGTCTTAAAACCTCTAAATGCTTCTGCGTTTTCCAAAAAACGGTCCAAAGAATTCAAAGACCCTTATGTAACTAAGATAATTCATACGAATTTAGTGAGCTTCATATTAGACTTGGTATGGAACGCCAATTGTCAAGTTTATTATGCTAAGTTAAGAGACTGTTTAAAAAACAAGCTTTCCTGTTAGATATTCTTTCTTATAAATGCAAACCGCTTAAAGCTTCTAAGTCTACCTACTCGTGCTAAATGCTAAATAGGCAAACATCTTAATGGATCAATTTGTAACCCGTTGTTCTTGTCAGAGGTAAATTTCTTGCTCTTGTATTGAGACAGTTTGGACCATTACATTATTACTATTGAAGCCATGTAAAACAAATTTAATGAAACGATTTACTTTCCAGCTCCTTTGATCTCCCAGACCCTTCCGCTTGGCGCCCCTAGTGTCGATTGTGAAAGTAGAAAGTAATCGTTGAGCTTGTTAATAATATTGGGTGCCAGCGAGTATTTTGCGAGTTCGAACATCTCTTGAGGAGATCTATGATAGTCTTGGATTATTTTTGAAATAATCATAACAAAGCCTGCCTGCGTGTCGCTGAAGATGAAGATGTTTCTTCAAGTAAGTATTCAGTTCCAACATGTTTTACAGCTTTATGGTCGGAATATACTACAGTAATCCGGCGGCCGAGGTAGCCGTGTGGTTAGCATTGCGTACTCCCATTCGGAAGGCTCGGGATCAAGTCCTAGTGTCGGACTAACATCCAAAAAGTTACAGAAAATTAATTTAAATAAAAACTTAAGTAAAATTTTCTATTTGCGGTCGCCCCTCGGCAGGGAATGTCAACCCCTCCGAGTGTATTTCTGACATTAAATAAAGGCTCCTCGTAAAAAACCATCAGCCGTTCGGAGGCGGCTTAGTATAAGCTGTAGGTCCCTCCATTTGTTGGAAAAACATCAAGACGCAAAAGCACAAATTGGAGGAGGAGCTCGGCCTAAAATCGCTTCAGCGATTACAAAGCGCCAATTATATATATATAATCCGGTAACTTAAATGAAAGATCTAACGAAGCTTTAGATCTATCCAAGGCCTTCTGCTTCAATATTGTGTATCTTTCAGTGAAATAATTTTATATATTAAATAAAAAATATTTTTAAATTATTACCTTGGGAAAATTTACGCAGTTGTGGTATTAACCTATGTCCATATTACTATATAATTTAAAGCAAAAAACCCCTCCCCATCTGTCTGTCTGGCTCACTTGAGGTTTTTGTAAATTCTGTGTACTTTTTTTTTGCATAAATTTATTGTAAATCTACATGCGCTATGTAAAAATGCTCACCTCTTGAGTATTTACACCGGCTTAACTCAAAACGTACTTAACCGTTTTTGGTGATTCTTTTCTCCTTAGTATTCGTAAAAATATTTGGACTTTTTTCGGATTGTTTAAAAACCTTTGCCGACAAAACTCGACTACGCAAAATTGACGGGAGTTTGCCAGTTGCCAGTTTAAAATTTTCATTAACTTTGTTAATCCGAAATACTTTGACATACTTATCTCTCACTCGAATTTCTAGTTGATAGAATTTAATCCGTGCATTATTTTATGATGATTTCTCAAACTCTTGTCGTTTCTTTTAAAACTACGCCTTCATAACTTTATACGCAGTTTTAGTTGCTCACATGGAAGCTTACCTTAACTGATTAAAGACCTAAAACTTAATTCGAAAAAAATGAAATTTCGACTTAACCACCAAAACTCTAAGCGTACAGATCTGTCTTAAAAATTAAAAAATTATGCAGTAGACTTGTCCAAACATTTAAACTACTGTCTGAAATTAAAGAACCAGAAAACAAAGTTTTTTTAACTATGTCTAAACATTTTTCATTGATCAATTTTTGTTATAAGTTTAGTGATCGAAAGGCCTATTTGATTGTAATGAATTAAATATCCAGTGGTAGAGCACTCGCCTGTTTATAAGTTCTTTGCTCACTAAACTTATAGCAAAAAATATACAGTTTTCTTAAATTAACATCAAAATATTTAAAGTGCTTCCACTTCACTTTCATTTCCTTTGTTTTGGCTGGAACTCAGTAACAATTCATTCATCTTCCTTCCTTCCTTCTTTATTTTTTTTATATTTTTTAATTTTAAGCTAGGATATTTGCACAATTAATTAAGTCTCTCTTGTTGATGCTCCAAGGCCAATTATACGGCAGACATCAAGTTATTATCAAAGACCAACCGTACAACAAATTAGTTACATCCGGCCACATAAAAAACATATTACTAAGAACAAAAAAGCAAACAAAACAACGCAAAGCATAGAAAAAAGGTCGACAAAGAAAATACAAACGAACACATAAGGCACATAGATAAATGACAACGACAGAGGAAAAACAACTAAAATAAAAGCTTATGGAAAATAACAATAAAAATTCGAATGAACAGAAACATCAGGCTGCGTAACAAATAATATGAAAATAGTCCAGAATGGAATGGTAAGTATAGTATCATTTGTGAACGTTACAGCCTGTTAGTTTAAGACTGCAAAGCAGAATTATTATTGTATTTTTGGAATGCCTTTTATGTCTTTTACTGAGTTATTTATAGTTTTGTTAATATGATGAAAATATTGAGTATTTACCCTAAAACTAAATTAAATCTAGCATTACCGCCATATAAGAAATGGACTGAACTAAGCTGGTCAAAGGTTAATCCTTACAAAAAACTTACTGCTGCCATATAGGCCTCGCCACGACACGGCAAAAACTGCATAAATGGCTAATACTCATCGATTGGAAACTAAATCGGCCATGTTGTAATAGACGAAAGACATGTATCCAGTGTTCGTGATACACATACCTACGTGTACTAAGCCCCCTCATTTCAGTTCAGAAGGCCTGAAGGGCTGCAATCACAATGGAAAGACAAATAGTTTTGCGCTCGAATTACACTCCAACTCAGTAATCATAACTCTGCATAAGGAATTCGTGGGCGACATTTCAAGTTCTCTACGTCTTCTTTCTTTACTGGCGTTCTCCACGTACCATATATATTATATAACTGGCGCTTTGTAACCGATGAAGCGATTTTCGGCCCAGCTTTTCATCCAATTTGTAGTTTTTTGCATCTTAATGTTTTTCCAACAAATAGAGGAACCTACAGTTTATACTGAACCGCCTCCGAACGGCTGATGGTTTTTGATGAGTAACCCTTATTTCATATCGGAAATACACTCGAAGGGGTTGACATTCCCTGCCGAGGGGCGACCGCAATTAGAAAAATAAATTTTCCGAGATTTGAAAATGGTCGAACCAGGAATAACACAATGCTAACCACTAGGCTCTGTAAAATGCACACACTAAAACTGATATCGACAGACATGAAGATAGATTAAAAAGGAATAAGAAATAATAAATAAATAAATTTCACTAAAAAAAATTGTTTCTAAAAAACCTGCAGTCACTGTGTCCAAAAGAAAATTGTATGGTACATAACAAAAGTACAAAAGCCTCGATCCTTAGTTTAATTGTTGTACACTTTAGTGCAACTGCTGTTGCCACAACACTACACCAGCTGCATAACACCGGTCTGCTACACACATACACACTCAAGCGCCATTGTGTATTTGTTGAATCTGTCTGCTTGGCATAGCAAAGCTTAAAACAGTTTGTGACCACTTAACCACGATTTATAAGGGGCCCTTTTGTTGGAAGTTCAACAAACATACATATTTGCATATATGTACGTGTTCATATGTGCGGTTAGTTTAAGAGTTCGTGTACACATGTATATAAAGCCACCGCCATCTGTACAACAAATATTTGTAAGTACCAAAATACCTTGAAGGAAAAAATAGTAAAAGTTTTCGCTAGTAAAAGAACTTTCAGAAACTTAGAGTTTTAGGCGATTAGGTGAGATCTATGAAAGGGTGACAGCTCTTAGTCGGATAAAATTCGGTGCAACTCCGATGGGTTGGACTGGAATAGGACTAAATTGCTACAAAAGTACAAATTCGATACAAAATCCCGAAATCGCTTGTCGGAAACACCTGGATAAAGAATTGTTGCTCGCAACTTTCAAGATAATTGACCGGCCCATCGTTAATTACATTGTACTGGTCTGGACGCCGGACATTAGCGAGTCACAGTTGAAGAAGCTAAAAGCCTTCCTAGAAACTGCCCTGTGAACTGTGAAGTGAGATCTACCGATGTCAACTAAGCACCACTTACAAAGTGAGCCATCTATGCTCCCAAATAAGGAGCATAATATTATGTTGTTTGCTGGGATGCTACCGTAGGGACTATCCTTACAGACACTTATTGGAAGTTGAGCCACCATCTAGGCATATCACAAAGACCGAGTGGTTAGCATTGCGTACTACCCGTGTTTAAACGCCCGCTTAAACCACCATAAAAATTTATTGTAACTGCCGTGCGCCAATTCCTTTATCCTTTGCCTTGAATTTCGTTAGCCGATCGACAGCTTAGCTGCGGCCGTTCGAGCTAACGAAAAATCAATCTAAAACCTACAGCCCTCGCAGGCGCACGCGCATGGCAGCATTTAAAACGCGGATACTGTCAGCTAATTTTAAAACCTATCACTTGTGTTTAAATTAAATTAAGTTCATCTAGAAAATTAGTGAATATTCCTTTGTAGACAAACTAAATAAGTGAATATTAATCGGACAATTTAAAAGTGAAATAAAACATTTGTGAAATTTAATTTAGAAGGTTAATTCAAGTGTTTTTATTAAAACCTTTGGGCCCGCTCGACAGCCGGCACCCCCTTATTTCACCTCAAGTCCTTAGTGCCTTGAACATGGTCCTTCGAGGCTAAAATTGAGCCTACTTATGGTGTACTGCCACCTTAACAAAACAAAATGGACTCACGTTCCCCAAAAGCACGCATAAGGACCCTAAGGACTCTTTCAAAAGCAATAAAAGGAACGTAAGATCCATAAACAATAGATTTCACTAGAATTCAAATTTATTGTATGCCAATAATATACAGTCAACTACCTGTTCTGTATATTTATGCAAATGCTCTTGTTTTATTAACATAAGCAGAAATATACTTGCTTCTCCAACAGCAATAAATTTTAACAACGCGATCTTGAAGGTTGTTGACCTCAATTTCGAATTAAAGTATTTGCAAATTAAACATATGTACATACATACATACATATCCAAGAGAATTTATTATAACAATAGTGTTCCCAAGTTCACAGATTTCAAAATAGACACTCTCCTGTGTCATTTCTCAACAAAAACAATTGTTCAAAAAAATAGTGCATCCACTCCCGCGATCACTTCATTAAAATACGCATATACTCACAAATACCAAATAATCTTTCTCTTCTGATATTTAAAGAGTAGCGTAAACGCACAAATTACTTCTTAAGCTCTGCTTTTCTATTTTCTTTTGTGCTTTCTCAAGCACAGCTTCAGCATAACAGCGAACACACAAGCGCACATATACCAAAGCCAGCTCAGTGCATTATAATATCTAACTCGCTCTCATTTAAGCTGAAGCATAACATTGGTATATACATATAAACTGCATCCCAACCCAGCAGTAAACACTTCTGGGTCATTATATATTCAAGTAGTTATCGGCTACGCCCAATTTCACGTAACACTAGTTCCCCGAGGCTAAGTGTTAACTTGTTTAAAAACAAGAAATTTTGATAAAAAATATTTAAATAAATTTAAAGTTACATTAAACTGCCCAATGCCGAAAAATCTAAACCCAAAATCTCCAACTCAGCTTAAGGCACAACCCGAGACTAATGCTGCTTCTCTCCATGTAGCAGCTGAAAGCAAAATGGAGCATCAAGCCTCAAAATGCAAACCTCACTACCCGTGTGCGCAAATATTTAACGCAACAACTGATGGCTTAATAAGATATTGTGCCAGATTTACCTCTACCCCCATAGAGGAATTTTCAGAAAATCTCCTGAAAATTAAAAATAATTCTCTTGACGATTGGTATAAACAAGTTCAAGACGCTTAAGATGTCTTATTCCAAAAAGACAAAGAAGACCTCCCCGGGAATTTTCTTGCGCTGGCGGAAGGAAAGTATCAATTTAGCATTGATACTTATGAAATAACAAAAGCAAAAATTGCTGAACATCTAAAATTAATTAGTGCAGTTAATCAACCAATGTCTAGTTCTCAAATAGAACCCAGACTCAAAATAGTTGAACAACCGGAAGTATTTATATCTCCAACTTCCGCCCTGTGACACTGAAACCTTTTATGGTGGATACGATGAGTGGCCGTCTTTCCGAGACATGTTCACTACCGTATATATAAACCACCCCCTGCTCTCTCCAGCCCAAAAGTTATACCATCTCCGGTATAAGACAAGAGGCCAAGCAGGAGATATAGTTAAACGATTCGCTTTAACTAACGACAATTTCCAATTGGCTTGGGATGCTCTCCACTCCCGATATGAAAACAAGCGCCAATTAGTCGACAATCAGGTCACAAAATTATTGAACTTACCCAAAGTTCGAAGAGAAACCAGTGAAGAGTTAATTGATTTGTATTCCACAATCACAAATTCTTTATCAGTGCTCGAATCTCTCGGCACACCCACTGATAGCTGGGACCCAATTCTGGTGAATATATGCTCATCCGCATTACCAGAAAATTCTCTAATGCTATGGGAGCAATCTCTCGCATCCCGAAAGCAATGCCCAACATGGCAACAAATGAAAGAATTCCTATACAGGCAATTCGAAATTAAAGAATGCGTTGAACACAAGCTCGCGAAATCCCCTACTTCGCATAACATAAGTAAGCCTATTCTTTCTCCACAGAATAGCCACCACTCATGCAAATTGTGCAAAAAGAATCATACGTTAAAGCATTGCAAGCAATTTAAGAAATTGCCGATACCCCAACGGTATAAATTTATAAAAATTAACAACATTTGTACAAATTGTCTTGCGTTGCACCATACCCATAAACGGTGTACATCGCAACACACATGCTTGACATGCCAAAAAAGGCATAATACTCTTTTGCACTTAAGCCCAACTCATGGGTTTGACCGAATAAATAAAAGAAATGTGCCCTTGACCTCCCTGTGTCAAGATAAACACAAACAGGCACACTTGACCACCCCGAGTCAAGACATACAGAGAAATTCGATTTTGACCTTTCCGAGTCGAAATACACAGAAAACTGGGATGATCACCCCAGATCATAACCCAAAATTGGTCAAAAGAAAAAATATGCAATCGTGCTGCTCTACTCATGAGCAGATATACTCATTGCACACCCTGATTGCTCCAAAATCAGGCTTTTCCCAAAGACGACAAACAAATATGTTCCACAATCCCCGTAGAAAAGTCTCAAGGCGACAGCATGACACTCAGTCATGTCCGAATCACAACAATAATTACAATTCTAAAATTAAAAGAAGACACTTTGGACTGCAGAAAACTTCCAATTCTATCTTTGCAGGAAATGGACAGCCAAATCGGGTCACGATTTTTCCTACCAAGAGAACCTGTCGTAGTTCCGAAGAAAAGCGCTACAGCAGGGGGAACCAGCACCATCCACGGCCTCCACGAAAACGAGTTTAATTCAGCACTTCGTGCAGGGTGGCCCAGTATGTTTAAGCGTGCGATTAACATGACACCACCCTAATATTGTGTGCGCATCCTAATGCGACTTTCTCCAGCTCATGCAGCTATAAAAGCCGTGCTTGGCGAACAATCGAAGAGATTTTCTTAACAACCATTGGCAAACGCGCACGGGGCGACAAATTTATAATTAAATAAAATAAATTATATACACATGCAGCATGTTAACGTAAAGAAACATTTATACCAACCAAACCAATTAAACTAAAATTAAATTAATTTTGTTATTTTTTAATCTGCAAATTTACGTAATAAAATTTTCTATATTTTTAATAAATAAACATTTGTTTAACTTCAAACGAATACGCGAGTGGTTTAATTTCGGAAGGCTTACGAAGGGACCCTCGCGTGAACAGCCCGGATTAAAATCCTGGTGCGATCAACATCCAAATTTAAATAAAAAACTAAGTTAAATTTTCTAATTGCGATCGCCTCTCGGCAGGAAAATGTCAACCCTCCGCGTGTATTGATCACATAAAATAAAAGCTCACCAAAAAAAAGGCATCAGCCGTTCGGAGGCGGCTTAGTATAAGCCGTACGTCCCTCTATTTGTTGGGAAAACATCAAATCGGAGGAGGAGCTCGGCCGAAAATAATTTCAGTGGTTACAAAGTGCTAATTATAGGTATAGTCGGGTCTTCATACCGGAGCAACCCGGATTTTTTAAATCCAAGGACTGTCACTCCCGGAATATTCCCCAAAAACCAATTCCCTCTGATATGAACCCATCGGATGACCACAACAGCGTAGATTAGATATATCTGCTGGCTGCCTGGACGAGGTTTAGGTACCAACCCAAACAACAAGATGCTCCTATTGGCAAGCCAACCTTTACTAAAAATATTTATGCTTGTTATGTACTAAAAACTAAAAAAACACTGATTACAGACTCTGACTCTGAACACATTCATAAAATATTATATTATATTTTGCAGCCGCAAGAATTTTTTAATTGGGTATTTTTACGTATTTTCGTTGCGTAATATATATAATTTATAGATCCGGTATTCAATCCAAGTAAGGAACAATCTAATTTATTAATAACGATTTGATACAAACTCATGTTTAGCTTTCGAGAGCTTCTAGCAACTGAAGTCGGTCTGATTAAATAAAAATATTTCTGTAAACATCGTATTCATTATTCGACGGTGCTATTCTATAGTGAATTTATCTGTTCAGGGGAAAACACCTTGTATAATATTTTCAATATTTTCTCTACTAGTCCCTTTATTTTTTTTGTCTAAAAAGTGACTGCTTCGTTATATGTACCTTCGATTGTACACATACGCTTGTCATCGCGTTTATCATTATCTTCGTATTTCTTATAACCACTAGTAATAACCGAGTGGTTAGGTGTTTGTATTACCATACAGATTCATGGATTCGAATCCGAACAATCAAAATATTATAGAAATTTAATTAAAAAAACTTAGTAAAGTTTTTTAATTGCGGCCACCACTCGGCAGGGAATGTCCATCCCTTCGAGTGAATTTCTGCCTCTGTTCACCATACCGCACATTGTTCTCACTGCACGTTTTATGAATATTTCGTTTGCCCGAGTTACGATGTGCAGGATTATTAGGTATCGAAGTATATATATAAAGCTATTAGTAATTAAATATTCAAGCCATCAAATAACAGATTGTAATCATTATATCAAAATACGTGGCGAAACTACACATTCGTTCGAACTATTGGTCTGCCACCTTGGCCTCCGCAACAAGTCAACCCTTTTAAAGAGCTACCCATTTCTAGACAATGGGATATTATATTTTAGTTTACTTTTGATTATTACTACAAATATTATTTTGAAACATCATAGAAAACGGAAACCCAGTCACCTTGCGCTTAGAATTTTTGAAAAAAATTCGCAATTCAGTGACGTGGCTTTAGATGTGAATTCACTTCGAGGACATGAAGCCATTCAAGTCACTTCTCTTTTAGCAGGTAAGATACGAGTATACACTCGTGTGGCCGTCTTTCCGAGACATGTTCACTACCGTATATATAAACCACCCCCTGCTCTCTCCAGCCCAAAAGTTATACCATCTCCGGTATAAGACAAGAGGCCAAGCAGGAGATATAGTTAAACGATTCGCTTTAACTAACGACAATTTCCAATTGGCTTGGGATGCTCTCCACTCCCGATATGAAAACAAGCGCCAATTAGTCGACAATCAGGTCACAAAATTATTGAACTTACCCAAAGTTCGAAGAGAAACCAGTGAAGAGTTAATTGATTTGTATTCCACAATCACAAATTCTTTATCAGTGCTCGAATCTCTCGGCACACCCACTGATAGCTGGGACCCAATTCTGGTGAATATATGCTCATCCGCATTACCAGAAAATTCTCTAATGCTATGGGAGCAATCTCTCGCATCCCGAAAGCAATGCCCAACATGGCAACAAATGAAAGAATTCCTATACAGGCAATTCGAAATTAAAGAATGCGTTGAACACAAGCTCGCGAAATCCCCTACTTCGCATAACATAAGTAAGCCTATTCTTTCTCCACAGAATAGCCACCACTCATGCAAATTGTGCAAAAAGAATCATACGTTAAAGCATTGCAAGCAATTTAAGAAATTGCCGATACCCCAACGGTATAAATTTATAAAAATTAACAACATTTGTACAAATTGTCTTGCGTTGCACCATACCCATAAACGGTGTACATCGCAACACACATGCTTGACATGCCAAAAAAGGCATAATACTCTTTTGCACTTAAGCCCAACTCATGGGTTTGACCGAATAAATAAAAGAAATGTGCCCTTGACCTCCCTGTGTCAAGATAAACACAAACAGGCACACTTGACCACCCCGAGTCAAGACATACAGAGAAATTCGATTTTGACCTTTCCGAGTCGAAATACACAGAAAACTGGGATGATCACCCCAGATCATAACCCAAAATTGGTCAAAAGAAAAAATATGCAATCGTGCTGCTCTACTCATGAGCAGATATACTCATTGCACACCCTGATTGCTCCAAAATCAGGCTTTTCCCAAAGACGACAAACAAATATGTTCCACAATCCCCGTAGAAAAGTCTCAAGGCGACAGCATGACACTCAGTCATGTCCGAATCACAACAATAATTACAATTCTAAAATTAAAAGAAGACACTTTGGACTGCAGAAAACTTCCAATTCTATCTTTGCAGGAAATGGACAGCCAAATCGGGTCACGATTTTTCCTACCAAGAGAACCTGTCGTAGTTCCGAAGAAAAGCGCTACAGCAGGGGGAACCAGCACCATCCACGGCCTCCACGAAAACGAGTTTAATTCAGCACTTCGTGCAGGGTGGCCCAGTATGTTTAAGCGTGCGATTAACATGACACCACCCTAATATTGTGTGCGCATCCTAATGCGACTTTCTCCAGCTCATGCAGCTATAAAAGCCGTGCTTGGCGAACAATCGAAGAGATTTTCTTAACAACCATTGGCAAACGCGCACGGGGCGACAAATTTATAATTAAATAAAATAAATTATATACACATGCAGCATGTTAACGTAAAGAAACATTTATACCAACCAAACCAATTAAACTAAAATTAAATTAATTTTGTTATTTTTTAATCTGCAAATTTACGTAATAAAATTTTCTATATTTTTAATAAATAAACATTTGTTTAACTTCAAACGAATACGCGAGTGGTTTAATTTCGGAAGGCTTACGAAGGGACCCTCGCGTGAACAGCCCGGATTAAAATCCTGGTGCGATCAACATCCAAATTTAAATAAAAAACTAAGTTAAATTTTCTAATTGCGATCGCCTCTCGGCAGGAAAATGTCAACCCTCCGCGTGTATTGATCACATAAAATAAAAGCTCACCAAAAAAAAGGCATCAGCCGTTCGGAGGCGGCTTAGTATAAGCCGTACGTCCCTCTATTTGTTGGGAAAACATCAAATCGGAGGAGGAGCTCGGCCGAAAATAATTTCAGTGGTTACAAAGTGCTAATTATAGGTATAGTCGGGTCTTCATACCGGAGCAACCCGGATTTTTTAAATCCAAGGACTGTCACTCCCGGAATATTCCCCAAAAACCAATTCCCTCTGATATGAACCCATCGGATGACCACAACAGCGTAGATTAGATATATCTGCTGGCTGCCTGGACGAGGTTTAGGTACCAACCCAAACAACAAGATGCTCCTATTGGCAAGCCAACCTTTACTAAAAATATTTATGCTTGTTATGTACTAAAAACTAAAAAAACACTGATTACAGACTCTGACTCTGAACACATTCATAAAATATTATATTATATTTTGCAGCCGCAAGAATTTTTTAATTGGGTATTTTTACGTATTTTCGTTGCGTAATATATATAATTTATAGATCCGGTATTCAATCCAAGTAAGGAACAATCTAATTTATTAATAACGATTTGATACAAACTCATGTTTAGCTTTCGAGAGCTTCTAGCAACTGAAGTCGGTCTGATTAAATAAAAATATTTCTGTAAACATCGTATTCATTATTCGACGGTGCTATTCTATAGTGAATTTATCTGTTCAGGGGAAAACACCTTGTATAATATTTTCAATATTTTCTCTACTAGTCCCTTTATTTTTTTTGTCTAAAAAGTGACTGCTTCGTTATATGTACCTTCGATTGTACACATACGCTTGTCATCGCGTTTATCATTATCTTCGTATTTCTTATAACCACTAGTAATAACCGAGTGGTTAGGTGTTTGTATTACCATACAGATTCATGGATTCGAATCCGAACAATCAAAATATTATAGAAATTTAATTAAAAAAACTTAGTAAAGTTTTTTAATTGCGGCCACCACTCGGCAGGGAATGTCCATCCCTTCGAGTGAATTTCTGCCTCTGTTCACCATACCGCACATTGTTCTCACTGCACGTTTTATGAATATTTCGTTTGCCCGAGTTACGATGTGCAGGATTATTAGGTATCGAAGTATATATATAAAGCTATTAGTAATTAAATATTCAAGCCATCAAATAACAGATTGTAATCATTATATCAAAATACGTGGCGAAACTACACATTCGTTCGAACTATTGGTCTGCCACCTTGGCCTCCGCAACAAGTCAACCCTTTTAAAGAGCTACCCATTTCTAGACAATGGGATATTATATTTTAGTTTACTTTTGATTATTACTACAAATATTATTTTGAAACATCATAGAAAACGGAAACCCAGTCACCTTGCGCTTAGAATTTTTGAAAAAAATTCGCAATTCAGTGACGTGGCTTTAGATGTGAATTCACTTCGAGGACATGAAGCCATTCAAGTCACTTCTCTTTTAGCAGGTAAGATACGAGTATACACTCGTCTCTGTGCATTAAACAGTTGTTGTTAGAAAGCGAAATGCGTAAGTATGGAAATCTTAGAAAATTGGCCAACAACTGAAATACCAGACAAATTTATGAAAAGATGCAGTGATTTAGAGAAAGTTATAGGACCAGCGCCCACTCTTGTGGAACTAAAAAGGTAATCGGGAAATTTGCATAATTGCAGTAATAACAATAACACTGGAGATAGTGAGCCAGAACCCCAATCACTTTGAAATTGCCTGACTGTTAAACTAAAAAATGGCTGGGCTATTAAAATATGATGACAAAAAACATAAGTTCTTTGCGACTTTTTTTTTCAAAATATGATCGGATTGGAACCTAAGTGTGCTTCACCATCAACAAAAGGGGATACACCACGATGTGCTCCCATTATCGACTGCATCTACTAACTGTTATTGTTTTGTATAGCTTACTGTGTGAAATATTAAACACCAACGCTAAAAAACTGATCGGACATTACTGACCTGGTCGATCTAACATAATGAAATAACTATGCGCTAATTCCTGAAAAAAACCAGTTATATAATTAAGAGAGTTGAGTTGAGTTGATTTGAGTTGACGCGATTGTTGATCAGAGCGACCAGCGCACTTAGGTCTGAAGGCCGGTTGTGATACCATTTTTGAGTACTTCTCAACTTGTCAGGTGTACGAACCATTTCGTGTGCCTTATAAACCATACGATACTGTCTATATCAGCAGCTGCTACTTCAGCCAGGCATTTAAAGAAGTTAAGTCCTAGGTATACTACGTGATACTTAGAGCTGGATAGTGAAAAGACAGATAAGATCCCTTGACCTACACGTATTAACTTTAGTCTAAGTTTTGTCTCTCGAGAGCTCATCCGTAAAGCAATTGCCTGGTATGTATGTAATTACATGGAAGAGATCTGATGGTAGTCTTAGTCTGGTAGCCTCAAATTAAAATTGAAGTAAGAGACTTCGGCTACATAGTAGGCCATGACATCCGGTTGGGAGAAATACTTGAGCTTTAACAGTATACAATGCAGTATCTGGTGATTGTTTGACTGACCTTTACCCTATACATAGTTTAACAACTGTAATAAACACTCGCATGCCTAGGTTTTCTTTTTATCATCCTAGCATCCTTATACAATCGACCAAACAGCTTTGGCTTTTTAATTAACAGACATCAGACAGATGTCTGCAAATTTCCATTTTCTATACACGTTTGTATAGTTTACTGATTCTTCTTCTATTTTTGTTAGCTGCTTTTAAGTGAAAATCAAATATTCCATCGTTACATTTAAAAATCTAAAATTTTAGTATTTAGTTTACATGCAAATTGCCTTTGATTTATTTTTTTGTTGAAGATGTAAGAACAAGAAAACACAAAATTCGTGTTTGCTTTGTGCAATCAGAGTGAAGAAATCCTACGAAATTTGCAAAGTAATACATTTCTTGTGAAAAATTGAGCACTATGATTGGCAACATCACTCTTACAAATAATTTCACTAAACACATAATAGAATAACTAAAAGCTAGTTCACATAATAGAGATTTAGTAGAGCCTCACTAATATCTCAACTTTACTCGATGATTCAATAACGATCCAAATATTGTGAGGATTAGTAGATATTTGCAAGATAGCTGGTACTCAGAATTTACAATAATTCCTTCTGACATCTCCAAGTCAACAAAACGAAAAATGTCTAATTCAAAATCAAAGATGCTTGTTGCAATGCCGTAAAATTTATTCCACACTATATGAAAGTTATAAATTTGCAATGCTTCGATAACCTTTGGGATTTACATTCCGCTTATTTATATATATTTGATATATTTGGAAAATATAATACTTCCACGACCCATATATTAGTGAAATTATTAAATAAAACAAATTCCTCCCTTCTGCTTGTCGATCTGTCCGTTCGCCATAAACTCAAAAATAACTAAACAGATTTTAATTTGATTTTCGTAAATATATTCTTGGGAAAGGTTTCATTTGCACTACGGTAAATAAAATAAGAAATAAAGCTAACATAAGTCTATTACTTCAACGAAAGAATTCTGTTCTTGCGCTGTATCTTTCTCTCTCTTTTAAAAGGGATTGCTTACGAATATTACCGCTGCAAAAAGAGTAATTGTTGATGCAGAAAAAAACGAATAATAATATCCTTGTAAAAATGAGCATAGAAAAACAAAAACAAAGGAGTTCCAAGGTTTGGATTTGATTTCATTCATTGACTTGTCAAAGATCTTTGGCAAAAACACCCGCTTTTAATTTTTCTCAATCAGAGTCACAACTTCATATAGTTTAATTGGGTAGTCACTAGGGAGCAGATAAGTTAGGATATGATCATGGCGATTTCCAGGGTTAAAAGCAGTTATTTTCACAACGCAGTAGTAGAAATAATACTAATTTATCTTGCTTTAAATAATTGGTCTTTTGGTTTCAAGAAAAAAAGCTTCAAATTTAAAAAAGTAGTTTGAAAATATATTAGGTATACTTATTTTTAAGTATACGCCAACAGAAATGTAAAACTTCAAAAGGCATTTGCACAAAATGAAAATATGCAAATTTGTGGTTTATGTGGAAAATTTCATATTGGCAGAAGCCGGTAGAATGTCAAGCAGTATATTAAATTGACTAAAATTAACCAGACAAATTTCGTGTACTTACAACACTGGTCATAAATCAAAGTTGTGGGGGTGAAGCAGTATTTGAGGATTCTACACATTCTACTGGTCAACTTATTTGTTTAGGGTTGTTTAAAATTGTTGAAATTCGTGCATATGTATTTGGCACACAGAATGTCACACATATCACTATGATAAATGATGCATATATATCATATGGGTATAATTACATTGAGTAAAGCTATGTGAGCCCAAATACCCAAATCAATTACTATAAACCTGCTCTTATGTTTGTTTGCATTGATTCAAACTCACACATTTAATCATTCATTATGCTGTAATATGATATGGCTATCGAATTAATTGTTTGTCTTCTCATACACATTGTATATGATTTTATGCATAATTGGCGCTTTGTAACTACTGAAGCGATTTTCCGCCGAGCTCCTCCTCCAATTTTTGGTATGTGTCTTGTGTTTTTCCAACAAATGGAGGGACCTACACCTTAAGAGACTTCCCGACAACTGCAGCGCATACCAAGCAGAACTAGCCGCTATAATGGAAACCACTTCACACTTGCTCGTTAATCCTACATATCACAATATATTCTGGCAGCCAGGCTCCCACTAAGTCTCTCCAATGTAATCATACCACTTCAAGGGTGGCAATGAAATGAAGAGAGGTCTTAAACAAACTCTCGACTGTATGCGAAACGTCCGTGATTTCGTGATTTGTGTCCTTGGTCACAGGGACATCCCAGGGAACTGCGTAGTCGACAAACTGGCCAGAAACTCTCTCTGGCAGAGAGAATTTAGTATCTCAGAGTAGACGGGATCGAAGAATAGTTTGCCTCAAGATATGTAATAAAAGTAAGTTAGCAAATATTTTCTTTTCGTTTAGTTACTTTTTGCGGAAATCCGAATAAATGTATGTCATAGATTTATATATATATGTAAGTAGTAGTACGCACTCAGTCACAAGGTTGTTGAAACTTTGAACCCGTTTTTTTCGAAACAACCTTCTAACGGTCGGTCGTTAGCTTTCAATTTGGCAGCCCGATTTCCACCTAAGAAGTTATAATTTTTTTTTTTTGTCACACACACAGGACACAATAAAATACCAGAAAATGAAATGAGAGACAAGCTTGCAATGAAAGATATTCTTTTACACTCTCGCTATCATGAAAGAGTTTGGGTATGACACTATCCACTTGTAAGCTCACTGTAAGAGAATTATTCGCAGCAGACTCTTTGTTCATAATTTCGATGCAAGTTTGCTTCCAGTTTTATCCTGAGTCTGAAGTAACCAGCAGTAGAGCAATTCATAGCACGATTTTCTGCTCCAGATTTTATGATGTACTAAAGGTAAAAACGTAATTATCTACTTCAAATAGCCTAGAGATAAGTATAAAGAAGTGCTTAATGAATTGGGAACTTTTACGCACTTGCATCGGACATTGAAAAAGTTGCGTAATCCCTCAAACGTGAAGCAGAAAAGGAAGAATGAAGAATTTAAAAAATGAAAAATGAAAAACAAATCAGTAACGAACCTGAAAAAAATAGTTACTTCAACATAAATCTGGCCAGACCAGTCATAAGCATCGCAAGGTGGCAAACAGAAAGGAAAAAAAATAAGAAAAAACGACCTAAATTGAATTAACTATGAACCTATATCTATTTGGTACACAGATATTTTAGGTGATAGTTATATTAATAATTATACGGAATCGGTCAGTTAGGGCTACTTCAGCCCTTAACCTCCTTAAAACTGATTTTACAGGTATGGGAATAAGCATACCTCTCGTGATATACATACCCATACCTTATCATAAGTGAATACGTCCACCCAATAAAGCTTCTCCCAAAGCCAACACTGCGTTATATAAATGTGAAATTATACAGACGTTGCTACCGTGACAGCAATACAGGATTTAAATTTCTTTGTGCCATTTTTCAATATGAACTATTGTTAAATGTACGCAAAAAAAAAGTTTATATACTAGTAAACGTACGAATCATGCATATGAATTTCTCATCTATATGTAAATTTAAAATCTCTAAGGATACGAACGGTCAACGCAACAATTAAACACATACAGTTGATGATATACACACATGTACGATGTATGCGTGTTGAAATCTCCGAAAGCATATGGGAATTAAAATCTTCAAAGAAAAATAACCAAATCCAAAAAGTGCAATATGCGCTATAGTTGCAGCTTTTACTTTATGTTCTTATTTTTCCTTTCCTTTTTTTTTTGGTTTTTGTTAATTGCGTTTAGAGACTTTCTATCAGCCTAACTACCGGAATTATTCAATTAAATTGCTTTTCACTATTTTCATTTCTCTTTCGGTCAGTGCAATAAAGTTTTCCACTGGGAATTGAATTTTTCAAAAAATATTCTTATTTCAACTATGATTTGGTATGTAATGTATGCATAAATTTTTAATATTACATTTTACTTGACTTGAAATTTGGTACATAGGTGGCCGTTTGCTTTGCTAATCTAAAAAGATTCTTTTTCACTCCGGGATGTGGAACAGGGATTGACCTATTAAAAAAAATCTTATTTATTGGTCGAATTACTTTAAATTTGGTACATAGGTGGCCATTTGCTTAGATTAACAAGAAGGTCCGGGAAATGGACATACATAGTTAAATACATATAATAAATACATATATTTATATATTCACCGCGCTTGTATAATAACATTAAATAGTAATATTGTCTACATTTTTAAGTACGCAAACGTGCTAGAATGTTTGTACGGTAAAAAAGGCAGTGAAAATACATTTTTTAATTATATACGAGCACACTGTAAACTTATCTTGGCCGGTAAACTGAAACCTTTAACATATTTTTTTTTTTACAGTAAGCATGTATGTAATACATTTTTATTTAACGGTTATATTTTTTTCAGATATGTAATCTTTCGTTTTCGCTGCCTTTTTAACGTTAAATGCGCGAGCATTTCTTGTTGTTCATTTGTAAGTGTGGTAGAGAAGGTCATGCAACATTACTGTACTATGTAAAGGTTGTATTCATTATGACAAAATGTAACTACGTAGTAAATAAAAAATTAAGCTAAATTTTCTAATGGCGGTCGCCCCTCGGCAGGGAATGTCAGCCTCTCTGAGTGTATATCTGACATGAAAAAGGCTCCCCACAAAAAAAAAAACCATCAGGCGTTCGGAGGCGGCTTATTATAGGTAAACTGTAGGTTCCTGCATTTGTTGGAAAAACATCAAATCCCGGTTACAAAGCGCCAATTAATAATCATCATTTCGCGGTAGTCCAGCCCAATGTAAAGTTTTGCTGTCGTTCGAAGAACTTTGAAAAGTGAAGTAGTCGTTTGGACTCTTCACAAAAAAGAATTGAATATTTTTCCCAAAGTCGATTTATTATAGAAGAGTATTGCAAAGACTCTATTGGAAATAACATTTCCGGCACGTATTGTCCTCCACGTTACAACATAGCCGGAGATTACACTGCAAAATATTCTTTCATTTCTTTCGGCAATGAAGTTAATGGCTTTACAACATAACCACAATTTCCACAAAAAATTCAATGCATGGACCGTTCAACTCCCATAAGACATAATTTTTCAACCGTCTTCCGGGAAAAGACATTGCATGAATGGTAACTTAGAAAAGAAAACTTAAGAGAGATTGGCAGTAGTTTCATTCCCCGGTCTTAAAAAATGAGCCCGATAACTATATAAAAAACTACAGCATATCCTTATGCAAAAAAAAGGAAAATAATTTTCAAAAGTCATTAAAATCTAAGTCAGCTTTTGATGCTAACTGCTCCACTGAGAACTCACAATGGTCAGTGGGCTCAAATCAACAAGGACACGTATCTTTCCAATGTACTGTGATGTCTGCGAAAATTCAATTTGCAAATACCACTTTATTTCGGATTTTGTTTAACTTTTTATTTATATGTTTGTCATTTAAATTCGCCTTTACTGTTTTTGCAACGCTTTCTCTAGTACAATGTTTTTCAAAAAGATTAACTCTAGTACGATTTCCCACTGAACCATAATTTTCTTTTAAAAGCAACGTATCCTAAGCGTCATTCGTAAATCGTCCATTTTATGGTACTCGAAACCTCCAACGAGAACACATCACAGTTGGTTGTGAAAAAGTTAAGTTCATTATCAGTTCTAAATATATATTACCAATTAAAATTGTGGCGATTACAAATATAATATTTGACGTGTATTTGAAAATTATTATAGTGATATTAAATTAATGCGAAACGGGTGCTCGCTATCTACAGCACGCAGCAGCCCTAGCGCTCCGCTGTACATGACGCTCGACTAAACACGGACATCCTCAGCTTGTGGACATTTTATTGTTAGCTTAGCACTTTAACAATGCTGAAGAGTCGGTACGTATAAATGTCTACACGGGTAAATTTCGTAAGCATTCTGACATTCGGGGATTTCCTTTACTTTAGGACACTTCATCCCAGGCAACTACAAATTTTAAACCAGAATCTACATCTACATCTACATTGCATCTGACACACATTATATCTGACACACCTGAATTCCTTTCAAATTTATTGAGAATTTCCACCCGAAATCAATATTTGAAAATAGGGTTTAAAAGTTGAATATCAAATATGTGTAATTCACCATCTTTAAAAGATCTTTTCATGAGTATATTGGTATTCATTTAAAAGATATTTAAAATAGTTTTTGATTTTTCGTTGACTTTGTATAATTTTGAGTTCAATTTTTCATATTTAAATATATTTCGAGTCAATTGTAATGTAAAAAGTGGCGAGAATAGTAAATAGAGTAGGAATTTTAATAAGCATATTCATCAACAAGTTATTTTACAAACCTAAGGCAACAAGTTTGCGCAAACTTCGTGGGATTCACCAGGGTTAAGGTACGTAAATCTCTTATACATAACATACATATAAATACAAAAAGAGAAGAGACATCATAGCATAAAGAAAAACGAAGCTTTATTCATTTTATTCTCGTCTGCTTCTTATAACGTTTTTTGAATTGTTTCACTTTTTATAACTGTTTTCGAGTTCGAATTTCATTTTTTTTTGTTAGTTTTTTTTTTGTTATTGTAATAGTAACGTAAGATTTATTTTACGACATTGCTGATTATGCGAATCATTTCGATAATCGCGTATAATCGTAAATGTAAAAGCAACGAAGTGAGAATTCTCTCAATTCATAAATACAAATACATGTAACGTAAATGAATTTAAGTATGAATAAAGAGTAAAGTTCTGTCAATATGTGATCCAGGCGTTGATTATGGTATAGGTTAGGAGGGATGGGAGAGATAATGTTCTCTCACATACGGTTGGGAAGGGAGTGAGAAGAGAGGCAAAAACACCTGTGTCTCTCTTTCCGTCTTGTCCGTATTAGTTCGATATGCTTGAAGATTTTCTCACTTTTTTTTTTGGATTTGAAGTATAAATAAATTCCAGTGCATGATTTAATTTTTTTTTATGCATGTATGCAGTGCAATGGTTTCATACAAGAATCCACCACACCCAAGAGCTTAGACCTGGTAAAGCTAGCATGCACCACGTATGACATATCACTGCCGCTTGAGCATCAGCGAAATTATACAATTCATTACAGTACTTACAGTTAAACTTGGATCAAATTATCTTCCAGAATTAGATGGAGATCACGAAGAAAATTTAGTTTTATTTAATTTTAAGTTTCTTGAAGAAATTGATACGAATGAATCATTTCCTGGTATGCCGCTAGGAAATGGAATCATTATACATTCGATCTTTCCTCAAACCGAAAACTTGTCACATCAGTTTTAGATCACAACATCTTTTATAAATAATAGAAGAATGACTAGCTACTTGGAGAATTAATATCAATGAATAGGTGTATACAAGTAACAGGTACCCAAAAAGGGACATGTCCTTTAATCTCTTTAAAGAAGGAATTCGTTACTCACTTAGGAGTATATGGAAATACCACACAAACTAATTGAAAATTGTCACTTCGCATTTAATTATAAGTTCGGTCCAAAACTGAGCTTAGAAACCCAGGTGCTACTTTCGAATTTGTTTATAAAGCCATCGTGGACGTACGGAACCCATCTTTAGTGCTTAGAATCTAAATCTAGCTAAGGTAAAATTTAAAAGTAATAGTCCAAAACCCTAACAGCAATAAACAGAAACCCTTGGTATGTCAAAGGAACTCCTAGCTGAAGGTTTATTACAGCATAACTTCCCCATGCGAGAGAGAAAGGATTTAGATTTGAACTGGGGCATTCAATTGTGCTATAGGAAATATTTTGCACTCTCTGATCACTATCTTGTTACAGCGAACAAGGAACATCTGTCAACAAGCAGAAGCTTCTACAACGAAAAACTGCAATCACAACAGACAGTTTAATTGGGCTTGCCTGCACTCTGAGAGTACTCATCAGCAACCCGCTATATCCACTACGAAAATATTGGCTTTTAGAAGGTCACAAGACTGCTAATACGATGAGGGCTGCCGTACCGCAATGGAGAAAAACAGACTGCCTACCTCGCAACGTTGCGATCGATCACTGTACGCGGGATAGATATCGAGCATTGAAGAGGGAAGCAAGACGCAAAAAAAGAAAGAGAAATGCTTGAGTACGAAGATCTTGAGAAGCTGGTCGACAAGGGTAATTCGAAAAGATACGGCAACTTACAGAAGGTTTTAAACTCTTGTAGGACCCAGAGGTGGTATCTAGTGACTGACGCCCAGAGTACACTGAATTTTATGGAGATAACACTTCTCTAACGAGCTGAATGGCAGTGAAAATGGAGCACCAGGAGATGACGAGCCCGGCTGTTTCATTGCACGACTATCATGCAGTAATCGCCCAAAAAATATATTTATTTATCTATTTTCTTAAAAGAAGTAACATTTTTATATTTTATTTCAGTAAAAGATCCTCGAATATCCTTTGTTTCAGTATAACTATAACACTAAAACATAATACTTGTTCCATTCCTTCCTATGTGCGAGACCCTCATCTAGCGTACAAAACTCCATTTTTCTCATACTAATTTCTTTCTGAACTGGTACATTTGCATTTCTCCTCTGATACATTTCATAGTTTTGTTATTGTTGGAAACAAAATTTTGGGGAATGACGTGCTATGAATGTTCAGCAAACAATTACTGGAAACGTTTAATGGCTTTCATGGTTTCAACCGTTTATGCGTGAACGAGTTGACTTGCCATGGCAGAATGAGGGAATTGCGGGTCTGGTTAAAACAAGTGGAAAAGTGTTTGTGTACTTTTGGGACTAAAGTACTCCGACTTGTACTGCAGCAAATTACATTGGACCATTTTAATTGCTTAATTAATATATTTGTTTCATGCAATGGTATGTTTTTATTTTTAATATTTCCAAGTATGCACTGAACATTCGTTCGGAAATTGTATTGCACAAGTTATCAGCTTAAAACTTAAGATTCTCAGAGTGAAGTAAATTGCCACACATATGTATAAGCACCACTCATACATACATATACCAATTTATAAACTCGTACACCATGCAAGTATTAAATTTTACACACGCCAGTTTTACGATTACAACTTAAAATAGAAACTCGCGCAAACACTAAACGCTTTCATATCGTCTTAATGTCGGGATTTCAATTAAGCTCTGGCCTCAAATAATTCAAATAATTTAATGACCATAAAAATATCTCTGCAGTTGCAGAAAACACAGAGAGTTATAGAAGTTTTTGCTATTGTAATTAATTTAAAAAGTTGAAAGTCATAAAGTTATTTACTAAATGAAAATTTTATCACATAAAATGAATTAGAATAAAAATATGGAATATTTGTATGAAACGCGATTACATGATCTTTCCAGTGTTATATCAAATGTAAAGAGAGATGCAAAACAAGCATTGCCTTTATTCGGCACCGGTAATATTAATTTAAATATATAACTAAATTAGTTAAAGCGTAGTATAGTATGAGAAGAAAGGTACTAATTGATACCTCGGCTCCTTCTACTTTGTGACTGATATTCGTGACTTTGCAATGTCCTACAAAATATCAATTATCCAACTATGCATACGGATAAAATAAACAACTCAGGAGAAGAGTTGTCTCGGCCATGCATTTATAAATTTCATGACCTTACCAAATTTATGTTATTTTATTTCAGGATTAGATTCCAAGCGGCTATTGTGACTATACGAAAAATAATAGTTAACTTTGCATGCTAGCTTTACGTATGAGAAAATAAAACGCGCCCACATCCGCCGAGTACACACTGAAAGCAAAGCTGGGCGATATATAATATATGATTGATGTATTCGTACTCCTCCAATGGAGGGACCTATAGTTTAATGTAAGCCCCCTTCGAACAGCTGATGGATATTTATGAGAAGCTTTCGTTTGATGCCAGAAATTTTCTCAAAGGGCTTGGCATTCGAGATTGTATCAGTAGAAGATGGGTAGACAAAGTCATCATTTTTGAACTCAAATTTCAAAACTCCGAAAAATTAAGCAAGAGGGTCCGCAGGTGGTTGTCCCCGCTAGCTTTAAATTTTTACATTTATTTGGAAGCTACTTCCATCAGCAATGAGCTTTTCCCTGACTGCTCGATATTGGCACGTGGTCAGGTTATTGATAATATTTGTTCGAAGATAAATTCTGACAATATATAACCCCTCTCTACTGGGAACCATTTTCGACAACCTGTGCACATTTAATCCGCATACGAGAGCAATTGCCATCAAACCCCAGAGCCACAACAAAATCCCCAAATCCCAAAATCGGCACCACCTTAGGAAAAGCAAAACAAAATGTTGAACATACCAAACATAAAATAATTTGTATAGTTGCGCCCAGTACTCTTCAAACTTACCGAGATAAATTGTAGGTCGCTTATGCGTTATTGCCTTTCTAAATCGAGTAGTTTAACCTAATCAAACCAGTCTAAAAAATATTGTAAAAAGGTCTGTCTGCGGGCACATTGTTTGGTTATGTTATGACAAAAAACTTATGCGAAGAATTTTTTCTGGAATTTCGTGCAATGATACATAGGCAATTGCTGGTCGATTTATTAAGAGAACAAAGGCACAGCCAACTCACAACAATATCTTCGGGGAAGCGGTCATGTATAACTCACTGTCATTACCATAAAAATGATTGGTATGTTATTTTAGGTTTAAATTATAAATCTCATATCTGAAAGATTGGTTGTAAGGAGGTTATACTTCTGCTCAAATATAAATGAGACTAGCTCAATAAAACAAAAACGGTTAATTATTCTTCAATATTTATTTTATCCCCTTCAAAATAGTCACCATTAGAGGCGATACACATATGCCACCTTTTTTTCCAATCTTCATAACAATTCTGGTTGGCCGCTTTAGGTATGGCTTTCAGTTCCTTCTTCGAATTCTCTTTTATGACTTCAAACGACTGAAAATGCTTTCCACGAAGCGGCAATTTGAGTTTACGGAAAAGAAAAAAGTCACACGGTGCAATGTCGGGTGAATACGGTGCTTGCGGAACAATATTTACGTTGTTTTTGGTCAAATAATCGCGTACAAGACGAGACAATTTTCTTTACTTTTTCGACGTTTTCTTCGTTTATTGACGTTGCTGGACGACGATCATGGGGCAAGTTCTCCAGCGATCTACGGCCGTCCTTGAACGACTTATACCAATCAAAAATACGTGCACGTGATAGGCAAGACTCCCCATATGCCTTCTGCAACATTTTCATTGCGTCCGTCGCACTTATTCCATTGGAATAACAAAATTTCAAACAAACTCTTTGCTCAACGTTAATTTCCATAGTACAATTCGAAAAACGCACTCGAGGTTGACTTGTTTATAGTGCCGTAAAAAAAAACTATGTGACAGATCGCGCTCAAATTTGACATGTAAACATATAATAGTCCTGCCAACCTAAGCAAAAAAAAGTATGGCCATATGTCTTGTCCTTGTCGAGTTATGGATATAGGCTCGTTTATATTTGAGTAGAAGGTATTTGTTGTTATTTTCTGTAGTCAGAAGTTAACAGTTAACGGTCTCCGTTAAATTTCTAAATGCAAATTAATTTCAAGAGGCAGAACTTCGTTGTTAAAATAATGTGTTTGAGGGCCCTAACGTACAATATTACATATTAATATAGAATCTTTTTGAATAAAAATAATTCCGCTTTGATTTCTGCTTTGATGAGATCTGCTCCGAAATAATATTCGTTGAATATTGAATGTAAGGTCCTTCAGCCTCAGTTAATGTACGACACTTTTCATGCAAATAAAAGCCCTATATATTTTGGACTCCAAAGATGTAAGGTTTCAAAACAGACCGGCTCAGTAAATTGCAGTTCAGACTGGAGACAAAGCCTTCGGTACCTTCACTCGGTCACAATAAAAGCCAATAATATCGCAACACCACTCAACGAACAAGCAGTCATTATATGTATGGTATGCTATACAGCAGTAGCAAATTGGAACGACCCAAATACCAAAGGCTCAATAACTGACTGCCATTTTTCCGACAAAGTCTATGCACATATTAATTAATCATACGCCATGGCGTCACAGAATGCACAGATGAAATAATGCATCACGTATCGATCACAAACAGTCATAAAACCAATCTGCTATACATTCATATGAACCCTATACACAAATATACTAGTTAAAAACCATTTCGAGCCTGATATGCCGAGGAATCTCAGCTAGTATTTTTTTCTATGCCATTAACTGGTAATATTAATATAAAAATATTTTACACTTATACACTTATACACTTATACTAGTCTTATACCAGTTCACAACGGACCTGTTAATTTTATTTTTATTAGTTTATAGTATAGACATGTTTAGGCAAGCAAACTCCTACAAACTTAATTTCAGATGTAAGAATGATTAAACATAAATTCATTTAATATTATTATCAAGCAGATATGTTACAAAAAGCAAAGAGATAGGAAGACTTAGTTACCCATAACTTCTCGAATTCCTTCATAAGTATACCTTTAAGCTTAGCGAGCGGTGAACGAAAGGATTTGCTTAATCCTAAGCTGATTTCATAAGATTCCGCATCCGATCCTGTTTTCTAGTTTGTACCCATCCATATTGAATTGCATCGCGTCTCCTGGTACTGTCCTATCCGTTGGTCTGTATCGGGAAAAACTAACTTCAAATCTGTGGTGAGGTCAGAGAAGGTTATGCAGTAGTCCGCCTTATTTGGTAGACAGAAGCTACTTAAAATATAGACTTAATGCAGGTTCAGCTGTAGTACGCAAACCAGTAATGTCAATGGAGAGTAGATCTGCTTGGTTGAACCTTGCTTAGCAAGTTTGTCTGTCTTGCTGTTCCCTTTATTTCTCAAATTAAATTCCTAAATATTTGAGAAAAGAAAAGATGTTGCCTCATATTAAAAATTAAGCTCATAGTTGTGTAATAATGACTTTTCGTACTAGTGCAGTTTCAGAAAGGAAACTCAAGTGATGAATCACAGACTATTTCTTACTGTTGAGAACATGAGCACCAACCTCACCGAATTTTAGTTTTAAGTAAAAAAGAAATCTAATTTTGTAAAATCTTTAAGATCGTAAATATGTAAATGCAACGCTGGCAATTCGAATGCCATTTGTCATTTATCTAAGTTCGAACTTTATTATTGTAAGCGAAGGGGTGACCCGACTTCGCCAACATAAAAGACGCAAGTTTGAGTCAACAAATCGCACTTGTCGTAGCAACTGCAGGAAAGAAAGGCGTGCAAAGTGGAAAATAAAACAAATAAATACAAAGAAAATACTAACTCTTATAAAACCAAGAACGGAAATTGTTAAATTCCTATTTATTGAAATGTGGGAAAATAGTTTATAAACCAGAATTATAATGAAGTACAAAGTAAAAGAAAACAAGTGAATTTGTTATACAAAATTATCTACAACGCAATTATTAGCAAATTTGTGCAATTAATTACTACTGATGTAATAAAGGTTTTTTCATTTAATTGAACACTTACCATTTTAATATTTCACTGCGTATTATGCAATATATGAATGTATATACGAGTATGTGTAAGAACAACAAAAGGATATTGATGGATTCGCAAGAGAAGCAAACAATAAATTGTATACACATACATACATACGGAAAAATGCGAGAAATCAAAGAAATGTCTATAGTTGTCGATAGTGAGGCAGCCACAAGGATATAGAAAAAACAATAAACTCTTTATTTGCTTTTTACGCCAAAAACTACTCCAAAACAACGTCTCGGATAAGGTGGACTTGCTGTGAAGGAGTACAAGCTTGCCATTTTTCTAGACAAAAAAAAAGTAAGAAATTCGTCTCGAACAGCCTATAGTGAAGCTAAGGGATTGTTTCCTGATAAACAGATTAATCTTGGCAGAGATGGAACACACAAGAACCTCTCAAGGAGCCCCAAAGTGGAAAAAAAGGTTTTGCGCCACAGGCTGTGGGGTAAAGACGTACGCTGGAGGCAATATTCCAACAGCGCCGGGAAAATACTACCAACGACAGTAGACTCGATGTTAACCCAGCAAAAGCCGAATGCGTTATTCTTTACCAGCCGATACAAAGCCTCCCTACTAAAAATATTAAGGTAGACCTGGGCATTCTGGTATATGCATTCGTTATTGCGTATTATTATTCTTTTAAACTAATTCAAGATCTGGTTTGAGCGAAGGATAAAAACAGTGGTTATATGAATATTAATATAATCGGTTTCGCTGGATGCAGTCACAGAGTTTTGCGTTAGGACGTCTTCCACCCTTCTACACTATATACTTAGTAGGACGAGGATTATGAGGGACTAGCAGAGTTTGGTTTTTGTTCGTCGAGAGAGGAATTTACTTTTCGAATGCCTACAAGAGTAAATCTGCATTGGATTTCAAAGCTGGCATTATTATTGGCGCTAATGCGAATGTCCCGCCGGCCGCGGTAGCCGAGTGGTTAGCATTGCGTCCTGCCATTCGGAAGGCTCGGGTTCATATCCCGGTGCCACCAACATCCAAAAGTTATGGAAAATTAATTTAAATAAAAAATTAAATTAAATTTTCTAATTGCGGTCGCCCCTCGGCAGGGAATGTCCATCCCTCCGAGTGTATTTCGGACATGAAATAAAGCTCCTCGTAAAAAAACCGTCAGCCGTTCGGAGGCGGCTTAGTATAAACTGTAGGTCCCTCCATTTGTTGGAAAAACATCAAGACGCAAAACCACAAATTGGAGGAGGAGCTCGGCCGAAAATCGCTTCAGCGGTTACAAAGCGCCACATATAATTCTGGTCCTTAAATAGACGAAATTATCTACTACCTCGAAGTTATGACCATTAATAATGACATGGGAGCCGAGTCGGGAATGAGAAGACTATTTGTTTGATGACAGGAGATATTTCGTCTTGTTCTCGTTCACTACTAGACCATGCACTTCGATTTTTCAACAAATCTGGAGAAAGCAGAGCTAACGGCGCCAGTAGTTGTACACTCTTCTAAAGGATTGCACCTTGTCTAATTAGCCTTGCAGCTCATATTATTTTACCCATCAAATCAAATTGACGAAATTCACGATAAAGAGTCACCCATTCTGAAACCTTTTTTGGTACCGAACGGCTAATAGTGACTATTCCCAATTTTAATTGCGTTTCTGGTTTTGTCAGGGTTACCAAATTCAAGCATCAGCTCTCGAAGACTGCTTTAAAATCGATGAAAAAGTGAAGTGTATCGATTATTTTCTCACGGGTATCCTCCAAGATTTGCCGCGCCTGGTGAATATCTGATCAGTGGTGGACTTACCAGGTGTAAAGCCATACTAATAAGGCCGAGTCAGTTTGCTGACGGTGGGCTTTAGTCTTTCACACAGTTCGCTCGACAGGAACTTACTATGCGATACTAAGGAAGCTTTTCCCACGGTAGTTGGCGCAGACTGTGTGGTCCTCTTTTTTATGGATTGGGCAGAGCACACTTAAATTCCAACCGTCGGGCATGCTTATGTCGGACCATATTTTGCAAACAAGCTGATTCGTGCACCTTGTCAACTCTTCACCGCTACTTATCCAGCTACCCGCATAAGCAGTAGTTGTGCTTTTTTATTTTAAGCTTACTTGACCAGATTGACCACTCGTTACCTCAGCGGATCAAAAGAAGCCGCTTCGAAGACATTAATGATTATTTGCGATTAAGAAAGATTAAAAAATAATTTTGTTTTTCTCTTGCAAGGCGAGGCATGTGATTGTAGTGGTGCATAGCCGAAAGTTGCTGTCTTTGGCTCTAAGTAAGATATGTTGTTTGTGGAAGTACGTGTACGTGTGTCAAATTTTTACTTAATCAAAAATAAATTTACCAGCATCGAAATGTGAACCGCGAATCATAATTACGACAGCCATAAAAGGTAGCCACTCGGCTGTAAGGACGATGTAAAGAGTATCGACATACAGCGCAGTTCAACAGTACAAAGTCTTTTCAACGGAGTGGAGGTATTCCTCTTCCTCTGCTTCCACCGGTGGGTACCGCATCGAAAACTTGCAAATCTGGATTATTCGTATCCATCCGGATCACATGACATAGCCACCGTAGCCGCTGCTCCTTGATTCGCTCAGCTATGTCAATGTTGCTGTATAATACAATACGTACAGCTCATTGTTCCCTCGTCTGCGTTATTCCCCGTTGCCAACTCGAAGAGGACCGTAAGTCTTACGCAAAACTTTTCTCTCGAAAACTCCTAACGCCGACTCATCAGATGTTGTCATCGTCCATGCTTCCGCACCATATATAGATGAGGGACTTGTAGAGTTTGGTTTTCCTTCGTGGGCAGAGAGCTTTACTTTTCAATTGCCTACTCAGTCCAAAGTAGCACCTGTTGGCAAGAGTGATTTTGCGCTGGATGTCAAGGCTGACATTATTATTGGTGTTGATGCTGGTTTCTAGATAGAGTTATCTACGACTTTAAAGTTATGGCTGTCAGCAGTGACGTGAGAGCCGAGTCTGACTATTTGTTTGATGACAGGAGATATTTCGTCTTGCCCTCGTTCACTACCAGACCCATATCCTTCACTTCTTTATCCAGTCTGGAGAAAGTTGAACTCACGGTGCGGTTGTTGAGGTCAATAATGCCAATATCATCGGCAGCTGTACAAACCATAACATATCCGTGGTTGCTAAAAATTAACACAACATCACATTGGTGGAAATGAATGCTATTCCTCTTACTGGTGCTCTGCAAAACATTTGCCAAAAAATAGCAAACTGGTATGATATCATCTAGAATTTTACAAGGATATTAGAGGATACAAAAAACACACACACAAACATTAGAGAGGAAAACTAAGTTCTTCCGAAATAGAGCGTTACATAATTTATGATAAAAAAAGAAGCTAACCGAGTTAATTAAATTTTTAAGAAACAAAAAAAAAATTCGAAAATTTTAAATATAGTATAATTCTTACATGTAATACGAATATATAAATAGAAAAAAAATTACAATGAATGTACTATGGAGTTTGTACATACAAAACGATTTTACGTCCGCAACAGATGAATGGTAAGCAAGGGGTACTAACATTCGGAAGGTCAGGTTTAGACCAGCATCCAAAGTTATTGTATATGAATTTCGAACTTTCCGAACGTATTTCTCACATTAAAATCAAAGCTCCTCACGGAAATCTAGCAGCCGTTTGGAAGTGCCTTATAATAAAATAAATGTACCGACATTTTTTGGAAAATTAGGGTCTCTCAAAATTAACGCAAGACTTGAAATAAATTGAAAACATAGCTTTTAGTCTTCAGATTGTGAATTTTCATTGAATTATAATATACATAAGAATCGTTAAAACATTCAAAACACCACTAATTAAAGGTGGAGTTCGCCCGAAAATCATATAGCGACAATAAATTTTGCAAAATGTCCTTTAAACTATAGCTTTTGAAATCAGTCAATAATGCTGAGTTCCAAAGTAGGATTCAGTACGATTATCCTAAATTTTAAACATATTAAGAAATAATACTTTGTTTTCGAACTTAATTTGGACTTAGAACCATAAATCAGTTAACATTTACGAATTAATAATTTGGTTGGGGTTCAAGTTTTGTCTTAAAGATTCTATCAGGAGAGTCTGCTATTCAAGTAGCAATTATTGAAAAAACTTAACAGTATTGCTTCAAACAAGCTAAACCTCATACGAGTGTTGAAAAAAATTATATATATAGAATATTGCTTATATTTTGGGCACTATACTGTTATCTTAAAGAGGAATAAAAGACTGTGTTAGTTGATTTTAGACGTTCATGTTCTTTTTTATTTATTTATTATTTTTCTTTTTTTTTGACAAAGGCTTAGCTTTTACTGAATTTCCATTACCAAATTACATCCCACTGCTATCTAGCGAATATAGTTTGTGAGATACTGAAGGTTCAAAAGACTAGTTGAAAATGGTGTGCTAGGTTTTAATACACATATATAATGAGATTTTCTAAAATTTTGCTGACTTATAGAGTCCGATTATCACACCTCGTTTTTTATTTTGTTATTATATATTCATAAAATATGGCTTTGTCTGTAACAGTCCCCATGGCTAGAGATGTTCTTATGAGCTCGACGATTTTCGTTTGTTAAAATGTGCAAATAATTTGTATCAATTGGAATAAAGTGTAACAAAATGTTTGAAATGTTATGAAAGGCCAATGGTGAGACTGCTATGGGGTAAACGAGAGTTTACAAGTGATTTACATATTCGTCTCTTAGACGGAAGCCCTGAACGCCACAGAATATCAGCAACTACAGAAGTTGTTGATGATGTTAAAAAATCGATTTCATCATGTCATGACATTGTTTCCTATGGTTTGGATATGAAACGCGTGGCAGGAAATTTTTTTCCCAAATTTATAAATTTAACTTCTCTTGTTCCACTCCATGTTCATGAATTTTTGACCAGATGCCCGAGCCTCCCATGAGCTGAACATTGCAGAAAAAACAGCTTGGAACCACAGGCCTGGATACACAAAAAAGCTCGATGTATCGACCTATTTCTGAAGCGGTGACTGGTGATGAAAGGTGGATCACTTACAGTAAACGTTGAGCTGTTCGTCTACGCCTTGGCCGAAAGGAGGGGCTTATATTCTGGACCCCGCAACAAGTAATTACCTTCTGTTCCTGACTAAGGCGAATGATTTTTCCAGAGAAGAATTGGCCACAAAATAAGCCTGTGAAAATTGAATGTCCTAATTATTTGCCAATAGAGAAAGAGGTATAATCAAATTTTCTTCAAAATGGCAAAAAGATATTGAGCAAAACGTTACATATTTAACATAAATCGGATAATTCTAAATAATGTAGGTTTGCTGCTGTTAAGCTCCATACCATGGAGGAATCTTCGGAACCACTTAGAATTAGTTTTTAAAGACGGTGCAATCGTTTGAGCAATTTGGCATTCACTGAATATTTGTATTGGCTGTCAATTACGCCGAAACCCGAAGAGAATCACATGACGAATTTCTAATTGCGTTGGTGGTGGAATTTCGTCTGACCTATCTTCAGCTATTTCGTTTTGTGGTCTCAATTTTATATTAATAAAGTAATTGCAAAAATTTGGTATTTTTAAATTTAACAAAAACCAATTGAAACTCACTAACTGATCGAACTTTTTTAATCCCCTCGTACTTTAAAATTTTACTATTATATATTTACATTTAGGTATATCGTAACTTACTGAAGATTCAGAATACCTGGTTTAGTTAGTTAGATTCGAAGAGATCATTTCGAACTCAAACTCACAAACAAGAATCCGGCTAATGTTGAATGTGAAGTGAACCCAAGGGCACTTGAAAACCAACATTCGTCAATTCATGGCTGAGATACCGTCGAAAAGTGATCGGAAATTACCTCAATTGGAAAGAAGTTTGCGAAATTCGCGAGGTGGACATTTCAATGATGTGGTGTTTGACATATAATAACAAGACTTAAACTGAAAAAGAAATGTCATGAAAAAAATATTTCAAATGCATTTTGTTTAAGTATACTTTCGAAACAGCAAAATGGATAGCCGTGTGTGTATGACAATTCAAAATTTTATGCAAAACGTGATATATATCAAGATTGCCGATTATTTATTGTAAGGCACCAAGTCGCGAGAGACCAAGAAGAAAATGTTCATGGGCTACGTTAGACAGTTCCCTAAAGGATCTCACCAAGATACAAAGATATTCATATTTGCATTGAATTAAATTCCAACGCCGGCATTTAATAGTTTCTGCACTGAGCCATTCTTCTCTGGTAATTAATCTTACTTTGTCACGCTCTTCGGCGTCAAATCACAGTGAGAACTAATTACTGGTATACCTATATACATATGAAGTCCCGTAAATCACTTAAGATTTATAACATATCCATCTAATGTGAGTGCATTCAACTAAAGTGCTCACACAGTGTATATGTACGTGTATGTGCTTACATACTTATAACAGTATATATAGGTATGTGAGTATATTTTTAAGCAGTTACGAATATATGAGAAAAAATTAAGGGATGCTGTCTCAACCAGCGAATTGTTGGAGTGATTTTATGATATTGTCTGGTGGTGGTAACTGTCGTCGTGCTATTATATTTCACATCACTTTACATGCCACTCGCCTACAATTCATTGAAAGTGGTAAGTTGAGTACTTTTGAGGTAAAGCAACATGAAGTGGCTTTAGAAATTGAAGTAAAATTATTTAAAAAGCGAGCAATAAAATTAATATAAATTAAATTAAATATCAACAGCAGAAGAATCAAATTTGTTACAAGGAAATTTATGGAAATTGGTTTGAAGTGACGTGTGCCGAAAGATTGCATATAAATGTCAAGCAAGAGGGAAGTAAAAGCCGTAACTGTAACGACGACAATGGAATGACGAAATTGACGTTGACAAGCGTTGCACTTTATACAAAACTCCAATATGAGATAAGAACACCAACTGCTGCCATCATAATGGAAAAAAATATATTTGAAGCATAAGTACGCATACATACGTATGTACTCGTACAACACAACCTCTTAAAATGAAGTCAGCAAGTCTAAGAAACGCTTCAGTCAGCCGGGTCGTGTACAGTTCGCACCCAGCAAGAAATTATGCCGGTTACTAATATCGGCTTCCGGGGAGTTCATTATCCTTTAATCATGACTTATGAGTAATAGTGGTGACTATAACATTTTACAAAGGTCTCAAAATAAGGACTTGTATAACTACTAAAATATTATTTAAGATTAATATCAAAGCTGAAAAATGTCTGCAAAGTTCTTCAGTTCCCAGTATTAAAATATAGCAACCCACTTGCATTCATTATTGTGTCATCTTCCAGTGTATCATCCTTTAATCTTTACTTAGTCTGAATAAACCAATCTTAGTGTAAAACGTGAAACACACATTAACAATAGTTATGGGGCAACTGCACGCTGGCATTTTCGGTTTCCGTAAATTATAATTATAACTTAGACGAAATAAGTGCGATAGCAAGCATTGAAAATCTTTCCACCGATAATTATGCGACATGGTCGGTTCAGGTAAAAACCCTGTTGAACTTGTGTAGCTTCGAAGGAAATTTGGCGGGTCCGAAATTATATTTATGTTAAAGACAGCGTTGTTTAAAAGGCTAATACATTTCAAGGTAAGCATGAAGAATAGGTTCACGACACGTGTAAGGTAGCTTTACTCAAGAGAGACAAGAAATAGTACTTGCATCTGGTAAAACAATATATGCAGAATGTAGGGTATGCAAAGCCTTAAAATATGGACATACGGTAAAATTCTCAAAGAATAACGCGATAATGAAGACTGGAAAGGATGAGAACATGCTGAGCGCGAAATTAGTCTTCCAACCCGAGGTCGTACGTTAAGTCGGCGGAGATTACAGAGATGGGGGCACACGCATCTATCAAGGCCCTCACTAAATTGAGGCGTTCTTGAGCTTCCACCTTGACGACTGCCGTTGGGGCCATCGTATTGCATGGGCGTAGACTGCCTATGACGACTTCGTGATGGAGGTGCCCTGTCCTGAAGCTACTTGGAAGCTGCCTTGCGTCCCTTCTGCCTCTGCGCCTTATGTTGCGTAGGTTTTGTGGTGGGCGGAAAGTCCGAGTTTCCGCTCCACGCTGTCGTCGATGCGATTGGTGTGGGTGGAAAGGCCGAGTTTCCAATCCACTTTATCTTCTTCGTTCATGCGTTAACAAAGGTCGGAAAGTCCGGGTTTCCGAACCTCTCGGTGTCGCCGGGCGGAAAGTCCGAGTTTCCGCTCCGGACTCACTTCTTGTGCTCATTTCGGGTTTGTGAGGCCTGGTCTCAGTCCCTGACTCAGAGGCGTCTATAGACAGAATGTCTTCTTCTTCGTCGACCACCTGCTGGCTCCACGATCTTAATTCCTCATTCATATGCAAGGTGGTGTGGTGCTTCTCTCCGCACCGTCGACATCTACTCTCACTTGGGCATTCACTGGCCTTGTGCGAAATGGATAGACAATTTGTGCAAAAACGACCTAATAGCGCTTCTCGTAGCCTCTCCTCGGGAGTTTTTGCGCGGTGAACTGGACAGCGCGTATTGGGTGCTTTTGGTCGCATAGGTGGCACGGAACTGCAAACCGCTGATGTTCCCGCTCGGCTTTATGACGTGTGGCGGTGAAACGGGTCATTTTTTTTCTATAATGCGATCATTATTTATTTTTAGGAACGATGTGATAATTATTATTTAGGTTGGGTGGCGAGTATATTATCTAAGGTATAGTGAAATTCATATATTTATATACGGTGATATAATTAGGCGGCTATAACCTCACATTTTGTTGGTGGGCGGAACTTTCGATTACTGTTTTTGGTTGCCCTTTTAAATGAGTACGTGGAACTCGGCTGTGATAATGCCTATGGGTTCACAACCCTAAGGAGTATAGGGAACTCGGCAGTGATAATGCTGATGGACGCTCACATCCTTATTTTGGTTGATTTTTCTTGACCTAATTTCCTTTCAAAGAATGTGGTTTACAATCTTTTCCCCAAACTTAAAGATAAAAAGCTAACCATACATTACTCGTGGAAAATAAAAATATATACATATATACTATAATGAGCGGTAAATGATGTTTTCAAATCCAGTGGCTTTATTTCTTTTAATTTATCCATTTCCGATTGGAAACCTTCTCTTTTTTTTTGCTTAATGCAATATTTTTACTAACAATATAAGTCAGGTACAATGAAGCTATACAGCAGGTTGGATTAACAGTTGCATTGTATGTAGTAAAGGTCGCAACCTGTTGTACAGCACGTTGTATCGTGTGTTCTTTGCATAAGTGGCATTGCCGTTTTCATAATTTCATGTGCTGCCCATACTTTCCTCCATTTTCCTTGACTAAGATGTTATTTAAAAAATACACGAGGTAGCAGCACCATGGGTAAGAAGGTTAAGACATCGTAAAAAGGTTATGAATTAACTTTTTTTTTCAAATTTCTTTGTAGATTCACCGAGTTCCAGTTTGTTCAATAATCTTTCCGGCATTAATACAATAATATTATCCGCAACAAATATCAAATACCATATATCAAAGGCAGAATATGAATAAGAACATCATATATAAAATCTAAGCATCATTAAAAGAAATTAAGGAGTGAATATAAAGAATTGCGATGTCCTTCTTCGCCCCAACACTATAGGAACAGACAAATTTTCTTTTTGAGAAGATTTTCTGATTAAAGTAAATTATTTTCTTTCCCCAACACTATAGGAACAGACAAACAATATTTCACCAAAAATTTCTTCCACTATCGAACACATAATGAGGATCATCAAACGTTTCAATAGGACGTCGACAATGTGAATAATATCTATATCTAATGATGATTAAAGAATATATATAGATCTAAAGCAGGAAAATTTAGTGGGGAACATTTAAAGCTGTTAATAAAGTAGTGTTTATCAAATACGAAACAAGGTCCAAATGAATGAATGGCAAACAAAATCAGTAATAAAATGAAATAATTTGTACGTTATAAACATGAATGAAAATGAGTTTTTAAGAAGCAAAAAGAGAAAAGGAAGTTAATGTATTCTATTAGGCCTCTGATAAGCAGAAATTAGGATATTTGCCTTGGAATGGTGAACATATTTCCGTTGATGATGCGTTCAAGTATTGTGATGCAATGGAGGTAAGTTTCAGAGACGGATAGCAAATAACATATAACTTTGTAAGATTCAAATCCATAAATTTCTTTTAAAGATTGCTGACACACCACAACGTCTCATGACGCCGATTATGCGTGCACTGGATGCTAAACAGGTGTACGATGTATTCTTGGTTATTGTACCGAATGCCGGACGTGGCAATCCTAAAAACAGTTCAGAACTCTTGACTAAATTTTGGATAAATATCGCCAAACTAGAAATGCGAAAGCAAAGTGAGTGAAGCAGTAGTGTGCATCTTCGAATGGGATTTACAATTTTTTTGAATTATTGTACATATACTCGCATATGGTTGTTAATAATCTTAATACCGAAAACCTTTCCTCTCCGTATTCATTCAAACTGATTTCTTTTCTAGATACGTTATTGTCGACTTGCTCAAATTTCGTAAATCGATGCGTTTTTGCGATACTCGCAATGAAAATATACTTGAAATTTGGTTGTTTAGACGATCATACCACGAATTTGATAAATAATTTTGCACTAAATATCGATAATAACATTGGCGCAGTGCGTTAACAGAAACATCAGCGAAGGAAAATATAATGTATTTGTTATGCTTGGCAAACTGCGAATGGGATTTAAGCTAAACTTATTTAACTATGCGAGTTGGGTGAGATTTAACATTGAACAAACACATACACATGTGAAGCATGGTCAATGGAAAGCCGGCTGACTCCAAGGCTTGAGAGATTTCATTACGTGCTGTTATGGCATCCTCAATGTTATGACCTCCAGCAAGAACATCATCGACATACATGCATTTACGTAATATATTTGATGTGATAGGATTCGTGCTTTCAACGTCTTCAGCTAGCTGTAGCAAAGTCCGTATTACTAGATACGGGGCACAATTTACCCCGAAAGTAACTGTCTTCAGCTCATATAGGCTTATTGGTTTTTTTGCGCTGTCACGATACACTATTCTTTGGAATTTAGTGTGATCATCATGGACAAAAATTTGGCGATACATTTTCTCTATGTCGGTGTTAAAAACGTATTTGAAAAGTCGCCAGCGCAGGATTAATATCGGCAAGTCAGACTGTAGGACAGGTCCGGAATGAAGCACGTTGTTTAAACTGTTCCCATTGGCCGTCGGACTGGATGCGTTAAACACTACGCTCTCCTCCTTTATCACTGCATTATGCGGCAGGAAGTAGTTGTCGTTGGAGTCATTCGCTATGTTGCAGGTGAGTTTTGCCATATGTTCAAGAGATTCATATTCTGATAAAACTTTGTTATATTCCTTTTGCAGTTCTTTTTTATTCCGCTCAGAATAATTTGGGGATATATTTCTCCTCCAAGAATGAGATCCACTTGTTCATTCACATATATAGCAAGTTGGTAAGTTCCCAGTGAGCTGTGGTAGCACGAGCACCAAAGCCTTGGGTTTTATTAATGGGTCATTGGGTGAACTCAATAGTATCGAGCATGCTTCCTTCACCTGCGCCGATTTGGAGTTGTTGATGTCCGACACTTGGGCATGCAACTTTTTTGCTGGTAGATTAATTCGGCGCTGCAGTGTTTCTGATATAAAGGAACAGTCGGATCCAGAGTCGATCAATGCTCTAGCGGAAAAAAATTGTTCCATTATGATTTATATGAACTCTTGCCGTTTCCAGAAATAGACCTTTGTTGGTGTTAGCAAAGCAAGAGTTTACATGCTGGATTGTCGGATCCGTTGCCCTGTCAGAACTTAATTGGGCTTGCCTTGATGTTGAGGGACTACCGTCTGAGAAGTTTGGACTACTTCTGAGAACTGCCCTTGGCTGAAAGTTAGGAATATGAAGCAGCGTATGATGTCTTAAATGACAAGTGCTGCAATTGTATGAGCTTGTGCATCTTGATACGGTATGTGCTGTGGAAAGGCAGTTCAGCAACCCTTCTTGCTCTTGATGAAATCAAGTCTCTCCGCAATAGTTAAATCCCGGAATCGGGGACATAATCGTAACGTGTGCTCACTTGACTGACACATTTTACATTTCGGCTTGGCTACACTTATTTGGAAGGCGCCAAGTCTTTTACGAGGAGTTTCCGGGATGTCCTTGGCATTTTACGGTTTTGTCGTCTTCACCTGTTTCCTGTCCTTTAGTCTGGTAATTGTTTCCAAGGTTTGGAACCTATTAGAGAAGAATCGATCCATATCCTCCCACCTAGAAATTTCGGTTTTATTCTCTATGGTCTGTTCCCATAGAGAAAAGGTGCACTCTGGTAATTTAGTAGAGCACAGATAGGTTATAATTGCGTCCCAGTTTGAGATGTCAATTTGATGACTTTTGAGGGATGACAAACAATTATTAATTTCCCTTTGTAATTTCTTTAAGGAACTACCGCATTCAGCTTCGACTGAATTAAGACTGAAAAGAATTTTTAATTGTGTATTCACGAGAATACGTTTATTTTCGTATCTCTCACACAAAGTTTTCCATGCTGTTGAGAAGCCTACATTTATTAATGGACATTTGCTAATGATGTCCTTGGCTTCCCCTTGCGTCTTTTGGTTCAGGTGGAAGAGTTTTTGAACCGATGATATACTATCATTTAGTATGTAGATGGCCGTGAACATGTCCCTAAGCGTCGGCCAGGACAGATAATCTCTTCTAAAGTTAATATGATGAGTGCGCGTGGAAATCCTTTCCTTTTCCGTTTTGGTTAACTTTTCGGCCATATCGGCCATTGCTGAAATGCATCTAACATAACTAGTGTATGCTAGTATGTTCTTCTTTTTAATTGCTGCCACTTCTTTTGGAGGGATGCCCTCGGTACTCACTATCCCCTCAAAGGCAGATTTAGTTTTCCCCCATAGCGCCTTCAGCTCCTCTTGTTCCACCGCTAAAGAATGTTTGGAATGCTCTGAAACCGAGGCATTATTGAAATCGATTTCGAATTCCAACACTGTCTCAACTAAACGTATAAAATTATCTATGTTATGTATTTATGTATGTACAATACACATATTGTGTTCTAGTTAAGCCACAATATGCAGTGGAATCGCAGTGAACGAGTTTTATTTTACCCAACAAAACAAAAAACGCCGCATCAATATAAAAAATCCCAATTATGAAAAAAAAACTTAATATGTTGTATGTACATATATATATATAGTAATATGCATGTATATATATATTTGGCTTTATTAAATAATTTAGTATACAACTATACAAGCTTTTGTGGATGATAATCTCGCCACCCAACGGTTTTATGAGAAAATGAGTAAAGATATGTGCCGTGATTTTTCAGATGATGAAAATAATAAGTGATATATAATTTGATCGAAATTAAAGATTTTATTATATTATAATGAAAGTGAGTTTGTGTGAGAAAGATCCAATGAAAGTTGGTATGTGAACCTAGAGGTTATATCCTCTCAAATATTAAAAGGTTATAACTTTATGCAAATTCTGCACGACGAAACAATGAGATGCAACAGTGAACCTCAAGTGATATTGTGCAACAACTACAACAAGTGATATTGTGCAACAACTACAGCAAGTGATAATGTGCCGTAGCAAAATGTTAATGATGGATGTTAATTTAAATAAGCTGGTACATCTATTATGGGGAAAAAGAATCAATGCACAAAGAGAAGTTAATTCCTACAATATGCAGTGCCAATTAAAAAAATACACAAGTGATTAGAACTGAAGTTAACTGCAAATTAGTGTTCCATAATACCGATTAGTGACACCTTTAATAATGCTGCTGTTTTTACTAAGGTTCACACTTCGTTTAAAATACCGCAAATACAAATCAATAAAAGGACTTTCTCACAATTCATCTTTTTTTTTTTGAAAATTTGTTTTAATAATTTTTGTTTATACCAGCACTTGAAATTTCACCACGTACCTTTGAACTTCTACGTTATTATTCCACAAAGTGTTTCGATATACGTGTATAAACGTATACGTGGTTGGCGTGTGTTGCACAAAGGCCTTTGAATATTAGTGGATGTTGATCGTGTGATGAAATGTTGTTTAGAGGGCAGTGCAACCTTCGTTGATGTGATTGGTGGTGTACTCGCTGGTGCTTTACAATTGAAAAGTTTGATTAATATCCGGCTCGAAGGACCAATATATACATCGGCGCGTCGTGTCAGCAGAGCACGCCGGTGTACACAATGAAAAATGGAATAAAAGAATTAAGAAAATTATCAGTTTTATACAGTAATGCTTTATTAAATCAGTGTTCTTATATATATACCTTTACAATTATACGGGCTGGTGGACGTGATGGCTGGGGTTCGCTTCCAAACGTTGATGAGAAAGAAAAAAACTCGCGTGACAATTATGTCTAGTCACTTGCAGTCGTAAATTCGCAGTGCCCTCCGATTGTATTTCTGACATGAAATAAGAAGCGCTTCATAATAATACATCAGCGGAGGCGGCTTAGACTAAACTGTACATCCCTCCATTTTGTTGGATATCAAAGCATACATTACAAATTGAAAGAGAAGCTCGGCCGAAAGACATTTCAGCACATACATATGTTCATAGAATAAAATCACTTCATAAATACTTATGTATAGCACAAAAGCAAAGCTCTTAGAGCTTTGATATTCCATTTTATCACAACATTGGAAGGACGAATTTTTATTGCGGCTAGTGATTTTGCAAAGCGAGAGACTTTATTATGATTAAGTGTTTAAGGCGTTTTTATTAGTAACTGGTAAGTGTTCTGCTTATCTTTTATCAGTATTTATTGCAGTGACGAGTACTTTCGGCTGAATGGTGGTAAACATTTGTATGTGAAATATTTTAGTGTTTGGCACACGCCTTGCAAAAGTTGAGCTCTATAAAAATATACAAAACATACAAAAAGCCAAACAAGCTTTTCTTAAGAGTGAAATTGCTGAAGGATTTTTTTTGGCTACTTTTCCCAAGACCGCCTAGAGGCGGTCTAAGTTTTTGGTCTTATAAAACCCAAACCCCTCAAAAAAAAATTTTTTTTCTTTAATATCCTTTTATTTTAACACAAATCAAATCCAAAAATATTTTTTTTTCCAGAAAAAAAAATTGGGCACTAGAGGGTTAAGGATTCACACCTGTAATGTTCGGCCTCTTAATTATAAAGATGTCACAGTCTAGCTGGTTGATGTCCTCGTAATAATTAAGGCTGGCATCATAGCCGAAAAAGATAGCAATGAACGGGAAAATGACGGAAGAAGGTGAGCCCTTGTAACATGCACCAGTTTGCATCAAAGCTTACTTTTTTAATGTAGCGCCGATTTGCGCTCCCGCCCCTGCGTTATACTTCACAAAAGCATACGGACCGTACTTATGGGGCGCTGCCCCGCCGAGATGCCAAAATTTTGTTTGGTCTATAATGGCACTGTAGCAAAGAAGATTTCTTCGCCACAACGGAAAATTCAACCTCCACAGCGAGGATTGCCAAAAGTAGATGGAAATGGAATCCAGAAAGTTTTGTCACTACAAAAAAAAAGAGGGACCGAACTGTGTAAGTATGAATACTGTAAAAATTTGTCGACAGGAAAACTTCTTAAAAATGCTATGGCAAAATGCGGCAGCTTACCGATGGTTTTAAGACCATAGTATGTTGAGCTATGTAAGACCCAAAAAAGGTGATCTGACTAGTGATGTGTAGAGTACACTGAATTTGTGGAGACAATACTTCATTAAACCGCTAAGTTTCAATGAAAGCAAAACACCAGTAGATGCCAAGCCTGAACCTGCATTACCCAACTATGAAGAAGTCCGAACAATTATCCGCCTAAAGAACGGCAAAGCGGACGGAGCCGATGGCTTACCAGCTGAGCTATTCAAATACCTATGACAACGAAGAACTAACAAGCGCAGACATGAGATTATTTGCAAAAATTAGTCGTCCGTTGACGAACAAAGAACAAACTACAAGTCCGTCATCGAACTGATGATTAAATCATTATCCTATACAGTTCATTACGACATGGAAGTTAAATGTGTGGCAGTGAACCAAGACAAAATTGGTGTTGATAAAAAATACTCCCATCACGAAACTTACCAAAAATTACGATGGTGATTTTATTTTTCCTATTTTTTTTTATTATTCCAATTCTACATTAGAAAAGCTATACGAAAATGCCAGGAAAAATAAGATTTTTGCTAACGAAAAAATTTAAAACTGGAAATTGTAAAAAAAATATTGCATGCATGTATTTTGTGTGTACGAACGAATTTTAGTTTTTCATTTCTACCCAACGCTTGATTGAAGTGTTGCAACAACATCAATTCTTGTTTTCTAATTTTTTTGTGTTCCTTTTCTGCCGTCGTTGTACACGTTGCTTTTGCTTTGATGCAGCTATCCAATTGCCACAGTCTGTGGGTTTAATTTTAGTGTTTGCTTCTGTTGCATATGTTGGCTCATTTTTCAGTTTTGCATTTTTCACTTATCATCCAAAATTCACTGTTGTGGAGCTCTCATTAGGATCATTGTGTTTTCCGGCATTCACTCACTACCATCCTACAAACAATATTACGTATAAGCAGTGGCTTGTGCTTGAGATATTCGGATATATGTAAGTATGCACAAGTACTCACCAATTTGCTACAAGAGAAATTTGCGTAATTTACTAGCTTCTGATTACCATTTAAGTGTAATTGCGTTTATTATTCTTGTTATTTGAAGAAAGTTTTGTGGTGATTTTTAGAACTTGAGTATTTTTCATATTTTATTACAATAGTCGGCGAGTATGACAACTCTAAAAAATTTTATTGGAAAGGAGCAGAAGTGTAAGAGATAACTTTGTACAAAAATTCAGCAAAATCGAAACATAATCTACTTCGTGAAGAGAAATGAATTTCAAATTGATCAAACCATAACCTCGAGCTACCTGTGAACCAAATTAAAAGCAATTCGAAGCATAAACAAAATTTTATGATAAAAAAGGTCTGGGTTTATTTCATTATAGTCATTACTGAAAATCCTGGAACATCGTCGTCCTTTGACGATTAAAATTTTCCGAGTCTTGGGAAGCGTGCCTAAATTTCTATAGCTTTTCTTTTTCGATCAAAATAAGATATACTTTAGTGATATTTTTACCTGCACCAAGGTTGGAAAGCTCCTCATAATAGCTTGTGAAGCTGTCCGATAGAGGAAAAGTTCATAAAATCTATGAAAAGATGCGGCGACTTCCAAAATGTTTCAGAAATGGAGCATACCAATGTAACTCTTAAGGAGATAATCTGAATACCAGTATCCAGAGCGCACTTAGCTTGTAGAAGAATTGAATTGAATTGAAAGTGAATTATGCAGACATAATGAAACAGAATTCTGAATCACTGAAAATGAACGTCCCGGTACTTGAATACGACGAAATTCGAAAAGCAGCAACGCGCTTAAAGAATAATAAAGCGGCGACAACCTTCAACACACCGAATGAATTATTAAAATATGAAAGCGAAAAATGGACAAAGTTTACATACCATCTTCTTTGCGAAGAAATGCTCGACGATTGGAAACGAAAGTTGCTCTGCCCAATCCAATAGAAGGCCGACCCCACCCTTAGCGAAAATTATTGTCAATATCACAAGCAATGTCTTTTTTCGAGGTGTTGTGAGAAATTCACCATTGACCAAACATTCACCAAGTGCCAAATATTTTAAAAGACAAAATAATCGGCAAACACATCCTTTTAGTCAATTTTACAGCCGCAATCGGTAGCATGAAATGAAGCTGCCTCCATCAAAACTTATACGGCTTTATAAACTGAAGCTGAACAATACCTTAAACCCACACAGAATTGAATAAGACCTCTTTTCGCGCAAAAAAACCTAAAAAACCTAAAAAAAATAGATGAGATGGCATTGCGCGTTTTCGAGAGAAAATTTCTGCTTGGTCCTTTCCTCATTGGCAGCACTGAATACCGCTGACGATAGAATGATACAAAAAATTTAATTGAAGACTGTGGATAGGGAGATTTTGTAGACATAAATCCTAGACATAAACAACAAGTTATCTTCTTCTTTTTAATTACTCCTATCATTTTTAAAATATCTTTCGTGTGCTTTTCTCTACTTCCAACTCTACATATTTTTTTAAACACTTCTGAAATATGAATACCAGCAAAGAAATAATACGCTACATTCTACAATTTTTCTTCGATAAAGGCAAGTTAGGCAGATGAAAATGTGAACAGTATTTTTGGTTCTGATACTGTAACTATTTTGGTTTCGTCGATTACGTTCAGGTAATTTTGATGCAAAAAATGATACACGGTGTGGAAAGCCAATTGTCGAAAATGTCGATAAAATAATAGAAATGGTCCAATCTGAGCCATGGAAGCATTGTTTCGATTTTCCAGAAGCTAAACATTGCATAAAAAGCAGTTTGGAACCACTTGAATAAGGACGGATATACAAAGATGTATGGATGCCGCGACCTCATCAGCTGCAATTGTGACTGCGAATCGCTGTTGCATCGTAATAAAATCGACCCATTTCTGAAGCGAGTGGTAGCTGATAATGCAAAACGGATCACATACAGCAACATCAAATAAAAACAGTCGTGGTCAATAAAATTGGAATTGATCCGGTTTCGGATGAAATGAAGATAAACCAAAATTTACACTAATACGATCGGAACGACGAGCTTTGATTAAACGCTAATTAGTCTCTCAGTTTTGGAGATACATACTCGTATGTATTTGAATCAAATTTATAATGCGAGTGTATTTTCGGGACAATAGCCTGTTTTTCATGCATTCTTCAAAGGTATAAAAACTTTAAGTCTTTATTATTTTGCATAACATCACCTGAGAAGTCGGAATTATGTCACAGAAATACACATATGGACAAAACTACCTCGTAGCTAAACACTTGATTAAATTTTTAGAAGAGCAGATTTAAAAAAAAAACTCTTACTGTTGTTAGATGTCCGTGTTTGCCATTCAGTACTTAATCAGAATTTTTTATTAACAAAGGAAGACACAGAACTTGATAATAATTTAGAATAATTAAAATTTTTGAGTAAATTCAATTGTTTAAGATTGTATTAATGGTTGTTAGAGAGTAAATTTTTGGTCGTTAATGACTTTTTTTTTACCATTAGTACTTATTTATTGGATCTACTTCGACATCGGAGTCCTAAATTAAAACATAAAGCCCATTGGCAGAAATAGGCTGCCAGCTTGGCGTTGATCTTTAGACAGGGAACTTCTCGCCCTTTCAAAGTCAAAGATTTGGCACACGGTTGGAGTTCTGAGTGGGCTTAGCGCCGTAGGTATTCACAAAATGAGTCTTGCGATTTTACCGGTTTTGATGTTTTTGCAACAAATGAAGAGCCTTAATAGCTTTTATTTCATGCCAAGAGTACACTCGGAGGTTTCGACCTTTCCAGCAGAGGAGCGACCGCAATTATATTTTTTTTGCTTTATTTTTACTAACAAAAAACAATCGCACTCCTCTATGCTTTATCAAAATAGCTTTAAAGATTAAAATAAAGGGTTCGATCACTGGAAGCGTAAAAAGTAACGTAAGTTCATAGCAGGGCTGCTGTATTTATAGTAAAGTATTTCCTCCAATAAAACAAAACATCAAAGATGGCATTGCCATGATGACTAAATGAAGCAACTTTAGTAAGCCGTTATCTACGTCAAGTGTGTTGATATAACGGCAAATGTGGTGAATTTCTACTAAGATTGCTCTGTGAGAAAGTGCAACAGGAACGATATAGTAGTACAGATAATTAAAAAGGAGGAAATACCCATGTGAGAGATGTGTGATGAGTACTCATTAAAAGTAGGTAGCCGCTATGATGGAGTTAATTTGTGTACACGCGATGATTATTAAGGTAATGGTCGAGTGATAAGAAAGCTTTACGAATTTTCTAAACAGATGACCAGGATTCGAATCCTGGTTCGACTAACATGCAAAATTATAGAAAATTAATTAAATTAATTGCGGTCACCCCTCGGGAGGAATGTTAAAAATTGCTTGGTATGAGCCGAACGATATGCCAACATCATCAGCAACTTCCCTGATAGTGATTCGACGGTTATCCAAAATCATTTTCTTCACTGCTTCAATGTTTTCATCGGTTGTTGACGTGCTCGGGCGAACAGGACGAGCATTGTTATTGACATCTTCTCGGTCTTCCTTAAACTGGTTATACCACAATTAAAATTGTGTTCTGGTCATAGTTGACTCGCCAAGCGTCACAGTCAACCTTTCAAATGTCCTTGCGTATTTAATTTCATTTTTCACACAAAACTAAATACAATTTCTTTGATCCATTTTTTCGAATAGTAACAAATCGAAGAGCACACCAAAACACGACTAATATTTTTATCTGTCAAAAACAAACTGACAATCCAAAATGGCTGATATTGTCAACATATATAACAGACATGTGTATCAACAAAACAGAAAAAAAAATCAAAGATCGAACATACGTAACTCACGAAATTTGAAAATGACGGATATTTTCTGATCACACCTCATATTGTATCAACCACTCGGATGCAGCGGATCGTATTTAAATTAAAAATAGAATCTATAGAGTAAAAATTAACCTCACTCGCGAAATGTCTAATAGACCAAATATGTTCATAACGTTTGAACGGCATTGTCAAAGTGTACAGTCGATTAAGTCTGATATTTCCCAATCGCTATATTTATTGATTTACAATTAATTAGATTTTTAATCAAATCCAGCGCTGAATAACTCTCACTAAGCCGCCTCCAAACAGCTGATAGAGTCTTTATTTCATGTCAGAAATATACTTGGAGGGGTTGACATCTTTGCCGAGGGGCGACCGCAATTAGAAAATTTAACTAAATTAAAATAAATTAAATTAAATCGCTCGCAAAACCTTTCTCCCGAATACTAATAACGACGACTCATCAGTTGTTGGCATCGTCCACGCTTCTGCGCCATATACAATACATAGTAGGACGAGTATAATGAGCGACTTGTAGAGTTTGGTTTCATTCCCTCTAGGCGAACAGACTTTACTTTTCAATTGCCTACTCAGTCCAAAGTAGCACCCGTTGGCAAGAGTGATTCTGCGTTGGGTTTTAAGGTTGACATTATTATTGGTGTTGATGCTGGTTCCTAGATAGACGAAAATATCTACGACCTCTAAGTGATGACTTTCAACGTGGGAGCCGAGTCGCGAATGCGATAGCTGTTTGTTTGATGACAGGCGATATTTCGTCTTGCCCTCGTTCACTAGAAGACATTTTTCCAGGATTTAGACCAGATACCTCTACATTTAAAAAAATAAAATTAGTTATGCTCGATTTTATTGGAATGCATGTACATAGGTATGTTTTTATCTAGATACTCATAGGGAGTTCTTTCTTAACCGGAAATGGATCGGCGAAACTAAGTTAGATTTCCCTAAAACTTAGTTCGTAGGCAGCTTTTAGCTTATGGTAGATTAAAGCGAGGTCTGTATAAAAAATGTTGCGACACACATACACAGTTTTCTTCGATTGTAGGGACGTCGTGGATTATGGTTTCTTGCCACAAACGTCCAGTTTATGTGTTGCTATTTTACCAAAACAACATAGTAATGGTGCCACAAGCTGACTTTACTTATTTGTGTTTATATATTTATATTATTGGCGCTTTGTAAACGCTGAAGCGGTTTTCGGCCGAGCTTCTCCTATAATTTGTGAAAATGTGTCTTCATGTTTTTTTATTCTGAGCCGCCTTCGAACGGCTGATGGCTTTTTATGAGGAGCTTTTGTTTCATGTCACAAATACACTCAGAGAGCTTGGCATTCTGTGCCCTTTCCTTTTACTTATACACAAGTATATAAGTTAATGTGACATATGCTCGTTCATTCATTTAATTTTAAGTTGTCGAAACTAATTTGTAAATTCATATAAACAAGGATTAAACCAACGTAACTTTTCAAGACATTAAATGTGAAAAATACATAAGTACATATGTAGAATATGTTTCATGCTCTTACTAGCGAAATTCCTTGGATTATCCAATTAAAAAAGGGCAAAACAAACCACAAAACCCAAAAAGGATCAAATAACAAAAAATAATATAAAACAATAAAATGAAAACAAAAGGGTTCAAAATGTGATTTTCCCCATCATTTGAGTTAGTTCATGCATATCAAAAAAGCAATTTGCCAAAAAAGATAAATATGCAAAAATGCTATGGGTAAAATATAAATTTGTTTGTATTTTGGCATAGAATAACGCTTTTAATTTTTCTGAACTTTAGAAGCGATCATAAGATGCAAAATATTTATTTCAGGCCAGCGAACTTGGTTATCCATTTCGTGGTTTCAAAAGTACAAGACTGTATTTCGCCATACTATAAATTTTTTGTTATAAGCTTTACTGGTTTGTTTGTATGAATTGAATATTCTTGTTATACTCGTACAACAAAGAAAAATGGTTGAAGTGGCAGCTGTTTCGGAGATCACCACATCTCCCGATCATACTTCTTATGCCAGGGATTATGTTTTCTTCTAGTTAAGAATCAGACATTTATAAAAATGGATCGCGTAGTAACCGCACAAAGCGTTAAAATTGTTAAAACCTTCTACATACGTGTAAATGGTAATTCAAACGTGGCAAACGTGGTTTCGTGCTTTTAGAGAAGGTAAGGGTGCTAATAATCGCTCAACCACTTAAGCCATTATTATAATTTTAGAGAAATTTTGATGAGGCTGCTCGTTCCACCTCAAATATCGCTTCTGTAAGTGAAAGTGTTGTCAAAGACCCGAATATGTCTATTTCTTACTTAGCTTACTTTGAACTGCGACTTACACCTACATTCATATAAAATCCCATTCACACAACAACTGAAGCCAGCTGACCATTCACAACGCCGTACTTTCTTTGATTGAGTGCTTGAGCAACAAGCAGTGGACGGTGATCCTTCAAACAAAAATTTCTTGAGCGACGAGACACATTTCTTAATCGGCAGATACGTAAATAGCAAAATTGTCGCATTTGGGGCTCCATGAATCCTCAAGTAATTGAGGAAAGGCCATCACACAAAATAAATTGCTATATCATGCGATTTTTGGTCAGGAGGTGAGATTGGACCATACTTCTTTGAAAACTACAACGGCGAGGAGAACACTACTTGAGTAATATTATGTAGTTTTAAGGGGTTACATACGTCCAGAATTTTCAAAAAATCGATTTTTTTTTATAGTTTTATGAAAGTCGATTGTAAAAATTCCCCATAGATACAAAGTTATGGTAGAAAATCAGACCGCCCGACGAGAGTTTAATGCACACAGGTAGCTGTCCTTCGTTTGAGGCACATGAAAGTTTAAACGCGTTTTTCTCGAAACTACTTTTCCCGGCACGGTCTGCATGATAACTCATACAGTTTTTAAAATTTTTTGATGCGATTTTTTTTAAAATATTCGAAAATGTTTTCTATATAGTCTGTCGAGCCGTATTTTCGATATTTTTATTAAAAAATTTTATGAACATAATTAAAGTGTGACATTTATGACGTAAAACGCATACTTTTTTTCTAAATTCCGTAAATTGGAAAATTTTTCGAAATTAAAAAATTCGGCTCGACAGACTATAACTACAACTTCATTTTACAAGATTTTTTTTTATTTTTACAGATCCATCAACATTCCAAGGATAAATGATGCAGACCGTGGAGCACCTTTTTTTTCATTGTACTTTGGTTCACGTGATATTTTATGTACTAATTTTTGTAAAGAAAAATTAAAATTCATTTTTTTATAAACTTTAAGTACCAATAAACATTGTATAAAATTTCTTTATATTTATTTCTATTGTTATACCTTCTGAAAACAGTTTTTGTTTTAGCGCATTTTTGGTGCTGCTGGACGTATGTAACCCCTTAACGTGAAAGACCATGTTTATGCTTATTAACTCTTGCACTCTTGAAAAGCAACATTCGTTAAGTTATGGCTGAGATACCGACCAACACGTGCCAAAAAGTGGTCGAAAATTTCCTCAAACGAATCGAGGCTTACAAAATTTTTCATCTGTTATTCCAAATAGTAGGCAAACAGAACAAAAAATTCGACTTTTTCCTATAGTCCTTTTTCCAGAATATTAACCTAAGCAAAGAACATTTGAACGGCAGGGAATGTCAACTCCTCCGTGTGTATTTCTGACATGAAGTAAAGGCTACTCACAAAAAATCTTCATCCGCCAGACATATATCACTTTATAAAACCTCAAAATTTGCCTGCGTACGTCACAAAAATAGGTAAGAAGAAATCACTCTTGCCTACTAAGAATTTGGGTAGTGGTTACCATGGCAGATAACGGACACTCCGATCTCGACTTTTTCTTCTTAATTGGCATAGACACCTCACTGCCGATTATAGCCGAGTTAACAACAGCGCGCCACTCTTTCCTTTTTTCGCTGTTTGGAGCTAATTGGAAGTAAGAAATTGTAACTAGGTCCTTCTCCACTTTATCTTTCGAACAGAGTGGTGGCCTTTCTCTACGAACATCGAAAGTTATCAAAACTGAAGTGTTCTCACCGGGCCACATGACCTAACCAGCATAGCCGCTTTCTGTTTATTCATAGAACATATATAGGTCAATGTCATCATAAATCTCGGCCAGAAACGGATACGTATTTCTACTACTACAAGGCATTGGCCCGAGTCGATGCCGAGCCCTTAGAGCGTACACATGTCAAGAACACTAGATATATGTAGTCCGTCTATCACAACATGATCGATCTAGTTCCGAGTTTTTCGATCGACAATCACCTTTTAGGTCCGTAGTGCACAGGGTGCAACTTCGCTAAACGAATAGGTTTAAAGTTTTAACACATTTATATAACTAGAAATATCGGAACGGCCCCACTGAAGCTTCTTCTAGACTACCCACTCATCTCATTTGCCATTTGTTACAAGCTTGTTTCGAGATGAAAGTTTTCGTCAATAAGCTTATACGTAAAACGTTTTGTGCCTAAAGAGAAATATATGTATGTACAAAGGTGTTCGAAAACCAAACAGAATCTTCAAACAAACATTCGAGGCTGTAATAAGTATTCTCTTGTCTTTTAAATTAAAACAGAACTCCTCAAAATTGTTCAAACTTTGCCATATATGTACATATGTATGATGTATAAAAATATTTTCATTCGCAAATTCACACTGACGAGTATGTCATAGTGTCGAATTTATTTCTGGAAATGCAAAAGTGAAATTGCTAATCAACAAAAACTACATTTACCGTGAATTTCCAAAATTTGGTTGAGTTTATGAGTATGCCCTATTGTTTGGTTTTGCGTTTTGGCTAAGAAAATGCTGAGTGTATTGAGCTTCTGTTTTGAAAACCAAATGAAAGTTTTGCTTATAGCCTTTGCTACTTCTACTTCTTCATCTTCTGGCCAACATTGCTGGAAATCAATTAAGGTAGGTTAATATTGCCACTCTACCATTTTGCCGATAGCTTATTTCTGACATATATATATTTCAATCACTGCCTTCCTTTGGGATTAGATATTCAAATGCCTTGGTTACTATATATATTTAAATGCGCTATATACAATAATCACATAAACATATTGTAAATAATACGTTTGGCCTTTTTTTTTGCAGGTTAAAACATTTAGTTGCCAAGTTACAGATTTTTATTGTTTTTTTTGACGTCTGGTTCTCCATGAGGCAATACGTTTTACTTGTAGGACCCAGAGGTGTGATCTACTGACTGATGCCTGAGAGTATACTAAATTTATGGAGGTAACACCTCTCCATATTACTGAATGGCACAGAAAGTGTAACCGCCGGCATAAAAAACAACTTAGTTCAGGAGCCGATGGATTACCGGCTTAGCTGGAACTTTGGTGCACTCTGCTCAAACCACAAAAAGAGGGATCCCACAGTCTGCGCTAATTACCGAGGGATTAGTCTCCTAAATATCGCATATAAGGTACTATCGAGCATATTATATGAAAGATTAAAATCCACCGTCAACAAATTGATTGGCTTTAGACCTGGTAAGTCCACCGTTGACCAGATATTCACTATGCCCCAAATCGTGTAATTGTGTGTATGATTAACGAATAAAACTAGGCAAAATACTTGATGCCTAAAGGAAGTTCGAAGTGTTTGATAATATTTAGTGAGAAGAAAGCAGTTTTTTCTTTGAGGAACAGAGATGTCGATAGAGTCAGCAAGCCAGTTCGAGTGCTATAAAATGACCCAAACGGTGCCGAACGGGTCAGATGAAAAAAAAAAAATTCTCCAGTGTTATAATGGTAATTGTGTATAATCAAGTGAAAAAAGTGCAAACTGGTTGCGGTCACATAACTTAGTTTCTATACCTGAGCCAGTTACATTAAAACGACCACGAATCGTTAACGTCACAATCCGTAAATTCTAAATAAGTTGGAATTGGGGTTCCTCTGCTCATTAAAAAGCAAATGGACCTCCACTGGCCTACTGCTCAGAAATAACCACTTCACACATACTCGTACACAAATTGCCATAATCGATAAAAACTTTCACCAAGGAATTTAATATTTACACACAGATTGAAAGAAAGGGACACTCACTACTACACCTCAGCATATGTGTACTCAACGGATTCGCACCGGAAACAGTTTTTGAGGCACTGGGAAGTGGAGTTCCACGGAAGAGGAAAACAAAACAAACTGTCTCCCTTGTATAAAATATTATACTGCGAGAACGTGATTGTTGGTCATCACACCTGCGTCACAGATCGACGGCAGCATCGCAAGCTCAACGATCATCGCGTAGATTTAGCACTCACACTCTTATACTAAAAATGTTTTTGCGTGTTTTTTATTTACTTTTGGATTCCGTTGCTTTGTTTTTTGATCACATTAGATTTTGCATTTGATTTCACGATTTTTTTTACCAGATATTCATAATTGAATATAAGTATAAAGAGATATATAGGTAAGTACGTGTATGTATATTTATTTCCAATTGACAATTATATTAAAGTGGTCGTGTGCGTTTCCACAAAGCAATGAATACTAAGGATATACCTATACATATATACATATATATATATATATATATTTCTTTTTTACTAATCACTTTCACTTTCATAATATTTTTAAACGACAGACGGATGATCTACAGGACTAACGTCAGGTTTATGGGGCGTTGTGAAGAGCATGAGGAGTTACGACAACGTCCATAGCTTTCCGTGAAGTTCACGTTGAAGGAAGGGTGTGTTTCTTTTCTTACACCATCATGCACAAGAAATATTTTTTCTTGTGTAGCTAAGACCATAGTAGGCGAAAATGACCCACCCCACCGACGAACTAACTTGGGATGCAAGCGTGTCTACAAATCGACGCGCCGATTACGAATAGATAGCTACATAACAAATCTTCTATAAGAGTATACAGCTGCTGACTTACGCAGCTAGGCTGGCTAGGTCATGTAGTTCGGAATGTTTGAAAATTTTCGATGCAGTGCAAGTCGAAGAAGTTAGTGGGGTACTGATTTTAACTCAACTTTACACGACCAAGAAAGTAAAGAAGAAGAATAAGCTTAATATATTACATGGGATCTGAAATCATCGAGCAAAATAATTTATCTGGACTTTCTAAACCTCAGATAAGGTAAGAAATTGGCAATCTTAACAAATTGTTCTTGCCTCTAGTTAAACAAATAATCTCTCAGACGGAGCTGTGTTCCATTGTTCATTATTACGGTTCTTATTGAAACATAAATAGACTCTTGCAGATCCATATGTCTTATAACACTGTTCAACAATTATTTTTTGTCACAGGAAAACTTATATCATTTTTCTATAATCAATCCTGAATTTATTAGGGTCACCAAAAATAATATATCAATGGGAAGTTGGACTCTATTTCCCTTGGAAATTAAACTTATTTACCAGAGAGAATTCATTTTCAGAGTCCAACATACATATATGTATGCATTTTTATTGACTTATTACACCCCGAAGGTGTATTTGACTTCAAAAGGTCATTTTTTAATTCTTTATATTTTCAGATTTATGCTTTTCGAGAAAGTTCTGACCATCATTCACAAAACATTGCCAGACAAGTTTTCGCTGATCATTCAGCTTTACTTTATCTTCTTATCGTTTATCAGTTGCAATATTCGTAGACCGACAAATAGTCTCTCTTTAATTTTTGGCCCGCTGAGTTGGGTACCTATCTTGATATACCGTACCGTACTGATCAATTTGAAGAGTTTAAATTCAGATCCTCTCTATGTAGAATGAGTTTTTTGGCCGACGTGGGTTTGTACTTTTTGTTATTCCTTTGGTTTGAATCTATAAAAAATGCTATCACTTACGTGATCCTTTGGTTCCGTCTTAATCATATTTATGAAGTAATTGACGCATGTGAATTTAACGAATGTTGATTTAATTCGTAAGCAAGAATCTTCAATAAGTTCGTGTGAACTTAAATAATTCAATTATAAGTTTCTAAAACAATTTATTTATTGCATTTAATTATATAAGTAAACGCGTATATAGGTATAACATATGAATCTTATGACAAAAATGTTCATATCTATCCAAACTTTTATATAAAATAATATAAAAAACATACTAATTTCATCAAAAGTATTCATGGCTTCATAACTTTAGTTTTTACACATCTGAAGCTAATCATACTGACCATCCACATTCGCACTACATTCGCACTACAAGCCCTCTTGGAAAATGCACATAATTATATTCTAACCTATATTTCTCTTAATCCCGCATTACTCACCTTTCAACTACCCGACTGTCTCCAGCCAGAGCTTCTTTGATGGCATAATGCGTCAGCAGTCAATGTCCCGTTAATAGCCCTACTAAGGGGTGATAATTCTTTTTTAAAGAAAAAAGTACAGTAAAATCAAATTTAATTTAGAATGTTTATTATCACTCGAAAGAACATTCTTTAGCATTTATTTTTTGAAGATTACCTCTATAAAATATTGGCCACTGCTACTTCTTAGATGGTCCATCAGTTAAGTCTAGTTTTCGATGACTCGTGCGAGCATTTTGACTGGTAACTGGCGAATGACAAGCGTGAAGTTTTGCTCCAAGGCCTCAATCGAAGCGGGATCGTTCGCATAGACTTCAGACTTTCGATATCCTCACTGGAAAAAGTCTAATGGTGCGATATCAAACGATCTTGGTGGCCTATCGACCGGCCCAAATGTGAAATTATCTGCTCACCGAAGTGTTCTCTCAATAGATCCATTTATTGAAGCGATGTGTGGGGAATGGCGCCGTTTTGTTGAAACAAAATTGGTCTCTATTGACGGTTACGTTCTAACCGGCATCATTTTTGAAGAAATATGGACCGATGATTTCACCGACTCACAAACCACACCAAACCGTTATTTTTCCACGTCAAACCGTTGTTTTTTCTGAATGAAATGACCGCTTTTGAATTTCTTCAGGTTGTTCTTGGCCCAAATGCGACAATTGTGTTTGTTTACATGCCCATTGAGCCCGAAATACCCTCTCAGGCCGTAGCTATATTTTCTTTACTGCGTGCTGGACGTGGCCTATTCGGTCAAATATTATCCAATAATAAAAGTCCTCTCCCCGACGTTCATTTTGGTACCAGCAGTAGCCCTCGGTCAGTATCAAACCCATATTACGTATTACTTTCCACAGCGATAAGTTAAAAAACGATAAAAGTCACCTTGTTTGAAGCCTCGTTTGGTATCGAACGGCTCGAAGAGATCCTTCCCGATCCTTTGGTCACTTTACACAGCCGTACAAGTTTTGCGGGGATACCAAATTCAGACACAGCGGCATATAGGCAGCTCCTTTTCGTGCTGTCGAAGGCTGGTTTAAAATCACCGAAAAGGGTCTTTTTCAAGATTTGGCGTATGGTGAATATCTGGTCAGTGGTTGACTTACCAGGTCTGAAGCCATACTGATAGGGTTCAATCAGTCAAGGCTTTAGTCTTTCACGCAAAACGCTCGATAAGATCTTATATACTTAAAGTGGCTTATCCCATGATAATTGGCATAGACTGTGGGATTACCAATTTTGTGGATTGGGCAGAGCACGCTTAGATTCCAATCGTCGGCCATACTTTGGTCCGACCATATTTTGCAAAGAATATCTCGGCTTCTTTACCGTTTATAAGTTGAACGCCACATGTTTTTTATATGTAGAAGATAGTAACTTTTCTATTCAGGTCTCCAGCTAGTAATATTTTCTCCATCATAATGTGAAGACGGCCGCAATAGCCGGGTTTTCAGCATTGAATACTGCCATTTGGAAACAAAGGGTCGCGGTCGGCAACGAATGTGAAGCCCTCTAATCGTATTTCTGGCTTGAAATAAAAAGCTTCTCATAAAAATCGTTTCAGCGGTTCTAAAGTATCGTTTATATGTATTAGGTATAAGATTGACGAAGTTACCCGATAAAAAGAACACTGTGCCTCGTTTCGTACCGATTCGGTATGTCCTTTCCGATTCTGACCGATGTTTTGCTGTTGCTTAGCGGCAGCTCATACAACATAACTTTACAGGGATGTAAAATATAGACACAGCAACATAGAGGTATGTAGGTCCTTTTCAAGTTGTCGCATGCTGCATTAAAATCCATGAATAGGTGATGTGTGTCGATCGTCCCATCAATTGGATTTCGCAATTCTGCTGCTTTTAGCTCCTTCTCTTGTCTAATTCCCTGACCAATCCAGATCATTTCTTACCTTTAGCTGAGTTCATTTTACGTCCTGTTCTAAAAGAACACACACTTTAGCCATCCCTGTATATATAAGCCATTCTTATTTCAGACAGTATTTTAATGCATTGCAGGATGTCCTAGATAACAGTCCGGTATCTGTGGATTGCGTAGCGTCACTGTGAGGTTGTCACCATCGACTACAATAGACTTTACATCACCTTGGCAAAAGAAGTAAAGCTTGAGGAGCACTTAAGATCTTGGTATTGATGATATATATGGGATATCATTTCTAGATGCACTGAAAAGGACGAAATGCTACGTAATTATCTTTTCAGAAATCTGGTTTTCATCTAATTTTTCTGTCTTCTCGATAACTGTTCGCAAACATGTACATAATAGAGATACTTAGAAAAGTGAAAAGAGCTTACTCAATGTTTTCGAAGAAATGATAGCCAGAAAGGGCATGAAGGAAAATTATTGCCTCGTTCCTAATCACAACTACCAGACACGCGGTTCTCCAAATACAGACCATTTCGTTGGCGTCATGGCTATTCGGCTTTGTTGCTGGTTTGACTGGTTGGCTAGGCTTCTTTTGTAGCGTTCAAGCAACATCATCTTTCTACGTCTCTTGGTTTCAAATCATTGGCATTGAATTTTCTAGCTTTTACACATTTTGTAATGGCTACTGGATTCTACAAGTAGCCATTTGCAAAGAATTTCCTACACTGTTTTCTAATTATTGGCACAAACAATTTCAATTATGTAATTAATTATTGCATTATACTAGCATATATACATACAACTACGTACATACTGACTTACGTTTAATGAAATTGTTACGTATTCAATCAACATTTGGTCTAGCCAACAATTTATGCTCCAATCAACACAAACGGCAATGAAACTATGTACATATTTTTTGCTTCCAAAATTCTGAAGTATAATATTTCAAGCATTATGTAAATAATTTTACTGGAAAAAAAGTAAATATATTTGGCTAAATTAAATTAATTTGAAGTAGTTCTTAAATTCTCAACTATATATGCACAAAATTTAGGATTAAATTTTTTTCCAAGAAAATTGTTTACAATTATTTACACCGCTGGCTTGACTGGAGGTCTCCCTTTGTCTGCTTCCACCACCAGATACTGCGTAGAATATTAAGAGCCACAGTGTTTTCGTTGATCCGAACTTGTGTAGACGCTTGCTTTTAATCCACTGAAATATTCTGTTCTGCTGTTTCGCCGTCGCTACTATGCAAGGAACCTTACATCATTCGCAAAGGCTTTGTTTAGAAGTCTTTCAAATCGGACTCTTCATATGTTCACGCTTCTGCACCATACAGCAGGTCGGGTATGACGAAGGACTTGTAGAGTTTGGTATTTGCTCATCGGAAGAGGACCTTAGATTCCAATTGTCTACTTATTCCAAAATAGCATCAGTTGGCAAGGGTGATACTGCGTTGTATTTTCAGGCAGAATTTGTTTGTATTGTTTATGCAGTCTGTAGAAAGCAGAATTCACGGCGCGGTTACTGAAGCCGATGATGGCAATATTATCAGCATACGCCATCAATTGTACATTCTTATAGAAAAATATAACTTCTCTATTCAATTCTGTAGCTGTTATTGGTTTCGTCAGCATTAGTTTGAATAATACGACTGAAAGACTGTCATCTTATTTGGTGCTTCGTTTGGTACCGAAAAGCTATGTGAGGTGCTTGCGAATTCTACCAGAGCTTTTGCTGTTGCTTAGTTATAGTTTACATAAAATGCAAAGAGATCTTAAACAAACGTCCGTGGTTTGGATCCTTGGTCATAGGGACATACCAGGGATCCGCGTAGCATGACGTGGGTATACCGCTTTCCTCGGAAAAGTATCTGCTAAGAGTAACATTCACCAGAGTGAAACCACGTGCAATATGACGAGACAAATGTGGTAAACAGAACTAAATATCTATTCCCTACATACCGGACCTCCGTAACCATAACAACCGGGGTAATATCTGGACATTGACTTACAGGGAAATTTCTTCTACGATTTTCATGCTGAGCTTGCATCGGCACGCATCATTTATCTCCTGAATTACATAAAACACACCACATGGTTTGAGCATTTAGAAATGTTAAAGGAATCTCCTTAATAAGTATCACAATGGGCCAATGGGCCTAAGTGTATTCGATTAGGGTTTTGTGATCAAGTTACCTGTTAAACTTACTAACTAACTAATTATACGAGGTGTGACCATCGCTCTAGCTCGACTGCTGTGTCGTGTTGAGTAAACGTGTGTTCGTGGTGCTCGTCACGAAAATTGAAATATGAAATCAAGAACAACGCGTAACAATAAAATTGTGTGCCAAATCGGGCGAAACAGCTTCGGAAACCTACGCTAAAATTGTAAAAGTGCATGGTGATAGTACTCTTAGTAGTGCCCAGGTGTTTCGATGGCATAAAGAGTTTAACTTTAAGTAAAGCTCGCATGAGCAAGTCGAAGGTGAAAACCATGATTATTGATTTTTTTGATAGCCGTGCAATCGTCCACAATGAATTTTTTCCACCGGGCAAACCGTAAATCAAGTCTACTATGGTCAAGTACTCGAAAGATTGCGAAAACGAGTCAACAGGGTGCGCCTAGACATCGCTCGTAACTGAATCCTTCATCACGACAACGCGCCGTGCCACATCGCCTTAAGCGTATTCCAGTATTTGGCCTCTATAGGGATCGCTGTGTTGCAACAACCGCATTATTCGCCTTTTTTTGATCCCTAGAATAAAATTGGTGGTCAAAGGAACCCAGTTTGAGTCGATTGAGGACATCCACACGGCCGTGACGAGGGTACTCGCAGACATCCCAGTCGAAGCGTTCCAGAAATGTTACGAAGCATGGAAAACGCGCTGGAATCGTTGTATAGCTGCCAAGGGCTCTACTTAAAAGCAATCGGCTTTACTTGAGTGTGTAGGCCATCGAAGGATTTGGTCCGGTCAGTTCACTGCTGCTAAGGTAAAATAAGAAACATTGGCATGACAAGGTTATACACACATTTAACCCATGTTATTAAATTCTTCAAGCAGAACCACTTATTTCTTGAAATTACAGCTCATTCACACTGTACAGGAAAGAATTTTAAAACTAATTCATTAGAGAGTTAATAATATATCTGATGTTTTTTTATAATTAGTTATAAATAAACTGACAGATTATTTAAAGTGTTTCCGCTTCACTTTCATTATCATTATTTTGTCTGCAACGGAGTATGAATTCATTCATCTTCCTTCCTACCATTGTTTTGTTGTCATTTGATTTCAGTTTTTCTTTGTTGTATGCACAATTAATTACGTTTCTGCTGTCAATGTCCCTTGGCTAATTCTATGGCAGACATAGAAACATTACCAAGGAAAAACTGTGCAACCATTAAGTTATAATCTCTCCCAAGGACATTCGGCCGCTTTAAAAACAAATTACCAAGGAGGAAGACACTTTCCGCAGTTTAACAATAAGAGAGACAAGTAAGATGAATGAATAAAAACAAAAAAACGTAAAGAATGCAAATCCTGGTTTAACAAATACACAAACACATTATAAATGTAAGTATATGCACTAAAGACATAAATGAAAGAATTATTAAACAAAGACGAAGAGTCTCTCAACAAATAACAATAACAACATGAAAGAGCAACTGCAACGCCTAGCTCTAGCGGTGTGGGAAAGAGTATGCATTGTGGTAGGGAGTAGGTGCCATTCGAAACAGTCTAACACAAAAGCCAGCACTAAAACACAATAAATAAATTTTCAAGGTAAGTAAGATTATCTGTTAGATTTTTTACTTAGGCTGACGCGTACTGGCCGCAACAAAAACTTCTTTTGTGTTTGTTTGTTCATTTCCTTTGTTTTGCCTAATATTCCTTTCACTCCAAGCGTTGGCAGTGGCATCTGTCGGCAAATAATTGTATAATTCAAAGCCATGAATTGTTGGCACGGTTGCACTCGGTGTGTGCTTACCCAGTGGTATAAGTCTCCAAAATGAGGTGTTCATACAAAACGGTTCCTCCACTAACAAATATAAGGGAAACGGAATGCTTTGCACGGGTAATCCGTAAAAAGGGGTGTCGCCTTTCTTTTTATACGGCGAGGGGAAAATTATCCCAGTGTACTTGGTGTGCCATGGTGGCGTGCGCTATACAACTCTGTCTCTTTGGGTAATGGGGGCGGCGCCAAATGATTGGGCACCAATACACACTCGCCTGAGAATTCTGACGGCCGACGCGTAGCTTGCGGCCTGGCTCGCAAGTGCGTGCTGGATCAGATTCTAGCAATCTACAAAAGTGCGAACATCTTTTTTTATGCAGACGTGCGTATTTTTTTTTTTTGAAAAATAATTTTTGATATTTATAAGTATATCGAATCGCGAGTGTTAGTGAAGGCAAGACAGTGGGCTGTCTTTTTATTGTTTGAGGCAAGCGTGGCCAGGAGAACCGTGGATGAATTAGGGCAGTTGAAGCCCACCATTTCAGATTATTCTTTTCGCGTTTCAGTGGCGGAACCGGAGTTTGGCGATATCGTCCGGAGGAGCACCGAAGTTGGGTACTCACACCCGACCGAGCAACTGCTAAGTATCACTTATTGTTTTTCGTGCGTTGTTTTTGTCGTGCCGACAGTGTCGTTCCTTCGTCTCTCCCATACCCATCCTTTAGAATCCCGCACCCAGAGCCCAGTCATACCCCCGGCAGCACGGGAGTAGTGCGAGTGGGTTCGTAACCAGTTTGGTTGGACCACACCTCGGGTGCACCCCAAAAATATATTTTGTTTATTCTGTTTTATATCGCTACTTAATTGTTGTCGTGCATTCGTTTGTCTAAGTCAGCGTCGATCATTTCACTTGGTTTGTTTTTGCTCATAGTTTTGTTATTGTTGTTAGTTTTGTCATCTCCTTTTTGTGCGGTAGTTTGTTTTGTTGACGTGTGTGGTTGTTGGTAGGCGCTTGACCAACAGCCACTGTAGGTATACATATGTATGTACGTATGTACATACGCACATACATATTGTTAATTATAAAAAGTGGAGGTGACAAGGCATTTAAAGTATTTGGTAACTCCATTTTATGTGATCAGAAAATAACTGTTATTTTAAATTTTTTCAAAAAGTATTTATTTATTCATCAATAACTACCTTGTCCCCTTCAATCTTCGAAACACTTCTGAAACGCGTTTTTTGGTATCGCCAATGGCTCCTGTTCTGATTTTTCTTTTATCTCCTCAATCGTAGCAAAACGCTTTCCTTTCATCGGTTTTGGGAAGTGGGGCCATGTTCGGTGAATACGGTAGTTGAGCCATGATAACGGTTTTGTTTTTGGCGTAAATGGCGCATTACTTCTACGTCGTATTCCTTATTGACTGTACAACCTTGTGTCAAGAATTCATGATGCACCATGCCATTCCAGTCGAAGGAAACAGTGAGCAAAACCTTCACACCTTCACGGATGTTGACGTGCTCGGGCAACCAGGACGAGCATTGTCATTGACATCTTCTCGGCCTTCCAAACAGTTGCTTCTTAGAATAATATGTGTCTAATTACCACTTTATATAATCAGTTCACCATATGTGGTCTTAGCCCCATATCTTGCATTCGTAGCTTTCTTACACTTGTCTACGTTTTCCGATTCCACGTGCTTTTGCTATCTAATATGATGCCTAGGTATTTAACCTCAGTAGAAAAAGCAATATCGATGCTTTTGGGGTGCTTCTATTGGCTACTTGGTAACTGATGCGCCTTCTAAATCAACGGAAATTGCTCAGTTTATTTGCGCCTCGAGACCGATTTTTCAGAGTGCAGATGTAACTATCCTTTGGTAAGACATTTCGAGAAATATGCTCAATGTACTCTTGAGGGAGACCTCTCTTAATCCTCGTGACAATATCATGAAGAAGTGCTCGATGGAGTGGGACAGAATGTTCGTTGCTATGTTCGGTGGAGAAGAAAGAAAAGAAAGTAAGATTAATAGGTACATATTGTAGTTATGTGGTAGCCTGCGGCATAGTGAATATTTGACCGATGGTGGATTTATCGTGCTTAAAGCTTCACCAATCGGTAATTTATTGGCACTGATCATCAAACAAGTTTTTCCTGAAACATAGATTTAATTATAATTGGCGCTTTGTAACCGCTGGAGCGATTTTTGGCCGAGCACTTCCATTTTTCAAATAAATGGAGGAACCTACAATTTAAACTAAGTCGCCTCGGCACGGCTGATGGTATTTTTACGAGAAGCCTTTAATTCATGTACGAAATACACTCGGAGGGGTGTACATTCCCTGCCGAAGGGCGACCGCAATTAGAAAATTTAACTTAATTTTTTATTTAAATTAATTTACCATAACTTTTGGATGTTGGTGGCACCAGGATTTGAACCTAAGCCTTCCGAATATCAGTACGCAATGCTAACCACTCGGCTGCCTCGGACGCCACATTCCCATGAATTTATATTACATAATTTAATTTCATTGATTTTTAACAGACCGTTGGAAACGTTTGCATAATATTTAAATACTTGAGATTTTTTTAGAACTGCTGGGAAACATTTTTGATTTGCGCTTTCGGTATCTTCATTTTTAATATTTTATTTGTTGTGGAAAGTCTAAATTTAGTATTGCTTTGTTAATTATTTCATTTTTATATCACTGGTCATAGGAATGTCGAATTTATATTGAATTGATCGAAACACATACAACATAATAAAATATGTTTATTTCCTTAAAAAATAATTGCATTTAAAATGCCATTATTTAATTCATACAAATTTTATAATGCATAATTTCGGGTTAGAGATATTGAAAATATTTCTAATATCAATAGTGAAAACACATATTCATAAGTATAAGCATACTCCTTATATCATCAAGAAGCGTTTTGTATTTGTGTATGATAGTAAAAAATTAATTGAAATAAAAGACTTGAATTTTAAGAAAACAAAATAGGATTGGTTGATAGAACTTAAAATACCTTAGGAATGTGTCGTTTTTCCTTGGAAGATTTCACAATGTCTGTTTTCACTTTATCAGCCTATCGATACCCACATTGTACAGCTTCGGTGTGAAGCGCATCGTATGCTTCTTTGTGATCCGTTGTCGCAGTATCAGGATATGTATTCGGCGCTTCAATTGTTTGCTCTTCACATCCGGCATTTTACTACAATAATTGTGTGCTGTGGTATTTGCTGGTGCATCCTGCGATATGTTGCTCATGATGTCACACATAAGACGAAGAATCGACATATTTTTTGTATTTAGAGTTTCTTGGTGGTAAAGTAAAGTATTCAGTATGTGATAGATGTGTTTGAAATTAGTTCTGCTATAACGAAACTGTCTTTAAGTACTCGTATTCGGCGAACGTTCTAGATCAGCAAATTTCGTCTGCTACCGCGTGCGATTTTCGTGGAATGAATGGAACGATGAATGCAACAAATCTATTTAATACTGCCATATTTTACTTATAAAACCTGGAGAAACTCATAGCATGCGAAACCTACATGTCATACCAAATAATATCGAACGTGTGATCTTAGAAATTGATAAGAAGAAGATTTCCCAAATTCTTCGGACACACGATGACCTCCTCTTCTTGTGAAGAATATTGATCAGCTGACACTTTCGCCGTAATATGCGTATGTTACACGATCAATTCTGATTGGCTATTAGAAAACCCCAGAAAATGATTTAGATGATTACACAAAACAACTGAAGGCTATATTCTGTATCAAAACTTTTTATGCATGTATGTATATATAAATTACTCTTCTATAGATTTGAATTCGCCTTGAGTAAAACTTAAGATGCAGCCACAAGTGATGCTTCTCAAATGTCTAAAGCGTACTGAAGATCCAAATACTCTTAATTTTTCGCTACCCAATGTTATGCATGTTTATCTCTATATACATAAATAAATATACAAAATATACATGTATATACATGTACTTGTTCCAATTTCCCGAAAGGATGACAAGGTTCACAGCTTTGAGGAAAAGCGCGGAACATAACCCGCATCGATTCCCTCAGCCGTGCCACCTATGCTGGGGTAAGTCTGTGAGCCAGGTTTCGCACCAAAACACCCGAGGAAAGGCTAAGTGAGGTACTAGTCGACCGTTTTTTGTCAATTGCTTGTCCTTAAACCACTAGACTCAAAATTGCTCAATTTACGCTAAATAAATGCGGAAAAAAGCATCAAACGATGCCTCACATACACGTAAGTTAACCTCGGGTAAACGAACGAAATGAATCAAGTTCTGATAAACTGCTCACTATCCACGCCTTAGATTGTGAGACGGAGACTGGACCTCACCAACCGGAAGTCGAAAACGGTGAACTCAGTAAATCCGGAGAGGAAACTTGGCCTTTCCTCCCGACAAAGGAGCGAGCATAAACAAGTACTTTCCGGCCTCTCCCTCAGCACAAACTGCAAACGCTCCATCGCCGCTACCGACGATCCTCACAGCAAACGGCTCCTCGAGATAGATTGGATACTAGTCCTCTTCAGCAAAATCGAGTAACCACGTTCAGAAGATGATGTACCAGCTAACAAACGCAACTGTCACAACATTGAGGCCAATTATAGCGCTTTCGCCAACCGCAGTCATTAACAAGAAGAAGGAGGACGCCTGCATTTGGTAAAGGCACTTTTAGACGCATATGGCCCAAATCGATCATCTCAAGGAATCTCGTGAAAGAGTTACGCGTAAATGAAAACTAATATGTCGTTAAAAGATGATGTTTTTTTTACTACCCGAAGAAAGCATGGATTCAATAGGAGCAGAGCATGCCACGCAAGGGTGCATCTGCATCCATATTTCTCCGAGCATCGATCCAGCTATCACTAATGAGATTGGCGGATCCGCATTTTCATACAGCGTCTCCGATTAGCATGACTCTAGGCGCAGACATTTACGCAGAATTGATGATGCCGGGTACTCTCCCAACGTCGTAATGACCACGGATGGCCCAAAGCTCTACTTTTGGCTGACTCGTATCTGAAGCGGTAAAAAAAATAAAAGCATATTTATATACGAACCTTACCTACCTACGCACATGAATAAAAAAAACATGTCATAAATTAATAAAATAAAGTGCATTGAACTTAAACGCTATGTTATTATTTTACCTAACAATTATTCAAATCGTTTCAGCAAGCTTCATGAACAGAATACATCAGAAGAGTTAGAAATAAATATATACATTGCTGCATAAAAATTAATTGTTGCGGTGGTCGAAATCAAGGGGGCCGCCTTGTTTATATTGACCACTCTAATAATGAAAACCTATATTAAAAATTTTCGTTAACTTGCTCCCGCAAAATGGCAGCAGTTTGAACGGGCTTAGTAAAAACTTTTTTTGTTTCTTTTTGTTATTTATTGGTATTTCATCACTGAAGAAAAGCGAAACACCTTCGATTGATCTATCAAAACTAAATCCCTCTTGGTAATTCATATTATTTTGAACTAATAATAAAACAAAAAATATATTTTCCTCTATTTAAATCCCAATATTTTATATAATGGTCGAAGTGCTAATTTTCCATTATTTCTATTTTCCGCAAACCAATTACAATTCACTGGACACGACCAATTGGAGCGAGTAAGAGAATTGTTCATATGTACTTACCAATTAATTAGATATTTTTATTACTAGCAGACCCAGCGATATGTACATAGATAATTCAATCTGAGCAATTCTCATAAAACTACTTAAATTAAACTAAGCGGAAGTTATTTTTTCTCTCACTTGGATACAATATATCTATTTTGAATAATTCATTGAAATGACAATTGCCATAAATAATGTTGCTACCTATATATGTATCAAAATTCAAATAAATCGACCTATAAATTCACATTTTTCGAATAGATCAGTCCCAGGTCTTCTTTACGGTATTTTCACGGTTATGCGGTTATGTTATTCTTCTGAAAATACACATAAAATTTCATTAAAACCGGTCAAGCCGTTTCGGAGGAGTAACACTGGAGTAACACTGTGACACGAGAATTTCATATATTAGAAGTGTCCATGAATTGTGATTACAGTCGCGTTAATAGTTTGTCTACCCAAGCGAAAACATCAACAATAATATAATATATTAACAAGATATGTATAAATATATTATATAATATATAATATATAATATATAATATATATGTGACAGTTTTATCAATCGATAAGACATGAGAGATCAATCAAAAGGGCAGGCATCGATGACTGAACATAAATCAACCATACCAAAGAATCAACAAAGGACTTTGATGAGCCAATACAAGCAAACAATAACTGAATAAGATATGCAAGTATATCAGATTGATATAAGTCTTTTATAGCAGTTGTCTTCTGAAAGCTTCAAGGGCAACATCGACTTATAGAATTTAGTTTTCTTTATCTTTCGAACAGATTTTCTCTTCATTTGGCATTTGTTTACAACAGCGAATCAGTTCAATAACGATGTAGCTCAATTGATCTGAAAACTGAACACTTGGTATGGCTATAGAAATATTCTCAGGTATTGAAATCTTCACTAATTCGACAGATTAGAAATTTTTAATTTTGTCCCTTTATATTCTTTTGATCCTCTCTTCCTTCATATACAAAATATAAAATAAGTAAAACAATTAATGAAAACGAAAAGCAACTTTAAGTGTGTTCACATATTATTAATATTCAAGTACAGGGTTTTCAAATAAGAAGTGTTATTTTGATATTCAAAGAAAAATGACAGTTTTTAAAATAAATTATCGGATGTTCACGTGGCCTCAAAGTTAGAATTCGCAAGGTGTGAAATTAAAAAATATCGGTGACCAATTGCGATTACATCGTCGAGCAATAACACGGTCCAGAAACTTTTTCCTTAAAATACTGATGGTTTCGTCGCTTGTGTGGCACGTGGCACCATCTTGTCAAACGTAAACGTTGTCCAGATTAATACCATCCTGTTTATGCGAGGAGCGTAAAGCATATACGAGTATGTGCAAAAACATTCCTACATATATGCAAGAATGCAATTCTCAAATGATCAGCGAAGTGATACAGCTAAAGAGATCATTGTTTGCAAGGGTATTTATCATCTTATAGTCCAGATCAGATATCTGACTTTCGGATCTGATTTACGTTTTCCCATCCCTTCTCATTTGAGCGGTATGCGATTTGCGTTTGTGCAGCGGCAGATGCTTCTCATGGCATTGGGTTAAATACCACAACTTTTTGAAACAGTTGCTCCAGCCTCATTTTCGCCGAACCATAAACCGCACCAAACAGTTACCATACAAGTTGAGGATGGAGAGGCCTTTCAACAATAAATCTTAGCTTTTCCAAGCCGCAGATGCGACAGTTTTACCTATTTACGTAGCCATCGAGGTGAATATGGGTCTCATCAGTCAAGATGATTTTTCGATGAAATTCCGAATCGTTTTCATGCATTTCAAGGATCCAATCAGAAGAGACGCGATGTTGTTGCTGATCGTGCGGCTTGAGTTTTTAGGTGAACTGAACTTTATAAGCCTTAAGATCCAACTGTTTATGCAAAATATGGTAATGACGTTTGTGGAATGCCCGATTATAAAGAAAGGAGAGGAATGGACAAACATGGGATTTCTTCAACATTTTGGGCTATAACAGCAATATTCTCAGTTGTTCTTGAGAGCGAAATGTAGGTATGTTTTATACAGAAGAGTGAGCGATCTGATACGAGTATATGTACATTTTCACAGGCCTTGTGACGTACATAAGCTGTGTACGTATGTAAATATCTATACACACTCGTACTTGAAGAAAAAAATTATATGAACTCATATGCGTTGAGTTGCAATATAGAGAGTCTCCCGGCTGCACATATACACATATTATTCAGTTACGGGTGAGTGCATTGGCATGTTATAATATTATACGTGTATAATATGTATGTCATAGCAATTGGGAAAAGCAGATGTATTACAATATATGCATATGTACACATGTATGAAATACATCGCACACAATGTCTCTGAACTTTGACTTTAAAATCAACTACACAACATGATTGTAAGTCATCAGAGTGACGTTCAACGTTGCGGTATCCTTGCCTAACTGCGAGCAACTCAGCATATCTTCACTGCATTTGTAAGAAAGGTATGTGTATGAAAACAATAGCAATACAATTTCAGTTCAATCAGCCACGAATAACTTATGGTGAACCTAAGCAACAATTTATCGAATAATTTTGTTTTTTTATACACAATTCAGTTATTTACTGGATCTGCTTTAATATAAGCCTAACAGTAAGTGGACAATTCTTAAAAACTAAATTACAAACATGATAGCTAGAGAATGTTTATACCATTTAAGCAGATTGCAAGACATGATTGCGGTCTTAAAGTAAATGTAACGTGTTTACACTTTTGTTCATTAACTTTACTTCTCCAGTTTTCTAGCCATTCTTCGATGAGGAGTAAATGATCTCTAATCGTTTTTTGCGCATTTATCCCGGCATAAAACAGCTGTGTCATCCGCAAAGGTAGATATCTGCACTTTTCGGTTTAATGGGATGTCTGCAGTGTATATAATATATAAAATAGGCCCAAGGACGCTACCCTGCGGAACACCAATTTTTACCGGATACTCCTCACTGATAAATTCAGATTGTTTAATTGTAAATTGTCTGTTAGTCAGATATGACTTAAGTATCATATAAAATTGAACAGGCAGAGCTTTATGTATTTTGTTTAGTAAACCTTTATGCCAGACTTTGTCGAACGCTTGTGCTACGTCAAGAAAGATTGCACAGCAATACTCCTTGAGCTCGAATGCCTTCCTGATTTCATTAGTTATTCGGTTAACTTGTTTAATAGTACTATGCTTTTCACGAAAGCCGAATTGGTGATCTGGTATCACATTGTTACGGTGGAAAAAAGCAGATATTTCTGATAGCAGAATTTTTTCAAATAATTTGGAAAGAGTGGGTAGTAGGCTTATTGGTCTGTAAGAAGACGCCTGTGTTTGGTCTTTGCCTGGTTTGGCTATCATTAATATCTGCGACTTTTTCCACGCGTTTGGAAAGTAATTTAGTTTTAGAATGGCATTAAAGAGTTCAGAGAGCAATGCTTGTGCAACTCTCGGTAGCTCTATTAGCATTTTTGGTGTAATAAGATCGTGGCCTGGAGATTTCTTTGGATTCAGTTTCTGTGTCGCGTTTACCACTTCTAGGCTTGATATTGATTTAATTGCCACCTGATTTTCCTGGCCGTTAACAACAACTTCCGGCAAAATAAAATTATTAGTTGCGTCATTTGGCTGGAATACATTACTTAAATGCTTTGCAAAGTAATTTGCCTTTTCTTCGTTACTACGTGACCAGTTACCATTTGGGTCCCTGATTGGCATATTCACTTCTATTGGAGGCTTAAATTTCTTTTGTGCTTTCCAGAGTGAGTATTTTTTGGCAGAATTTGGCACTAGTTTTCCTATGTATGCCTTGGTATTGTGATCTTCTGCTTGTTTCAGTGCACTTTTCAGCTTCCTCTCTGCTGCTTTCAACCGTAGCTTTGCGGCTGGAGAGCGATATTCTTACCATTCTCTCCGCAAACGGCGCTTAGTTTTTTACTAATTTTCTATTTCCGTCTTTGGTAGGATTTTTGGGCACGTAATAGGCTTATTACTGTTTTGAGTTGCTATGGTTGCCGCAGAAACAAGGACATTTTTGAGCTCATTAATGTAGTCTTCAATATCGTTTTCACATTTCAATATTGGGTTGATGTTAATATGACTACTAGTATATTTTTTGTATTTTAGCCAGTTTGTTTCTCTGTTTGTTAGTCTTGATTCCTGTGCAACCATCTTCGGGAGCTCATAAATTTTTATTAGAACTGGTGAGTGTTCTGAAGACAGCTCAGCAACTGTCACAGCTGATACAAGTTGCCAGTCTATTTTTTTTGAGACAGCAAAGTCTATTAAGTCAGGTATTTTCTTCCGATCGGTAGGCCAGTATGTTGGTTGACCGGGGGAAACACAATCTAAATTGTTACGTTTGTATATAATGGTATTGTTTCTTGCCGGGGTTGATTAGGGGCCGGAATTCCGGCAACGGGGATCGGGGGAGGTGCCGGTCCTTTAGAAAGCTGAAAATCAAAATTATCCTAATTTCTCTGCCAAGTGGCTCAATAATTAAAAACACGGAGATGGAGCTTAGATATAGGTACAGATGTACCAAAAAAGTATTTATTAAAAATAATAAATCAAAAAAGGTACTCACCGGAGATGTTGCTGCGTTCAAGCTGTAGTACAAAAGAGGAGCGTTAGACTGGCAACTACGGCCTTTTAAAGATTCCACAGAAGGTGGAAATCTAAAACGGACATAACTGCATATTTCCTATAACTTAGTCGAGTCAAGTTTACTGAAAGTACTTGTTTTGAACGCAGCGACATCTCCTGGTTGGTTATAATGGCTGCACAGTTATATAAATATAAGAGTTTTTTTTTATAAAAATTCAAACTATAATTATCAATTCATGATTACAATTCATCAGCTAAATTATCACCTAATATAAAGGATACCGTGCTTTTCCGATAAAAAGACGGGTCGGCCAATCTCAGATTGTCGAATTCGTCGACAACTCTGGCGTCCAGCGTGCGTTCTGGCGTCGTTTTGGTGAGGCTGGGCATCACTCTTGCCCGGATTTGTAGCCTTTCGTGCCAGCCCTTCAAGGTAAGCGTCACTCGATCGCTGTGACCGCTTGATGGCACCTGAAGCCGTCTGACTAGAGCCTTTGATATGCAGGATGCTGGTTGCCCAGGATCGATGAGGGCACGGACTCTTTGCGTCCGCCCGTTCGTTGCGACTGTCACTATTACTGTCGGCGTGAGGGCAGTTCCGCTCGTTCTCTGTACCGGGGTTTTAATTCGCTCCCGTGCGTCTCTCATCCTTTGGCGCCATCGTCGTTGATTGGTACGACTCCTGTATTGTCGTTGCCGCTGTTCATCAGGGGGTAGGATTGGCCGCTGGATCACTGACCGAACACTCGACAGTGGCGGTCTGAGTGCCGTCGTATCATTGTGACTGGGTGCTGGTTCTGCTACTTCAACCAGATCTTCGCTGCTGGCATCTATTTCCAACACTTCTTCATCGCTGGACTCGGTCAACGGCTGCGCTCGGTATCGATCGTGTTGCCTCCTGTGCCGACCGTCTACCGCACCATGGATGTAAGGCACGTCTTCCTACATTTCCCGCAGGTGAAGGAGACTGTGGTGCCGTTCATGGCATCGTTCACATGTCCTTGTCGACGGACATCTGCTGGCCATGTGATGCGGCGACAGGCAGTTGGCACAGTGACGATACAGGAGGACAGCTCGGAGTCTCTCCGTTGGTTCCATCCGGCGCATCTGTCTGCAAAATAGAAGCCGATGGTTGTTTTTGCAAACTGGACAACGGTGTTGGTCTTTCGGGGTGTTGGTGTGGTTGACTCGAACCATTTCGTAACTCTCTGAAAGTAGAAGATATATTAGTTGGTTTTACAGCAGGAGGCATGACTAATTTAACGATTGGTCTTGTTATTAGACCCCGTGTGGTAAGAATCTCCACTACTCGGACGCGGTGATCTGGTCCTGAAAAAACCCTAACCACTCTGCCAAGTCGCCACTCGTTTGGGGGGAGGTTATCCTCTTTTACTACCACAAAATCGTCGACTTCTATATTTCGTTGGGGGTGCTGCCATTTTACTCTCTTGTGTAACTCCTTGAGATATTCTGCTTTCCATCGTTGGCAGAAGCCTTGATGGAGTGCCTTCAGTTTTTGCCAGCGGTTGATGATCGACATTGGGTTTCCATTGGCCTCGGGTTCCTCTATTCCGATTAGCGGGCTTCCAATTTGAAAATGGCCTGGGGTAAGGGGTTCCATTGATTCGGGGTTCTCTGACATCGGACTAATTGGCCTTGAGTTCAAACATGCTTCAATTTTGGCGAGTAATGTGGCGAATTCTTCCATCGTGAATCGCATCGCATTTGCTACTTTCCTGAAATGGATTTTGAAGCTCTTTACCCCCGCCTCCCACAGCCCTCCAATATGAGGTGCTCCGGGAGGTATGAAGTGCCAACTTATCTCTTGATGAGCATATGACTGGTTGGTAATTCGGAAGGCTTCTGACCAAAACTGTTTAAATTACTCGCGCCTACGAAGTTTGTTCCGTTGTCTGAGTACATGTTGCGAGGACAGCCACGTCTGGCCACAAATCTTGAGAATACTGCAAGAAATGTGGTGGCCGACACATCGCTGGTTGCCTCCAGGTGTATTGCCTTTGTTGCAAAGCACAGAAATACGCAGACATATCTCTTTGAAATCAAACATGCCCGCCCAGTGTAATTCTTAATGTCGAACGGTCCTGTGAAGTCTACGCCGGTATTGGTAAATGGCCTAGACAAGGTTGTTCGTTCAGGAGATAGCGCTGCCATCAGTTGCTCTCTTGTCCTCTTTCTGAAAATAAGACAAACCTTGCAATTATTGATAACAGTTTTGATCAGAACTTTTATCCTAACGATCCAATATTCTGACCTCACTAGCCTCAGCATTAGCAGATTTCCACCATGTAGTGAAATCAAATTTGAAAACTTGACAAGGAGGCGAGAAAATTGGCAATCGTAAGGTAAAATAATGGGATAGCGTTCGTTGTAGGCCAGTGATGACATGGCAAGTCTACCACCTACTCTCATGATTCCATTCCTGTCTAGAAAGGGGTTGAGAGGGCTGATGGAGCTCTTGGTGCTCACTGGCTTTGATGCTGCAAGTGCGATGTATTCCTCATGATAACACCGCCTTTGCGTCAGAAGAATTAAACGTAGTTTTGCTTCTTTAATTGCCTTTGACGATATCTCCGAATTGTTGTCTGAAAAATCCTGGAAACTACTCTTAAAGCGCGCGAAAAATCGGAAAATCTCTGCAAGATGTCTTCTGTGTGTCTAATTCGCGCTGTATGAGATCTCACAATCTTTTGCTCCAATTCTGTATCCATGATGTCATCTCTTTGTGGCCATTCAGACGGATGTCGTTTCAATCAAGCCGGGCCGTTCCACCAGATGTCGCTCTCAGCTAGTTCCTGAGGAGATACGCCTCGACTACTCAGATCGGCAGGATTGTCAATAGAATCCACATGATTCCATCTAGTGACTCCAATGAGTTCGTCGATTTTTGCCACACGGTTTGCCACAAAGGTAGTCCAGCTGCAAGGGGGCTTCCGCAGCCATGACAAAACGATGGTAGAATTCGTCCATTCATAAACAACTGGTTGTGCAACGTCGAGCTGTGGGAGTAAGGCATACGTGGTAGAGAAATTGTTTTCACTGGTGCTACTTTGGTTTTATCTACTAATAGGTGTATCTCGGGAGGTCTATCTAGTGTGCGAACACGCACTCTCACATATAGAGCTGCTGCATATGCCTTTTCGGAGGCATCGCAGAAACCATGAAACTCAATTTCATTCCAAGGTGTGAAACTAATCCACCTTGGAATTCTAATTTTCGAGATGTGCGAGTAGTTTTTGAGGAAATTTTCCCACCGTAAGAAAATTCCTCTTGGTAAACTGTCATCCCAGTCAATCTTGGTGAGCCATATATCCTGCCGGGTCGAATAATTTCGCAACACAGGATAGCACTTCACGCTAACTTGGTTTTATCTCCATGTCCTGAACGTTGAAATGGAAGCTATCATGGGCGGCATTCCATCGAATGCCTACCATTCTTGCTTCACTCAAGTCGTCAATTTCTAAAAAATCCTCCTTCAATAAGTGGTCCTTGGGTAAGTCAGCCAAAATTTCCTTAGTATTTGAAGTCCATTTCCGCAAGGGGAAACCAGCTCCCTTTAAGGCTTCCAAAAGTTCATTCCTAGTGCGAATGGCTGTTTCACAATCATGGGCTCCAGCCAGGACATCGTCGACATACATGTGCTGCTTCAAGACTCTTGAGGCTAGTGGGTATTTCAAACTAACATCTTCCGCCAGTTGAAGTAGCGTCGTTATCGCTAGGTATGGAGCAAGCTTCATGAACAGAATACATCAGAAGAGTTAGAAATAAATATATACATTGTTGCATAAAAATTAATTTTTGCGGTGGTCGAAATCAAGGGGGCCGCATTGTTTATATTGACCACTCTAATAATGAAAACCTATATTAAAAATTTTCGTTAACTTGCTCCCGCAAAATGGCAGCAGTTTGAACGGGCTTAGTAAAAACTTTTTTTGTTTCTTTTTGTTATTTATTGGTATTTCATCACTGAAGAAAAGCGAAACACCTTCGATTGATCTATCAAAACTAAATCCCTCTTGGTAATTCATATTATTTTGAACTAATAATAAAACAAAAAATATATTTTCCTCTATTTAAATCCCAATATTTTATATAATGGTCGAAGTGCTAATTTTCCATTATTTCTATTTTCCGCAAACCAATTACAATTCACTGGACACGACCAATTGGAGCGAGTAAGAGAATTGTTCATATGTACTTACCAATTAATTAGATATTTTTATTACTAGCAGACCCAGCGATATGTACATAGATAATTCAATCTGAGCAATTCTCATAAAACTACTTAAATTAAACTAAGCGGAAGTTATTTTTTCTCTCACTTGGATACAATATATCTATTTTGAATAATTCATTGAAATGACAATTGCCATAAATAATGTTGCTACCTATGTATGTATCAAAATTCAAATAAATCGACCTATAAATTCACATTTTTCGAATAGATCAGTCCCAGGTCTTCTTTACGGTATTTTCACGGTTATGCGGTTATGTTATTCTTCTGAAAATACACATAAAATTTCATTAAAACCGGTCAAGCCGTTTCGGAGGAGTAACACTGGAGTAACACTGTGACACGAGAATTTCATATATTAGAAGTGTCCATGAATTGTGATTACAGTCGCGTTAATAGTTTGTCTACCCAAGCGAAAACATCAACAATAATATAATATATTAACAAGATATGTATAAATATATTATATAATATATAATATATAATATATAATATATATGTGACAGTTTTATCAATCGATAAGACATGAGAGATCAATCAAAAGGGCAGGCATCGATGACTGAACATAAATCAACCATACCAAAGAATCAACAAAGGACTTTGATGAACCAATACAAGCAAACAATAACTGAATAAGATATGCAAGTATATCAGATTGATATAAGTCTTTTACAGCAGTTGTCTTCTGAAAGCTTCAAGGGCAACATCGACTTATAGAATTTAGTTTTCTTTATCTTTCGAACAGTTTTTCTCTTCATTTGGCATTGATGTAAGCTCCAAAATTTGTTTACAACAGCGAATCAGTTCAATAACGATGTAGCTCAATTGATCTGAAAACTGAACACTTGGTATGGCTATAGAAATATTCTCAGGTATTGAAATCTTCACTAATTCGACAGATTAGAAATTTTTAATTTTGTCCCTTTATATTCTTTTGATCCTCTCTTTCTTCATATACAAAATATAAAATAAGTAAAACAATTAATGAAAACGAAAAGCAACTTTAAGTGTGTTCACATATTATTAATATTCAAGGACAGGGTTTTCAAATAAGAAGTGTTATTTTGATATTCAAAGAAAAATGACAGTTTTTAAAATAAATTATCGGATGTTCACGTGGCCTCAAAGTTAAAATTCGCAAGGTGTGAAATTAAAAAATATCGGTGACCAATTGCGATTACATCTTCGAGCAATAACACGGTCCAGAAACTTTTTCCTTAAAATACTGATGGTTTCGTCGCTTGTGTGGCACGTGGCACCATCTTGTCAAACGTAAACGTTGTCCAGATTAATACCATCCTGTTTATGCGAGGAGCGTAAAGCATATACGAGTATGTGCAAAAACATTCCTACATATATGCAAGAATGCAATTCTCAAATGATCAGCGAAGTGATACAGCTAAAGAGATCATTGTTTGCAAGGGTATTTATCATCTTATAGTCCAGATCAGATATCTGACTTTCGGATCTGATTTACGTTTTCCCATCCCTTCTCATTTGAGCGGTATGCGATTTGCGTTTGTGCAGCGGCAGATGCTTCTCATGGCATTGGGTTAAATACCACAACTTTTTGAAACAGTTGCTACAGCCTCATTTTCGCCGAACCATAAACCGCACCAAACAGTTACCATACAAGTTGAGGATGGAGAGGCCTTTCAACAATAAATCTTAGCTTTTCCAAGCCGCAGATGCGACAGTTTTACCTATTTACGTAGCCATCGAGGTGAATATGGGTCTCATCAGTCAAGATGATTTTTCGATGAAATTCCGAAACGTTTTCATGCATTTCAAGAATCCAATCAGAATAGAGGCAATGTTGTTGCTGATCGTGCGGCTTGAGTTTTTAGGTGAACTGAACTTTATAAGCCTTAAGATCCAACTGTTTATGCAAAATATGGTAATGACGTTTGTGGAATGCCCGATTATAAAGAAAGGCGAGGAATGGACAAACATGGGATTTCTTCAACATTTTGGGCTATAACAGCAATATTCTCAGTTGTTTTTGAGAGCGAAATGTATGTTTTATACAGAAGAGTGAGCGATCTGATACGAGTATATGTACATTTTCACCGGCCTTGTGACGTACATAAACTGTGTACGTATGTAATAAACTTGAAGAAAAAAATTATATGAACTCATATGCGTTGAGTTGAAATATAGAGAGTCTCCCGGCTGCACATATACACATATTATTCAGTTACGGGTGAGTGCATTGGCATGTCATAGCAATTGGGAAAAGCAGATGTATTACAATATATGCATATGTACACATGTATGAAATACATCGCACACAATGTCTCTGAACTTTGACTTTAAAATCAACTATACAACATGATTGTAAGTCATCAGAGTGACGTTCAACGTTGCGGTATCCTTGCCTAACTGCGAGCAACTCAGCATATCTTCACTGCATTTGTAAGAAGGGTATGTGTATGAAAACAATAGCAATACAATTTCAATTCAATCAGCCACGAATAACTTATGGTGAACCTAAGCAACAATTTATCGAATAATTTTGTTTTTTTATACACAATTCAGTTATTTACTGGATCTGCTTTAATATAAGCCTAACAGTAAGTGGACAATTCTTAAAAACTAAATTACAAACATGATAGCTAGAGAATGTTTATACCATTTAAGCAGATTGCAAGACATGATTGCGGTCTTAAAGTAAATGTAACGTGTTTACACTTTTGTTCATTAACTTTACTTCTCCAGTTTTCTAGCCATTCTTCGATGAGGAGTAAATGATCTCTAATCGTTTTTTGCGCATTTATCCCGGCATAAAACAGCTGTGTCATCCGCAAAGGTAGATGTCTGCACTTTTCGGTTTAATGGGATGTCTGCAGTGTATATAATATATAAAATAGGCCCAAGGACGCTACCCTGCGGAACACCAATTTTTACCGGATACTCCTCACTGATAAATTCAGATTGTTTAATTGTAAATTGTCTGTTAGTCAGATATGACTTAAGTATCATATAAAATTGAACAGGCAGAGCTTTATGTATTTTGTTTAGTAAACCTTTATGCCAGACTTTGTCGAACGCTTGTGCTACGTCAAGAAAGATTGCACAGCAATACTCCTTGAGCTCGAATGCCTTCCTGATTTCATTAGTTATTCGGTTAACTTGTTTAATAGTACTATGCTTTTCACGAAAGCCGAATTGGTGATCTGGTATCACATTGTTACGGTGGAAAAAAGCAGATATTTCTGATAGCAGAATTTTTTCAAATAATTTGGAAAGAGTGGGTAGTAGGCTTATTGGTCTGTAAGAAGACGCCTGTGTTTGGTCTTTGCCTGGTTTGGCTATCATTAATATCTGCGACTTTTTCCACGCGTTTGGAAAGTAATTTAGTTTTAGAATGGCATTAAAGAGTTCAGAGAGCAATGCTTGTGCAACTCTCGGTAGCTCTATTAGCATTTTTGGTGTAATAAGATCGTGGCCTGGAGATTTCTTTGGATTCAGTTTCTGTGTCGCGTTTACCACTTCTAGGCTTGATATTGATTTAATTGCCACCTGATTTTCCTGGCCGTTAACAACAACTTCCGGCAAAATAAAATTATTAGTTGCGTCATTTGGCTGGAATACATTACTTAAATGCTTTGCAAAGTAATTTGCCTTTTCTTCGTTACTACGTGTCCAGTTAACATTTGGGTCCCTGATTGGCATATTCACTTCTATTGGAGGCTTAAATTTCTTTTGTGCTTTCCAGAGTGAGTATTTTTTGGCAGAATTTGGCACTAGTTTTTCTATGTATGCTTTGGTATTGTGATCTTCTACTTGTTTCAGTGCACTTTTCAGCTTCCTCTCTGCTGCTTTCAACCGTAACTTTGCGGCTGGAGAGCGATATTCTTGCCATTCTCTCCGCAAACGGCGCTTATTTTTTACTAATTTTTCTATTTCCGTATTTGTTAGGATTTTTGGGCACGTAATAGGCTTTTTACTGTTTTGAGTTGCTATAGTTGCCGCAGAAACAAGGACATTATTGAGCTCATTAATGTAGTCATCAATATCCCTTTCACAATTCAATATTGGGCTGATGTTAATATGACTACTAGTATATTTTTTGTATTTTAGCCAGTTTGTTTCTCTGTTTGTTAGTCTTGATTCTTGTGCAACTATCTTCGGGCGCTCATAAGTTTTTATTAGAACTGGTGAGTGGTCTGAAGACAACTCAGCAACTGTCACAGCTGATCGGGGGAGGTGCCGGTCCTTCAGAAAGCTGAAAATCAAAATTATCCTACTTTCTATGCCAAGTGGCTCATTAATTAAAAACACGGAGATGGAGCTTAGGTATAGGTACAGATGTACCAAAAAAGTATTTATTAAAAATAATAAATCAAAAAAGGTACTCACCGGAGATGTTGCTGCGTTCAAGCTGTAGTACAAAAGAGGAGCGTTAGACTGGCAACTACGGCCTTTTAAAGATTCCACAGAAGGTGGAAATCTAAAACGGACATAACTGCATATTTCCCATAACTTAGTCGAGTCAAGTTTACTGAAAGTACTTGTTTTGAACGCAGCGACATCTCCTGGTTGGTTATAATGGCTGCACAGTTATATAAATATAAGAGTTTTTTTTTTATAAAAATTCAAACTATAATTATCAATTCATGATTACAATTCATCAGCTAAATTATCACCTAATATAAAGGATACCGTGCTTTTCCGATAAAAAGACGGGTCGGCCAATCTCAGATTGTCGAATTCGTCGACAACTCTGGCGTCCAGCGTGCGTTCTGGCGTCGTTTTGGTGAGGCTGGGCATCACTCTTGCCCGGATTTGTAGCCTTTCGTGCCAGCCCTTCAAGGTAAGCGTCACTCGATCGCTGTGACCGCTTGATGGCACCTGAAGCCGTCTGACTAGAGCCTTTGATATGCAGGATGCTGGTTGCCCAGGATCGATGAGGGCACGGACTCTTTGCGTCCGCCCGTTCGTTGCGACTGTCACTATTACTGTCGGCGTGAGGGCAGTTCCGCTCGTTCTCTGTACCGGGGTTTTAATTCGCTCCCGTGCGTCTCTCACCCTTTGGCGCCATCGTCGTTGATTGGTACGACTCCTGTATTGTCGTTGCCGCTGTTCATCAGGGGGTAGGATTGGCCGCTGGATCACTGACCGAACACTCGACAGTGGCGGTCTGAGTGCCGTCGTATCATTGTGACTGGGTGCTGGTTCTGCTACTTCAACCAGATCTTCGCTGCTGGCATCTATTTCCAACACTTCTTCATCGCTGGACTCGGTCAACGGCTGCGCTCGGTATCGACCGTGTTGCCTCCTGTGCCGACCGTCTACCGCACCATGGATGTAAGGCACGTCTTCCTACATTTCCCGCAGGTGAAGGAGACTGTGGTGCCGTTCATGGCATCGTTCACATGTCCTTGTCGACGGACATCTGCTGGCCATGTGATGCGGCGACAGGCAGTTGGCACAGTGACGATACAGGAGGACAGCTCGGAGTCTCTCCGTTGGTTCCATCCGGCGCATCTGTCTGCAAAATAGAAGCCGATGGTTGTTTTTGCAAACTGGACAACGGTGTTGGTCTTTCGGGGTGTTGGTGTGGTTGACTCGAACCATTTCGTAACTCTCTGAAAGTAGAAGATATATTAGTTGGTTTTACAGCAGGAAGCATGACTAATTTAACGATTGGTCTTGTTATTAGACCCCGTGTGGTAAGAATCTCCACTACTCGGACGCGGTGATCTGGTCCTGAAAAAACCCTAACCACTCTGCCAAGTCGTTTGGGGGGAGGTTATCCTCTTTTACTACCACAAAATCGTCGACTTCTATATTTCGTTGGGGGTGCTGCCATTTTACTCTCTTGTGTAACTCCTTGAGATATTCTGCTTTCCATCGTTGGCAGAAGCCTTGATGGAGTGCCTTCAGTTTTTGCCAGCGGTTGATGATCGACATTGGGTTTCCATTGGTCTCGGGTTCAGCTATTCCGATTAGCGGGGTTCCAATTAGAAAATGGCCTGGGGTAAGGGGTTCCATTGATTCGGGGTTCTCTGACATCGGACTAATTGGCCTTGAGTTCAAACATGCTTCAATTTTGGCGAGTAATGTGGCGAATTCTTCCATCGTGAATCGCATCGCATTTGCTACTTTCCTGAAATGGATTTTGAAGCTCTTTACCCCCGCCTCCCACAGCCCTCCAATATGAGGTGCTCCGGGAGGTATGAAGTGCCAACTTATCGCTTGATGAGCATATGACTGGTTGGCAAGTCGGAAGGCTTCTGACAAAAACTGTTTAAATTCCTGCTTTAGGGCGCCACGAAATTTGTTCCGTTGTCTGAGTACATGTTGCGAGGACAGCCACGTCTGGCCACAAATCTTGAGAATGCTGCAAGAAATGTGGTGGCCATCAGTTGCTCTCTTGTCCTCTTTCTGAAAATAAGACAAACCTTGCAATTATTGATAACAGTTTTGATCAGACCTTTTATCCTAACGATCCAATATTCTGACCTCACTAGCCTCAGCATTAGCAGATTTCCACCATGTAGTGAAATCAAATTTGAAAACTTGACAAGGAGGCGAGAAAATTGGCAATCGTAAGGTAAAATAATGGGATAGCGTTCATTGTAGGCCAGTGATGACATGGCAAGTCTACCACCTACTCTCATGATTCCATTCCTGTCTAGGAAGGGGTTGAGAGTGCTGATGGAGCTCTTGGTGCTCACTGGCTTTGATGCTGCAAGTGCGATGTATTCCTCATGATAACACCGCTTTTGCGTCAGAAGAAACGTTTAATTCTTCTGCTTCTTTAATTGCCTTTGACGATATCTCCGAATTGTTGTCTGGGGCTGTCAGCTTAAGTACTGGGTGAATCTTGCGGTACAATTGAAAAATCCTGGAAACTACTCTTAACGCGCGCGAAAAATCGGAAAATCTCTGCAAGATGTCTTCTGCGTGTCTAATTCGCGCTGTATGAGATCTCACAATCTTTTGCTCCAATTCTGTATCCATGATGTCATCTCTTTGTGGCCATTCAGACGGATGTCGTTTCAACCAAGCCGGGCCGTTCCACCAGATGTCGCTCTCAGCTAGTTCCTGAGGAGATACGCCTCGACTACTCAGATCGGCAGGATTGTCAATAGAATCCACATGATTCCATCTAGTGACTCCAATGAGTTCTTCGATTTTTGCCACACGGTTTGCCTCAAAGGTAGTCCAGCTGCAAGGGGGCTTCCGCAGCCATGACAAAACGATGGTAGAATCCGTCCATTTATAAACAACTGGTTGTGCAATGTCGAGCTGTGGGAGTAAGGCATTAATTAATTCAGCTAGTAGTAGCGCACCACATAACTCTAAACGTGGTAGAGAAATTGTTTTCACTGGTGCTACTTTGGTTTTACCTACTAATAGGTGTATCTCGGGAGGTCTATCTAGTGTGCGATCACGCACTCTCACATATAGAGCTGCTGCATATGCCTTTTCGGAGGCATCGCAGAAACCATGAAACTCAATTTCATTCCAAGGTGTGAAACTAATTCACCTTGGAATTCTAATTTTCGAGACGTGCGAGTAGTTTTTGAGGAAATTCTCCCACCGTAAGAAAATTCCTCTTGGTAAACTGTCATCCCAGTCAATCTTGGTGAGCCATATATCCTGCATTAGTATTTTTGCCTCCACCACGATGGGACCCAACCAGCCGGCCGGGTCGAATAATTTCGCAACACAGGATAGCACTTCACGCTTCGTGTAACTTGGTTTTATCTCCATGTCCTGAACGTTGAAATGGAAGCTATCATGGGCGGCATTCCATCGAATGCCTAACATTCTTGCTTCACTCAAGTCGTCAATTTCTAAAAAATCTTCCTTCAATAAGAGGTCCTTGGTTAAGTCAGCCAAAATTTCCTTAGTATATGAAGTCCATTTCCGCAAGGGGAAACCAGCTCCCTTTAAGGCTTCCAAAAGTTCATTCCTAGTGCGAATGGCTGTTTCACAATCATGGGCTCCAGCCAGGACATCGTCGACATACATGTGCTGCTTCAAGACTCTTGAGGCTAGTGGGTATTTCAAACTAACATCTTCCGCCAGTTGAAGTAGCGTCCTTATCGCTAGGTATGGAGCGCATTTGACTCCAAAGGTTACGGTTTGGAGTTCGTAATCCACGAGTTCCTTCTCATCAGACTCTCTAAAAATAATCCTATGGAACTTCGTGTCATCCGCCTGTAATAGAATCTATCGGTACATCTTCTCGATGTCTGCATTAAAAACATATTTGAAAAAACGCCATTTTAGTAACAGCGCGATAAGATCGGCTTGCAACACAGGACCTGCATAAAGCACATCATTTAAACTTACACCATTTGAGGATGGACTCGATGCATTGAACACCACGCGGACCTTTGTCGTGGTGCTGTCAGGTTTGATGACTGCATGATGTGGTAGGTAATAACTTTCTGTACTACCTTCGATGTCGCTAGCCACTGGCTTCATGTGACCGAGCGATATATATTCTCGCAACACACGGTGATATTCCGCCTTCAGCTCTGGCCTTCGTGCCAATGATGCTTCACTGCGGAGGAATTGCTGCACTGCGCTGTTTCGAGAATATCCAAGATTAACATCCTCTGGAAGTCCTTCTTAAATGGTAATGTTACTACATATCTTCCATTATTTTCTTTCGTTGTCGTACTTGTATAGAGCTGTTCACAGAATGCTTCCTCAGGTGTAATCGGTTTTTTGCTTGGAACTTGTTCGAGCTCCCAAAATCGAGTGAGATCTGAGCTCGTGATTTCACTATGCAAGAAAACATATGATTTCTGCCATTTGTTTGAGGATTTCGGGGCTGGTCCTGTCAGGATCCATCCAAAAACTGTCTCCTGCGCGAGGAGAGAGCCCAAAATATTCCTTTGAATATTTCAAATCATTATTGCTGGGTACAGGTCTGCACCAATCACCAAATCAACCTGCTGACTTTTATAAAAGTTGACATCGACTAAATTGATCGGGGGCAGTAGACTCAAATCAACTTGGTCTACTGTAAGCTGGGGAAGGTTCCCTGTGAGTTGGGGTAGAATCAGGCCTCTTGCCTCAATTCTAATCTCGGGGTTAACAGGAGAACCTATAACCAAACGTGCGGCTTCTCGTACGTTAGCTGGTGTCGTTGCGTTGATGCCACTTATCTGAAAGTCCACAGGTTGAGTTGGTAGTTTAATGCGCCTTTGCAGCCGCTTTGTGATGAACGTGCCCTCTGAGCCCAAAAGTGCCCTTGCTTCCTAATTCACTCCGTTGTAGCATATGTGTACCATCGCAGTGCCCAAGATAATGTTTTTTGCATTTGTTGCGAACAGTGCCTGAATGTTGCCGGATTGAGAACGACTGGTTGTGGTCGATGGCTTGTTTCCTGTCGGTGTCCTATGTAGCAATGAATGATGCCGCTGGTGACAACTGAAACAGCTAAAAGAACTCTTGCAATAGCGTGCAATATGTGAATGTGCTAGGCAGTTCATGCACAAGTTGTACTTCCTTACTACCTTAGTCCGGTCATCCACTTTCATTGCTAAAAATTTTGGACAGGCCTTTAGCGCATGCGATGAGTCTGGGCATAATCTACAAACAGTCTGGGAAAATTAAGTATGGTGACTAGACAACTTTTTCCCATATGGTGTTACATGAGCCCTATTTTGTCCTCCTTTAGATACTCGCGTACTTTGAATATCTGATACAGTTTCTAACGTCTGGAACCTACTAGAGAGAAATCTATCCAGTTCCTCCCACCTCGGAATTTCGGCCTTGTCCACTATTCCTTGTTCCCAAAGTGCTAGGGTGGTATCCGGAAGCCTACTAGAAACTAAGAATACAAAAATAGCATCCCAATTGCGGATCTCAATTCCATACATCTGAAGAACTGAGATGCAATTATTTACTGCTCGTTGCAAGTTTTTAATTTCCGCACTACGTTCTACTGTAACTGTGGGTAAGTTGAATAACGTCTTTAATTGACTATTTACCATTACTCTCTTATTTTCGTAACGGTCGGATAAGTTTTGCCACGCTGTTGCAAAACCATCATTAGCTAATGGAGATTTCTTGACGATATCCTTGGCTTCTCCTCGAGTCTTCTGATTAAGATGGTATAATTTTTCAACTGGGGTCAAACGGGAATTATTAATGTATATAGCTGTAAATAAATCGCGAAAAGATGGCCATGCCATATAGTCACCGAAAAATATTTCGGTGTCGCAAGGGGGGAGATTAATACTTGAACGTGGGGCCGATTCCGGTTCTCGAACTGGAGGATTCACCGTCGACGAGCTCTGCTGCACAAATGTTAGGTTGTGGATGGTTTCACCCATCAATGCCGCGCATGTCAGGTATGCTGCGTATCAATCCTGGTACCGACACTTTGCAGCAAGCATAGCCGATGTATCCGATTCTCCACCTGAAAGGTTTCGCGAATGTCCGTCAAACGTCTCCTTGACTTTTATCCATTACGCCTTAAGTTCTTCTTTCTGGATTTCTAGAGAGAAGACCGAATGATTTGCACTTGGAGTGTTGTTATACAACTCTTCAAACTCTAAAAGTGCATCACAGGCCCGAAAAAATCATTGGCGCTTGCCATTTTACTTTTAATTTAGGTGATGGATAGCAAAGGTTAAGAAGTTAAAAGACCCAAGTAGTTGGATTAAACCAATTCAACAATCCCAAAGTTTGCAAAGTTAACAGGGGAACTCAACTAATTTTAATTGATTTAAACGCACTTGCCTATATTTTCCGTACCAAGGCAAAAACGTAGCTTCTACCGCGAAAATTCTATGAAGATATAGTGAAAGTAGGGGTGCCTGAGGTACTTCCGTAGTACCAAGGCACAGGCCTTAATTTTAATTTATATTCAAAGAGAAAATTTTAGTTGTTACGCAGGTAAGAATGGTACTTATGCAGTACCCGAATATATAAATTATTCAAATAACTCGAACGGGCCGTTGGTTTGGGCCTTGCTGCTAACGTTGGGCTGTTGGTTTGGGCCTTGCTGCTGGTGGGCCGTTGGTTCGGGCCTTGCTGCTAACGTTGGGCCGTTGGTTTGGGCCTTGTTGCTGGTGGGCCGTTGGTTTGGGCCTTGCTGCTAACGTTGGGCCGTTGGTTTGGGCCTTGCTGCTGGTGGGCCGTTGGTTCGGGCCTTGATACTTAGTCGCACTGCCGCCTAATCTTTTGGCCTTTAATTGCCGGCGAACAGCACTTACGCTTTGTCTTGTGGCTTAGTCGCCGGCGCTCTATTCCTAAACACACAAAGAAATCTATTTACGCACTGACGCCTTACCATGACACCTAGTGCCGGCGTTCAGCACTTGCGCCTCACCTTATGGCCGTACAGCCGGCGCTTGTATAAAAATAAAAAAAAAAGGTTCTACGCCGCACTGACGCCTGACCGTATGGCACTTAGTGCCGGCGTACAGTACGCGCGCCTTACCTTATGGCCGTACAGCCGGCGCTCCTAACTATTTGGTGGGGTTGCGCTTTACCTGTGGCTTTTTTTGAAGCCTGCACACCCACTTTTACACACTTTATAGTGAGGCGCTTTACCTGATGGCTTTTCTGAAGCCTGCGCGCCCACTTTCACACACTTTATAGTGGGGCGCTTTGCCTGCGGCTTTTCTGAAGCCTGCGCGCCCACTTTCACACACTTTATAGTGGGGCGCTTTGCCTATGGCTTTTATGTAGCCTGCGCGCCCACTTTCACTCACTTTGTAGTCGGGCGCTTTGCCTGCGGATTTCCTGTAGCCTGCGCGCCCACTTTTTCTTTCACCTTTTTTCACTACTTTACACTTTTATAGTCCTGGCGCCTAGTGCCCTTTTCTGGGTCTTTTGCTTTGCACTTTCACTCACTTTATAGTGGGGCGCTTTGCCTGTGGCTTTTCTCAGCCTGCGCGCCCACTTCTTTTCACTTTTTTCCACTATTCACACTTTATAGTGCTGGCGTCTAGTGCCCTTTTTTGGGTCCTTTGCCTTGTACTTTTCCCACTTTATAGTGGGGCGCTTTGCCTATGGCTTTTCTCAGCCTGCGCGCCCACTTCTTTTCACTTTTTTTCTGTCCGATTGCTTTCCAATTACCTTCTTACTTACTCATACTCCTCCTGGTTGTTGGATGCTGGTCGATTTTTCTGGCTCCCACTCCTGTTGGTCTTTTCAAATTTTCCTTTCTTTGAAATGGCCGCCGTTCAACTTCTCAACCGTTCCCTTTGACTGTTCCTTTCCGAACAGCTCCAATGGAAGTTGAGCAGGGCTGTGTTTTTCCTATTTTTTTTTAACAGATTAGCGACTTGGCAAGAGTAGCAGAGATGACTTTACACTTTTTGAATATTCTTTAGGGAACGTATTATTTCCACTACGGAATATTCAACAAAAGATTTTTTTTTGTTTTTCGAGTGCCTTGGCAGAGGTTCGTTTACTATTCTTTTGTAAAATCGATATTTTACAAATGAATAAAAAAGAATAATAAATTTTAATTAAATTAATTTTAGTGAAATAAAAATACTGATTCCTGAGCAGATCCGGCTCGAAGGACCATGTTTCTTGCCGGGGTTGATTAGGGGCCGGAATTCCTCGTGAATTCCGCCAACGGGGATCGGGGGAGGTGCCGGTCCTTCAGAAAGCTGAAAATCAAAATTATCCTACTTTCTCTGCCAAGTGGCTCAATAATTAAAAACACGGAGATGGAGCTTAGGTATAGGTACAGATGTACCAAAAAAGTATTTATTAAAAATAATAAATCAAAAAAGGTACTCACCGGAGATGTTGCTGCGTTCAAGCTGTAGTACAAAAGAGGAGCGTTAGACTGGCAACTACGGCCTTTTAAAGATTCCACAGAAGGTGGAAATCTAAAACGGACATAACTGCATATTTCCCATAACTTATTCGAGTCATGTTTACTGAAAGTACTTGTTTTGAACGCAGCGACATCACCTGGTTGGTTATGATGGCTGCACAGGGTTACACACATAAACAGGTATTGTATAGCTGACAGCCTTTGGGGTTTATTAGAAGGGATCCCCAGTATACATGCTTTGTAGTCTCGTACTGCTATAAATCTATCACCAAGATTATCAAAAATTCCTTAAATTGATTTTGGAGGGCAATAAATTGCTGAGAGATTTAGCTCTTTGCCATAATTATTCAAAGTTACAGAGGTAGCTTGTAGATAATTGGCGGCGTAAGGCTGTAAGACGCAGTGTTTAAGGCGGTTTCATAGAAGTATTCCAGTACCGCCGTGCGCTTTGCCATCAGGATGGTTAGTGGTATAGATTATGAACCCAGGTATATAAAAGTTATATATATTCGTCAAGTGCGTTTCAGACAATAGCATTACGTCTATAGCATACCCTGTTAAGAATCGTGCCAATTCTAATTTATGTTGGTTCACACCGTTTGCATGAAGATTTGTAGCATGTTTTTCTGGGCTTTAATAAGTATTGGATCATTCTTTGCATAGTTGACATGAACTGTGTCATGCACTGCGTAAGGTTTAACATCATCGATTCTATACCTCCATTAGATTGGTTCTGTAGAATATTATCTGACTCATTCTTCAGTACATTCGCATAAGATAATTTATTTGGATTTGAGGTATATTTCCCATTTGACTTCGGTGAGTCTGTATATTGTTTGCCAACCTAACTTTTAGATCTTTATATGCAGGGCAGCCCCTATAATTAGCAGTGTGATTACCTCCACAATTAATAGATTTTTTCATGGTGGCATCATCTTTCTTTGACGTGCATTCAGACGTGGGATGTAGGTCTCCACTTGCTACGCAAACACTGCGCAGTGTGTAGTAGGATTTAGTATGGCCGAATTCTTGGCAGTTGGTGCATTGCACTGGGCCGTTTCTTTTGTGTGGCTCTTCTACTGTTACCCTACGAAGTAGCAAATATTTTAAATTGTATATGGGATGGGCTTCGTTTTTCTTTATTTGACTTTCATTGGGCTCTAGTTCTATCTTAAATATTGGCTGGGGTACTTTGTTTCTATTAAGTATATTTATGACCGATTTAGTACTGAAACCATTTTCTTCAAGAGCCTATTTTATTTCGTCTAACTTGACTGAGGATTCGATACCTTTAATTACAACTGTTAGGCCATTCGAGCTCTTCAGTTGATATATATGAGTAATAATTTTTATTTCTCGACGATAGAAAGCTTACTATTTGCATGAAGCTTTTTCACTGTAAGTTTGGATTTTTGTTTCATCGATGGTACCTTTTTTTAAAGGTACAACGTGAAAGTTATCAGTTTCGACTATTTTGGTAATATTATTAAATAACGTGCATGAGACACGTTAGCGCAAGTAAATTGGCGGTGGTTTGGAATTTTCAACTGTGGTAGCACCCTTTACGCTGTCTTCACTTAATAAATAAAATCGGTTGCCACTGGAGGGTTCTTGGATGTTTACAGGGGTTCCACTGCTGTTACCTTTGTTCTCTTGTTTTTCTGCCGACTTCGCTGGCTGTTCAGCGCTAGCTGAGTACTGCTGAGAGTCTTCTGCTTTCTGCTGCAACTACCCATCTTACATACCTTCCGCCCATAGCAACCTATCTTATGAGAGCGCCATGCAAACGAAAAATTGTCACCGCTTGCCCCTGCCGTTACTGACGGTTGTCCTGCAGAAAATAGTCGTGTTTATATATTCTATTATGGTGTTATGTTATGGACGGAAGGTATGTAAGATGGGTAGTTGCAGCTTTCATGTTGCTTTCTTTTGCCGTTGTTTGTGTTGGCGTTTGCTCGAAATAAGAAAAATAGGCATTTGAGTGTCTTCGATTCGGCTTGTTTGACCGCGACGCACTCATTTTTGTTTTTGTACTCACTGGATAAAATTTTGTTTATTTTTCCGTTTGCACTTATTGTTTATTAATATTATGTTCTATTATTTAATTTGGAGTTTCTTAATATTTTCCTTTTTTAAAGTGTTCTTCAGATTACACTAAAGGCACTCGCTTACTTATTTTGAATTTTTCACTGTATGTTTTGTTTTATTTTATTTTATTATTATGAGCAGTGCTTAATTGCTTGTGTGCTCTTACAGCTCTCTCACAATACATATATGAAAGCTGACTTTCAATTTGTTTTTATTAAATCTAAAAATACCAAATCCTTTGCACTTACTTTACTAGTCTTCCTTTCAAATTTCAGAACGATCGGCTAAAATGGAGAGGAGAAAACGAAAGATAGCTGAGGATAGGTCAGACGGAATTCCACCACCAACGCAATTAGAAATTCGCCATATGATTCTCCTCGGATCTCGGCGTAATTTATAGCCAATACAAATATTCCGTGAACGCCAAATTGCATATGAAACGATTGCACCGTCTCCAAAGATTGTTTCGAAGTAGTTCCAAAGATTCCACACCGGACATTTTTTCGTAGGGGACGAGCCCTGAGAAGGTCGATTAAAATCTTCCACTGATGGCGTCACTGCAGCCCTGGTGAAGCCCACAATTCACGAAGACCCACGATTGACAAAAGAAATGATTGCTTATGAATGGGGCTTGAATGCGGTATCACGAATATTAAGTAATCATCTGGGATACACGAAGAAATCTGCTCGATGGGTACCACGAATTCTAAATGAGGCCAAAAAAGAGGCTCGAGTGTATTTTGCTAAATTTTTCCCCAAAAAATTCGTAAATGGTCCGTCTAAAGTCTACTTTTTGCTTAAAGAGCAAGATTTTGAAGACTATTTTCAGAAGTGGATCTGTAGTATAGGCTACAAAATGCAAATGGAAAAGATAAAAAATGACTTTCTTTTTTTGGTCAACTTACCGAACTTTCGTTAATCCCTTCGTATGTATGTAGAAGTGGAAATACATACGCAACTCTCAAAAACTAAAAGAAGCATTAAATGTGTATACTAATTCTAAAACCATATTAAGTTAATTTTTTTGTATTTTTGTATTCACTTTCTCTTGTGAAGTTAATTAATTTAAAATTTCATCATGTATGGTATATGTATTACAGGTTCCTAAACTGAAAAATCATAAGAGCTTGTAGCTCATGATAATGTTTGATAACCAGCATAGATATGTAAGCATTTCTGGTTTTGTATACACCTTTTCATGTATAAATTTACCTTCCATCCACATACTAGATGTAAACTTACACTTCTACCGATGCTAAAGCAGGTCGGTCAAATCATCCGGTTTAAAGAAATTCCAAATAACGGTTACATATCATTAAATGCACATACACGTATACTTGTACATATTTTAGAAGTTTGGTTGATCTCTTTTGCAAATAACATCGCAGCCAATGTCGTTTGCCGAACTTACGTCGAATGATGTTTCTCAAGTCCCTCACAAGGTAAGGTTTCTGGATGCATTTCGCTTCTGTCGGGAATTTTGGGTAGATTTCTCCTATTTACCCTACGTGAGGCGAGTAACAAAGGCCGCTTCTTTCGCACAGAAACGACGTTCGGCAACGGTAAAGTCAAGGGGAAGGGAAAAAGGTGCTCAATAAAATAAACCAGCTTTTTAAGGTTATAAATGATAGGTGATCCACAGAAGTGTGAAACGAAGACGGCCGGCAATTATAGATAAATAGCTTGGCGCGTGAATGAGTTTATGCATCTAGTGTTGACAGTAAATATATTAGGCGAGTCCTAGATCACAATTATGGTGTCAAGTTTATAGAATACCAAGTGTAGCTTTTCCTAACGGGAAAGAGTGGCAGCAGCCAGAAGAAGGTATCAGTCGCATAGCACTTTACAATATTTTCTAACCTAATATGTGAAATAGACGGTGTGAACTTGCACACCTCAATTGCAGTTGAGAGCCATTCCGTCGAGCACTACATTGGACTGTAAGGTGATAAATTTTGTTAGTTCACATTTCGTGTTTATCTAAAAGAAATTACTGTGGATTGAAGTTTTATTAAATATTTTCTCCTTTATTTATGAATAAAATATTTTAACATTTTTTAAATTTTATTATTTAATTTATGCAAATTAAAAGAAATCTTCATGTAATGCAAAGCAATAGTATATACCACCTTTGGGTAGACGAGCCTTTCCCACCCACTGATCGCTTTCGTCGTCATATACGTAAGAGCAGTCTTTTCGTCCACCCCACCAACCGCCGAAAGCCCATAATTGATTGTTTAAGGAAATACAAGCAGACCGCACAAGTTCGGTAGGATACGCACAGATCTATGAATAATTTTACATTGAAATTAATTTTAAACATGTAAAAAATTTGTAAAAATAAGTCAACTAACATTCGTCCATTCATCTCTTTGTGGGTCATATCGCTCAGCGGTCAAACCTCCTACAACATATATGAATCCTTTGTGCACGGCTGCCTAAAATGTAATCAAATACAATACACAATTAACTATACATACATACATATGTGCATAGAATGGTGCAATGAATGCTCTTGAAGCAACTCTGACTTCTTTATACTCAGTTAAAATTTAAGGAATTTGAAAAGATCTCGATAATTTTGTATGATTGGACTTGAGTTAAATGTAAACCAAATTGTTAGCAGTTTATTTAGCAGGTGAGTCTCGATCTGGGACAAGCACATCGTCCACACATTCATAAATACAAAGTTGATCTAAAAGGCCTAAATAGTTTTTTCTTTTCTACATAAATTTAGAGTTGTTGATTAGAAGTTCACTTACGCCATGCGAGCTAACCGAGTTATTCATATTCGCACAAGAAGTCCAGATATCTGTAATTGGATCGTAGCGTTCAACGGAGTTTAGAAGTTCAAATCCTCGGTCAATTTCACCGCCCATAACGAAAATGTTTCCATTTAAAGTCACTGCAGCTGCCAAACTACGTGGTTCATTCATGTTGCGTACTTCCCGCCATCCCCCAGTGGAGGAGAAGCTAAAACGATGAAAAATAATAAAACTAATGAATTGCATAACAACAACATACAAATATCGATTAAGCTTTGGAAAAGGCTAACACATTCAAATATACACACATGATATATCAGAATAAATTTTATCTCGTTTTACCGAAAAGAAAAACTGTTAATCCTCGTTAATGTTAAATCGTTAACAGATAATGTTAAATGTTAAATTGGAGTGTGCTGTTAATATCGCAGCAAGCAGCCATTTTAAAATGATAGCGTTGAGTTTGAGGGGTAGTTGAGCATCTCTGGAAGAATCCATATTTTTGTCCAAAAAATTTCCGTGTATGTAGAAGCAAAGTTTTAGAGGTTCCGTCTATCACAACAAGTCATTTGGTGATTACTTTTGTGCTGGAATCTAGTGCTACAGACAACCATATTTTGAGCCCCTGCGAAGTCGATCAGCCTCAACCCATTTGGGGATGTTTCGTCGTGGGGGCTGAATTTTCCGAATGTTGTTCCAAAAATACCTTCTTTGCCCACCCTGGCAAAGCACAATTTTGACGTCGTGATTGGGGCAGCGCTCATAAGTGCGTTCGAGGCGCGCGTAAAAGACATCCTTGATCACATCGTCCTTCTCTTCCGTCGGGGCGTGGGCGCAAATTAGTGTGGTGTTGAAAAATTTCATTTTGATGCGGATTGTGGCGAGACGTTCATTTACCGGAGTGAATGCCAGTGCTCGGCGACGGAGTTTCTCTCCCACCACGAATCCGATACCAAATTTACGCTCTTTTATATGGTCGCTGTAGTTAATGTCACAAGAGCCTAGTCGCTTCCGTCCTTGTCCCGTCCATCGCACTCTTAGAAAGCGAAATTCAATCAGCTGTGCAGTGACATCTTCTTAATTAAGGGATCGGACATTCCAGGTGCATGCCCTCAAATCGTTATCCTTGAAACATTTGCGGGGGTCGTCATCAAAAGGGGGGTCGTCATCAAAAGGGGGATCTCTCATCCGAGGCTGAGACTAAACTAAACTGAGACTAAACTTTTAAAATTAGGAATGAGTCAATTCCCCACTCACGGTACGACGTTGATCGCTTGGTCTATACTATACAAGTATATATTTTTAAATTATTTATGATTTTTCGTCATGATGATGTTCAATAACCGAGAAAGATGTGTATGCATTTCGGGTATTTATACACATTTTCATATATATATTTATATTCCATATACTACATGTATACTTACACTTCTACCGACTCTAAATGTGTACTTTCGTTCTCTCCACCAATCGCGTACATTTTGCCATCTAAAAGTGCAACCGTGTGATTTTCCCGGGCGCAAGTCATTGGTGGCATCTGGTTCCATGTTCTAGTTCGCAAGTTCCAAGTTAAAACTTTATTTGAACTTTGTTCGGTTCTTCGTCCTCCGGTGAAGATTAAATTATCATCATTAAGAATAACCCTCGGGTCAAAGACACCCGGTGTATTCAAATATGCGTATCTCAGCCATTTATCTTCAGTTTTATTGTATCGTAAAATACATGTAGTAGGATCCTGTTTAAAGAAATTGAAAACAAGTTGAAAAATATGAGAGACATATACTCGTAAGTAAGGAATGCTAATTGCAATATGCTTTCAGTTTGGACATGAGATCGCAATATCAGATTTTGAAATCAGAATGCTGTGAGTACGTGAATAAAATATTGGAAAGCATTAAAATCCGTCCCAAATACACTACTTTTGATAATAATTAATATATGTACTTACGAAAGAACTTCTTTCCAGCGCGTAATAAAATGGCTCTTTAAGATTTCTACGTAAAGATTTTCGCGGTTCCGTGAATTGCAAGGATATTGTTTCTCGTGCCAAAGGCTGACTGACCCATGCTATTGCCTTTAAAGCCAACAACTCACATCCTGGTAATGGGTGAATATTTGTCAATATGAAATTCGAATCGAATTGCGAGAGACGCAAGCAACCAATGAGGTCAGGCAAATTACGTTCACGGCCGAGAGTATCATGTTTGTACCATCGTTTAATCGCGGCAAAGACATCTTCTTCGCAAGACACATTCAAGTCTTCGCTCTCTAAAATTCCCTTCAATTCTTCATAGTCAAAGTTCAAAAACTCAGCGCTGTCTTTTACCTACGGGAATAGGAAAGTGTAATGAGTAAAAAGAATGGCAATAGTTCTATACGTATGTATGTAGGTGCAAATGTAGGATTATATTTGGTGATATGCAAACGCCTGATAGTTGAAGTGGTTGTCTCGTTGAACTCCAAACATTCAAAAAACTTTATTAAATGCTCGTATAATTAGTATAAATAGAACGTTGTATTTTGATGAATATCGCTAAAATATGCATGCAACTCTTCTTCGCTAATTTTTTCTAGTTGTGTCTCAGGGGAAACGTGACTGTTTAATCACAAAATCCCAATACTTTAAAGTATTTAGTAGGCGTTATTTACACTATTATATAATTGTGGCTTCCCACAATGAATACCAGTTATTGGACAAAGGAACTAACTGTGACTTTTGATGAAAGAACATTGCTTCTTTCTGAAAAAGCTCTTTAGATTTTTCGATAGTCAAATGAACATGAATTGATATTGTGAGCAAAGTAGTATTTTCCAAATTAATTGATATTAGCGAGACTGCACTGTACTTACTTCCATGAAATGTTCTATTTCATACTTCTGGGTTTTCTGCCGAAGGCTTAAATGCTGAGTCTCGCGCACCAGTTCACTTAGAATTTTTTCCGTAATTTTGGAACTACCTCCTGCAGGAGTTGACGATGAACTGCTGCTTTCCATTTGTATTGAGATAAAAATGCTTGAAATAGATTGAAAAGTAGAGAATGCAGTTGTTGAAAATATAAAGAATAATATTTACATATATATGTACATAAGAAGTGCTGATATGATGATATGATATAAAATCAGATTTATTGGAATCGATAAATTTAAATTGATCTTAGAAGAAAACATAAAAGTTTAACTTTTTGTTGATATCTTCTTGTCTGATGAGAACTTGGAAAATCATACATCTTTTTATATGTATGTACCTATGTATGCTATATATGTATCTATCATATGCAAATGAGTATTGCATGTTCAAATATTTTTAAACTTTCAAAATCGTCACTTTCACTCTGCATTACTACAAAAAATAAATTATCGCAAAAATTCCACCCTAAAACAATAATTTGGGCAACTTAGCTATACATATGTATGTGGTTTGGAGTAAGTTATTCAATCATGAAAAAATTCAGTAAGTTTTATTAAAACATAAATAAATATGTATACACATATGTACGCATGTATACGGGTATTCAGCAAAAAAGCGAATACGGATTTTAAATTGTCGGCAATTGAAGCCTCAGTTTCAGTGGGAAAAAAATTTTCAAATCACCTATTTAGTTGTTGCAATTTGGAAAGTATTAAATCATGGCATTCGGTCGATTCCGTTTCCAAGTAATCAGAATCAGCAAGTTTTGGAGATTGATTATTACTTTATACTTACAAACTTATTTACATATGCACATACATACATACATATCTACAAGAATTCACTTGTGAGGTAATCACTAACATTTTTTGTAGTTGAAAATCAAAATAATTTCGAAATCTTCAACGAAAGCACAGGTACTTTCGACAACCATACATATGTACATACAGACATACATGCATACATATGTAAACATGCACAGGCCTTTAACAGTTCTAAGTTTTCTCCTACATTTTTTCAAAAAATGTTTCTGTTTCGATTTTTCTTTTATCTCCTCAATCGTAGAAAACCCCTTCCCTTTCATGGGAGTCTTCAGTTTTGGGAAGAGGAAAAAGTCAGCGAGAGCCAAGTCTGATGAATATGGTGGTCGAGGCATGATAACGGTTTTGTTTTTGGCCAAAACCTCACGCACAAGCATCGATATGTGAGCTAATGCGTTATCATGGTGCAAAATCCATGATTGTTTTTTCCACAATTCTGTGCGTTTCTGATGAATTGCCTCGCGCAAACAGCGCATAACTTCTCGTTAGTATTCCTTATTGATCGTACGAACTTGTGGCAAGAGTTCATGACGCACCACGCCATTCCAATCAAAGAAAACAGTGAGCAAAACCTGCACTTCTCGACCTTCATTAAACCGGTTATACCACAATTGAACTTGTGTTTTGCTCATAGTAGACTCACCAAACGCCACAGTGAACATTTCAAATGTCCTTGCGCATTTAATTTAATTTTTTACACAAAACTTAATACGGTTTCTTCGATCCATTTTTTCAAATAGTAAAAAATCGAAATCGAAACACGACTTACCTTTTTATCTGTCAAAAACAAACTGACAATCCAAAATGGCTGATATTGCCAACATATACAAGAGACATGAGTACCAACATAACAGAAAAAAAGCGAAAATCGAACATATGTAACTCACGTAATTTGAAAATAACGGATATTTTCTGATCATACCTTGTATGTACATAGAAGCAATACGTAGTTGAGCTTGTTGCAACAATTTTATTTAGCCTCTTGTTTGAAAAATGTAATAATTTTAGATAAATAAATACAACACGAAGAATTTAACTTTTACTTGAAATCACACGAAATACCTATGTACTCTTATAGCCTATTTCCACCGGACGTTAACTGCATTTTAGCTTGAATGCATTTAATCATCGCATTTAAATGCGAAATTCCAATGTATTTGTTGTTGTATAAAAGTGTGTTAACTCACTTTTCAAAGTGATTTAACAGAAAATGTTATGTTAAAAGTCGATGCTGTTACTACTAATGTAAACATTTCGGACGTTTCGGTATATTTCTTGCCAGAGTCGTGCATTTTCGGATTTAATGAGGGGCCAGACTTTTATTTTGCATGCTGAAATTTTTTCTGCAAAAGTTATTTTTTTGCATTAATATTGACATAAAAACATATATTAAGTAATTGGCAAACATAATGCTTCTCCTCTTCAAAAAATAAAATTAAAAAAAAATAAAAAACAAACAAAAAGCAATTGTGGAATTTCAAACGATCCCCTTAACATAAAAATATACGCGACTCTGGCAACTATCAGTTGATTGCGCAAAACAAATAATTATGTATACATAATTGGTGCAAAACAAATATTTATGTATCTATAATGTGCGCTTTGTAACCGGTTAAGCTACTCCTCGAATTATGGTTTTCTAGAAAGACAAAATAAATAATTACTTAAAAAAATAAACTATGGTAAACTGAAAATGGAAGCAAAACTACGCAAGTGGAACCTTACGGGGGAGCAAAGTTTCCTGGATTGCTGGGAAGGAAGAGCTCAGGAATTGAAAGGTTGCCGAAAAAACTCTCATTTACACAAAGAAATGGCGGTGGAGTTAACGCAATCGAGGATCGAAGTCACTGGCAGTTGTAAGCATGCAAAAAAGCAGTTTCCTTTCAGCAGCGTCCACACTATCGAATATCCGAAGCTCAAAAAACAATAATAATTGATTATATTCACAAGTGATTCCACAAGAGCTTCTTAAAGATTTGCATTCCCTTCACAACAAAAAAGGATGCCAGTAGCATCAGTCAAGCTGGAGCTATCGAATTTAATATGCACACACACACACTTGTTCTTTCATATTTCAAAATATTTTGAAAAATTTTGGCTAAAAGTCGCTTTACACTCACCAGGACTAAAATATGCACACAAAAACACTTAGACGCCGGGTTGAGCTGACACAATTTTTAATTCAAAAATATTTCATAACCCTGACATATATTATATGTATTTGTAATTTTTATATACGCGTATAGTAGAGGAACTGTTTTATATCTTAACCGAAATGAAGTCCAACGCGCGGTGGCTGAAGACTGACTATTTCACTTAGCCCAGCATCTTTATTTATATGTTTAAAAATCTTACCTACTGCGAAAAGGATATTTTTACTACGAATTTGAATTCACTGCGAATGTGCCAATTTTCCAAACTAAACACTGATGTTCAGAAACACGCCAAATACAAACAAATAGTGCCAAGACGAATCCTTTCTCTTCCCTTCATTTCGCCAGGTAGCCTAAGAAAAATACGTGTACGCAAGCAATATCGCTACAACAACAATAGCATTAAGCGAGTGCGGATTTCACCATTCGGTCGTACGGATAAAACAAAAAAAATATGTGTATAGGGTTTTTGCTTTCGTATGGTATATTGCTACTGCCTATAAAATTTTCCTTAAATCTTGCTTAACGGGCACACTTATGTATGTATGTATGCGATGGTGTTAAATATTAGGTATTCCCCAATTCACAAATCCATTAATATATACGTACGTGCATATATATGTATGTGCGTAGGATTAGTAATTTCCTAAGAAATAGTTTAGATTGCCTACGTGCAATGGAAAAGAGCAGCACGATCCAAGCAAATAAAGGATCAATATAGACAATTTGTATATGAATTTGAGTAAGTATTGTATTATTTGTATGTTTGTGTGTGGGAATAAGCAGGTACATACATGCATACATATTATATGTGATATGTTTGTAGCTATGGCTGTGTAGTTCAATCGGAGATGTTTGCACTGATTACCAAATGGTTCATTATCCCTTTTGTATGTAAATATGTATGTAGGCATATCTTTGTTATTTACGTTGTATTTGGTTTTAATATGCATACATTTAAATATGTATGCAAGTTATGTCCCTTTAAATTAGAGAGACTAAAAAAAGTATTTTTACTTTTTTCGGACAGCGTGTCCGCCTTTATTGAAGTCAAATATAGAACTTAAACTAACATTTTAATTTACTGATTTTTATACTACTTAAGAATATGACAAATTGCTTACTAAAGTATTATTAACAAGTTTAGCAAATGTAATAAGAACCTGATTTCCTGTCTATAATTTTATTAAATGTAGCAGACGCTGATTTTACAAAAGTGAGTTAGGAAAGTGCAATTTCCTGTTTACGAGTTATTTACTGTTGACACATTATTTTAAAAGTTTACTGACGTAGGTATTTTTGACGTTGGTCAAAAATCAGCTTAAATGTTAAGTCAGCATTTATTGGTGAGAAAATTAATAAAGAGCGTGTTAACTCTTCCCCTCTTAAGTCGATTGTCCTCAATCGGCACAAAATTATACAGTGACTTGAAGGTATGGAGCTTTAGGTACATCTGCTACGTTTTCTGTTGTTACATAACATCTTTTTTCTTTTTTGTAGAAAATCAGAATAATAATAATGAAAATTAAAATAATTATAATATTGGCACTTATGCTAATTACATGTTTTATTTTAGTATCTTTTACTAACAATTGGATATCATTCTTATGTTCTAGGTGGCTTACATATAAACTCTCAAGTTTCAAATTTAGATTAGTTTCATTATTTTCTTTAATATTCGTTATTAAATTTGGGAGAACAAATGTGTCGTATGTTTTAAGATTTAGGTTATTGTAGGTTATATTGGATATTGAAATTTTACAGTTTTCAAATTTTATTATAAATGTGCCCTTTTGCATAAATTTCAATTTACTACAATCATGAGATATATTTCCATTAAAGTGCTTTAATATTAGTATTCCTGGTTCAACTTCTACAACTGAAGTTTTTGTTAAATATTTTAGTTTACATTGGGCTTCTTTGAACTCTAAAATATTACTGACACATTCATCATTTTTCTTCAACAAATTCTTCTCTAAATTATCTTTTACATCTAAATTGTAGATATAGTTATTATCATCTACAAGAACTTCGTATTCGCTTAGAACAATGGACTTATTTAAGGGATTGGGGAGGGGTTCGAATCTTATTTTGGATAGGATGTTGGTGGAAAATTGTGGGATAAGTAAGGTGAGAATAATGGTATCTTCCTGAAAGATTACGGCTACCTTAATGTTTCTATAACTGTCGTAGTCTTTGATTAGGTCCAGTTCTGTTTGGGTTATTATGTCGGTGGGAACAATGCCTAACTTACTAGAAAAAATGATTTGTTCTATGTCGTCTATGTGATTTCTTAAAAGTGTTATGTCATTGTTAATCCTGTATGTATGTTCGATGAATTGAATTTCGTCTTCTATTGTTTGTATTTTGTTCATTGTAGAATATTTAAACGAGCTTATGTAGTCGGTTATAAGAGTTTGTTGTTTGTTTATGTGGGTTGTAATATTGTCTATCTGTTGCGCCAAAAAACTGTTGAAGTATGTTAATTTGATTGCATTGTCAGTGATTGTCCGTTCATTGTTGTGTACCTGATCTAATGCGTTTTTAATTTCTCTTTCGTCATCGCTGTCCATAGAGCCTGCTATGAACTTTAAGCCCTTACCTAGTACGTTAATAAGTCCTCGTTTGGTTTTTGGGTGTGGTCGTAACTTATCTATTTTTGCATTTAGTAAAATGAAATTTTCGTTAATGGATTCTAAAACTTGCGTGTCCTCGAAAGAAGTTGTTTTCAAAATTTTTATGTTGTCCGTAATACGCAACATCGTGTTCTCGTATGTAGTCAGGTTAATGAAATGTAGTACCTTGTCATAATGGTTAATTGTCTTCAGTTCTCCTGTCTTGATTGGTATGTACCCGTTGTTATTCGTCAAGTCCTGTACACTCATTTGTTGACTTTTGACACCAAGAATGAATGTCCAGAAGAAGATGGTCGTTAGTAGCATTTTCCTGTTAGAGTGGGGGTATCTGGTTTAGTATTGTCTAATATTTTTCTTGTGAACTATCCTGCCTGACTTTGTTTTAATGGTTGTGTTATAGTTCTCCGCTACGATCTCTTTCTTATACCTAGCTGATAATTTATTACCTAATCTTTTATTTACCTTTACAAATATGATATCATCTTTTGAGAAGTTTAACGGGGCTTGTCTGTCTTTGTTATGATAACAAAGCTCCTGTTGCTGTTTACTAAGTAATTTCTCCTTGATTTCCTGCCTATCTTTCTCTAGAAGGTCAGGGTCGCAACTAATTCTCCTCCCAAAAAATATTTCAATTGGTTTTTTTCCGGTCGTGGAATGCACGGAGTAATTGTACTCTTTAACGGATTTTTCCAATAACTCAATGAAGGATCTGTGGCTCTTCTCCACTTGCAGACAGCGCATTATTTCTTGTAGTGTGGAATGAAAGCGCTCAACTTGCCCGTTAGAACAGCTAGAGTATGGAGGTACTCGATATATTTCTGTACCGAATTCATCGTTAATCATGAAGTTTATTGATTCTGAGTTGAAGGATCTCTCATTATCTATTACTATTGTTTCTGGTACTAAAGTGAAAAGAATATCCCTCAGCGGTTGCCTTATATCTTCGGTTGCTTTGGAGCGAATAACTTTCGCTACTGCATATTTAGAAAATTTATCCACAGCTGTTAGAATAAGCTGTTTACCCATTATTAATATGTCTATATGGACTATTTGACCTGGAAACTGGGGTATAGGAGTAGCTTGTATTTGAGGCTTTGGTGGATTACGCTCGTATTTATTTTCCTTGCATGTAACGCATGCTTTGGTAATTTTCTTAATTTTATTTGTCATCCCAGGGAAATAATATCTTTCCAAAATTTGTGTTTTATTTTCTTTACTATTCCTGTGGGCTCTATTATGTGTATTTATAATTATTTCCTCCTGCTCTTTTTCATCAGTTATATCCTGAACCTCTACCTGTGTAAACCTGATGCGATACTTGCTAAAATGTACTTGGTATAATTCCTGTATTTTTCCCATTATGGATTCCTCCGTTTTAATGCAATTTATTACTGATGGGTTGAGGTATCTCTTGAGGATGGAGATAAGCTTTTGTTGGGAGAACTCTGGTTCCATAATTATATGTCGATGGTATGTTGGAAATATTATTCTGAATTGGTAAGAGGAAACTTTGTCGTTTTTAAGAAATAATTGATTTTTGAAAGCGTTAATAGGCGCTTCAACACTATATATAAGATTATGGGATGAGCTATCGTCTGAATTCGTTGCCATAGATAAAGTGTTGATCTGTGTCTCCTTATGAGGAATTCTTGATAGGGCGTCGGCCACGACATTTTGTTTGCCTGGTTTGTAAAATAGCTCGTAAGAGTACTCCTCGAGAGCTGCCTTCCATCTTTTCATTTTCGAATTGTTATTTTTATTGCTAAGCGCGTATGTGAGTGGTTGGTGGTCGGTAAAAATTTCCACCTTGGCTGATCCATATAAAAAGTTTCTAAAAGAGTTTAAGGCCCAGATTATGGCTAGCATCTCTTTTTCGTTCGCCGCGTAATGTTCTTCGGCTTTACTTAACGTTCTTGAAATGAACGACAATGGCTTAGAATCTTGTGATAGGACGGCTCCAAGAGCAAATTTGGAGGCGTCTGTTACCAGCTGAAATTTTTTATTGTAATTGGGATATGCAAGTACAATGTCCTCAGAAGTAAGTGAGATTCTTATATTGTTGAAGGCTCTTATAGCATCTTCGTTCAAAATTATATTAACTTTCGAAGATTTATTTTTGGATATTCTACCTTCTTCCCCTCTTAAAAGAGATGTTAGGGGTTTTGCTAACTTTGCGTAGTCTTTTATAAATCTACGGTAATATCCTGACATACCTAAGAAACTTCGAAGCTCTTTTAAAGTTGCAGGTTGCGGGAAATTTGCAATTGCTTCCACCTTCGCAGGGTTGGTTTTAATGCCATTAGGAGATATAATATAGCCTAGGAACTCGACTTCTTCTTTAAAAAATTTGCACTTGTCCAACTGGACTTTCATGTTGGCCTCTTCTAGGGTCTCAAAAATTTTCCTAATATGATCGAGGTGTTCGTCCTCAGTTTTACTGAATATTATTATGTCATCGATATAGACGTAGCAGTACTTTGCTATATGCTCACGTAGTATATCGTCCAACGCTCGTTGAAAAATAGAGGGAGCATTTTTAAGCCCGAACGGCAAACGGGTAAATTCGTATTTGCCGCCTTTTATTGAGAATGCTGTTTTTTCAATGTCCGATTCCTTTAAAGGGATCTGGTGAAAGCCGCTTTTCAAATCTAAAACAGAGAAAAATTTACTTTCTCCAAGGTTTGAGATTACCTCCGATATCTCCGGTATTGGGTATCTATCGGCCATCGTGACCGAATTCAATTTCCTATAATCTATTACCATGCGATATTGTTTATTACCTTCTGAGTCTGGTTTTTTTGGTACAATCCACACGGGTGAATTGTATGGGGATCGGGATGGCCTTATAATACCATCATTCAGTAATTTCTTTACTTGTGATTCTACCTTGCTTTTCAGCGTTGCTGGGTAGGGATAGAATTTAGAATATACAGGGGAGTCATTTTGTGTTCTGATTTGTCCCATAACCTTCGTAGTGTACGTAAGCCTTTCGTCGGGCTCCGAGAAAAGATTGGGATATGTATTCACAATATCCTTCATATTATTTTTTTGGTTGGGGGATAAACCTTCCTCTTTTATATTTATCGTGTTGACACTATGTGAAGCTTGTTGCTTAAGTCTGACCATACGGCCATTTTTTAAAACTATTTTATTTTCTGCAGTATGTATTACTGCTCCCAGTGCCCTAAGTGTGTCGTTTCCCAGAATGGCATCGAATGATTCCAATATGGGCATAAGATAAAATTTAATTTTTTCTTTTATATTAAAGAGATTTACATACGTGTGTTCCGTTATTTTAACATCTCCTACAATTGATTTTGCACGAAAAGGTTTTTCGTTTGGTAATCGCTTTTTTGCTAAGCTTGGTTTTACATAATTTTTACTGGAACCTGTGTCCACAAGAAATTTTAAAATGTTTCCGCTCTCCGTCCTCACTTCAATGTATGGAAGCGAAGAGCTAATTATGCTAAAAAATAGACATCATTGTATCCTTCAAACTCATCCTCGTACTCATTTTTGGATTGGGTCTCTTCACTTGACGTATCTATATGAAACATCCTTTGGTTTTTGAGAGGTGGGTGATTGTTGACCGATTGTGGTGGTCTTTTACCCTGGAACTGATTTTGAGGAGGTTTATTCATATAGTTGATTCGTCGTGAATGTATGCTCTGGTCCACCTCCATTGGTTCTGGTTTAGGTTGGGGTTTCGGTGGCCTTGGAGGGGCATTTGTAAGTTGAATTTGGTTGGAGGACTGTGGTCTGGCCTTCCATCTAAGTTGATTGTTTTGTGGCTCGTGAGCCAATTGTGGGTAAAAGGTCTGCTGTTGAGTGGGATATCTTCCCAAATTTGGATATCCTTTTTTTATATTTTTTGCATGATTTGTTCGGTAGTTCTGATTGTCCAGTTTCATGCATAGATTAAGGGCCTGTGGAAGATCGGCAGGTTCCCTAATTCCTAGTAATCGTGGGAGGTCCCCATTCAGACCCCTAATGAAGGTATCAAGTGCCTTATTTCTATATGATTGGGTCATCATGTGCAGAGCCTCGCTACCCATATCCACGCATCCCAATTTATTTAGGATTAATGAAAGGTATTTATAAACCTGTTGATAGAATTCCGCTATGCTCTTGTTACCTTGTACTAAGGTCGTGAGCTGATATTCCAAAGTTGAAATATCGCGTTTGTCTGCATAGTGCATTGCAAGACATCTGGTAATTGCCAGCCAATCTAACGGCGTATTGTAAGATTCCAATGCCGTATCGGCATTGCCTGTTATCTTGTTTCGGATAACGCTAAGAATCCCGTAATATTTTGGGGTTCCCTTTAGTGGTTCGTAAATGTTGAGTATTCTGTCCACACTTTTTTTCCATGAATTAAACTCTTCAGGGCGACCGGAGAAATCTTTGAGGCATTTTACCACGTCTGGAATTTTATCCAGTTCTCCCAGATTACCCCGATGCCTATCTTCTATGGTTTGATCGATTGTTGTGCTAAGAAAGGAGTTTGGGTTGAGTGTGGCCTGTACTACACCTGGCCCCTGTTGTTGAAGAATGTTCGTTGCTATATTGGTTATTAGGTTTTTTAGGTCGTCCACACTTAGTTGGACATTATTTGATGCCTGAGGGGCTGGGGGGTTTTGGTTAAGGACGGGAGGACGGACTAAATTGTTAGGGTTTGCCATTGTTTCCTTTTGGGTAAGCTATGTGTTTATTATACTATACAATTGGATATTATATTATATTACTTACAACTAGGTTTTATATTAATACTAGTAGTCCGTGTTTAGTGTTGTTGCTCCGTCACGATCCCTCGGCTGCTGTCTTGCTTAATATCACCAGTACACCAGGATCACGATATTCCTATGGCTGCTGCTTTTTTGTTTGTAGATTTAATATCAAGTATTTTGGTTATTTTGGTTATTTTTTTTTTTTTTTTTTTTTTTTTTTGTTTTTTGTTAAAACGTCTTTTGTTCTTTATTGATTAATTTTTGCTGGTTTATTTTTTTAATTTTGTTTTCTTGCAAATGTTCACTGCTTCGTGTATTCGCATGCGATTTTTTCTTTTAACTTGAGGTGGCTGATACGTTATATCCCTCTTTTGCTAATGCTACTCGAGAACCATTCCTCGAAGTTAGAGCGATATAATTTTTCTCGCACTTTTAATAGTTACTTCCTCCGGATTTCTTATGAGCACATATCCTTACTTTTTTACTTTTTCAGGATTTTTCATGCACTTTTTTTCACCACCGGATTTCTTACGGACGCGTATCCTTACTTTTACTTTTCAGGATTTTTTTTTTTTTTTTTTTTTTTTTATGCTCGGGTTTGCCCACGCGTGTCCTTACTTTTTTACTTTTTCAGGACTTTCTTCGCGAATTTGGCATCGGGCGCCAGTTATGTCCCTTTAAATTAGAGAGACTAAAAAAAGTATTTTTACTTTTTTCGGACAGCGTGTCCGCCTTTATTGAAGTCAAATATAGAACTTAAACTAACATTTTAATTTACTGATTTTTATACTACTTAAGAATATGACAAATTGCTTACTAAAGTATTATTAACAAGTTTAGCAAATGTAATAAGAACCTGATTTCCTGTCTATAATTTTATTAAATGTAGCAGACGCTGATTTTACAAAAGTGAGTTAGGAAAGTGCAATTTCCTGTTTACGAGTTATTTACTGTTGACACATTATTTTAAAAGTTTACTGACGTAGGTATTTTTGACGTTGGTCAAAAATCAGCTTAAATGTTAAGTCAGCATTTATTGGTGAGAAAATTAATAAAGAGCGTGTTAACTTGCATACATATATAAGGACATACGGGAGGAAGAGAATTTTGAATATATGTATATGTATATGTTTTTTTAAATTTCCAATTTGTATCTTTGTATCATCAAAAAGATTTATTTCTAACGATAAGTTTTAAATTCTAATAGATTACTACTTTAGTTCATTAATAGCAATGCACATCAGGTAAAAACGTTGCTCTTCAAAATACTGGCAGATCCCTTCATCGAAGGGGTGTTTGACTTGCTGGGCAGGATTCGGATGATATTGCAGTTTTTTTTGCCAAGTGTTTGTCACTTTGTGTCTACCATTGGTATTTCAAGGTCCCTATGTATGTTTTCGTTGCGCATATACCAAGGTGCTCCTGTGAGGGATCGTAGCGTTTTTGAGTGGAATCGCTGTATTTTATGAATACTAGTTGCGCAGGCAGAGCCCCATAATTGTATTCCCTACATTCATATTGGCTTTATGATAGAATTATATAGAAGGATTTTATGATCCAAGCATAAGCCAGATTTTTTACACAGTAACCAATTTAAGCTGGCGGGCTTAAGTTTGAGGTGGTGTATTTTAACAGAAATACACAGTGTGTCCCAAAAATAACCAAACTTTATATTTAAATCATACAACATACAGCGCCATCTATTGAAAATTTGCAACATTAAAAAGATACATTCATCCTCTTTCAAACGCACCTGACTTCATGTAAGTCGGATGACAGATGTAAAAGTGACAGCCATTTCAATAAAACCAAAAGTGTGCTAATGGTTCCAAAATAAAATGGAACAAAGAGCAAATATAAAATTTTGTATCAAACTTGAAAAAAAATTTGCTGAGACACATGAATTAATGAAAAAAGTTTATTATTATTCAAGCAGCCGTAACCGAGGTACTGAAGAACATTTCTCGTTCCAAGCGTTGTGTCAAATGGAACCTATTTTGAATAAATAATAACTTTCAAAGATAATATAATGTGTATTTTACTATTTTATATCCAAAAAGTTCGGTTATTTTTGGGACACACCGTGTATGGCTCTTCCAGGCAAGCCGCCTATCTAAGTGGATGCACAGGTATTTAACTTCGCGTGCTTGAGTGACCATTACGTTGTTTAGTTTCAGTATTGGACATGTTTCTGTCTTCAGAGTGAATGTGACATGCTTACACTTTTGCTTATTCACTTTTATGCGCCAATTTGGCAGCCATCTTCCAACGAGTTTTAAGTGATTTTCTAGTATGTTTTAAGCTTTTATTAAATCGTCCGCAAAACTTTTCTTTCGAAAACACCTAAAGCCGACTCATCAGATGTTGACATCGTCCACGCTTCTGTGGTGTTTGGTTTTCGTTCGCCGAGAGGGGACTTTACTTTTGAATTGCCTACTCAATCCAAAGTAGTACTTGTTGGCAAGAGTGATTCTGAGTGATTGTGGTTGGTGTTAATGATAGTCCCTAGATAGACGAAATTATCTACGACCTTGAAGTTATGACTGTCAACAGTAACGTGGGAACTGAGTCGCGAATGCGATGACTATTTGTTTGATGACTGGAGAAAGCGGAATTCACGGCGCGGTTGTTGAGGCCAATAGTGTCTATATCATCGGGGTACACCAGCAGCTGTACACTCTTATAGAAGATTGTACCTTCTCTATTTAGTTCTGCAGCTCGTATTATTTTCTCCAGTATTAAGTTAAAAAGGTCACACGATAAGGAATCACCCTGTCTGAAACCTCGTTTGGTATCGAACGGCTCGGAGAGGTCCTTCCCGAACCTGAAGGAGCTTTCAGTGTTGCTTAACGTCAGTTTACACAGCCGTACAAAAGTTCGATAATAGTGAATCTGCTCATGTGAATTCATATCCGAATGTTTTGCTTACGATTCCTGCCAACCGTTTGATATTATCAACTGCCAGTAATTACTTCGAGAATCTTCTTAGCATAAGCAATATTACCAGTGATACAGTGAGCGTCTTATCGCCTGTTGCTACATAGGAAAGACACAGATAACCCACAAAAATGTCGCTGAAATGCTTAAAGCGGACATTAGTTTACAGGTAGCAGATGCTGCTGCTGACTGTGTTCATCATATTTTTGAAAGTATAACGGAGTATACAGTGAAGCGGGCATGATTCCTATAGCGCGAGACTCAGTGTGAACGTCTTCGTCAGAAAATTCAGGAATATGAAAAACATCATCATGAGAGTAGAAGAAGTTCTTTATACAAAATTAGCGATTATTTAAAATGGCAAAAACAAAGATTTGTTTAACATTGCACCAGAATGCAAACTAATTGAGGCTTTAAGACGTACTGAAATAAAAAACTATCCGTTTTGATTTTCCATAGATAAATGTCAGTGCAAAATTCTTGAATTTTTACTATGACATATTGAAGGGAATCTTGAAGAGCGAAGACTTAAATGTTTTCTTGCCTGACCTCATTGGTTGATTGCGATTCCTGTAATTTGATTTAAATTTCTTAATGACAAATATTCGCCCATTTTTAGGATGTGAGTTGCTGGTTGTGAACGCTATAGCGTGTGTCAATCAGAACCCTTGACAAGTGCAAAGATATCACTAAAATTCACGGAACTACTTTAGTTTCTAAGTAAACAGCTTGAAGAGACATCGAGAGAAGTTGGCGTTGGAAGGAAGTGGAGTCAGTGTCAAATCTGTAGTTACAGTAATATAAGTAGGATTAATAGCAATATTATTCGCCTGTGTGAGTGTCAATTGTTTTCAGCCTTATTATAATGGCACCATGCGTTAATTTTGCTACAAAATCGCAAATTTCATGTGCTAAGCCTTCTCCAATTTCGACAAATGCAAATCAACAACATACAAGCAATAATGTGAAATATCTCAACTGTGGTAACTTAAGTCGTTTTGCAGTTAGATGCCCCAAAGCGCAGAAAGAGACGCGGTACGCAGTTTGTCGAAGTACCACCCGTAAAACCGAAGACTGTTCAGTGCAGAAGAAAGTTAACGTCTTTAATATTATTAATTCAGACACGGCTATAAATAAAGAGAAACCAAATGCTAGTGTAGCCAGACATGCTACAAATGCTTTTGTTGACCATGGTCCATATAGGCTTTAGTATGGCTTTGTACAATAGTACAATAATTTATTTTGAAGATATAACGGTGATTTATGCCTGAGTAGCCAATAGAGTTGTTTGGTCTTTATTTTTAATTGTTTATTTTTGGCTTGTATGTGCTGTTTCTATGTTAATCGTTTATCCAAATGAATGCCGAGGTATTTAACGGTATCATTTTTAGGAATAATATTACCATTTAAAAACAAAGGAGGACTGTCATTTAGCCTTAATGTAAATAAAATATGTACAGATTTATTAACGTTTGCTTTCATTTTCCAACAGTCCAACTAAGTCTGAATCTTATTTAATTCTTCTTGCACTAAATTAGTTGCTTCTATTGGAGTCTCTCTCGATGACAGTTGCCATCAGCATATGCAGCAATTAATACATTTTCTGTTACAGGTATGTCAGATGTAAAAATGGTGTATAGTATTGTACAAGACCGAGTACGCTTCCCTGTGGTACTCCAGCATTCATATATGCTATGTTAGATGTTTCGTCTTTTAAAATGCTCTTTCTGTCAAATAGGACTTAAGAATTAGATATATTTGGGAGGAGAATATTTTTTTTAATTTAAATAGTAGGCCATCCTTACGTTCGAAGGAGTCTATAATGCAGTTAATTACCCGGTGGCATTGATCAGGTGTACCGTGATATAGGCGAAATCCAAAATGATGACCAGGTATTACATTGTTTTCTTTCAATAGAGGCAAAATTATACGTAAAAATTCTTTTTCAAATATTTTAGAGTATAGGGATAACAAGCTGATTGGTCTATACGAACTGATTTCGTTCTCGGGCTTGGCAGGTTTGGGTATCATCACAATTTCAGCGCAATTCCACTGAGTAGGGATATGTTCAAGCCTTAGTTAGAAACATAATACCTTTTCTTGGTAAACACTTATCAACTTTGGCATTAATTTTGTCATATCCTGTTGATTTCTTGTTAATCAATTTCCCGATTTCGTTACATATCTCTGCAGGTTTAATTGAAATCATTGGTAAAGATAATTGATATGGTGCATCAAGGAACTCAAATATTTCAGCATCGTTGTTATTGCCGCTACTGGTGAAAGTAGTGAAGGTTGCTTCAAGGTATTAAGCATATGTATTCGCCTTGCTTTTATCTGTTCTACACAAAACTTGGTTATTGTCTTTTATAGGTACATTTCTTCTTTTAGGCCATTTTAAATATTTTGTAGCATTCCATATCTTATGGTCCTCACACTTTCTATAATTTAAACTCTCAATATATTCGGAAATCTATTTGTTTCTGAAGTCATTTAATTTTTCCTTTAGCTGCCTTTTAGCTTTATTCAGAGTAGTTTTATCTATTGGTTGTCTACTAGTTTGCTACTTTTTCCGTATGCGTCGTTTACTTTCGATTAAAGCTCTAATCTCAGCGGAAACATGAATTGAGTTATGAGATGAAAACTCATTTCATCTTTGTGGAGTAGCAGTAAATGCTGCTTCGTGTATTAAGTTTGTAATATTTTCATGCATTATCCAGTTCTGTTGAAGTTTTCTTAGAGGTGTTAAGGACTACATTTTGGGTTATGCAATCTTGAAAAATACCAATTTCAATTTTGTTACTTAAAGCATAATATTTCCGTTGCTTAACATTAAACAACGTGTTGTAGCTAACAATGATTGGAGCGTGATCAGAGTTTAGTTCTTCAGAGCTAGTGATAGCTAATAGCTGAGTTGGAATGCTTTTATATATGACAAAGTCTTGGAGGTCAGGAATATCAATGGGTCACTCGGCCGCTTGACAAAAAGTTTTTAAGTTATTCTTCATAATGCATTTATAAAGCTCTCTGCCCTTTGGGTTTGGGGTACGTGAGCCCCACCAGTTGTGCTTTCCATTGTAATCACCTCCTACAAAGAATCTGGGACCGAGGGAGCAAAAGTAATTTTCGTATTCAGTAGCTGTAATACTGTGCCTTAGTGGTGAGTATAGGGCATATATGTGTAAGTCAATATTGTTCGATTTTATTTTTATTCCAGCAGCTTGTATTGATGGTGTTTGAACTGGTTCGAGCGCGTTATATTTGATACAAGATTTAATTAAAACAGCACAACCAGCATGAGCTCTGTTACTTGGATGATTAGAGGCAATTATGTCATCACCTCTTATTTTTAAAAATGTTGTATCTGTAAAGTGTGTTTCTGACATTATAACAATAAAATTTTCATTTAATAATATTTCAGTTTCTCGAGTGTGACGGGACAAGCCATTGGCATTCCATATTGCTAATCTTAAATTCACTTGCATAGATAATTAATAAGTAGCGAAATCAGATTAAGAAGTGTGTTTTTTTTAATTTTAATTGTTTTTCTAATTAAAGTTCAATTTTTTCATCGTATTTTCTTCATTCACGACCCTACTTTTTAAAAGATCATTGTCAGTGTAATTTAGTAGATGTAATTTAAGTAGTAGATGTAAGCTTAAGTGGGGAAGTTTTACTGTTCTATATTTTTTTCTTCTTTCTAATATTTGTGAGAACCGGTTTATTTCGAACAAGTTGTTGGTATACAGAACATGCTTTGTAATTTACTGTATGATTTTGCAAGCAATGTTCGCAGGTAGGCCAAGTGTCGCTGGGTTTAGTACATAGAGTAGTTGGATGCATTGAATTCCATTTTACTCATTTATATGGATGGTTTTTTGCAATATGTTTTGGTATGCCCAAATTCTTGACATCGGTAGCACTGAACAATGTCATTCGTTTGACGAGGAGGCTCTACGTGGAAATAATGAATCTCCTACACTCCATCAAAAAAAAAAAACCAATTATCATATTTACATCCAAACCGATTTGATATTCTAAGTGATGATGACTATGACTTGCAAGTGTCTTGTGCAGATAAAAGCAGGGTTGTGAACGAAGAAGAAGAGCGGAGTATTCCAAAGCCGTCGCCTTTAATCATACCTGGGGTTTACAATATAAGCGAAATGATAAACACTATTTCAAATGTAATTTATAAAAAAGACTTTAGCTATAAATCGTTAAAAGATGGACAAATTAGACTTATGATAACTAATATACACTCATACAGAAAAATTGCAAAACAATTAGACTCTAGTAACGTGACCAACTTAAACCAGACCGACCATATAGAGTAGTATTAAAAGAAATTCACTTTTCCTTTTCATTGGTAGAAATAAATAAAAATATTTCTTTACTAGGTCATAAAGTAAGAAACGTATTTAGTGCTAAAAGTAGAATAACTAAGCAACCGTTCTCAATGTTCTTTGTTGATTTGGAGCTCAGCGCCAACAACAAAGAAATATATGAGCTTAAACATTTAAATAATGCAATCATCAAGGTATGGTATATGTAACTTTAGAGAGAGAATTTAAGAAAAAAAAACCGCGCGTAAACTTATGAATGTTGAGAGAGGTTAAAGTAGCCCACAAGATACCAAAGAAGAACAAGTATTATATTTATTTATTTACTATATTTGACATATAATTTTAAATAATTACATTACAAGATTAAGGCAACTAGCAACGGATGCTATCGGCCTGAGTTACGTATAAGTAAAAGGTATTATAAAGGGTACCAAATATCCTTAGGATAAGATCAAGTTATATATAATGTATTTGGTGCAAAAGTTTACAATTGTGAATGTATTTGTTTGCCCATTTTTCAGTTTTTTGATAATCTTTTTGTTATTTAAATATGTGTTAATCGAAATAAAAATATAAACTATACTTAAGATAACACTAATGAAATATTATCTCTACATCGTGCTAAATTTGTTGCAAAAGTTTACATTGGTAAATATATTTGTAAATAGTTTCTATATTTTCGAAGTTACATGCTTTGAGTAAATCTGTAGGCTTTTTGTTATGAAATATGTTAAACCTAACGTTACGGTATTTTGGGCAAAATTCGAGAATATGATTTATGGACAACGGGTATTTCACTCTAAGCAGTTTGGGCTGGGTTCCCGTTTCAGAAGATGTTCGTGGGTAATTTTTGTGTGCCCCAATCTCAGTCTAGTGAACATTTTTAGTTGATCTGTTGTTGAACTTGCACGAAAGACTAGCTTGCACAACTTATAGTTATGATTGTGGGCTTGCCAGTTGGACACTGTTAATTCCCTCATGTAGGCGTTTACTTGCCGAGTAATGTCTGATTTAACAAACGAGTCTGCGTGCTCGTTTCCTGGTATCCACATAATGTTAATTTTTGAAATATATTTTATTAGCATGTCTCTGGAGTATTCAACTAGTGGCTCCTTGTTTCGAAGATTTTGAAGAGAATTGATGGGCGACATGCTATCAGTGTATGTAACATACCTACACGTATTTTCCTTTGCTTGCGACTGCATGCTTGACAGCAACGTTTATAGCAGTTAACTCGGCTGCGAAGACTGAATTATATGAGAATAAAAGCCCCTTGATGATTACGTTCGCTTTTTCTGTGACTACAGCGAAGGGCGAGAATTGTGAAATTTTTGACCCATCTGTGAAAATTAGTTTCCAACCGTCATTTACCATATTCACTGGTCTCTGATGTCGAGAAAAGATTTTTTTGGTAAATTATAGAAGTTGTGCTCTGTTAAGGGTAGGCAAGAAGTTTGGTAATAAAAATTGTTGATGGTAATTGCCAGGGTAGGACGAGGTTGGCCTTTTTGATAGCCGGCTTACAAAAAGTATCAATCTCTTTTGCATGTTGTAAGGCATTGAATATAGCGGATGGTCTTTTCATTACACGTTTTTTTTTGTAGTAACATTTTTACGTCTTCATATAGGATTGGGTTCTTTGTAAAATAAAATTTAGGCATTAGACGAAGAGTGCTTTGGTTGAAACATTCATCTATTGAAGGAATTCCAGACTCAGTTAATTAATTTTTGGTGTTGTTGGAAATGTTCGCAGACTTCTCCGAACAGCAGTGTTATAGGGTGTAATCACTAGTCTTGTTGTATTTTTAGCGCGCTGTCCATAAATATAGAAGCCGTAGTCAATAACTCCTAATATTAAAGGTCTAGTAACATTAATCAAGACTCAGTATGTATTTTACTATTCTTAGAAGTGAGGTATTTAATGATGTTTAATCTAGAGTTGAGTTTTTTTTTTAAATCTAAACAATGCTGCTTAAAATTTAAGGTTTTGCCAAAAGTTATACCTAATAATTTTAGTGGTTTTTTCTTCTGCAAATATGAATAAAATTACATTAGCTCCTGTTAGCTCCTGAGGTTACTGACCAAACGGCTATATCGTCAAGAATTTTCGAAAACTTATGTTGTGATTCTAATTAACCGTTATTCTTTGAGAAAATGAGAACGTCATCAGCATAGATTGAATGGTATAGTTGGTATTTTGCTAATATTTTACCTATTTTATTAAAAGCTATAATGAAGAAAACAACCGAGATAGGTGAGCCCTGTGGTATGCTATTGTAAAGGCTAATCCTATCTGCATATTTACCATTAATTTTAATCCGAAAAGTGCTGTTAGTTAGAAAGCTTTTCAAGAAAATGTATACTTTTTCCCAACTCGTGCACTCCTATTCTGTCAAATGCTTTTTCGAAGTCTAAACTGAGTACGGCTGTATGGTGTGATGTCTGTTCGATAGATCAGTGGCCAGGTAGTGTTCAAAGTGGAGGAGTGCATCTATAGCACCTTGTCCTGCTTTAAAGGCTACTTGATTTTTGCTTATACCTTCTGCTCAAATATAAACGAGAACTGTTAATAATTCTTCAATATTTATTTTATCCCCTTCAAAATAGTCACCATTAGAGGCGATACACATATGCCACCTTTTTTTCCAATCTTCATAACACTTCTGGGAGGCCGCTTTGGGTATGGCTTTCAGTTCCTTCTTCGAATTCTCTTTTATGACTTCAATCGACTGAAAATGCTTTCCACGAAGCGGCAATTTGAGTTTAGGGAAAAGAAAAAAGTCACACGGTGCCATGTCGGGTGAATACGGTGCTTGCGGGACAATATTTACGTTGTTTTTGGTCAAATAATCGGGTAGAACACGAGGCGTATGAGCAACAATTTTGGAACAAGTCGAGCAGACACACGTCTCATGCCCAAAACATCGTGAATAATGCTATGAGCGGATCCATTTGATATGTTGAGCTCACTAGCTATCTCTCTTTCAGTCACACGACGATTTTCCAACACAATTTTCTTTACTTTTTCGACGTTTTCTTCGTTTATTGACGTTGCTGGACGACGATCATGGGGCAAGTTCTCCAGCGATGTACGGCCATCCTTGAACGACTTATACCAATCAAAAATACGTGCACGTGATAGGCAAGACTCCCCATATGCCTTCTGCAACATTTTCATTGCGTCCGTCGCACTTATTCCATTGGAATAACAAAATTTCAAACAAACTCTTTGCTCAACGTTAAATTTCCATAGTAAAATTCGAAAAACACACTCGGGGTTGACTTGTTTATAGTGCCGTAAAAAAAAAACTGTGTGACAGATCGCGCTCAAATTTGACATGTAAACATATAGTAGTTCTGGCAACCTAAGCAAAAAAAGTATGGCCATATGTCTTGTCCTTGTCGAGTTATGGATAAAGTCTCGTTTATATTTGAGCAGGAGGTATGTTGGTTTTTTAACACGAACTACATGATCCGCTTGGCTATTATTTTTTCTAATATCTTACTTACACATGACAGTAGGGATGTTGGCCGATAAATCTTACTTTATCTAAAGGCTTATTTGGCTTTAGTACGTATAGGTACAATATAGGCGTTTTTCCAACATTGAGGGTAAATGCCTGTGTCAAATATTGCATTAAAAAGTTGAAGTAACCTAATTTTGATGTGAAACCCAGTCAAATCCTGGGGTTTTTCCTTTGACTACCTGGACCACTTCTTAGAATTTTGTAAGTGTTATAGTTGTTTCAATTTCTTTAGCAGAAGCAGACATTGTGTTTGGAAGGTACCCTGTATTTAGAACGGCTTGAAACGAAGTTCGCTGAAAAATTAGTGTCTTTTGAGTACGAGGACCAAATCGATGAGAACAAGGTTGCTATCTCTGTAGTGGAAGAGAGAGTACGGTTTCGGTGGAAATAGAGCAAATCTTAGTTTGCTTGTGATAGCCCGTCAAGGTTTTTATATAATGCCAAATTAGTTTTGGGTTTGATTTTGGGGTTATAGAAGAGGTAAATTCTTCTAAACAAGGTTTTTTTTTAGCAAGTTTTGCTTCACGTCTAAAAGATGCGTTTGCCTTTTTATAATTTAAAAGGTTAAGCTCCGTTCTTTGATTTTTATATTTGGTCCACAATTTTTGCATTTCATACCCGGTTCCACCAAGGAACCGTGGGTTTTCGAAAAGTGGTCTTTGTTTGAGGTATGCTAAGATGAGCTGAAGATATTATTATTTTTTTTTAAGGTTGCTGCTTCTTTATTTATGTTTAAGACAACAGGCAATTCAGACGATAATTGTTCGCAACAGGTTCGAAATTAGGACCAGTTGGCACGTTCGGAAATGAATCGAGGTCTTTTTTTGATATTTTCAGCCTGTGTATTAGATACAATCTCTGTTAGGGTTGGAAAATGGTCTCTTTCATGTAAATCTTTAAAAGCAGTCCATCTATATTTTTGAGCAAGGCTTGCGGATGATAGTGTTATGTCCACGTTCGTAAAAGTTTTATGGGTAGAGAAATGCGTAGGCGAGTTGTCGTTTAAAATTGTGAGCTTAGAGGAAAGAACAACATCTTCTTTGACTTTGCCTCTTGGATTCACTACTGAAGAGCCCCACAGTGGGCTGCAAGAGTTAACATCACCTAGCAGTATCATGAGAGTGGTAATATTGTGAAGAATAGTTAAAATGTCTTGAGCTTGGAAGTTCTGGTCTGGAGGGATATAAATGGCTATTCCTGGAAGTTGTTCCAGTACCCCTCTATATTCCACTGTAATATAGATGTCATGAGAAAGAATTTATGAAAAAAGTAATTTTTCTTTTAATTTATTTCAATTTAAGGTTTACACTCTGATGATCTTACGATTCTTCATCTGATGTCATTGTAGCATCGGTGAAATCTCGGAGAGTTCTATTATAATTGTTGAAGTTAATTTCAAAGTTGTCATTTGTTGTTGAGAAGTTATTAGAAGAGATGGAAGAGTTGTGCATATGTGAAAGAGAAGTTGAATCAAGTTATTTATGAGTGAAACTTTCGCTTAGCTCAATTGGGCCTGTTAAGTATTGTTGTATTAAGTTGTTATTGTCTTCTGACGTGTAATCAGGTGTTATATTGTTATTGAGTGATAAATTGTAATTTGTTGGTGAATTGATATTTCGTGGTGCATTACAATTATCTGTTGATTTAATATTTCTGTCTAAATCAATTGAGTGAGGTGGGTATTGTTCTTGTATGTTATTATTGTCTTGTGAATTGTTAATGAATTCCGTGTTATTGTTTACGCTTATATTAGAGGTTTGAGTAAACTGAGTACAGTTATGAACTTCAGAGAATTTTGAAGTTTGTTGGTGGTTGCTGTCTTTTGGACTATATCTAAGGCTAGAAGTAAGAGGATATGAGGATTGGTTATGCTCTGGTTGCTGTCTTGTATTTGGTTTAGCAATGAAAGAGAATGAGGGAGATGACTCTGTGAATGAAGGAATAGAGTTCTTGTGGAAGTTGATTGCTTCTGGCATTGTGCATTTTTTTGTGATTTTAATTTTTAGTATTTCTTTTGCTTGCAAAAATTTTTCACATAAGTTTGAAGAAGAAGGGTGATTAGAGGAACAGTTTACGCAAAAGATCCGTGTTCAGACGTCGGAGCTGTGTGGAGGCAAACTGCAGATTTCACATGCGGGCGAACGCTTGCGAAATTTGGCGGTGAGTCCGAGAAGCTGACAATTTTAGCATCTCATTGGGGAAGGAAAATATTGCCTTACACTTATAGCATATTTCCACCGAGCACTTAAATGCATTTAAGGCCTCTGTTAAGTGAATGAAATGTCAAACGTTTCCACCGAAAGTGAGTTAACTCAAACAGCTGATTTTTATTTACATTTGCAGTTTGCAAAATTTGTCAAGACTATTGAAATCATGAATTCAAGAGACCGCGTTCATTTTATTTGGCTATTTATGGAATCTTATGATTTGCAAATGCAGATTATTGCTGCATAGACAAACGCTGCTGAAATGATAATGCTTTTATGCATGTTTCCACTCTCACTTTTGCTTGTTTGTTTCCTCATATTATTTATTTTGTTCAATCTACTAATAGCTGTCAGAGCCACGCATATTTTAATGTTGAGGGGATCTTTGCGATTCCGCAATTGCTTGTTTTTCTTTCTTATTCTATTGAAAGAGGAGAAGCATTATCTTCTCCAATTACATAATATATGCATTTATGTTAAAACTAATGTACAAAATTTCACCATGCAAAATAGAAGACTCATCACTCATTAATCCGAAAATACACGACTCTGGCAAGAAATATACCGAAACTTAAGAAATGTTTACATTAGTAGTGACAGCAACGACTGTTAACATAACATTTTCTGTTAAATTACCGAAAGTGAGTTAAGTCACTTTGAAAAATGAGTTAACACAGTTTTATACAACAACAAACACATGGGAATTCACGCATTTAAGCTAAAATACATTTAACGTCCAGTGGAAACAGGCTATTACCTTGCGTCAAGCGATATCTTGCTTTTCAGGAATGTTAAAAAGATCAAAAGTTAAAAGTATGACTCCAGATGGTTGCATACGATCATTTATCTTTTTTTTTTGAAATTTATAGACAGCAACAACACCTTGGGAGCTTAGCTCATTGATAATTTCATCTTCGAGCACAAATCTAAGAAATGGTGCATAAACTGTACCTTTGTTAAAGTTGAGATGCTCTTTAGCCTTAAGGGGTTACATACGTCCAGCAGCACCAAAAATGCGCTAAAACAAAAACTGTTTTCAGAAGGGATAACAATAGAAATAAATATAAAGAAATTTTATACAATGTTTATTGGTACTTAAAGTTTATAAAAAAATTTATTTTAATTTTTCTTTACAAAAATTAGTACATAAAATATCACGTGACCCAAATTACAATGAAAAAAAAGTTGCTCCACGGTCTGCATCATTTATCCATGGAATGTTGATGGATCTGTAAAAATAAAAAAAATTCTTGTAAAATGAAGTTGTAGTTATAATATGTCGAGCCGAATTTTTTAATTTCGAAAAATTTTCCAATTTACGGAATTTAGAAAAAAAGTATGCGTTTTACGTCATAAATGTCACACTTTACTATAGAGAAAACATTTTCGAATATTTTAAAAAAAATCGCATCAAAAAATGTTAAAAACTGTATGAGTTATCATGCAGACCGTGCCGGGAAAAGTAGTTTCGAGAAAAACGCGTTTAAACTTTCATGTGCCTCAAACGAAGGACAGCTACCTGTGTGCATTAAACTCTCGTCGGGCGGTCTGATTTTCTACCATAACTTTGTATCGATTTTTTGAAAATTCTGGACGTATGTAACCCTTTAATAGCACAAATACCGTGAAGTTCTTTCAAGGCTACGCGATTCGACGTGAAAATATAACCGAAAGCACAGAGAAAAAAGAGAACGATCCGCTTGGCACAAGTGACAGTCGAAGACAGAGGAACAAGTAAGAATAATATATTTATAGTAATTACAATTGACTAACAAGGTGAGTATAAATTAAATAAATGGAGATAAAGTAAGGTTTTCGGGCTTTGCCATTATGTCTAAATTTGAGAAATTATTTTGCGACCTTAAGGGTAAGTATAGTTTAGAACATTATGAAAATATCTTTATTTTGTTGTTCCTTCTTCTTCTTTCCGAAAGAGTTAATTTAGTTGTAGTTGAAAAAAGTACTTAGCATTAGGTAATCTCCTAAGCTTTCCTCAATACGTAAGTGTTGACTGTTTCGCATTTTACTTTTATGTAAGTACAGATAAAAGTAATTAACGAAAGAATCTTTACGCTATTACTTTTAGTGCGAATTAGTTTAGTTAAACTTTACAGAAAAAAATCTTGTTTTTTTCACAATTCTTCTAATGAAAAATTAGTAGAAAGCTTCCATTCAGAATTGAGATGAGTTGCTTGTGGAAGTGTTCATTTCCATGATGATAACAATGCTTCTAGTTCTCCGATGTGGAGAGGCAGAATTGATGTCCTTGTACATGTTGTAAATTCGAAAAAATTTGCACACACTTTCTTTTCTCCAGATAAAAAACCCCAATATATAAAAAAAACCTTTAGTTTTTTATTTTAACTTTTTCTTTCGCTTGTGATGGCAACAGCTCGCTGGTGTTCCGAAAAAAGGAAGGAAAAAAGGAAGTAGCATTTTCGCGGGACTAAATCGTAAGCCCAAATGTTTGGCGCATCATATCGTACTTAATGTCGTATAACCTGCTGGGCTTAAGGAACATTTTTAATCTTTGTTTAATATACACTTCCGTCACCGTACAGGCGAAAATAATTAGGCTAGACTTAAATAAAAATTTATGAGAAAAATGTGCAAACTTGTATGTACTATATGCAAAATAAAAAAATTAAAAAATTTGTTTGCATGTACCCATAGTACAAGTTTGTATATATTAATATATAACATATAAACACTTTTTACACAGGTACGTATTAGTTATTGCAAATAACGTGCAAAGAAATTTTATTTTTGTAAATTATATATTTTATTATATTTATATTGTATACTTATTTTTCATAGGCATTTAAGCCGTTTTAGAATGTTTTGACTTATGGAATGACTATCGGCTGAAAAGTTTTGAAATTGATTGCTATAGAGTATTTTTTACCAGCGTAAATTAAATGCTGATACGAGTATGTGACTGGTAAAGAGATGACTAACAAATGACAAAATATTTCAGTTATGTACACGTATATGTAAATATATGTTGTTATTTTATAACTATAAAACGCTTTAAATAATAGGGGCCCATTGAGTTGAAGTGGAATGTAACCAAAATACTCGCAAAAACCTTTATTTAAAAAAAATTAAAAAAGATGTTAAGGTTTTTATCTGACAAATGATTTTCCCCTCTATAAAATACGTAGAGAGAGAAGATCTCTCCAGCCCCCTTGTTATACAACTCTCAAAAAAGGTACGAAAACATTAAGTTTTTGAAATTAATATCTATTGAAAATAAAGTTCTAGCAAAATTTTATGGGTCGCTTTTTATGTGACGACTCTTAGCTAAGCTAATTTATATTGTGATGGAACAATTATCCAGCGGGTATACGAGTATATGCTCGACGAAACAAATCCCTAAAATATGTTTTTGTAGGATACTCAAATATAATAAATCAAAGGGCTGTCGTCTATGGGATTCTGAAGCCTGAAAGATACGTAGAAGCAGAGATGTAACATTTGTTCCACAACCGAATCCTGATGCATACGATCAATTTTTACCTAATGCAATAGGAGTACATGCACAGATAAAACCTACAAAAGTGAAGAAGTATTCAAAAGAAGTTTAACAGCAACCAGTTCAGGCACAAAGCAACGACGTCGGCGTTAAAGCTACTCGAGCAGTTAAGCGTGGTAGAGTGCGTCGAAAGAAAATCATGAGCAATGCACACGGCACACCACAATTGGAATATAATTTAATACCAGTCAAAGTTATGTGATATGGACATATCAGCATCGATCCGTATTTGTACAGATATGACAACAACAACACTATTATACTCATGGTCATATATGTAAACGACCTCATCGTAGCACGTAACAATAGAACAGAAATTATCTTAGATAAAAGACCTACTCCCTTTCGTCCTTGTCACGTCCATCGCACTTCGTGGACGACGGTGATGTCAGCCTTTAGTTTAGCGAGATATCAACCAGTTGGACAGCGGCGCTTTCCCAAGTAATAGCCTATTTCCACCGGATGTTCACTGCATTTTAGCTTAAATGCATTTAAACATCGCATTTAAATGCGAAATTCCCATGTCTTTGTTGTTGTATAAAAGTGTGTTAACTCACTTTTCAAGTTGTTGTATAAAAGTGTGTTAACTCACTTTTCAAAGTAAAATAAAATAAAAATAAAAAACAAACAAAAAGCAATTATGGAATAGAAAACGATCCCCTCAACATAAAAATATACGCGACTCTGGTAACTAACAGCTGAATGCGCAAAACAAATAATTATGTATGTATGTATAATTGGCGCAAAACAAATATTTATGTATATATAATGTGCGCTTTGTAACCGGTTAAGGGATTTTTCGGCCGAGCTACTCCTCGCATTGTGGTTTTCTATAAAATGGAAACAAAACGACGCAAGTGGAACCTTACGGGGAAGCAAAGTTTCGTGGATTGCTGGCAAGAAAGAGCTCAGGAACTGAGAGGTAGCCGAAAAAACTCTCATGTATACAAAGAAATGGCATTGTTGGCAAAGTTGTAAGCATGCAAAAAAGCATTTTCTTTTCAGCAGCGTCTGTCCGTGCAGCAATAATCGGCACTTGCAAATCATAATATTGTATAAATAGCAAAATAAAATGGATGCGGTCTCTTGAATTCATGAGTTTAATACTTGTGACAAATTTTGCAAACTGCAAATGTAAACAAAAATCAGCTGTTTGAGTTAATTCAGTTTCGGTGGAAACGTTTGACATTTCATTCACTTAACAGAGGCCTTAAATGCAGTGAAGTGCTTGGTGGAAATAGGCTATAAGGGACCGGACATTCCAGGCGCATGCCCTCAAATCGTAATCCAGAACCCAGCGCTCTACTTCGCTGGGCGCGTGAGTTTAAAGCTTGTACACATTAATATAGCGAGCAGCTTGCTTCAAGACTGACGCCCGCTCGCAGCCGCACCTCAGGTGAACAGACGCTGCAATGACTACAGCGGACCCTTAAACCGAGTAGGTCGGAGTGGCTCCATTGAAGCTTCCTCTCTAATTAGCCGTGACCCAAGGCCCCACACGGGTTGTTTACCACTTCTTGCAGAAAGTTTGCTCATGTTTCCAAGCGCGACGTGGACGCAAGAATAGAAATTTATTATAGCCTCGAATCTGTAACAGCCTACCCAGAGGCTTGACTACACCCAATTACACCCAACACAAGAATAAAATTATGAAATAGGAAATATGTTCAAAAACCGAGGAGGAGAAACTACTTGCTAAAAATTTACCCTACCAGAATCTAATAGACGCACGGTATCCACATGACCCGATATAGTGCACATAGTCAGCATATTGAGTCAATTCAATTCGAACTACGGAAATCAGCATTGGGCCGCAGCAAAGCGTGTGTTGCGATATTTAAAAGGCACTCCGGTCCTTGGACTCTCATTCTGAAAGAAATATTTGTCGAAGACAGAACTGTAACTATTTACAAAGATAACGAAGGTGCCGGTAAGCTAAGCAAAGACCCAATTTTTTATAATCGTACGAAACACGTCGACATTCGTCATCATTTCGTTCGCAAAGCCGTCGGTAGAAAGGACATTAAAGTAGAATACATAAGTACAGAAGAAATGCCATCACATGTCTTACAAAGAGCTTGGCTGCAACCAAACACCAAAATTAAATTAAAAATCTTGGAATGAAATTAATTTATTTTTTTTTTTATCTGAAATTCACGAATATTTTTATATTGTAGTAAAATTTATGAAATATGTTTTTATGAACAACCAGACGGTAGTTATATCTATTTAAAACGTAATAATGTCAGATTTCAGGGAAAGTGTTGAAATGTATACAAACCATATATCGAATCTGGCTTCACCTATGATATAGCGAGCCATTACATACTCTCGCTTTACATCGTTCTCCTTCCTGTTGAATTACAATAAAGAACATCTCGTTCTTCATTGAAGATCCTCTATTATTTATTAAATCAGGTACATTTACCACAAAATGAAAGAAAGAAATTAAAAGGAATTAATAAAAAATAAATACAAATAAATGATAAATAACAAAAAAGACTGGTAAATAATAAATAAAAAACAAATAATAACTAATAAACAATAAACAAGTAAACAACTTTAATACCTAATTAAATAATAATAGAAATAATTAATAAATAAAGAATATAACGATTAATGAATAATAAATAAATAATAAGTTTTATCAGTCTGGCGATTTTTCTGATAAATGGTGGCTTCACCAAGTCACGTTCCAAATTGTTATATTTAATTTATCCTCATATGAGCCAAGAATACAATCTTTCCAATACCTGCCAATTGAAATCTAATACAACCCTACCAAATACACAAAGGGGGAGCCGGTTTTAAGTTTAATTTAATGTATTGAAACTCACCATTAACAAACTGAACGGTCAATATACATACACGTATATCAGTGTGGCATATCCCTTATTTTCCGAAAGTTGGAAAAATCCGGGAGGTAGGGATGGAAATGGAGAATCACATAAGTAAATTCAATTGCATTTTTTATTTAGTTATACAATTATACAATTTCCGAATTCAAAACATTAAATTATTTTGTTACAGTTTATGGCTGGTAGTCACGCCTTGATGGATGGAGGTTTAGATTGAAATAAAAATTAAAAGCGTGGAAGTCAAAGAGCCAATGGTGCACGGAGGCGAGTTGCCAAGCTTCTAGGCTTTGGGAGTATTCCTTAACCCTTTAAGGGATCTTGTCGTCAACATGACGCTCCGCCTGCCTCAATGCCGGTTGCAGGAGCTTCTTTTCCAGTTGGTCGATGGTCTTTCTCTCATCAGCAACCAATCGTCGCAGCCTTGTTACACGCTGTTGGGTTGACCGGCTGATTATCTCAGCTCACACGGGTTCAGTCGGCCACTCACCCGGAATTTTGTTGAGTCCTTTCCTCTTGATCTGCAAAGATATATATAAAAAAGAGACTTTAGTATAAAAACATCAGAAATGTGAGTGAGATTTTACAATATGGGTGGAATATGTGTGAGAAGTAATTAGTACATAAATATGGTATACATGTACACGTATGTGTGTATATATGGGTGGAACTTTTAATTAATTGGGGGAATGTGGTATTAGTATTGTCATAACTAGACAGGGGGTAGAAGGCACAATTTGAGAATGGCTTAGATTATGACTCCATGCTGAGTTTTTATGCCCATAACACGAACATTTCCATCGGGTTCAGGAAATAATTGAGAAATGCGACCCAGTCGCCACTCGGCTGGAGGAAGCCAGTTAACTTGAACAACGACCATTTTTCCTTCCTGAAATTTTCGGTTGGGCGTTCTCCACTTGTGTCTTCGATTTAGGTCTTGCAGGAATTCGTTCCTCCAACGCATGCTAATTTCGTGGTGAAGAACCTTTATTTTCTGCGACTTACTGATAAGGGGGAATTGTTTGGCATCCGGATCAAGGGAGCTATGAAGGGAGCTCCACGTAGAAAATTTCTAGTGGTAAAAGTTAGAAAATCGTGTGGATATTGGGAAATAGGGGACAGAGGCCTGGAGTTTAATACGGCTTAACACGTTCACGCCGGCGTGTACCACCGGTGGCTCGCACATGTCTGCCTGATCGGGCGGCGCGTACCACCGGTGGCTCGCATATGATTGTACTACCAATCAGTGTGCATCACCAAACATAACTAATTCAATGGTACTAATCACAAAAACATAAGTAAATATTTCAATGATATAACATAAATATTATTATTTAAGTTTTATTAGGCCGTTTTCCCGTGCGATAATCTTTCGTTGAAACATTTAGTTCGGCGCCGCCTGATAGAACAAAAAGCTTTCAGCACAACCGCCTGTGGGCGCGAAACATGAATTGCAGCGCCGGCGTGAACGTGTTAAATTCGAATTAAAAGAGTTCAGAACTTTCAAAGAAGAATTTCTGATTTCCAGTAACTTTAAATAACTGAGTTTTAAAGCTCTTAACCAGCCAATAGAATTTCCCAACGATGTCCGAAGATGTTTCCTGTAGAAATTAAACCAAATCTTTTCAAATGGCTTTCCGTTGTCTGACTGAGAACAAGTTTTTATCTGTTTTTTGAGAACAAGTTCTAAGCGCAAGAAAACTGTAGCAAAGGCTGTGCTTATTTATTTTTAGGTTTTATAATATTTTAATTCATTTAATTAATTAATTAATTAATTTAATTTTTTTCTGTCTTATACAAGATCCATAGCGAGGCTGTATCCACTAAGCAGATAAAGAGGTAAATTTAATTCCGTGGAAAGGATCATTTGTAAATAGAAGTACTGGTACTCTTTAGGTGTTTGAGAGAGCTGTAAGAGCACACAAGCAATTAAGCACTGCTCATAAAAATAAAATAAAATAAAACAAAACATACAGTGAAAAATTCAAAATAAATAAGCGAGTGCTTTTAGTGTAATCTGAAGAACACTTTAACAAAGGAAAACATTAATAAACTCCAAATTAAATAATAGAACAAAATAATAATGAGCAATAAGTGCAAACGGAAAAATAAACAAAAAGTTATCCAGAGAATACAAAAACAAAAATGAGTGCATCGCGATCAAACCCGCCGGCTCGAAGGCTCTCAAATGCCTATTTTTCTTATTTCGAGCAAGCAACGCCAACAAAAACAATGGCAAAAGAAAGCAACATGCAAGCAAAAGACTCTCAGCAGTACTCAGCTAGCGCTAAACAGACGGCGAAGTCGGCAGAAAAACAAGAGAACAATGGTAACAGCAAGCAAACACCCAGCAGGAATTCGCCCACCAATACAAATGAGAAGGAACAGGCAAGCGGTACGCCCAATGAAATAAAAAAGAACACAAAAATACATATGGTACAGGGCTAGATCGATATATAAATGTCAAGAGGAAATCAAGTCCTATTAATAACACCGACAACATAAAAGTGCATATGAGTGGAACCAACGTAAAAATCCAAGAACCCTCCAGTAGCAACCGATTTACGTGTACTTTATTAAGTGAGGGCAGCGTAAAGGGTACTACCACAGTTGCAAATGCCAAACCACCGCCACTTTACCTGCGCACGTTAGTTAATAATATTACCAAAATAGTCGGAAATAACTTTCACGTTGTGCCTTTAAAAAAAAAGTACCATCGATGAAGCAAAAATCCAAACTTACAGTGAAAAAAGCTTCATCCAAATAGTAAGCATTCTTTCGTCGAGTAAGAAAAATTATTACTCATATCAACTGAAGAGCTCGAAAGGCCTAACAGTTGTAATTAAAGGTATCGAATCCTCAGTCAAGTCAAAGGAAATAAAAGAAGCTCTTGAAGAAAATGGTTTCAGTACTAAATAAGTCATAAATATACTTAATAGAAACAAAGTACCCCAGCTAATTCTATTTTTCATCCTTTTGAATAGATTTAACCGTTCGCAAGACTAACCCGAATAATGTATGAAAACAGAGTACTTTCTTTTTATTCCCATCGAAAATTTTTGTGGTTTTGCGTTTTGATGTTTTTCCAACAAACAGAGGGACCTACAGTTTATACTAAGCTGCCTCCGAACGGCTGATGGTTTTTATGAGGAGCTTTTATTTCATGTCAGAAATACACTAGGAGGGGTTGACATTCCCTGCCGAGGGGGGACCTCAATTAGAAGATTTAGCTAAATTTTTAATTTGAATTAATTTTCTATAACTATCGTAACCACTGTCTTAATATGTTAATAGCATAGATTGTCTCCTCCGTGGATGAGATGCAAGAGTTGTTAGGTTATACTACTACCTGTAGTCCACACATGAACGAGAGTAATAAAAAAACACGTCTTTACACTAAGATTGGTTTATTTAGACTAAGTAAATATTAAAGGATGATACAATGGAAGATGGCACAATAATGAATGCAAGTGGATTACCATATTTTCTTTCCCTCTCAACCCAATTGCTCAAAATATAAATTAATGATATTAACAATATTACTATTATCTCAAGAATATAATTCAGAGTTCTTCAAATTTAATTAGCAGCTTAAATTTATTAATTATTTGTTGCAGCTGCCTCGTATTGGAATACGCTAAAAGCATATCGTACACATACAAGCCAATGAGAACGTAGAGTCATGCTCCCGAATCTCTCTATTTCATCAGTGAGTCGATAAGGTAGAAGTATAGATGCAAAATTATACGTTACGATAACACCGACTTTTTTGAGCTCATCTACAATTGAGCAAAGCTATTTTACACGAGTTCTGAACCTATCCTTCATGCTTACCTTGAAATGTATTAGCCTTTAAAACAACGCTGTCTTTAACATAAATCGAATTTCGCCAAATCTCCTTCGAAGTTACACAAGCTCAACAGGGTTTTTACCTGAACCGACCTTGTCGCGTAATTATCCGCGGAAAGATTTCTTTTAAGTTTTAATTATATTTATTTATTTATTTAAAAGAGAAACAATTATAATTATAATAATAAAAATACTACAAAAATATCAATAATATTTTATATTTGATAATGATTTTTTTTTTTTTTTTTTTTTTTTTTTTTTTATCATATGGTTATTTTACAAAGAGATACAAATTTTGCAATTAGTTTAATATTACGGTCACTAGGGATTTTAAGATGATCAGATGGCTTGGAGTTGTTGAATATTCCACTTCTTATTACTTGTGAGTTTGGGCAGTTGTCGAGGATATGGATAACATTGAATTCAGTACAACCACAATGCGGACAGCTTGGTTTAGGTAGGCCTTTCAAAAGATGTTCATGAGTAGCTAGTGTATGCCCAATGCGAAGACGCATAAATGTTCTTATATTCTTGGAAAAAGGGTATGAAGGGTAGACTGGCCTTGTCCCTGACGTATTAAAATATTTGTAATGATGGTTGTAGCTACTCCACTCGTTAATGAATTTGTCACTGAGAACTTGGTTAGCTAAATTTTTAATATCGTTATCGGTGAAGTGTCCCGATACGTATAGTGGTTCAGAGCAAGCTTGTTTAGCTCTTTTATCAGCTATTTCATTGCCTTGAATTCCTATGTGCGCTGGTACCCACATTATTTTTATTTCATTGGAGTTTTGGAACAGAACGTTTCTGATCTTTATTATAATGGGGGTTTCGTTTGATTGGTTGAGGATAGCTTCAATGGCAGATTTGCTGTCAGAGCAAATAAGGGTTTTCCTATTATGTTGTGATGAAAAAAGTACTGCTTCTAGTAGGGCAGCGGCTTCGGCTGTAAATGCAGAGCAGTATGATGGAAGAGAGTATGCAGCGATGGTAGCACCTAGTATGTTTGTCACAGCAAATGCAGTACCGGTGTCTGATTTAGATCCGTCTGTATATAGTACCTCCCAACCTATTTTGTGGTGATCTAGAATTTCGTTATGTAGTTGGTGATATTCACTATTGCTGGTTGCATTCTTAAGGTGATGTTGCAAAGTATTAATAAACGATGATGTAAGGTTAAAGCAGGATGGAAATGAGGCTGTATCGACCAATGATGGAGTTGCAACGATATGTAGTTCTTTTGCTATCGTTAGAGCGCGGATTATGGTAGATCGTCTTTTGTTAGTGTTTAAGTTACTAAGAGCGTTCTGTACTTGTGCGAACAACAATTTGTTCCGGATATTTAGTAACTTAGGTATAAGCGCCATCGTGTTTCTGGCAGTTCTTTGGGCAATATTAGGTAAACCGGCTTCCGATAAGATAGGTATGATTGGTGAAGTTGCGAAGGCTCGAATACAGCTTCTAGCTGCCGCATGATAAGGTGCATAAAGAAGTTTGATATGACTTTTTGCGCAATGCCCGTATATTGAAAGTCCATAGTCTATTTTTGACAGTAGTAATGCCTTGGTTATATTTACAAGTGTATTTGTATGACATAAGGAGTACTTAGAAGACATAAATTTTATAATGTTAAGTCTAGTACATAAGCTTAGTCTAATATATTTACAATGTTCTTTAAATGACATACTACTAAACCTAATATTTTTAAGCAATTAGTGTGAGGGATTTCAATGTTACGAAAGGAGAGGGATGGAAAGGAGCATTGGTGTTTTCTGCAGATGTGGAAGGTGGTACATTTGCTTGTGGAGATATTGGCTCCAGATTCTTCAGACCATCTGCTGATTGCATTTAGAACTTTAAGAAATATTAGCTTCACTTGTTGTAAGTCTTTATTTTTGGTAAAGATAATTACATCATCAGCATAAGCAAAATGGTGAATGGTCGGACTGGAAGAGATTAAGGAGGTCACTTTGTTAAAAGCTATTATAAAAAGAGTGACCGATAATGGTGAGCCTTGGGGTATACCATTATATAGGTGATATATTTCTGAATGATGTTTATTAGCAGAAATAAAAAATTTACGATGAGTCAAAAAAGATTTTACAATGTTATAGATTTTGGTACCAACTTGCCAACGCTTTAGTTCATCAAGTACTACATGCACCCCAATTTTATCGAAGGCCTTTTCAAAGTCTAAGCTTAATACGGAAATGTGATTACGAGTTGACATAGCTGTAGAGACAAAGTGTTCAAAATAAAGTAGAGGGTCCATTACCCCTTAGCCTTTTTGGAAACCGAATTGATGGGGGTCCATAAGGCCACTCGCTTTTGCATACCACATGATTCAAAGTGATATAATTTTTTCTATAACTTTGGACATACAGGGGAGAAGGGAGATTGGTCTATAATTTTCGATAAGATGGGGGGATTTGTTAGGTTTGAGGACGGGTATAATAGTGGCAATTTTCCATTGTTGCGGATAAATTCCGGAATCAAAGATGCTATTATACAGGTTAACGAGTCTATTTTTAAGAACTAGTGGGATATGTTTTAAAATGGGATACGATATTCTATCAGCTCCAGGCGTTTTTCCTGAAAGCGATGCAATTGTGGTATCAAATTCTATTGCAGTAATAGGTGAGTTAACCATAAGGGCTTTTGGAGGTGGGTATGGGTTGGTATAATTTTCATTTAAAACATTTTCTTTTTTAAGGGTAAATCTGTTATGAATGTTGTGATCACTTGAAAGGGAAGACCATGTTTGGCCAAACTTTTCAGAAATATCTTTTAGCGAGTAAATTGGACCTTCTACTGTCTGGATATGATGTATACTAAATCGTTGAGTACCGGATATGAGATATTTTATATCTGACCATATTTTTTTGGGACTCGAGGACGGATTTATATTCTCCGTGATTTTTTCGAACGATTTACGTTTAGCTGATTTGAGCTCCCTTCTAAATACGGCATTGGCTTTTTTATAATTTATTAGGTTGGTATCAGTCCTATTTTGTTTAAATTTAGACCACAGATGCTTTTTGTTGTTTCTTAGATAATTTAGGTTGTTGGACCAATAAGGAAGTTTTGCTGAAAATTTTTTGGTGCTAGACTGAGGAATAGATAAGTGCGCGGCAGAGAGAATAATCGATTTTATAGCAGAAGTTTCGGCATTTACATTTTGGGAAGTTGGTTTTTTATTAGACAGAGATGTGGAAAGAGATGAAAAGGTTGACCAATCTGCCTTTTCTGTAAGGAACTTGGGTCTGGGTTTCACATTATAGGCTTTAGGGATAGTAAGGGTAGTTATGATGGGGAAGTGGTCACTGTTGTGGAGATCATCGATGGTATGAGTGGAAAGTTTAGGGGCTAATGTAGCTGAAGCTAGAACAAGATCGGGATGAGTGAATGTTCCATGGGTCGAAAAATGCGTTGGCGCACCATCGCTAAGTACAATAAGGTCATGTAATAGTATTACGTCTTCCAATATTTCACCTCGTCTGTTTGTATTTGTGGAACCCCATAGGGGACTCCATGCATTAAAGTCACCTACTACTAGGATAGGGGTGACGATGCAGTTTAATATATTAGAAATATCTCTGACATTAAAGTTTTGGTGGGGGGGAATGTAGCAATTAATAATTGTAATCTTAAAACCAACGTCTATCTCGAGAGCTAAACATGAGATGTTTGAGTTGATTTGGATACGTTTGTGGCTTATTGTTTTTTTAATAAAGAGAGCTATCCCTTGCTTACACGAAGTATTTTGTCTATTGTTGTGGAAGTAACTATAATATTTATTATGAGGATAAAGGGTTTTATTAAAGGGTAGATGAGTTTCTTGTATTGCTACAATTTCAGGAAAATATTCGTTAATTAGTATATTTAAATCTGGGTAATTATTGAATAGACCGTTCATATTCCATTGCAAAATTTGCATTATTCACTCTATCATTGGGGACTCCGTTGAAGGAGCTGTAAGTTGCGAGGGGTCTAATGCTGTAGAAGTAAGGTGAGAGAGTAGTGCGGACAACATTGTATGCGTAGATGAGTCTTCGACTGATGTTGACATTGTTGCGTTGAGCATAGGCAATGTGGTGTTGTTTTCTTCGTTTCCTTTTTCGTTTTCATTTGTTTGTTTGACTGGTATATTGTTATTGTTGTAGTTAGTTTGAACGGCGTTGTTAAGGTTGTTGTTTTCTTGAATATTGTTGGTTTTTTGTTTTGTTATGTTAGCATAAGAAGTAGTGGTTGAAGTTTCTTTAAGGGTGGGAGGGATTTGCATTTTGTACATTCGAATTGCTTCACGCATAGAACATTTGTTGTCTGTTTTTATTGTAATTATTTCTTTCATTTGTATATACTTGGGACATGACTTGCTGGAGGCTGGATGACTACCTGAGCAATTTGCGCAAAATTTTCGTGAACAAGGCGAAGGAGAGTGGGGTGGGAGTGCACATTCGTCACAAACAGGGGCATTTGTATTGCATCGTTTGGTCGTGTGTCCAAGAAGTTGACAAGACTTACATCTCATAGGATTGTCGTAATATGGTCTTACCTTTGTAGTATACCATGATATTTCAATTTTTTCGGGTAGACGGTACATGTCAAACGTAAGAAGAATAACACCGCTTGGAGTTGGTATATTGTTATTATATTTAGGGAATTTAAAAATGTTTACAACACCCTGTTCTTTCAAATTTTCTATTATTTCTTTATCTGGTACTTCGTTTAGGCATGGTGCGTAAATTGTACCTTTTACACAATTAAGATTTTTGTGGTATTCACATTTTATTTCGGTGATTCCGAATAATGATTTTGTTGCTATGAACTTTTCGGCAATATGAGTATTTTTTACGAAAAGCAACAAACTGCCATCTCTCAGTTCAGATATATTAATGATTTCCGAGCTTATATTTTTTAGCGCTTTATGTACCGCAAAACAAGAGAATTTACTCAAGGGCTTAGTTGTATTTACCGCACTAACTACCAAATATTTGGGGTTGTCTTTGTTCACTGTTTTTAAGTTTGGAAAATCTTCTAATAAAATGTGTTTAGTTTTTTCTTTTTTTTTTTTTAGGTTTTGAACTCGAAGATAGCAGGGCAAACCTGTTATCCCCAAGAGGGGGGCGCCTGGGAGGCGAAATGCCAGCGGGCAGTTGGCCCATAACTATTTTGTTAGTGTTTGTCTCACGTTTTACACAAAGATTGGTTTATTCAGACTAAGTAAAGATTGAAAGATGATACACTGAAAGATGACACAATAATGAATGCAAGTGGGTTACCGTATTTTCTTACAATACTGGCAACTGAGGAACTATGCAGACTTTTTCCAGCTTTGATTTTAATCTTACAAGTCCTTATTTTGAGACCTCTTTTTTAAAGATAAGTTAAATAATTTTTTTTTGTTTGGTAAATGTTAGAGTCACCACTATTACTCATAAGTCATGATTAAAGGATAATGATCTCCCCGGAAGCCGATATTAGTAACCAGCATACTCCTTTTATAGAAGCGTCGCATAATTTATTGCTGGCTGGGAACTGTACATGACTCGACTGTCTGATGCGTTTCTTAGACTTGCTGACTTGATTTTAAGAGGCTGTGTTGTACAAGTACATACGTATGTATATCTGCGTACTCATGCTTCAAATATATTTTGCTCGATTTTTTTATGATAGCAACAGTTGATGTTCTTATCTCATAATGGAGTTTTGTATAAAGTGCATCGCGTGTCATCGTCATTTTAGTCATCGCCATTACCGTCGCTACAGTTACGGCTTTTACTTTCCTCTTGCTTGACATTTAGATTCAATCTTTCGGCACACGTAACTTCAAACCAATTTCCATAAATTTCCTTGTAACAAATTTGATTCTTCTGCTGTTGATATTTGCCTTACATTCCCTTTGTCGCACGTTGTTTTTGTTTCCTCTCAATTCAATAATTTTATTGGGCGATTTTTAAAAAATTTTACTTCAATTTCTAAAATCACTTCATGTTGCTTTACCCTAAAAGTACTCAACTTACCACTTTCAATGAATTGTAGGCGTGTAGTATGTAAAGTGATGTGAAATATATACAATATAATAGCATGACGACAGTTACTCTTTCCCACCACCAGACAAAATCACAAAATCAATCCAACAATTTGCTGGTTGAGACAGTATCCCTTATTTTTTACACGCTTTATATTAGCTTCACTTGTATGTCAGTATGTCTGTCAGTATGTCTGTCTGTCAGATTGTAACTTTTTAGCGGTGACGCGATCCCAATATGAAATATTTGAAATGCGAATCGTTGCATACATCGTAGCGTTGACAGAATTAATCAGAGAACGTATAATAATCCATACTAATAATTATTATACGTTCTCTGATTAATTCAGAGAAAAAAAAATCAAAATAGAGTTAATTAGAAAAATATATAAAATAAATATAGTTTAAAAAAACTAAAAAAAACACGCTTTTAAAGAAAATTAAACTAAAAAGTTGAAAATAATTTTGGAAATAAACTTAAGACAATAGTATATAAAAAATATAGTTTAAAAAACTAAAAAAAACCGCTTTTAAAGAATATTAAACTAAAAAGTTAAAAATAAATATAGTTTAAAAAACTAAAAAACACGCTTTTAAAGAATATTGTACTAAAAAGTTGAAAATAATTTTGTATAATTAAGAGAAAAGCGTGGGGCGCTCGATATATGGAAATTATGGTACAAAGCGCCCCACGCTTTTCTCTTAATTATACAAAATTATTTTCAACTTTTTAGTACAATATTCTTTAAAAGCGTGTTTTTTAGTTTTTTAAACTATATTTATTCTCATATAACTGCTTAAAAATTTACTCACATATACATACTGTTATAAGTATGTAAGCACATACATGAATACATATGCATTGTGTAAGCACTTTAGTTGGAAGGTTGCGGTTGAAGCACTACACATTAGATGGATGTGTTATAAATCTTAAGTGATTTACTGGAGTTCATATATATACCAGTAATTAGTTCTCGCTGTGATTTGACGCCGAAGAGCGTGACAAAGTAAGATTAACTATCACAGAAGAACGGCTCAGTGCATATCACGTTTTGCATAAAATTTTGAATTGTCATACACCCAGGGTTATCCATTTTGCTGCTTCGAAAATAAACTTAAACAAAATGCACTTGAAATATTTTTTTCGTGACATTCCTTTTACAGTTTGGGTCTTGGCATTATATGTGAAACCCTACATCATTGTACAGCCTCCAAAGTAGGAAAACTTAACGTATGTTTCCGGTTCGACCCCGCAGCTGACCTCACCTGATCGTTTTCGTTTTTCATTTCAGTTGTCATTCGTAAGAAAATTCACTTTCAAGCGCTGTGTTGTATAAACAAGTATTAAACTGTGCGAAAAAAAGTAACTAGTGCAACCAATATAAAACGCTACTCAAAATCGAAAAAATAATGACTTATTTTAATATTAAGTACACGGAAAATATATAAAACATTTCTTTCTACTTTATTTCATTTTTATTTGGTTCTTTTATTAGCTTTTTTATACATCTAGTAAGTAAATCTGATATTATAAAAAACCTTCGAAATACAACCATGCGTTATCATTGGGTTATTGCATTTCCTTTTGTTTACATTTCAATAAGCAGTTTTCTTGTTTGGCAAACGATGGTAAATACAATTTTTGTGATTTAAAACGTTTATTTTTCTAATTTACTTTTCGATTTATAGATAATGGAGCTGTTTTTCGGCTTAAGTATATATGTTTCACCACATTTGTGATTATATTAATCATAAGGACATAAGGACAGCGGCGTCTTTGCTTCCACGCCATACCAGCAGATGCAATTTACATCTTGCTAATCCTCATTCCTGTATTGGTGAATTGAATTAGCGAACCGATATTTAAATGATTTGGAACCAAATTTAAATAAAGAGTGACAAAATCTTGGCATTTGTGACGAGTAATAAAGATATAAGGCCCCTGAGTTTCAGTCTTGGCAGCAGCAAAAATGCGTGCCGCTTCAGTGATTTTATGTGATAGCCATGTCTTCTGAACGTTTCATGGAATTTAGTGCGGATATTTGTGAATTAAAGAACTTTAATTTAAGGAATATAAATAAGATAATACCGAAAATTGTAAATTAAAAAGAATAACATACAATATTCCCAATGTTCTATGAATACATCTTTGGCTATGTATAGTATAATTGTATACAATTTTATTTGTGATAAAAGTAATAAATAAAACGTCTACAATACATGTATGTACATGGTGTAAAGTGTAGCAAATATGGCAATATAAGAATTCTTTATTTTTTTTGGATTATCTGATTCCGTTTGTGTCAGTACAATGTTGCGATCAGTCTGTACATTGAAAGATGTTGTTTTCGGTCCAATTCAGTTTATTTTAGACTCATCGATTTTATCTATTAAACGACGTTGGCTTGTAGCTTTTCTATTTCCAAACAAAGTTGATCATTTGCATCATACAAACATAATTTCAACATGTAAATAAAGAACAAAAGAAAGATTTTTTTATTATATAAAAACGCTTTATTAAACATGTTATATAACATACAAATGATTACAATATATTCTACTTTATATGGTATATGTGTTCGCTACATTATATTGTATTTTTAATGCTATTGCTTTTCCACACCACCATTGAGGTTGCAATAAAGGCGCGTTACCGATTTTTTTTGGGTGGTCGGTTCCCCAGTAGGCCTATTTTCACCCATATAAATATGTACAATAATTAACTAAACAAAACTACTGTTACATAAAATAATATAAAATTCAGGTACAAAAGATGACACTAAAAAAATTCAAAATATTGTCACCTATATAAACATTTACAATAATTAACTAAACAAAACTACTGTTACATAAAATAATATAAAATTCAGGTACAAAAGATGACAATAAAAAAATTCAAAATATTGTCACCTATATAAACATTTACAATAATTAACTAAACAAAACTACTGTGACATAAAATAATATAAAATTCAGGTACAAAATAAATAACAAAAACTCAACGAAACAAAAATTTAAAAATATCACATATTTTGTTAACATTTAAATATAATTCATTTTCAAAAAAAAAAATTTGCTAAAATCCCCCACGTAAAAAGCTCTATCTTAAAAACCTAAAAAACAACTAAAGTACTGGTGGGAGTTCGGGGCCTAAACCTTGAGTACAAGACTGCTTTGAAAATAAGGGTATGAGCGGCAAACCTATACTTTACAACAAGTTATGGACCTATACGGACGACTCTAAACCTATGTATACTAAATGTGAGAATTACTGGTGCGTTAAGCACAGAAACTTAATGTTTTTAAAAATGGACTGCTTCACATTCTTATTGAAGCAATTTAACAAAAAATAGGTCCTAATTCTAATATATAATTGTTTTAAAACTTCTGCATTGCAATTCTCACAGCAAAAATATGGTTCTACATCCCCCATTTTTTCAAATAAAATTGTAGAAAAACCAATCATATGACAACTGGAATCGAAACTTTCCGAATAAATTTCTTCTAACCTAGCTAAAAAGTCTACAAAGTCGGACGGAGGTTTAACAAGATGGCAATTACTGAACTGTTTCTCCTGCGTAAATAAGAAATCAATTTCAGTAACTCCATCATCAAAAATAGGAAGCGGCATTAGGCAGTTATGAATTTTGAAATATTTATAATATATATAGCCGCAAAAATAGACAAAAGCGCTTCGATGTAGGAAACTGCTTTCATCTACATCCACGTTTATGTCTATTTGAATACATTGAATAGATGGCCTAGGCAAACCTTGAAATGTTTGCCAAGAAGTGTCCCTAACTAAAGCGTCACTACATGCCCTAAATAAAGTGCTATTAGAAACTGATTCCATATCAGGCAAAAGTTCGCAATTTCCCTTGTCGACGCATTTAATATAACCTATACCCCAGGCCTGTCTGAAAAGAAACGAGAAACGCTGCGGAGTTATTCTCGTATCAAATCCCCCCCCTCTACGGATATGGCCAAAAAAGTTTTCTAATTTATCTTGGCACAGTTTTCTAGTCATTAGGTGTGAAAACCCATTAAGTGACCAGAAATGCCACAAACGCCTCAAGCTGTTAATATTCAGTATCCACCCCTTAATAAAACTGAAAGTATTTGTAATTTCACGACCGAGCTGGTCATATACTTTCATTGAATTTAGATACTGTTCAGCTTCCCTAAGAAATTCTAATTGATCCACAGTTGCTTGAAAAGGTTCTTTAAAATTTCCTACTGCTCCAAATACAAGGCTGTTGAATATATTGAACAATTTATCGAAAAAAAGGACAAACTCAGCTGTATTTAAGAAAGATGGAGACAACGAACTACGAAGGCGGCCGGAGCTATAAAGAGCGAACATAGCACTTGCTACAGAATTGCTGAATACCTGTGAAGCTAATTGCACGCTCATTTTTTCTAAACTTGTGGGCCTAATGTGTGACGCAGTCAGCTTATGCGTACAACTAATGGAGTTAATGGAACATTGTTCATATATATGAACAATGTCTGACCAATCTACAGGTCGTCCCTTAAACAGAATTTTATTCCTCTTATTTTCTAAGCAGTTTCTTGTACTCTTAAGAAGATGAGGAGAATCGAAGAAGAAAAAAATTTTTTTCTCGTTAACTTCGAAAAAGGGCCTATCGATTGTAACTCCTACTACCCTAGAAAAGTTTACAAAATTTGACCCTTGGTCGCTAACAACATGGCATGGATGAAGATCAATGCCCTGGAGCTGCTCTATGGCTTCAATAATATATTTCCTCATAACATCTCCTTTACAAGATTTATTAACAAAAAAATAACAAAGAGGGTGTGTCCAAGCAATCCCACCAATTCCTTGAACAAGAAGTGTTAAAACACTTGAAGCTACTCTTGAGGTACGATTTTCATCACCGTAATCCTCAAGTCCTATAATACAATCTGTGTTCCTTTCATATTGTAAATTGATCTTCAGAGACATTTCGTCACAACATAACGAGCAATATCTCTGCTCCGGTGTGAAGCCACGGCTTCTTAGCTCCAGGGCTTTAATGCTGCTTGAGTTGCAGCCAGGGTTACGGGGCCAACCTTGAACAAAAGTTTCTAGAGTTTGTTTGGAAGGCCAATTAAAAAGGGGTTGCAGGTACCTAAACGCAATAGGTGACAAAAATTTAACAGCAAGAGCTAGTGTTTTTAATTCCCTATCATACCTATACCCCTTTGGAGCTCGGGGTCTATTTTTTAAGCAATTTCTCAAACACATCGCCATATGTGGAGACAATTTGCTACACAGCTCTGATATTTGTTTGCTTTCTTCATGTTCATTAGCAAACAAATTCCTATTTTTTTCTAATAACAATTCCTGCTCTAAGACTTTCACCTTATTGCGTAGTCGTTCTATTTCTCTTGATTGCCTATCTAAATCTTCACGGTATTTTCGTTTTCTTGGCGTCCCTTCAGTAAGATAGTCATCAGTTTGCGACTGTCGACTATTTGCCCAAGTTTGAACTAAAGAGGAAGAACAGCAAGGCTGTTCTTCAGTTGGTGAGGAATGAAGAGGAGCCACTATTTTGGGAAAAACGACTACCGGATTAAAATCTTCAACACCTAATTCTATAATTGAGTTGAGTCCGTTGTCTTCAGCTAATCTACCTGTTTCTATACTACCACTATTGTCCGGTTCCCTATCAGCTCTTATGGTGGGTTCATATGTACTTAAACTAATGTCAGGAATTGCATCCTTTCGAAGGTACCGCCCTAGGCGCATCCTGGGCGAAAAATGGTTTTGGCATGCGAATAAATACCTCGGTGTGGGCCCTACAACGCCCAACCGCTGCAGCCATTCACGACGCCTATAAAAAAGTACAAATTAACTTAAACTAAGTAGAAAGCATGCGGTTTATGAATTAAAAGTATAATTGTTAATAAATAAATATAAATATGATTAACGTATGAATGTTAATGATTGATTAATTTTTAAATGGCCCAATCCATGTAATGATTAATTAAATGCATCAAAAGCACTAGGAATTAAGGGAAGAAATAAATGAAATATTAAGGGATAATATAAATGAAATATTAAGGGATGATTAAATGAAATATTAAGGGATGGTTAAATGAAATATTAAGGGATGATTTTATAAAAAGGTCTAATGAAAAAAAAATTAAAACTTTACCGATACCGGTATTCATCCTTGAAGCTAAACGCTCCTTTCTGTAAAAAAAAAATTATTTATATATTGCATATGTCTTTATATATTTACTTTTATATATTTACTTTATACTTTAAGACTACAATTAACACAAAAACTCAATTCAATATTTAAAAGGGTCTTAACAACATGTCACGCGACATGGCTAATGTCATAAGCAATAAGGCAGACCCTAATATGACGCACAAACACACACACATTTTGCAACTTAATAACTACGTTTAAACTAATGGATATAATATCTATGTATATAATTTAATTTGGTATAACAGCACAACTTTACTCACCTAACCATTTCTCGCTCTAGGGGAAATGCATAGAGCGGTACCTGTGAGCTGCAACCTGCTACACACTTTTTTGTTGCCATGTTTTTGCTGAAAAACCTCAAAAGAATTAGAACAATATATATTTCCGTAAACTAGAACCTTACCTTATGGCTGATCCTTCGTTCCCGATAGATTTCTGAAAGAAAAAAACAAATATTAATTAGTAAGAAAACACAAAGTAAAATTTGCCTATGGACGTTAAAAAAAACTTTCAAATTGAATCGAACATAAACAACCGCAGAGATGTTTCTACGTCGGATTTTCTTTTAATATTTTGATAAATAGCTTTGAGGATATTTTTTCATTTTCAAACAAATTTAATATAAAAACAATTGCACATTATTTATACAATATCTTTAAAACAAGTTTTACTAAACTATTGAAAGAAATAATAAATATTTGAATGCAAATATTTGATATTCTTAAACTTTTATCAAAATGTCTTGCAACACAACAACCCTTCTTCAAATTCATTGCTTCACGAAGCTCTGGCTGTGTTTCACGACACCCTGGCTGCTTCACAACACACTGGGTTAACTGATTTGACAACCGAGAAGCGAAACCGATGGAATGACAAGAATCAAAACAAAAACAGAGTTAGGTTACTTGATAGACTGTACAATGCCCTACATCATTGAAATGTTCAACTAGCGAATTTCGAAAACTTCGTTCCATTTGAGGTAATTTCCGATCACTTTTCGACGGTATCTCAGCCATAAACAGTCTTTGGCGTAGCCCCACAAAAAAAGTCCAACGGTATCAAATTACGCGATCTCGGTGGGCAATTGACATCACCAAGTTGAAACCACATATTATTCAAGTCGTGTTATTTAATTGCAGGCCCAAAAAAACTACCATGCCGCTCCAATCTCGACAATTTCCCTCATTTACTTATACCTCGAGTGAGAAATGTGCCCCGTCGCTGAAGAAACTTTTGTTCGAAAAATCGCCGTTCACTGCTTGTTGTTCAAGCACTCAATGGTATGATATGTGCGATGTTCAGTTGCTTTGTGAGCTGGACTTTATATGGTTGTAACCAAGTAAGTGAAAGACCAAGTGCAAAATATGTCAATAATACACGGAAAAACAACGGGAAACTCTGGAGAATCTCGGATCTTTGACTATACTTTCACTTACAGTAGTAATATTTGAGGTGCATCAATCAAAACGATGATGTACAGGACGTACAATAACTGTAACAGATCCGGTATCTTCAATTTTCAAATTTCAAATTTTTCCAATCGCTTAAGTAGTTTGACGACTATGTTAAACGATCCCTTTTCATAAATGCTTGACTTTCAACTAATAGAAAGCATCTTTGGGTTGACAGCTAAGTTTGACAGATATCAAACTACAGCCTTGTGCTTTTGAAACCTCGAATTGGCGTGGTCTGCGTATTTTCGCGACCATTAGCTGTACCATATACTATCTGGTTCTTATGTTGGTGGTCTATAGCGATACTACTGTGTTAAGTTCGTTATAATATTCAACATTAGCCGGATTCTTGATTGTGAGTTTGAGTTCGAAATAATCTCTTCGAATCTAACTAATTAAGCCAGGTATTCTGATTCTTCAGTAAGTTACGATATACATGTAATTAGTAGTAAAATTTTGAAGGGATTAAAAAAAGTTCGGTCAGTTGGTGAGTTTCAATTTGTTTTTGTTAAATTTAAAAATACCAAATCTATTGCAATTACTTTATTAGTATTCCTTTAAAACTTTAGAACGATCGGCTAAAATGGTGACCAGAAAACGAGATAGCTGAAGATAGGTCAGACGAAATTCCACCACCAACGCATGATTCGCCATGTTCTTCTCTTCGGGTTTCAGCATAATTGACAAATATTCAGTGAATGCCGAATGGCATATGAAACTATTGCACCGTCTTTAAAGACTGTTTCTAAGTGTTTCCGAAAGGTCCACCAAAATCTTCCACTGCTGACGTCACTGTAGCTCTGGTGAAGTCCATAATTGACGAAGACCCACGATTGACAAAATAAATGATTGCTAATGAATCGGGATAATGTTTAAGGTAGAACTAGAGCCCAATGCAAGTCAGTCAAAGAAAAACGAAACCCATCCCATATACAATTTAAAATATTTGCTACATCGTAGGGTAACAGTAGAAGAGCCACACAAAAGAAACGGCCCAGTGCAATGCACCAACTGCCAAGAATTCGGCCATACTAAGTCCTACTGCACACTGCGCAGTGTTTGCGAACCCACCATGGATATGCGGACCTACATCCCACGTCTGAATGCACGTCAAAGAAAGATGATGTCACCATGAAAAAATGTACAATAGTAATTGTGGAGGTAATCACTCTGCTAATTATAGGGGCTGCCCTGTATATAAAGATCTAAAAGTTAGGTTGGCAAACAATATACAGACTCACCGAAGTCAAGTGGTAAATACACCTCAAATCCAATCTGTAGAAAAAGCTACGGATAAAACTGTTCCAAACGTGCAAAATTTGAATCCAAATAAATTATCTTATGCGAATGTACTGAACAATGATTCAGATAATATTCCACGGAATCAATCTAATGGAGGTATAGAATCGATGATTTTAAACCTTACGCAGTGCATGACACAGTTCATGTCAACTATGCAAATAATGATCCAAGACTTGATTAAAGCACAGAATAACATGCTACAAATCTTCATGCAAAAAAAATGAGCATGCTAAACATTTGTTTTTGGAATGCAAACGGTGTGAACCAGCATAAATTAGAATTGGTACGATTTTTAACAGAGTATGCTATAAACGTAATGCTATGGTCTGAAACGCACTTGACGGATAAATATAACTATTATATACCTGGGTTCATATTCTACCCCACTAACTATCCTGATGGCAAAGCGCAGGGCGGCACTGGAATACTTCTAAGAAACCGCCTTAAACACTGCGTCTTACAGCCTTACGCCACCAATTATCAACAAGCTACGTCTGTAACTTTGAATCATTATGGCAAAGAGCTAAATCTCTCAGCCATTTATTGCCCTCCAAAATTTAAGATCACAGAAAATCAATTTAAGGATTTTTTTGATAATCTTGGTGATAGATTTATAGCAGGAGGAGACTACAATGCAAAGCATGTATACTGGGGATCCCGTCTAATAAACCCCAAAGGCCGTCAGCTATACAATACCATTATAAACAAGCGTAACAATTTAGATTGTATTTCCCCAGGTCAACCAACATACTGGCCTACCGATCGGAAGAAAATACCTGACTTAATAGACTTTGCTGTCTCAAGAAAAATTGACAGGCAACTTGTATCAGCTGTGACTGTTGCTGAGTTGTCTTCAGACCATTCACCAGTTCTAATAAAAATTTATGAGCGCCCGAAGATAGTTGCACAAGAATCAAGGCTAACAAACAGATAAACAAACTGGCTAAAATACAAAAAATATACTAGTAGTCATATTAACATCAACCCAATATTGAATTGTGAAAACGATATTGAAGACTACATTAATGAGCTCAATAATGTCCTTGTTTCTGCGGCAACCATAGCAACTCAAAACAGTAAAAAGCCTATTACGTGCCCAAAAATCCTAACAAATACGGAAATAGAAAAATTAGTAAAAAATAAGCGCCGTTTGCGGAGAGAATGGCAAGAATATCGCTTTCCAGCCGCAAAGTTACGGTTGAAAGCAGCAGAAAGGAAGCTGAAAAGTGCACTGAAACAAGCAGAAGATCACAATGCCAAAGCATACATAGAAAAACTAGCGCCAAATTCGGCCAAAAAATACTCACTCTGGAAAACACAAAAAAAATTTAAGCCTCCAATAGAAGTGAATATGCCAATCAAGGACCCAAATGGTAACTGGACACGTAGTAACGAAGAAAAGGCCAATTACTTTGCAAAGCATTTAAGTAATGTATTCCAGCCAAACGATGCAACTAATAATTTTATTTTACCGGAAGTTGTTTTTAACGGCCAGGAAAATCAGGTGGCAATTAAAATATCAAGCCTAGAAGTGGTAAACTCGATACAGAAACTGAATCCAAAGAAATCTCCAGGCCACGACCTTATTACACCAAAAATGCTAATAGAGCTACCAAGAGTTGCACAAGCATTGCTCTCTCTTTAATGCTATTCTAAAACTAAATTACTTTCCAAACACGTGGAAAAAGTCGCAAATATTAAAGATAGCCAAACCAGGCAAATACCATACACAGGCGTCTTCTTACAGACCAATAAGCCTACTACCCAGTCTTTCTACATTATTTGAAAAAATTCTGCTATCAAAAATATCTCCTTTTCTTCACCGTAACAATGTGATACCAGATCACCAATTAGGCTTTCGTGAAAAGCATAGTACTATTGAACAAGTTAACCGAATAACTAATGAAATCAGGAAGGCATTCGAGCTCAAGGAGTATTGCAGGGTAGCGTCCTTGGGCCTATTTTATATATTATATACACTGCAGACATCCCATTAAACCGAAAAGTGCAGACATCTACCTTTGCGGATGACACAGCTGTTTTATGCTGGGATAAATGCCCTAAAAGAGCAACAAAAACGATTAGTGATCATTTACTCCTCATCGAAGAATGGCTAGAAAACTGGAGAATTAAAGTTAATGAATAAAAGTGTAAACACGTTACATTTACTTTAAGACCGCAATTATGTCCTGCAATTCGCTTTAATGGTATAAACATTCCCCAAGTAAATGATGTTACATATCTCGGTATACACTTAGATAGACGTCTCACTTGGAAGAGACTCATAGAGACAAAAGTACTACACATGAAATTAAAAGCAGCTAGTTTAAATTGGCTTTTAAATAAAAACTCCGGTCTAAAACTAGCCTAAAAAAGTCCTTATTTACAACGCAGTGTTAAAACCAATTTGGATGTTTGGTATTCAACTGTGAGGTACGACCTGTGCAACTAACATTGATAAAATACAGAGGTTCCAGTCCAAAATTTTAAGAGCTCTAACGGGCGCACCATGGTACGTTCGTAACGTAAATATTCAGAAAGACCTTGGTATTTTACTGGTTAAGCCTGAAATTAAAAGAAGCAGGACGAAGTACTTCATAAAGCTGAGAAATCATCCAAACCCGCTAGCTAATGCTTTATGCAACCCATCAAGAAATTCCCGCCTTCTAAGGAGAGCGCCGTAGTTTGAAAAGGGCACAGAGTTACATAACTCGAGCTATCATGTTTAGTTCTTAAGATTTGTTCACTTACTGTTAGGCTTATATTAAAGCAGATTCAGTAAATAAATAAATTGTGTATAAAAAAAAAAAAGTTTTTATTAAAATTAATTTTCCATAACTTTTGGATGTTGCTGGCCTTCCGAATCTCAGTACGCAATGCTAACCACTCGGCTACCGCCGCCGAATTCGCATATCTATCCATTTTATCAAGCTGAAAAATGCTAATGCGATACAAAAGTACATTATTTATTTTCCCTCTTCTGTGTCTTTATTTCTTGGAATTTTTACAATTTTTGCTTTTAGTACCTTCAATAGTAATAAAAGAAAAATGTTACAGAAATACCTTCATTGAAGTTAATTTGATAGAAAATTGCGATGGCGTTAAGCAGAGGCATAGCTTAAAACCACTCTATATTATATATAAGTTTGTCTATGTTGCGTGCAAAAGATGCCCTGTAGTGAAAATTACACCTGTGTTATTTGTAGGCCAATTTTAATGTGAAGCTATAGCTTTACCCTTTCTCCTGAGGAAGGCCTTATAGCAATAGACAGACCTTTCAGTATAATTTTAATATATAAACCAATCGTAACGATAAATTTCACGTTAATCGAAAATGTCTATTGCTTTGGTTGAAACATTCTGAGATATTAGCATTAAAGCAATTAAAAAAATAAATATATTTCCGTTTTTACCAGAAAGGAAAAGTTGTCGTTAATGTTAAACTGTTAACAGATAATGTTTTAAACGTTAAAATTGAAGAACGCTGTTAATATCATAGCAAACAGCCATTTCGAAATTGACGTTACGATGAGTTTCGAGTGATTTCAAAGTTACTGATTTCATTTCGTTTTGATAACATGGCACCGAAAGGAAACGATATCATTGCCTTGTCTTAATTTTTCTTGTTAGCGAAACGGATTGAGATCGTCGCGTTTGCTGAAATTGTTCAGCCCATCTACGACTTGAATTTAATAATTATTATACTTAAAAAATAATTTCTTAGCAGGTTACTTAATTTGCACATAACATTTAATGTCGGTTTGCTCAAACGCTTTATTGACAAATATATACATAAGTATGTATGTATAAACAAAAATAATCAACTAGTCAACAAATCCTTAGTTAGCCGCAGAAATTTTATTTCCAGCTTCCCAACGAATTTCACAGCTCGTTTGTTATCGCCCTCCGCCTAAGGACCATCAGTATGAATGGAGTGATGCTTTTACGGTGTTGCATTCAATAAGTATATCTTTTATATTGAGGATTTTGCTTGGGGGAAGTAACTATATTTTTCTAGGCATTTAAGTAGATGCTAAAAGGATAATGTAAAGGATAATATAAAATGAATAGTTGGTGTTAAGAGCTGAAAAAATAAATGATATTTATGATGTCAAAATGTCTGACAACCGAACGCTGAGCATACTAGGCTTCTGATGCACACAACGTAATAACCAAAACCAAATCAAAATACACGTAGAAAAAGTTTAAAATTTATCTATTGAATAGCAATATCTTTTAAATCTTAATAACGAGTTCAATGAGCAGGTAAAACGTTGCTCTTGAAAGGCGGAGATGCCTTGCTTTGCAGGATGAAACGTTGTGGGGGATTCGGATGATTTTGCAGATTCCACAAATATATTTATCAGGTACTTGCCACTTCTGTGTTGATCTATTTATTTTAAGTCTCTATGCATGTATATTCTCTTTGTCCATAGACCACGGCGTGCCCGTGATGATTAGCTACGTTTTTGACTGAAATCGCTGTATTTTATGAATAGCTGCTGCGTACTATCGGAGTGGTTAGCAGTGCGTGCCACCGTGCTTTAGTTTATGTGTTTCAACACCCCTTCGAAGCTATATATATATAAATGTATATAATCAGCTTTCCGTTCCGATTAACTCCTTACAACCATTTGCGTGCACTTGCTTTCCAGTAGTTTTAGTTTTGGGGGAGTTCAACTAAATAATGGTTTTCTGAAATAAACCAGAAGGTGATGTTCGAAAGTACAAACAAGTGAAAGAAAACTTGCACACAAAAACATAAAAAGTAAAAACAACTAGTGAATCGATGCGCTGTTTTGCCCCATTACTTTCTAAAGAATACTAGACCCTACAAAAGTTTTACTACCTACTGTTACTGTCTTAGCTGCTCTGAACCCAAGCTATCATTGGTTTCACTTTTGTAATCGGTTTAAAAGTTATGACTGTCAACAGAGACGTGGGAACCGAGTAGCGAATGCTATGACGGTTTTTTTGAAGCGATATTTCGCTCTGTCCTCGTTCTTTACCAGACCCATTCGCTTCGTTATTTTTCAATCTTGGAGAAATCATAACTAACAGAGCGGTTGTAAGGGCTATGATATGAATATCATTGGTATACGCTAGTTGTCTAACACTCTTGTAAAATAGTGCAGGTTTTATTATTTTCTCCAACATAAAATTGAAATATTCGTACGAGAAAGAGTCACGCTGTCTGAAACCTAATTTGGTATCGAACTGCTCCGAGAGGTCCGTCCCGTTCTGACTATGCATCTGGTGTAGTCCAGCGTCAGTTTACACAGCCGTATAACTTTTTCGGGGAGACCTAATTCAGGCTTAGCGACGTAGATCCAGCTCCTATTCGTTCTGTTGAAGGCTGTTTTAAAATCTATTAAAAGGGGATATGTATGGCTTATTTTCTCTCAGGTGTTTTCAAGATATGGCATTGGAAGATTTAGTGGGTCTAAAACTACACTGATAAGGTCCAATCAGTTTGTTGACGGAGAGTTTTGGCCTTTCACACAATACGCTCAATAGGACCTTATATTGCAATCGCCAGCCTTTCATCCAACCATATTCTGCAAAGAAGCTGAAGCATGCACCTGGTCCGTCCTTCACTACCATGTTCCGGTAGCTTTGCCGGTAAACTGAAGCTGATGCCGATTTTTGTTCACCCTCTTGGGGTCTTTCACCTTCACTGCCATTCACTAGGCTGGAAAAGTATTCTCTCCAGGAAATATGATCTGAACATCAATCATCAGATTACCATCTTGGCTCCAAAATATGACCAGTGGTAATAAAAGTTTGCCTATTGCTGAAAATATATGTATCGAGATATACATATGTATGTATGTGTGACAGTATGTACTCATGGGTTCGAGTCCTGGTCAGGTGAGCATAAAAAAGTTTGAGAAAACCAATTTAAATAATAAATAAAATTACTTTATCCAATTGACCCTTAATAGAATCTGTCAGCCGTTCTAAGATAGCTTAGAATAATCTGAACATAGCTCCACTTGTTTTTTTTAATTAGGGCACCACTAAGTTGAGAAACCTTTTACGTCCCCTGGACTCCATTGAAACGGTTGGGATTGATTTCAATAGCTTTTAAGCAAATCGGGTTTATTATTGTCTTCAACATTTCCTAAACAATCGATATTTCCAAAACCAACGAAGCGATATAGGACTGGCTGTTTCACCAACACTTTAATTCATTTCTCTTTGGGTTCTTTGGTTTTGAAAATTCGGATTGAAGTATAAATTGAGTAATTAATATTATCAGTTTAAAGGTGTAGAATCTTGTACGTTAAACTCACATACCTGTATCAACATATTGATGTGTTTCAGTTATGCGCCTAATGAGTTTACGATTGCAAACTCAAATGCAAATTCGAATGGTTATTAAGCGTTTTTTATGTCCATTTACAGGTCTACTCTGTCAGGATAATAACATTTATTTTTGTATTAAAATTTGCCATTCAGAAATTTTTTTTACTATTTCGTATTCTGGGTTCACTGTAAGTTTTTTATCCGCGAAATAGGAGGTAACAAACAATCTGCTGTTTGATTTTGTGCTGTTAATTTGAGAAAAAATAAAAACCAAAATGTATAAGCATATAAGATGAAGAAACAGGGCAAAATTTGAAGCGCTGTCACTTAGCATTTACGCCTGAACAAACCTATTTGTTTAGAGCTTATAAACGAATTACCACCATATGACAAGGGAGTAGATAGATGTTCATTTTCATATATAATTCTTAAATCAAAATTTTTTTAGACAGAAGACATCCTTGCCGTTTTATATGAGGTTTCTCTCAACAATATTTAGGAATGCGTTTGGAGCAATTGTCTAACTGCTATGAGCCAATCTTCTGTTTTGCGATCACTGCACTATATTTTAATTTGATTGCCAAAGTAAAAGCCGGAAAAATTTGTTTCCCAGCAACAAATGAAATGTTAATATATAAATGAATATTCTTCTATTTACTTTACCAATTGGCTAATATAATTTTACATGGACGAAAAAAGCAGTGCTGCCAAAGTTTTTTCAAACAATGTGCACTGGAATACCAAATTCAATTTCGCGTAACAAAATTTACTTTACCGGTAACAGTGAGAATAGGCATGTTTATGTCAGGATTTTGCATTTAACCATAAAGAAGATTGCATGAATGTAAAACATAGAAATTTGTGGGATATATGTATGCATACATCCATGCAAATGTCGACTAGTATTTCAAATATGCTATAGACAGCTCGTTAATTCAGTCCGAATTTGTCAGAAAGTGTAAAAGAAAAAAATGTTGCCAAAATTCGCATTTATTGTATTTTTATTATAGCCTTTAAGCGAAGTTTCATGTTTGTCCATATTACCAGAGTACTCGTAGTAGTTGCTGATACCGTTATTGCTACGTATAAACTCTTTTAACGACGAAGAAACTACGTTGTTAACCACAGCACACTCAAATAATAAAGAGACACCGAAAGCGAGTACGAACGCGCCTACCAAATTGAAACAGACAAAGAAAAACAAATTTTAGAGGGAAGGAGACGCAGATATTAAATAAAAGCTACTATTACTCTTGTTCTCAGTGAGTTTCAAAAGGATACACTTGCCTGTTAGTTGGGCGTGTGGCTTTTGTTATGCTTACTTAACAGCCCACAAACAAAACACACTGAGGTCGTCATAAAAATCTACTTTCGATGCTTAAATATTTACGATACATTTACAAGGGCAGTTTAAAAAGTTTTTGACTTTATGAATATGTCTGTCATACAATATAAATAAAGTGCTCTAAGCGTTTGGCTTTTTTAAGACTGAAAAACTCCAAGATATGTGTAGGTCGATGATATTGTAATAGACGCTCGTTGGATTTGGGGACATAACATCTACCCGGACCATTATATTGTAGCAGTGAAGACATGCATCCGTCTCAGTGCAGCAAAAAAAAGCTCGTCAACAAACACCAGGGAGGTTCAACTTGAAAAATTTGCAATTACGGTAGCAAAGCAGGTAGTTTTCCATTCAGCTTACACTATGCTTTAAGAGAGGAGTGGACTGTCTACCATATAACATTGGGAGCAACTACAAGGAGAGCGGGTTAGAAGAGGTGCTGGCACCTGAAGAGGGCAGAAAAGAATTATATGACCATAAATTCTTACCAAAATCTTTTCCCTTGCGACTATTTTTTCATTCCAAACATGAGGGCCATCCTCATACAATATGATTTAATAATAACAAGATTCGAAAAGAGGCTGGAGCTAAATGGGAACTGTATTCAGAAATTAAATGTTAAAAATATACTGAAAGCAATATATTTTTTTATTGCAATACCGCTGACTTATCATAAATGTATTCTACTCCCGTTTGCTTCTACTATGAACTATGTAGGCACTTCCGTGGGTATAAGTTTGCTTTTCTTTGAACTTAGAAGTTAAGATAAAATAATTGTATAACGTCTGTTATCACAAATTCAGGTGAATGTGGTTTAAGAAATTTGGATTGACTGACACAATTATATGACATACTTGGCTAATTGTTAACAGGATCACAAACGAGAGGAAATTGTAATTCAAAACGCGCTTTGTACTAGTCCCAAAAACGCTTAGATCTCAAACTCTTTACAATAGAAAACAAACCTCCCATTAAATAGTCATACCTAAAATCCCTGAAGGGCATTGATGAACCGTCTAACCTGATCCTGGTGCCAGCACAACTTTCTGTCATAAATGTCATATGTGATCCTTCTATTTAAATTCTTTTTTGATGCCTTTTTGTCCTAATGCCGCTAGAGTTCCCCTGGCGGAACCAGCATCAATAGCAATAAGAAAAGTGGCTTTGAAATTCAACGCAGAATCGCAGTGAGTCCCCGAGTTTTCTCTAGTATGTATTAAAAACAGATTCTACTCTGGCTGGGCTATCGCCTACCAAATTAACCAAACAGATGAACAGATGGTTTCAGCAGAAGGAAGAAAAAGACTTCCACTCCTCTGGAAATATGACGTGGAGGGGAAACTGGCTGCACTTGTTATATCCAATTGGCGCCAAAGAGCATAAAGAAGAAACGAAGAACATCTTTACTTCAATAGATCCATAGGTATATCTCTATATATATAGTTGTTCACAAAGCTATAGTCACATTTTACAAAACAAGCTTTTTTGATTATTATAAAGTACTGCTTTCTTATCACACGAGTGCACCGTCGACTGCTTTCATCAATATTTTATCATAAAGAGCACCAGCTCGTACGCTGTATCAATTACTTATCAGCTGCTTCGAAAAAGCCTCAATCTATCCACGTTGGTAGAGCATGCAAGGAAAAAATAAATAAATAAAAATAAAGGAAAGTCCGGCAAAATCTCAGAAACAAAAACGCTGTTAAGTGTAAACGAACGTTCGAAATGCCAAAACCTCTTTCTCATGTATTTTGTTTGTGTAATTTGTTGAAATGAAAGGAAGAGCAAGCAATCATATGATGTCATTCCAGCTCAAACTCGAAACAAGATTAGAGCTGTTTTGAGCATATTCAAGACGAATTTATAAAAAGTGAAGTTGCCGCATCATATGCTTGTTTGTTCCACGGCGAGTTTAACAAGGTGGAGTTACTTGGGCAGCGAATTTAACTTTTTTCATTTAATTAATTCGTCTCAGTGTAAAGGCAGTCAAAATATTTGTTTATGTTTTGTATATACATATATAATTGGCGCTTTGTACCCGCTGAAGCGATTTTTCAGCCGAGCTCCTCCTCCAATTTGTGGTTATGCGTCTTGATGTTTTCCAACAAATGGAGGGACCTACAGTTTATCATAACTTTTGGATGTTGGTGACACGGGGATTTGAACCCGAGCCTTTCGAATGTAAGTGCGCAATGCTAACCACTCGGCTACCGCGGCTGTTTATATTTTGACTCTTTTGTTATTTTTAGTTTGAACTTCTAATTGAATTTATGACAAAGGCAAGTCTTTCATATTCTTTGCCATGAAAAAGGTTAAATATAATATATTATTCCAATGTTAACATGGAATAAATATTAATTATAACCAATTATATAAAGTACAACTGTTTCCACAGCGTTACCTAAAATTTAAATGAGTGCTATAATTCTGGTAATCTCTTATGACCATAACAATTGTAATATTTTCATATATCGGCCAATGTATCAAAGTCTAATGGCCATTGCTTACAAATTTTAATTTTTGTTTTTCTTTTTTTCTGACTTTTGTTTTGAATTATTGATACAATTTGAGAAAAGCGAATTGTATGAATTTGCCATGATTTTGGTAATTATTACACTGAAATCAAAAAAAAAAATTGTTTAATATTTAATATTTTGGCCCATACCTATTGTTGAATATTTGTAACTGAAAAAGATTATTTCAACTTATGGATTAACTATAGTCAAGTGCGCAAAATGTCTAATAAGGCACTACGTAAAATGGTTATCCCAGGTATCTGTTAACTGTTAAAATATTTATATATATTATTAATATAAAGAGTTATTTTGTCAATTAAAGATCGTCGAATAAATTGATACTGGAAGGATATATCAAATGCAATTTGGATGTACGTGTATGCAGCAGGGCCACGGGCATATAACCACTTATACGAATTTAGTAAAGGTTCCCCACCTTTTCACGTTACAACGTTGGTTCCGTGAAACATGCTCGTTTTAAAGAGAGATTTTTGAAGTATCATAACATTTTTAATTAACGTAATGCCGTGGTATGAATTTTTTTTCAATATGGACAATGATAGTGTACCACAAAATAGTTGTGGAAAAAAGCAATTCATCAATATAATACAGATGCGGATCAAAGCTATTTAGGCTATTAAATTGTCTTATAAGCCGCCAAAATATGTCACCAATTACCTCTGTAAGGTATCATAAGCGAAGCATCAGAAATTGTTAGACTACTGCAACTGTAGAGAGCTTAATAACAAATAAAAAACAGCCTGAAATATGTTTGATGAAAGTTTTTAATCGTCAGATATTTGTTTCCTTAATAATTACATGAACTCTTTGCTTAATGTTTTATTGACCTGTCTAAGAGCAATTTGTATCACTCATATTCTGGCTTATCATTAATTTGAACAGTTATAAATTTCAAATAAAAAATCGGATTGCAATTCTTAATATAAAATCCAGCTTCTACGGCTTCGCTCATTCCGCAACTCCTCGAAGGGAAGTAGCCTAAAGTTATGCTATAATGTCTTATACTTTTTAAAAAGCGTAAAATTTTAGAGTAAATTTTTTAAAATAAAATTCACATAACTTAAAAAAAATATAGATTAATATAAAAATTTTATTTAGTATTGCATATCTTTAGGAGTAAGAGATACAACATATTTGTAGTAATATGAGTATTGAAACATTTACATATACATTTATAATTCCTTTATTCCATTCATTTGTTTATCGCAAAAATTAAAAAAAAAGTAAATAGTCACGGTAACGTAAGAAGCCAGCTGGAATGTATTTTCATATAAGAAATCGGTGAAATCAACTACACGAGTAAAGGTAAATGGCTCGTAGAAAGAAGAATATATATTAGATTTTTGATTCAAAATAGATACTTTCGATTTAATGGAAAATTTTTTAGAAATTAGTCATTTAAATTTCCCAGATTAGCCCTCGGATGTATAGGGTTATCCATTTCCTAGTGTCAAAGTACAGGGCCGTATTTTGACATGGTCAAACCAAAAACTCGGGGGATACATATGTAATTAAAAAAATTTTTCGCATTTGGAGCTCCAAGAATCCCTAAATAAATGAAGGAAGGCCACTATACCAAAAAAAAACTTACTGTCTGGTGCTCTCTTTGGCCCGAAGGTTTGATTGGTCTTTACTTTTTTCAAAACTGCAAACGGCGAGATAACCGCCTTCAACAAGAAGGTCCGTCATGCCACACACCACTAGAGAATATCGCTTTATTGCGAGAAAAATTTCTCCCGTCTTGGCGATGCCAATTGGGCACCGAGATAGCGCGATTAAGTGGCTACTGGAAATGTTGTTTTTATGGGATAAGCCTTTAATTCTTGAGTTATTGAAAACCTATAGTCGTCAAGTTATGGCTGAGATACCACTCTATGTAATGCCAATTCGTGGGGTTTTTTTTTCGAAAATTAAGACTTTATTGTGAAAAAATTGTCTTGATCAACTCCTAATATTTTTGCAAGTTCTTCTTGCGTCTGGTATGCATCTGCGTTGAGCAATGTCCCCAATTCTTCGTCTTGAAATTTTTTTGCCTGTCCGTCGTCTAAGTCGAAATTGCCACTTTTAAGCCGTGCAAACCCCTTTTGGCACATTCGTTCGGATAAAGCAAGGTCACCATATACATCCAGTAAAATATGATGGCTTTCGGTAGCACTTTTCTTCATGTTAAAGTAATGAAGAAGAACTCCCCGCAAAAAAACTTTATCTGGTACAAAATTCGACATTTTCAAATAAATGAAACAAATTGTTGTTTGAAATGAATATAGCCACAGATGAACACGACTCGAAATAATATTAGAAGAGCCCTCTCTTTGAAAACCCCATGAATTAATGCAGACACCCAATAAAAGAACTTTTATGGAAAATTCTTTTAAATGCCTTTTAATTACGTTTATTTATAATATATTATAATATTTTTTCAAGTCAGCCAACAATTAAAACAGGTAGGAACATTTTTCATTTTTAAAAAACTCCAGATTTGATTCGATCCTTTTCCAACAGCAACTAGTACTCACACACTCGTCTTTGCTCATTGCATCGATTCGAGCTGTTGAAACTTTTTTAAAACGTTTTGAGCAAAAATTTAGACCTTTTACTCAAGACTTCTCTTTATAATTTTAAATTTATTTCTGCAAAGTGGAAACTCATTGAAATACTAAAACAATTTAGCAAACTAAATTCAAAATTTTAAATCTCCAAACAAACATTTAAGCAGTTGAACAAGGAACGAGTATCGATCAGAGTTAACAAACATCATCAGTGAAAAGATTTTGCGAAGAATTTTCAATAGTAATCGAAAACTTGTAAATTACACAAATTGAAGTGATAGCCAAGAGTAAAATACCTGAAGTAGGCCCAAATGTAAACCATAGCGTATGCGAATTATCACTTGCCGTAAGGAAATGAGCCAATGTCGAAAAATACAAAATACGCACTGAGAGCTATGGAATACATGTGTGAGTGATAAGAACTGAAAAGGTGAATATAAAAATTTTGCCAACATATGCAACAACAATAACAAAAATTTGCAAAAATTGCAGGCACAAGCAATTCAATAGCTAGGTACATCAAAGCGAAGCCTCAACGCAGCTGTAGCAGAAACAGCAATATTTCCTTTCCTTAGACCAATAAAACCAGTCGATGAATGAAAACGAAATTGAAAGAGCACAAAATGAACTCCCATACCTACCCTGCAGGAAGCAGGTAGACTTGTATGCAAAAAGTCTAGTTAAATACTAGTATTTTGAAGATGAAATGGAATCAGCGCGCTAGTAGCAGGAATAATATAATTTCCGCCACCGTAAGTTGTTGTTATATTTTGCACGGCAGTTAATGCAAAAATATAAACCAGTTGGATTATATTTAGTTAACACTTTTAATACTTTTTCCTGCTGGGTACAGCTACATACCTATGAGTACATTTTTCTTCCATCGACATTTTGAGATTTTCAGTTTCACGTAATGGTAGCTCAACAGCAACAGTAATATCTCTGTGTATTGGTTTACTGCAATATGAATTTTCTGAAGAGAATTTATTACACTTTGACAAAGATTTCTTGGAAAAATTGGTTCCTATTGTTGGTTTTCACTTTCTAATTGTAAATTCTTAGCAATCATATCCAGATGAGTTGTTGATTTTTGCGGTAAGAGAGTAAAATTTTGGAACGCAATTCAAACATATGAAAATATTTTCTTATACTCCTAATTTGTACGTACGAGTTGTTTTCATTTGCTGCCCAAAATAATCATTTATTCACATACATACATTCATGTTATCCGCTACAAAATAGTCCCCTTTTAGAAATTATGGTCTTGCGCAAGCGCTTCTCACAATACCCGAAACACTTCTCAGCCTTCACAGTTCTTACAGCGATGTTTTTATGATTGTTTTTAAAGTTCTGTCAATTTTTGGATATAGGAAAAAGGAGCCATGTCTGGCGAATATGGAGGTTGGCGCATAGTGTTGTTTTTGGTCACAACTTCACAAAAAAAAAAGATAGATTCGCTTCACGAAATCGGTGTCGGGCTTGTACATATGTTTTACCATACTCCTTATTGATCGGTTTGACCGGTGGTTGGATTTCAAGATGTACTATGCCTTAAAAATCGAAAAACACAGTGAGCAAAGCCTTCCTGTTTCGCAATTGGCATTTATAGATAATGTAAAAAAAAACGAGATTCGAGTTTACAAAGCGCTTGAAAAGCTGACTGACATATGTATATACCTACATAGCTAATGCTCGAAAATACTATGAAAAGAAGCGGTGATTTGCAGGTGGTTTCAAAACCGGATACCTCAAAGATTATCTGCTGATCGATGCAGAGCAATTTGCTTGAGTGTTGCCTAAGTTATAACGATAAGTTTGCAATAGACAATTTCGAACCTTTGTCCTATATAGGGCGGTGAGACTTAATGGCACACCGGCTGAACTATTCAAATACCGCGGCAAAAGACCTTAATATCGTATGAATGATATTAGCGAACGTATCGTATGAGGGACCAAGATCCAACGTCAATTAACTAATCTGAACTGTCTGGACTTAGACTTGTGTTTAACTTGCCTTTTTTTTTGGATGCCAATCGGCCCGAGATCATTAAAAGAAAATGAGTTAGTTTGTGCACAAGCACCAATTAATATGTTTTATTTTCTTTAATGGTTTTTCACCATTTCTGACTATATAAATATTTATATATACAACACTTCAAATTTGTGTTAATAAAATTTATTTTTTTTTCTTTTTCTTTTCACAATTGCACCTGATGAGTTTATGTATTTTTTTCTTATAATTTTACACTTTTAACTTTTAGAGTAGAGATGCCGCGATAAAATATGCCGTGCGCACGCGTAGGTAGTTAGATAACAAGTGATTTTTACATACCCTTCTTCGTTAGCTCGAACTACCGCGGCTAAACGATAGTTCGGCTAACGGAGTAGGGTATACACGGAAAGAAGGATAACCGCGTGAAAGGAGACATGGGAAAATAGGATACCGGAAGTTGGCGCGCACGGCATTTACAATTGTGTTTTATGTTGCGCGCTTAAACATCCTGCCCGCCCTGCAGCGATGTGCTGGCTAGCGCGTTCTGCAGCTTTTGGAGGGCGCGAATTGCTTCGCCTATAGCGCCCTTGGTGGTCCGATTTCGGAAAGCTTTGGTTTGCAGTCCGGTGGTCGTGCGCTTGATTGACCGCAACTTTTCACCGCTGCTCTTCTTTGTGTCCCGCTGGTTGGTGGCACGCTGCTGCGTGGCACGTTGTTGGATGGCACGTTGCTGCGTGGATTTTTGACGCGTTGTGGCCCGCTGTGATGTTGCGTGCTGCTTTGCAGCACCCTGTTGCGTCGCGTGCTGTTTTGTGGCACGTTGCGGTGTTGCGCGCTGCTGGGATACGCGCTGCTGTGTTGCGCGCTGCTGGGTTGCGCGCTGCTGGGTTACGCGCTTTTGTTGCCGCTTCTTTTTGTTGGTTGCGGCGGGTGCTGGTGTTGGCTCGCTATGTTGCGGCTCTGATGGGTGCAGCATAGAGTGATGCGCCTTTTTGGATCGTCTGCACTTTCCTCGGGAGTCACACTCTTCCGTGACGTGGGTAAGCGCCAAGCAGTTGCTGCAATATCCTTGCGCGTTGGCCACCGCGATGCGCTGAGGAGGCCGCATTGCTCGGAAAGCTACGCAATTGCGCAAGGCGTGGTACCGGTGACACAGCCGACACTGCAGGCAGTTTCCGGTGTCTGCCGTCGGCGCGAGGGGCACTGCACTGCGCGTTGCCATTGGTGTCCTTCGTCTGGAAATGGAAAGAAACGGAACAATCGGTAGATTTTTATATGTCGTAAACAATTGTATTAAGAGGGGAATTTCTCTTTATAGCTGTGCTTCGAGCGAAGGTTGCTCATTTGGAATGAAGCACAGTTTTACTAAGGGCCGCGTGATAATCCCGTTTTGCGTGCGGAGGTCCACGACACGGATGTGATTATCAGGCCCACGATGAACGTTTTGGATTCGTCCGAAACGCCACTCGGTCGGCGGTAGACCGTCGTCTCGGATTACGGCGCAGTCGCCAACTTGAGGCTCCTTCTGTGGAAATTTCCACTTGTACCCCTTTTGGAGATCTTTGAGGTACTCCTCTTTCCAGCGGCGACTGAATTGATGGTGAAGTGCTTTGACTTTCTCCCATCGGTTAATTAACGAGAGGGTCTCCGCATTTGGCTCGGGAATGGCTAATAGCGGAGCGCCTCGAATGAAATGACCCGGAGTTAATGCTGTGAAGTCAGCTGGGTCCTGAGACAAGGCCGAAAGTGGCCGAGAGTTGAGTACAGCCTCAATTCGAACTAAGAGTGTCGTGAACTCTTCAAATGTAAATTTATGGGATGCAGCGGTTTTCTTGAAATGAATTTTAAAACTCTTTACTGCGGATTCCCATAGGCCGCCCATATGTGGGGCGCTGGGTGGTATATATTGCCAATTGATGCCTTGGGGAGCATACTTCTGGGTGATGTCGGCTGAACATTCGTTAAGGAATTTAACGAATTCGCGTTCAGTTGCTCTCTGTGCTCCGATGAACGTTTTTCCATTATCGCTCATCATTGTGGCGGGATATCCTCGCCTGCCCACGAATCGGGCGAATACTGCTCTAAATGCCTCAGTGGTAAGATCAGAGCATAACGCAAGATGTACTGCCTTCGTCGCGAAACAAACGAATACGGCAACGTACCCTTTGATGAGTGTAGTGGATCTTAAAACTGAGGCCTTTATTAAAAACGGTCCTGCGAAGTCCACTCCAGTTACAGAAAATGGTAGGGACATTGTGCACCGCTCAGGGGGTAGAGCGGCCATTAGCTGGGAGCGCGTTTGTTGCTTGTATAGAGTGCAAGCTTTGCATTGAAAAATGCACCTTTTTATTAAAGGCTTTAGCTTCGGTATGAAGTATTCTTGTCTGACCATTTGAAGCATGAGGCGCGTTTCTGCATGGAGAAGCAGTGCGTGTAAGAAATTCAAATGTAATTGACAGAATCTTGAAGCATTTGGGATGATGATTGGGTGCCGCTCATTATAGCTGAGTGTGGCATGCGCTAGTCTGCCATTGACGCGGAGAAGTCCGTTTTTATCCAGAAATGGATTCAGGTTGAGAAGTGAACTTTTTTGTCATTTGGCTTTTTGTTTTGTAACGCATCTTTTTCGCCAGGAAAATAGCGGGATTGCGATACTTCGATTAGACGCTGTTTTGAGAATTGGCATTCAGCATGAGTCAGATGTGGCATGGTAGTTGTTGGTTGCATTCTTGATTTATTCCGGACATTATTCACGAAACGGAACATGTACGCAGTCACGCGAATTGCTCGAGGGAGTGAAGAGAGTCGATCAAGAAAATCGAGTTCTTGTTTGAGTGCATAAAAAGCCTCAATTTTCCGCTTTTCTGGCGGAGAGGTGCTGCGTGCCTTTGAATTAGGCCAAGAGTCGATGTGGTGTATGAGCCACTTTGGTCCGTGCCACCAGAGAGAATTGGTAACTAAGTCTTGGGGTTTGCAACCACGTGTGCCGAGATCAGCGGGGTTATCTCCGCTTGCTACATGACGCCATACTCCGCTTGGGACATATTCCCGGATTTGGGAGGTGCGATTAGATAAGTATGTGTTCCATGTGCACGGTGGTTTCTCGAGCCATGCCAGTACTATTTCAGAGTCTGACCATAAAAATGTGTTGCACGCTTCTAGGCCTAGTTGGTTTTGGACGGTTGCAGTCAGTTTTGCCAACAGTACTGCTCCGCACAGCTCTAAGCGAGGAAGACTTATTGTTTTCAAAGGTGCAACTTTGCTTTTTGCAACCAGTAGGGTGGATGTTGCATGAGTATTCGCTTCTGTGCGTACATATATGGTTGCACAGAAGGCTTTTTCCGAGGCGTCGCAGAACCCATGGATTTGGGTATTCTGCCCCGGAGTAAAATTAAGCCATCGAGGAATTTCGATGTCGGAAATGGCTGGCAAGTTTTGAGTAAACTGTTGCCATTTTACCATTGAAGTGGGTTTTGCGCATTCATCCCAATCAATACCATCGAGCCAAAGTTCTTGAAGTAGAATCTTTGCCCGTATCATAACTGGCGATAGCCATCCTGCCGGGTCAAAAAGTTTTGCGACCAACGACACAATTTGCCGTTTTGTTGCAGCTGTAGTTGCTGAAACTGGCAGGATGGTGTATGAAAACCTGTCCGTTAATGCGTCCCATCGGATACCGAGAGTTTTGGTTGTGGAAGCATCTTCGAATTTCAAGAAATTGGAGTCGAGAAGGTCTTCTCTCGGGAATGTCTCCAATATGGCCGGGTTATTGGCCGTTAATTTCTTTAGAATAAAGCCGGCTGAATTTAGCGCTTTGATCACTTGGAATAGTGAATCGGTGGCATCGTCAATATCATGACTTCCGGACAGGACATCATCAACATACGTTTGGGTTTTGAGTATTGGTGTGGCCAGTGGAAACTTCGCTTTTGTATCTTCTGCCAATTGATGCAGAGTACGGATAGCGAGATATGGCGCACAATTAACCCCGAATGTTATAATCAGAGATGGGAGAATCCTCTGACTCACGAAACAAAATTCGCTGATAATCTTTATCGTCCTTGACCAGTCGCTCTTTTAAAGGTCTTTGAACTTACATTTACTGTAGAATAAGTAGGTCAAGAAGGCAATGACCTTAGAGCCTGCAATAGGAAAATTGCTAAGAGCCGTAAGTAGGCAAATTAAAAGAACTGCAATTAGATGTATGTATATAGTTATGTTTGTACGGAATATGCATACATATGTACTGTATATGAAAATCAGATTTGATTTACCGGAATTAAATAAATTTATTAGCGGCAAGAAAAACCGATTTCCGCTGGAATTAGCGGATTAAATTTTCTAATTTAATGTTTTTGGCGGGAAGAAGATCCGTCTAAAAAAAAACCTAATTGCAGTTAAAAAAAAATGGAAACAGGCCATATGTTTGGTGTCTTTTTAAAGAAAATTAAAAAGTTTGCCCACTTACTACTTATTGGCATTTACTTTTTTTTTTTTTTGGCTTTGTATGTATGCCGCTTCTTGTATGGGAGGGGGCCTCTGAAGGATTTTCTGTGGTGCTGATGTGGTTTCCGTATCCTCCTGGCTTGCTGTTGATTGATGTTAATGTTGTGGCCAACACTCTTTTGGCCGGCAATTTTTCGTTTATTTATGTGTGTGTACGTATTTGTGTGAAATTAAAAATCGTTTTTTTTTTTTTTTTTTTGATTTATGTTGGTTCACTTTATATGTATATGTGTGGTTTTTTTTTTTCCAAACCTCTTTTTTTTCAAAAACTTTTTCTGTTTGTGTTTTTCAAAACTTTTTTTTTGTTTTTTCCAAACCTTCTTTTTTTTCAAAAACTTTTTCTGTTTGTGTTTTTCCAACACTTTTTTTTTTTTTTTTGTTTTTTCAAAAACTTCTTTTTTTTGGAAAACCTTTTCTTTGTTTGTTTGCTTGTGTTGTATTGCCACACAACTTTGGTTTTTTTTTTTTTTCAAATTTAAAAAACAAAAAAAAAATTTTTTTTTTTTCAATTATTGCATATTTGTATGTATGTGTTTGTTTGTACACTTTCTGTTTTTTTTTGTTTTTCAAATTATATTTGCATGTACATATATGTTTGTCATTTTAACTTTGTTAATTTTTTTTTTTGTATTAAAGCGAACGCACGGGGGAGCGACGGTTGTGGACTGTAGGTATTTTTTTTTTTTTTATGTATATAGGGCTGGTCAAGTTTGGCCTCGAAGGACCATGTTTAACTTGCCTTTTTTTTGGATGCCAATCGGCCCGAGATCATTAAAAGAAAATGAGTTAGTTTGTGCACAAACACCAATTAATATGTTTTATTTTCTTTAATGGTTTTTCACCATTTCTGACTATATAAATATTTATATATACAACACTTCAAATTTGTGTTAATAAAATTTATTTTTTTTTCTTTTTCTTTTCACAATTGCACCTGATGAGTTTATGTATTTTTTTCTTATAATTTTACACTTTTAACTTTTAGAGTAGAGATGCCGCGATAAAATATGCCGTGCGCACGCGTAGGTAGTTAGATAACAAGTGATTTTTACATACCCTTCTTCGTTAGCTCGAACTACCGCGGCTAAACGATAGTTCGGCTAACGGAGTAGGGTATACACGGAAAGAAGGATAACCGCGTGAAAGGAGACATGGGAAAATAGGATACCGGAAGTTGGCGCGCACGGCATTTACAATTGTGTTTTATGTTGCGCGCTTAAACAACTTGGGAATAACAAAAATCTCTGCGAGTAGTAACATAGTGATTAGCAGTGCCGGCTACCATGCAGAGGGCAAATCCAACACAAAATGTTTCTAATTGCGTTCGATCCTTGCAGGGAATGTCAAAAGCTCCAAGACGATTTCATAAAAATCCATCAGGCGCTCAGAAGCTCTCTCCGTACGCGCCAGCCGAGAGGTGGCAAAGGAAATTTATCTGTTCAACATGGTATGTATACGCAATAAAGGTATTAAAATATCATAGAGCAGTACATGAAAAAATATGATGGTCTCTTTACAGTAATCGGGAATTTTCACTTCATCCTCCCCCTTTTACACCGACCCCACACTCAATTTTTATTTCACACAGATATATAACACACACTGCAAACTACCACATCTCTGCAATGGTATGCTAACAGGAAACTCTTTTCCAGAAATCGGATAGCTTGCTAAAAGCAGGCTCGATTCGTTGCTATGCCTGTGGTGACAGAAGGTGGGTGGATGGTCTGGCGAATGGTTGACAGAATAGCATACATTGGGCATTTTCGGTACATCCTTTCCTTTTTTATTGCTGCTATTCATGTTTGTCGCTTTCGCTGTGTTTTTTTTTTTTTGTTTCCTGTTTTCACATTTTGTTTTGTTTCTGTGCCGTTTTCATGGTCCATACGACTGTAGTTGACCAGCCAAAAATTCAAATTACCAACGAGAAACAAGAGTTTGCCTGCCATGACGTGTTTGGTCGTTCGGTTGGTCGCCTCGGTATATGCAAAAATGCAATTAGATTCTACGCTGTTTATGTTTTCTTACGAAGAGTGTATGTGTGCTTTTGCATTTGTGTTGCTTCTAACAGTATTGCTGTTGGGTGTGTTTGTTTTTGATTTCAAATTGTATGAATGAAAAACTGAAAAAAATGTTGCTGCTTTTGCTATGTAACCACATATGTCTGTAGTTGATGCTACGTGGTTGGTGAGTGTACATACTTACGCGTGCATTGGGGATACATAGAAGACAGTTTCGTTTCACTAACCTATTTCACACAAGCCCCTTCGCTTTATATGTATATGTATGTATGCATATCTTTTTGGGACCGTTGACTTCAAACCAGTTATCGGTTTTGGATAAACACAATGAAATAGCGGTTGAAACGCTTAAAAGGAAACATTAATATTGATGGGCACTTGTTGCAGTTACATGCCAATATCTTTCGAAATTTCAAAGTTAACTGATTTCAGTATAAAAATAATAAACATTTTGATTTTATCACCATCAGAAGTAGGATCTCTAATCGGCAGCTGTTGTTTCCTATTTATTGGAGTTGGTTCCTTCGGGTGTAAACTCATAGAAAACCACTTGCTGCAAAACTGATGGCCACTCACACCCGTATATTCAGCAATATGTTGAAAATGTTCCTTTCTATGTGGATTGTTGCTAGATGTTCATCCACCGAGGTGAATGTCAGTATTTGGCGACCGAATCTCTCTCCCACTAAAAGTTAAATAACGAATTTGTGCTGATTTATATGACTGCATAGTAGATTTCACAAGGACTTCTCTTCTTTCGTCCCTGTGCCTTCTGTCGCCCTCTTTGGATGGAGGTGATGTGAGCCTTGAATTTTACTTAGACATCAACCTTCCCAATTAAAATGCCAGACAGTCCAAATGCTTGAGCTCGAATCGGGGCCCTTAAAACGTTTGCTGAAGCTTATTTTTTTGATTTTGCTTTGAGGTATATGTTTTTTGGCTACAAGAGGACACTTGATATAAGGCCGAATATCGTGAACAGTTTGAACGATATATAAAAGAATGACGCCCAACGAAGAAATAATAGGCGATATCGAAAACAGCGGTTGTGACCAAGTTCGCCGCGCTAACAGCTTATTTTCTACAGCATCAAATTGAAGAAATCGCACGATAGAGCCACTCTCTTTTAAACCTCGTTTGCTTACGAAAGGCTTCTGTCTGCGCTTTGGTGTTGTTAACCCTCTCATGCCCGATGTTGAGTATATGCAACATTGTGTTTATGAGCGTCTAAGAACCGCTATTTTAAATTTTTTTTTTACCTTTCGCAAGTGTAGCGGCCGTTGCAAGTGCACTACCAAGGAACGTATTCGAAAGAATGAAACAGTTTTTCCACTTGAACAATAATAGTAAACAGCCTCAGAAGGGAACACCTGAGTACGATAAGTTGTACAAAGTTCGGCGTTTGTTGGACTTCATAAAAAAAAATTCAATGAAATTTCACAGGAAGAATACCAAAGCATTGATGAGCAAATGCTTGCATATAAAGGTATCTTATTATATATGAACATATGAAATATATTTTTGAATAATACAACAATACATTCTTTTCTTAGGTCAACATAATTTGAAACAATATCTCCCAATGAAGCCCCACAAGTGGGGGAAGACCGTCATGTAACATACATACCTTCAGATAGAGGCATGCCTATGCATTTCTCCCACCAGCATATGTGTACATTCTATATTGTATATTGCCGTAAAAAAGGTTTGTTCTCGTTGGATCCCGCACAATTTGACATAAATATAAAATAAACCATTTTCGTTTATAAATATTCGTATTTTCATTATTAGGCCAGAAATATATATAGCAGCCCTCGTATCTGGGATGATTTATGATTTTATTCTTTACATCGGAGAAGGAACGTGCTAGTCTTATGACTTGGGATAGTATACCGGGTCCCATACCACACATTTTCTACAAATTTTCTTTTTGTTTAGTAGGTGCTACGAATTTCATTTTGTATTTTTCTAGCATCAAAACAACTATTTTTGCTTCTCTCAACAATTAAGTTTTAAAATACTTTAATTATTAAATTTCAGCTGTTTGTTTGAGCTCTGGTACGCAGACCCATGAGTAGAGTGATGCGGGCGTTGTGTCATGCTATAGCACTCTGCCCCCGCCTTTATCAACAACATCGCCGCCAACCAACACCAACGTGCGGCATCCAATCCAGCGAGTATTATAGCAAAACGGCACTACACCCATCACTATTAATCACTCCCTAGTGCACCGCCCGTTCGGATCTTCTGAGCCGAGCCGGATACAACATTATCCGCAAGAACCGCTAGCGAGACCGTGGCGGGGGCTTAGCGTTCATCTTGCACAATACCGTGCAGAATCGTCCCGCCAATGGCGTCGTCGACCGCTGGGATACTACCCTAGAATGTCAGAGCATAGCTTTCCGGTCAGGCGATGTTGAGCTCGAAATAATCTTTTTCTGTTACAAGTAGCACAGTTGGATATAGCCCTGATATAGGTGCACTACTCAGGGGCGAAATCCGCTTTAACGCGCATTACGATCTCTGCTATTCCTGCCTGTCAAATGACCGTGGAGGAATGGAGCTGGCGAAACAGGTAACTGACCCGGAATTACCGAGAACGTCTTCAGTGCTCTCCCACTCCATCATACGTCACATCCGGTGAATGTTTATTCAGGCGGATGTAGCATCAAGGTGAGAATCCATTCGCAATGCTGGTCCCGGAAATTACCTAATCGGGGATCTCAACCAGGAGATTCGGCGAGTAGTAAACAGTCATAGGCGGAAAAATTGGGAGAAGCACTTAAGATCCTGCAATCTCTCTTCTGGGTAACCAAGCTGTGGGCTACAGTCAAGTCATTATCTAACCCGACGAGACGCGATGGCCGAGTGGAAATTTCATTCGGTGACCGCGCCTCGTCGGACACGAAGAGATGCGTGAGCTATTTTAGCCGACTTCTTACACTGCATCCTCCGTTCGTACTTTGAATCGACGAGTAGCCGACCGCCCTTAACTTTATATGGACCAATTTTTGTTTAAGTTTAAGTCCTGGCCCATACTGAGTACGCTTACCTAGCTGCAACTGAGTCACCAACATTATACTCGGTCTCTGGCTTGCGATTTTTATTAAAGTTGCGCACGTTTTCCTTTTGTATCCGGCCAATGTTATTTTTCGCATCTTCCCGTACTTTATCGCGTTCTTCATCAAGCTCCTTTATAACTGACTCCTGCAATAATTGTCGAATGTCATAATGCGCATATCAACACCAGTCAGTAATCGGAACGGAGAATAACATGTACTTCGTGCTGGTGTAGAATTAATCACTTGCTGAACTCGAAGAGTGTTTATACCATTGCATTGATATTACAACTTTATGGACTCTTTCGACTTGACCATTGTCTCGAGGGACTCCTGTCGTTATGACCAGGTGCTGAATATTTTCCTCGCTTCCAGTACTCTTTGTTGGATACAGCCATACAAACTTGGAAAATCCGTCGACGACAACTAATATGTAGTTATATAATTTATTATTTATTATATAATTTATACTACTACTTTTAGCAAAATCTTTATGGAGGACACCATGTTTGATGAAATAGTCATGATAATTTTCTCGTTCTAAAACCTTCCATATTGCTGCCAACTTTTCGTCTTTAAGTTGCTCTTCTTTTATTATATGACGTAGGCTATCGGACATCATTAAACAGTGTATGCGACTCAATGCGTCCACATGTCTCTCTGACTTCCTGAACGGTGTTCAATCTCATACTGGTAGTCTTGCAGGTACATAGCCCAACGTGATACTCGCAAAGGAACGTCTTCCTTTTTCATCGTCAGCGCAAACGCATTGCAATCCGTTATTATTTTAAATTTAACTCCCATAACTTATACTCTCCATTTCTTTAATGCCTCTATGATTGCAAGAACTTCCAGTTCGTACGAATGGTATCTCTGCTCCAGAGCTGTTGTCTTTCTACTCATATACTCAATTGGATGCAGCAATCTATCTTCTGAATCTCTTTGCATCAACATTCCGCCATATCCAAACATGGATGCATCAGTGTGAATTTCTGTCTGTAACGCTGGATCGAAAATTCTAAGTAAAGGCTGATTTGTTAAAGCAATCTTTTTTTGTTGAAATGCTGCCATCTGCTCATCCCCAATGTGAAAATCTACATTCTGCCCCATTAGATCCGTCAACGGCTTAGCGACCAAAGAGTATCTCGGAACAAAACGTCGGAAATATGATGTGAGACTCAAAAAATGTTGCAATATTCTTTTATTGGTAGGTATGGGAAAATCGTTTGCTGTCTGAGTCTTCTCCTGCGACAGTGTTAGAGTCGACTCCTCCACAATGTAACCTAAAAAAACATTTTAACCGCAATCCGTACGACTCTGCTATTGCCAAAACGTCCACGTCCACTCTCTTGGAGGGAATAATGATATCGTCCATATAAACGATTATGGTACCACTTCGAATAAGCTCACTGAAAACGGCATAAATGTATCTCGTAAATACAGCTGGAGAATTGCAAAGATCAAACGGAGCATACAAAAATTGAAATTGTCCATGGTGCGTTACGAAAGCTGTATACTTGCGCGATCCAGTCGCTGATTGTAACTCTTGCAAAATATTGTCAATCAAGGGCATCGGAAAATTGTCGCGGATTATCTTTTCATTCAGTTTTCGATAGTCACAGCATAATCTCTTATTATCATCTTTTTTCGATACTAATACTATCGGTGATGCATACTCGGATGTGTTAACCTGTATAATGTTATCGGCTAACCACTCCTCAACTTTTTTTTCAACTATAATGTGGTCTGCATATGACAACCTAAGGGGTCTTTGATATACTGGAATTTCGTCCTTTACAATAATTTTCATTTCAATTGGCGATGTTTTCCTGTTCTCGGTACTATAACTTGTAATCATCTTGAGTACACCTTCTTTCACTTCTGGAGGTAAATGATTAATTTCAACTTGCAAGTCTTCGCGTTCACTTTTCATTGAATTTTATATTGGTCCAAATTCTTTCTGTAGTTCACCAATAATTGATAATTGCTCTCTTTTCTATACTCTGTTTTACTGTCTCCTGTTTGTATTCGACAATTGTCTTCGGTGTAAATGTAACGCCTTCGTTATTAATAACGACATTCACTTGCCTCACAACGTCTTTGCCCAAAATTGCATCATACAAAATATCACACTCTTTTGCGTCGTCAAACTCGATATCAACTTCGGTACCATCTAAGTCTATGCGTGCGGTGAAACATCCAATTGTTTTAATCATTTTGTTGCCAATACCATATAATGTTCGAATCGTCGGGTTTAAATCAACGTAGCCTATGTTAGTTAGGGTGTCATATCTGATATCGCTAATATCACTACCCGTATCTAACAGTGCTGAAAACGTGTACCCGTTGATTTATATATCTCGAAATAGACATTTATCCTACGATACTGATTTAGTTTCCAACTCCTCTTCATCGCCCACCACAACATGCATTTTCCTATTTTCGGCCTTGAATTCCGTTCGTGGTATCGCTTACCTACACTCATTTGCCCTATGATCACCTTGACCACACTTAAGGGGTTAGGGGTAGTCAGAGGCACGAAAAAATGAGAATTTTCAGTATTTTTTGTTTGCTATTAAATAATTTTATTTTACAAAAGTAGTGATATGGTATTATTAAACAATGTTTTGACTTGAAGTCACGAAAATTTCAAAAAAAAAATAATTTATTTCCGAAGTTACAGCTGTCTGTGTTAACCCAGTTCCAAAAAAAGGTCCTTGCGGTGACAATCATAAGTCCTTGGAGATTCATCTGAAATCAATCGGATAAAAAAAATTAGTTTTATAAATAAATAATCCTGGGCCTGATCAAAGGATTTTTTTTCAAAAATTAACAAAATGGCGGCCTCAGGAAATTTTTGTCACTTGCCAGAAAAACTATGCGTACACAATCAACGTGTAACTTTGAAGGAAAAAAAATATTAAAGATATCGACTTGGTTTATTTTTATGTTATAAACCCATTTATTACTATTAATATTCATAAGTTTTTTTAGTCTTAAATATATAACTTATACCAATAAAAATAAAAAATAAAAATTCATATGATTTAGCACAAGAAAAAGTATGCGTACAAACTAAAAAACAATTAAAAAAGGCACTTATTGATAAAAGTAACAAAATTTAATAAGAAGTTGGATACCCTTTCCTTTTTATTGTTTCTGTCAAATGTTTTGGCATCGATTGGACTAATTTTTGGGTTACGTCCGGCGAGATGTTATTCCATTCCTCCATAATCACTTCCTTCAACATATTTTTCGAAGTAATTGTCTGTAGACGAATCCTGTGCCCGAGGAAATCCCATAGATGTTCTATGGAGTTCAAGTATGGCGATTGTGGTGGCGAATGTAACTGGTTTTTCAGATTATAGAGCAACCAAAGCTTCACAGTACGTGCAGTGTGCTTTGGATAATTATCCTGCTGTAACCAAAAGTCAGCAGCCAACCCCAATTTTTCCCTGCTTTCCTGCAAATTGTCTTTTAAGACTTGTAAATAAGCCTTGTGGTCCATAATGGAATCAATAAAAACTAGATTGCCAACTCCATTTGCCGCCATACAGCCCCACACTATCACTCCGCCACCACCGTGCTTAACAGTTGGAGTAAGGTTTTGCACATCGAAGGCTGTACCGCTTTTACGCCACACTAGTTTTCGCCCTTTTATGCCAAAAATGCAGGATTTGCCCTCGTCACTAAATAAAACATTATTCCAGAAAGCTGCAGGCTCCTGGACAAACTTTTTGGCGAAAGCTAAGCGCTTCTCTTTGTTGACTGGCGATATGAGGGGTTTCTTCCGTGCAGTACGGGCATGTAGGTGGCTATTTTTTAAAATTTTGCGAATGGTATCATCATGTAAAAGCGTCAAACTCTACTCAAAAAGAGGATGATAAAATTCTTTCACACTTCTCCAGCAGTAGAGAAAGAACATTGCTTCCCACAGCAATCATCCCGATTCTCCATAAAGGAGAAATAACTCAAATAAGAGCACTCATAGACCAAGGGTCTCAAAAAACCTCCATAATCTCTCGTGTACAAAAAGTACTAGGACTTCCCACAACAAAAACTCATTACGAGATTCTAGGAATGGGAGGACACACGGTACAAAATTCAAATAAAATTTGTTCATTAACAATATGCTCCAACGATAGCAAAATCAAAATCGCAACTCAAGCGATTATACTCCCACAGCTAACCAAATTTTTGCCGTCATTGAATGTCACATATCTTGATATCAAACGATATGCCTCTCTACCTTTAGAAGATCCTAGCTGCTTCGCTCCAGCAAGAATCGACATGGTAGTTGGTAGTGATATCCTACCAAAAATACTAGCCCCAGGCCTTAAAAAAGACATCGGTGGAAGCCTCATAGCCCAGAATACCATTCTTGGATGGATTTTAAGCTGACCTTTAGCACAACCGATTACTTCATTCAGAGCATGGCCGACCCTTTAGATGATCTGCTGAAGAAATTCTGGGAACAGAAAGAAGTGCCAGAAGCCCAGACACAGGCGCATGAAGACACTATCTGCGAGGACCTTTATCGGAATACCACTTACCGGAGAAATGATGGTCGATATGTGGTAAAACTCCCCTTCAAACCGGAAATTCGGCTTTAAGTCACTCAAGACTCTCAGCTCAGCAGCGATACATCAGCATCGAACGAAACCTGGAGAAAAAACCGGATCTCCAAAAAATCTATGCAGAGATCCTAGAAGAATACCAAACACTCGACCATATGGAGCGAACGAATTCCCAAGAAATTATACGGGACGGCAAATACTTCTCATTCTATCTGCCACATCACGCAGTAATAAAACACGATAGCAAAACCACTAAATGGTCGTAATAATCAGGTGGCGGCTATATAGGTATGTTTTTAACGGCGATATTGAAAAAATATATCGCCAGATATATGTCCACAAGGAAGATCAAGACTTCCAACAGATTCTCTTTCGCAAATTCCCAGGTAGCCCAGTAGAAGACTACAAACTGAAAAGTCGCAAAAATTTTAGTCAACGAAACTTATGTTGACGATATACTCTCCGGCGGACACGATCTGAACTCGACAAAAACATCAATATCTCAAACAATCGAAGTGCTCAAATCCGCCGGATTCCCGCTCAGGAAAATCACAGATCACTATTAAACGAAATACCCGAAACCCATCTCCTAGACTCAGACTTTCTGCAATTTCATGATACAAGCACTACAAAAGCTCTCGGAATTAGATGGAATGCATTGACATATACATTCTCATATTCCATTGACCCCCTTCCTGACACAAACACTGCCACAAAAAGGCAAATATTGTCAACAGTCGCGAAGCTTTTTGACCCGGCAGAATGGCTATCGCCTATAATGATAACTGCCAAAACCCTACTTCAACAGCTCTGGATGGAAGGAACAGACTGAGACGAAACAGTCAAGCCACTCTCGCTTCTAAAATCAAACTCGTTTCGGAATAATCTCGTGGCTATCACCGAAATAAGGATTCCACGTTGGGTAGAATTCTTCCCGGTAGACGTTATCCAAATACATGGATTTTCTGACGCCTCCGAAAAGGCGTACTGCGCGTGCGTGTATCTACGTGCTCAGCACAACGGATCGACGACATCCCACTTACTCGCTGCTAAAAGCAAAGTTGCTCTCCTTAAAACGGTTTCACTCCCGAGACTGGAACTCTGTGGGGCAGTACTTCTCACAAAGTTAGTAAAGCAGATACAAACTTAACTCGATCTGCCACCTTACGAGCTAACTTTATGGAGTGATTCCTCCATCGTACTAGCTTGGTTGGAAAAAGCTCCATGGACATGGAAAACATATGTATCCAATAGAATCTCTGAGATTTTACAAAACGTGAATAACGCTATTTGGCGATACGTCCCCACCTCCCACAATCCAACTGATTTAGGTACGCGTGGTATCAAACCTCAGGAGCTTGTCAACTCCCCTCTATGGTGGTCCGGTCCAGAATGGTTAACCAAACCATCAGAACTCCTTGCCTTCAAGTTGCCCAAAGAACCACGGGAGAACCATAAAAAGCGTACCACTGAGCCGGAACCGAAGCGCAATGTAATGCGAAACACAGCCAACGAGAGAACTCGGCGAAACAACAAATCACCTGCCCTTCAGCAACGAATCCGTGGGTTGATAAATAAAGCCCGAAAAACTCTGCAACAGCTCGAAGACTGGGTTCAGGTCACGTTGCCGCAGGCCCGCCGGCATGTTGAAGACATGAGTGTCGATCTCATGAGTTCTAAAAGAATAATAGAAATTAAATATACATATATATATATAAGAAATTTTATACTCACAGCACATAAGTAAAATAAACATTTAAGAGTGATCAGCAACTAACGAAAATGTTCAAGGCAACAAGCACCTGCGGTTCACTGAAAGTACGCATACGCCGACTAACTGAGGCGGAAATAAACGCAGCGCGGAATGAAGCCCAGGAAACAGACAACGAAGCTAGTACGATTGAGTTCGACGTCAACGACGAAACAACAGCATTAAGCGACAGCGATCCGGAAGTGGCATATGAGGTAGTAGGGCCCCGACACCGATAGTAATCTCGTCGAACGAAGAAGAAGACATAAGAAGAGGCGAAATCGATATATCCGAAGAAGACAGCCAGCGTCTGGGCGACGGGTATACAGAATACACCTGTCATGTCACGATGACGACGAAAATATTCAACGAACGGACCGCGCACACACGACCTCAACAACAAAGTGCAACAACAACGACACGAGTTTACCTACTTCGATTGAAAATTCATCGTAGCTTTAGAAACGCGTGATAGTCTTCCGTCGCCCAATTCTTTGAATCAAAAGGTTCTCAAGAAGGAAGAAAGAAGGAAGCAGAAAAATTAACCGAAAGAAGATGGAGAGCAACGAGCGTATTTAGCACGAGAAAACGAAAGTCAGCAACAAATTTGTCAATTACAGAAAAAAGGTAAAGGAGAAGTTCTACTACAAACAAATAACTGAACATTTCGTTTGAAAAATGTCTTACACGCGGTCGAAAATGGTATGACTGTAAACTTTGAGCGTGAATATGGTTTGATCAAAAACGAGCATGGTGATGTTATTCTTAAAAGCGTTAGAAAATGTAATTTGTTTGTTTGCGTGAGTTGAGCAGCAATGACAATACCTGTATTTTAGGAAAATTGTATGCGTTACCGTTTCCTCAAGTGTCAGATCGTAAAACAGAAAATGTTTTAGAGCTATCAATGTTAAGTCTGTTAAAGCTTATACAGTCTGTTGAAGGCGCACGAAATTTTGCACTGATAGATGATAAATCGATATATATATAAATATATGTATATACATATGTATATATTTTTTGAAGCGAAGAGCGAAAAGTTCAAATTGTACAAAACATACATAGAACGACAAACTGGTTGTAAAATTGAAGTGCTCAGAATTGATAATGGCAGAGAATACGTTAACAGCGAATTCGATAACCTTTTAAGAATAAGTATACAGCATAAGTTAACAGTGTCGCAAACAACACAACCGAACGGAATGCATGTAAATGTGCATCAGAATTTGTGGTCCGAAGCAATATTCACGGACAAGTATACCTAGCGACCATCTACTGACTAATTTAATTTTCAAACTATGATCGCTCTTTTTATACCTTTCTGCACGTAGGCAGAACAACATTTTATAATAAAAATTTTTTTAAGTAAACAGTTTTTTTCTTAATTCTATGCGTGTGTATAACTCGTATATATATAATCATAAAAGTTCATGTTTGGCATTGAACAGGCTGCACAAAGTAAGACCCCTAAAATTATACATATATACTCTTATATGGATAATTTTATGTTAGATGTTTTGCCTTGGGCTGACTAAACAAATGCGCACAAAGTGAGACTCCTAAGAGTATACATACATATGTATATATCTCGTATGATACTTTCAAAATTTGTATATATTTGTATATAAAAACTTAAACTTCGATAAATAAAAGACCTAATCTTTTGTATAAAATGATTTTAAAACAAACAAATCGAATCCGTATTTAATAAAAAAGCATTAATTGAATAAAGCATGAAGTTTTATTATTATTTTCGATACATCATATTGCTTACTTACAAAACAGAGTTTTCCTGAAATACTGGCTATTTATAAGGTTTAAATTTGATATTCACAGACACACACTGTTAAAATACAGTCTTTTAATTAATTTAAAGCTTTCTCATAAACTAAATTTTGTTTGTTTTGTTTTGTGGTGCGTAAATAAACAAAGAAGACGGTTTTCCGACGCGCGAACACGTGACGTATAATTTTCCATGCGCGAAACAGGGAAACTCCAAGTTGATTCCACAAACTTCTAACGACTGTCCTTGCGATTTAGTTATGGTCATCGCAAAGGCCAGACGTACTGGAAATTGTAAGCGTTTAAAATCGAATGGTAAGTCCGTTGGAATCATCGGTATCCGCGGGATCAAGACATCCTTTCCTTTGTATTTTCCTTTTATGATTGTCGCCTCAATGACGTTATTCATCAGTCTTTTCACAGCCAGTCTTGTTCCATTGCATAGTCAAGGTTGATTAATGTTACGCAGCATGATGACAACTGATCCTACTTTTAACTGCAAATTGTGAGGTGGTAATCCAGGCAATTCCAGTGAATTTAAAAACTCAGTGGGATAGTTGACTACGTCATCCTGATTCATTACGGTGTCGACTGATTTGAAGGAAACCAACTGTCCTGGAAGAAAATTCTGAATGGTCGCATTAAGATCCTCGACATCTTTATTTTTCGCTGCTAATATTGCTCGTTCACCCAGCCAATTATAGTTATTGAACTTTTGCGCTATATCTGGGAAAACTCGCTGAATAAGTTCCACTTTTGAGTCTGTGATGTGACAGAAATCTGTAGGTAATATGATGAATCCGGTCGAGGTGTCCACTGCAACTTTATTATTTCCAATGTCTAACAACTGCTTCGCAAACACATTTGCAGTTTCACCTTGTTGCAAAAATGCTCGCATGTTAGTTGTTAAGTGGAGTGTCTTTACGTACTGCCACAAATTTGATGATTTTAGGCATGCATTTAGTTCATCAGCAACAGTTGATCGGGGAATAACTGGAAGAGTCTGACGAAAATCACCTGACAACAGAATCATAGCCCCACCAAAAATATTTTGGTTGTCACGAAGATCTTTCACCGTTCTGTCCAGTGCCTCCAGTGACCTCTTATGGGCCATTGTGAATTCATCCCAAACAATCAATTTGCATATCTGTAGGATCTTGGCCACTGCGCTATTTTTGGCGATGTTGCAAATTGGTGTTTCGGTGATTTGCATGTTTAGTGGTAATTTCAAGGCAGAATGTGCAGTTCGCTCGCCTTCTAGTATTCTTATATAATACCTTGAAAGTGGGCATGAAATTGTCTTGTATAATATGTGTAGCACCAAATGATGTCATCTGGTAACAGTTGTTATATTTCTGAAGGTTGGTCAAGAAGTGCTTAGAATCATTTCCAACCCCAGAAACTAAAGAGCGTAAAGGATCTGGTGGTGGGACCAATTGTGGCAATTTTACTTTGCCTTCAGCACAACATAATCCAGTAGATTCACCAGTGTATTTTAACGCCTTACAATATTTACAAATTGTTTTCATTTCCCCAATTGTTACCGATTTGTCGGCACAATAATCAATTGCCGGATCATGGTGGAATGCAGCTCGTTCAAGAATCACAGGAGCACTGCGTCTGCGGATTCGCTCAATTTCATTATGTCTAGCTTGCTGTTGTTGTGTTTGATGTGCACGAACTCGTTGCATTCTAAGCCTATCTCCTACATTATCACTCACTAAAGAACGCAATTCTGACATAGCAATACGACTATTTTCTTGATCTGTCTGTCTCTGGTCCTCAGTGCGGTTAACACGTGAGGTAGCTCTTCGCACATTTGATTGACTACGACGACCTAATTCAGGTCGTCTTCTCCTCGGCATCGTAAATTGTAATTAATCAAAGTGAGAAAATTTCCCGCTCATTTAGCAGTAAAGTGTCACTATCACAAAAAAGAGCAGATTACTTGGAATGTCACTATCACAAAGGATCACCAAAGTAAAGAAAGTTCTCGCGCACATAGCCACAAAGATAGAAGGATGCACTCATAGATATCGTAACTCGTAACACAATATAATATCGTAATAAATACTTTTTTCCGTGCTCTGAAATGCGACAGGATGGATTGACACATTAGTTGGTTGTCAAATCTAATGTCAAATATTATGATTGCGTTCAGAAATTTAACTTAAATTTATAATTTAATTTGTGACAAAACTTAAGATTTATCTTTCGATTTCTATATAGTCTTATTAAAAAAATAATCGGACAGATTAACAACTGAAGTTAGCTAAAATTAAGTTTCTTGAAGCCGACCACTATTTATGTACTATGTATTTTGTGACTATGCAATTTTGTCGCGTTCGCGATTCACTTTCACTTTTGTTGAGTTTCGGAACGCGGTATTAGATCCTCCAACGCGCACGCGAATTTGAACTTTATGCAGCGGATTACAAATTGACTCTCCATTTTATTTAAAAACGTTTGTATGGGAAAATAAAAAAATGCTGTTTTGAGGATTTTCCCGGCAATTATTCGAATTTTTCTCACCTTTTAAACCTTCCCTAGACCTCCACGAATAATTAAAGACCAAGATAAGATAAATCCGTTCAGCCGTTCTCGAGTTTTAGCGAGACTAACGAACAGCAATTAATTTTTATATACATATATAGATTAAATTTACATGAATAAGTGGTATGTATTATAAACTCAGTTTCTGTATATATATGTTTTGTTGTAAGGGCTCCAAATATCTAGGACTTTGGGGGTCCTTAAAATTTAACGAAATCTTTGGAAATAAACAAGATTCACGTGCTAATAGCAAGAAGGCTAGTCTAAACGCTGATTTCGGAGAATTCTTCGTCGAAGAGAATGGACGATGTGATGTGTTGAATGATGAAGCGTAGTGAATTATCGTACCATCGATAATCGTGCCGATTAAGAAAACTTAATTGAAGATGAAGTTTTTGTGAATGACGAGTAGGTAGTACGTACGGGTGAACGCGGTCGACCTAAAAAGCAACTTAACATCGTGAATAGCTTTGTAGCTGAAAGTATTCCATCGAATGTTGGAGAAGCATTTTGCAGCGAGAAGCGTGACGAGTGGAAGAAAGAAATAGGTCTTTGGAAAGGTGATCCAAGAACTTTGCAAATTGATAGCCAAGGTGAGCAGAAACTGGCAATGAATCCTGTGCACTATCGTCGCAAATAGAACATCGACTTTCGGTATCATCACATACGAGATCTTGTAAATGATGGAAAAATTTAATTATCATATTGCTCTTCTGATCAAATGACAGCCTATATATTTACCAAGAATTTGGCGAAAATCAGGCATGTAAGGTTTACACAACAAATGAATTTGATTTAATGTAAATGTATCTCCACTCCACTCCGTTGGAAGGATCAAGTGGAGAGTAGCATTTCCAACTAGCGCCAGGCAGCGAAAAGAAGGGAAGAATGACGAATTTATATTGATTCGCCAATAAAGAAGAAGAAATGTATTTTTGGTTTGTAAAATAATTATTCGGATGTTTTTTCCATACCAGTTCTTTCAAAGATTATTATTATTTGGTAATTAAAACAAAAGTCATACTTTCTGCTCCTCTAAAGTAAATCTTATATTGTAACTCCATCAAAATAATTTTTATAAAAGCAATCGCCCCTCGGCAAAGATGTCAAGCTCAAGTGTGTTTCTGGTAAGAAATAACAGCTCCTCATAAAAATCCATCTGCTGTTCCGAAGCGGTTTATATTAACCTTTAGGTCCTTCCATTTGTTAGAAAAACTTCAAGACTTCAAGCACTAATTAACAGTATTACTTTCTCTAAGAGTTATATTTTTACGTGCTTCCTTGCTTTAGCTTGCTCTGAGGTTTTTGTTAATGTCGACTAATTCTTGTTTTGTCGACATAAGTTCGTTTTTATATTTTTGACGTTTTGTAATTTTTTCTTCCTTTCCATGTTTTAAATGTTTATCTATGGCAATCGCTGCATCGGGTTGCCCCTTCATACATTATGTTGATTTTTTTTTGCATTATAGCTGTTCGATAGACCCGCTTAGGAGTAGAAAGATCAGTCTAAGTTATCGAGATCACTGATGAAGAGATTTTCGGGATCAAGTTGACAAATAGAGTCGCGCTGAATCTCTCATACTGCGGTTCCGAGAAACCTCTCTTTGCCGTTTTGCGGCTGAGGTGCTGGCCTCGACATTTACTTCCCAGTCATATTGTTGATGTTGTTCTTCTAATATGATTATGGCAGTGTCGCTAGAATTACCAAATTCCATAGTATTGGGAATGCCCTCAACGACTTTAAAAATGCCACGTATTGGAGCGATGGTCTCTTTCGCATTCGTGGACTAGCTATCTTATTTCTGACTGATTTCCTCCAGTTCTGCAGACAATCTATGCAGAAATGTCTTTATTAAAAAAGCACATTTTCTTTCTTCCACTCAGATTCTTCCGTTTGAGGAGGACTAATGTTGCTCTGAGCCGTTGTGAACTCTTTCCACAATTGCTTTATCCTTGATTTGTCGTTTTTGATAAAACCTTTTGCCAAACTTTTATTAAATAGCATAAAATTTTCTGTTACATTCTTATCTTTTTCGGAATCGGATTAAAGAATATGACAATTTTGTATTCAAAAACAAAATGAAATTGAAATGAAAGTGGTGGAATAAAGAACAGCAAAATGTTTAATTGAAGCAGTTTTAAATTATATTAAAATATTACTGTACGTGTAAGTGAAGTGTAGTGTCTATAAGTTTCATGCGATGTGATAATTAAATGTTAACATTTCATAAGTATCTGAATGCGCCAGATCAGACCACAAATGTGGTTTTTCATATTTACCTGACATCAGCACCATCTGTAGTTTATGTTTTCTTTAAATTCTTAACCCTGCATAAACAATAACATACGAGTACATTTGTAGGTATATATGGATGGGCATAACTGAGGCTTTCCTTTCAAACGGTTGTCAACACGTTTTCAAAAAGCTACCAAAAAACAACAACAACAAATTTTAAAATACCAACTATAGCCATTTCCGTACATAACTGTATAGTTTTCATTTCTACAATTTTCATTTAAATGCAACAACCAACTGTTATTATTTGTCCCTTTGCTGGCTAACTAACTGCATGAACTCGTGCTATCAATTATGGTAGAAGCACTTAAAAAACAAAAAATCAGGAAACGAAAACAACAAGTGCACGAGATGTAACCGCGAAACGAGCCGAGTTGCAACAACAAATGTGACAAAAATTACGTTCATTACTACAACAAATGACTCGTTCCACATAAAGTTCACTGATGGTTGTGGTAAATTAAAATTTTAATTAAATTTTCATCCGGAAGACATACGAGTATTAAAACACAAAATGAAAATGTATCCGATGCGTACCCAGCAGGGATGATGATGATGATGGCGACTGATTATCAAGCTGTTTGTTGAATTATTTTTGATAATTGGCCTCTTAAGTTTTTTATATTTAAATTAGTTACATTTTATTAGGTAGACGAGCAGCAAGAGTACTGGCTGACAAATTACAACCTGTGACTAGATGAGCTTTTTGAGTTCGGCAGACCTTAATATTCTATCTGTTACACTTCCAGGTTGCGTTCAAACTATTGGGTTGCCCAAAAAGTAATTGCGGATTTTTCATATAGTCGGCTTTAACAATTTTTTTGAACGGCGGTGACTCTGTAATTGCATTCTTTCTTTTGTCAGTTATTAGCTGTCACTTTTAGCTTGCTTTAAAAAAAAGTGCGCGAAATTTTGTTTACATTTGTTTGTTTGGCGTCAATTTTAATATGGAGCCCACAAAAGAGCATTTTCGTCATATTTTACTTTATTATTTCTGTAAAGGAAAAAACGCGGAGCAGGTTGCTAAAAAGTAACGAGATGTGTATGGTGATAAAGCCTTAAAAGAAAGACAGTGTCAAAATTGGTTTCGCAAATTCCGTTCTGGAGATTTTTCACTTAAAGATGAGCCACGTTCAGGTCAATATCAAGGCTTTAATCGAATCGGATCGTCATGTAACTGAGCGTGAGATAGGAGAGAAATTAAATACACCAAAATCAACCGTTCATTATCACATAAAAAGTCTTGGACTCGTAAAAAAACTTGATATTTGGGTACCACATGAATTGAAAGAATTTCATTTAACAAACCGAATCAACGCTTGTGATATGCACCTTAAACGCAATGAATTCGATCCGTTTTTAAAACGAATCATAACTGGAGATGAAAAATGGATTGTTTACAATAACGTCAATCGAAAACGATCATGGTCCAAGCATGGTGAACCAGCTCAAACCACTTCAAAAGCTGATATCCACCAAAAGAAGGTTATGCTGGCTGTCTGTTTGGTGGGATTGGAAGGGTGTGGTATATTTTGAGCTGCTTCCAAAGAACCAAACGATTAATTCGGATGTTTACTGTCAACAATTGGACAAATTTAATACAGCCATCAAGGAGAAGCGACCAGAATTGGTCAATCGTAAAGGTGTCGTATTCCATCATGACAACGCCAGACCACACACATCTTTGGTCACTCGCCAAAAACTGAGTGAGCTTGGCTGGGAACTTTTGCACTTTTGCACCATCAGACTACCATTTATTTCGATCTTTGCAGAACTCCTTAAATGGTAAAACTTTCGGCAATGATGAGGGTATAAAATCGCACTTGGTTCAGTTTTTTGCAGATAAAGGCCAGAAGTTCTATGAGCGTGGAATACTAAATTTGCCGGGAAGATGGTAAAAGGTTATCGAACAAAATGGCAATTATATATTTGATTAAAGTTCTTTCTAAGTTTTATTAAAAATGCATTTACTTTCTTTTAAAAAATCCGCAATTACTTTTTGGGCAACCAATATTTGGTGCTTATACCGATATGGTTTGCAGACAGCTAAAGTTTCAAGCATGGTGCCTGATGGATTTCAAATGTTCTATATCTAGCTTGACAGAGAACTGGGATATCATATCTACGTTCTCGATGTGGGATGAATATATTTCATATGTTCTAATTAATGGGAATACAAGTTTTTAGTTTAACTTAACTACGATTTTAGAACATGTTGGAGTTACTCCTGTTTAGCCTCTAGTTTTTATAGTCTTTAATTCAGGTCCGCTAGACGAGGCTGATACCAAATAATCACTCAGTTATACGGTTTGTCCGATTAGTTGTAGCTTTGTTGGAATGCTCGAAATTTATCTAAACGCATCTAAGACACTTAATCATGGCTTTGAAATGTGATGCCGAGGCTGACTTTTTCGTTAGCTTTCGATAAAGCCTCTAACGATATCTCACCAATTGCCATTAATTTCAGCTAGCTTGACTTATTGGGCTTCAAGTTTTTTATAAGCTGCCAGTCGTCAATATTCGGTATTGCCTTTTTTGCTGCAGATACTAGGATTTCCGAATATATTTCGGGATTTGGCAACTTTAACGCAAACTTTGATGTTTTTGTTGTTGTACATACTCAGAACGTTTTGGCATACGTGCACTATTCGTTTGTTTGCAGTAACTTAAAAGATTCATCTCGGTCAAACAAATCGCGCCATAATTTTTTTTTGCAACTTTCGGCGTAGATTAACTCAGCAGCAGTGGATCGATGAACTTAATTAAATTTTTGCAGATGAATGTTTATCGATGATATGGTGAATTCAATTGATGTCGTAGAATACTACAATGCGAATTTCGTGAAGGTCGTCCAAATTCAGTAGTTGTTTCGAAAAGTATTGATACTATGCACATGATGATGTTTCAAGAGAGAGTACTACAACTATAGGCATTAGTGGGCTCAACATAAACTGGATTTACGCGTATGATCCCGAAAGTAAATATCAGTCAACTGCATGGATTTTTAATGATAACAAAAATTGTTTAAGCATGAAGCACTCCATCGAAAACGAATCACTCTCCACCATGACAATGCTAGCTCGCACATCTCGACAAAAACAACTGCTTCCTTGAGCAATGAAAACATAATTTGATGAGTCATCCATCGTTTGTCTTGAATGGGCTCCAAATGACTTCTTATTATTCCCGTCCGTAAAAAATGAACTGAGAAGTTAATGTTTTTCTACACCTGAAGAGGCGGTTGATGCGTTCATGACGCATGTTTAGGAGATACCTCAATCAGAGTGGTAAAGGTGCGTCGGCAATTGTTTCAAAACGCGGCAAAAGTGCATAGGTCGTAATGGAGAATAATTTGAAAAACAATATAGCACCTTTCGATCATCAATATATGTTCTTGTTCTCTAATCCCGGAATATAAAAGGCAACATTAGTAAACCGTAGAGTTTTTTAACTAGCTCCGATAGAAAGGGTATGGCTATCCGCAAGCGCATTCGAAGCTTTCTTGGCTTCCTTAGCGGATATATGTAAGTCCCAATTTTTTATGACCCTGGTTCGCATGACCCTAGTTGCTCTCTAGAACCTCTAAAGATCTCAGAACATTCAACCTCGGATTGCAGCTTAAAACTAAGCTCGAGAATCTTAGGTCAATCATCACACATTTCTCTCGAGCGAAGTAGAGCTTGCAACCACTACAGGTGCCTGTAAAGTACCACTGGCAACATAATTATTACGCTTCGTTAGAGGATCACTTCCCGTTTGGTGGTCGTTCGCCGAGAGACGACTTTACTTTTCAATTGCCTACTTAGTCCAAAGTAGCACCTGTTGGCAAGAGTGAATCTGCGTTGGATTCCAAGGCTGACATTGTTGTTGGTGTTAATGCTGGTCCCTAGATAGACGAAATTATATACGACCTCGACTGTCAGCAGTGACGTGGGAGACGAATCGCGAACGCGACGAATGTTTGTTTGATGACAGGAGATATTTCGTCTTGTCCTCATTCACTACAAGGCCCATTCGTTTCGATTCTTTATCAAGTCTGGAGAAAGCAGAACTCACGGCGCGGTTTTTGAGGCCAATAATATTGATATCATCGGCGTACGCCAGCAGCTGTACACCTTTGTAAAAGATTGTATCTTCTCTATTAAGCTCTGCAGCTCGTGTTATTTTCTCCAGCATTAAATTAAAAAAATCACACGATAAGGAATCACCTTGTCTGAAACCACGCTTGGTATCGAACGGCTCGGAGTGGTCCTTCCCGATCCTGACGGAGCTTTTAGTGTTGCTTAAAGTCAGTTTACTTAGCCGTATAAGTTTTGCGGGGATACCAAATTCAGATATAGCAGCTCCTATTCATGCTGCCGAAGGCTGCTTTAAAATCGAAGAAAAGGTGGTGTGTGTGGATTCTTTTTTCACGGGTCTTTTCCAAGATTTGGCGCCTGGTGAATACCTGGCCAATGATTGACTTAGCAGGTCTAAAGCCACACAGATCAATCAGTTTGTTCACGGTGCTTTAAACTTTCACACAGTACGCTCGACAGGACCTTATATGCGATATTAAGCAGGCTTATCCCACGGTAATTGGCGCGGACTGTGGAGTCCCCTTTTTATGGATTGAGCAGAGCACACTTAAATTCTATTCGCCGAGCATACTTTCGTCCGACCATATTCTGCAAAGGAGCCGGAGAAGAGTTTCCTGCATAAATTCGATATTCTCTGGGCATTGGTGGCTAGATCACGTCTTTGTGTACTACATGAGTCTGATCCGGTCTCGAAACCTGCTGTAAGTCGCCGTAACTTTTCGTAGAATTTTCGAGCGTTAACCTTGTCGGCCAGCTTCTCAAGCTCTTCATACTCACGCATCTCCACCTCTTTCTTTTTTTTGTCTGCGTCTTGCTTCCCTCTTCATTTCTCGGTATCTATCCCAACCCGCACGTGTTGTGGTCGATCGCAAGGTTGCGAGGTAGACAGTCTGTTTTCTCTCCACCGCTATAGTTTCGTTTGCAGCTGTACGTAGAAAGTTTGAAATGCCGTTCCACAATTCCCGTATACCGGGTTGCTGAGGAGTGCTCTCAGAGAGCAGGTGTGCAAGTCGAGTAGAAAACCGCTCGGCAGTCTGTTGTGTTTGCAGCTTTTCAACGTCGAACCTTCCTTGTGTTTGTTGACGGGCATTCTTCGATACACAGAGGCGGGTGCGCATTTTCGCTGCAACAAGATAGTGGTCCGAGTCGGTGTTGGGTCCTCGGAGTGTACGCAAGTCAAGAACACTGGCGACATGTCTTCCATCTATCACAACATGATCGATTTGCTTGGTAGTTTTTCGATCTGGAGACAGCCAAGAAGCTTGGTGAATATTTTAGTGCTGGAATCTAGTGCTACTGACAACCATATTTCGAGCCCCGGCGAAGTCAATCAGCCTCAGTCCATTTGTGGATGTTTCGTCGTGGAGGCTGTTGTTTCAAAAATACCTTCTTTGCCCACCCTGGCGTTGAAGTCGCCAAGCTCAATTTTGACGTCGTGATTGGGGCAGGGCTCATAAGTGCGTTCGAGGCGCCCGTAAAATGCATCATTGATCACATCATCGTTCTCTTCCGTCGGGGCGTGGGCGCAAATTAGTGTGGTGTTGAAAAATTTCGTTTTGATGTGGATTATGGCGAGACGTTCATCCACACGAAATAATGCCAGTACTCGGCGACCGAGTCTCTCTCTTACCACGAATCCAACACCAAATTTGCGCTCCTTAATATGGCCGCTGTAGTAAATTTCACAAGGACCCACCTTCTTCCATCCTTTTCCCATCAATTGTGGTTTGCATCATGATATTTTCCAACGGGAGTTGATGTTTCATTATGTGCGTTTGCATTTTCCTGTCAGACACGCACTACGAGCGTTTAACATTCCCTGTTGAGGGGCAACCTCAATTAAAAAAATAATTTTCTATAATTTTGAATGTTGGTCAAACCAGGACTCGAACCCTCGTATTCAGAACGGAAGTAACCCCTCTTGGTTTATATTATTACTCAGCGTTCCCATTGGCAACTACAATTTCATTGGTGAACAAAGCTGAACAAGGCAAAGTCCCGTCGAATGCGGAAGGTAGCAGAAGATCGCCTCTTACACCGAGGACCTACAGATTTGCTCATCAACTGTTGTAAAGTATGTGGAAATCAGAAGGTTGTGAAGAAAAAGTAGAATGAAATTGTTTAAAATTCTTGGCAAGTATTAAATAGGTAAGGTAATTCTCTTAATAAAAACAAGTTCAGAAAGCCAAGAGAGTATTCAAAAGTTCTAGAAAAATATTCTTTGGAACATTTTAATATCTGCCCAAACAATATCTTTATATGTTAAATATACATATATAAGTGGCGCTTTGTTACCGCTGAAGCGATTTTCGGCGCAGCCAAAAACTTTATACGAAATACTTTGAAGTCTCTAGAAACAAAAAATAAAAATGTCTCCTAAAAATATGCAACGCTTTTTTGTTTTTGAATAAAGTTGTTTTCAGAAAATATGTATTAACAAAGTCTGAATGGATTTTGACGGTTTCACGATTTTATTATACCCAAGTAATCGATTCAAAATGAATAACTACAAATTAAACAACCTTTTCCTACTTGCCATTGATTACGTACATACATATATGAGTAGTGCTTTTATAGTCGCCGACTAATTTCAAATAAATCTTCCATTTATTATTGTGTTCGGTGAATATTCAAACGCATGCTTTAGTTAGTGCATTAGTTGTACATACAACTATGTCTAAATATTAGCACGTTGGGCATCCCTGCCTTTGCATATGCACAACAATTTGTTTAGCTTTGGAAAACAGCTGCTTTTTGGAATTAAATTATTACTATCATTAAACCGCGGCCGCAGTAGCCGAGTGGTTAGCATTGCGTACTGACATTCGAAAGGCTCGGCTCCAAAAATTATGGAAAATTCATTTAAATAAAAAATAAGTTAAATATTCTTATTGCGGTCGCCACTCGGCAGGGAATGTCCACCCCTCCGACTGTATTTCGGACATGAAATAAAAGGCTCCTCGTAAAAAAAAACATCAGCCGTTCGAAGGCCGCTTAGTATAAACTGTAGGTCCCTCCATTTGTTGGAAAAAGAAACAAGAAGCAAAACCACAAGTTGGAGGAGGAGCTCGGCCGAAAATCGCTTCAGCGGTTACAAAGCGCCAATTATATATGTGGTAAAACAGTATTTTAATTATTATATATATATATCATTAAACGTTTGGCCATGGCATATAGGTATATGTGTTATGTATATGCAAATACTGTATGCAGGCATGCGATGGCCAATTATGGAGCCGGCTAATATGCAGAATTAAGGGATTGTGGGTAGTCCTTCAATTACGCACTAGTCTATTAAAAACTCTTTTTTTTACGTTTATTTTTAGATAAATCTTCAATAATATTTTATGGTCATCGCAAGGTCATTACTTTTAAAATTATCAATTTTTTCACATTTTCTGAGGAAAAGTAAAAGAGCATTACTTTTATGAAAGAAATAGGGAAAATTTTAAAATGTAACCACAGGTTTTCGGCATTTAGGGATGTTTTGTCGTGGAGGCTGAATTTTCTGACGGTTGTGCCAAAGACACCTTGTTTGCTCACCCTGGCGTTGAAGTCGCATATCAAAATTTTGACATCGTGGACATAAAAAGTATCCGTGTTGTGTCTTCCTCTTTCGTAGAGGCGTGGGCGCAAATCGGTCAAGGAGTCTCTCTCACACCACAATTCCAACAGAAAATTTGCGCTCTTTCAAATAACCGCTGAGTAAATGTGTCAAGGGCCTACTCGTATCCATGCTTGTCCAGTACATCGCTATTCTTGAACGGCGGTGATATCAGCCTTCTGAAGAAATCGAGTTTTCCAGGTGTATGTCTTCAAAGCTGACGTTTGAAGTGGTCGTCATTAAAATTTGCGTACCTCACCCGAGGTGCCGATCAACTTTTTATCGGAGGTTGTTTCTACGGTTCATTATTATTCATAATAAGATGGCAGGCTGTATCCATCCTGCTTCCAGACTATCAGACTGACTCATTGGAGTCACTTTTAAATACTCCACTTATATGAAAAAGTACACCTGGGCATATTCCTTATAGGAAATTATTTCTCATAAATACATATAAGAGCTTGCTATACAGTTAAACCCACAGATACTGCAATGTATAGTCGTGTTTTCATTTTACCAGGAAGTACAAAGATTTGGGTTAAATGAAATTCGGCTGTGTCTATGAATATGGGCAAGATACATTCTCAAATGAATCCGTTTCACATGCTGTGTGTAAATTAGTACTTCTAAAATTATAGGAGTCTTGATAGCTTAGTGACTTTTCGTACAGCATATTGCTCATAGGAGTTCCCTTCAGCAGATGTTGCGTGGAATGTAGGAACGATGAAGAAGAAAATATAATCATGGAATGACTATCCCATATGTTAGGGATATCATTATATTTGTAAATACAGCGACACTTAATAGTGACTTATTACGACGGTGTATTACCAAAAATAAAATAAATAATTTTGATTTGTGAATTTTTTTGAAAACTTTTTTAGAATTTTACCTTGTATAATGGAAATTTGCTTATACGGGTGATACAGGATGATCGGTTCGTTCTGAGGTAAATCCGAAAGCAAAAAAAAAGTTATTTTAATCAAAAAACAGTGGCCAAAAACGCCGTATTTGAAAATTACGAAAAACTTAACGAAACAGACTTTTTCAGTCCCACAAACATTAGGGTGGCACAAAGATATGTGATAATTTAGACTGAGAGCCTAAACAACTTAAAGAGGTACCATAGCTGAAGCGATTTTCGGCCGAATTCCTCCTTCAATTTGTGGTATGCGTCTTTATGTTTTGATACGAAGGCTGCTATATATATTTCTGGCCTAGGCAACACTAAGTGTTGCCAGGTGCAATCTGACATTTCCATTGGAAAGATTGACATTTTTTAGCATAACATAACTCAAAACGTTTTGTCATTTAATCGTGAATTGTTTTATTTACAGGGAATTAAAAAATTCATCTCGGTCAAGAAATGGAATTAACTCGTGAACATTTCGTGCGACCATTTTTCACAAATTTCGACGTGGATTATCACGACAAGAGTGCATCGATGAACTAAAATCTTTGTATGGCTATGAAGCACCATCCTATAACACTGTGAAAAACTGGTACAACGAATTCAATCGTGGCCGACGCTCGCTCAAAGACGAACTCCGTGAAGGTCGTCCAAAAACAACCGTTGTGCCAGAAAACATCGATGCCGTACTTGAACTGATAATGCAAGACCGTCATGTAACATACCTTCAGATAGAGGCATACCTATGCATTTCTCCCACCAGCATACATTCGATATTGCATGAACACCTGGCCGTAAAAAAGGTTTGTTCTCGTTGGATCCCGCACAATTTGACAATCGGTCAAAAAAAGGCTCGTGTGGATTGGTGTAAAGAAATGCTGAAAGAATACGATCGCAGTGCTTCAAAAGACGTTTATTCGTATAAGATCGTCACAGGTGACGAATCATGGATCTATGCGTATGAGCCCGAAACAAAACAGCAATCGACCGTGTGGGTCTTCCAAGACGAGCCAAATCCAACGAAAGTTGTTCGTGGAAGAAGCACTTCGAAGCAAATGGTCGCCTGTTTCTTCGGCAAAACTGGTCATGTGGCGACTGTTCCGCTTGAGCAACGTAGGACGGTCAATTCTGAGTGGTACACCACCATTTGTTTGCCTGAAGTCTTCGGAGAAATTCGAAAAACGAACAAGAGAAGAGGAATCATTGTGCACCATGACAATGCGAGCTCTCACACATCGGCTCAAACCAGCGCCTTTTTGACCGGCCAAAACGTCGAATTGATGGGTCATCCGCCGTACAGCCCCGACTTGGCACCCAATGACTTCTATTTATTCCCACACATCAAGAAAATAATGCGTGGTCAACGATTTTCGTCGCCAGAAGATGCTTTTGAAGCATTCAAAAACCATGTTTTGGAGATGTCTCATTCGGAGTGGAAAAAGTGCTTCGAAAATTGGGTTGAGCGCATGCAAAAGTGTATAAATCTTGATGGAGAATATTTTGAAAAACAATAAAACCATTTTCGTTGATAAATATTCGTATTTTCCCTCGTATGTTATCTTATGTCCAGCAAACGGAGAAAACGTAAAATTTATTCCAAGCATCCTCGGTACGGCGGTTGAATTTTTATCACGAGCTTCTTTTTCTTGTCACGATTACAGTCTAGTCCAGTTGTTGATGTTATCAATAACCAGATAAATGATTAAAAATTTTATGAATAAAACTTTCACAAGAAATATCGTTCCTTTTAATAAAAAAAATTTAATTTTATTGTCATTAAATATCATTGCAAGTAAACATATATTATAAAATTCTAAATTGAAAGCTCTTGCCGGTTTAATATAATTTTAAGATTATTATTATCAATAACCGATAAGATCGCATTGAAAGCAATAACAAATAACGTATGTGTACAAAGAGAAAGTAGAAAAAAATATACACAAGTTTATATCGAACACAAAAATCTGTTTTGATTGTTACGCGCAAACTCACCACTGGCATGAGAGTATATACAAACACATAAGAAATTGAGAGAGTAAAAGCAGACTCCAAGTAAGTGGGGTGGAACTAAGTCACATGCGCACAGAATATGAGTTAAACCTCATTAGAAACATACAAGATTTTTTTCATTCTGAGCTTTCTCTCTGCCGATGAGGGTTTTACTAAAAGCTTTACAGCTTTTGAAATTTGAATAAACAACGTGACTCGTTGTAATGATGAAAACTCTACATAATTCATTAATATGATGGTCTGAGTGTGAAAAAACAATCTCTCTCTCCCTCTCATTTTCTCTCAGAATAACCAACTTTTAAGCTTAGACGAATGTTTCCTCAATAGAAGTGAAAGAGTTTATAAACAAACCCTCTACAGCACATCGGCGGCTAAGCTATATATGTATGTATAAGGTATTAAAAACGAAGAATTATATATTTGATAAACAAGTATATAAAATAATAATAATAATAGTAAACACATGCGCGTCATAAATTAAGTAAGGTCAGCTGATTAGCACGTGTTTGATAATGATTTATGTGTGTGTGTGAATAATGTGCTTATAAGCATCCACTCTTATCGGGCGTAGTATGAAATGAGGCTGTAAGTGCCGTGGATGGTCATGGTAATTTCATTTACCGAAACCTGGCTAAAACCTCACGTTTTTGATAATGAGATACTATGCAATGAGTATCAAAATTACAGAAGTGATTGCTTCAACGGATTTGGCGTGGGAGTTCTACTAGCGGTTCATTCTTCTATTACCTTAGAAGAAGTATGCATTTCCTTTGTAGATCCGATTCAATTAAAATGTATCAGTGCTCGTACTTGTACGAATTTTATCTATTTAGCAATATTTTATATATCTCCATAGTCGGATTTATCAGTATTATTAACTCATTTAAAATAATTGTATAAATGATGGAAAATTCCGACTCAATCATTGTCTTAGGAGATTTCAATTTGCCTTGGATCTCTTGGATGCAAGCCGATGACAACATCATCCTAGCTTCTACTCGACCATGTTTTTCCCAGTTTTTAAAGAAAATGTCTGATGCCTGGTTAAGGCAAAACCAGATTAATCTAGTACCGAATAATCTTAATAAAATCTTGGATTTAGTATATGTCGACAAAGCTTCAAAATTTCTGTGGCTCGGTTCGACCCTCTTGTTCTTCCACAGGATATTTATCATCTTGCTTTAGAGATAACTTTTGAAATCATAGATAGTTTTAAAAAAGTTAAATCAAAAGCTATGCAAATTTATTTGGAGTGTGAAGACCCAAGCCAAAGGCAAGATTGCTGATGATAGGTCAGACGAAATTTCACCACCAACGCAAACAGAAATTCGCCATGTGATTCTCTTCTGGTTTCGGCGTAATATACAGCCAATACAAATACTAAGTGAATGCCAAGTTGCATATTGAACGATTCCACCGTCTTTAAAGACTATTTCTAAGTGATTTGAAAGATTACAGACCGGATAGTATTCCGTACAGGGCGAGCGCTGAGAAGGTCGACCAAAATCTTCCGCTGATGATGTCACTGTAGCTCTGGTAATCATCTGGGATACACGAAGAAATCTGCTCCATGGGTACCAATTGCTCAATTTTTCCTAAACAAGTTCGAAAATGGTCAACCTAGCAACTTTAGTAAAAGCGCTACTGGTGACGAATCGTGGTTCTATAAGTACGATCCAGAAACCAAACAGCAGTCCATGGTATGGAGCCCAACAGGAAAAAACCCACCCGTAAAATCTACTCAAATAATCAGCAGCAAGATTAATGATGGCAGTTTACTTCATATAAAATCGTAGAAGATAAAAAAGGACAAAGATTACATATGTATACACGTGTACGAAATACAAAAAAAAAAAATAATTTGGAAAGCACAATAACAAAATGTGAGAAAGAAAAAATACAGTTTGTTACACTGGATAGTTATAGAGAAGCGAGCTTGCTATAAAAGGGCACAACAAAGAAGTGAAATGGACAGTTAATAGTGATCAGCGGCCAAACAAAAATGTTCAAGGCAATAACCACGCGCGGGACATTGAAAGTACGCCTATGCTAACTAAGGCGGGAATAAATGCATCTCGGAATGAAGACGAGGAAACCGATAGCGAAGCGAGTTCGACAGAGTTCATCATCAACAGTGAAATAACAGCAAACGACAGCAACGAGGAAGAAGAGGCAAACGAGATGGTAAGAGCCCAACACCGATGGTGATCTCGTCAGATGAAGAAGAAGAAGAGGTAAGGATGGGCGAGATTGACATAAGCGAAGAAGGCAGCCAGAGACTGGGCGACGAGTATACTGAATACACCCGTCTAGTCACGATGACGATCTTCAATGGTCGGATCGCACACACACGACCATCACAACAACAACAAGTGATTGAATGCACGACGGTAGCGGAGGAAGACCGCGGGTTGGAGCAGCGGCTGAGGGAGATTGACGACAACGAGGCGTAGCCGTCAGAACAAGAAGTAGTCGGTGAAATTGAGAAACGGCTGTGACACCACCAGGCTGACCCGCTATCTACCGAACTGACAAAAAAAATCATCGAAAAAGTGCAACAACAACCCGGCAAACGGTAGACGTTCCGTCGTTCGTCAGAAATTCAGGTGCCAACGTGGTAACCATGGAAGGGAAGTTAAATACACACATATATACGAGTATATGTACCTTGTTCCTGAAACATTAATTTTTGTTTTATGCAAAAATTTATTGAATGAAATATGTTTTTATATTGAATTGTTATGATATTTTACGAAGAAACCGATCTGATATATTTATATATATATGATATATTTACTATGTATGAAAATAAAATATTAATATGAAGTAATATAAAATAAAAACATGAATATAAAAAGTGGAAGTTGTAAACTTAAAAATATGGTAATTTTATGCTTTATGATGAACATTATGGCGATGGTCCTTTTTTAGTAATATTACAAAAATAAAAAAGGCTATATGTGTATAAAGAAAGACACAGCTTTTATTTATCTATTTCTTCTATATATATATTTTTTGTACATTCAATTAAATATCAATTCTGCCATCATTGTTGAAAAATGAAATAAATTCTTGGCGGATTGCTTCTGCGCCTCTTCTCCGGGGAGTATTTGAATTGTTTGATAAAGTAGTGGTCGGTGCTTCGGAGGAAGATAAGTTAAAGTTTCATAAATTGGGAATTATAGAAACAAATAGATGCTTTAGATATCTTCGAATCAGAGACAGAAGCGAATTAAACTGTGGCACAGTCAATTGCAAATAGTTTTTATTGCTTCATTCAAATGATCCTTTTTCCGACCTTGCTCTATATTTCTACCTAATAAGTCTTTTTCTCTTAGTAGGCATAGCTGCAACTTTGTCACATATTTCAATGAATCCTAGTGTACATGAAAAGTTTTTAATATTATGTTTCGAAAGTGTAATCTACTATCATCGGAGTCAATCTCAACGGCTTCTTCAATACATTCTAATATTTCTTGTATTGCTTCAACTTTATCTGCAAACTCATTTATGAATATAAACACAAAATGAGAGTTTCGTATACAAAAAGGATCCCCGTGAAACTCAGACTATCGAAACGCGCTCCGCACACTCATTGCACTTCAGTGTTAATGCACTGACGACTACATCATGAGTATCTCTTGTATATCATTAATTTTTTATATATCTTCTGTTTGCCTTGTCACTCTCTCCTCTAATTCTCGTACTTCAGTCAGAGAGACTTTGCGAAGAGTGATTCTTTGCTATAACGAAGAGTGATTCTTTGCTATCACGGCGTTTAAGTCAATTGAAGTTAAGAACACTAATACAAGAAGAAATATGAGAAAATCAACTTTAGCGGGCAGACAAATAAACAAACTGTCACACTGCAACAATATCAAAAATTAATTTTTTGTTAAGCGATCAGTTCTAATAATTTAGGGATGATATTATGTACTTAGGCTTAGCTGATCTTGTTTGGTCAGTGCAAATAAAACAAATTTATTCCACTTTTTGCCGAACGTTTCGCTAAATATTTTAGCATCTTCAAGGGCTCCTGTTTATTTACATTGAAAAAAAGGAAGCATAAATACATAGATACATAACAGCCTATTTCCACCGAGCACTTAAATGCATTTAAGGCCTATGTTAAGTGAATAAAATGTCAAACGTTTCCACCGAAAGTGAGTTAACTCAAACAGCTGATTTTTGTTTACATTTCCTGTTTGCAAAATTTGTCACAACTATTAAAATCATGAATTCAAGAGACCGCATTCATTTTATTTCGCTATTTATGGAATCTTATGATTTGCAAGTGCAGATTATTGCTGCATGGACACACGCTGTAGAAACGAAAATGCTTTTATGCATGTTTCCATTCTCACTTTTGCTTGTTTGTTTCCTCAAATTATTTATTTTGCGCAACCAGCTGATAGCTGCCAGAGCCACGCATATTTTTATGTTGACGGGATCGTTTGCGATTCCGCAATTGCTTTTTTTTATTCTTTTTTTTGAAAGAGGAGAAGCATTATGTTCTCCAATTACATAATACCTATATGCATTTATGTTAAAACTAACGCAAGAAATATACCGAAACTGCCAAAATGTTTACATTAGTAGTGACAGCATCGACTGTTAACATAACATTTTCTGTTAAATTACCGAAAGTGAGTTAACTCACTTTGAAAAGTGAGTTAACACACTTTTATACAACAACAAACAGATGGGAATTCACGCATTTAAATGCGATGTTTAAATGCATTTAAGCTTAAATGTATTTAACGTCCAGTGGAAATAGGCTATACGAATTTTACAAAAGAGGAACAAGACAGTAAACAAAAAAGAAGACACAGATAACATGGTATCAGCATATTTGTTATGTTTAAATAATTAAAATATTTAGTTTCATTTTAGCTACCATACATTATGGTTATAATGAATATGGTTGACATTGTTTTTAGAGATTTTCCAGCCTTTTTATTTTTGTAAGTTTTTTCTAACTTTTCAGTTTGTACATATCTATGCATATACTAAAATGTGTTTATTTATGTTTCCTTTTTCTCAATGTAAATAAACAGAAGCCCCTGAAGATGCTAAAATGTTTAGCGCCACGTTGGGCAAAAAGTGGAATAAATTTGTTTTATTAGCACTAACCAAACCAAGTAAATAAAGTAAATAATATAATCCCTAAAATATCAAAAATTGTTCATAGCCACCAAAGTAAATTAAATACTCGACAGTAGACAAAACACGTCCATACGTAATGATTGCCTGTAATCGGGTCTTTCCGCTGAAGCTATTTTCGGCCGCACTCCTCCTCCAATTTTTGGTATATGTCTTCTTGTATTTCCTACAAATGGAGGGATCCACAGTTTTTTCTTTTTTCGGAATCGAACCTTGGTCTTGCAAACGGCAATAAGCATTGCTAACCACTCGGCTATTGGGGTCGCTATAGGTAAAAGATCGGCAAAAATTGGGTCCTCAGGTTTAACTTCAAACTGTAATAAGGACGACAGAAAATAAGCGCAGCGAAATCCCGGTATTACCGAATCAACTGCCGTTTGCTCTAAGCGCTGTCGAACTTGGTATTTTCACTGTTCACCACGGAAATGGACACCCTATGTAAAGAACAAAATCTGCAACTCATATTGAATTTGTTCCGAACTTTGTGGGACATATGATTCTGACCGTTAAACTAATTTTCCTTAACGCTAGACTACTATTTATTCTTAGCAAAAATCAAGGATGAAGGGAATTCTTGGTAATTTCCACTAAAACGTCATCCGTCGTTACTCAACTAGGGTGCTAGTCGAGTAGGTTTTAGCAGACGTGCAAAGAGGTGGTAATTTTTTTTGAGGACTCACTAGATAAATGAAAATACGTTAGAATTTCATGACCAATTCTGAATAAATAGGAGTTCAGTTTACTAAAGTGTTGAAATTTTATTTGTGCTAGTATTACTCTGTTTTCACGAGTTAGCTATGGGTAGTGGCTGGATTTCGATGGCGGCATTCACTGTAGAAGAGTTGATTAAGGTGTTGACTGACTCTTCCCCTACAGCAGAGTAGCTTAACATTATGCTCCTTAACACGTCAACGACTTTCTTGTCGATCTTCTGACAAAAGGATTTTACTGTTCGTTATGCCGGAAGCCTTAAAAGTTTGAGAGCCACTGTGTGGTTGTTAGTACTGCAGATAGTCTAATAGTTACTGGTGTGCCTTTATGCACATTTATTATCGAGGTATTAACCTCTTGTCAATAAATAGTTAACTTATTATTATGATATTTATTTATAATTTAATTTTTTATCAATTTTGTTTTTAGGGACAAACTGAGCGCAGTGGTACGGGATGGTTAATTAAGATGAAACAAAAATTGGAAAATTAAGAGGGATTAGAGTAATTTAAAGTTAAAAATTGCTTCTAGTAGAAAGCTGGATTTGGCGGTATTATTACTTCTAAGTATTTCTAGAAAATTTTTGTGGGTATAAGGTTTGATGTATATAGTTGTCGATATCACCGCATGAGCTATGTGCAGATCTTCTGGCATTTATTTTAAACAGATAGCTATTGTCGTAAGTGTGGCCAGACAGAATCCGATTTAGTTGTTTGATTGCAGCAGGGGCTGTGCATTCCTTTAGTGGACCAATGCTTATTTCAGCCAAACTAATTGACCAATACTAATGAAATTTGCAGGAGTTGTTGCTGTTGATCTAATTTATGTTTATTTATTATATTTTACACATAAATGTTGCTAAATTATAAATAATTTGTTGTTAAAATATTGACACGTTCATCACAAATTTGTACTTAGCACGTGCACTTATTTAACATACATGATTGCAAAGATTGTTGTATTTTTATTTTATTTGGTTTTACTGCTAAACAATATTTTATTTTTGTATATTATTTATAAACGATTTGCAAGGGAAATGGCCGATAATGGCAATAAGTGGGTATTGCCATACGGCGTAAAATTAAAAATACACTACTGTACAGGGTTGTATGTACACAATAATATTAAAAAAAAAAACATTTTTTATAATTCATAAAAGGAATGACAATTTACAAAGGAATTTCGCTCAAAAATATTGTACAAGGGGAAGCCGGTGTTGGCCCGGCCCAGGGTTACAATCAATAGCGCGGCCGAAGGCCGCCAACTTACACAGGAGTTGTTTTTTTTTTTAATACTGTGCAAGGCGAAGCCGGTGTTGGTCCGGCCCAGAGTTACAATCAAAAGCGCGGACAAAGGCCGCCATCTTAAAAAGGAGTTTCGCTTAAAAATACTGTGTAAGGGAAGTCAGTGTTGGTCCGGCCCAGGGTTACAATCAAAAGCGCGGCCGAAGGCCGCCAACTTACAAAGGATGCTACTTTTTACTGGTGTACCCAAGAAGACGCCTTCTTAAAACTTGTAGAGGCCATTAAATATACATATAAAGTCTGAAAATTGTATTTTAATTGTTTTATTTTAGAATTTCTTTTATATATGTGGCAACACCAAAATTCAAAGTATTGGGTGTATGCATTAATTCGTGCGGCTTTTTTTCGAATATTAAAAATTTTTTGTGAAAAAATTGTTATACATTTAATGTTCAAAGTATTGCCCATCGGAAGCTACGATGTTTCACCATCTTTCTGGCAGTTTGTGGATCCCATCCCAAAAGAAATTCTACGACTTGGAGGTCAATTCTGATACCCTGTTCTGAAGTGAAGCGTACTCCGGTGAGGGCATTCTTCATTGATCTGAACAAGTGGTAATCGGAAGGTGCTATGTCTGGGCTATAAGGCGTGTGAGGTAGAACTTCCCACAGTTTTTCAAATATTTTTTAACTGGCCTTGCAACATGCGGCCGAGCGTTGTCATGATGAAAATTTATTGATTCGTGTCTGGTCGCATATTCTGGTCGTTTTTCCGCGATGGACTTTTTCAAACGAATCAATTTTTTTGTCTGTCCGGGTCGTTCTCCGTCGTCTAAGTCGAAATTGCCACTTTTAAACCGTGCAAACCACTTTTGGCACGTTCGTTCGGCTAAAGCATAGTCACCATAAACGTCCAGTAAAATACGATGGCTTTCGGTAGCACTTTTCTTCATGTTAAAGTAATGAAGAAGAACTCCCCGCAAAAACACTTTATCTGGTACAAATTTAGAAATTTTCAAATGAATGAAGCAAATTGTTGTTCACGCTAAAACAAGTGACATCTACTGAAAACAACGCGAAATGATATTACCTTTGAAATGAATATAGCCACAGATGAACACGACGCGAAATAATACTAGTAGAGTCCTCTCTTAGAAAACCGCACGAATTAATGCATACACCCAATAATTGCTTTATAAACAAAATAATAGGGTAAAAATCCAATTTTTTCGCAATTTCAACTTTGAATATCTCGAAAACTAATGGTCTCCGGTAAGTTTGGTTTTGGGGGTCTGGAAGTGGGTGAAACCCCCTACCATTTCCTTTAACTAAGTTTTCTCCAAGCCTGGTTCATTAAAGGAAAAGCATCCTGCAGCAGGAGGCTGTAACAGCTTTTTTTGGTTCTAGTTGTGTAGATGTGTAGATGGGGACAAACAGGTTGGGATGTTCGATTGAGTAATTGAGGAATTTTTCGTAGCATTTGCTGTAAATGTAATTTTTGATCTGCCTGAGGGCTTCTTCATAAGAGAGTTTATGATTTTGTCAGCTTTTTCAAGAGAATACGGAAATTGTTGGTTATATAGTCGTTTAGGAGACAGGTGTAAAGTGCTTTGAGACCTTCAGTTGTTTTGTTATATTTTTTGCCTATGAATAATTTGTCCAGTATTTTGACGTGTGGGGGGAGTGAGCAAGAGTCAATTTCGTTCAGACAATCAAAGATGTGCCTATATTGACGGTACACAGTCGCTTAGCTAGAATTAACATTGGAGTTAGTTATGGTAGAATTTGCAAGGCGTTTGTTGTACATGAAAACTTTAACTAGCTCCTTGGCGGTTAACCATAAGGCGCGTTCAGGAGGAGACCGGTGTTGATGAAGTGTAGCCAATATCAATATTTTCTCGTCTTCGTTTTTTGCACTGCCTTGCATTAGCTACTGGCGATCAGCGGTTTACATATGGACATATTCGAAAAGTAGGAAATTTTTCCATTGCTCCTGTAGGAAATTGAAACTTTTTGATAAGTTTTTCAAAATGTTGTATATATTTTCTTTCAACAGAAACAGAATCTGTTTGGATTTTTGACATAAGTGCAGACCGTTAAGGTAGAACAAAATTAATTAATTAATTTTTTTTTTGGGCAAACTTTTATTTTCATAGATATGGGTGACTGAAGGAAGAATTTTCGAAAATTATAAAACGCTATATACAGTTTAAGCCGCACTTTTATAAATTTGGTGTCATTGGAAAGGCGACTAACATTCCATGTCAATATCTCTATACTTTCTGAAGATAATTTTGAAAAAAATCCAGTAAGAAAAAATTTACTAATTTTTTTTATCCAAAAATTTGTTTTTCTTAAACTTTGTGTGATAAATTAAACACAAATCATATTAATTTAAAAGAAACTAAAAATATCTTTAAATTTATAAATCATATTATGTAGATACTTTTCAATAGTGCGAAAAATTTAATTTTAATTGTACTGTTAACTTTACTGGCGTAGACACCGCTTATGCGATTATAGCCGAATTTATTACATTGTGCCATTGATTCCTCTTTTTTGCTGTTTGGCACCAAGTGAAGCTAGGTCCCTCTCCTCCTGGTCTTTCCAATGGAGTGGAGGTCTTGCTCTTCCTTTGCTTCCACTGGCGGGTACTGTATCAAAAACTCTCAAAGCTGGAGTATTTCTATCCATTCGGACCACATGACCTAGACAATGTAGCCGCTGTTTCTTGATCCACTGAAATATGTCAATGTTGTCGTATATCTCATACAGCTCAAAATTCCATCGGCTGCGGTATTCGCCGCAGGGGAACGTAAATCTTACGTAAAGCCTTTCTCTGGAAAACTCTTAACGCCGACTCATCAGATGTTGTGATCGTCCATGCCTCCCACCATATAGTAGGACGGGAACGATAAGCGACTTGTAAGGTTTGCTTTCCTTCGTCAAGAGAGGACTTTACCTCTCAACCGAAGTAGCACCTGTTGGTAAGTGTAATTCTGCATTGGATTTCTATGCTGACATTGTTGTTGGTGTTAATACTGGTTCCAAAATAGATGAAGTTTTCTAAGAGTTGAACAGTGACGTGGGAGCCTTGTTTGAAAGCGCGCTTGGTATAGAATGGTTCGGAGAGGTCCTTTGTATTTACACAGCCGTATAAGTTTTGGGGGGGATACCAAATTCAGACATAGCGGCGTTAAGGCAGCTCATATTCGTACTATCGATGGCGGCTTTAATATCGACGAAGAGGTGGTGTGTGTCGATCCTTTTTCATGAGTCTTATCCAAGATTTGGCGCATGGTGTATATCTGGTCAGTGGTTGACTTACTAATAAGGTACAATCAGTTTGTTGACGGTGGGCTTTAGTCTTTCACACAATACGCTCGACAGGACCTTATAGGCGATATGAGGGAGATAATTGGCGTAGACTGCGGAGTCCCCTTTTTTGTAGATTGGGCAGAGCACACTTAAATTCCAATCGTCGGGCATATTTTCGCCCGACCATATTGCGCAAAGTAGCTGATGCATGCATCTTGCCAACTCTTTACCGCCATGTTTGAATAGTTCTGCTGATAGGCTGTCAGTTCCAGCTACTTTGTTCTTTTTAAGCGTGCGATTACTATTCAAAATTCTTGTCTTTCATTCAGCAGGCTAAGAAAGTGTTCTCTCCATAAATTCAATATGTTGTTGAAATCGGTTGCTAGATCACCCCTTTGTGTCCTACAGGAGTCTGCTCCGGACTTGAAACCTTCTGTAAGCCGTTCTACCTTTCAGAATTTTCGAGCACTGCCAGATGCATCTTTCTTCCCTCTTCAGATCTCGGTATCTATTCCATCCCGCACATCTCACAACCATGGCATTAAAATCACCAAGCACGATTTTCACATGCCGACATAATCCCTTAATGGCATTTGTAAGTTGCTGAGTTTCCGGATCTTTAAAATAATTGAATGGTTAGGGAAACAATTTGTCATCTGCCATTGTCTCCGACTGGTAGAGCTACTGCCGAGAGGCAGTAGATATATGCGAGGTAGATCACAAAGAGGTAAGGGGAAAATTGATGGCCGGACAAGATAATGTAGATCGACGAATGCAAATTTGGCAGGCGGAAGTATAACAAAAGTAATAGCAAATAAAATGTATATTATTTTTCAGAAAGACGGATAGAAGGGCATTGGGTGCCGGGAATGATAGAGGATGGCAGTGAGTAACTTAGACTGGAAGCCTGTTTAGAAATTGTTCGATGCGTCGACGATCCGAACGGATTTCTGGCGAGCCTTCGATTGCCCCTCGCATGAATACGTGCACGAGAAGGGGAACTGACCCTGAAATCTCATTTCAGGCTTCGGGCGAACTGAATAGCAATGGCGGTGGTAAAACGTTCATTTTTATAAAATAAATTATAACACTTTGGCAGATGTTATAGTTGATTTTTCATGAAGTCAGGAACTTTCAAAAAAATTTGATCTTTTACTCAGTTGACAGAAGTTGTGAAATATATCATAGTGGTAAAATTAATAAATTTTTATGTACTTTTATATCCATTTTCATTTTGTCGTGGACTATATACCATACATGGGGCTATTTAAAAAAAAAAAAAACATTAAAGTGTTTCGCTTAAAAATTCTAAGTAAGTTGAAGCTGGTGTTGGTCCTGCTCAGGGTTATTTTTTTCAAGCGCGGCTGTAGGCAGGCAACTCAAAAAGGTATTTCCCTTCAAAATACTGTAAAAGACGAAATCTGTGTTCGTTCACAACAGATTTTTGTTTACTAGTAATAGCTACACTAATACCATAGAATATTTCAAAAAATGTATCCTAAATGTAAGTTTAATTCATATTCATTGTCTATCGAGAAGGCCGAGCTGGAAGTACGCTGTACGCGATTTTCGGACGAACTCCCTCTCCAATTCGTGGTATGCGCCTTGGATGTTAAAAAAGAAATGGAGTGCATGCATTCAGCATATTTTCCACTTTCGAGGTATCAATTGACGAGCTATAATATATTTTCATATTTTCTTTCGCTTAAAAGCCTAGTATTTCTGAAAGGAAAATATTTTGGGATACCTTATACAATAGCATAACTTATCATCAGTTTCCTAAGTTAAGAATTCGCAGTCATTTAGCTACCATTAAATATATTTACATTGAATTATTCTAATTTTACATGTATGTACATATGTACATAATACACGTCATTAGGTATATAAAGCGAGTCTTTCTATATTAGCTGAATTGTTTACGACTATATCCCATCAATCGTTATGAAAGTTTGACAACATTTTAATGAAAAAGTGCTGAGTACAAATTGAGCATAGTTTTAGGTGCATAATTTAGTAAGCGGTTCTAGTTTCGAGTATACATTTTTGCTTCGAAAGTATTATTTTCAGACCAGTCTGATACTATTCTTTGGTCACATCATGAACAAAATTAAAAAATCTAATTGGAAGCAAATTCCTGCAGGTTAAATGTATGTATTATATCCTCACACATGCAAATGCGCATGCATGCTAAAAATAAAAATAGAAGTTTAAGCAAAAAGTAGTCAGTGTCGAACACATCGATTCCCGTTGACTAAATATGGAAAAAGTCTGATAAAAAGTGTGTTGACAACAGTGGAAAAAATCTAATTGCACAGTTCTCGGCTACTAGGTCGGCTAACCAAGCTGCCAGCGTGTATATCTACATACGTAAATATGTATGTATATAGGTATGCTGTAACTACATACCTACAGCATTGTACAATTAAATTTTTGGAGAGAAAAAATTCAGAAAATTCAATAAAAGCTGTAGCAGAGACTCATATTGCACAAAGCTTATTTTGGATCTTTTTGGGGAACAATTTTTTTTGGATGGGAGGATGGATTTTTAAGATCATACGTGTTCATTTCTCAGTATGTATATTCAAGTATGGGCTTTAGACTGCAATGTTGGCCACTACTGAGCTACGGACTTTGCAATTTAAATTTGAAAAAAAAAATAAATAAATAAATAAAGGTATGTGGATGTGTGCACATGGATATTACAACTCGAGCCTCTCTAAGACCTGGACTTTTCACCTCACGAGTTAACTTTAGTTGGAGTTTTAATTAAAATGAAATGAACGGGGTCAACGCGTTGTCAGGGTTCGCACGCTGTATGCGAGGTCATTCACAAAAATAGTAAGATTATATATAAGTACACTACTAGCCGCCTTGGCATCGGAGCATCTCTTATTTGCCGGGAAAATTACAGTCGTGTTACATTTCGGTATTGCTGAATGTTTTATGAGATGAACTGGTAAAACATATTTTCTTGTTGTGGCTTTGCCATTCTGGTGGTACCTATTTTTCTGCTTCCTCTAGATAACACGTGTTGCCATTTACTAATAGATCGAAAAGATTCCAGCGAAGCTCGTTACCCGCTGTAAGACTCAATACATAGGTGTCTTCCTCGCTGTATTTGAATGTTTCCTCTAGACGCCGTTCTTCTGAAGGATCGTCTCGGCTGCCTGCAGCAATATCAACTTTGTTAGTTAGTAGCGATCTTAGGTTTTAAGGAGATAAGGTAAATCGGCACCAGAATGACGAAGGTTCCATTTTTTCAGGAAATGTTTTTAAATAACAGGTTTTATTAAAATTCACTATAAAAATTTCATCGAAACATCAGTTTGACTGATGAGTCCCGTTTCCATCTCGCATCTCGAAAATGAATTGAATGCCATACCCATTAATGATTAGTGATTTTTTATGGCCGAAACTGGATAATATTGAAAACAACGAAACCATCAATCTTTTAAGGGAAAATTTTCTTTGAATACCAAAATAATACCTCTTATGGTAAAACCCTGTAGAAAAATTTAATATAATAAAGACTCTGATAGATCAAAATTCAATTAAATATTTTTTTAACAAATATACCAAAGTCATCCAGTTATACCCACCATTCTGCCCATACTACCATGTCACCCTTTGGTCTGGAAGAAGTTAATTATTTTGAAATGTTGTATTTGTGCAACTTTCTATACGTCGTAAAGAAAAAGTGAACGATACTTGCAAATATTTTCCTATCTAAAGCTTGCATAGAAGATCTTCCGCAGCCTCTTCTTCTTCTACTTCTTGGTAGCTTTTGTTTAAATCTACACATATTGGTATTTCTGACATTAAGACATTGACTTGTTAGCACTCCTACTAAATTTCTTATATCCTTCCTTTAAAATTTCTATATTCTGGCCGCGTTTGTTTGCTTTAAAGCTAGTTATGCCAGTAATACCCTTAATTGTGATGACTTTTCTGAACTTGTGAAACGGTGCTGCTAATGGAGGTCGTGCGGTGCATTTGAAACAGTCGAACCAATTTTTTTTTTGAATTTTTATTAGTGCCTCTTCTATATGAACTAAAAAAATTACGAAGAAGTTGTCAAATTTAAAAAGTTTTCGTAGTTTGAAAAAAGTTCACTTCAATTTGCAAAAAAATAAAATAAAATAAAAAAAATACTTTAGACCAAGCTTTTAGTTTAAATAGAATATAATTTAATACTGAAGCTAGACTTTGATTTTTTCGATCGGACATATGTATATTCTTTTTGCTATCACCGGCATCGTTTCCTAAGACTTGTAAAAATGGAAACTTGAAAAACGCGCTTCAAAGCTCTGCCGAGCATTCGAATCTGCTCGGCGCTCGGCCACTAAAACTATTCCAGCTTCTAAAATATCTGGGATAGGTTTAGCATAGATTTAAGAAAAAAATCCAATTTTAGAAACATTTAAAGCCGACTACAGCTATTTATAAGATATTTTAATTAAATATCAATATGTAACCAGAGGCATATACGTTTTTTCTTTGTCTGCATTAATTGCAAAGTGGCACCTAATACGGTTAGTATTCGAAAATGTACTCAAATAATTTAAAGATAGTCAACAACAACACTTTTACTGAGAAAGAAAATACTTAGCACGTGGACTTATTCAACATACATGATTGTTGTATTTTTATTTTATTTGGTTTTACTGCTAAACAATATTTTATTTTTGTATGTTATTTCTAAACTATTTGCAAGAGAAATGGCCGATAATAGCAATAAGTGGGTATTGCCATACGGCGTAAAAATAAAAATACACTACTGTACAGGGTTGCATGTACAAGTTAAATATTGTATTTTTGTAATGAGTTTATTTACAGCGATACGACTCGCTTTACTTCAATTTTACAACTAATTTCTTAAAACTAAATGCTTCTTACTCTAAGCTTATTTATCCATTAACACACAGTGCTTGGCTTAGATACCGTAATTGTGCATTCCTTAGCAAAGTCCCATTGTTGTTTTACTCCAGCACAAGTAAATTTATTTATTGCTAAACCAGTTTTTGTACGCTGTTATCAAAAACATATTTGATGATCATTACCCTTTTTTTGCTGTGCGACATTAATGATGTTGATCATGACGATCGTTTGTGTTTGCAATTAACCCAGCATATATTTCAGGGGTAGCAGCATATTTTAATTGGATACTAGCTGCTATGTTAACTACTCCCCATCTTAAGCGGGAAACGTCCTCGGTTCGTTCAGGTGTGCTGTTGCATTTTCTTTCAAAGCATAATGATTCAAATTAAAGGCTTAAATTCTATTGATATCAATGTTTTAGACTTAGAACATTTACAATGGAAAATATGTGTTTTCAATCGAGTTATGCTATGTACTATATATGTATATGTAGGTATATATTTTATGAAAAATAATGTGATGTTTCAAATCATTAAGAAATGGTTTTTTTTTCTTTAATTTATGGTGTTTCCATATAATAAAAACAATAGAAATTGCGCTTAACGGAGATTGCTCTTGTGGATTCTCTTTCCATTAATCACAACCGTGGTGCCAAGATCTTTTTCGATTACTTTTTCCACGAAGACCTTATCTAATTTATTCCCGAGCCTTTTATTTCGCCTCCAAAAAACCTTTTCTCCAGGATTATAAGTTTTCAATATTTTATCTTTATTATTCCTATGCAAAGTTTTCTCCTGAGTTTCAAGTAGTCGTTTTCTTATATCAGTTAGTTTTTCTTCCGTGAAATTGTGAAAGACATCGGTTGGCTTTGTTTTAGTTACCGAGTGTATGCTATAATTATATTTATATGTTGCTAAAAGTACCAATTCAATTACATCGTCCAGTTTCTGTTGCTCTCTTATGCATCGCGATATTTCTAATAATGTGGAATGAAACCTTTCCACCTGACCATTACTTTCACTATGAAGGGTGGGTACGAAGAATTGATCTATTCCAAAATTATCCCTTAGTAACGATTTTATGCTATTCGATTGGAACGCCTTCTCGTTATCAGAAACGATGGTATTTGTGTTGCTAAATACTAACAAAATTTCTAATAAAGCATTCCTAACGTCTACTGTTGTCCTTGAAGCAATTGGCTTTACAATAGCAAATTTAGAAAATTTGTCTACACACGTCAAGAAAAGTTGCTTACCAGTTATAAAAATGTCTAAATGAAGAATTTCTCCTGGAAGGTTTGGAATAGGAGTTTTGCCAATACCCGGATCAGGTGGCTTACGTTGGTATTTATTTTCCAAGCATATCTTGCAGTTAGCAATCATTGTTTTCAATAATTTTTTTATATTTGGAAAAAAATAGTTACTGAAAATTTGGCGAAAATTTTCGTGTAAGCCACGATGAGCTCGATTGTGCTCTGTTGCTATCACTTCCAACTGTATGGAGAAATTTAGTACCAGGAAACGCCGATACTAATGTATTTTGTATTTCTGCTAGGGTTGGAAGATCGCAATGAATTGCATTGGTGGCATTTGTATTTATGACGCCTTTTAAACATTGTAAAAGATCTTCAATAGTGGTAAATGTTATTGTGTGGCGAATATATTTTTGGAAAAGTATTTTGGTGCATTTATTAAGTGAGGTAGACTTTGAGAGCACAAGCTGAGTTTTAAATTGATTGATTGGACAGTGAACCGTTTTAATTGTATTAGTAGAAGATTCTTCGCTGCGCACGGTTTCGTTAGAGGCGGTATCATCCAAATTGTGGGCAAACTGTCGGGAAAGTGCGTCAGCTACCTTATTGTCCTTTCCGGGTTTGAAATGAAAAGTAGGAGAGAATTCCTCTATAAATGATCTCCACCTCTTCATCTTGGAATTGGGATTCTTTTCAGACATAACAAATATCAGCGGTTGGTGGTCAGTGAAAATATGGACATCCTTAATTCCGTATAAGTAGTGACGAAGTTTCTTCAATGCCCATACAATTGCTAAGAGCTCCCGCTCATTGGTGGCATAATTTTGTTCGCTAGCAGAAAGTGTTCGCGATATCATCGTTACAGGTCGCCCATTTTGCGATAAAACTGCGCCTAAAGCAGTAGAGGAAGCATCCGTGGTAAGCTCAAAGGGTTTTTGATAGTCAGGATATTGGAGAAGCACATCTTCGGAAGCTAATATCTTTTTTAACTTTTCAAATGCGCATAGGGCGTCTGGGTCAAAATATATTTTAACGTTTTTGGAACTTTTGGCACCCACCTGCCCATTTTCACCACGAAGATAAACTGTCAATGGTTTTACAATGGCAGCATAATCCTTCACAAAACGGCGGTAATACCCAGATAAACCAAGAAATGAACGTAGTGCTCGAAGAGTTCTTGGTTGTTCATAATTTATGATGTCGTAAATCTTATCTGGGCAAGTTTTAATGCCCTTCTCAGATACAAGGAATCCCAAAAATTCCACTTGAGTTTTGAAGAATCTCGATTTTTCGGCAGACACTCTCATTCCGGCTTTTTCGAGTTTCTGAAGGATACAATCAATGTGATGTAGGTGTGACTCTTCGTCTGGAGAATATATAATTATGTCATCGACATAAACATGGCAATATTTTCCTATTTCCTGCCGTAAAATATCATCAATGGCCCTCTGAAAAATGCTTGGTGCGTTTTTTAGACCAAAAGGCAACCTACAAAACTCGTATTTTCCATTATTTATATTGAATGCCGTTTTCTGTCTATCTTCTTCACATAATAAAATTTGATGGAACCCTGACTTAAGGTCTAATGTTGTAAAAAATTTGGATCTACCTAAGTTAGCCAAGATTACGGTTGTATCCGGTATGGGGTATCGATCTGCGATTGTTTTCTCGTTCAGTTTTCTGAAGTCTATCACCATCCTTAGTTTAGGCTTACCACCTTCATCAAAACCTTTTTTGGTAACTACGTGAACCGGAGAATTATATGGCGAGCACGATTCCCTAATTATACCATCTCTGAGTAAAACCTTTACTTCGTTATTGATGAATGGGGCCACAGAAATCGGGTATGGATAACTTTTACTATAGATTGGATCATTATTATCTGTTCGAATCCTGGCTTTTACAGAGGTGTTGTATGGCAACGCCCTATTAGGATCGGCGAAAGCGTTATTGTTCTTTTCTATAATTTGACGAAATCTCGTTTGAACTAATGGAGGCACAGACTCTTCTTCTGTTGTAATTGAATTAACCTGATTACATGATAAGTATTGTAATTTAACTTTACCCTTACGGTAATATAAATACCCCTTACCAGTATTAATTTTCGCATCAATGCTTTTTAGGAAATCGTACCCTATGATACCATCGAACGTTTTTAGATTTGAAAGCAAGAAAAACGTCGAGGTATGGTCTAAAATGTTAATTAGGCATTTTCGGTTAATTATATTTTGTCCGTTTATTGATGTCAATTTAAAAGGTTTATCCAAAGGTTTAATACCTTGAATAAAAGGGAGGTCTTTAATATAATTTTTGGAAGTACCTGTATCTATCAAAATTCTCAGCTCCTGACCGTTTTTGTCTTTTTTTGTAATGAACGGCAGGAGCGATATCAGTTTAAATGATTAATCTCCTCACCGGTATACTCATCACTAAAATTTTGGTCATTATTAGGCATATAGTTATTGCCATTTTCGTTTAAATAATCAGTTTCGTAATAAAAGCCATCACTTGTTTCTTCTGGCATAAAATTAACTTTTTGAATTTTTTGAAATGGTGAGCGGCCCGAATGTAATTGGTCATGTGAACGTTTAAACGCCACTGGCAAATCAGAATTTAAGTGCTGTGGCTTACCAATATATTTGGGCGTTTGATGTTGCGATAAGTTTTGTTGTGGTACATTTGGTGTATTTTGAGGGTTAGCCCTCTGCTTGTAGAAACTTGTACCGTTGTCGACTTCCATGGGAGCTGGCCTAGTTACGGTACTATGATTGAAACGTGGGAACAATTGGTTACTATGATCCATCACTTGGCGCTGAGGCATTAATGTTGGCCTATTTGGTCGAAACGTGTTACCTACCGCAAAGGCTTCCGCGAATTGCATTCGCCTATGGTTAGTTTGTAGCTCCTGAGCAATGGCAAGGGCATTAGGTAAGTCTTTGGGTCTAGCAGAAAAGAGAATATCGCACATTGGGCTATGCAATCCTGATATAAAAACACGTAGAGCATTTTCCCTGGCTCGTTCATTCAAAGCTGCAATTATATCACTCCTACCAGTGTTGCTCATAATATGTTTATTTATTATAAGAGAAAGTTGTTTTTCCACTTTGCTGTAAAAGCCATCAATGCATAAATTGCCCTGTCTGAGAATACTAAGTTCGTTTTCTAAAACATACAATGGCCTCTTATCTGAATACTCCTGATCCAATCTAGCTAGAATAGCTTTAAAGTTTAGAACGGTATTGAACGAGGCAAGAATAGAGTTGGCCGAACTAACAATCCTATTTCTTAATATACCCATGGCTACGTAGTATTTCTCTGATCCCTCTGTATAGTAATTCATGGCGAATACTGCTGCGCTTCGCCAAGCTGGATAAGATATGGAATCACCCTTGAATTCGGGTAGTGATTTTATTAAGTCTAAGCTTGCATTTTGTTCTGCAACTAAAGGATTAATTGAAACTGGTTGGTACGACTCAACACTCGGGGGTTGGAGGCGACCAATTGCTTGAGCTAAACTATCTAACTTTTCAACTAACTCCAGTCTAGTACGCTCATTAGTTTCATTGACGATTTCTACCACTTGTTCTCTGTTTAAATACATTTTTTTGAGAAAAAAGGTCTTCTTTCAGTCCAAAATTTGGAAAAAATTAAGTACGTGAAAGGCTTCGCGAAAAGATAAATTATAGGCCAATACGCTAACGTTTTCGATTATTGTCTTCAAAGTGGAAAAAACAATTTGAATACAGATTCTTAAGTGTGTAGATATATTAAACAAAGTATATTTCGAATATATTTGCTTTGACAGAAATAGTTCACAAGAGCAAAACTTCAGAATTAAGTTAAATTTTATAGTATTAACTAGTATCGAATGAGAAAATACAAGCTATGCTTGTTGAAAATAGAAAAATTTTGAAAATTTACTCTATTAAAAAAATCAGATTGAGAAGATTCAATACACTCTTTAAGTTATTCCGAATTTTTATTGATAATTGGGAGTTTAATATTAGGTTTAATCAAAAAACCTTTATAAACTTTTTTGTTAATTAGTCAAATTCATTTGTCTGAATGTTGCTTTTTATTTTTATCTTTGTAATAAAATTTACTGATAACCACTTGAAAATAGTTTGAAATAGCACTTACAGTTTTTTTAGTAAATATTTAGTACAGTCAGCTCCTTAGAATTTCAAGCTTCCTCGTCTTTTTTATTGATAAGGTTTCCTGCATTGATACACGTCAAGCAGATCCAAGTTTTTAATAAATGTGGATGTAGTCTTAAGAATTTCAGGCTTCTCGTCTTCTTCTATGTTGATGCACGTCAACCAGATCCTTAGAGATGATTGGGTCCTTCGTCCTTGAAGTTGGGCGCCAGTTAAATATTGTATTTTTGTAATGAGTTTATTTACAGCGATACGACTCGCTTTACTTCAATTTTACAACTAATTTCTTAAAACTAAATGCTTCTTACTCTAAGCTTATTTATCCATTAACACACAATGCTTGGCTTAGATACCGTAATTGTGCATTCCTTAGCAAAGTCCCATTGTTGTTTTACTCCAGCACAAGTAAATTTATTTATTGCTAAACCAGTTTTTGTACGCTGTTATCAAAAACATATTTGATGATCATTACCCTTTTTTTGCTGTGCGACATTAATGATGTTGATCATGACGATCGTTTGTGTTTGCAATTAACCCAGCATATATTTCAGGGGTAGCAGCATATTTTAATTGGATACTAGCTGCTATGTTAACTTACACAATAATATTTTAAAGAAACATTTTTTATACTTCATAAAAGGAAAAATTGTCATTTCGCTCAAAAATACTGTGCAAGGCGAAGACGCTGTTATTTTTTTACAGGTGTGGCATCTTTTAAAATTAAAGGAATAAGAGCAAAGCAAAATAACGGTAAAATTTCGTTTTTGAGATTCGTATTTTTTTAAAACTATTAGTGCAATTTTTTTCAAATTACATTAAAATTAGTGATATTGAGTATGGTAAGTTCAATTTGGGCACCGTGAAGCAATGCATAGCATTTGCAGAGGGGCATGTGCTACTGCTTCGCAGTAAATTGTGTCCTTCGCATAAGATGCTCATGTCTTTAACAAACAAAGGAAATTATGTTATCGGCAGTTTTTGGTGCCATAAACGCAAATGTAGGGAGAAATGCTGCATTTGAATGGCAAAAGGCACTTGATTTGAGCAGGCTCGCCTATCCCTCCCGTATATTTTTTACGTCATGTTTTGCTTTGCACAGGAAAAATTGGTGGTCCGGGCAAGATAATTCGACGAGAGTAAATTTGGAAAAAGGAAATACAATAAAGGTAATAGTTATATATTTTGTTATTATATAGGCTTAACATTGTTTTTAATTTTTTTTAGGGAGGAGGGTTGAAGGCCATTGTGTCCTCGGAGGACCTAAGGTTGGAGGTGTGCCAGGACAACGTGCGATCGGCAGAGGTGCTCGTACCCCTCCTACAAAAACATGTAACCGAAGGGACAATCAGACATACCGATTGCTGGAAAGCATATGATTGTCTCCCCAGTTAGGGCCGGATAACCTGTTTGTGGCACGGGATTGGACACACATTCAAAGGATTGAGTCCCAATGGCGAGTTGTCAAACGTTTTTTGTGAAAAGACAACTACAATAATCCGGCTAATCTCGCCGATATGATTATTGAGTATCTATGGCGGAAATCATTGAAAAAAAAAACAGGGAATACCCCTTCTTAAAACTTGTAGAGGCCACTAAATATACATCTAATGTCTAAAAATTGTATTCTAGTTGTTTTATTTAAAATTTTTTTTATGTGTGGCAACACCAAAATTCAAAGTAATTGCTTTGTGTACACAATAATAGGGCAAAAATCCAATTATTTTTGCAATTTCAACTTTTAATATCTCGAAAACTAGAGGTAGCTTTGGTTTTCTGTGTCTGAAAGTGAGTGAAACCCCCTACCACCCCCTATAACTCATTTTACTCTGAGCCTGGTCCATTAAAGGAAAAGCGTCCCGTTTTTTGTTTTCTATTCTGTTTATTTTTTATTTGTTTATTGCCAACTTAAGTGGATTTAAACTATTTAATATTTTCGTTTTCTTGTACTTAAAGTGAAGTTACGGAGCCGAATAAAATACATGTCCGTACACTAAAGCATTACTTTGCAAAAGGAGACAGCAGATATTTTGTCTTGCCTTCATTCACTGCCAGACCCATTCGCTTCGCTTCTTTATCCAGTCAGGAGAAAGCAGAACTCACGGCGCGGTTGTTGAGGCCAATAATGTCAATATAATCGGGGTACCTTCTGCAATCATTTTCTTCAGCATCAATTTAAAGAAGTCACACGATAAAGAGTCACCCTGTCTGAAGCCCCGTTTTATTGAACGGCTCGGAGATGTCCTACCCGATCCTGATGGATCTTTAAGTATTGCTTAATGTCAGTTTATATAGCCGTGTGAGTTTTATGGGAATACCATATTCAGACATAGCGGCGTAGAGGCTGCTCCTATTCGTACTGTCGAGGCTGCTATAAACTCAACGAAGAGGTGATCAATACACATCACCTCCGCTCTTCTCAGGTCTTTTCCCATATTTGGCGTATGGTAAATTTCCGCCATGTTTAAAGAGTTCTGCCGGTAGGACGTCAGCTCCGGCCACTTCGTTGTTCTTTAAGCGGGCAGTCGCTACTCAAACCTCGTCATAGTCGGATAGTGAAACGTATTCTCTATCGTCATCGATTGGGGTATCGGTTTCATCGTCTCCGGGTGTTTCAGTTTCACATCATTCCATCCAGCAGGCATCAGTATACTCTGTTCATCCATTTTGTGAGATTAGTTACAGCATTTCGAGTATTTGGTTGTTAAAAATTCTGATGTTAATGTAGAATTAAATAAAATAAAAAATAATGCAATATAAAATCATGTATTAGAAGTGGCCACCCAAGGGTACATATGGCTCGATCTAGAGAAGCAAATACTGTTGTAAGACAAGGAATGATTCAATGATCTAGGGATGTTCCTCTACTTTGGCGTAGGACCAATGGAGCAATTGCGAGGAATAATGACGTTAGAAGACTCCTAAAGTATACTCACTACCCAGTTAAGTAAATTTATAATAGGATGATGAACCCAAACAAACGTAAAAGTTGGCAAAAAATTGATTAAGGAGCCAAGAGCTGGAAACGATTATATGAGAGGCCTAAAAGGATTATTGAGCTATGGGAATAGTAAATTTATACTTTGAAATTTAACATGGTGCTAAACTTAGAAAATGTCTCATTTTCGTTTTTGCTTTGCAAATCAAAGTCTATCTTCAGTATTAATTTATATTCTATTTAAACTAAAAGCTTGGTCTAAAGTATTTTTTTTTTATTTTATTTTTTGTTTGTTTGCAAATTGAAGTGAACTTTTTTCAAACTACGAAAACATTTTAAATTTGACAACTTCTTCGTAATTTTTTTAGTTCAAATAGGAGAGGCACTAATAAAAATTAAAAAAAAAACTTGGTTCGACTGTTTCAAATGCACCGCACGACCTCCATCAGCGGCAAGCAGTTCAACTTTAAAGATGCTAACGCTGACCTTAGCAACAGCAGCAAAGAGTGAAATAACTCTCTTCACAACATGTGTAAGTTCCACAACAATTGTAGAAAAACAAACAGCTATGCAGTCAAGCAGCGCAGCAGCAGCAGCAACTCCAGTGCGAGTGACTAATACTGAACAAGGTGACACAGCCAAAATGAAAAAGGGTCGGCAGTGCAGACAGGCATTTATCGTTACATAATTGTGGTAAACAAAAAGAGGAAATCTAGTCTATCAGATTTGCCCCGTTAAATCAGGAAGAGCCTATAACAGACCCAAAGCGTATTTCCATAGTCGTCAGTACTAAACCTCCACCAATCTACTTGCGGGAGCGCAGCTCTAATTTACTCGTTACGGACCTAGCCAATATAATAGGTGCCAACAACACGAGACAAAAATACAAGTACACAGTGAAAAAGACATTCTTGAAGTCGTTGTGTTTCTTTCTGCAAACAACAAGAATTATTACTCTTACCAGTTAAAGAGTGCAAAAGGCCTGATTGTTGTAATTAAGGGAATGGAAGCCACTGTTGACTCAGGTGACATAAAAGAAGCTCTAGAGGAGCAAAGGTTTGAAGCAAGGGTGGTCGTTAACATAATTAACAGAAATAAAGTTCCGCAGCCTGTTTAAAGTGTTATTATCGCCAAGCTCAGCTCAACTTAAAAAGAATGAAACGGATCCAATTTACTGTTTAAAATACCTTTTACACCAAAGAATCACGGTGGAAGAAGCGTTCAAGCGTAATGGTCCAGTGCAATGCACAAACTGTCAGGAATTTGGTCACACAAAATCCTATTGTACTTTACGTACTGTCTGCGTAGCATGTGGCGATCTTCACTATTCTACCAAATGCCCCTTGAATAAAATGGATGCAAGACAAAAAAGTGTAGCAACTGCAGTGGCAATCACACCGCTAATTATAAAGATTGTCCGGTTACAAAGATTTAAAATCTAAACTTGCTCAGGGTATACAAGCCAAACCGAGCCAACTCCCATATACTACTTTCATTCCGAGCCCTTCTAATCTACCCAGTTCAAATATTGGTCAAATGACTTATGCCAACGTAGTAGAAGCCAATGAACAGGCCCCATCAGTCACTCCATCCAGTACTGGGGTTGGGACCATGATTCTTAATCTAACACAAATTATGTCAACCATGCAAAGTATGGTTCAAGACCTAATAAAGGCGCAAAACCAAATGCTCCAAACCCTGTTGACCAAAAAATGAGTGAACTCAGAATTTGCTTATGGAATGCTAATGGTGTAAACCAGCATAAATTAGCACTCAAATTATTTTTACAGACCCACGAAATTGATGTTACGCTTATATCTGAAACACATCTCATCTAGAAGTATAATTTTTACATCCCTGGGTTTAAGCAAAAACCTTAAGCCGCCTGAGCAAGAACTGATGAAGAAAAGGTGTCTTATTTTGCAGATCACCTCAGCACAGTATTTCAACCAAATACTGCTAGAAATAGTGCAATAGTGTGACGGAATCATACTGGTCCTAGCTACACTGTTACTTGCCGCGCATCTGTGTCTGATAAAAAGACACTATTACCGCCTTAAATCCAAAAAAATCTTCAGACGATCATATTTCACCAATAATTCTAAAAGAATTGCCAAGTATTGATCTCGTTTTTCTTGCAAAGCACAAATTTGGAAAAAGTCGCAGATAATTATGATAGCTAAACCAGGTAAAGACGCAACCCTGCCGTCATCATATAGACCAATCAGCCTGTTGTCTTGCCTATCAAAACTTTTCGAAAAAGTTCTGCTATCAAAAGTTACTCCTTTTCTCCATCAAAATGATATTATTCATTCACATCAATTTGGTTTTCAGGAAAAACACGGCACAATTGAACAAATAAATCGTATTACAAATGAAATAAGGAAAGCTTTCGAAATGAGAGAGTATTGCTCGGCCATTTTTCTTGATGTGACGTAAGCATTTGACAAAGTGTGGTATAATAAAATTAAAAAATCATTACCTAACACGTTCCACAATATCCTTGAATCCTACTTACCCAACGGGCGATTCACAGTAAAGTAAATGAATACATAACAGAAGAGTGTTCAATTATGGCAGGTGTTCCGCAGGGTAGTGTTCTTGGACCAATACTGTACATACTGTTTACCGCAGATTTTCCTATAAGTGACGAAGTAATTACATCAACAATTGCGGATGATACCGCTATACAAAGTCGACATAAATGCCCCATTACAGCCACAAAAGTGTTAAAGCAGCATCTTAAACAAATTGAAGAGTGGCTAGCGAAATGAAAACATTGCAAACACATCACTTTACATTAAGGCCAAAAACGCGTCCTACTGTTAAGCTCAACAATGTGTCGATACTTTCGAAATAAAACCACTCGTGTATTCTATTTAAACTGTACAGATGGTTTATTTGATTATAATTATTTAATCAATTACATATATGTATTTTTATTAAAGTTAAGTTTTTAAACACTAGAATTTATGTTATGCTCATAGATTTTATGCATATGCCTAACTTAACTTTGTGTGCATGTAGTTTATAATGATATTGAATTCATACAAACAAACAAGGCCTTTCGCTCGCTAAAAAACTTATAACAAAAATTAATGTAATGGCCGCAAAGACAATTATGAATATATAGGTTGAGCCCGAAACTAAATCCCGCTTATACATTTTCAGTCAATTAACGCCTAAAAGTACAGATGATTTCAAAGCAACTCACTAACGAAGCTATTAAAGAAATAGCGGCTAAATTAGCGCACTTAATAGTTGTTGGTTAATAATGAATTGAATAATACAACAACATGGCTGATGTTGGCCCAGTGGTAGAACACTTCTACCATTTTTCACAAGGCCTTTCGCTCACTAGAAAACTTATCACAAAGATATTGATTTAAGTTAGTTTTTATATCGCCCCGTGCGCGCTTTTTTATTTGGTAAGAAATTTCGTCGATTGTTTAGTTTACACCCCTTTTATATTCCAAAAGCACATTAGGGTGTGCCCAAAAGGATGGGATTTTTGGTTAGGGTAGGGCCATGTTGAGCGCACGCTTGAACGTTTTGGGCCGCTCTGCACGAAGTGCTGAGTTAGTAGTGCTGGAACTTTGGGGTGAGTGATGCCGGCCATTTTGTATGCGGACATTTGACTCGTTGCCTCCAGTGTTACAGACGGAAGTAAAGCGTGATTGTCCTTTTCCTGCAATTAGAGAATTGGAAATATTCTGCAGTGGAAAGTACTTTTCTCTAACTTTAGATTTTTTTATAAAGGGTGGTTAAATTGTAAGGGCCGATGTTGAATGTGAACCACACCTAAACGCCAAGTTTTTTTCCGAATTTAATTTGACATTTCTCTATTTCAGACTTATCTTTGTGAAGCATACATGAGCACTTGTCATACTGCTTTAATGCTCCCGTTCTACGGGAATTGTAGATCATACTTGAAAGGCGTCTTTGAGCAAAAATCTGATGCAGTATGCAATGAGTAAATCTTCTAATGATGTGAGAAGTACGATTTCATGTTTCGTCTGCTGATCGATTGTGAACTATGATCTGGGGTGATCTTCACTGTTTTTTGCATATTTTGACACGGGTAGGTCAAAGTTATGTTTCTTTGTATACTTTGACTCGGGGAGATCAAGTGCGCCGTTTTGTGTGTGTCTTGACTCGTGGTGGTTAACTCATAGCCATGAGTTGGGCTTATGTGCAAAAGAGAGTTATGCCTTTGTTTGCAAGTCAAGCATGTGTTTTGTGATGTACACCGTTCAAGAGCATGGTGCAACGCAAGACAATTTACACAAATATTATTATTTTTTATAAATTTGTACCATTTTGGTATCGGCAGTTTCTTGAATTGCTTGCAATGCTTGAGAGTATGATTCTTTTGGCGCAATTTACACGATGGGTGGCTATTCTGTAGAGAAAGAATAGGCTTAGTTATGTTATGCGAAGTAGGGGATTTCGCGAGCTTGTGTTCAACGCATTCTTTAATTTCGATGTGCCTGTAAAGGAATTCTTTCATTTGTTGCCATATTGGGCACTGCTTTCGGTATGCGAGAGATTGCTCCCATAGCATTAGAAAATTTTCTGGTAATGCGGATGAGCAGATATTCACCAGAATTGGGTCCCAGCTTTCAGTGGGTTTGCCGAGAGTTTCGAGCACTGATAAACAATTAGTGATTGTTGAGTATAAATCAATAAACTATTCACTGGTTTCTTTTCGAACTTTGGGTAAGTTCAATAATTTTGTGACTTGATTGTCGACTAATTGGCGCTTGTTTTCATATCGACTATAAAATCTTGGTTTTCTCCGAAACTTATCTTAAACCAAATGTCTTCAACTCTGAAATCTTAGGGAACAACTTTGAAGTTTTTAGAGACGATCGTTTAAATAAAATTGGTGGTGGAGTACTTATTGTTGTTCAAACTAACCTTGCTGTGGAAGAAATTCATTTTGCGAGATCGGAAGCGATGGAATTAATAAAAATATTTATATTGTCGCCAGTTATATCCCGCCAAATTCTGACTCTTCTACTTACATTCTCCAGTTGTTAAGGTTAAAATCATTATTTTCCATTACTAAAACATCTGACAATGTTGTTGTGATAGGCGACTTCAATTTATCCTGTGTATCATGAAATTTTAATGACAGTTTACTAGTACCTAGCTCAACTCGAGATAATGCTCAAGATTTTCTAAATGAGCTTTCTGATCTGGGCCTTTTTCAAATAAATATGATCCATAATAAGTCTGGAAAGACTTTGGATCTAATATAATATTTTTGGATGACGTTTCGTCTTTTTGTTTAAGTCGCTCTGATGCTTTCGTTTTGACCGAAGATGGTTATCATCCATCTCTAGAATTATCTTTAGATGTTCTCTCTAATCTTAATTATCCATTATCTACTTCAAAGTCGAAAATTTCTCTTTTTTTATTTAAAAGGGAAAATTATATTAATTTTAGAAATGCGCTGTCTACAATTTCCTGGTCAATGCATGACGGAAACGTGGAAGAAAGCGTTCTTCACTTCACAAGTGCTTTACATTCTGCCTTCTGAAAATTTGTTCCTATAAAAAATGAGCCGATCCGTGTTCAAAATGCTTTACGGCTCAATAAAGAATGGAATAGCTTGAAAAATAAGAAGACTGATTATTCAAGCTCTATAAAAAGTCCGGCAACATTTCTGATTATGGTGCTTATTCCGTAGTTAGACAAAAGTATAATATTTTGAATAAGTCGTATTACAAGAAGTATTTGACAAGAATTCAAAATAACACTACTTCGAATCCGAAGTCATTCTATAATTTTGTTAATTCGAAACGTAAGACTTTTGGGCTTCCATCATCTATGAAAATGAATGATGAAATCTCGAATGATTGTTACAGAATCGCAGATATATTCGCAGACTTTTTCGAATCTGATTATGTGTCGAACACAAATTCAACCCAGCAGCTATTCCTTTACCCTTACTTAAAGCCTTCTTTTGATCCGCTGATGTAGTTTATCACCATATTAATGCCTTTGAGAACTCATACACATGCGGTCCAGATAATATCCCTACTAGTGTATTTAAATTTTGTGCTGAATATCTATATACACCATTAACGAACATATTGAATACTTCATTAAAGCAAAATGTATTCCTTTCTTTGTGGAAAGATTCATACACTGTACCTCTAAATAAATCTGGTAGTAGATCTTCAATAGGGAATTACAGGGGGATAGCAAAGTTATGTTCTATCCCCAAAATTTTCGAAGCTACTATAACTGATCAATTAGCCCATTCTGTATCATCAATTATAGACATCTCACAACATGTAAAATGGTAATCAAACAGATGATAACTGCACTGACTTCAGCAAAGCATTTGACAAAAAGTAATTTTTATAAATTGTACATCACGTGAAATAGCAGTAACATCTGGTGTTTCTCAAGGTAGTCACCTCGGTCCCTTACTCTTCCTTATATTCATCAATGACCTTCCAAATGTTGTTCTTCATTCTAAAATATTCATGTACGCAGATGATGTCAAGCTCTTTAAATGAGTTCATTCTATTGGAGATAGAGAGCTTTTGCAACTTGACCTAAATAATTTAGTTAGGTGGAGCGACGCGAACTGTATGTCTCTAAATTTAGATAAGTGCAAATATAAGTGTTTCTCCAGAAAATCTTTCCAATCCTTTGTTTATAAGATACATAATCACAGTGTTGAACAAGTTACTGACTTCATTGATATAGGTGTCACAATGGACCCTAAGATAGATTTTAGAAATCATATAAAAGCTTGTGCTAATAAGGCAAAAGGAGTTTTAGCTTTCATTAAACGTTGGGCTAAGGAGTTCAAGGACCCATACATTACTAAATTACTCTTTACCTCACTTGTTAGGCCCATTTTGGAATATGGCTCAGTTGTATGGACTATCAATTGTATAGTGATAAATTGGAATCTTTACAAAAGCAATTCCTATTATTCGCGTTAAGAAATTTAAACAGGGATGCGAACAAGAATCTGCCTTCTTACAAAAGTCGTTTACGGCTATTAATCTGCCTACATTCCATAGTCGTAGAAAGATGCTTGGAGTTTTATTTTTAACTAAATTGATTAGAGGTGCTATCAATAGCCCATACCTACTTAGTGAGCTTAACTTCTCCATCCCTTCAAGATCATCTTGACACTTTAGGTCCCTTTCATTGGGCTCAGTCAGAACAAACTTTGAAATGCACGACCCTTTTAGATCTTTGTGTAACGATTTTAATACACATTTTCCCAACATTGATTCCTCTGACTCGCTCTAAATAATTTAATAAATCCCCTTTTCTTTTCCCCATGCAATTTTATAGCAGGTGATGAACAAATCTGTAGCTGTAAGAGGCAAGTGTAACCGTGGCTTTCCGCGATCGGTTTTGGGTTCAGGGCAGTCCGGACTGTTATTGGTTTTCGGTCACCGGTCTGTTGGATTTTTCGATTTCCCTCAGACGCGCCGCTTGGTCGGTTGGGCGGGAAGTGGGTAACGCTGGGTTCGTCGTACAAAAAAAAAAAAAAAAAGTTATGAGTCCGGGTTCTTATTGAGAACTAGACATTGCTTGATTTACTGCTGGAGTTAACTTTACTTGTTCAGCAATTTTTGCTTTGATTATTTCATAAGTATCAAAGCTAAGTTGATACTTTCCTTCCACCAGCGGAAGGGAATTCGCGGTGAGGTCTTCTTTATCTTTTTGGAATAAGACATCTTGAACTTGTTTATACCACTCGTCAAGAGAATTACTTTTAATTTTCAGGAGATTTTCTGAAAATTCCACTATGAGGGAAGAAGTAAATCTGGCACAATATCTTATTAAGCCATCATTTGTTGTGTCAAATATTTGCGCAAACGGGTAGTGTGATTTGTATTTTGAGACTTGATGCTACTATTTGCATTCAGCTGCTACATAAGGAGAAGCAGCATTAGTGGCGGGTTGTGCCTTAAGCTGAGTTGGAGATTTCTTTGGTGGTATCTTGGAGGAGATACTTGGCCGAGGGCTTTGATCTTTCGGCATTATGCAATTTTAAATTTATTTAGATATTATTAATTTTTAATTCTTGTTTTTAAACAAGTATTCATTTTTATGTGAAGAAGAAGGAATATGTACGGTTTGGAGCAGTGGTGTACCACCTTCATATACCTATAGTGGACCCGAAATGTTTACTACTGGGTTGGTACTGCAGTATATGTATGTATGTATGTATATATGTATATTTGTGTATATACTTCAAATGCATTGCTTCAGCTTAGGGAAGAGCTAAGTAGATCAGTTTATCTTTCAATGCCCTGAGCGGCATCGTATGATATTTGTAAGTATGTACGTATTTTAATGAAGTGATCGTGGGAATGGATGCACTATTTTTTTGGAAAAATTGTTTGTGTTGAGAAATGACACAGGAGAGTGTCTATTTTGAAAAGTGTTGTAATAAATTCTCTTGGAGTTGTATGTATGTCTGTTCATTTGCTTAATTTGCTAATACCCAAATTCGAAATTGGGGTCAACAACCTTAAAGATCGCGTTATTAAAATTTATTGATCTCGTGAAAGCAAGTATTTATGTTTTGTAGATTTTTTACTTTGGTTGAAAAAACAAAGTTATTTGTTTGCATATATAGACATTTATACAAGGAATCCCAATGTACCATAATATCGCGGAAAAATTTTTTGGTTTTCTGCTTTTGCATATATGTATGGAAATGTATGCTTGCAGATTTGCATTTGTTTATTTTGTTTTGGATTCAACATCTGCATTATTGTAGAAAAGAATCGTAGGCCCCTTTATTTGATTCCAACGGTGGGCTTCCTTGGTATGATATCCGGGAGTGGGCCTGAGAAGATAAATATATTTTCTTGTTGTTTTGTATCTGTTGCATTGATGTTACAGATGAGATCGTGATGTCGTCACTTGGCTGTCTCTTTCGTTGTTGTTTGTATTTATATATTATTATTGTTTTATTTTTTTCGTAGTTTTTACATTGTTCAACCTTGATCTTTTTTTTCTTTTTGTTAGTAATTTTTTGTGTTTGTTTGTTAGCCAAATCAACTTGAGTGTTTATAACTTATGTATGCTCATTTAATTTCCGCTTGTAAATTTAAATTCTTTACATACAAACTTATTTTTATTTATTTTTATTTTTTTTTAGCTGTATGGCTAACATTTGGCTAACCAGTTAACTTTGTGTATATGTAGTTGGTTTTGATATTGATTTAATATAGTTTTTATATCGCCCCGTGCGCGCTTACCGATAGTTGGTAAGAAATCTCGTCGATTGTTTAGTTTTATTGAGCCCACGCTTAAACACCTCGGAATCCATGTGGACAGGCGCTTAACTTGGAGACGACGCATTGCAGTTTGGACTTAGCCTTATCAACAAAGTCCTCTTATATAATGCAACAATAAAACCGATATGGATATATAGAATCCAGTTGTGGGGCACGACGAATATAGATATAATTCAAAGATTCCAATCGGATCGTAGATAATTTCGTCTATCTTTGAAACTGTATTAACACCACCAACAGTGTCAGCCTTGAAATTTAAAGCAAAATCGCTCTTGCCAACAGTTGCTATTTTGGACTGAGTAGGCAGTCCTCGGGAAAACTTTAGTATGGAGCCTGTGGATTTCCGTTATGAAAGTTTTTTGGTTGGTAGTAGGAGATATACTTTTACCAAAAATATTAATTTTATTGCTAGCAAAGTTAAAAGTTATTAACATTTTAATTTACACTTCTTACAAGCAGGCAGTCTATTTGCATTGTACTTATAAAGACACTTGACTATGAAGGTGCTGCCACTAAAAATTAAGTACAAATTAACAATAAAAATGCAGAAAAATAAAATAAGAAATGAATGCTGCCACTCAAATATTTTCTTTTATCTTAAAAATGCAACCTTGTTTCAAGAACAACTATTTACTGTTCATTTCATTTAACGAATATATCACATTGTTTTTATAACAAAATAATGTAACGAATATATTATTGCATTGTAGATGATGTTCCATCACAAGTAGGCAATCTAACATACTTGCACGTCGGAAGTGGAATGTTTATACCATACCGCTTATAAAGAAGCATGTAGCGGAGGGATCAATAATCTGCACAGATTATTGGAGGGCGTATGAAGCCCTTCCACAACATGGGTATGAGCATCGTCGGGTCAACCATAGCACGTCGGAAGTTGAATGTTTATACCATACCGCTTATAAAGAAGCATGTAGCGGAGGGACCAATAATCTGCATAGATTATTGGAGGGCGTATGAAGCCGTACCACAACATGGGTATGAGCATCGTCGCGTCAACCACAGCGATTCTGACAATCCTTTCGTTGCCGCGGATGGGACGCACACCCAGAGAATAAAGTCCCAATAGAGCGTGGTTAAACGTTTGCTTTACAAGGACAATTATAACCATCCAGGGGATTGTGGAATATATGTGGCGGAAATCCCTGAAGAAAAAAAAAAACACAGACACGCTAATGGAATTGATTGACGTTATTAAATATACTTATAAACCATAAAATACTTTTGAAATTTTTATTTATAGGGTATAAGTTAAAAGTACACTTTGGTATACTTGGGCTGGACCAAGCAGAAGCAGGCTCTCTGCATATAAAAAGTGTAACTTTTTATTTATGGTAATTGTAGACCACCTACTACCAACTATGAACATTTCATAAAAAACCACAGGCTCCAAACTAAAGTCAACCCGAAGGCCAAAATCTACAAGTTGCTCATCGTTCCCCTTCTGCTATGTGGTGCGGAGGCATGGGCGATCACAACATCTGATGAGTCGGCGTTAGGAGTTTTCGAGAGAAATGTTTTGCGTAAGATTTCTCCATAATATACTACACAAGACTGGACGTTGAATTCATTCCTTTAATCCTATCCGATAAGATACCAGCAAGTAAACTTGGTTACTGCATTCAATGGGATAATATCTATGGCAGAGAAAGAAGAGGGAGAGTCACAAACTTTTTAATAAATAAGTCGAAGAAATTGCAAACAGAAAAAGTATTAAGTTGAAAATCGAGCAACAATTCCAAAACGAGACGGAACCGCAAAATTTGTCCATATTAAGGGTAAGTTATATTTATTGATGAAATAATGTATGTACGAGCCCTGACCACTATTAATTCGCACGGCTGGTGTTTTTACGCATATGCAATGTTTAGCACACAATATATGTGAAGATAATGCAGATAACACATACAAACATAAATTTTTCTGAAAGATAATTTTATTCTCTATTTGATAGAAAAAAAATTTTTGTTGTTGTTTAGCGTACAACAACAACAGCATTTATTTACATACACTATTCTTATTCTTGTTTACAAACACTTGACCACTTGAATTTAGATTCATCGCTAAATATGATGGTATTACATTGCCTTTGAGTCCAAGACTAAGCTGAGAATATCTATATATCCATTTTTTGTAAAATATCCAATAATACCAATGTAAAGCAAGTACCATTTTATAGCGCAGAGGCATGACTATCTTTTCCTTTTCGCCCAAAGATACATACATATCCTGCCCACAAAATTTTTTTAGGTATCCCAAAAGGGTGTATTTTCTTAAATTCTGCATAAACCGTAGAAGGACCGAAAGGTCAGTTTCGGGCTTTATAAAATTGATTTATATTCAGTCAGAGAGGCTTTATAGTAAATGGACGATTTTGCTAGAATATCATATCAACATGCATGTAGCAATGAGTATCTTAAAAAAGAAGTTGTTGGAAATAAAAAAGTAATTCTTATTTATTTTTATAAAAAATGTGTAGTGAGAATGATATGGTAGGTCCAAGTGACTGTCAGAAGAAATTTGCTGAATTTCAAATTAATTATAACGAGGATCCTTTTCAGTGATGGAACAGTTGTCAAGATAAATACCCAGACCTCATTAAAATAGCAGTTCAATATATGTCAATTCCAGCTACATCAGCCAGTGCAGAATGCTGTTTTTCTACTGCTGGCAATATTGTCACCGCCAAAACAAGCTCATTAGCTCCGAAAAACGTCAATTTATTAATTTTTTTGTGTAAAAATTAGAAATTTATTAATTTATACTGTAATATGGATGTACGAGCTTATGCAAAACAAAATATTCAAATATATACATATACTTAAAATCATAACATTAAAAAAAAAAACAATTCCATATTTATTAAATGCGTTTTTGATCAACTATCGTATCACTGAAGTTAAGTAATTTTCAAATTTTAAAAAGTAGGGCCGACGAGTGTGCGACTCAAATGTTTGAGCAGCTTGAAAATGTTCGAAAATCTTGAGCTATAAATCAATATACCCAGTGTTAACAGGCAGTAAACACTGAAATTTTTAGCGCACACTCAAGTTCCCAAGTTTTAGTGCGCAAGGTGGGTATCCAAACACTTAGCATTCTGATTGGCGAAATAAGCAACAAATCTGTTGATGAGATTTGCAGATTCTAGCCACCCTATGCATAGCATATTTAGTAGAAAAACTTAGTGATCCCGAATAAACCTAAGCCATAATAATCAATATTAATATATTACCTTTTTTTTAGTTTTAGACAACCTGTTTGCACAATATATAAGGAATAGAAGAGAATGTATATATTTACTATCTGTAACGGTGACAACAGAGTCGTATTGTAGTCAGACTTAAATGCAACAAACAATTTTCGAGGTCAGCCATTGTCGGCAACTTGAAGTAAAAACCTCGCCAACGCCATATAACCATAAATTTAATTCTTATTTTTTTCTATATGAACTGGGCGACGCACACGCCATAATTGAAGCATCCGGATTTGAAATTAGGATACAATCATCCGCAGAGCCTCGGAAGTCAGAGATTGGATCCCTGCTGTCAGCTCCGCGGTAACGCGATAACGGTGACTAGCCAACAGAGAGAACTGAGTGACAGAAACACCATGGTCGGCCCAACGGCTTCCGGTACGTCTGAATCATCACACACAGCAACCCCAGAAGAAGGTGGCAATATTAAATGACTGGTGCCGAGGCAACTCCGACAAATCACTAAACGCCCTAACCACCTTTTTACATGCATGATGACTTAGGCTAACTAGCCTGTCCCTAAACGCTGATAGTGAACTGCTATAACAACAACAACAACTAAACGACGACAATACTGCCCGTCAAAACCACTAATTTTCATATATGGAGCACCCATGCTTTTCTCTCAATTATTAAAGTATTTTTTATACAAATACTATTGTTTTAAGTTTATTTTCAAAATAGTTTTCAACTTTTTAGTTTAATATTCTTTAAAAGCGTGTTTTTTAGTTTTCTTAAACTACAATATATTTATTTTGTATATTTTTCGAATTAACTCTATTTAGATTTTATTTATTTTTTATTTTCTCTGAATTAATTTTATTTTTTATGGTTTTACTTTAATTTGTTTTATTTAGTTTTATTTAATTTTATTTTATTGTATAATATTTCGTTTCAATTTATTTCATTTTGTTTAATTTTATTTTATTGAAACATTTTCTTTTTATATTTTATTTAATTTTACTTTAAAATTTCTTACATTTTATAATAATTTAATTTTTTTTTCTATTTTATTTTATGCTATTTATGTCAGCTACTTATGTCAATATAAATTATTAAAGGGGTGAGGCCACTGTAGATGCATCAAAAAAAATATTTTTTATTGGCTAAAAATATTCTTTGGACCTACTATTGTAGAATAAGGAACAAAAGGTCTTACCGAGAACATCAGGCCTCTCCGTTATATTATATTATGTGTTTAAAATTTTTAAATGCATTTTTCTCGAAACACGTTTTTTGAAGTTCGCTCGCAGCATAACTCAAAAAGTTTTGAATATCTTCAATTGACTTTTTGCTTAGACCTTTTTAATATTATTTCAAAGAGAATGACGCAAGGGATTTTAGATAACATAATTTAAACAATAGTTATAAGCAATTAGGTGCCGTTTTTTTGGTCGAAAAGGAGCTTTTATCTTAAATGCTTCCAAATTTCACAAAAATCAATATTGTTTAAAATCTGTACGTCATTCTCCACCTATTCTCATGTAGATAAACAAACAATTTTTTGTTTTGTTGCACATTCTATTTTCACCCTTTGTGCTACAAGCGGCGGAGCTCTTAGAAGAAACATCACTTTACATCATGTCCATAGTTCCGCAATTTTAAAATATTTGTTTGTTGTAAATTAAATTTTTTTCTATTTAAGGGGGGAGACGCATGTAAAATTTTCAAAAAATCGATTTTTTTTTTTCGATATTCTGAAAGTATACTATGTTGAGCATGTACTGACGAGCCGGAAAAAAAAAATTTCGAATATTTACAAAGTTATAGCTAATACAGTGGAGCGGGCCGTACTGAACTGTACTGTGTACTGAAACTTTAAACGCGATTATCTCGAAACTACTTTTTGAAAAACTGCTCGTGTTGTAGCTCAAAAAATTATTGACCGATTTGTTTGAAATTTGATGATTGATGATTGATTTCCTCAGGCGTACAAGGCGGTAAAAGACAACAACAGTAGAACCGGTACCAGGTCTTGTTTTGGCCTATTTATGGATTCAATGGAAGAGATATTTGGCAGGAGCCTTATTTTTTTGCAATTACGACACAACTACACACGCTCTAGCCCAGCGGTAAGTGTATGCAGAAAGCGTCCACCTCCAGAGATTTACTACGAAAATAAATCAAGGCTGGAAAAGTAGCAGTCTAAAGAAAACTTAGAATTAAATGCAGAATGATTAAAGGAACTACTTTTTTTTTTAAAGCAAACACCAGTGTAATAAAGTACGAGCATACTTTATTATATTTTTTCGAAAAATTTTATACAAATTATTCAATCATAAGAACACGTCTTAGGTTCTTAAATCTATGACAAAAGAACTTTGCTATATTAAGTTTTTATTAAATATAACTCAGCATTGGTTCCATAAAATAAAAACGTAAAATTGGAAAAAAAAATTATTTTTATTTCAAAATAGAAGAACGCTTAAGAATATTCTTCAGCTATCGTCTTCTCCTTCTCACATTTACATTTGTGAATAACATGGTATCCCAAAAATTTGTCCGTTTGCGAATTGGCCCTTTTTTTTCATTTTCATTGCAAATGTCATGTTCTGCGAAATAAAATTTGGTTGCATCCAAATGGCGGGCACAGTAGTCGAATTGTTTGCATTGCGAAAGCCCGGATTCAAATCCTGGTCGGACCAGCATCAAAAAGTTAGGAGGCGGTTTAGGATAAACTGTTGGAAAAACTTCAAGATGCATACCACAATATGGAAGAGGAGCTCGACTGAAAAATCACCACAACGCTGACAAAGCTATAATTATTTAATCCATTTGACATTTCTATGAATTTAATTCCTAACAGTACCTGCCTTTTGCCGTTGCGCATACCGTTTGGTAGGTAACAGAGGTGCATGTGGATTGACAGCGGCGAATATTTCAGACGATGGCACGATGGGTTATGCGAGATATAAGACGACTGGATACAGCTATTGAACTTTTTGCTTCTCTTTGTAGAATTCATCCACATCCGTAGATGTAACAGCCTTTACGTGCACAAGGACAAATATTTCCATTGCGTGTGGCGACCTCTCTTATCAGTAATAACGAGTTGTAATCCAGCGCATTTGTATAAGCACGCGAGTAGATGACTATTTCCTGAGTGGAAGTACATTGACATTCATGTCACCGCAATGCACCGCCGCAGCACACCACTAATGGTATTAAATGAAAAATCAGAATAATACTTATTTTCATATTTCTTATATTACATTATGAATTTTAAGGATGTAGGGATATAAGCATGTGATGTGTACCAAAAATGCCGGAGCGTCATCCACAAGGATCTCAGTCGTAATTTTTCACTCACCAACATAAAAGATATTTATCCGAAATGAAATCAAATGTGCGGTCTCTGCGGAAATTTTCTCGTTTGCCATATACACGTATGTTGAGTTGGCGGCAACTACAACAACAACATCAAACCCACCACAGAAACTAACATCCCAGTCAGCTGCAAAGCCTGCCCGCCTTTCTCCCCCTCACTCGCCTATCAGCAAAATAAACAAAACATCGCATTCGAGCAACATAAATAACCGGTCAACAACAATGTAATGAAAACAACAGAAAAAAGAATCCTTTGCTGGACGGATAGTAAATTTCCGGTTTTGTTCCTTTAGGTGGGCACTTCAAGTTAAGCCCACAGCATTTCTTTTGCATACCATGGGCAGTGGCAGCGTTGGTGTCAGTTTTAGTCACGAAGCTGCAGCTGTGATGGCATCGCATGTGGAGCAAATGAATTTATCGCATTGTTGCATCCTCAACGGCCAAATATCGATTTTTGTAATATGTGAAACTTCATGCGAAGCATGAAAGCATAGCAAAATTTGTACATTCATATGTACATATCTGTCCGGATATCGGCAGAGAGATTGGATATTAAAGAGTTCCGCATGCCCAGTTGGAATCAAGGGTGCTCGCAGGTAGAAAACTGAAGAGCTCCCTGGTCAGTAACATTTTTAAAGCTGTATAATTACTCAAAAGGCTTTACAGTAAGTTTCCAATCATCCGCTATACAAAACTATCGATGTCGCCCAAAGCTCCCCCTAAAAGTTTCGTATGAAAGGACAAGTGTACAATTCATTTAGCTACGATGTACATGTTAGCAACATCGCACTATTCGTTTCTTCTCTTATTATTTCGATACCTTGAGACGTCAAGTGAAGCCTGGTCCAGCTCCAACTGTGCTGTCGCCCATATGGATGCCAAAACTAGGCAGGGTAGTCGCTAGACTGCGTCTCTTAATTCCCTAAACTATATCAATTTTGTTGTATATATCGTACAAATGATCGTTCCATTATCTGCGGTATTTGGCATAGGCAATACTTAAAGGTCCATAAATCCTTCGCGAAACCTTTCTTTCGAAAATGCCTTGCGTCGACTCATCGCATGTCGTTTTTGTTGCAGCGGCTTGCTCAACCTTGCAAGAAGCTGCAAAGTTATTCTACGTCTCAAGACCAACTATCGGGAGGTGCGTAAAATGATATGTTGCGGTAGGCCAAAACGACAAGTAAGATAAATTGTATTCCAGTATCCGTACTTTAATTGAACCAGTATTACTCGGGTCGTCTGCGATGAGTGGTGTTTGGATTCTGATTTTGAATATCGCCATCGACCATGTTTCTGCACCATATGGTAGAGCGTAAATAATGAGCAACATGCTCGCTGAGAGTGGACTTTACTTTCCATAATCATGAAAGCTTTCCGGGATACCAAATTCAGACAGGAATGAATTTCCTTCATTTTGTGCTGTCGAAACTGATTCAAAATCGTCGAAAGAAAGCGTGTTTTTGCGGACCTTTTCTAATATTTTCGGATCATGAAAAGTGGGGTATCTCATTTGAGGGTTGTTGAGATTTTTTAGAGGAGCTGCTTTTTAGGTGGCGGGGCCCGAACTCCGTACCAAGCCTCGCAGCGCGAGTAAGTTAAGATTCAGTACACATTTATAAAGCGAGAAATTTGCTCAAGAGCCGTTCCATTCGTGAAAACACGAGGCAAACAACTCTAGTAGCCCTTAAGCGAAATCTATCAAAGTGACTCTGATAAAGCTCCCTCTCTTATACTGTAAATCACTTGCAGTACGCCAAAATATTACATTCTCGTACCTTTATTTTGCAGTAATTGATGGATTAGATTTTAAAAGATCCAAGTTTTAACGAGATCATTTAATTTTCGTTGTTTAGGTTAAGATTCTTTTGGTGAAGATTCCGTATGTGAAAATGAAGCTCAAGGGGAAAAAATAAAACTTATGTGAAAGTGTTGACATTTGAAGAGAAACAGTGAAAAATTAGATAACAGACTGTGAATGATTGTTTTATCAACATCTTTGTGGCAACTAAAACAACAAAAAGCCCTTAAGCAGCACAAAAACCTTATAGCGATATATGTATATATGCAGACACACTTATTTTGATATGAAATATATGGAACACAAAAACCTTTCCATAACAATGCTAAATGCATCAACTTTCCTCTCAAACTGCCAGAAGTCTGCATGGAGGCAAAGAAAACCGAATTCTAAGGGCAGCTTTATCCAATGAATGAATTTCGTAAGGATCAGAGCCTCGTATGCATGATACATGCGTATGTATATGTGTAATTGATTGAGTAGAAGGGCTTATAAGCACTCTTGCTTGCCAACAATAACGCCGGCAGTGAGCAAGTTTACGCAATTTGTCTTAAAAGGGAAGCGTAAAACTCTTTCGGTTTTAGGAAATACATGTCGGAGGCAATGCGTCAATGTCAGTTTGCATACACTCAACAAATAACTGAATTGTTGCTGTCAACACAAGCTCACCAATAAATATTTTTGGATTTATTCATATGTTAGAGTTGTTTTAAAGTTGAAATTAAAAGAATATTTGAATGAAAAATAAAAAAATTACATATATCCTATACATATATGTACCATACGTGTATATTGCGGCACAACCTGCTATTACGGTTGACAAAAATGAAAAAGTTTATCATACGCCGTGTATAGCGTCAAATCTGTTGTCACTATAATAAAAATTAAAATGGCTTTTTATAATTCGACTAGCTGTAGTCTGTCCCACATTTAAATTTGGTTCACATTGTACTATAAAGTTATCCTTTAAATGTTTTGCTAATTTATAAGATACAGGTGGTTGAACCATACCTTGAACAAAAAGCACAATTAGCTTTATAAAAATTCAAACAATTCGTTACATGCTCCTTTGTGAAAATTTCGATGTCGAAGATTTTCCTTGCTTTAGTCGGCCAGCCACTCAAATAGCCAATGGATTTCTTCAACTTGTTTAGTAAGAATGTCATGCTAGTTGTCAGGAGATAGGGAAGACATTAGGCATCTCACACGTAATAGTTGAATATCATTTAAAAAAGGGTTGAGTACTCTAAGGAATATGATGTTTGCGTTCCACATGAATTAAAGTAAAAAATATTGCTGCCGAAAAGCCTAGATTAGCGACAGAAAACGTAATGCTGAGTGTACGACGGGATTGGAAGAGAATTGTTCATTATGGGCAGCCAAAACCTGGCGAAGCGATCAATTCTGGGTTCTACTGTCAACAAATAACAAGTTTACTACAAGCTCTGTGAAAATAGCGTGCAAAATTAAACAATAGAGAAATGTTGTGTTTCATGCTGACAATGCCAGACTACGTGTACATACAAAATTTGTTTTGAGATAGATGAAAGTAAATCGATTATTTGAGTTGGTAGGTATCGTATATATAAAGATCTAATGTCTGGTTATAGAGATTGGCTGAAATTTTGTCAGACTATTTCTATATTTCCTCGCAAGGTATATATGAAAAAATTTGCTGAGTTGTAGACCAGGGATTTAATTGAAATTCGGTACATAGTGAAAAAAATCGTACTAATAGTTTTTTGCTTATATTTTTTTTACCGGAAGGGTAAGTTTTTTTTACGAATAGTTCGTTACAGTTAAATTTTTGGTTGTTGTGTCTAAATGGAATAGTTTCGTTTCCTGGACATGGACCGGAGACCTTGAAACAAGTTCGATTTGCTCGAAATATATGTAAATAACACATTCTTTACAGCGAAGGTATCCCCGCCATATTAATAAAAATTAGTATGTTGTGGATATAAACATAAATCGTAAGTAGATATGTTCGCCTCGTATTTGCGTTTGTCTCTTATTTCGTGGAATTATTATTGATATTTTCGTAGAAGTCTTTGAGCAGCGAATACAAATAAATAGATAGGTTAATCTTATATATAAAAATCGTATGTCCGTTTGGAAAAATCCAGTAATATCCAAAAATTACCGATCGATTGACTTGAAACTTCGCCGGATTATTTCCATGATTGTTGGGAAGGTTTTTTCGAAAAACACTCCATTTGTAATGGGTGTTCTACAAAAGTTACCAACCGATTGGGTTGAAATTATGTCAGATTATTTCTATGATGGGAAGATCTTTCCGGAAAAAACAAATTCGGGAAGGGGGCCAGGGACTGACCTGTTCGACGGTCCTATTGAAAAAGTTGGACTTCCTCTATTCGGGAAGTGGACCAATCTCAATGGTAAAATCGAAAATGTTGTATTCCCACAAGTACTAATTAAAAGATATCCCGTGATTAATTTTTCATATTTTCAATGAGTATTGGACGAGACCAATGCTTGCTTAAAATACTCAATTTTGTACAAATTATGCAATTACGGTTGATGTATTTTCACGCCAGTTACTGTAAATGGGATTTACATTAGCCAATAACTTCTCTAATTTAGTGATATCAAAAGAAGAATTGATTCACGGAGTATTCTCAAATATCCAAATCAATAATCGGGTTCATGGATAGCTGAATGAGCGATCTATTCTCGGTGCAACAAAATAAGATGTTTACGATTTCAATCATATTATTCGGTCCAACATTGAAAAGGAATGCGTCACTTATAATAAGTCAATAGAGACGGATGTGGAAAAATAATTTTTGAATTCTTTCGACTTTGTGCAGGTCCCACCGCAAGTATTACATTTGGAAATCGTTGTGACGTAACTCTGAAAACGCACACGGCTTACTGACAAAAGATTACAGAAGAACGTAATAGTAGCGATCTGACCTTTCAATGGAGAAGACATCCTCTTTCCTCGAATCCCTAACATTCCGTCCCGTCCCATACTCCTTTACAATTCAAGCGACTAGATTTAACAGTCAACCAAACTCAAGGCCACTCTAAAAATATAATATATAACAACAATATTAATATTAAAAATAAATTTCATCGATAGTATGACAATTTCCCGAACCTGTGCCACATTTTTATAATTAATAATTAATTTAGCACTTCCCAAATTCGGGGGCTCTAGTTTGAATAGGGGTAGTACAAAAGCGTTGAAATTATTATAGCTCTTTTTAAATTTCATCGAAAAATCATCTTGGGTGATAAAACTCATTTCCACCTCAATGGCTACGTCAAGAAGTAAAACTATTGCATCTGGGGTACGGAAAACCCAATATTTATTATTGAAAAGTCTCCCCATGCTCAACGTGTAGCTGTTTCGTGCGATTTATGCTCCCGGGCGTCATTGGACTATACTTTTTTCGAAAATAAATGGATTGCGCTATCGAAAAATGATTAGTGTTTTTAAAGACTGAATCAGATGGTATTGATCTTTTAACAAGAACGAAACTTTTCTTCGTGGCTTTGAATATCAAAATAACACCTCTTATTGGAAAACCCTTATATGGGACAAGTAGTTTTTTCAAACCAAATTTTGTCGCAAAGAAAAAATAAAAACAGGAAATTAAATAGTTTCGGCCAAGAAAGATGAGATGAGATGTTGTAGTCTGCATATACGTGTATATTTAACAGTTTCATTGGGAATTTGTATATTTGATATTGTTTATTTCTTGCGAAACCACTAGTTTATTTTTATAATTCTTGCATACTAAAGAATATTATAAATCCCTACATATTTACATACAACATACATAAATACGAGTATATTAATGTACATTGAATTTACGATTTTTCTTCCCAGTATATTTTATGTGTATCTATTTCATTGTGTTTTACTTTCACCGATATAAATATGTATAAACTTTTTGATATTTCTGTTGTTATTGCAAACAAACAAATATGCCAGGGCAACGGAATTCTGTGACAACATGATGTATGATTAATTGGTACATATGTGCATATAAATAAGGTGAATGAAGTACAATGGAAATCAGTCAAGTTATTGCGTTTGGTATTTGGGTCACCTGAGTTTGATTCTATTGTAGCACATTCCAAACCATACATATATATACGTTTACGAGTATGTAAGTAGTTAAAATTTTAAGCCATTGCTTAAAGCCTCAAAGCCTCATTAGTGTTCACAGGTCATAAACACTTAACTCTGATTTTCCAAATTAATCAGAAAAGCAGCCAAGGTCTTGGCCCAACCAACATCAGAAGTTGTTGAATTTAACAAAAAAAAACAAAAAAAAAAAAAAAAAAAAAAACATTTATCCTTTTCTAAACGGTGTCACTGCTCGGCAGGTAATGTCAACCTTTATGAGTATATTCCTGTCATGAAAGAAAAAGCTCCACCAAAAAATCAGTTAACCATTCAAAGCGGCGTAGTATAGAAAGAAGGTCACTCCAATTAATAGAAAAAATCATCAATATGCACATCACTAGTTGAGAAAAAGGGTCAAATATTTGTATATAGCCTATATTAAAGTTGCTACACTTGGGCTTGATTCACGCGATTCTACAAGATTGAAAGCTGTGTTTCGCTAGCCAGCCAATTTGATTTTGTGATGAGTTTCATTGAATCGGGAATCTTGAAGTGGGCTATCTAAGATAGACTCTTAAAAATTGTTGATTCAAATATTTTCAAACGATTTTCTTGTCCAAAGCAGAGCTGTGGAACAAAAGCATGCCATCACATGAACAGTGGCCTGTCAGAATTCCTACCTGCTTGGATATATCCTATTCTTTTAAATAGTACATTTCTCGTGGTGTCTCTCTCTTTCATTTCATTCAAATTTGCTTAGATTTTCGGCAAGTCATTTTTTGATTCCGTCTCCACGCTATCTGATCAGAGGTAGAGGATTTCTAGATGAATGCGTTTTAGTGGGCACGCAAAGAAGTCGTTAGTGTCATGAGAGGACTCACTCATTGCATGAAGGAATAGATGCTGGGAACATGGGTGTCAAGAAATTTCTTGACATGGTCTTCAAGATGGTGTTCTGTTAGGGTCGTAGCTTCATTCGGCGTCACGCTAGTCTCTGCCCGGTCCATTGCCTTGTAGGCTGTGAGGTAGTTTAAGTTCTAGCTTCTGAACACAGCATCTTTGTCTTTTCCCAACGGAATTGAAGTTTTTGTTGCGGCATTATGGTTTGATGCCATTGCGATTACATGCAGAGTGACTGAGTACAAGTCGTCAAACGCTACTCTCAGTTACATTGGGCTTTTAATAGTTCGTAGTTTGATGTACTTTGAAATCAAAATCGGACCGGTACTTCATCATCCAGCTAGTAAAGAGCGACGCTGCGGATTAAGCTGGTTGTAGGTAGGTTCTTTGAGAAGCTGGATGCTGATGAGGACTTCTTAACGTTAAAATTTAACGATTCCGGGGAGAATTTCTACCAATGACTGTTTTTAAGGTCCACCTTTTCTACACCAATGGTAATAAGGATTCTTCCAAGTTCAATCGCTTGTGCCTCCAGCCTCAGGTGGTGGGTGAAGCTTTTGGTATATTTCAACCAAACTTACTATTTAGATGTATTGTATTTTCATTCTGTATCAATCATTTGTCGTACCTCGCGCGAATAAATATTTAATCCTAAAATAATATATATTATAAACTTGAAAGGAAAAAGAAGATAGTTCTTCTTTCTTGTGTTTTTTTTTTTAATTTTTACTTCGATAGAGACTGCCATCTTGTGGGTCTACTCGTCGCTAAGCTATTTCATAGCAAATTAGAGAAGAGAATATGAGACGCAAAAGTAATGAATCTCTAGCATCACAGCAGAATCGATACAAACACAAATATTAGGCACTTGAAATCTACGTTAGAGAACAAGCAGAGTACGACTGTGATAAAGAAAATAGTGAGAAACGTATATTTGTATAGCACATCAAAGGTACAAATGAAGTAGACGCCATCAAAGACATTAGTAGTAGTAACTGCGAGAAGAAATTTAGGTGGAAGTGTACCACATCTAGCCACATACCAGCATCAATTCCTATTAACTGCTGCTCTTGTATATATATGTATGTACATGTAGTACTAGCGATTGATTTGGGGAGCTCCTCCTATCGGCATAGCAGACAACGGCAGTCGCTTTGATATCGTTTTGTGAAAATATTTACACACTTTAATTGAATGTTGTGTGTTAGCGTCGAAATAGAATTTTCAATTCGCTCAAAACATCCACACATACTTACATATATACTTTCATACACAGATGACATATGAATGCATGCAAATGTATAAAATAATATCTAGATACTACACATATGTATGTTTATCAAACAAACTATTGGAACTAGAAATTGTCTATAATAACAAATATTTCAGAATCGGTATCGGGATCCGGATCGGTTGGTTGATTGAAAAAATTTTTACCACTTGGTGAATAAACCTAGTGGGATAAATCAAAATTTATCGATCCAAAGTTGGGCAATTAAAATGCTGAACCATTAGGAAGGAATTTTTGTTATTATCAACCAATTAATAAACTATTTGTAAGAGATACATTAAACTCTTGTAGGACCCAGGGAGGTGAGCTAGTGACAGATGCCCAGAGTAGTAAACCCGAAACTCCAATTGATGACGATGGAAAAGTTGTTCCGTTACACGACTATGAAGAAGTCCAAATAGCAAAAATAGCAATCGTCTGCTTAACAAACAACAAAGCGGCAGGGACCGATGAATTACCGGCCGAGCTATTCAAATACGGCGGTGAAGAACTGATCAGGTGCATGCATCAGTTTTTTTTGCAAAATATGGTGGGATGAAAGCATGCCCGATGATTGGAACCTAAGTGTGTTCAGCCCAATCCACAAACAAGGCGATCCAACAGTATGCGCCAATTACCGTGGAATAAGCCTTCTTAATATCGTATATAAGGTCCTATCAAGCGTATTGTGTGAAAGACTAAAGCCCACCGTCAACAAACTGAATGGACCTTATCAGAGTGGCTTTAGATCTGGTAAGTCAACCATTGACCAGATATTTACCATGCGCTAAATCTTAGAAAAGACCCGTGAAAAGAGAATCGACACACACCACCTTTTTTTCGATTTTAAAGCCGCCTTCGACAACACGATTAGGAGCTGTCTTTACGCCGCTAAGTCTGAATTTAGTATCCCGCAAAACTGTATAAACTGACCTTAAACAGCACTAAAAGCTCCGTCAGGGTTAGGAAGGACCTCTTCAAGGTGACTCTTTATCGTGTGACTTTTTTAATTTAATGCTGGTGAAAATAGTACGAACAGCAGAGCTGAATAGAGAAGGTAAAATCTTTTATAAGTGTGTACAGCTGCTGGCGTATGCCGATGATATTGACATTATTGACTTCCACAAGCGCACCGTTAGTTCTGCTTTCTCCAGACTTGATAAAGAAGCGAAACGAATGGGTCTGGTAGTGAATGAAGACAAGACGAAAAATCTCCTGTCATCACACAAGCTGACATCGCATTCGCAACTCGGCTCCCACGTCACTGTTGACAGTCTTAACTTCGAGGTAACTTTGTCTATCTAGACTCTACAAGTCGCACATCATACCCGTCCTACTATTTGGTGCGGAAGCATGGAAGATAATAACATATGATGAGTCGGCGTTAGGAGTTTTCGAGAGAAAAGTTTTGCGTAAGATTTATGGTCCTCTTCGAGTTGGCAACGGCGAATACCGCAGTGGATGGAAAGATGAGCTCTACCACAACAAAGGCTGTTAGTTTAGCATTGTGAATCCTAGTAAAGGACGTAAAGATAAAAATGCAAAATCTTTAGATTAGCATAACCTTAACTTCTGTTCCAATTGCTTACGACCTGATACAAATAGCACCTTGAGTGACCGAAAATATTATAACAGAAAAAATGAGTTTTTGTCTACGTCAGCACGAAAAATACCATTTTTTACTGTAGAAGAATTTAAGCACTTTACCAGAGATTTATATGTTGATAATGTTAATATCACCAATCAGAGGTCTAGGAGATATTGAATGTAACATGCTCAACGTTTTTCACGAAAGAAGAAGACTTGATCACAGTCATAGCGGACGATCTGGCATTTCTAGTGAATGGCAAACTCCCACAAACATTGTGTGATGACTTGCAAGGCGGACTAAGATAGATAGAAAAGTGAGCTAATGTCGTTGATTTAGGCATTAATCCACAAATGGTTTCTTTCTTTATATCTTCACTAAGATATAATAGACTCCAGAGTTGCTATTTCCAGCCCACTCAGTTAGGACGAATACCACTGAAAAATACCTGGGACTCATCTTGGACAAGAAATTGAACTAGTTAATAACGCGGAGGAGCGAATGCAAAAAGCATTTATTGATCTCCATACTTGAAAACGTGCGAATGGGTCCGTTTTTTGGTTTAGGTGAGCGGATACCAAGCGGCCTCTTCAACCTAAATAAACATAGAACAGGAAAGCCTAGAATCTTCTGATAGATCTTATAGCAAAGCTGTAATATAATAAAGGCCACCGTCGTCCAAGTGCGACAAACTTTTTTATGTCATTTTTTCCTTCTAATTGCGACCTAAAACATTGAGAATTAGTGCTTAAAGGCGAAGACAAATTTTAAGTCCATCTTCAGCAGGTCATTTTAAACTAATTTTTTTATTTTCCATTTAGTTTAAAAATTTTTTATTTTGATTTTTGCACCATTGTAACTCAACAGAATTTAAAAAAGAATCCCGTAATTTTCCCATCTCTAAGTGGATGCACTCACATCCTTTGGAGAGTTCGTTTTGCCGCGAGCGGAACAAGTGTAAATTGGTACATTTATGTTTGCTTTTTGTACAATTTTATTTGAATTTCGTAAATTGATTTCGCAAAACTGTCGAATACATGCAAAAAATGAAAATAAATATATATTTTACAAAAAACTGAGGACTATTAATTGGCGAATACGCTCTGTTGGAGAGCTTTTTATTTAATTAATCTTAATTAATCTTTATTTTGGTAAGCTTAGTCCAAAGTCATGAAAAGAGTTGCGCAACAACCCAAACATGCTCCATGGGGTCATAATTGGTGATTTATGATGACTTTATGAATATGACGTGGACTTTTGTTCCCAATTGCCTTAGTGAAAGCTGTCGTACGAGCTAAAGACCGAACTCAGCGTACAAAGCTATGTTGTACTTAAAGCTCGATTAAAAAGGGAACCTGCTGACTTTTTTAGAACAAAAAATAACTTTTATACCAATAATGCAGCAGCCACAGCAATAGAAAGTCCTAGGCTCTGTTAATTTTTCTCCAAACTAGAGACGGAGATCAAACGTCTTGCTTTCATTCCTTCACCTTCCGCACCCGCAATAGCCGAGTGATTAGCAGTGTTTGCTATCATGAAATCGAGCCGCCACAAGTAAATTTGTCAATGTGTTTACTCTTGAAACAAACGCGGCAATCGGCGTCAGTATAGATATCCTGAAAGGCATCGATTATTTTCTTTGGTATTACAGAGTCGACGGCCGCGATAGCCGAGTGATCAGCTTTGCGTACTGCTATTAGGAGGATCAGGTTTCGAGTCCTGATCCGACCAACGTCTAAAAAAACGTTATCAATTTTGAAAGGCTTAAACAGTTACGTCGGAGCCAATTGCTTTGTTGTGTTTAGGCTTATGAATTGCCCTTGAAAGTTCTTGCAAGGTTAAAGGGCCAATGGGAATACTTCTATTGGTATTTTATTGTGGTACTCGTATTACGGGTATTCTCTTTGTTTAGGAAATGCATGCTAGGGTGCACGGGTTGCAAGGCTTCCCTATCCGTGCAATGTCACAACAACAAAACATATGCCAAAATATATGCTACTATAGAAAAAAGGTCCTGTAGCCAATTCTACACATATGTATATTTATTTTCCACAATTTGCAAGAAGAAAAAAGTAACCCTGTGTAAGCTAAATGTTGTTGTTTGATATGAATGTAAAATGTGAGGTTATCCAATTGGACTGCTGGTATTCATTGCTAAACAATAATTCCATATGTCTCCTTATTTAAGATACTGCAATTGCCTTTGAATATAGTTTGGTTTTTTTTTTACATTAAATGACAAAACCGCGGAGTAGTTACCTAAATATCAGAATTTCCTGATAATTAAACTCTATAAGAACGGAAAAAAGAAAATATAACGAGAATTACAATTATGTATAATATGTTTTATTACCTCTCTGGAATAAGTCTGAAGACGTCTAAATATAAATATATAAGCCCATTATCAAACTGCCATATTTTTTTCTATTCCTTCTCAACAAGCAAACCATTTGGTTTGTGTGATGGACTCCTCCTCTCCTCCGTCTCTGCAACTTCAAAAAAAAAAAAAAAATTTATAAAATTCCAATACTTGGCAGTATCATGTTCATATAAACTGTGAGCATCTATGAATCGGCGCTATCGCTCTTTAATTAAGAATATTTGTATTTTGCATTCGTTCATATTTATAATTATAGTGGAAAATTTGAAAATTGCTGCCAAAGTTATAGGTGGTATAGCCTGGCTCTTCCGAAATTAATATTTTAGCATGTTCTGTACTGTGATTCCTCTATTAATAAGGAGAGTTCAGTAAAATTGTATTGCAGCTCGCTTGAAAAGTTGCTTACAAATCTGGGGGGAAGAAGTTCAAGAGAATTGCAAGAATGGAACTCCATTTGACTTGCTTTGGAAAATATTATTTGCAAGTGTTGCCATAATAGAATGGGACCTAACTACGGCGTTAAGATTCAAGTCTTTTAAGCTAAACAGCTAAATTTAATACCTAAGTTTATCCTAACTTCTTCAATCTTCACTTCAGTAATCAGGGTCTATGCCTTTAAATAGAGTTGGCTTAACAGGAAGTGGTATGTCCCTTCTGATGAGGAGCTTTATTTAAAATCTTGGGAAAAATATTCTTGAAAGATTCCAAGAAATTACAAAAAAAAAAAACTGCACAAAAAATTTTAAACAAAAATTATAGGAAACTGTTAACAAAATTCGCTGAATTTTGCACTCTTACTACGAAATTAAAAATCAAATTTTAAATAATTATAGTTATCTAAGCATAGCTTTTCAACACTGATTTTTGCCCACGCCCCGACGGAAGAGAAAGACGATGTGACTGACTTTAACGTCAGTGTGAGCAAAAATCGGGAAATTCAGTATCTATGACGAAACATCCCCAAACGTCTTGAGGTCCATCGACTTCAACGGGGCTCGAAATATGGTTATCCGTAGTATAATATTTCTGCACAAGAAAATACATGAAGCTACGTGGGTGTTCCCTTCGGCGGTGCCAAAAATTAGCGATTAGGAAGGTCGAATTACAGTTGAGAGTAAGCAGGATGCCTACCTCGCGATCGACCACAACACGTGCAAGGTGGGATAGATACCTGAAAAAGGAAAAAAGAGGCGGTAATGATACTTACGCTTGAGAAATTGGCCGACAAGGGTAACGCTCGGAAATTCTATGAAAAGATTCGGCGACTAACCTACAGCCTACTGAATGACAGTGAAAATGCAACCAAGGTAGCGAAGCGTATGGGTCTGGTAGTGAACGAGGACAAGACGAGATATCTTATTTTATCAAACAAACAGTCGGCGCATTTACAACTTGGCTTCCACGTCACTTTTGACAGTCATAACTTTGAGGTCGTAGGTAATTTCGAGAAAAGTTTTGCGAACGATTTTTGGTTCTTTTCCAGTCAAGCGACAGCTACTATACGCTTACTAGGTTATGTCGTCCGAATAAAAGAAAGCACTCCAGTAGAGGAAGAGGAAGGCTTCCCCTCCGTTAGAAGGATCAGGTGAAGCGCGACTTGGTTTATCTTGGTATTTTAAACTGGAGCAAAATAGCGAAGAGAAGAACTGAATGGTGGCTATATTCACGTAAGCGATGCTCACGTCAACGCAGAAGAAGAAGTAGTGTTTGAATAGAGTATATAGAGCCAATATTTTTACATACCACTGTTTCTTGGTCATTGTGCGTGCGGCACCCTCATTCTCTTCGACTTCATTAACATTATTTTTAGTCTGAAATATCTTTTCGTAGTATTATTATAGAGATACTCATTATTTGGTCCGCCTCTTCAGCTTTTTCAGGAAGTCGTTAATGAACCGTTTTAAAGTTTCATATTTTTTATACAGTTTAAACATCTTGTCCTCGTGCTCATCATTGCGCCGTTATGCACAATTTTTCAAAAAGTGTTTCACGCATACATTTTGACACATATGTATGTATGTATGTTTGTTTGTTCTCATACAAAAAATCCCTGAAGGAACAACTTGAAGCCAAAAGTTAAGGAAGAGATTGCTCATAACATACAAATATACATGTCATATGTATATCCATACATATACATATGTGTTTTATTATCATGCAGTTATAAGTTAACATATTTAGTGAAAGTTGTAAATAGCAAATAATTTGATTTTGAATCTTCAACAAATTTCCCTGCATGAAATAGTTATCTTACAGAATACATATATTACAATAAATACATATGGTAGGTGTGCATTTGTGTGCATAAACTCTTACAATGCACATATGTAAGTAACATACAAGTACATACACATACATGTGAGTGTACTTCCATGTGTTAGTCGGTCTTTGCCGACAAATGGGCCTCTTATAAATCGTGGTTACGTGGTCACAGACCGTTTGTGTTTTGTTATGCGATGCCGGTGGCAATAACACCAACAACAGCAATAACAACAGAATTATATGGCTATAGGATAGTCATTAGAACCATTGTAGATTTTGTTGTACGTACTAGTAGTAGTTGTGGTAGCAACAGCAGTTGCACTAAAGTGCACAGCAATTAAGCTGAGAGTCGCCGCTTTTGTACTTCAGTCATGCCGAGAAGTTAGTGAATATTTGGAGACCGAAGTATAAAATAATATAAATTTTGGGAATTGTTCCGTAATATCCACACATGTAGAAGAATTGCAAGAATTACCAACGCACCCCGTAGAAGCCACTGTTTGGCGTGCACGCGGCATTATTGGGCCGTATTTTTTCTTGAATGGCAAGCGCTACTGCGCGATGACTTCAAATTTTTCCTCAAAATGGAAGAGCTGGACTTGCTGTCAGGTGGTTTCAACAGTACATACCACATGCCACACAAAATGCGATACAATGGCTCAATTGAGTGCCAGCTCAGTGTACGGTTTATTTAAAGTTTAGGGCTGATCAATTAGCCACGTAGATCCATATTTGTTTAAGAATTCTAGACAGTTGTAGCGGCTATTTTACTCCTCTTGTGAAGCAAAGTTAGTCGATATTATCATCGTTAAGTCAAGTGTTTCCTTTCTGATGTGTCTAAGGGTGCTTCGAATTCCAAGAGGTTCCTGAATGAGGGATTACAGTGATAGGTAGCGGGTTATGTGAACGTCCATGGTAATAAGTATATGTTGTCATATGATATATCTAAAATCCTCTGGCCACCAATCCGAAGACTGACATCTTAACGGGGATTAATTTTGTACCAGGGAAGACAACAGTAGCTCGAGCTTGGGTAGGTTAGTGGTAGTAATTGTTCAATGCCACTAACCTACCCTATCTAGATCTAAGGTTTTTTTTGAGCTCAATATATTGTTGAAGTGCTGCCGAGCGCTGAACTCAAAGCACGGTAGATTGGGTATTCGGGATCGTCATTCATTTTGATCATACTTTTCTCCAAGCGCTTCGTTGATTTCGTACACACAGTACAACACACGTCCCACTGTGCGTAAAATGTTTTCGTGTTTATAAATATCTGAATTTTTTATGTGAACACAGTAGGTTCCGTAAACCAAATTGGACCGCTTGAAAAGTATTTATACACATTTGTTGAGCACACATGCCACTCATGCAACAACAGTCAATGTGCGATGTGCGATGTGCAATTTACAAATAACCAACAAAAATTGCATACAACAAAAGGCACAGTCGTCTGTACGCACAAGCGCTTTGTATGCTTGAGAGAAATTCCCATTTGCTATTTGTAGATATGTATTCCCTTACTAGATGCTTTTACATATGTACATACATATGTTTATTAAATTGTGTTTCGACAAGAAGAAGAATATGAAAAGTTTGAAATAATTTCATAACCATTTCTTCTCGTTGCTTCTGGACTTAAAGCAGAAATCGGATGTAGAAATCGGTTTTACGCATTCCTTCTTAAAGTATGCTCGGAAAATTGTATCAAAATTTCGCCTACTGAGAGTTGAAGTGGGAAGTGTATTTGCAGAGGGTAAAAGCGAGGCTGAAATCCATCAGTATATGGTGCGGAGGTTAAGACGATGACGACCTCCGATTAATTGGCTTTGGAAGTTTTCGTGCGAAAAGTTTTGCTAATAATTATGGACACGTTGCTGAATAACCTTGACGATATAGTGAAGAGCTGCACGAGATATATGTCGAAATTTATATAGTTCAACAAATTAAGCGATAGTGGCTACGTTGGCTAGGCCACAACGTTCGCATAGATGAAAGAGCTCTAAAGTTGGAAGTATTTAATTCAATACCATAAAAAGAAGATCTTCTCTCCGTTGGAAGGGCCAAATGGAGAGCGACCTTGTTTAACTTGGTATTTTAAACTGGCGCCAAACAGCGAAAAGAAGGGACAAATGGAGAACTGATGTTGATTCAATTATAACCGTGAAAGCGGTGTGTATGCCAATAGATAATGAGAAGAAGAGGGGGAATCGCTCATGAGTATGTTCCAGGCGTTCATAAAAGACTTCCTTGCGTTTTGAAGCAGATTATGGCGTGACGTTCTTCCATCGGGGAATGTCAGAACTCAGCGACGGAGTCTCTGTCCCACCACGAATCCATTAACAAATTTGCGCTCCTTTAAATGATCGCTGGAATAAATGTCACAAAAAAGTACTCGTCTCCGTCCTTGTTTCGTTTATCGTACTTCTTGGATGGCGGTTTTACGACCGTATAATCCAGCAAGTGAGCGGCATCCTCCTAATCAAGTTATAGGGATATTATTTGTGGATGTCCTCAAAGCATAGTCTTGCAGTTCTCGTCATCAAATGTAGAGTCTCAAATCTTAGGCGTTTATGAAAAAGGTGTCATGGTTTCTTTGAGGCTGGTCCCAAACCACCGCACAACCCCGCTTGGCAAGTAAGTTAAAATTTGGCATCACATTTGTATATCGAGTAGCTTGCTTCAGGACCAACGCTTGCTTGCTGCCGCCCTGTAAAAAGACGGAATATGTCGGAGTGGGTCGATTTAAGCTTTCTCTTTTTAGCCGATCAGTATGAATCTTCTCTCTGGTACTCACATACTAGTACTTTTCTGTTTCATGAAAGAGTTAAAAATGCACTAGGTTCATCACTATAGCTTGCATACTGGTACGTGTGATTGTTCATATATGTATTCATACTTACGACGTTTATTATAAATTGCTTATTAAGTTTTTGATTAATTAAACATTTTTACACATAAAATTAAATTAGTATCCCTTGCGAAGCTTAAAAAGTATTACCTCCAGCATTTTCTGTAAATTTCCAAGTTCTTTCTATAATTAGTTTACTAATAAAAAAATCTCATGCATGTAAAATGTGCGTGTGCGCTTCACTCCTTCATAATCGTTTTTTTTTTCATTAAAAACTGTTTTATTTTTCAAATTTTTATACATTCTAAAAATTTGATTTTGTTACTGTTTTACTTTCTTTAACATCAAAAATTGGTTAGATAAAATGTAAATTTAAACATCCGTACACAACTACGTACAATAGATCTTTTCTTTCTGTGGAAGCAAAAAATTCAGTTTACATTTACATTTCGGATAGTGCTATTGTTGTTTAGCATACATACACGTACATCATATGTACATATATATTTTATATGGATTCAGTTAGTGGTTGTGGTATATTTTCATTCGTTTTACCAATTTTTTCGATATTCTTTCGCTTTCTTTCTTTTTCTTCTACCATCCTATGTTGCTATGAAATGTTATAACAAAAAGTTCTTTAATCAGAATGAGTGTGCTCGAAATTCCATCCATTTTGGATTTCTACTTCTTGCATTCTTCAAATGCTGTTTTTTACTCTACAATGTGCCACTTTCAATATGTAGAATTTGCAAATATAAAGGGTTTTGCGTTGTACGAATATATAAAAATTTTCTTTATTTATTTATTTGTTTTATTAAAAAAGGATTGAAATTTATAAATGAATTTTATTTTTAAACATTGCTTGAAATATTTGCTTAACTTAACGAAAACTTACGTTTTTTATTTTTGAAGTTTTGGAACTCATTTTGTAGTATGCCTAATATAATTCTTGAGAAAAGTAAATGAATGCTTACCTTCAGTTAGACGCGCTTATTTTTCGACGAGGAAGGGCGCAATGTATCAAATTGATTCGTATTTGAAAAACGTGTGTTCCCACAATAAAATGCAAGCTTATAAAAGTGAAACTTGATTATTCAAGTAAATATATGAAAAATGTTATGTTTCTTTTAGATATATACCCCATGTTCATAATAATAATCAAAATCTTTTGCAAATTTTTGTTGATATTGGGGTTCTTTATATATTTCTGCATAGTATTAGCTACAACACAAGCAAACTCGAAAATGAGTTTATAACATATGTATCGAGGATAAAATTTTTGCTTTATTTATTGAGCAAAAAACAAGTCAAATTCAATCCACAGTTACAATCACTAAATTTCAAAAAATCATGTTTTATAAATAATACAATACATAAATTTATTCTTAATCTAGTCTGCACGTCGCTTTGGTTATCGTTGGCACCTTCAGTTTCTTCCGTTTCAATTGGTCGGAAATGTTTGAGTCCGTCTTGAAGGTTTCGACCAAAGTCGCTGATTTGAGGTAGAACTAATTCACCGGATAATTGTTTTAGGATATTTTTTCTTTTGAAAATAGGTTGATTATTTCCGAAGAAAATTATTTGCGCGTTGATTGAACTCATATATATCATTGCGAAAAAAATTACCATAATTTGTCAGTCGTGTCTACTCCACCTTTAGTGCGGTTATAAAATATTATAATTGTGGGCTTTTGATCCCGTATTTATTGGTCTTGGCGGCTGCGATAGCCGAGTGGTTAGCGTTACGTACCGCCATTCGGAGGGTACAAGGCTTGGTACGGCCAGGATCTAAACGTTATAGAAAATTAATTTAAATAAAAAATTAAGTTAAATTTGTGTATGATTGGCTGTTACAGCAACTGCCTGACTTGGATTTTCGCCTTTATCGAAGAAAAATTGTAGAATATAGCATATTTTCTCTTTACTGGTGATCCTTGACATGCGCTCAAACAAGAATTGTTTAAGCGATCAACACTTCTCTCATTATTTTTTAGTACAAAATATCTTTCCAATGTCATGTAGCGCAATCCAATCTACTGCAAAAATAATGAATTACTTTTTACTAGATCTACATATACATACATCCATATATATGTATACTTTAAAAGCCTGTAAGTTTTGCTTTCATCATATATTAATTAATTTCTGCAAGTACCCTGTAACTGATTTTTGCAAATTTTTGTTTTAATTTCAACAGTATTGCTGCTTCTAGATTTGTTTTATGCTATTACCTTATCTTTATTTTTTGAGAGCATTTTGAAAATTTGTTTGCGGCATTCGACGTAACTTTTTCAACACACTACACGTGTACATACGTACATATGAGTGCAGCATCAATGTAACTGAAGTGATATATCGATAGCCTGCAGTGAAAATCGAAGCCAGTATGCAAAAATTACAGTCAAATACTAATATTTTAAAAACGTCTACGTTGTTGGCAACTGTCTAGCAGTTCACCAGAAACGGGAATGATAATGATTTTCAACACTACGCTATTGCTATGTTATGTTAATTTCTAGCACCCAAGGGATATGTTAACTTTTCTGATATGCTCTGTTAAAGTTCGCTGTATGGCGCTACATGTTACATCGTCAAGTTGGCCAAGTGGTTCGTGCTTATGACTGTTCAAATGTAATTGCAGGCAAATTTATGTTTGATTTTTTTTAATGAGCTAGAAATTCAACCTGCCTAAATCAACTAATGTTTAGCGGATGCAGCAGTTATTGTAATAATACCATACAAACCAGTTGTATTCTAGTTATCAACTTGTATTTTTCTCTGCAGGGCTTGTATGAGTGTGTATGTACTAAGTGAAAGAACGCAATATTGAAAATTGTGCGCATATTCAGTGGCCGCGGGGAAATTAATATGCTAAAGCTATATGGTTTCATTTTGATGCTCGTTCAATTTTCATACATCACATGAGCAACATACACACTTACATATATTGTTCTTTTCAAATTTTTTTCTGACGCAAAAAAACACTAAAAATTTTAGTTAGGTGAAGTTTGCCGGTTTTACTAGTAGATGTTGCTAGCAATATGTATAAATTTCTATGATTTGGCATGATGTAATTTTTTTCTATTGAAATTAGCCTACAAAAATACGCAAGTCACATCCCGCCAAAATAATAGCGTCATATTTGTTTACCTCAGTGAATATGTCAGTTTCGTTCCAAGTAAATCGCATTTGCGGCATTCGTTGCTTTTCTTATTTCATCAAAAGAAAAAAGCAGCAGTTGCTGGTAGAAACTTATGGTGAACATGCTCCAGTGATTAGAACATGTGAGACATGGTTTCGTCAATTTAAAAGTGGAGATTTCGATTTGACAGACAATGAACATCCTGGTACAGCGAAAAAGTTCGAAGACGAGGAATTGCAGACGTTATTGGATGTTGATACAACCCAATTGCAACAAAAATTGGCAGAAACACTACATGTGACCCGAAGAGCAATTTGTCATCGTTTAAAAGCCATGGGAAAGATCCAGAAGTATGGAAAATGGGTGCCACACCAGCTGAACGATAGACAAATGGAAAATCGAAAAACCGTTTGTGAAATGCTGCTACAACGATTCGAAAGGAAATCTTTTCTGCATCGAATTGTCACGGGGGACAAAAAATGGATTTATTTTGAGAACCCCAAGCGAAAAAAATCATGGCTTTCCCCTGGTGAAGCTGGCCCATCGACTGCAAGGCCAAATCGCTTTGGCCGTAAGACAATGCTCTGTGTTTGGTGGGACCAGTATGGTGTGGTGTACTACGAGTTGTTAAAACCTGGTGAAGCGGTGAACACGGATCGCTACCGACATCAAATGATCAATTTGAATCATGCGTTGATCGAAAAAGGGTCGGAATGGGCCCGAAGACATGACAAAGTTACCTTGCAACATGATAACGCGCCGTCTCATACCGCTAAACTGGTGAAAGACACATTAAAAACACTAAATTGGGAAATATTATCGCACCCGCTATACTCTCCAGACCTCGCCCCGTCCCACTATCACCTTTTCGCATCGATGGGACACTCCCTTGCAGAGCAGTGCTTCGCTAATTTTGAAGAAGTCGAAAAATGGCTCGTCGAATGGTTTGGCTCGAAAGTGAAAAAGTTTTTTTGGAATGGTATCCATAATTTCCCTGAGAGATGGGCGAAATGTGTAGAAACCAATGGTCAATACTTTGAATAAAAAAATTTTGAGATTCCTCTGAAAATTAAGTGTTTTCTTTATCGAAAAAACCGGCAAACTTCAACAAACACACCGTAAAAAGTATTTTTAAATTAATGACAGCCCATCTCAAATGTGTCGCTACGGAGAACGCAATGATAGTGTGTCATGCTAATGACTCTGTCATCTCATCTTCGGTCAAACATCTTAATCGCCTGTCATGGGTAATAGAAAGGCTGGAAAACCCTAGGTCTCTCATTTCACGAGAAAGACAAAAAACATCCAATTTGGATAACAAACATTAAGGTTTAAGGGGTTAAATTTAGTAGGAGCCCTAAAAACTGAGATGTTTCAAACATTTTTCACGAGGAAACTTTTAGCTGTATTATTTTGAGCATTTGTACACATATTATGACACCTTTGAAGAGTAGTAAGCAATTTTTGATTTATAAAAATAACAGTTTTTGAAGCTGCTACAGCAGATCTCCAGAGACCACTCCCAAAAAGTGCGTTTTGCGGTGACCATTTTATTTCTGAAATGAAAAAATCAAACGGATTTCGTTAAAGTAATGTATAATCTCAATCGAAGGAATAAGCCAAAAATTTTTTTTTAAATGGCGGCTTCTCAAAAAAAAAATTAATTTTTCTCCATAATTTTGATCTTGAATTGCACATTAAAAAAAACTTTTCATTGGTAATGGAAAAGCTTCGATTAAGTACTAGAAAATACTTTTCAGAAGCCCGACACGTCGTTACAGATACTTTCAAAATAACAGTCAGATCGACTTGAAATTTTTAGAGTATTTATTTGAATACACATACATGTACATTACGAAAATGAATTTAAAAAAAAAATCGATTTTTTGAAAATTCTAACTAGATGTAACCCCTTAAAGTAATTTCTAATTTTTTTTTAATTTTTTTTTCTAATTTATAGTTATAAGATAGTTATAAGTTTTTCGGAAGGTGTTTTTTTTGTTCTAGTTGAAGATCACGTGAGCCCTTTTTGGATTTTTTTTTTAATTTTTGTAGTTTATTTAGCACAGTTTTTCCTTGCAAACTTTCAAATGATAATAAAGGTCATTATTAGCCAAACTTGATCGAAATATTAAATAGTTTTCACTAATATATTTGAAGAGACTTAACTTAATGGTTCACTTGGATCTTAAATGAGCCAAAAACTAAATCATAATAGTTAAAAACATAGTTAACAATAGTAGGTATAGTAAATAAAAACATTAGAAGGGAAGAAAAGAAAAAACTACTGCAATAATGATGATCTTCTCTGGAAAGCTGTAGCGGGAAAGAAGAATTCTGCTTTTCTTATGCTTATCGAAGTAATATTCCTGAGTTAAAAAATCTTGGTTACAGAATAGGGCTGTTAAAATATTTTTCGAAATTGAAACAAATAGCACCAAAATGTTATTTTGCGTAAGAATTAAGTAATTTTTGCAACATATAGTATTTCGAAACAAAAAATATTTGCAAAGTAATTAAGAAACCCTTCCCTTTTGTCAGTATAATTACTAAGACCTGGAGGCTTCTAAATTGCACTACGTTTATTGAATGGATTAATCGAAGTTCAGAAAATGTCAAAAGCAAACGAAAGAATCCAAAAATAGTTGGGTAGTGTTTTTCTTAGAAAGACAAAGCGGTATGCGCACGTATCTGTAAAGGACGTTCCGCTGAAAGGATTAAAAACATACAAATATATATGTATGTAAATACAGACTTATAGATCATGTACAACCACTTTGAATGATTTGGGTACAAATGGAACTGCCAGGACGAATGATAGTCAGACTTTCGCGATCACTCAAAGTATTCAGACATGTCATCAAAGTAAAAAAATAACTCAATTGTTTTTTTCTCAAATCTATATATGATTGTATAAGCAACAAATACATATAAAGAAAGAAAGCCCACACAATGGATTTAAATATGAGAACACCAACTATCGTATACTATCCCAAACAGCTTTTAAACACAGATACAAGACAACCAGCGAAAGGGAGACGAGTGGATTATGTCGCCACATGCCAAGATGATGGTCTGGTCACATTCCATTCAATTACAAATATGCCATATGTGCCGCAACCGGGATGTAATCTACCAACCGCTGGGCAGACTTCCCTTCTCTATGACGGCTTATCTCACAGCGAAGAGTCAACGAAGGGATTTCGAACAATTTTCGTTAAAAAACTGGAAATGAAACACACACCAAGGGACTTGTTCAATATATTCGTACTATATGGTAAAATTATTAACTACAGATTAATAGTGGATGAGGAAGGCTGATCACGACGTTTTGGATTTGTGACTTTTCTTAATTCGAAGTCTGCCTTGGCCGCGATTAAAGACTTAAATGGCAAGTTAATTAGTTCAAGTGGTAGGTTAATTGTGGAAATTGCGCACCGTCAGTGGTTCCACAATATTAAGCAGGAAAGATCAAAGGAGAAAGTGTTGTGTGAAGCTAATAAACCTTTCCACGAACGCTATAATGTTATAATTGAGAACCTCAGGATTTTATTTGATACGACACCAACGTAATATAATATGTACAGTCAGAGACAAAAGTTTAAATACACCCCTAAAATTTATCATTTATTTAAAATAAAGCCTTTCAACAAAAATCAAAGAATGCAGTTTATTTACACTTAAAAACTAAACAATAATGAAAACAAAAAAAATATACTTCATGGTATAAATAACAGTCAATTATTTAAAAAGAAGAAAAAAACGAAAGACAAAAGTTTAAATACATCAGTGATAGTTACATTATTTTATGTGATTTGATTAAAAGTTAAGATTATAAACTTAAATCAGTACTTCGTTGGTCCTCCTTGTGCTTCAATAACTGCTTCTAAACGACGCGGCATAGATAGAACCAAGTTTTCTGTTTCAGATGCTGTGATTTCAGACCATGCTTTTTTTAAGAGCTTTTTTAAGCGATTCTTTGCTCTGTATAGCAGCGTAATCAATTTTTCTCGCCAATAACTCCCAAACGTGTTCGATGGGGTTTAAGTCGGGAGATTGCGGTGGGCTACAGAGCTGACGTGGAGCATGATGCAACAACCAATCCTTCACCAAACGCGCAGTATGCTTGGGGTCATTGTCTTGCTGGAATATCCAATACCTTCCAAGACCAAAGCTATCCACCGAAGGCTGCAGATGTTCTACCAAAATGCTTTTATAAAGATGTCTGTCCACAATACCGTCTATAAAAACTAAGTGCCCCACACCTGCTGCTCCAATTGCTCCCCAAACCATTACGCTACCACCACCGTGCTTTACGGTTGGTGTTAAGTTCTTGGGTTCATACGCTGTTCCGGGCTTGCGCCAAATTTTTGCGCGACCATCACTTCCAAAAATATTGAATTTTGACTCATCTGTAAACAGTACTGTTCTCCAGAAGTCCTCATCCATATCTTTGTACTTGTTTGCGAAGTCCAAACGCAGCTGTCGATTTTTCTCAGAAATAAGGGGTTTCTTGCGCGGAACTCTGCATTGATAATTCTTTTCTCGTAAAGCTCTCTGCACAGTTTTTGGGTGAACATGTTTGCCTGATGATGCAGCGACACAACTGGCCAGTTTTGGTGCACTGATTTTAGGATCCTTAGTTACTTCTTTCAGGATAAGGCTAACATCCCGACGAGAAAGTTTCTTTGGTCTTCCGCTTCTGGGCCTATTTTCCACTGTGTTGTATGTTTTATATTTTCTTATAATATTTTGTACACTCGCGCAAGAGAGATTTAAAGTTTTCCCAATATCACGATATGATTTACCGTCTTTAAAATGTTTTATAATTAAATTTTTGATACCAGATTCTATTTGTTTTCCTTTTCCCATTTTTTCGCTTTTAATGAACTGCGCGCAGTGAAAGCGCATCAAATACTGTATAAAAATGCATAAAAACAAGAAATCAAGAAATATAACGGGACTTTTCCGGAAGGAATTTCAAATACACGAGCAAGTTACTTTGGTTTTGGCTTGTATTTAAACTTATGTCCAGTGCTTGTTTTTGTTTCTGGAGGATTTACAGTTACCAGTTTCGCGAATCACAGATTTTTTATTGTTGTTGTTGCTAAGCGAATGATTGAAATAATACAGCATACTTAGGTTTTTAAAAAGATGCATAGTGTTATTTAAAATAAAGATTTCTAGGGTGTATTTAAACTTTAGTCTCTGACTGTATATGCCTTGAATGTATGAATGTATATGTGGATATTTGAAGTAAAATAAAAATCATAGAAAAAAAGTGACTCCTGATTTTGACTGTTTTGACATAAGATATAGATTATTCAAATTTAATTAGTAGCAAAATACGTAATGAAACTTTCTCTTCGTCGGTAGTCAGTGCAGGTGGCAAAGCACTATTAACTTGATGACTGAACTTTTTCCGGGTAAAGAAATTTGCGTTTTTTTCTCTCGTTAAATATATATAACTCTGCTTTACATTCAAACAAAGCCATTTTTGTCTATCTAGATATGCTGTATGAAAATATCGAAAAAATGCTCTAAGTGGACTTTGAGCCCATAAATGTATGACGTCATAAATTCCGAACGGCAGCTAAACTGGGAAAAGTTCTAGTGCATAAAATTTAGTTTTAGCAGCAATCGTTAGTAACATATGTAGGTATACCTGAAACGATGACCCGAAAAATGTTGCTCTGTGTAACGTTCGAATATTCGTGCTGTGCCGTTGTCTAAATCCTTACATCTAACTTCTGTTAAAAAATTTTTAAGTTTAAAGTGCCAAAATCTTTAATATTTATCTTAAAAGTTTTGTTATAAACATTAGCGTACCGTCGTAGCTAAGTGTTCTGTTAAAATCTTTTGACTTTTGTGCACATTTCTACAATAAATAGTGTTAACATTTTCTTTGTAGTTATTATTTTTTTTGCTTTCTTTACATAAATACATACATAGTATTATTTAGATTTAGAAGAGAGCGTGTTATAGTTAGTTTTTATATATTTATTTTTCTCTTCTTCTTCGTTATACATATAAGTTATTACCTTCCCTCTCTAATTATTCTCATTATTTTCGCTTAGCAGCAATCAGCTGATCGTGCTTTTATATATTGCCTCTTAAACTGTGGTATTTCGCTTGTTGCTAAGCTTGCTAAATTATATTATTTCAGTGCTTCTGTAACTTTTATTTTTTCCCCTTTTATATATTTATTTTTATTTACTTTTATTTTATATAAAAGATGGTCTGTTAGTTCGAAAAGTGTAATTTGAAAAGTGATGCCGACCGTCATATTTCGTGTTGGCTTTGCGATGAGTTAGCCCACGCTAAATGCGCTGGCTTAAACGGTCGTGTCCTTGACTTAATACATGATGGCAAGGGCCTTCGTTAGTCATGCCCAAAATGTAGAAAGGTTGAAATCGGCATTTTTAAACTTTTTAAAACTACAAGGAGTGGCTTTCTGGAAATAGGGAAAGATTTGTAAGTCATAACCGAAAAATTTCAAAAATCTGAGGACGTATTTAAATATTTTAAATGCATTGGTTCCTCTGATTCCCCGAAGCTAGGGCCCAAGGATCGAAAACATAGTAACGATAGGATAGTTATAAATCCAGTTACTGCTTCGGCCGCTCCCATAAATTCATTAATCAGTCCGAATTTAAATAAAGACTTGATGTCATTTAATTCCCCTTGCCACGGGGAACTTAATCCTCCAAACCCTATAGGTCGTGTAACTAGAGCTACCGCTAAGACATTGAAAGTAGCAAACAATCCGACTTCAAGTCCACTTCCCTCTCCTACTACTACTTCGACTGCATCTAAGTATGTTGAAATAGTCGCGGCTTCGGAGCGTTTACTTCCTTTAGCACCTGCTTCGGCCTTGACCACAGCTAGAAAGGAGCCGTGTTGTAGTTCCGAAAAGGAAGTCCGTATTTGTATCGCGGTTTGCAAAACATACAATTGCGGATGACGTGCGATCCTACATATCAGGTAAATTAAATAGTCAGTTTGGATATTAGGAAATTCGATTTTTCCTATGAAATATCTATAGCTTCCTTTAAAATAGACGTTTCCTCGTGTCTTGTTACAAGAAGTATATGACAAGAATTCAAAATAATATTACTTCGAATCCGAAGTCATTCTATGGTTTTGCTAATTCGAAATGGAAGACTTTTGGGTTTCCATCATCTATGAAAATGAATGATGAAGTCTGTAACGATTGTTACAGAATCGCAGATATGTTCGCAGACTTTTTCGAATCTAATTATGTGTCGAATACAAATTCAACCCTGCAACCGTTTATTTACCCTTACTTAGTGCCTTCGCGGCCGCGATAGCCGGGCGGTTAGCATTGCGTACTGACATTCGGAAGGCTCGGGTTTATATCCCAGTGGCAGCAACATCCAAAAGTTATGGAAAATTAATTTAAATAAACAAAAATTAAATTACATTTTCTAATTGCGATCGCCCCTCGGCAGGGAATGTCCACCCCTCCGAGTGTATTTCGGACATGAAATAAAAAGGCTCCTAGCAAAAAAAACCATCAGCCGTTCGGAGGTGGCTTAGTATAAACTGTAGGTCCCTCCATTTGTTGGAAAAACATCAAAACGCAAAACCATAAATTGGAGTAGAAGCTCGGTCGAAAATCGCTTCAGCGGTTACAAAGCGCCAATTATATATATACCTATATGTAAATATACTTAATGCCTTCTTTTAGTTGCATAAAAGTACCACATATATCCGCTGATGTTGTTTATCTCCATCTTAATGCCCTTAATAGCTCATACAGATGCGGTCCAGATAATATCCTCACTAGTGTATTTACCTAAATTTTGTGGTGAATCTCTATACATACCATTGACGAACATATTCAATGCTTCATTAGAGTAAAATTTAATCCCTTTTTTGTGGAAAGATTCATACATTGAACCTCTACATAAATCTGGTAGTAGATCTTCAATAGGGAATTACAGGGTGATAGCAAAGTTATGTTCTATCCCCAAAATTTTCGAAGCTATTATAACTGATCACTGAGCCCATTCTGTATCATCAATTACAGACATCTCACACCATAGGTTGTAAATCTAGCCTATCGAACCTGCTAGAATTCACCAAAGCATTTGACAAGGTCTCTCATCCTTTACTTCACTTTAAACTCGATCATTTCGGGTTTCCACCTTCCCTTCTCAAGTGGATTTCATCGTACTTGATTGGTAGAAAACAAAACGTAATTTTTAAAAATTGTACATCACGTGAAATAGCAGTAACATCTGGTGTTCCTCAAGGCAGTCACCTCGGCCCCTTACTCTTCCTTATATTCATCAATGACCTTCCAAATGTTGTTCTTCATTCTAAAATACTCATGTACGCAGATGATGTCAAGCTCTTTAAATCAGTTTATTCTATTGAAGATAGAGAGCTTTTGCAACTCGGCCTAAATAGTTTAGTTAGGTGGTGCGATGCGAACTGTATGTCCCTAAATTTAAATACGTGTAAGTGCAAATATATGTGCTTCTCCAGAAAATCTTTCCAATCCTTTGCCTATATGATACGTAATCACAGTGTTGAACAAGTTACTGACTTCATTGATTTAGGTGTCACAATGGACCCTAAGCTAGATTTAAGGAATCATATAAATCCTTGTGCTAATAAGGCAAAGGGAGTTTTAACTTTCATTAAACGTTGAGCTAAGGAGTTCACCTTACTTGTTTGGCCCATTTTGGAATATGGCTCAGTTGTATGGAGTCCGCACTATCAATTGTATAGTGATGATTCCTATTATTCGCGTTAAGAAATTTAAGCTAGGATGCGAACAAGAATCTGCCTTCTTACAAAAGTCGTTTATGGCTCATTAATCTGCCTACACTCCATAGTCGTAGAAAGATGCTTGGAGTTTTATTTTTAACTAAATTGATAAGAGGTGCTATCAACAGCCCATACCTACCTAGCGAGCTTAATTTCACCATCTCTTTAAGATCATCTAGACAATTTAGGCCCCTTTTATTGAGCTCATGCAGAACAAACTTTGAAATGCACGACCCTTTTAGATCTTTGGGAAACGATTTTAATACACATTTCCCCAACATTGATTTATCTGACTCGCTTTTCTGTACCAAAACCTACTTACTGAGTGCTTTAAATAATTAAATAAATTCCCTTTTCTTTTCCCCATATAATTTTATAGCAGCTGATAACCAAATCTGTAGCTGTTCAGTGTAAGAGGCAAGTGTAACCGCGACCTTTCGCAATCGTTTCGGATGCAGGGCAGTCCGGACTGTTACTGGTTTTCGGTCACCGGTCTGTTTGATATTTCGATTTCCCTCAGACGCGCCCCTAGGTCGGTTGGGTGGGAGATGGGTAACGCTGGGTGCGTCGTGAAAAAAGGAGCTATTTTAAAATTTTAGCACCAATGGCCTTTCGAACCAATTTTAAATTTAAGAAATATATATAGAAAATCCCCCAACCTAATAATGAAATACTGTCTGTATTCAAACCATGCTGGATTTGGTGTAGTAATAAAACCCACAGGAAAGGTGAGATGACTCAAAAAAGAAAGGAAAAAGCGCCGTGATCATCTGTGCTGGCCTATCAGCCTCCAATGAGAGGGTTTCCACTGATTCCATCAACATTCCGAGCGAGACGGGTAGAACAACTCTAGTCGAGCAGGCTGTGAAATCTCTGAAATCCGGTGGCAACAACCCGAGTGGACTACTCGACTCACTCCTGAAATCAAATGGGACGCTGAAAGCGACAAACTTCATCTGTTCGAAGATGTTGGTGCGATATTTAGCCGCTCGGAAAACTTGAAAGAAGTTATGGACTCCAAAGCCATGGAAGATAATAAAACATCACAGTTACAATGTGGTATCTACTCTCTCCTTCTGAGCCTCGACGACAATCTTGGATTGTTCACCGTCTACTAAGCAACTACAGGTAGGCTCAGAACATGATTATATTTAAAAACAACATTTCTTCTTTTCTTCTATCTCAACATAGCGCGACGCTTCGAAGCAGAATTGGAAGAGAGGCATATTTTGATTCTCTCATCATTGCGTATAACAACCATGTTCTATCACCGAATTGCCTTTAAGGAAAAATAAAGGAGGAGGGAGTTAGAAATCAGATGAAGAAAATACTAAAAATTATCTTTTATCTTGAATTTTTTTTCTCGACTAATTTTATAGGACAAAAAAGGTAGCATTTGTGACATGCTATAGATAAAACACGATCGGTCAAATTACAGAATTACTTTTAGCTTTATTACAGGCACATTTCTCGTACTTCGAAATATCATTTTTCCGCCAGATTCACAAAGGCTTACGGAAAGTGTTTTTATGGGCGGAAAAAATAATATGATTTATCAAATAAATCCAAACTCTCGATAACACATAGCAGTGTTCCGCTAGTCAGCGCAATGAGCCTACTGAACTGCTATAGGGCACCCCAGTGGGGTCGATTGCAGCCAGAAACTAACAGATTCTGATGTAACAAGAGAAGGAGAATAAATATTAATATTACAACAGTTTGACAACTTTTATTAAAAATTTATCTAAATGCTATAAAAGACCCCAGCGACATTTCGATACTTATTTTCTGTTTAGTTATTATGTATATAATATGCATTAAGTAATATAATTTGCAACTACTACTACGACTAGTACTAACGACTACTAATAGTACAAGCTTATACCTTGTTAAATACCAATCCACTTATCATAATTGCATAGTTGTTCTTTATGCTGCTTGTATCTACACTTGTTTATACATACATACATACATAATAATGTTCATACAATATATGGTAAGGTATATGCAATAACATGCAAATATTTGCTTGCTTAAATTCTGCAATCCCGCAAATATGATAAGGCATTAAGCATAAAAAAAAGTTAAGAAATGGAATTGGGCAAAACAGAAATATGTAGGTCATATTTATGTATACATATGTACATAAAGACGTATATAGCAAAATAAGCCTAACGGAAATAATATAAATATAAAGAATCCAAATCAGGTGATCCCTATACCGTAAGGGATTCAACACATTGTATAGACGAAATTTGCAAGCTTCTTTGATTGTACAGCTTAGCGAATTCTGTCAATCGATTTTTGGTTGGTGCAGCATATAGTTGCTATTTTTATATTTTGCTTATGCATATTGTAAAATAAACACATTTTTGAAATTATTAAGGGGGGAGACTCATGTAAAATTTTCAAAAAATCGATTTTTTTTTTCGATATTCTGAAAGTGTACTATGTTGAGCGTGTACTGACGAGCCGGAAAAAAAAAATCTCGAATATTTACAAAGTTATACAATAGCTAATACAGTGGAGCGGGCCGTACTGAACTGACCGATTTGTTTGAAATTTGATGAGGCTTTTCTCTACATTACTACCGGAAGGATAAACCTAAAACTTCAGGTATTTTTGATTGATTATTTATTTTTTTGGGGTCAAAAGGGTCAAAAAAATAGCTCAAAATCGTATCTTTTTTTTAAGGCTGATTTTATATTGGATTTTATCCTTTTCTTTTTAATTTTATAGGTTTATCCTTTCCGTTTATATGTCCTGAAAAAAAAATTTTTTTTTTTTGGTGTTTCAGATCAGTGACAAATGGAGCAGTTTCGGACCTCGCGTTAGAGGCAGCCTACAAGACATCATGCTGAGCCACCATTTTGAATTAAAAAAAAAAAAAAATTTTTTTTTGTAATCTTAAAATGTTAATTAAAGTTGTGTTAAAAGTTCTAAACAATTAAATTATTTTATCACTGTAAAAAAAAATATTAAAAAATGACCGATTTCGAGGCATTTACATGAGTCTCCCCCCTTAAATAAAGTTTATTAATTATAACGAAAACGTTCGTTTCTTCATTTGAATAAAAACAGTGTCAGTGAAAAGGCTTACTGTTCCCCTAAATATTTTCGATATCTGCTCACATTCCCTGTATTTCTATTTTTATTTCTTATATTTTTATATTATTTTTCATATCTTGTGCACACTACGTAAAAAAACTGAATTCTTCTTCTGTTACTGCTAGTGCAATGTGTGTTGAAGTGTCAAAAATTATCGCATTTATAAATTTCATCTACAAGTAAAACGCACTGCTACCCATAAGTATAAAAAATTTAGGTTTGCTCCAATTGTAGGTGTATATATGTATGTAGACATAAGTGGTATCCATTCCCTTGACTTCGCACACGCCTCAAAGCTCTCATTTATTGCCAACTTCCCTGTAAATTTCAAAGCTCGTTTATTTTTGTTGAGCTCTGCCTCGGGGTCGACAATGTGATTGGAATATTGTCATTAAGGCGTGTGAATCATTTAGTAGGTTGTACTGCGCAGAATGGGCTTGGGGCAGAATGAAGATTTTGGCTGCTAAGTAAGTAAGCAGAAAGTGCAAGGATAACAAGAAAGGATATGCTGAGATTATTTGCTGAAACTATAAATTAGAAATGAATTTAAATTTTTGTAGCAAATTGTATTTACTAAAATTATATATTAAACGTAACGAAAAATGCTGATTTTCTGCGCGATGACCTTCTATTTGACTGAAGCTCAGCATAAGGTTTAACTTCATGCTAAAATTGACAGAAATCAGGTCGTTTAGAAAAAATAACTATAGCTAGTACTTTAACTCTACTTTGATGAGGGCGGAATGAACCAGTTCACAGGTAAGTTCTAACCAATTCGTTGTGTTGCTGAGGACAGATCAAAAGTATTAATAATACTCAGTTATAAATATCGTCCTTTACGTCCTTGTGGAACTTCAAATGTACGGAACGGCTTAAGCTTATTAGACTCTATCTGACCTATAAAAAAACTGGGTGTTCTCCAAAAATTAAGGGCCGATTGTCTTGAAATTTCGTCAGATTGCTTCTATGATACCTGGAAAGGGTTTTACGAAAAACAATTTTCGAGAAGTGGACCAGGGACTGACCTATTCAAAAAACACTGATTTATAGAACGAATTACTTGAAATTCGGTACATAGGTGTCTTTTTGCTTATATTAACAGGAAGATTCTCCGGTAAGTGTGGCAGGGCTAACCTGTTCGGAAAAAAGTTTATACGTATATATGGTTCCATTTACTTGAAATTTGGTACATTGGTGGCCTTTTTCTTAGATTAACAAGAAGACTCTTTTTCTCTCCGGGAAAAGAACCAGGTGCGGACTTATTCCAAAAAATGTATGGTTCGATTTACTTGAAATTCGGTACAAAGGTGGCTCTTCTCTCCGAGTAGTGGAGCGAGGAGTTGCCTATTCAAAATGCCGGGCTATTCCCCTCCCCTGGTAGTGGAACAATGTCAATGGTAAAACCGACAATTTTGTATTCCCTCATGTATTGAGGAAATAAAGTTATGATAAAAAGATATCAATGGGTATTCTCGACAGCGAAGCGTTGCATGGTACAACTAGTTAAACAATATAAAGAGTGATTTTTAGACGTGTGGTTTTCAATGAGGCGAATCCTTAGAGATGCCGTACCGAAGACCATATTGCTGCTGTTGAGCGGAGTATCGACGAAGACCCGAAGGAGTCTATCCGTCATAGCGCATAATAGTTGGAGCTATGTTCTCACACTTTGTGGAAGGATCTTGGATTGCGGACTCAAAAAATCCAGTTCGTGCAAGAATTGAAACCGAACGACCAACAAGCGTTTCGCATGTTCGGTGAATGAGATCTAAACGGGATGGCCACCGATCCCTAGTTTCACAAAATAATCTTGTCAGCGATGAAGCTTACTTTTAGTTGAATCTGTATGTTAGTAAGCAAAATAATCCCACTTGGAGTGATGACAATCCAGAAGTCTTTGTTGGGACGCCGTTGCATCCTCAAAAAGCTACTTTTTGGTGTGATCTATGGGTAGAGGGAATCACTGGTTCACATTTCTTTATAAATAAAGCTGGCGTTAATCTGCCAGTCTAAGGTGAGCCATAATAAATGACTTTTTCGTACTTGTATTGGAACATGTTGATGTGGACGATCCTTGAATTCCAGAAAACTGCGCTATATGCAATAAAAGTAAGGAAACAATCAATTTGATGAAGAAACTGAGGCCCGTGGTGGGGCCACTAGACTATATTTGTAGAGTTATATGAAGTCGCTTGTTTACGCAGATAAACCTGAGACGATTGACGACTTGAAGGAAAATATTCGGCTCGTTATTGCTGTAAAAAGAGGTCGAATATGCATCCCTCGGCTGGAACTTCATCGAGCTAGCGTCGAAAGTCATTTGCCCGAAATCATATTTAAAAAATAGCGACAAAATTTTGTTTTTATATTTAAATTAAACTTTAGGCCAGAATATTAAATTATATGAATTTCATTTGTTCTTGAACACCACATATTGAAAAAAACGCCTTTTACATAGCAAGAAGTCGATAGTGGTTTCTTTATTTAATAAAGGGATTAAAAATCTGGCAGAGAAATAATTTTAATTTACAAGGTACCCTGGCAGCGAAGTCAATAAGACCAATAAACTGATTTCATTTCGGAATAGGGAGGTGATGGCTTAAGATATGCTCTTACCATATATTGTCAACCTAACGTAGCAGTAACAAACAAAAGACTGCTAAGAGTTATGTGTAGACAGGGATTATCTCACCTGGAGCGGAAAATGTGATTAATCAGTGATCAAAGGAAAAAAGACCAAAACGTGTTTTTTAATTTGTTAGAAGAACAACAAAGTTATTCAAACTACAGACGTTAAAGGGAGTGTAGCAGTGTTGTGTAATTGGTATTAACCAGTTCAACGTAACCTTGCCATGGCTTACAAGATAAAAAAGTTGCTTTCGTCTATACTCAGGTTCATACATTAATTTGAGTGTGGGTGGATAACTTTTCAAAATAAATTAGACACTTAATCAGTAAGTAATCAAATACTAATTTGTGGCTTGTCTTAATCTCTTCTTTCACAAAATCATCAAACGCTCTAAGAGTTTGTCTTGCAAGCTCAGAAATAAGGATAAAATCTAACATCTGCTGTGAAGTGTTAATTGCAACAGTTTTTGATGTATAGAAAATTTGTGAGTCACTCTTATGTTCGTGACTGCAAGTATTTATTAAATAATTTTATCTTAGATGTTACTCAAACCTTTGTACGAGTATATATGTATGTATGTATGTACACAGGGTTTTTAGCTAAGTGGCCCCTGTCTGACGTGACGCTTTAAAATCTTACTTCATACCAAGAAGACTTGAGATTTTGCGCAAGTGTGTAGTCTGTGGATGCATATCGTCAACTGAAAGCATTTAAATTTAGCAAAAACAAAAAAGTTTCCGTCAATATGTTGCTTTGAGCATTCATGGTTACTGCATTTGATGTTGTTTGTCTGATAATGACGTTGTTTACAAAGTGTGTCGTTGTCATCGTCGTTTTCGTCACCGCCGGCGTTATCATCCCGCTTAAAGGTTAGATGCTATCTTTGGAACGTCGGCTCCAATCACCCATTCCCATATAATATTGTAGCAATGTCACAGGCGATCGTTTGTCGTTTGTCTTTCATTGCTTTTTTTCTGTTTGTGTTCGCTGTTGATCCTTCTTACTTCATTAATTTTTCGTAACGTAATTTTCTATAACCTCTTCACATCTTTCCACTAACACACCTATCTGCTGCAATTGCTCAACATGCTTTCAATGGTTTTGTTGAGCGTGGCATGTAAAATAATATACTCGTACAGCATAATGGCATAAGATTGTGAACTCGATTTAACTTAAAATAAGTCAATTTATTTTATTATAATGAATTGTATTTTATTTTACTTGATTTTATTTTACTTCATTTTATTTTTCTTGATTTTATATTAGTTTATTTCATTTTATGTAATTGGATTATTCTTAATTTAATTGTAATTTATTTTATTATGGGTGTATGCATTAATCCGTGAGGTTTTTTTTGAAAATTAAGACTTTATTGTGAAAACATTGTTATACATTTAATGTTCAAAGTATTGCCAATCGGAAGCTACGATGTTTGCCTATCTTTCTGGCAGTTTGTGGATCCCATCCCAAAAGAACTTCTCCGGCTTGGAGGTCAAGAAAGAATCGAGCCAATTTCTTATACCCTGTTCTGAAGTGAAGCGTACTCCGGTGAGGGCATTCTGCATTGGTCTGAACAAGTGGTAATCGGAAGGTGCTATGTCTGGGCTACAAGGCGGGTGAGGTAGAACTTCCCACCCACAGTTTTCCAAATAGTTTTTAACTGGCCTTGCAACATGTGGCCGAGCCTTGTCATGATGAAAAATTATTGATTCGTATCTGGTCGCATATTCTGGTCGTTTTTCCGCGATGGCCTTTTTCAAACGAATCAATTGTTTTCGGTAGAGGTCCCCATTGATCGTCTGACCCGATTTCAATAGCTCATAATAGAGCACACCCTTGTGGTCCCACCAAATACATATCATAACCTTGGCACCATGGATATTCGGCTTTGCCGTGGAAGTCGATGGTTGGCAGGGCTTCACATATAATCTCTTGCGATTTGGGTTATCATAATGAATCCATTTTTCATCGCCAGTGACAATCCGATGCAAAAATGACTTCTTTTGGTGGCGTTGAAGCAACATTTCCGACATGCAGAATCGATGTTCGACTTCTCTTGGCTTTAATTCATAAGGCACCCAATTTCCAAGCTTCTGGATGAATCCTAATGATTTTAATCGTCTGGAAATGGTTGCTTGATCAACTTCTAATACTTTTGCAAGTTCTTCTTGCGTCTGGCATGCATCTGCGTCGAGCAATGTCTCCTATTCTTCGTCTTGAAATTTTTTTGGCTGTCCGGGTCGTTCTCCGTCGTCTAGGTCGCAATTGCCACTTTTAAACCGTTCAAACCACTTTTGGCACGTTCATTCGGCTATAGCATGGTCACCATAAACGTTCAGTAAAATATTATGACTTTCGGTAGCACTTTTCTTCATGTTAAAGTAATGAAGATGAACTTCCCGCAAAAACACTTTATCTGGTACAAATTTCGACATTTTCAAATGAATCAAACAAATTGTTGTTCACGATAAAACAAATGACATCTACTGAAAACGACGCGAAATGACAGTACCTTTGAAACGAATATAGCCACAGATGAACACGACACGAAATAATACTAGTAGAATCCTCTCTTAAAAAACCGCACGAATTAATTTTTTTATTTTACTCTTTATTTTATTTTACTTCAATTTACCATATTGTTTTAATTTTATTTAGTTTTATTTTACCTTATTTAATTTTATTTAAATTCATAATATTCTTTTTTTGTTTAGTTTATTTTATTAATTTAATTTCAATGAATTTTAATTTTTTTTTGAAATTTTTGAACTAACCTTCCCCACAGTACATTTATAGCATAAACCCTACTCATGTACGAGTATGTATGGTATGTATACATGCACTCGCATATCAAAATGCCTTATAGCTATGATATTATAAAATCTAGATTGTTGTTACTGCAGCGTTATGGCAACTCACTTTGTTTTTGTAACTCCCACTTTATTGTTGTTGTTACCGGAGCGCGGGTCCCTGTGTGGGTGTTTGTACTTGATGATGACAGTGCAAATATTAAACACGCAATTTGTCGTACAAGTCGTAGGGTGTTTTGAGTGTTGCTTCTGCGAATGCACGCGCGCACGTCTTTACACACAAACAAACAAATATGTAAGTGAAGATGTGAATACGAGCAAAAGCACTCAAGAGAAAGTGCATGAATCTGCTGAATGGCTCGGTACGCATTTAAACAATCATACATATTTATGATTTGCACCATATATGAACTTCTTATTGTCCATATTTTCCTTTGAGTTATGTATCTCTTTTATAGAGTGTATGAGAATATGTACAATATTTGTATTCACTTGATGCGTCAAAACGTCTTCTTCTTCTCCTTCATTAGCGTGGGTATCGCTTACGTGATTATAGCCGAATCGATAATAGCGCGCCATTCGGTTCTTCTCTTCGCTGTTTGACCCTAGTTGAAAATACCAAGTGAAACTAGTCACCCCGCACTAGATCCTTCCCACGGAATGGAGACGGGTACTGCACCGAATACTTTCAATGCTGGACCGCTTGGATTCATTCCGACGTTATGACCTAGCCAGTGTAACCGATGCCTCTTATTTCGCTGAACTATATCAATGTATATAGTATAACTCGTACAGCTCATTGTTCCATCGTCTGCGGCTGTGCCAAAGCGTACCATATACACGTAGGTAGAAGCGTACCATATAGTATAGATGGGTCAAAACAGAATTTCAAAGGTGTCATTGGAGCCAAGGCGTAAATGCGCCGGCTATTTGTTTGACAACAGGAGATAGTTCGTCGTGTCCTACTTTACTCGCTCTTCTCATTTTCTCCAGCATTAAATAGAAGAAATCGCACAATGAAGAGTGACCCCAGGATCGAAAATAGCGTGGAGTTGAAGAGGGAAGCAGGATGTATTTGTAATCGAAAAAAAAAACCATTGAAATATGTGAGTATAAAGAGATTAGGAAACTGCAAGGTAGGGTATTGAAAATTCTATGAAAAATGCTGTGGTTCACAGAAGGTTGCAAGACATGCATGCAGAAATTTTGTAGGATCCAAGGAGTTTATCTGTTGGACAGTTGTCTAGAGCATACTGAGTTTGTATAGGGAACACTTCACCCGTCTGTTCAATGGCATTAAAAAAGCAACACCCGGAGATGGGTTACCCTAAAACCCAAGCGATGATAACGAAAAAGACATTGAAATACCATTTGCTTTGACAAAGTTTGAACGGCGAATGCACACTTAGAAAACGGCGTAACTGATGCTTCACCGTCTGAGCTACATAAAGAAGGTGTTGAAAAACTGATAAGGAGCTTGCATTAGCAGAATATTGTGTATGAATCGAATTTAAGTGAACATTAAGATGAACTTTATCATTTCATCTTTAGGACTGGTGAAACCTCCATTCGTCAGAGAAACCTTCTTTGTCGCCTTGGACAGCACAAAGAAGCTATATCTATGTCACTGAGCCAATGAGATGAAATTGATATTTTTAGCCTTAACAACACCGCTGTTTCTTCTTTCTTCAGATTAGACGGAAAGCTAAGCGAATGAAAAAAAAAATTGCGGAAGATTATGGTCCTTTGCGCGAACGGAGCGATGAATGTTATCCCGATGGATGAGAGTAATGCAGTTAAAGTAGTGTCTATAGAAAAAAAGCTATATTAAAAAAATATATATTTTCATAACTTAAAGTTTATTTAAAAACAGTTAAAATAATTAAAATAATTTATTTAAAAACAGTTAATATAATCAAGTTGTAGTATGTAATTGGCAATATATAGTTCTCTCAAAATGTTTACGAATTCTGACTTCCAGAGTCATAACTGCTATAAGAAATATATTAAAAAATTGGGCAGTAACTGTTACATTGTTAAACAAAAATTTTACTTTTAAGTAATAATTATCTTATATTTTTATTTCTTATGAGGTAACACATAACAGTTATTTTCAATGGAAAATTTTTTCTGTCGCCTATAAAGTTTATTTTAGATTTTTATTTTTTTACGTTGTCCATTGTAGTACAGTTCATATTTAAATTCATGTCCCTTTGTATATTGTGTCATCTGAGTTTTAATAAAATTCAATTATTTAATTAAATTTATGTTCCTACGAAAATACAACGCGTTTTCTATAACTCGGAACCAATCGACAGTGTTGTAGTGGGATTATTACTATGTTATATCCATATGACAAATTCTTTTACAAATAGATTAAAGTAAAACATTGGTAAGAAAACTTAAACGAATTCCTTTCACTAATACATCTTACAAGCAAAGTAACATAATAAAATTCGAAAATAAACGTTATGGGCAAGAGAAAAAAATATTTATTAAAAATAACTCTTATGAAGAAATGTAAAAAGTATTCCTGAAATTAAGGGCTCCGTTTTCGATCACGAAAAAAAATAAAAGTTATTTTTGGTATCTGCATAATTCTGCTTCGTATGGTGGTTACCGATCTATCGTAAAGAATTCACTTGGACCTGAAAGAGCCATTGCGATGCCACAAAAACTTGACCATCATCATCAGGCTTTATGATCCAGCCATTTTGATTCTCTAATTAACCTCATTACATCCATGACTTTCACGTCGACTATCTTCGCTGGCCATTCAGGAATAGGGCCCAAATTTTCTGAATCCTAGCTCTGCTCAAAGCAGGATAGTCGAGTTAGAAATGTCTGATTGTGTCTCTCTCCTCATCATCTTTTGGAATTATTTTTAATGAAATACTTTTCATTTAAGATCTCTGTCCTAATACTTAATTAGTAGCAAATTTAAGTGAATTTCATTTTCTATTCTCTATTTATTGCGTGATAAAATACAAAAATTTCAAAGGAACACTATTCTAAAAAATAATTAGTAACAAAAAAAAAAACACCGTTTAGGAATTAATACGAGTATATGTACGTAAGTGCACAACGGTGGCAATATCCCGAATCATTGCACTGCGGTATTATATTTTCTGAGTGTATAAACATAGGTATGAATGGTTGCATTACGTATACATACATATACTCGTATACCTATATCACATATTGTGTGATAAATTAGCAATTATTTTCACTTCATATTCCAGATCTGGCGGCCGCGGTAGCCGAGTGGTTAGCATTGCGTACTGCCATTCGGAAGGCTCGGGTTCATATCCCGGTGCCAGCAACATCGAAAAAAAAAAGTTATGGAAAATTAATTTAAGTAAAAAATTAAGTAAAATTTTCTAATTGCGGTCGCCCCTCGGCAGGGAATGTCCACCCCTCCGAGTGTATTTCGGACATGAAATTAAGGCTCCTCGTAAAAAAAACCATCAGTCGTTCGGAGGCGGCTTAGTACAAACTGTAGGTCCCTCCATTTGTTGGAAAAACATCAAGACGCAAAACCACAAATTGGAGGAGGAGCTCGGCCGAAAATCGTTTCAGCGGTTACAAAGCGCCAATTATATTATATTCCAGATCTATGCAAAATGATATACCAACGAACTAATTTCCAAAGGACAGAAAAATGGTATGAAAATTTTGAATTGACAGAAAAAGACAAGAGGACAAAACAAAAAACAATTAGATAGAAACTCATTAAGAATAGGCCATTCAGACAGATGGAAACAGACGTGACCATATCAAATGTACTCCTATGTATGTATTGGTTATCTTGGTTACTTTGTGACATTGATATGTGCAAGTAAATGAGGCAAAGATTGAAAATGACTTCCTGTATGAATGTACATGCTGTGAGAATTGATTACGTTGTAATTGTGAATTTACCTTAACATACAATATATATTCACATATGTATATGTAAGGGTTGAAACTTCAGAACTTTCTTTGAATACTACATTAAGTAACTTATAATTCTAGAACACATACATATTTGGTAATTACAAAGAAATTAAATTAAGAAATTATTTAATGAGAGGCAAGAGCATTGAAACTTTAAGAAATATATAAATACGAATGTACGTGTACCACATCAACTGGTCCTAGTATTTTTGCAATATTAATAGTTTGAATATATCTGGTATAATAAGCTTCCCAGATTTCAAGAATAACAAAAAGAAAAAGAAAATAAGTAAGATGCTAGGCTAATATTTATATTAAACGCTAGGCTACCTATCTGACTTCTCCAAGTCTAATATCTGGTTTCCAATCAGGGGTATTATTTTGATATTCAAAGAAAAATGTTTTTGTAAAAGTTGTTCAGATCCGGCGATAAAAAATCATTAATCATCTCTCGATAGCGCAATCCATTATTTTTCGCAAAAGTAATTTCCAATGATATCGCCGGATTATAAACCGCACAAAACAGTTACACGTTGAGAATTGAGAGGCTTTTCAATAATAAATCTAGGGTTTTTCGAGCAAAACATCTGCTTATTATCGGGGTAGAAATGAGCCTGATTAGTCGAGATTATTTTCAATGAAATTCCAAAGAAAGACGAGGAATGGTGAAACCCGGGTTTTCTTCAACACATTGGGCTACAGCAGCAATATTCAACTTTTCCATCGTCATCAATTGGAGTTTCGGGTTCACCAGCTCCGCGTGTTTTCGCGTCTTGCTTCCCTCTTCAGTTCTCGGTTGCTGTTGAAACGTGTATCGTTCTATTTTTTTTTTTACTGGCGCAATTTTTACTTGTCAAATCTCAAAAAATTAAAGCTTCAAAAGTAACGAAATGGAAGGAAATTCAAAGTAGTAACTCTTATTGGTGATTGCCGGTGGACTCATATTTGTATTTTTTTTAGAAGATATTTGGATCTCACTATATCTATCATACCCAGCAAGTACAATGAGGAGTAATGTTTTCTTGATAAAATCCTAAAATATTTGATCCTGACTCCACGGATATGTAAAAATGGAAGGTTTGTTACATAGGAGGAAAGGTAATTTCTGCACTTATGTCAGCCATATTTAATAGGACTTTATGTTTAATTGAGAGTAGCATATCTTCAAATCTTGGTTGCTGATTAATACCTTAAATTTCGATTTTGAGTCAACCATGGCGGTGGAAAAGTCTGTGAGGGAGGTACGTTATTTGGGCTGGTACTCAATTCGAGCTCACAGTAGATCATGTAGATTGTAAGTATAGAATTCTAACGAATTTTGTTCAGTAGTTACTATTTGACACAAAAGTTCGTCGTGGAAGCCAGCAACGTTAGTCGATGTCGTCGAGGCTATTTAGCGATTGGCTAAGAAACAAGGTATTCCCGCCAGAGAAAATAAGGTGCTAGTAAAGTAGGCTTAAGTAGACAAGCAAGATTGTACTTAGAAGGGATACTTATTGCGCAAATAATAGTTTTTTTAAGTGCAGACAGGACTATCTAAATCTGATATCTACAACGTAGAGTAGGCCTTTCATTCGGAAAACTTGACTTAGACAACATAGCCGTATTTCATTCTCAGACGAACCTTCCTTAAAGTCTTTCTCTCAAAAACTTCAAATGTCGACTTAAGAACTCGGTCATCTTCGTTCAAAATTTTAACTCGTACATAAGGACAAGAATGTTGAGCTTCAATGCTTTACATTTTAATTGAATATTCAATCCAAAGTCCACCGTGGGGAAAGCCTGGACTGGGCCACGTAGTCTTTTTGCCATCACAAATCAAATATCAAATGTGCGCTCCTTTATATGGTCTATGTAGTAGATTTAACAAGGATAAAATTTGTTTCGTTCTTTTTCCAACCAGAAATTATGGTCCCGGACATTACATGTGTATGACCTATAATCGTGAACTTTAAAATTCCTGCATCATATCACCTACCCATTTTGTTCAATCGTGAGTGTTACGTAGCTGCGTTTTTGGGTATCTTTTGAAATTCAGTGAGCATACTATTTCATTGTAATGAATTTTTTCAATACGCTCCACTGAAATTCCATCAAATTGGGATATAATGTCTGAGTTCCGCACTGCTCAGAAACCATTTGCAATCAACTCATGTGCACATACACTAGGGTGTCCCTTAAAATTCAACTTCAATATATTTTTATGCTTACCTTCCAAAAAGTTTCGTATGGACCTAATATAGTCTAGAAATAAATATTAGCCCGATTTATAAACGATAACCCGTGCCGACTTGAGTTTTTAACTTGCCCATACAAGTTGCGCGGGAGCAGCGCGGCGACCTGATACTGTGAGTTTCAATCGTGATTTCATAAGTGATTTCTAACATTTTTAGTGCGTTGTTGTTTATTTTGTGAAAATGTCTGTGGAATTACGAAGTGATAAACAAAATATTTTCCTTATCGGACTGCCAAGCCACCAGATAAATGGTGCAAAATTACCATCTAATCGACAAGTTCTCACCGTTTTATTTTACAATATTCGTGAAGTCAAGCTGACTGTTAGTGAAAGTGCGAATCTTGTTATAAGAGAGTGCATTATATTTTGGGAAAAAGCCAGAATTCCTACGAAGGCAATCAGTTGACTTTCAAGAATTGTGAAAATAATTTTGTGAAAGACCTTGATAACTTATTTGATATTGCACATGCAGATGCCTTTGACAGAATGAAGATAGAGGAAGACAAAGATTTCTTAAGGAAACAGAGAGAGCCAGGTCGACCGGGATGCTTAGGTGGAATCGACAAAAAATTGGCGGAGAAAGAAGAACGAGTTGGGCAGAGACGATTGGAAGAAGAGGAAAGAAAGGTAAAACAAAGAGAGTTATTGGCTGTTGCATCTATTTCTTCGATAGATAACTTGGAATGTCTTGAGAATTCGGATGAGGAACAGATTTCGAACTCTGAACTTAGTACTCAGATTCTTTGCCCTGAAAAAAGTTTTAAAAGAGGCACGAAAAGTTTAATAACTCCTAAACTGGTAGCAGCTTTAGAACGATGCCAATTAAGCATAAGGGACTCAGTTTACATTCTCCAAGCGGTTGTAGAAGCGCTTGGTCTGAACAGCGATGATTTCCCTATAAACAAATCCTCGATTCAGCGAGTTCGTACTCAAGCGAGAAGCAATAAAAACTGACTTCCAGAATAATTTGCCTGACGTAGTCACAGTTCATTGGGATGGAAAACTATTACCTGGATTGGATGTACGAAGTTCAAAAGAAGAACGCTTGCCAATTATTGTTTCATTTGACGATAGAGAACAGCTTCTTGCAGTACCGAAATTAGAGAGTTCTTCTGGAAAACATCAAGCTAAAGCCATTTCAACTGCTCTCTTTGACTGGACCCTCCATGACAAAGTACAGATAATGTGCTGCGATACAACAGCTTCCAATACTGGCCGTTTCAGTGGAGCTTGTGCTATTTTGGAGCAGACTTTAGAAAGGGAATTGCTGCTTTTTGCTTGTCGTCATCATGTTTATGAGTTGGTCCTTAAAGCTGTTTTTGAAACCAAGGTAAAACATATTACAAGTAGCCCAGATATTCCAATTTTCAAAAAGTTTATCTCTTAACTTTGGAAAAATATTAGCACTGATAACATTGAGTCACCTCTAAATTTCGTTAAAGCACATATTGCTAAGACAAACATTACACCTTTGTTAAGTTTTTATAAGACTGAGCTGGAAAAATCTTTTGTTAGAGACGATTACCGCGAATTGGGTGAACTATGCGATGTGTTCTTAGGAGGAGACACAGAGAATAAACTAAAACTCAGGCCCCCCGGAGCTTGAAAAGATGTTTGTTTATTCATCGTCACCTTGTATACCAAACCTTGGCTCGAATGTACAATGGCAGTTAAAGCACCTAACCAAGACTTGTCCTTTTTGAAAGCTCTAAAAGAATATGAAAAAGTAGACGCGACAAGTTCCAAGGCACCCATAAGCAAGTTTATTTATCATTTATGGTACTTGTGTGAAGAAACAGTCATATTATCACTCTTTGATGAAGAAGTTGATACCAAAACCAAGAAAAAAATGATTAATAATTTAATCAGAGACGAAATTTCAAATTCCTCTAAACGCTATGTCCCATCTAAGGAAGAAATTACGCAAAATTTGTTTGGTAAGTACTTAATATTTTCTTGTTTCTTTTTCAAAGTTTTGTGGTTTAGCTTTTGCTTATTTTGATGGTTTTTTCTTTATTTCAGATATGACGCTGGATGATTTTGTGACTCAAAGAAGCAAACGATTTCTATCTCGACTACAGATCGACGACAGTTTTCTTCGGGATGACATATCTTCGTGGGGTGACAATCCTGCTTTTTTGAAAGCTAGAAGACGATTAAGTCGTTTGAATTCGTAAATGACACTGCTGAAAGAGCTTTTAAATTAATGCAAGATTTTAATGGTCTTATCACGGCTGAAGAAGAGCAAAAACAGTTTTTGTTGCGTTGTGTTCAGGAACACAGAAATCTGTATCCAGACTGTAAAAAAACTACACTGAAGAGAAGTTACCCTAATTCATTATTATAATTTGTATTTAATTAAAAGTTTGTATTGATATTTTTTTAGTTTTACTCATATTTACTTTATTTGTTGCATTTTAATTAGTTTTGGATCAAACCAAAATGTCAGACCAAAACACCATTTTTTATTAAACTTTAGATCTCGGTCGGCACGGGTTGCAATCATGCTACAGATATGAAATTACATATTTAAGTACATTTTAGCATTTATAAAAAAATTGGAGGGTATGCGTTTCGAAATCCTAAAAAAAATTTTTTTTGCCATATAAGGGACAGCCTACTATACATATACAAATATTTAACGCTCTTTCTCAATTAGTGATGTGTGTATTGATGATTTTTTCTAACAATTGGAGTGACCTCCATTCTATACTACTCTGCTTTGAATGGTTAACTGATTTTTTGGTGAAGCATTTTATTTCATGCCAGGAATATACTCATAAAGGTTGACTTTACCTGCCGATCAGTGACCCCGTTTAGAAAAAGATAAATGTTTTTTTTTTTTATTTAAAAAGAAAAAAAATTACAACTTCGGATGTTGGTTGAGCCAAGAACTTGGGTGATTTTCTAATTAATTTGGATAATCAGAGTTAACGTTTATGACCTGTGAACACTAATGAGGATTTGAGGCTTTAAGCAATGGCTTAAAATTCTAACTACTTACATACTCGTATATACATGTATGGTTTGGAATGTGCTACAATAGAATCAAGCTCAGGTGACCCAAATACCAAAGGCAACAACTTGACTGATTTCCATTGTATTCCATTCACCTTATTTATATGCACATATTAATTAATCATACATCATGTTGTCACAGAAAGCCGTGAGCAGTTACAGAGTTTCGTCACAACGATTTTCAAATTTAATACTTGCGGTGGGGCCTGCACAAAGTCGAAAGAATTCAAACATTTTTTTTCCACATCGGTCTCTATTGACTTATTATAAGTAACGCATTCGTTTTCAATATTGGACCGAATAATATGATTGAAATCGTAAAAATTTAGTTTGTTGCAGCGAGAATAGATCGCTCACTCAGCTATCCATGAACCCGATCATTGGTTTGGATACTTGGGAATAATCCGTGAATCAATTCTTCTTTTGATGTCACTAAATTACAGAAGTTATTGGCTAATGTAAATCCCATTTACAGTAACTGGCATGAAAATACATCAACCGTAATTGCATACTCTGTGTAACGTTGAGTATTTTAAGCAAGCATTGGTCTCGTCCAATACTCATTGAAAATATGAAAAATTAAGCACGGGATATCTTTTAATCATAACATTATTTACTCAGTACTTGTGGCAATAGAACATTTTCGATTTTACCCTTGAGATTGGTTCACTTCCCGTAGAGAGGAAGTTCAACTTTTTCAATAGGACCAGCAATTTTCCTGGTCATCTAAAAAAAAGCCACCTATGTACCGAACTTTAAGTAAATTGAGCAATAAATAAATTTTTTTCATCCGAAATTTGTTTTTCAGAAAGATCTTCCCATGAATCGTAAAAATAATCTGACATAATTTCAAGCCAATCAGTTGGTAACTTTATACCTTCCGAGGAACCGTAGAAATAGTCTGACAAAATTTCAGCCAATCTCTATAACCAGACATTAGATCTTTATATGTATATACGATATCTTCCAAGTCAAGTAATATATTTACTTTCATCTATCTCAAAACAAATTTTGTATGTAGTCTGGCATTGTCATCATGAAACACAACACTTCTCTATTGTTTAATTTTTCACGCTATTTTCACAGAGCTTGTAGTAAACTTGTTATTTGTTGACTTGATCGCTTCGCCAGGTTTTAGCTGCCCATAATGAACAATTATCTTCCAATCCCGCCGTACACTCAGCATTATCTTTTTTGTCGCCAATTTAGGGTTTTCGGCAGTAATATTTATTTGCTTTAATTCATGTGGCACGCAAACATCATATTCCTTAGAGTACTCAACCCTTTTTTAAATGATATTCAACTATTACGTGTGAGATGCCTAATGTCTTCCCTGTCTCCTGACAGCTAGCATGACATTCCTACTCCACAAGTTGCAGAAATCCATTGGCTATTTGAGTGACTGGCCGACTAACACAAGGAAAATCTTCTAATTGTGCTTTTAGTTCAAGGTATGGTTCAATCATCTGTATATTTTTATGCAGTTCAGTGCTGCTGATGAGAATTGCAGTAGTTCTTAATAGCTCATTTATGGTTGGTATTATTCAAAGTTAGTGTCCGAATTCATGTAGGTAGCAACTTTTACTGGAAACGACAGACTACACCAAATCGAATTACAGAAAATTAAAAATTTTTATTGAAGTGACAACAGATTTGACGCTCTACACGGCGTATGATAAACTTTTTCATTTTTGTCAACCGTAATAGCAGGTTGTGCCGCAATATATTGTACATATACACGGTGTGTCCCAAAAATAACCGAACTTTTTGGATATAAAATAGTAAAATACACATTATATTATCTTTGAAAGTTATTATTTATTCAAAATAGGTTCCATTTGACTCAACACAACGTTTGGAACGATCAACCAGCGCATGCATAGATTTTTTTATGTCATTTATAGAAATGTTCTTCAGTACCTCGGTTACGCCTGCTTGAATAATAATAAACGTTTTTCATTAATTCGTATGTCTCAGCAAATTTTTTTTCAAGTTTGACACAACATTTTATATTTGCTCTTTGTTCCATTTTTTTTGAAACCATTAGCACACTTTTGGTTTTATTGATATGGCTGTCACTTTTACATCTGTCATCCGACTTACATGAAGTCAGGTGCGTTTGAAAGAGGATGAATTTATCTTTTTAATGTTGCAAATTTTCTATAGATGGCGCTGTATGTTGTATGATTTAAATATAAAGTTCGGTTATTTTTGGGACATACTGTGTATGTATATGATATATGTAATTTTTTTATTTTTCAATCAAATATTCTTTTAATTTCAACTTTAAAACAATTCTAACATATGAATAAAGCCAAGAATATTTATTGGTGAGCTTGTGTTTTCAGCCATAATTCAGTTATTTCTTGAGTGTATGCAAACTGACATTGACGCATTGCCTCCGACATGTATTTCCTAAAACCGAAAGAGCTTTACGCTTCCCTTCTAAGAGAAACTGCGTAAAATTGCTCACTGCCGCCGTTATTGTTGACAAGCAAGTGTGCTTCTAAGCCTTTCTACTCAATCAATTACAAATGTACATACGCATGTATCATGTATACGAAGCTCTGATACATGATACATTCATTCATTGGATAAAGCTGCCCTTAGAATTCGGCTTTATTTGCCTCCATGCAGATTTCTGGCAGTTTGAGAGGAAAGTTGATGCATTTAGTATTGTTATGGAAAAGTTGTTGTGCTACATATATTTCATAAAATGTCTGCATATACATATGTCGCTATAAGGCTTGTTGTGCTACTTGAGGTCATTTTGTTGCCTCGGTTGCCGCAAAGATGTTGATAAAACAATCTTTCACAATTTGTTATGGAAAAGTTTGATTGTTTCTCTTCAAATGTTCAAATTTTCATATAAGTTCTATTTTTTTCCTTGAGCTTCATCTTCACGTACGTAATCTTCACCAAAAGAATCTTAACCTAAACAACGAAAATTAAATGATCTCGTTAAAACTTGGAACGAGAATGTAATATTTTGACGTACTACAAGTGGTTTTACGGTATAAGAGAGGGAGCTTTATCAGAGTTACTTCGATAGATTTCGCTTAAGGGTTCCTAGGGTTGTTTGTCTCGTCTGGGTACTGAATCTAAACCTACTCGCGCTGCGAGGCTTGGTACGGAAAAATCTCAACAAGCCTCAGATGAGATACCTCATTTTTTGTGATCCAAAAATATTAGAAATGGTCCGTGAAAACACGATGGATACACCGTTTCCTTTCGACGATTTTGAATCAGTTTCGACAGCACAAAAAGGAGGAAATTCTTTCCTGTCTAAATTTGGTATCCCGGAAAGCTTCCATGATTATGGAAAGTAAAGTCCACTCTCAACGAACTAGTTACTCCTTATTTACGCTCTACTATATGGTGCAGAAGCGTGGACGATGGCGATATTCAATATCAGAATCCAAACACCACTCATCGCAGACGACCCGAGTAATACTAGCTCAAGTAAAGTACGGATACTGTAATACAATTTACCTTACACCTGTGTCTTTTTGGCCCACCGCAACAGCTCATTTTCCGCACCTCCCGATAGTTGGTCTTGAGGCGTAGACTAACTTTGCAGCTTCTTGCAAAGTTGAGCAAGCCGCTCCAACAAAAACGACATCCGATGGGTCGACGCAAGGCATATTCGAAAGAAAGGTTTCGCGAAGGATTTATGGACCTTTAGGTATTGCCTATGCAAAATACCGCAGATAATGGAACAATCATCTGTACGAGATATACAGCAACATTGACATAGTTTAGGGAATTAAGAGACGCTGTCTAGCGACTGCACTGCCTAGTTTTGGCATCTATATGGGCGACAACACAGTTGGAGCTGGACCAGGTTTCACTTGACGTCTCAAATAGGTATCGGAATGATAATAGAAGAAATGAATAGTGCGATGTTGTTAACATGTACATCGTAGCTAAATGAATTGTACACTTGTCCTTTCATACGAAACTTCTAGGGGGAGCTTCGGGCGATATCGATAGTTTTGTATAGCGGATGGTTGGAAACTTGTTGTAAAGCCTTTTGAGTAATTATACAGCTTTAAAAATGTTACTGACCAGGGAGCTCTTCAGTTTTCCACCTGCGAGCACACTTGATTCCAACTGGTCATGCGGAACTCTTTAATATCCAATCTCTCTGCCGATATCCGGACAAATATGTACAATTGAATGTGCAAATTTTGCAATGCTTTCATGCTTCGCATGAAGTTTCACATATTACAAAAATCGATGTTTGGCCGTTGCGGATGCAGCAATGCGATAAATTCATTTGCTCCACATGCGTTGCCATCACAGCTGCAGCTTCGTCACTAAAACTGACACCACCGCTGCTCTTCCCACTATGTGGAACATGGTATGCAAATGAAATGCTGTGGGCTTAACTTGAAGTGCCCAACTGAAGCAACAAAACCGGAAATTTACGATCTGTCCGACAAAGGTTTCTGTTGTTTTCATTACATTGTTGTTGACCGGTGGCTTTTGTTTATTTTGCTCATAGGCGAGTGAGGGGCAGAAAAAGGCGGGCGGTGTCTGCAGCTGACTGGGATGTTAGTTTCTGTGGTGGGTTTGATGTTGCTGTTGTTTGCCGTCAACTCAACATCACTGGCAAACGAAAAAATTTCCGCAGAGACCGCACATTTGTCTTCATTTCGGGCAAATATCTTTTGTGTTGGTAAGTGAAAAATTGCGACTGAGATCTTTATGGACGATGCTCCGGCATTCTTGTCGCACATAACATGCTTACATCCTTAAAATTCATAATGTAATACAATATAAGAAATATGAAATTAAGTATTATTCTGATTTTCCATTTAATACCATTAGTGATGTTCTGCGGCGGTGCATTGCCGTGACATGAATGTCAATGAAATAGTCATCTACTCGCGTGCACCTACAAATGGGCTGGAGCCCAACTCTTTATTACTGATAAAAGAGGTCGTCACACGCAGTGGAAATATTTGTCCGTTTACACATTAAGGCTGTCGCGAAGTGCTTATGAAAGTTTTTTCCACGGATATGGATGAATTCTATAAAACCCTTCTCTGGAAAACTTTCAACGTCGACTCATCACATTTCGTTATCGCAATATGGAGATTGGGCTCTGTTTATCATACGCCAGAGGTTGGGCCAGCATTAAAAAAAAGTTCCCTATCAATTTACAGCTCTGCAGCTTATGTTATTTTCTGCAACACACCTTGTCCAAAATTTTTATTGTTATCGAAGTCCTTGTAGATTACCAATACTGACTGACGACTGACGGGTAAGTGTGGGTGTCTCGATGTTTTTCTCATAGGTTTTTTCCAAGTTTTAGCACGACAGTGGGCTCTAATCTAACGAACAAAACGCGACATATCTCGTGGATATTGTATGCAATATTGAAGAGAATTATTCATCGATAATTGGTACAAACTGTGGGATTTACTATGCTATGAACTATGCGTACTCTGTTAAAAAACTGTAGAATGAAATTTATTTAATCTTTGTCTTCGTATTTAATAGTTCAGTCGGTAAATCCTTAGGCGATGTTTTTTTAGTTTTTCTGCGCTACTCGAACTTGGTCATGGAGGTATAATGGAATGATTTTTAGCCCTATATATTGGAAATCACCATCTCCGTGTGCTTAATTTTCACTGCAATTAAGCAGGCTGGACTGGCTCCGTACTCTGTATGCGATGAGCATCGAAAACTGGTATTGAAACCTATTGTGATTTACAGCATCTTTTCATAGCTCACGTATTTCTTTTCTTTTCCTTTTCTGCACAATGTACCTCTTCAACACTCACTATCATAACCATATGGTAATTATGATGTTTGATCCCAACATTGCAGTACGATATCCCTCAATTAGGGGTCAAGCTATATGTAGGGTACGATGAAGAGGAATACAGCTGACAATAGGTGGCAATCAGCCTCTCTCATACCAAGACCATTAGTGTGCGATGAGGAAGCGCATCCTTCCAGAGGTGACCATGCTAGACCAACTAGATACTACGAATTGTACACAGTATTATGAAAAAGTCCTTATATTCTTATTCTTCGGGAAACGCATCGACGGGGGCGAAAGAGCCTACAGGGCTTACTTCTACAAAACCACTTCGGCCTTCGTGAACTTTAGGAACCAATGCCCTTTCCCAAGAGGAGAAGCAATCGCTACCACTTGGAGAAAAGCCTACGCCCTTGGAAGGTAAAGAAAAAACGTACAGGACAAAGAAACATAGGAGAGAGGGCCAGCGCAAGTGACCCAGATCAACGCCCCTGTTGCTAAAGAACTATTAAATATAATATAGGGAGAAGATCCCTAGCAGACCTGGGCTTGTGTGTGATTGGAGAATAGTCCAAGTTAGCGAAGTCAAGAGAAAACAGCGTTTAGTGAGATTAGTCATAAACGATGCTTCCCTCCCAGCTGTCGCGGACTGTGGTGGTGTCTCAAGCTGCGGCTTTTACTCCATCACCTTAAAGATCCACAAGAAGGGTGAGAATCAAAATAAGGAAGGAGATAACGCGAGTCTACTAACCCAACAGTCCCCAAAGAAGTGGTTTCTATTGATCCGGACATCGCTTTGAGCGAATCGGGAGATGGAAGCGTCCCAAAGGAGAAAATAGGACGTGTGGAACCCAGCGAAGACACCATAGATGGACCGAAGATGCCTGGCGACCCGGTGGAAGAAATCCATGCCAGATCAGACGCTGAAAATGAAACGCTCTCAGCTTCCGGATACGTTTAAACGGTTTTAATCCGCTGAGAAACACTGGATTAGGACCAGCTTTTGAACTCTGACACCGGAGAGAAGGATAAGGGGCTACAGTCATAACTCTCTCCGAGCCAAAGGAGGGCAAATCATCCATCCTACCATCCGTGGGCCTACCAATTTCTCAGGATAGTGCAGATACTTCAGATTAACCTGTAATACTCCGAAGCAGTCTCAGCTGCCCTCATTCAGCGCCTTTGTGAGAAAGCGGAGGACGCGATTCTAGTACAAGAACTTTGGATAGTAAATAACAGGATCTGAAACTATACTCTGATACCTACCAAACGGAATCCGCAACAGAAAAAGTAGGTACTGTTAGGAATTAAATTCTATGAAATGATTATTTATTTGGCGCTTTGTAAGCGCCAACCAACTTGTGGTATGCGTCTTGATGTTTTTCTACAGTTTAAGCTAAGTCGCCTCCTAACGGTTGATGATTTTTTATGAGGAGCCTTTATTTTATATCAGAAATTGAAACACCCTGCCGAGGGGTGACCGCAATTAGAAAATTTAGCTTAATATTTTATTTAAATTAATTTCCTCTAACTTTTGGATGTTGGTAACACCAGGACTTGAAACCGGGCCTTCCGAATGGCTGTACGCTATGCTAACCGTTCGGCTACCGCGGCCGCCTTTTGGATTCGAATAAGTTTAATTTCGCATAAGACTGACATTTGTAACGGAAATGAAAAAACTGCAGGGCCAATTCACAAACGGACAAGTTTTTGGTATACCATGTTATTTACAATGTGAAGTGAAAAGGAGAAGCTTTCTGCGTACATTACCGACGGCACTTCAACTGGCTTAGAACGTCTGTCGTTGTGCCGTAATTGGAATAAAAATTAGGCTCCTGCCAAATATCTCTTCAACTAATTGCTTAATGGACCAAAACAAGCCCTGGTACCAGTTCTACGGTTGTTGTCTTTTACCGCGGAAAAGTTCGCATCCTTGACTCCAAGCACATTTGTGTTCTTCAAGAATCCGAAATCCGCGCTAGGTAGTTAAAAAAGCCCTGCAGGTTCCATCTTACTCGTTTTGCGTTCTGGTAATATTTTCATTAATAAACTATGAATTGGCCGCAGCAGTGGCCAAGTGGTTTCCATTGCGCACTAACATTAGGCAGGCTAGGGTTCGAGTCCTTGTCGACCAACATCCAAAAATGATAGAATATTGATGTTGCTAATTGCAATTGCCGCTCGGCTGTTGTCAATCCCTCCGAGCAACATGAAATAAAACTTCCCCTTAGAAATTCATCGGCCGTTCAGAGGCGGCATAGAATAAACTGTAGGTCATTATATTTATTGGTAATTCAACCAGGCACTGAAATACAGTGATGAACTAAAGTATTGGCACAGCAAGAAAGGTCAACTTTAACACTTTTTTATCACTTATGACAAGGGACAAACTTTTAACTATTTTCTAATACTAATTATAAATGAAAAAAAGTACCAATTTTCACCAAACAAAACTAACACTAAACTTCAAAAACAGAATCTTTCTGCGACTATAAAGCGAGGTGGTGGAGGAGTCATTGCATGGGGCTGCATGTCCGCTGCAGGTGTGGGCGAGCTGGAATTCATTAACGGCATTATGGACAAAAAATACTATATGGAAATCTTAAGAGGAAAGTGCCGAAAAACTTACAATTGCCAGAGTCATTTAAATTTCAGCACGACAATGATCCGAAGCATACCGCTCATGATTTGTGTATGTGGCTGGCACTGTATCAACAAGAGAAGAGTTGAAGCTGGCACTGGTGGAGTAATGGCAGAATATTGGAGCAGAAACCACACAAAAATTGGTCTCATCGATGCAAAAGCGTTTGGAAGCTGTCATCAAACATAAAGGCTTGGCTACAAAATAATAATTTCGCTATTATTTTACCATTTTATTATAATTATTATGTGTGCCAATACTTTTATTTGTGGTCAGAAAAGGTGTTAAAGTTGAACTGTCTTGCTGTGCCAATACTTTAGTTCATCACTGTACATATATGGGAAAAGTGTGGTGGCACGATTATTCCAAAATTGCTGAAATTATTACAAAAATAGTGAAAGTGGCTTAGGAATCACTAAATGAAGTTAAAGAATATAGAATTACTCCTAATCTAAGAAATGAATGCTATGATAAAAATTCCTTCGAAAATTTTCTAGAGAACGAAAGCATTATTACGTGATGTGACGAACTCAATTCAGACAACAAAAAAGCCGACACAGGGTTACTTTTTTCTCCGTTCAATTCAGTAAGCTTTTTAGTATAATTTTCTTCCATTCCTTTTGGGAAAGTATCAGTGTCAAAATATTTTTTCCTCAATATATACGCAAGAAGTGTAAGTCCTTGCATACCTTTAGGTTCTGGCTGATATTGGTTATTTTTTCATTATGGTTAAATTTTTTTTTTGTTGTGTTTTTATAAATTCTAGTTAATATTATAAAATAAAGAACAAACGACGTGCAGAAAACAATAAATATATACATACATTTATTTTTAAATATTAAGATTTCTGAGACAGTCATGTCTTTGTAATCTATGATTTTAACGGTATTGTCGTCGTTGGCGGCCGCGGTAGCCGAGTGGTTAGCATTGCGAACTGACATTCGTAAGGTTCGAGTTCAAATCCTGGTGCCACCAACATCTATTCTGTACTGGCCTTAGTCATATATGTACATACATAAAGTGACAAAAACAATGAAATGACATAATAACATAAATAAAGAATCAGGCCAATAACTCTGCGCTGCTGCTATCACACAAGCAGAGCTAAGCAATAAAAGAAATAGTCTTATTACACCACATCAACGTCCACTTGAAATGCAATGTCAGCAAACATATGGAAATCGCGGAAATGAATTGTGACAAAAATTTAGTATAAATAGTCCGTAAGAAATTGAATAAAGTCAATCAATGCTCAGAACTCATTGTTGTGTGTATTGATTCGTGATTTCGGCTAACTGAAATAGTAAGCCTATTGATTAGCAGAACTGCAAACTGCTGTTTAAACATTAATTGCAGTAGGCACTCTTCGTAGGGACCTCAGTCAGGACCCTATTATCATGTCAATTTCGTTACATTTATCCTTTACATGGCGATCCTGCCTAAACGGACCAAATAAAATTCAAATTAGTTTCATAAATAGAGTCGAGCTCAACGCTACTCTGGAAGAATTTGAAAAATTCATTTATTCAAATAGGGTGGAAGAAATAGAGTCATATGTTCCTGTTGCCACAAACAACAATATATAGATTAACATCAAAACTTGCCGGACCAAAACCCATAACAATAGAGGAGTATAAAAATCCCCAAATACAACACCAGTATACTCCAACGAAACAGAAGAAAAAGCAAAAGCGTGCGGGGAAATCATTCCAAGAAAGAAAGGAGAAGGCGCTACTATATAAGCAATTTAATTTAGCCACAGAGAGCAAGACCAAGGAAGAAATCCGCAGCAAATTAAATTCCCAACACTGCAGACATCATAACTAGACAATTAATAATAAATATATCTGCCCAACGGCACAAGCTGCCAAAGAAATTACAAAAACAAATTTCTCTTATAAAAAAAACTCATATTTTTACTATGGGAAAAACCCAATCATCAATTGAAAAGCCAAGTGCTAATGTAACCAATGAGGTAGTAGTAGATGAACACAAGAATGATTCATCAATTAAAATTTTATTATTAATAATAACAATTATACTAATTATAAATTTTAAAATTAAAATCCATAGTTTATATAGGAAACATTTAAATAAAAGTATTGTTTCAAAAATTTAATAAAGAATGGAAAATTGGCAAAACATTTATGATAATTTAAATACAGAAAAAGACAATTTTAATAAAAGCTACAAATGCTTAAATAAAATAACAAAAGTAAAACATGAAACGCTAACAAAGCATTTACAAATATTATTTGAGGCACTAGAAACCATAAGAGGCATAGTTGACACGTATAAAAACAAACTTACACCAGAACACAAAAAACACTGCTTTGATATTTACTGGCACCATAGAGACAAACTAATAAAAATACTAGGAAATTATGAACCAGAAAGCACTTTACCACATGACATTAGCACACTAATAACCTACACAGTTTATATCTCTAACACGGAACCAGAAGTAAAAATCCCAATATTCATAATGTCCGAATTCAACTTAGAAGTAGCAACAAATGCTATTCCCAGCTTTTCGGGAAATCATAGAGAACTAGAATCATTCCTCAAAATTGTAGAAATCATATACAATGGTCTAAGCTCAACAGGTAAAACCGCACTAATCGATTACGTAATATACGTAAAATTAACCCAAGCAGTAAGAACTAACATAATTTCTGTTCAAATACCAAGCACTTTCCAAGAAGTAAAAGATTCACTTTTGTCAAAATATAAATCAACAACGACAATCCAACAAATACAGAACCAATTAGCAAACCTTTATCAGCGAAACCAGAATATAACAATGGTTAGGAACAAAATTTTGTCTTTAGTTTCAGAACTCAACAAACTACAAATCCTTTACAATTCTCTCTATTGGCTAGTCACCATTACCGCGTTGTCATCACATCCCTGTGGAGCTGACAGCAGGGATCCAATCTCTAACTTCCGAGGTTTTGCGGAGTTGCTTCGATGATTGTACGCTAATTTCACATCCGCTAAAGAATACTTCAACGATGGCGTATGCATCGCCCAGTTCCAGTGATCGTGGTCAAGCTTCTGGTTATGGTATGTACGATTAAACCGGTTGCGGGTTATCTCATTGTCCTAATCTAAATGTTGTTACCTCTTTTGTACCGATTTAAGTCTAAGTTGACTGTAATTCTCATCTTTCTCATCATCAAGAAAAAAATAAGAACTAAAGTTATAGTTATGTGGCGTTGGCGAGGTTATACCATAACTTCAAGTTGTCGACAATGACTGATCTCGAAAAATGTTTGTTGAATACAAGTCCGACTGCAATGCGACTTTGTTGTCATTGTTCTTCTTCTTTATTGGCGTTGGCACCGCTTACGCGATTATAGCCGACTCAATATAGGAGCGCCACTCTTCCCTTCTTTTCGCTGCCTGGCGCCAGTTGCAAATGCCAAGTGAACCCAACGGAGTGGATGTCTTCCTCTTCCTCTGCTTCTACCAGCGGGTACATAGCAAATATATGTACCTATATGTCCAAAAACGTAACCGTGTATGTACTATTATTATTTCCTATTTTTAATTAGCTATGAAAAGTTAAGTTTTGTAAATTTTATGGTTTGAGGAATCAAATATACTTGGAATAAGTTAGAGTTCTAGTAACTTTAGTAAATATTTTTAAATTTACTAGCGCGCCAGTTAAAATCTCATCCGTATATTTCAGTTGAACTGCTGAGGAGTACATTCTCTATTATTCCGTATACATATATTCTGCAAATAAGTCGTCTAAAACTAAAAAAAAAAAGAAAATATATTATAGATTAATATTGATTATTATAGATTGGGCTTATTCGGGATTACTAAAGGGCGGCAGGAAGCCTGAAATCTCATCAATAGATTTGTTGCATATTTCACCTGACATACACCAAGCATAATGCTAAGTACCCACCTTGCGCACTTAAACTTGGGAAATTGAGGCTGCGCTAAAAATTTGGCAGTGTTTACTGTCTGTTAATTAATACTGGTTTGTTAATACGAGTGACACACAAACTGTGTGTGTTTATAAATATTCACATTTTGTTCTATGAGAACTAACTTCCAGGTAAAGTATTTCTTATATCTGAATCAGCTGGATTCATTGCCTTTTCTCAGTCATAGCTTAGATGCGGCTGCTTTCAAATAGATCCCAACCAACCAACTAAACAAAATAGATGTTAATATATGCTAACTAGCATAGCGGAGTGTATGTATCAGTTAGAAAAATCGTGAAATAAGTGGTTCAGAAGTGGAATTAGTAAAAGTTTGGTAAACTGAAAATGTGTGATAAATTTTTTTCTTTCTGAGACCATAGAGGTCAGGGAATGATAATCCGAAGTGTGTAAGGGTGCTGAAGGCACTGCCGCGAAGGCTTGGGGCGCATTTGAACGCTGGTAGCATGGGGCCTCGTATTGCATGGACCACACCCTATGTGTCTTAAAGCCTGAACAGAACTTAATATGACTCGAACTATTGCACTGGTTGCATCTAACCGAAATGGAGGAATGGTGGAGTTGTTTGTGGTATATGCAGCAAAAGTAATTCGTCGAGCCAGCATTAGACTCGACGCCAGCCATAAAGAGAATAATTTGGGACAGCCCAGCTACGAGGTGTTGCTCCGTTGACGTACTTAGACTAACGTTACCTGCTGACATAAACGGGGCCAGGGCGCCAAAATGTTATTAGCCCTTTATTGTATATTGGCATCAAATATGCTTTTTTATGGCTAGTTTTCAAGTGCCTTTTATTCATATTTCGCACTGTTCTATATTATTTGATTTTAACAGCCTGCGTGCAGAAAGGTATAAAAAGAGCGATCGTAGTTTTAAAAATTAATTAGCCAGTAGATCGTCGATAGATATTCTTGCCCATGAATATCACAGACAAAAGTAGTACACCTCAGGGTTTCCACTTCACGAGCACTTAGCTTATATTCAACGGGGTTTTCACCTAGTTGAAAGAAAGTTAGTGGAGGGAGTTGCACCTCCGCAACTTTTACAACAGTATAGTATATTCGGAAGAGGGATTCCAGGGTGCCCCACCTCCGCGATCTTTACGAATAAAGTAGAAGATAGAAAATAATTTAACTAATAAAACTTTGTTGTAAAAGGAAAGAAAGCGACTTATTATTTTGGCCACCCTGAGTACCCCAGCCAAGGAACTTCGTTACAATATGTTGCCAAACTCTCTAAAATAATGTTAAATTAAGCAACAAGTTTGGAAGCAAATAAAAGTTAAAATTTTGTATTCTGTGATTACATTGACCGATGTTGGTAAGACACAGGGTTATTTTTTGGACCGAAATCAATTTTCCGTCTCACAATGAAAAATGAGCTCTGAAATCCTAACAAAAGCCCAAACCGATTCGAAGAAAGTTGCATTGTAACGATATGTATGTCACATTTTTAAAAAGTAGCACACTTACATTAGAAATTTCAATTTGTTTAATCTATTTTTCACTATGAACATACTAAACATCAACCCTAACAAACTTTTATCAACACATAACTTTTTTAAAATATCTATTACATACTTATACGTTATTACGAAACGTGGTGGACAGTAAATCGCAGCCAAAGTAAGGTCAACCCCCTATTTTTAAGGGTGATCGAAGTTGACTGCAACCAATTTGTTGAAAAGGAATTAGGAAAGTTATGCTTTAAACGGTTCCTTATGAGTATAGATGTGCCACCATGTGCTTTGCCATCTGGGTGATTAGTGTTGTACAGCTTAAACCCAGAGATGTAAAAATTATACTTCTGGGTGAGATGTGTTTCAGATATAAGCAGAACATCAATTTCGTGGGTCTGTAAAAATAATTTGAGTGCTAATTTATGCTGGTTAACACCATTAGCATTCCGTAAGCAAATCCTGTGTTCACTCATTTTTTGGTCAATAGGGTTTGGAGCATTTGGTTTTGCGCCTTTATTAGGTCTTGGACCATAGTTTGCATGGTTGACATATATTGTGTCCTGCACTGGGTTAGATTAAGAATCATGGTTTCAACTCCAGTACTGGATGAAGTGACTGATATGGCCTGTTTATTGGCTTTTACTACGTTGGCATAGGTCATTTGACCAATATTTCAGCTGGGTAGGTTGGAAGGGCTCGAAATGGAAGTAGTATATGAGAGTTGGTTCCATTTGGCTGTATACCTTGAGCAAGTTTAGATTTTAAATCTTTGTAAACCGGACAACCTCTATAATTTGCGGTGTGATTGCCACCGCAGTTGCTACACTTTTTTTGTGTTTAAACCGTAAATTGAATGCATTTCATTCTTCTTAAGTTGAGCTGAGCTTGGCGATAAGAACACTTTAAACATAGACTGCGGCACTTTATTTCTGTTAATTATGTTAACGACCGCACTTATTTCAAATCTGTTCCCTTTTAGTGCATTGACATCAGCATCGATAGTGTAGCCAACGGTATTATGCTTCTTAGCATTAATCACTTTCTTCGGAGGACTGGATTTCCTCTTTTTGTTTACCACAATTATGTAACGATCAATGCCTGTCTGAACTGCCGACCCTTTTTTCCTTTTGGCTGGATCACCTTATTCAGTATTAGTCCCCCGCACTGGAGATGCTGCAGCTGCTGCGCTGCTTGAATGCATAGCTTTTTGTTTTTCTGCTATTGCTGGGGAGCTTACACATGTTGTGAAGAGAGTTATTTCACTTTTTGCTTACACTTTTGTTGCTAAGGTCAGCGTTGGCGTGGCATTTCTCTCTGCCATAGCGACTGAATGCCGTCGCACTTTCTGATCTGAGCGTTGATCACTTATTACATCGCCGGTTCACTTTTCACTTCTCGTTTTCGTTTCTCTGTTTATTCGGAAATGATTTTGTTTTTTGGGCTGTGCTTTCCTTTAATGGACCAATGCTTGTTTCAGCCAAACTAATTGACCAATCCTAATGAAATTTGCAGGAGTTATGGCTGTTGATCTAATTTATGTTTATTTCTTATATTTTACACATAAGTCTTGCTAAATTATAAATAATTTGTTGTTAAAATATTTAGACTTTCAATACAAACTTTTACTAGGAACGTGTACTTATTCAACATACATGATGCAAAATAGTAACTGTAATCTGTTCACATGCGCTTACAAAAATTGTTGTATTTTTATTTTATTTGGTTTTACTGCTAAACAATATTTTATTTTTATATACACGTATTATGGGAAATGGTCGATAATGGCAATACGCTACTGTAAAAAAAAAACATTTTTTATACTTCATAAAAGGAATGAAAATTTACGAATGAATTTCGCTCAAAAATACTGTGCAAAATTAAATGAATAAGAGCAAAGCCAAATAACAGTAAAATTCTTTTTCCGTGTGAAAAATTAACCACTATTTACGTATGGACGTCTTGTGATATTGGCGCTCACACGTAAAACAATTAAAAAGAAAGAAATCGTGTTTTAGTAATGTAAATACAAAATGTGGTTTTATTTAGTATTTAAAGATATACAATTACTCCTTGGTATGAGTTAATTATTAGCATAATATACATATATGATTATATAGAATTGGAATCTTACCTGAAGTGGCGGTGTGTATCGTTTGAAATCTCAATAGAAGTGTCGCGAAAAGACAACATGATTTTTAATTTTAGTGTTGAAATACCGTTTCTTTATTTGTATAAGAGATTTCTGTTATTTATGCATATGTAAACGTATATGCATGTAAGGTTACTGCCCATTAGGGTGGTCCCTAATATTTGGTGTAAACATGCCGGCCACCATTGCGGCAAGCAAAATACTAATTACCAATTTACCAACCATTGCACCATAAAGGAGGTTTATTGTACAGTTCATACTAAAGAAAAATTTTGGTTTCATAAGTCGCAGACTACCAAGATCTGCATACGGTCCGATTTCTGCTTTGCTCCTGAAAGGCTGTTAAAGAGAAAAGATTATTTAAACAAAAAAGATGTGGCTAAATTCAATGCACCCTTTTATTTTTAAGTATTTTTATTTATTTTATGTATTTGGCAATTTCTTTTTCTGACTTTTTTACGTTTGGGCGGCCCCAGAAATTATGAGGCCGAAAATTGACGGTTGAGCCATCAAGCCGCCTACAGTAGAAGGAGGCATACTCCCAACCATTATTTGGGCGTAGTTGTCGGCGCCTAGTGTTAATCGAGTCGGCGTGCACCGATGGAAGGTACTGTCCGCTAGCCTCATAAATTGGAATTGGTTTGTCACAGCCGAATCGATATTTGTGGCGGGGCTCAAGCGGCAGTAGCGTTTGATTATTCTGGCTTGTGTGTTAACTCGTTGAGTTACCCCATATTTGCCACGTAATATTACTGAGCACCAAGTTTGGTGTCTCTCCAAATGTAGTTACCTAGTCAGATCCCTATCGATTGTACTTGTTGGCGCGCAAGGGTCGATGAGGGCGCGGACCAAATGAAGACGGCCGCTTGCTTCGATAGGCACTATAGCCGTCGGGGCTATAGCAACAAAGGAACGCATTATAGGTGCTGGTACTGCGCCTCGAGTTATACGGCTTGACCGGAAGCCTTCTGACCGCAAACGTTGAAGCGTAAGGGGCGACGTTTTTAGCCGGCTGTATGGTTTCGTTCTATTAACATGGCGGCGAGGCGGGCGGAAAGGACGTGTTTCCGCTCCGCGTTGTTGCCGATCCCGTGACTCGCACTGCGATGGGTGGAAATAACATGTTTCAGCTCCATCCTGTCGGCAGTAATGACGCGTAGATACTGATGGGCGGAAAGGACGAGTTTCCGTGCCATCGTCCGCGAGACACGCCTGTTCATGGTGTAGTATTGGGCGAAACCGGCGTAGCTCGGTACTACCGCCGCTTGGTTTTCCACCAAACGTTCTTCCTCTACTAACTGCGCCAATGACTTGTAATGTTCGGTGACGTCGATTACGAGAGCACTGTCCTCGCTGTCTTCTTCATCTACAACTACAACCGTCGAGTTTGAAGTCTGCTCTCCATATGCAGCGTAGTATGGTGATTCTCGTTGTACCGTTGACACCGGTACTTGCTGCTGCATATTTCCACTTTATGGAATGTGCTCAGACAGTTAGCGCAGTACTTATGAATTAAAACGGCGCGCAAACGTTCTTCTGCCGATTTTTCTCTGTATACAGGGCATAGTCGCACTACATGGTTTTTGCCGCATAAACGACAGGGAGTCGAGAATTTCTCCTCCCGTTGCTCCAATTTTTGGCGTGTTGTTGTGAAAAATAAAAATAATAAAAAAATAAGAATAATAACAGTAATAATAATAACATAAATTTTAATACAAATAATATTAATAAGAATTCATAAAAAAAGAAAAAAATACTAAATTACTAATAATAATAATAACAATAACAACAACAACAAAATAATAAACATAATAACAATAATAGTAGTATTAGTTATTAACAGCCGCTATAATAATAAGTACAATAATAAAGCTCTAATAATATATAAAAAAATTATAAAGAATTACACTCAAAACATGAGTGTTCCCAGGTCGCGCCCCCTCCTGGGCGTCTGAGCATCACGGCGCTAAGCTGTGAGGTTGGCAGTGATAATGGAAGCGGGCCTAGTCCATTTGATAAGTCCATGAAAATGGCGCGCTCGCCGACTAAAGCACGGTTAAGTTCTCCGTGTAACCGGCCACAAGCCGAAGTAGATGCGTGGAAGTTATTGGGGCTCAAGATAAAAGAGCTAGTTGGCAAGAGAAGATCCAACCGATGCGCGACATCATAGCAGAGCTAGCAATCCTATATGAGAAAGTCCTATACCCTCAGGTGCAAGAGGGAAAAATTATAGCATCACAAACAACACCGCAAGAAAAAGGAGTCACCCGTACAGTGAAGTCCGTTTCAACAAGAGCTGCTACCACTACGAAGACTCCCAAGGATATATATATATATATATATAATTGGCACTTTGTAACCGCTGAAGCGATTTTTCGGCCGAGCTCCTCCTCCAATTTGTGGTTTCTGCGTCTTGATGTTTTTCCAACAAATGGAGGGACCTACAGTTTATACTAAGCCGCCTTCGAACGGCTGATGGTTTTTTTGCGAGGAGCTTCTATTACATGTCCGAAATACACTCGGAGGGGTGGACATTCCCTGCCGAGGGGCGACCGCAATTAGAAAATTTGACTTAATTTTTTATTTAAATTAATTTTTCATAACTTTTTGGATGTTGCGGGCACTGGGATATGAACCCGAGCCTTCCGAATGTCAGTACGCACGGCGTATCGCGGCCGCCTCCCAAGGGTATTCGGCCAATAAACAAGAAAACAGAAGACGAAGTCCCTTCCTAGGAGACTCGGCCAATAAATAAGAAACGGGATGACGAAGTCCCTACCAATGAATGGAAACTGGTGCAAAGGAAGAAAAAAGTGAGTAAGACCGCGAGAAAAACAATCAAACCCGATGCGATTGTTATCTCAAATGAAGCAACAGCTGGATATGAAAGAGCTTGGTGATAATATAAATAAAATAACAGCAACAGCAAGTGGAAATCTGAACCATGGGGTAGCTATAATACTGCAGTCGCTGAGGAAAACTAGAAGTGACACACACACTGCAACTTTAAATCTCCCTATACGAGATGAGCAAATCTTGGTGGAGACTGGACGCATCCGTATAGGATGAGTGAGTTGTAGGATCAGCCCAACCAGATGCTATCGTTGTCTGGAATTTGGGCACATATCAAGACACCTAAATGTGTGATATGCAAAAATGATAATGGTACAGACCCCCCCACAGGTAGTTTTAGGTGTCCGGCATATAAAAAGGCGATCACGCATCTTAAGCAATGATTAGATGCATACAAATCAATTTGAACCACTGTGAGGCGGCTCAGGACCTCCTAAAGCAAACCATCTTTGAACGAAATATTAATGTTGCACTGATCAGTGAACAGTACCGTCCACCCTCAGGTGAGGGAAGCTGGCTACAGGGCAAAGCTGCAGTCTGGGCATGTGGTGATCTCCCATTTGAACAAACTGGTTCTAGCCAGCATGAAGGATTCACACATGCAAGAGCTGGGGGGTGAATTTCTACAGTTGCTACGCTCCACCAAGTGAGTCACTGGAAAGTTTTAAAAACATGCTGAGGCGACTAGTAAACGATGCTGCCGGAAAATCGCCGGTCATTATTGCAGGAGATTTCAATGCTTGGGTGGTGGAATGGCGTAGCTCAAAAACCAATGCGAGAGGACGAGCGCTACTTGCAACCTTCCCTATGGTAGTAGATACAACGTTGTACTCAAAAATTAAAAGTAAGCAACGCTAAACAACCAGTGTGTTCTCAAATCATGAAACACATCGTGGAGGGGTTATTCCCGAAACACGATGAGTATAGTGCATCAAACGAAACAGCAGTGGATGTTGCTGAAATACCACCTATTAGCAACGCCGAAGTGCTTGCAGCGGTAGCAAAGATTAAGACAAAAAAAGGCCCCAGGCATCGACGGTGTCCCAAATGCTGTTCTCATATTCGTTGTTAAGAAAAGCCCTCTTCAGTAAGCTATTCACAAAGTGTGTCCAAGATGGCATTTTCCCAAAAAGATGGAAGCGACAAATGCTGATCCTACTACCCAAAGGTAAAAAGCCACCAGAAGAGCCGTCATCTTATAGGCCTCTGTGCATGTTAGACACAGCAGGTAATAGTGCATATGCAAACGCTAATATTTACTCATAGTTGTGTGTACAATTAATCCACTAACTAAAGCATGCATTTGAATATTCACCAGAAGCTATAATAAGTCGGAGATTTATATGAAATTAGGTTACTGACGCCATGACCAATGGGAAAAAGTTATTCATATTAATGTGTTTCATTTTGAACCGATTGGTTGAGTTTAATAACATTGTGCAACCGCAAAAATCACCTTAGACTGAAAATAACTTTAGTCAATAAACGAAAAAACGTTGCATATTTCTTGGATAATCGATTCCGTTGGATGCTTCTGAAACCATTGCAATACTCATTTCGCCAGCTTAGATTTCTTACCTATTTGATATTTGCTAAGAATTTCAAAGAAATATATAATTTTTCTTCACATCTCATTGTAACAGGCGATTTCCCGCGGCCTCGCGAAATGGTTTCAAATTCAGGGCATTCCAAACTGCAAGGGAACAAATAATAACAGTTGGTTGTAGGATTTAAATGAAAATAGGAGAAATGAAAACTAAGTGCCGCTACAATAACAACAACCACATGATTGCAAAGTAAACATTGTGGCCAGCACCTCAAGTGCCATCCCCACCGCAAATCAACAAAGACAGGTTTCTTGGAAACGCAGTATGAGAGATTCATGGAATTTGCTGAGAACACCTTTAGTGCTTTCTCCACTTCAACTGACGTCAGCACCAGTGAACGCTCTTTCCGCAGAATTGTTGTGCCCGCTGCTTCACCCTTCAGCCCGACAGGTCGAATTCCAAAAATTCCTCCGAACTTCTCAACAGAAGCGGCAGTTTTAGAATCTATGCACGACTCTATTTGTCACGCCAATCCTGTGAATCTCCGATCAGCGAACTCAATAAGGAGGTTCGGCATCAAGTTGACATTCGTAAGCGGAATAAGTAGGGGGAGCATTATATACATAATCTCTTCTCTGTGGCAACCTAGCGCTGGGCCTCAATAAAATTATTGTCAAACCCGAGGAGACGCCATAGACGGGTGAAAATTTCATTCGGTAATATCGCCTCGTTGAACCCGAAGAGGTTAGCGAGATATTTTAGCCAACACTACACCCCTCGGTTCGCGAAATGAATTTCCAATCACCGACGTTTGATTTCTCTAGGGAGCACTTTCAGGGGATCTTCGGGAAGGCAAAAGCTTCCAAATCCATCGGCCTCGACCAAATAGTCATGCTGATGTTAAAACACCAGCGGGATCAGACTATCTCACCAAGGTCCTCAATTTGTCTCTGACCACCCTAAAAATACCTGACATATGGAAGCGGCCCAACAAACATTTAGTAAATGCAGAAAAGGAGTACTCGATTTTAAGGACGGCATTCAGCAAAAAATGTATAAAGGGGCAACCCGATGCCATAGACAAACATTTAAATCATGTAAGGGAAGAAAAATTTACAAAACGTCAAAAATATAAAAATGGACTTAGGTCGAGAAAAAAAGAATTAGTTGAAATGTATGCTACATTAACACAGACCTCAGAGCAGAACAAGTGGAGCCATCGTCGGTTGAAAGCCAAGAGAATCATATTTGGAAGCACATAAAAAATATAACTCTTAGAGGTAGTAATAATATTAACTTGTACTTGAAGTCTTGAAGTTTTTCTAACAAATGGAAGGACCTACGATTTATTCCAAGCCGCTTCGGAACAGCAGATGGATTTTTATGAAGAGATGTTATTTTTTATCAGAAACGCACTTGGGCTTGACATCTTTGCCAAGGGGCGACCGCTTTTATAAAAATTAATTTGATGGAGTAGCTGAGTAGCCGTGGTAGCCGAGTGGTTAGCGTTACGTACTGCCGTTCGGAAGGCTCAGGTTCAAATCCTGGTGTAGTACAAACATCCAAACCGTTATAGAAAATTAATTTAAATAAAAAATTAAAATAAATTTTCTAATTGCGGTCGCCCTTCGGCAGGGAATGTCCACTTCTCCGAGTGTATTTCGGACATGAAATTAAGGCTCCTCGTAAAAAAACCATCAGCCGTTCGGAGGCGGTTTAGTATAAACTGTAGGTCCCTCCATTTGTTGGAAAAACTTCAAGACGCAAAACCACAAATATATATATATTTACGACAGTACGCTAAATTTTGAAACAATCATACGAGATATATACATATGTACGTATACTCTTAGGAGTCTCACTTTGTGCACATTTGTTTAGCCAGCCCAAGGCAAGACATCTAACATAAAATTATCCCTATAAGAGTATATATGTATACTTTTAGGGGCCTTACTTTGTGCAGCCTTTTCAAGGCCAACCATGAATTTTTATGAATATATATATATACACGCATAGAATTAAGAAAAAAACTGTTTATTTATAATAACTTTTATTATAAAATATTGTTCTGACTGCGTACAAAAAGGTATAAAAAGCGCGATCATAGTTTGAAAATTTAATTAGCCAGTAGATGTTCGCTAGGTATACTTGTCCATGAATATCGCCGACAAAAGTTGTACACCTGAGGGTTTCCACTTTACTTCTTTGTCGTATAAACGATATGCCTTCCTTTCAAGCGAATAACTAACGATAATTAGTTTTTTGCCTTTCGCTCCGAATTTCGCATGCTGAGACTTCTCTAATACAACTGAAACCGCACCAAGTGTTTCTAAATGGCTTACTGTTGGTTTTCGCTAAAACCAAATTTCATACGACGTTTTGTTTTTAATGCGCTTCGTAGGTGCTCTATTTCTCAAACATTCGGCTGTCGAAATAGCTTCTCACCATAAATTTTTATGCACATTTGCATGCAAAGTCATAGAACGAGCCATTTCAACTAGTGCTCGATTAGCCCTCCAATCTGTTGTGGTGTATGCGGCACTTTTAACTCATGCTGTATACCATTTTCTCTTAAAAAGTTATTGGATTCGTTATTAACGTATGCTCTGCCGTTATCAATTCTGAGCGCTTTGATTTTGCAATCAACTAGTGTCGTTCTTGATGAAACGGTAACGCATGCACTTTACCATCTCATTGCTGCTCAACTCACGCAGATTTTGGTAATTCAGAAAATCGTATCTGTTGAGCCATACCTCGTTGCAAGAACATACAAATTACATTTTCTAACGTTTTTAAGAATAACATCACCATGCTTGTTTTTGATCAATCCATATTCATGCTTTTCGAGCGCGTGTAACACATTTTTTAATCGAAATTTTCTTTTATTTGTTTGAAACAAAACTTCTCCTTTACTTTTTTTCTGTAATTGACGAATTTGTTGCTAACCAAATTTTCTATTCACAATAGTTATATCATACAAACACACATGTGAGGCAAAGCGCAGCTGTCTATACAACAGCTTGATCTATTCAAAGTGCTTTGCGTATCTGTAATTACGATAACGTTGACTTTGAGTAGAATTATACTTAACAATTCATTATGTAAAACAATTCCAATCTCAGCCAACTTTCTTGCTACTCTAGTAAATTCATTTATGAACTACAACATATTTTCATCTTCACACATTCGCTTATTCAAAAGCTGCTCGTATAACGCCATTCTTCTTCTGACCTGCTGCAGTTCTTAATGAATTTCAATTGATTGGGCTTCACACTCAAAAAAAAAAACGTCAACAACGCCTTCTCATCCTTTTCAATTCATTTCAATAAAACAGCCGTTGTGCCAGAAAACATCGATGCCGTACCTGAACTGATAATGCAAGACCGTCGTGTAACATACCTTCAGATAGAGGCATGCCTATACATTTCTCCCACTAGCATACATTTCATATTGCATGAACACCTGGCCGTAAAAAAGGTTTGTTCTCGTTGGATCCCGCACAATTTGACAATCGCTCAAAAAAAGGCTCGTGTGGATTGGTGTAAAGAAATGCTGAAAAAATACGAAACGCTTCGAAAGACGTTTATAAGATCGTCACAGGTGACGAATCATGGATCTATGCGTATGAGCCCGAAACAAAACAGCAATCGACCGTGTGGGTCTTCCAAGACGAGCCAAATCCAAAAAAAAAAAAACCATTTTCGTTGATAAATATTCGTATTTTCATTATTAGGCCAGAAATATATATAGCAACCCTCGTATAAACCTAATATAAAGAAAACTTCCTATCTTAGTTAAGTTATACCTACTTTTTGTTCCTACTTAGCATACACGTACTTTGGTATTTTATTTCTAAAAAATGTCACCTTTTTTAATACCCCACCTCTCTCAACAGAGTCTTTCTCCTTTTCCCTTTTCTTGGTCTTTCACCGATTTCTTTCTCGTACTCTCGTTATAATTGAAAATTTTTTCTTGCATAATTTCTATTTATCATTGACGGTGGTTAAGTTTATATAAAAAATATTAAGGGTAATATATGGTATATATATTTCATAAATACTTACAAATCAGAAAGTCGATGGATGGCTTTATCGCGAATAGGTCTCTGTGCTTCGTGGGGGTTCAGTATCGACACGTATGTGTAATATAAAAAACTGTATTGCTATTATTTCTCATAATTTGTTTGTACATAGTATGTACATACATTTGTACCTGCGTACCTAGCGCACAATTTTTTCGGTTTTGTTTTATAAACTTTAGGGGTCTCTTCCTTATACATATTATATACTGGTATTATTTATTTTTATTTATTTATTTATTTCATTTATTTATCTGTACAATAAGACACAGAGTCTTTTCATTGTACACATATTAACATATAATGAATTACAATTTGATATTTTTTTAAATCTTAGGAATAACTAAGAATAATATTATGTCTAAAGGAGGGATTTCAACAGTATGTTGACATAGGTAAGAATAATAGGGATGGGTATTATGCAAATAGGTTCGTAACTGCCGTTTTGAAGCATCTAATCGATTTGATACATTTTATTGAAATTGGTAATGAGTTCCAAATTCTGACAACACTAACAAAAAACAATCTAGAGGTCGTCAAAGTTTTGTATTTGGGGACAACAATATTGTGAGTACGAGAAGATTGCACAAACTTTATTCTGCGGAAAAGATATCCTGGTTGACGGTTTTTTGATGATTTTAAATAAATATATTAAATTACGAACCTTGAGAAAATTCTCAAGGGTGAAGCCGAGAATATTTTTGGTGTACAAAGAGATGTTTTCAAACTTTTTTTTTGCAGTAAATGAACCTAGCTACGTTATTTAAAGCTAAATTTAATTTGTTTCTGGAATCGTAGCTTAGAGTACTATATACAACTTTAAAATAAGAAATTTGGGGAATAATAAGGGACTGAACTAGTTTAAGTTTTATTCTAATCGGCAAACAATCACGTGTATGCCTTAAAATTTGTAATGTCGAATATATATTTTTATTAAGCAATTGTTTATGTGATCATCACAATTTAGACGGACATTAATTTTGAAGCCAAGACTTTTTACAACATACTCAAACTTTAGTTCAACACAAACAATTGGTGACAGATTACTGAGATCAAGATAATTACTTTTAATAGGAAGTACCTTCGTTTTCTTAGCATTTAGACAGAGAACATTTATGGTAGACCATTCCTCAATTCTTATTAGATCCTCATTCAATCTAGCTATTAAATCTTCACCAAGACCAATGGGACGTGAGAGGTAAATCTGAGTATCATCGGCATATAGATATATAGAAGAATTTTTGCAGCAGTGAGCAATGTCATCAATAAATAAACTGAAAAATATTCGCCCTAAAATAGAGCCCTGAGGAACTCCAGAGATGATTTCTCTGCGTTTTGAAATTACGTCCCTACACTGAATTTGCTGATTTCTGTCCGATAAGTAGCTTCTCATAAGCTTAATTGCTGATGTGTTGAAACCAAAATAAGTTTTCAGTTTTAACAGTAGAATATCATGGTTTACAGTGTCGAAAGCTTTAGAGAAATCTAGGAGCATTAAGATGGTAAGTAAGTTATCGTCGAAAGCAGGGCGGATGTCGTCCATGATTTTCATCACAGCTGTGGAACAACTATGATTCGATCTATATCCAGACTGGGATTCGCTCAATAAATCATGTAGACGCAGGTGTGACACTATTTAAGCGGTAATAAATTTTTCAAATACTTTTGACAATATTGGTAAGATACTAATAGGCCTGAAGCCCTGGGGAGCATTACACGAGTTACCTTTAACCACCGGAATGACGTTGGAAATTTTCCACTGATTTGGAAACGTAGCGAAGGTTATAGCATGATTAAAAATGTGTGTAAGCATGGGAAGTACATACGGCAGTATAAGTTTTAGAAAACGCAAATTCAGACCATCCACTCCAATTGCGTTAGATTTTATATTAAAAACACACTTTATAACATTCTTTTCAGTAGCTGGGTTAAATGAGAATTCATGGGTGTGGTCAGTAACTAAGCTTTCATTGATGGTGAATGCAGATACATTTGCATGTGAATTTATTTCAAGAAAGTATGAGTTCATCACACCAGGATCAATCCTACAAGTTTTCACCTGTTTGGCAAAAATACCAAGTGATCTTAGATTTGTCCACAATACTTTGGAAGGCAAATCAGTTTTAAGTTTTGCACAAAGAGAAGCTTTTTTTACTTTTTTTCGCAATTCAGTTGTTATTTTATTCCTCAAGTTATTGTAAAGGGTGGTTAAAGGTGGTTAAAATTTCAAGGGCCGATGCTGATTTTGAATAAAACACAAACTATTTAGGAAATTATTGAAATTGTATTGTATTTTATTATGATATATTGGTATTACTCAATTATGTGTCAAATCACATGATCTTGGGGGCCAATTGACATCGCCATTACGTGAGATAACACGGCCATTGAATTTGTTGCGCAAAAGAGCCCGATGATGCCGCCAGCCCATAAACCGCACCAAACAGTCACTCTTTGTGAGTGCATTGGTTTTTCGACAATCACTCTTGGATTCCCATTCGCCCAAATGCGGCCATTCTGTTTATTGACGAATCCACTGAGGTGAAAATGTGCCTAATCACTGAAGATGATTTTCTTCGAAAATTTTCATAATAAGTCTGGATAACTTTAACACGTTGTTGGATTGTGTATCTCTCCATGGTTCAAATTGAGTAAGTCTGAAATAGAGAAATGTCAAATTAAATTCGGAAAAAAACTTGGCGTTTAGGTGTGGTTCACATTCAACATCGGCCCTTACAATTTAACCACCTTTAACCACCCTTTATGTGGTTTAACGTTCATTAGTAGGATTACGCTTCCAATATCTATAAGCCCTACATCGGTATTTTATAAGGGCTAGAATAGCCCTAGTGATCCAAGGTTTAGTATGGTTTATAGCTTTAATTCTACGAAGGGGAACATATTTTTCAAACAGATAATTAATTACCGTGGTAAAGTACTGCAACTTGTCGTTTACATCTACAAGTAGCCAGCAGCAATTCCAGGTCACGAAACGTCAAGTTCATATAATCAAGGTTTTCACGGGTTAAACTCCTAGCATTAAAGTGGCAAACATTGAACCTTTTATGATATTGACATGTACATTTAAGAGCTAGCCTCAGATTGTCATTGTTATTGTGCTCACATAGATTGCTGCTCATAACAATTTGATATATATAAGAGTTGCTTGAAAATGGTCAGTTACTATGAGGGAAACGGGAAGCATAAGGTAAGGATGAAATGAGGGATTAATAAGGCAATCTTACAAATAACATAAATAAAGTATAAACTTAAGATAAACAATAGAATTTGCATAGAGTTCATAAAGTTTTCAGCTAGCAGCTGTAATTCGATCGACGCTCGCTTGATTAAATATTTTCGTCGCTCCGCTGTGTTGATGCTTTTTAACATATTGAGAACGCACTCGCCAATTGTTTTGTCGTTTTAGCTGCGTTGCATATTGCATTAGCTTACGATTTCTCTTTGTTAGGTATTCATGCACAAAAATGTCTCCATTATCATCGAGCCTAATATCTTTAAGCGCTAATGATTTACGGCTTGCCTTAAGAGAGCAAGCAATCCCCTCAAACAGAACTGAGCGGTCATATGACGAATTTAATATGACTATAATAGGAGCGGTCCTGTTAGTTGTGTTATTGTTTTGGTGCATGCGAAAAATTGAACGTACAGGCAATGAAAATAGATTAAGTGAAGAGCACAGATTAGCAAACAACGACGGTAAAGTCTCTTCGCTTGCAGGCGGAATGCCATAAATTATTGCGTCTGATGCCACTAACGCATTCTCCAACTCATCAATTTGTTAACACAAAGTTTTAACCTCTTTGTTTTGGTCAAAACTTTCGCTTTCACTTTCACTCTCTCATCAATACCTTTCATAGCTGATTTTAAATTGCTGAGTTCAGCAGAAACTTCACTTAATTTCTGCATGATGCGCTCTTCACTCTCTGACATTTTTGTTATGATGCTCGCTATGGAAGCTTCTAATTTTAGTTTAAGCCTCTCAAACAAACTTCGTGTAGTTGGGCTGTTTACCGCTTTGCAGTCTCCCTTACCTTGTAATTTCTGACCAGGAGTTTGTTGAGGGGAGAGGGCATTACGTGCACTTTTTCTTTGTGTTGACATATTATGTTGTGTATGTATATGTACGAGTATTTGCAAAATTGCGTGATTGGTTGAAGAAATTGAAAAACACGTCTACTCACTTCTACTCACTTCTACACATACTTATGTATTGATTTTTCAAAATATGATAACTTTGTGTACATTTGTCCGATTTAAGTCAAATATGCGCCGTTTTATTAGTAAAGTTGCTGAGTCCCTATTGGCAAAAAACTCGGAAAGCCATTTTTCACAGGCCTATCTTGAGGCCAACTTCTCACCATTAAGCGCGTTCGCAATGGAGAGGGAAAGATGGTAATCATTTGGTGCCAAGTCCGGACTATAAGGTGGGTGCATTAGGACCTTCGATCCGAGCTCCTGGAGCTTCTGGCACATCACCAAAGACGTGTGTGGCCTGGCGTTGTCCTGATGGAACACAATTCGGACTCTGTTGATCAAAGATGGCCTCTTTTGGATGAGTGCTGCCTTCAAGCGGTCAAGGGGAGCAGCCCGTAATAGATGAATCCTTGCCAATACCACAAAAACCCAGCAAAACCTTCCTGGCCGTCAATCCTGGCTTGGCCACTATTTCCGCCGGCTCACCGCGTCTCGACCACGACCGATTTCGCTTAACGTTGTCGTAAGTAATGCACTTTTCATCGCCAGTCACCAACCGCTTCAGAATTTTTTCCTTGCTGGTGTCCATCTTTGACGAGCGCTCACAACGCACTGAGTCAATCAATCGAAAAACTGTCAAAGACAATAAATACGTTTTCAGCGCCGTATAGTATGACATGATGCGACACGTAGCACTAGTACTATGGACAATAACGCCATTGGTTTGGACTGCTTTGGATTCATATAATTTTCCAGAGTGCAAACAATATTTATTTTTTAGACTTTAGACCACGGAAGTGTTGTGGAAAGGTGCAGATAAAAGCTCCCGGAAAAATTGAGGTTCGAAAAGTGTCAATAAATACCTTCTGCTCAAATATAAACTATATATATATCCATAACTCGACAAGGACAAGACATATGGCCATACTTTTTCTTTGCTTAGGTTGGCAGGACTGTTATATGTTTATATGTCAAATTTGAGCGCGATCTGTCACATAGTTTTTTTTTTAAGGCACTATAAACAAGTCAACCTCGAGTGTGTTTTTCGAATTTTACTATGGAAATTAACGTTGAGCAAAGAGTTTGTTTGAAATTTTGTTATTCCAATGGAATAAGTGCGACGGACGCAATGAAAATGTTGCAGAAGGCATATGGGCAGTCTTGCCTATCACGTGCACGTATTTTTGATTGCTATAAGTCGTTCAAGGACGGCCGTACATCGCTGGAGAACTTGCCCCATGATCGTCGTCCAGCAACGTCAATAAACGAAGAAAACGTCGAAAAAGTAAAGAAAATTGTGTTGGAAAATCGTCGTGTGACTGAAAGAGAGATAGCTAGTGAGCTCAACATATCAAATGGATCCGCTCATAGCATTATTCACGATGTTTTGGGCATGAGGCGTGTGTCTGCTCGACTTGATCCAAAATTGTTGCTCATACGTCTCGTCTTGTACGCGATTATTTGACCAAAAACAACGTAAATATTGTTCCGCAAGCACCGTATTCACCCGACATGGCACCGTGTAACTTTTTTCTTTTCCCTAAACTCAAATTGCTGTTTCGTGGAAAGCATTTTCAGTCGATTGAAGTCATAAAAGAGAATTCGAAGAAGGAACTGAAAGCCATACTTAAAGCGGCCTACCAGAAGTGTTATGAAGATTGGAAAAAAGGTGGCATATGTGTATCGCCTCTAATGGTGACTACTTTGAAGGGGATAAAATAAATATTGAAGAATAATTAACCGTTTACACATATATGGTCCTTACTTGCGTGCGCGAGTTATTATCGTTTTCACGATGTGAGTTAAAAAAATATTTTTTATTATTACGCTGAAATACGTACACTTTATTGATATTCTTAAAACTGAACTCTAATATAAGATCTTACAGCTATTTATACTAGTCAGATGGTTGCAAGTTGTCTGTTATTGTTGAGATGCGGCGGTGGTTATCGCAGTGGATTATTCCATTACCAGATGTTTGTTGTTTACATGTTGAGGATGCATTTCTTGATAATGCATGTTTGGTTGTTATTGCAGATGCTTAGTGGAAACTTTGTTTATGTGCCTCGTGATGAAGTCATTAACTCGCGCGCAAGAAACTCCTGAAGTAGAATATGAACATAAATAATTGAACATTTAACATTCAAAACTATGAGTGTTTCCAGGTCATCCCCTGGTCGATTGAACATCACTACACTAAGTTGTGACGCTGACAACGATAATGTAAGCGGGACTAGTCTATTCGATAAGTAGCCGAAATTGTTGCACTCGCCAACTAAAACATGGCTAAGTTCTCCGTTTAACCGGCCACAAGCAGAAGTAAGCACGTGGAATATAGTGTGTTTAAAAATAAAAGTGCTCGTCGGAATGATGGCAGAAGGCAAAAAAAGAACCAATACGCGACCTGTACTCTATGAGAAAGCCTAACGCCTTCAGCTAAAAAAATGGACAAGTACAGGTTCACAAACAATGCATCAGGAAAAAAGAGTTGATAAAACCGTCACTCTTACAAGGACCATAGGTATACCAAGAAGCAACCATATGCGTGAGTCCGTTGCAAAAAATCTGGCCCATGGGGGCAGGATCCAATGGAGTACAGCTCAAACAACCAGGAATGGGAAGACGCAAACAGGTCAGATATCCAGATATCTGATCGGGACCAAAAGATTGTAACTTTCATTGCAAATAATAATCACCTCGCTGATGCAAACACATTCACACATATTATATATGCTAGAAAGAAAAAACTAAAGCGACAAGAAGTATTAGCCAGCTCCCAAAGTTATGCCAGGATTTACGCTCCTCGTGTAAACAGTTGTTAAAAAAACTTCTATACGCGGTAGAACAAAGCAGTTGTTAACCGAGCACTAAATCAGTCAGTACTGCAGAAACCGGAGTTAAACTACCGAGAAACAATATGTATAACTGCCTCGTATGGCGTTCTAAATTGAAGTGAATTCATTTTATTTATTCTCGAACTAAGTAGCTGAGAATGCACATGTTTTGGTAACCAAAATTTTATTCCATTTTGTTTACATGCATAAGTTAAACTTAATATTTATATAATGTAAAATTTCAGAAAAATTTGGTAACAATTGTTACTGCTCATCAACACACGGAACGGGACTATTGTCTCTCTCTAGCTCTAGAGTTTGCGAGCTTCAGCTTCTCTCCAGTTAGCTCCTATACATCCCATTTCCATATTATTAATTTATTTAAAGTTCAAAAAATCGAGCCGCTTGTCTCAACTGAATCGGTATGACTGATTTGTCTGGCTAAGCTATAACCCTGGTTAGCTCAACACCAGCTTCGCCTTCCAGTGTAAATTTGAAAATTGACGCCCTGTCGTTTATGCGGCAAAAGCCATGCGGTGCGACTATTCCCAGTATACAGGGAAAAATCGGCAGAAGAACGTTTGCGCGCCGTTTTGATTCACAAATACTGCGCTAACTGTCTGAGCCCATTCCATAAAGTAGAGATATGTACCAGCAAGTACCGGTGTCAACGGTGCAACGAGAAGCACCATACTACCCTGCATATGGAAGAGGAGACTTCAAACCCGACGGTCGTAGTTGTCGATGAAGAAGACAGTGAAGATAGTGCTCTCTCAATCGACGTCACCGAACAGTACAAGTCTTGGGCGCAGTTAGTAGAGGAAGAAGAAGAGGAAGAACGTTTGCTGGAGAATCCAGTACAAAGCGGCGGTAGTACTGAGTTACGCCGATTTCGCCCACTACTACGCCATGAACAGGCGTGTCTCGCGGACGAGTGCGCGGAAACTCGTCCTTTCCGCCCATCAGTGTCTACGCATCGCCACGGCAAGATGGAGTGGAAATTCGTCCTTTCCGCCCATCTGCATCTACGCATCGTTACTGCCGACAGGATGGACCGGAAACACGTTCTTTTCGCCCAACGCAGCGCAAATCACGGGATCGGCAACAGCGCGGAGCGGAAACACATCCTTTCCGCCCGTCCCACCGCCATGTTAATAAAACGAAGCAATACAGCCGAAGCCCCCCTTACGCTTCAACGCTTGCCGTCAGAAGGCTTCCGGTCAGGCCGTATAACTCGCGCAGCACCACCACCCATAATGCGTTCCTTCGTCGCCATAGCCCCGACGGCTATAGTGCCCATAGAAGCAAGCGGCCGTCTTCATTTAGTTCGCGCCCTCTTCGACCCTTGCGCGCCAACAAGTACAATTGATAGTGATCTGGCTAGGGAACTACAGTTGGAGCGACACCAAACTTGGTGCTCAGTCATACTACGTGGCAAATATGGGGTAACTCAACGAATTACCACACAGGCTAGAGTAGTCAAACGATACTGCCGCTTGAGCCCCGCCACAAATATCGATTCGGCTGTGACACACCAATTTCAGTTTATGAGGCTAGCGGATAGCAACTTCTATCGAAGCACGCCGACCAGGCTAACTCTCGGCGCCGACGTCTACGCCCAAGTAATGGTCGGGAATACGCCGCGGTCGACCGTAGGCGGCTTGATGGCTCAACCATCCATTTTCGGCATAATAATTTCGGGGGCCGCCCAAACGTAATAATAACAAACACAAACAAACATATTCTTATTATACCATAATCAAAAAATAAAATAGTGCATTGAATTTTTAACCACGGTACTTTCATTTCCATAAAATTCTCTTTTTTTTTCTAATAGCAGACAAGGAGCGACCCGGAATTCTCTACATATGTACATAGATAATAAACATCAAGTCAATAAACATCCTGGTTGGAGCAATGGTTGGTGGAATCGCAATGAGTCTGTTGCTTACCGCAAGGGGGCCGGCATGTTTAGACCAATGGCCTAAATATAAGGGACCACTCTAATGTGCATGTAACCCTACATGCATATACACGCACATATGCACATAAGTAACAGACAACTCTTATACAAAAAAGAAACGGTCCTTTTTCTGCTTCTTAAAAAACTTTCTTTATTTTACTTCACTTCTATAACGATTTCAAACGAGATACACCAGCCATTGCGCCACTTAAGGTAATTGCCAATTATATATACCTATATATATGTATTGCAAAGTTTCTTATGAACCACTTGTACAAATATTATTAATATTATTTAATAAAGCCACTGTACTGAAACTATTTAATTCAAACACTTTCTTTTCTTTTAATTGTTTGTGTGAGCGCCAATATCGCCCGCACGTAAATAAACTTATTTACTTTTTACCCTTAATTTTTACATCATAAGTATGCTTTACTATATTAAGCAAGGCAACAAATAAATATATAGCTGTGCGAAATTTGCGGAGTAAAGCATCAAACAATCACTAATTGAGGATACATCGGGTTTTCCATAGTAATAGGGACGTCTTCCGAGCCGAAAATTCGGCAGTATTGCTCGTTAACGTAGCTGCCAAGGTAAAAATTAATTTAAGCGGAAAAGAGGCTTCAGTTTTTTGACCAATTAGTAATTATAAACCTTTATGCCGTGGTATGTAGGCAAAAATTTTTTGGTAAACATGCGACTGATCCACAAACTACCTGGAAAGCGGCTTTTTTGTCCGAATTTCATGTGTTATTTTCTTGTAGTTGCAATTGAAAACTTATAATTTTGGAAGCAAGCTTTCAACCATTGCGTATGCGATAAACCTTGCACTGAATGTTAGGCTTATCGCGGATGCCATCGAGATTGTCAAAGCTCAAATAAGAAGTTCTAAAAATCGATAGATGGCCCACTCCTTAATTTTGCTTAAATAAATCCCTACACTACCCTATGGCTATGTGCAATTTTAGAAGCAACAAATGGGTTTCAAGGGTCATCATCTTATGAAAGTAGACTCGCCCAGAATCAGCTCGAATTGCACTGCGTGCATCAGCATTGCATCAGCGTGGTTTGCGCAAGCGGGTGGTTAGTCGCCAGTTCAGAGAACGAACGGAGGATGCGGTGTAAAAAGTCGGCTAAAATAGCTCGCGCATCTCTCCTGGTCAGACGAGGAGCGGTCACCGAATAAAATTTCCACTCGGCCATCGCGTCTCGTCTCCCAGAAGAGAGATTGCAGGAACTTAAGCGCTTCTATCAATTTTACCGCTTATGACTGTTTACTACTCACCGAATCTCCTGGTTGAGATCCCTGATTAGGTGATTACCGGGATCAGCGTTGCAAATGGATTCGCGCCTTGATGCTAGATCCGCCGCTATCCTGCGGAATAAACATTCACCGGATATGACGTCTGATGGAGTGGGAGAGAACTGATGGCGTTCTGGGAAATTCCGTGAATACGGGTCAGTTATCTGTTCCGCCAGCTTCATTCCTCTATGGTGATCAAGCAGGCTAGAATGCCAGAGATCGTAATGCGCGTAAAGCGGTTTTCGACCCTGAGTTGTGCACCTATATCAGGTCTATATCCAACTGGGCAACTTGTAACAGGAGGAATGTATATATTAAATATTTTGAGCTCAACATCGCCTGACCGGAAAGCTATGCTCTGACATTCTAGGGTAGTATCCCAGCAGTCGTTGTCGCCATCGACGGGACGATACTGCACGGTATTGTGCAAGATGTAAGCCCTCGCCATGGTCTCGCTTGCGGACCTTGCGGATAATATTGTATCCGGCCCGGCTCAGAAGATCCGAACGGGCGGTGCACTAGGGGGTGATGAAGTGTGATGGATGTAGTATGTTTTTGCTTTAATATCCCCTGGATTGAATACCGCACGTTGGCGTTGGTTGGCGATGATGTTGTAGATAAAGGCGGGGGCAGAGTCAACGTCCGCTCTCACGGGTGGCACGCATGCCAGAGTGCGTCCGAAAATGGAAGTCCAGAAGTTTGTGGAAGTTCAGGCAAAGTTTATACGGAAGTGAATCAGGGACTGACCTATAGTCGTGTTTATAGTTCTTTCTACTTCTTTACCTGGAACCAATCTCGATTTGCTTAAATATATCATAAACAGTACTTTCTGAAATTAGTATGATTTGGATATAAGCATAGATCGTGTGTAGGTATGTTCGAGTTACAAGCAATTCTTGTACGTTCAACTTGAGTGAATAAGCAAAGATCCGAACGGAGCGTTTAGCTTAGTTCGACGAAACGATACCATTTCATTTTATCAATACGAAAAGAAACCCTAACGAAATGATTCAGTTTTAAGATGATTGCTTGGTATTAGCAACATAGTTTAATTTTAACGTTTAACAATATCGACAGCATTTCGTTTCTGGTTAAATCGAAGCAAAATTTATTTTGATAACTGCTTTAACGAAAACATTTCCAAATACTTCGACTGAAACGTGATATTTATCGTTGTTTAACTTGCCTTTTTTTCTGTGCCAATTGGCCCGAAATAATTAAAAAGGATATAAATTCGTTTTTGTGCACAAACACTAATCACTAAGTTTTATTCTTCTTTAGTTTTATTTTCACAATTTCACTTTAAATGATCATGAGTTTATGTATATATATATAGTTTTACAATTCTAACTTGTTTTTTAACTCATAGAGCGGCCGCAATAAAATATGCCGTGCGCGCGCGTAGGTAGTTGGATGACAAGTGATTTTTACATACCCTTCTTCGTTACCTCGAACTACCGCGGCTAAACGATAGTTCGGCTAACGGAGTAGGGTATACACGGAAAGAAGGATAACCGTGTGAAAGGAGACATTGGAAAATAGGATACCGGAAGTTGGCGCGCATGGCATTTACAATGGTATTTTATGTTGCGCGCTTAAACAATCGTTACAATGTAGTCTTGATTTGAATGCATATAAGTTTGAACAACTATATTTCTATCTGTACTGTTGGCAAACCACCACCACAAAATCCTAGTTCATAATATATACTAAAATATTTGCAAACTAATAATAAGCCCAAGAAATACTCTCCATCCGCCCAACCGACCAAGAGACGGCATCTGCATAAAGTACGGATTATGCCGAGTCATGATTGGGAAGCGTTTGTTAAATGTCGAGTTTTAAAACTGCATTTACAATGGTATTTTATGTTGCGCGCTTAAACATCCTGCCCGCCCTGCAGGGATGCGCTGGCTAGCGCGTTCTGCAGCTTTTGGAGGGCGCGTATTGCTTCGCCTATAGCGCCCTTGGTGGTCCGATTTCGGAAAGCTTTGGTTTGCAGCCCGGTGGTCGTGCGCTTGATTGACCGCAACCTTTCACCGCTGCTTTTCTTTGTGTCCCGCTGGTTGGTGGCACGTTGTTGGGTGGCACGCTGTTGGATGGCACATTGCTGCGTGGATTTTTGATGCGTTGTTGCCCGCTGTGATGTTGCGTGCTGCTTTGCGGCACGCTGTTGCGTCGCGTGCTGTTTTGTGGCACGTTGCGGTGTTGCAAGCTGCTGGGTTACGCGCTGCTGGGTTACGCGCTGCTGTGGTACGCGCTTTTGTTGCCGCTTCTTCTTGATGGTTGCGGCGGGTGCTGGTGCTGGCTCGCTATGATGCGACTCTGATGGGTGCAGCATAGTGTGATTCGCCTTTTGCATCGTCTGCACTTTCCTCTTGAGTCACACTCTTCTGTGACGTGGGTGAGCGCCAAGCAGTTGCTGCAATATCCTTGCGCGTTGGCCACCGCGATGCGCTGAGGTGGCCGCATTGCCTGGAAAGCGGCGCAATTGCGCAAGGCGTGGTACCGGTGACACGGCCGACACTGTATGCAGTTTCCGGTGTCTGCCGTCGGCGCGAGGGGCACTGCACTGCGCGTTGCCATTGGTGTCCTTCGTATGGAAATGGAAAGAAACGGAACAATCGGTAGATTTTTATATGTCGTAAACAATTGTGCTTCGAGCGAAGGTTGCTCATTTGGAATGAAGCACAGTTTTACTAAGGGCCGCGTGATAATCCAGTTTTGCGTGCGGAGGTCCACGACCCGGATGTGATTATCAGGCCCACGATGAACGTTTTGGATTCGTCCGAGACGCCACTCGGTCGGCGGTAGACCGTCGTCTCGGATTACGGCGCAGTCGCCAACTTGAGGCTCCTTCTGTGGAAATTTCCACTTATACCTCTTTTGGAGATCTTTGAGGTACTCCTCTTTCCAGCGGCGACTGAATTGATGGTGAAGTGCTTTGACTTTCTCCCATCGGTTAATTAACGAGAGGGTCTCCGCATTTGGCTCGGGAATGTCTAATAGCGGAGCGCCTCGAATGAAATGACCCGGGGTTAATGCTGTGAAGTCAGCTGGGTCCTGTGACAAAGCCGAAAGTGGCCGAGAGTTGAGGACAGCCTCAATTCGAACTAAGAGTGTCGTGAACTCTTCAAATGTAAATTTATGGGATGCAGCGGTTTTCTTGAAGTGAATTTTAAAACTCTTTACTGCGGATTCCCACAGGCCGCCCATATGTGGGGCGCTGGGTAGTATGTATTGCCAATTGATGCCTTGGGGAGCATACTTCTGGGTGATGTCGGCTGAACATTCGTTAAGGAATTTAACGAATTCGCGTTCAGTTGCTCTCTGTGCTCCGATGAACGTTTTTCCATTATCGCTCATCATTGTGGCGGGATATCATCGCCTGCCCACGAATCGGGCGAATACTGCTCTAAATGCCTCGGTGGTAAGATCAGAGCATAACTCGAGATGTACTGCCTTCGTCGCGAAACAAACGAATACGGCAACGTACCCTTTGATGAGTGTAGTGGATCTTAAAACTGAGGCCTTTATTAAAAACGGTCCTGCGAAGTCCACTCCAATTACAGAAAATGGTAGGGACATTGTGCACCGTTCAGGGGGTAGAGCGGCCATTAGCTGGGAGCGCGTTTTTTGCTTGTATAGAGTGCGAGCTTTGCATTGAAAAATGCACCTTTTTATTAAAGGCTTTAGCTTCGGTATGAAGTATTCTTGTCTGACCATTTGAAGCATGAGGCGCGTTTCTGCATGGAGAAGCAGTGCGCGTAAGAAATTCAAATGTAATTGACAGAATTTTGAAGCATTTGGGATGATGATTGGGTGCCGCTCATTATAGCTGAGTGTGGCATGCGCTAGTCTGCCATTGACGCGGAGAAGTCCGTTTTTATCCAGAAATGGATTCAGGTTGAGGAGTGAACTTTTTTTGTCAATTGGCTTTTTGTTTTGTAACGCATCTTTTCGCCAGGAAAATAGCGGGATTGCGATACTTCGATTAGACGCTCTTTTGCGAATTGGCATTCAGCATGAGTCAGATGTGGCATGGTAGTTGTTGGTTGCATTCTTGAGTTATTCCGGACATTATTCACGAAGCGGAACATGTACGCAGTCACGCGAATTGCTCGAGGGAGTGAAGAGAATCGATCAAGAAAATCGAGTTCTTCTTCGAGTGCATGACAAGCCTCAATTTTCCGCTTTTCTGGCGGAGAGGTACTGCGTGCCTTTGAATTAGGCCAAGAGTCGATGAGGTGGATGAGCCACTTTGGTCCGTGCCACCAGAGAGAATTGGTGGCTAAGTCTTGGGGTTTGCAACCACGTGTGCCGAGATCAGCGGGGTTATCTCCGCTTGCTACATGACGCCATACTCCGCTTGGGACATATTCCTGAATTTGGGAGGTGCGATTAGACACGTATGTCTTCCATGTGCACGGTGGTTTCTCGAGCCACGCCAGTACTATTTCAGAGTCTGACCATAAAAATGCGTTGCACGCTTCTAGGTCTAGCTGGTTTTGGACGGTTGCAGTCAGTTTTGCCAACAGCACTGCTCCGCACAGCTCTAAGCGAGGAAGACTTATCGTTTTCAAAGGTGCAACTTTGCTTTTTGCAACCAGTAGGGTGGATGTTGCTTGAGTATTCGCTTCTGTGCGTACATATATGGTTGCACAGAAGGCTTTTTCCGAGGCGTCGCAGAACCCATGGATTTGGGTATTCTGCCCCGGAGTAAAGTTGAGCCATCGAGGAATTTCGATGTCGGAAATGGCTGGCAAGTTTTGAGTAAACTGTTGCCATTTTACCATTGAAGTGGGTTTTGCGTATTCATCCCAATCAATGCCATCGAGCCAAAGTTCTTGAAGTAGAATCTTTGCCCGTATCATAACTGGCGATAGCCATCCTGCCGGGTCAAAAAGTTTTGCGACCGACGACAGAATTTGCCGTTTTGTTGCAGCTGTAGTTGCTGAAACTGGCAGGATGGTGTATGAAAACCTGTCCGTTAATGCGTTCCATCGGATACCGAGAGTTTTGGTTGTGGAAGCATCTTCGAATTTCAAGAAATTGGAGTCGAGAAGGTCTTCTCTCGGGAATGTCTCCAATATGGCCGGGTTATTGGCCGTTAATTTCTTTAGAATAAAGCCGGCTGACTTTAGCGCTTTGATCACTTGGAATAGTGAATCGGTGGCATCGTCAATGTCATGATTTCCGGACAGGACATCATCAACATACGTTTGGGTTTTGAGTATTGGTGTGGCCAGTGGAAACTTCGCTTTTGTATCTTCTGCCAATTGATGCAGAGTACGGATAGCGAGATATGGCGCACAATTAACCCCGAATGTTACTGTTTTAAGATTATAATCAGAGATGGGGGAATCCTCTGACTCACGAAACAAAATTCGCTGATAATCTTTATCGTCCTCGTGGATGAGGATTTGCCGATACATTTTTTCAATTCCGCAGACCGGGAATGGCCTAGGGTGAGTTTTTCTGGAAATGCTTCTTTAAATGGAAGCCTGACAATGTAGCGTCCGCTTGAATTCGGGTCGTTGTTGCCACATAATAATCTTCACACGCCTGATTTTCAGGCGTACTTTGTGGAGGTATATGGATTTCCTCCTGTTCCCAGAATTGCCTCAGTTGTGCACTGAGCGTTTCATTGGAAACTCGTTCTATTTGGGTGGAAAATGAGGATACCTTTTCGGTCACCGAACCACTAAGTATCCATCCAAATATGGTATTTTGCGCAAGAAGATTGTCGCAAACTTTTTGCAGCCCTTCCACTAGGATTTGTGGAATAAGATCGCTGCCGATAACCATATCGATTTAAGCTGGAATGTGACAATTTGGGTCAGCTAGCTCGAGACTACTCAGTTCATGCCATTTTTCACGACTCGTTGTAAAGGTCGGAAGAAGCTTTGTTAACTGAGGTAATACTATTGCATGGGCCTTAATTCTTTGCTTGGTTTTGGAAGAAACCAGCGTCAAAGAACAAAGCTTAGAGGAATTTTGGACCACTCGGCCACCCATGCCTGAAATTTCGAACCTGGAATGTTCGAACGGTAATTTCAATTTTTTCTGGACTTTTGAGGAAATAAAAGTCCTTTGGGAACCTTGGTCAATCAAGGCCCGTAATTGAAATAATTCTCCTTCATGTTCAACTGCCACCATGGCTGTTGGAAGAAGAACTTTGTTTTCAATGCTTGAATGTAAAGACTGTATGTGTGTATGTTTTGAATAGCACGGTTGCTCGTCGGGATTGGAGCTGGCTTGCGGCTGTCGAGCGGGAATTGTCCACTTTGCCGTTGTATGTTGTACTGTAGCTTCATGGGGTCGGCTACTGGTACGTTGAGCTTGTGGTTTAACATCTATGTGCAGTAGAGTATGATGCCTTTGTTGGCATTTCGCACATGTAAACTTGCTCTGACAGTCTTTTACGTTATGGTTGTAAGCAAGGCAGTTTTTACATAGATTGTTTTTTTGTACAACCTTAAAACGTTCTTGTTCTGACATTTTTCGGAATTTTTGGCAGAATTTTAGGGGGTGGCTGGAGTTGCACACCTGGCAAGAATATGCCTTCTTTGGTTCTACCATAAAATTTTGTGTCCTAATTAAAGGTTTTTGCTGAGCGGCATATGGAGCACTGGGTTTAGGCTTATTAGGATGAAGCCTATTTAGTCTTTCTACAACTTCGTACCGAGAAGTTAGAAAGTCGTCTAATTGAGACCATTGGGGTAGATCTCGTTTTGATGAGAGCGATTGTTCCCAAAGTGACAGTGTTGTTTCTGGTAAGTTTGTTGAACAAAAGTATACCAGGATAGGATCCCAACTGTCCGTTGAAACGTCTTGAGCATGCAAGACAGACAGACAGTTGTTAATGCTTGTTTGCAGCCTTTGTAATTGTTCGCTATTTTCGGATTGAATAGCAGGCAAGTTCATTAAAATTTTGACCTGATTATCTACTAAAATGCGTTTGTTTTCGTATCTAGACCTAAGCGCTTCCCAAGCCAGATCGAAATTATCGTCACTCAAGGATATTGTTTGACAATAGCACCGGCTTTTCCTTCTGTTTTATACCTGAGTTGGTATAGTTTTTGAGCACGAGAGAGCTTCGGGTGGTTAATGTACACGGCTGTGAACATGTCACGGAAAGCCGGCCATTCTTCGTAACCCCCATAAAAAGTTTCTGTGTCGCATGGAGGAACTTGCAGAAAAACAGTGGAAGCACTTGATTGCTCTGAAGTGGGTTCCACACGGGATGGTGGACTCGGAGCATCGACTAGTTTGAGCATTTTTAGCTGGTCTGACATCTTGATTTGTGTCATCTCGTAGATGTCAAGGCATGCGTCGTACTTGCCTTGAGCTGACTCTTTGAACCTGTCAGGCAAGCAGTCATCCGTTTTGGAAAAAACGTTATCAAAGGCAGCTTGCAATCGAACAAAATAGTCATTTAGACTTTTGTGTTTGACTTCAAGATACGATTCGGTATGATCTTCAATCGGTGAATTACCGAATTTTGCACAGTATCTCATTAGGCTGTCACTTTCTGTTATGAACTTACAGGGGTCGTGCGCTTTACTTCTTGAGCGTGTTTGTGAGGATTCCTTCCTCGCACTTGCGGAATCTAGCGAAGTAGTTTTCGTTTTACCCTCAGTATCTGACATCTTGGCAAATTTCGTTTCTTGCTCTAGGGATTTTTTGGGACTGTGTCCAATTGGCATTGAGGGATTTTAGGAAAAAAAACCTTTTTAAGGCCGAAAAAAATTTAATAAAGCAAGAAACTTTGAGAAATACCCACCCAGCAGGTAGTGAAATTAATCTTTGCCCTACTGCCCACAGAAAATTTTTTTTTAAATTCGGAAAATGAATTTAGTATATGTGCGAGTGTGTGTGTGTGTGTGTATTTTTTTTTTGTCGGAAATGGTAATTCCAAATGTGACTTATAGAAACTCGTTAAGCTATTGTTTTGAAACAAACAAGCTATGATAACGAAATTTGAAAATTATTATTATTTTTTTTAATTTAAAATAAAAGGAAATCACACACACTTGCACTTATGTATATACATGAAATTATATATACGTATGGAAATATACGTGAAGAAATATATAGTATAATTAATATATAATATATAATAATATATAATTAATAATATTTATGTAAATATTTAATATATTTTTAATTCGATGGCAAGATATTAGGAAATCTATCTTTTATGTTATTTCATGCATGCATTCGTTTATGTGTGTATTTGTGCGCTAAATATGTAAACAAGATACACCAGCTGTTCTGGTACAGCTCATATTAGAATAAATATGTATATATGTATGTATGTTGGGGTATCAATGTTTTGATTTATTGTCTTTGCTGCCAAAGAGAATTGCAGCTGACCAATGCTGAGAAATAGCAATGGTAAAGAGTGTTAAACTATGAGCGTGGGAGTGTGCGAAATGCTCTTGAATTAGTTTGATGCTGTAAAGTGCACTGCTCATCTATTGCAATAAGCGGATATCGCACAAAGGAGAATGGTGGATAATGATTTAGTGAGAAGATCACTTGTTGTTATAACTCTCTTTTTTTATGCTATGTAAGTAAATTCTTTGCCCTTGATGCGCTGTCGAGTTCGTTCAACTCGGTAACCGCTACCAAAGTTGTTGACAAGTCGCTCTTTTAAAGGTCTTTGAACTTACATTTACTGTAGAATAAGTAGGTCAAGAAGGCAATGACCTTAGAGCCTGCAATAGGAAAATTGCTAAGAGCCGTAAGTAGGCAAATTAAATGAACTGCAATTAGATGTATGTATTTAGTTATGTTTGTGATTTGATTTACCGGAATTAAATAAATTTATTAGCGGCAAGAAGAACCGCTTTCCGCTGGAATTAGCGGATTAAATTTTCTAATTTAATGTTTTTGGCGGGAAGAAGATCCGTCTAAAAAAACCTCATTGCAGTTAAAAAAATGGAAACAGGCCATATGTTTGGTGTCTTTTTAAAGAAAATTAAAAAGTTTGCCTACTTACTACTTATTGGCTTCTTTACTTTCCTTTTGTTTGTTTGTATGTAGGCCGCTTCTTGTATGAGAGGGGGCCTCTGAAGTGGATTTTCTGTGGTGCTGATGTGGTTTCCGTATCCTCCTGGCTTGCTGTTGATTGATGTTGATGTTGTGGCCAACACTCTTTTGGCTGTTGTTGTTGTTGTGATTGATTTTGTGTCTGGCAATTTTTCGGTTATTTATGTGTGTGTGTGTGTACGTATTTGTGTGAAATTAAAAATCTTTTTTTTTTTTTTTGATTTACGATGGTGCACTTTATATGTACATATGTGGTATTTTTTTTTTTTCAAAACCTCTTTTTTTCAAAAACTTTTTCTGTTTGTGTTTTTCAAAACTTTTTTTTGTTTTTTCAAAAACTTCTTTTTTTTTCAAAAACCTTTTCTTCGTTTGTTTTTCGAAAACTTTTTTTGTTTTTTCAAAACCTTCTTTTTTTCCAAAAACTTTTTCTTTGTTTATCTGTATATTATTTCATCATGGGTGTGCACTCTTTTTTTTCCACTTATTGTATATTTGTATGTATGTGTTTGTATGTGTTTGATATCGCACTTTATGTGTATATGTCTCACCACACTTGATTATTTTCCAAATTTAGAATTTTTTTTTTTCTCAATTATATATGTTTGTATGTACATACATATGTGTTTATTTATTCGATTTCGCACACACTTAATTATTTTCAAATTAATTTTTTTTTTTTTTTTTTGAGCGAACGCACGGGGGAGCGACGTTTGTGGACTGTATTAGTGCTGGTCAAGTTTGGCCTCGAAGGACCATGTTTAACTTGCCTTTTTTTCTGTGCCAATTGGCCCGAAATAATTAAAAAGAATATAAATTCGTTTTTGTGCACAAACACTAATCACTAAGTTTTATTCTTCTTTAGTTTTATTTTCACAATTTCACTTTAAATGATCATGAGTTTATGTATATATATATATATTTTTTTTTATATAGTTTTACAATTCTAACTTGTTTTTTAACTCATAGAGCTTCCGCGATAAAATATGCCGTGCGCGCGCGTAGGTAGTTGGATGACAAGTGATTTTTACATACCCTTCTTCGTTACCTCGAACTACCGCGGCTAAACGATAGTTCGGCTAACGGAGTAGGGTATACACGGAAAGAAGGATAACCGTGTGAAAGGAGACATTGGAAAATAGGATACCGGAAGTTGGCGCGCATGGCATTTACAATGGTATTTTATGTTGCGCGCTTAAACAATCGTTACAATGTAGTCTTGATTTGAATGCATATAAGTTTGAACAACTATATTTCTATCTGTACTGTTGGCAAACCACCACCACAAAATCCTAGTTCATAATATATACTAAAATATTTGCAAACTAATAATAAGCCCAAGAAATACTCTCCATCCGCCCAACCGACCAAGAGACGGCATCTGCATAAAGTACGGATTATGCCGAGTCATGATTGGGAAGCGTTTGTTAAATGTCGAGTTTTAAAACTGCTCAGCTACAGAAAAAAATTTCAACAGCTGAAATTTAGTAATCAAAATATTTTAAATTAAAAATACAAAATTAAATTCGCAGCACCTATTAAACAAAAATAAAATTTGTAGAGAATGTGTAGTATGGGACCCGGTATATTGCCTTGGATCTTAAATCTTTTAAGCTATTTTCACAAAATACACACTCAGACTAGTTTCTAGAAATTAAAATAAATATTCAAAGACATTTTTTATGTCACAGAATTCAATCCACCAATTTGCATAAATAAATTCTAAGCAAAAAGCAAAACATTTTCTTTCAGCATTCTGCTAAAAGCGTAAGTTAGAGCGATACCTCCATTGGCAATTTAAGATGCTTATGGGAAGAAATGAGTTAAAGCAAGCAACGTAAATATTTGCATACATATGGGTATTGAAGAACGTTACAAAAATGTATTATGTAGTTAGTAGTAGAAGGTTGTGTAAATGCCTTATTTACGTGAATGAAAAAAACTTTAAAATGAATGTCGATTCAAATCCTGGTACGAACAACATCCAAAAATTATTGAAAATTAGTTTAAATAAAAAAAAGAAATTAAGCTGAATTTTTCTAATTGCGGTCGCCCTTCGGCAGGAAATGTCAATCCCTCCGAGTGTATTTCTGGCACGAAATAAAGGCTCCTCATAGAAACCCATCAGCCGTTCTGAGGCGGCTTAGTAGAAACTATAGGTCCGTCTATTTGTTGGAAAACATCACGACGTAAGCCACAAAATTGTAGAAAAAGCTCGGTCGAAAATCGCTTCATCGGTAACAAAGTGCCAATTATATATGTCGCTCTTGCCAGGGCTTAAGCCTGAGGATATTGTAGGACTCACGGTTTTGCTGCAGCCGCCAGACTTTGGGCTAAATAGATTAATGTATTTCATTAATATATATGTATTTACTTACATAATACCATCGTTATAATTTTCAGTGAGCATTTGTTTTGATCGTAATATAATTTGTTAATGTTTGTTCAAGTTACATTGCGAGAGAGATGGCATTATTGTCCATCGTACTAGTGTTACGTGTCGCATCATGTCATACTGTACGTGTTTATTCGCGCAAAAAGTTTGTCAAAGATGGACACCAGCAAAGAGAAAATTCTCTATATTTTACAATTTTTCTTCGATCAAGGCGAAAAAGCAGCCAAAGCGGCTGAAAAAATTAATTTAGCTTATGGGCCCGATACTGTAAACGAACGTGTTGCACAAAAGTGGTTTGCATTTCTGAGGCGTTTGGTGACTGGCGATGAAAAGTGGATCACTTACGACAACGTCAAGCGATTTTTTAAATTATTTGTATTATTCTGGGAAATATTAGATCTGATTTTTTTTTTAAATGGAGTTCACCGAGGAACCAGAAGTGTGCAACAATATTCGCAATAATTTTATAATAAAAAAAAATTCAAATAATTCTATACTGATACATATATATACAGTGGCGGACTAAAGTCTACATACGATCCATTTTTTGGGAATTCAACCCGTCCTATAGCTTTCACAGAAAAAATAATGATGCAGTTTTGTTTTAAATTCAAGTATATAACAAAAACTAAAATTTCTCATTTATTCAACATTAACTTTCAAAGTTATTAACAAAAAATTGAAAAAAGGCACTGACAAAAGTGAACATACGATTTTTTGCTTAGCTATTCTAGGTAATCATATTAATTTTAATAACTAAGGTAATATTTTGTTGGGCCACCATGCGCATCGATCACCGCTTGCAAGCGTCTAACATTGAAAAAAACCAAATTTTCCAGCTCTTCTCCTGTAATGTTTTGCCACTCTTCTTGAAGTTTCTCTCTGAGCTTTGATGCATTACTTATAGGGTGTTTTCGAATTTTCCGCTCCAATATTTTCCATACGTGCTATGTAATATTCAATTCCGGGCTTTGTGATGATGAGTGCAACTGCCGCGGAGCATAATGCAGCAGCCAATCCTTTACAATTTGCGCTGTGTGCTTAGGATCATTATCCTGTAGAAAGATCCAGCTCGAGCCAAGGCACAGTTTGTCCACAGATAACTTCAAATTATTTTCCAATATGGTCTTATACTCGAAGCGATCCATATTTCCTTCAATAAAGACCAATTTGCCCACCCCAGACGCTGCAACTGCTCTCCAATCCATGACACTCCCACCACCATGCTTTAAGGTCGAAATAAGGTGCCTGGGATCCATGGCAGTAATGGGTTTTCTCCAAACTTTTGCTCTGCCATCGCATCCAAATATGTTATATTTTGACTCATCCGTAAATAGCACGCTTTTCTAGAACTCATGATCCTTCTTTAGATGCTTTTTAGCGAACTCCAACCGATGTGCGCGGTTTTTCTCGCTTATGAGAGGCTTCTTGCGAGGAGTTCTGCTGTAGAATCCTTCGTTGTTAAGAGTTCTTGTTATTGTGCGTAAGTGCACAACAATTTGGGATCATTTCGCTAGCTTCTGGGCCAAATTGGTAGCATGTACCTTGGAATTTTGGCTTACTTTATTACGGATGAAAGAGATGTCCCTATGGGTAAGCTTCTTTGGACGGCCACTTCGCGGCTTACTCTCGAACGAGCCCGATTCTGCAAGTTTTTATAAATTGTTTGCACCGTCGCTTTTCTTAAATTTAACAATTTAGCTATTTTGCCGAACGTTTTCTTATCATTTCTGTGTTTTATAATCAATTTTTGCACAGCCACCGGGATTTCCGTTCCTGACGACATTTTCGCGATTGTATTTCTTTTTTCAAATGATGGAAAACAATAAAGATAAAGCCAAATACCAAGAAAAGTATAGAAAGAAAAAAAAAACGGTACTTGACCGCTGAAAACAATAGCTGAAGTAATAAACGAAACAAATTAATGAAACGTATGTTCACTTTTGTCAACGGCTTTTTTGAGTTTTTTGTTAATAACATTGAAAGTTAATGTTGAACAAATATGAAATTTTCGGTTTTGTCTTACAATTAAATTCAAAGCAAGACTACATCAATACTTTTCCTGTAAAAACTATGGGACGGTAGGGATTCCAAAAAAAGGGGTCGTATGTAGACTTTAGTCCGCCACTGTACAATACATAATTGGCTTTTTGTAACCGCTGAAGCGATTTTCGGCTCAGCTCCTCCTCCAATTTGTGGTTTTGCGTCTTGAGGTTTTTCCAACAAATGGATGGAGCTACAGTTTATATTAAGCCGCATCTGAACGGCTGATGGTTTTTTATGAGGAGCTTTCATGTCAGAAATACAATCGGATTCTCTTCCGAGGGGCCACCGCAATTATAAAATTCAGCTTAAGTTTTTATTTTAATTAATTTTCTATAACTTGAAAAAGTTTGCCGGCTTGAGGTCAAGAAAAATAGTAAAAACACAATGTAGTTATTGTTTTTTCCCGATATATTTCGATTACACCTCGGTAATCGTCTTCAGGGGGCACTAATCAACAATATAAACGTTAAACAAAGTTAATAAGTTACAATATAATATTTAATAAATTGTGTATAAACATACATACATTTATTTACGTCCTAACAGTGTGACGTGGAGTTTTGTCAAAGATGGTTAGATACGAAACTTACTCAAAAACACTCAAAATACAGCTGAGAGCGTTCCCCCATCTCACATTCTAATGTTGGCAGCAGTGTCAGATCGGGGAACATTTAACAAAATGCACCAGTACCACTATGTCAATAAAAAAATCCATTGTTTTTGTCTCAAAAGAAATTTGCTTCAGCAGTAAATATTAAAGAAATTGTAATTTTATTCTTAAAACTTAATATGATTAAATGTTTGACCGTTTCTCAATAAAATATTTTAGTGAAATTGTATTTACAGACGTCCTTGTTTGTAATAAAATACCCAAATTATACCTAATAATCCAAAGAAGTCACTTTTCTATCACAGTGGCACTGTTCAGAAATGTTATAAAAAATGCGGATTTTTGAGCGCTCTCACGAAATAAAGAGTTTCGTATCTAGTCATCTTTGGTTTTGTACTGTCGAATCGTTTGTTAGCGTGTCTGTACAAGTGAACGCAATTATCAGTGTCCGTTTTGAAGTTTAGTCTTATGTTTGTTGGTGTGTTTATAATGTGAAGCATTTCTAATGTGTACCGCTTGCTGTAGTGTTGTTCTTGTTGAAGAATTTTTACATCGTCAAAGTTGGGAGAGTGGCCGCTGGCTGCACAGTGGGATAAAAGTGCTGTTTTTTGTGTATTCGTTTGATGTCGTAGTTTGTAGTCGGATTTATGTTGTGCTATTCTCGTTTTTAGTTTTGATTTGGTTGTTCCTACATATTTATTTCCACATTTTTCATTTTCATCACCATTGCATGTGATGTTTTTCTTTTTCTATAATAGTTTGTACTAAATCTTCTCCGTCTGCTATGTATTGAAAAAGTGGGAATCTCTTATTTTCTATTGGTAGTGCAAACTTTGGACATTTTGATAGCAAAGTTTCCATCAAATATAAGAGCATTGCTATCAAAAGGTCCAAAGTTTTCACTACCTATAGAAAATAAGAGATTCCCACTTTTTCAATACATAGCAGACGGAGAAGATTTAGTACAAACTATTAAAGAAAAACAAGAAGAAGCACGAACAAAATTTTCACTGCTAATAAAGGACCATAAAACAACAAATAGGCTAAGCACAACGGACTGTGCAATAATAGATACAGTGGAACAAACCAGAAAATTTCTGCAGAAAAATAGTAATATTTATATTTTGACGTCATACAAGGGAAATAAAACAGTAGCAATGGAAAGAGATGAGTACAATAACAAAATGACAAATATTTTAAATCACTTGACTACATATCGACTTCAAAGACAAGATCCTACATCGAGGCTACAAAATAAAAATAACAACTTAGTCTTACTTCAAAGGCCGAAAGAAATAAACTCACAACTACCACCGCGTTACCGCCAAGAATATATGGACTACCAAAAATACATAAGAAAGGAACACCACTGAGGCCAATATGCTCATCTGTCGGATCCCCATCGTACAACCTGTGCAAATACATAATTAATATATTGAAGAATATAACGACTAAATCAACATTTAACATTAAGGATACATTTAATTTCAAAGAAAGGATAAATGGCAGCTACATATGCGACGATGAAAGATTGATTTCCTTTGACGTAGTCTCACTGTTTCCAAGTATACCGACACATCTAGCACTGGAGACAATAAGAAAAAAATGGGAAATTATAAAGGAATATACTAAGATACCCAAGGAATTTTTTATAGACATTGTCAAGTTTTGTATTGAAGAAAATAGGTATTTTAAATTTAATGATAAAATATACACACAATTAAAAGGTATGCCAATGGGATCTCCTGCATCACCGATCATTGCGGATATTATTATGGAGGAACTATTAAATCACACAATCAATAAATTAAGACGACCTCCGAGACTGTTGACAAAATACGTGGATGACCTATTTGCAATAGTCAACGAAAACGAGGTACAGACAACACTTGCGGCGCTAAACTCTTTTAACAAAAATATAAAATTTACTTTTGAAATGGAAGAGGACGGAAAGCTACCATACTTGGATTCTGCCATAATAAGAGAAGGAAACCAACTAAAACTGAGGTGGTATAAGAAACCAAATTCATCGGGACGTATAATCAACTTTAACTCAAAACACCCAAAAACGATGATAATAAATACACATATCAGATGACGCTTACCACAGAGAAATAAAGGAAGAAATAAAATTAATGCTGAAGAAGAATGACTTTCCGGACCATGTAACCAATGTATTAATAAAGAAATCTCAATTACTAGACCGGCAAAGAGAGATAAAGAGCCCTATAATATTTAAATCAGTAACCTATGAACCTCAAATATCTGAACGACTTGTAAAATCAAATTGCTACAATAAAACAAATATAAAAATTTCACACAGACCAACTAATACCTTAAAAAACATCTTCAATAGAACGAAGTCAAAAATACCAAATTCTGACAAAAGCAACGTTATCTATGAAATCACATGCAATGGTGATGAAAATGAAAAATGTGGAAATAAATATGTAGGAACAACCAAATCAAAACTAAAAACGAGAATAGCACAACATAAATCCGACTACAAACTACGACATCAACCGAATACACAAAAAACATCACTTTTATCCCACTGTGCAGCCAGCGGCCACTCTCCCAACTTTGACGATGTAAAAATTCTTCAACAAGAACAACACTACAGCAAGCGGTACACATTAGAAATGCTTCACATTATAAACACACCAACAAACATAAGACTAAACTTCAAAACGGACACTGATAATTGCGCTCACTTGTACAGACACTTGCTAACAAACGATTCGACAGTACAGTACGTCACACTGTTAGGACGTAAATAAATGTATGTATGTTTATACACAATTTATTAAATATTATATTGTAACTTATTAACTTTGTTTAACGTTTATATTGTGGATTAGTGCCCCCTGAAGACGATTACCGAGGTGTAATCGAAATATATCGGGAAAAAACAATAACTACATTGTGTTTTTACTATTTTTCTTGACCTCAAGCCGGCAAACTTTTTCAAATTAAAATAAAAGAAAGGTCGCTAAAATCATTAATATAATTTTCTATAACTTTTTGGATGTTAGTACGACGCCAGGATTTGATTCCGAGCATTCCGAACGGCAATACGCAATAGTAATCACTCGGCTACCGCGGCCGCCGACATTGTTATCATAGGGCTTTGAAACTCCGATGTTAGTTCTGGGGCTGTTAGTAAACGAAACCTAGACGAAATATCTCCTGTTATCAAGCAAAAGGTCATCGAATTTGCGACTCGACTCCCACGTCACTGTTAACATTAATAGCTTTGAGGTCGTATATAATTTAGAATATCTAGGTGTTCCACTACGTTGGAAAGAACCGGTAAAGAAGCACCTGACTGTACTTTCCAACTGGCAGCAAACAGCGAGAAAGAGATTGAATGAACGGTCCCAAAAAGTTATGCATACATAAATGTACAATGCGAAGGGGTTTGTGTGAAATAGATTAGTGGAACGAAACTGTCTTCTGGATAGCACCAATATCCCGGGAAATATGTGTGTATGTATGAAGTGAGGTATTTTATTTTACTCACCAACAGCGGAGCTTCGATTTTTCGATTTTTCATTCAGACAATTTGCCATCAAAAGCAAACACACCCAATAGCAATACCGTTAAAAGCAACACAAATGCAAAAATACACGTACACAATTAAAATATGTAAATGTAAGTTGGTCCTTGTATAAGCAAACATAAACAGCGTAGAATCTAACTGCATTTTTGCCTATACCGATGCGACCATCCGAACGACCAGACGCGTCATGGCATTTGGTTGTTTGCCTCGTCAACTACAGTCGTATGGACCATGAAAATGGCACAGAAACAAAACGAAATGTGAAAACAGCGAAGAAAAATTAATAGCATCCACCTACCCTCCTTCTACCGACACAGGCATGGCAACGAGCTCGAACCTCCGTTTAGCAAGCTATCCGTTTTCTGGACAAGAGTTTCTTGTCAGCATACCATTGTAGATGTCAGAAATGTAGTAGTTTGGAGTGTGTGTTGTATATCTGTGTGGAATAAAAATTGAGTGAGAGTTTTGTGTAAAATGGGGAGAATGGAGTGAAAATTTCCGATTACTGTAAAGAAGCTATCATATTTTTCCATGTACTGCTGTAGGATATTTCAATACCTTTATTGCGTACACATAGCATTCGGAACAGATAAATTTTCTTTACCACCTCTCGGCTGGTGCGAACGGAGAGAGCTTCCGAGCGCCTGATCGATTTTTATGAAATTCTCTTGGAGCTTTTAACACTCCCTGCAAGGATCGAACGCAATTAGATTGTTGGATTAGCCCTCCGATTGGTGGTCGGCACTGCTAATCACTATGCTATTACTCGCAGAAATATTTCCTTATTCCCAAGTCTAAATCCAGATAGTTCAGATTAGTTAATTAACATTGGATCTTGGTCCCTCATACAGTACGTTCGATAATACCATTCATATTAATGTGAATTATGACATTATAGTTGACGCAGATTGTGGTACCCTTTTTGTGGATTGAGCAGAGTGTATTTATGTTCCAAAAGTGAGGCAGCCCTCATCCGACCAAAGAAGCCGATGCATGTACCTTGTCAGTTCTTTACCGTGGTATTTGAATAGTTCAGCCGGTGTCCTATCAACTCTCACCGCTTTGTATGGGACAAAGATTCGAGGTGGTATATTGCAAACTTATCTTTAATACTTAAGCAACACCTAAGCAGGTTGCTCTGCTTCGGTCAGTAGATAACCCTTGAGGTATCAGTACACGATGGTATTGAAACCTTCTGCAAGTCACCGCTTTTTTTCATAGTCTTTTCGAAAATTAGCTACATATGTATGTCGAACAGGTTTTCAAGCGCTTTGCAAACTCGAATCTCGTTTTTTCCCTTGCCTATTAATGCCTCAGGCTTCTCTATTCAACTACTTACATATTTTCCTTTCCGTCCGCGTCATTGTCGATCTATCGATGTTCCAATAAGAACATTTTTTTCTCTCGACTACAGATCGACGTTTTTCACTGTGCCAGCAGTTCCCTTATATCGCGCTGATGTGGATGTTATCAACAGCGGTAGTGTCAGTAGAGTGAAAAACTACGTTACATTTCAGCTTTTCGACATCGAACCTATTCTGTGTTTGTTGATTTCAAGGAACACAAGCTCACCCAGAAATGTCATTCATCTATAACACCATTGCCGATTAAGTTGTGAGATTAAGATGAGCCATGTATGAAGTGAGTTCCTAAATTATAATCTATCGCCGCATAAATGAACAACTCATGTGAAGATAATTGCTAAAAATGTAGCTTTAGAAAGTGAAAACCAACAATAGAAACCAATTTTTCCTAAAATGTTTGTCAAAGTATCCTCTTCTGAAAGTTCATATTGCAGTAAACAATACACAGAGATATTGCTGTTGAGCTACCTCCAGTGAAATTGAAAATTAAAATCAACCAAAATGTTGATGGAAGAAAAATGTACGCATAGGTATATAGCTGTACCCTGCACGAAAAAGTAAAATAACCCAATGAGTTTCAATTTTTGCACTAGCTGGTTCATTTTCCATCCATTTGCAATATAAGCAAATGGTGTTTTTAATCTTTCGATCTCCTACGAGCTGATAATAGTACGACTAAGCATCAACTTTTACTATTTAAATACTACTCCATTTAGACATGTTGAATTTCTACAGCATCAAAAATAAAAATAAAACAAAAATTAATTCGGCTATTTGAACTTTGAACATCACGTACTATAGTGATGTAAACATTCGGCTATCATGGTCCGACCAACGCCATTTTACGAACTTCAACTAAGCGTTACAGAGAATGAATCTCAGACATGGCGTGCAAAATATAACAACATACGGTGGCGGAAATTACATTATTCCTGCTACTAACGCACTGATTCGATTTCATCTTCAAAATACTAGTATTTAACTAGACCTTTTGCATACAAGCCTACCTGCTTCCTGCAGGGTAGGTACGGAAGTTCATTTTGTGCTCTTTCAATTTCGTTTTCATTCATCGACTGGTTGTATTGCTCTAAGGAAAGGAAATATTGCTGTTTCTGCTCTAGCTTAGGTGATGCTTCGCTTTGATGTATTGTAACTAGCTATCGAATCACATGTGCCTAAAATTTTGTTAATTGCTCCATATGTTGGCTAATTTTTCATGTACGCCTTTTCAGTTCTTATCTCGCATACACATATTTCATAGCTCTCGGTGCGTATTTTGAATTTTTCTACATTCACTCATTTCCTTAAGGCAAGTGATAATTCACAAACGCTGTGGCTTGCACTTGGGCCTACTTCAGGTACTTGGCTATTGGCTATCACTCCAATTTGTGTAATTTACAAGTTTTTGATTACTATTGAAAATTCTTAGCAAAATATTTGTTTGTCTTCTCATTGATGTTTGTTTGCCAACTTTGATTACGTATCTTTGTCAGAGAATGTGGGTGCCATGTCTATGGAGTCCATCCTCAAGATGATGTCCAAATAGAATAAAGAACTGAGGACAAGTGTTGGAGAGATATTCCAGCTCAACGGTAATCCAGAAAGAGGTGTAATTGCTGGTCCAAGCTGGAGCTATAAAAAAACAGAACAGAGCGATATTTGTTTCTTGCATAACTGCACAAATGTTAGTTTGAACATTTAAAATTTTCAATTTTGGTTGCAAATTTTTTTAGTTTTTCAATGAGTTTTTCATTTGTATAAATGTGAACGATAAATAGCGAATCGGTGCCCAACCACTATGACAGCGATTTAAAAAACGATAATTTTAGAATCGTTATATTTTTTGCTAAAAGAAATAAACCGCTGTTCTGCATTTTAACATTGTTTCATATGCTGAAATGGCTATTGTTGTATGTATATAGTATTATAATAATTGGTCTTTCAAAAAGCAATACATTATTTAGAATTATCCGATTTATGTTAAATATGCACCGTTTTGCTCGATATCCTTTTGTCATTTTGAAGGTAATGTGATTGTACCTCTTTCATAGAAACCTTTATCTCTATTGGAAAATAATTAGGACATTCGGTTTTCACTTATGGCCAATTTTTCTCTGGCCAAATCATTCACCTTAGTCAGGAACAGAAGGTAATTACTTGTTGCGGGATCCAAACTATAAGGCGCATGCATGAGAACATCCCAACCAAGCTTTCGGAACTTCTATGGATGTGTGTGGTCTAGCGTTGCCCCCTCCTGTCGGCAAAGACGCTTCCGGGCGATTGCTTACTCCAGACGGACCTATCGTCAACAAAACAGGTCTGATTTGACCATTTCCGTTTTACATTGCTGTAAGTGATCCACTTTTCATCACCAGTCAGCGTTTCAGAAATAGGTCGATATATCGAGCTTCTTTGTATATCCAGCCCATTTTAAGTGAATCCAAACTATTTCTTCTGCAATGTTGAGCTCACGGAAGGCTCAGCATCGTTATCCTAGTTAACAGTGGGATGGAATTTTGTTATCTTATAAGGCCGCGGTCCCGGTAGCCGAGTAGTTAGCATTGCGCACTGACATTCGGAAGGCTCGGACTCAATTCCCGGTGCCACCGACATCCAAAAAGAGTTAGAGAAAATTGGAAAATTGTTGGAAAAACATCAAGACGCAAAAACGCCAATTGGAGGAGGAGCTCGGCGGTTACAAAGTGCCAATTATATATATATATATATATATATATATACCTATATATATATACGTGTATATAAGGGATATGAAAACTGAAAATGTTCATTTTCCTGTTCTCTTTTGAATTGTAATGAATATTGGTTTGCAAGTTTTCGATACAGTACCCACCGGTCGAAGCAAAGGAAGAGGAAGACCTCCACTGCTTTGGAGGGACCAGGTAGAGAAGGACCTGACTACTTGGTACTGTTGAACTGCGCTGTATGTTGATGCTCTTTACATCGTCCTTACAGCCGAGTGGCTACCTTTTATGGCTGTCTTACTTGAGATTCGTGGTTCAAATTTCGATGCTGGTAAGTTTATTTTTGATTAAATACAAATTTGACAAACGTACGCAACACATCGTAATGTAAAGCCATCAACTAGTTGGATTTTGGTTAATATTACATTTATATTATATTTAGTATTTTCTCTGCTGGGATACCGTGTGTATTGTATGGTCTCATGGTATGTCGAAATAATAGACTTTTTAATGGAAATAACCAGAAATCGCAAGGTGCTATATCTCTGAAATATGGTGCTGGATGTATTTCTTCGATTCCAGAGATCGCAAGAAAATTACTCGTTATTTAAGCAGTGTGGGATGGCGCGTCGTCATGATGTCAAAAGAAGCGCCGCAATTCGTCTTTCTTCCTGTTTTCCAACAAATTTGTGAAACCTTTGTTAACACTCTTCGGTGCACCATTTTTCAGTTACCGTCTAACCCCTTTCCAATAGAATTGCAGCTACAATTTTAGATAAGGTGAAGTAAACTGATATCATTACTTTTGCTGCTGATTTTGATTGCATAGATTTTACAGGCGGGTTTGCCCCTGTTGTGTTCCATACCATGAACTGCTATTTGGTTTCTGGATCGTACTTATAGAACCAAGATTCGCCACCAGTAACGACTTTACTAAAATTGCTAGACTGACCATTTTCGAATTTGTTTAAGAAAAATTGAGCAAAATGCACTCGACCCCTCTTTTTGGGCCGCTTTTAAAATTCAAGCCCAATTCGTTATCAATCATTTCTTGAGTCAATCGTTGGTCTTCGTCAGTTTCGGAATTCACCAGAGCTACAGTGACGTCATCAGTAAAAGATTTTGATAGACTTTCCCGGGGCTCGTCCTCTACGGAATAATGCCCGATCTGGAATCTTCAGAACCATTTAGAAATAGTCTTTAAATACGATGCAATCGTTCCATATACAATTTGTGATTCACGGAATATTTTTATTGGCTGTAAATTACGCCGAAACTCGAAGAAGACTAATAAATTAATTACAAAGGATGTAATTTTTAGATTTAAAAAAGCAAATTGAAAGTCACCAACTGACCGAACTTTTTTAATTCCCTCGTATATTCGATCGATTTTTTTAGATTTCAGGTCTTGGGTTATAAATCCTTTTATTGCCATAAAATGTGGTATTCCACACACATATAATGAACTACATAATTATTATGGAAATTGGACGACAATATATAGTAGGGTGTCCGTTATTTCCCAAATTGATTTTTGACTCTGCAGCGCCCCTAAAATTTTTAGTAAAAGCCCTAAAAAAAATTATGAAACTCATATGAGCTCTTAATATTGATAATAACCCGTGCCGCATGGAGTTTTCGTCCAGTGGACATGTCGTATGAGCAACATTTAGTCATCGAAGGAAAAATTAAAAAATATTAAATTTAAATATATATTTCAATAAGTGTTGAATGTCCCACAAATACAAAAAATCGTTGAAATAAGATATTTTTGGCGAAAAACAATAAATTCTTATGTAAAAAATAATAGTTTTTTTGTTAAAAAAAAAAAAAAATTATTTTTAGTTGAACTTTGACCTTGAAGAACTTTGACGTTAGTGATTTTTTTGCAAAACTTCAGAGAAATTTTTTGTAGAACGTTCAATTTCCTACAAAAATAATTCGATGCCGCAGCATTATATCAACTGGCTTCGCAAAGAAAAAATTAATAGCAAAAAGTACGAAAACTCCATGTTATTTAAACGGGAAATGAATCGTCTTTGCGGCACGGGTTATTATCAGTATTAAGAGCTCATATGAGTTTCATAATTTTTTTTAGGGCATTTACTAAAAATTCTAGGGGCGCTGCAGAGTCAAAAATCAATTTGGGAAATAACGGACACCCTAATATATAGTTCCCTTACAACCAGTTTTCCAGATATGAAAATTATAATTTAATATTAAAATAGATAGATAGATAGATTAAAGAGGAGGATATGCACTGCGACCAGTGATCTATTGTGCCCTCCGATATCTTCACATTGTTTCAATCAGGTCTAATGCCCTTATGAAACTGATTATGTTTGAGGGGCCAATTGATTTAATGTGGTTCTCCTTTGGCTGAATGTCTCCTAGATGTTTCAGTCTTCTTCTTGCCACAGCTTCGCATTCAAATACTAGGTGTACCGGCGTTTCTGGAACCAGCTCGCAGAATCGACATGTTTCATCAGAGCATATTCCGAGCTTGTACATGTGCTTACGCAGCCTGCAGTGACCTGTAAGAAATCCTGTTATTATTCTTAAGTTGTTCTTACTGAGTGCTATTATATTACTAAATCTTTTGGAATTGTAGCCGTTTATAAGTTTTTTCGATTGTCTCATTCCGTCACTACAATACCAATAGCTGTTTCTTATTCTCATTTCTTCCTTTCTTATCTCCTCTCTTATTGAGTGGGGACCTAAGGGGAAGAATGGCTCAGGTCCTGTGGGAGAGATTGAGGCAGCTTGTTTTGCTAGCCTGTCGGCTAATTCGTTACCTTCAATACCTGTGTGTCCTGGAACCCAGACAAGCTGAACTTTGTTCCGTTCGCTCACTCTGTTAAGGTTCTCAACACATTCTCTTACCATATATGATTTGATTATACATGACGATATTGCTTTTATTGCAGCCTGACTATCGCTGCAGATTACTACATGTTGGTTAGTTAAATTTCTTTGGAGTATGATCTCTGCGCATTTTGTGATGGCATACACCTCTGCCTGGAAAATGCTAGGGTATTTCCCCATTGGAATTGATATATTAGTCCTGGGACCAGTAATTCCCGCACCTATTCCATCAGTAGTCTTTGATCCATCTGTGTACCACACCAGTGAGTGTGGTTTTATTACTTCCTGTATCTGAGTTTGGTTCCAAGTTCTTTTTTCCCCCAGGGATGTTTTGAACTTGACATTGAAACTTGTTGTCTTTAATATTTCATCTCTGCTGAAATTTGCTAGCGTTATTCTTTCTTTTATCTCTGCCCCTTTCTTTGCTGATATGGTTTTTCCTTTTCCTGGCCCCTCTTTCATCATTGTCAGTAGGGCTTTCTTATGCGAAAGCTCTATTTCTTTGTGGAGAGGAGTTAGGTCAAGGAGAGCTTCTAGTGCTACTGTCGGACACGTTCTCATGCATCCGGTTATACAGACACACGCTAGCCTTTGCAGTTTAGTTAGTGCGGCTTTGGCTGTGTTTAGCCTCGCTCTTCCTGACCAGGCAATCGCTCCATATGTTATTGTTGGTTTTACTATCATGGTATACATCCAATGCAGTATTTTGGGGGTGCAGCCCCATGTTTTCCCTGCTAATCTTCTGCATACCATAATTGACCTTGTAGCTTTACTTATCATATATTCCATATGTTTCTTCCACGTTAATCTTGCATCAAAGATAACCCCTAGAAATTTTGTTTCCATTGTGGGCTCTATTACTACGTTGTTCAAACTTATGTCTTTTAGGTTTAGTTTTGTCCTTCTCGTAAAAGGCACGATTGCTGTTTTTGTAGGGTTAATGTTTAGCCCTGCTTCTAGGCACCAGTTCTTAGTTAATGTAAGTGCTCTCTGTATTATGTCACAGAGTGTGCTCTCGAATTTTCCTACTGCTATTATTACGATGTCATCGGCGTAACCTTGACACTTTATGCCGTTGTATGTTAGTAGCTCTAGCAGATCATCTACTACTAAACTCCATAGGAGTGGTGATAGTACTCCCCCTTGGGGGCACCCTTTTGTAGTCTTCATCTGAATTGTTTCGTCGTCAGCAACTGTCTCAGCTATCCTGTTGTCAAGCATGAAGTTGATCCAGTTGCGAATCTGTTCTTCTACGCCTTTCTTGCGGAGTGCCTTGTCGACCGTTCCATGTGAGGTATTGTCGAATGCTCCTTCAATGTCTAAGAAAGCGCATATAGCGACTTCTTTGTTGTTAATGGCATCTTTCAGAGTTTCTGATAGTTGATATAAGGCTGAGTTGGTTGATCTTCCCTCTCTGTACGCATGTTGTGCAAAGTGTAGAGGTGTATTCCTTAAATTGTTTGTTCTTATATAGTTGTCTATGATCTTTTCCATGGCTTTTAAGCTAAAGGATGTTAAACTTATTGGCCTGAAGGATTTAGCTATTGTGTAATCCTTTTTCCCCGGTTTGGGAATAAATTTTACTAAAGCTCTTCTCCATGGCATTGGTATGTATGCGAATGCAAGGCTTTCTCTCATGATGTGTACCAGTACAGATGTTAAATGACCTCCGTTTTGTAATAGTGCCGGCCATATACCATCTACTCCTGGTGATTTAAATTTCTCAAAGGAATTGATTGCCCACTCTACCGAGCTATAGCTTATTACCTTTTTAGCTAAGTGCCAGGTAGCTTTGTCTGGGTTTGGGTTTTCCCTATTGCTATTTTTAATTTCTGTTATTGAGCCTGGAAAGTGTGTCTTAAGTAGGATCTTTGCTCTTTCCTTTTCATTTTTGGTGTATTGGTTGTCTTCTAGCTTTAGTGCCATTTTACTTTCGACCGTATCTTTAGCCAATGCTTTGTGTAACCTGGCTGCTTCTGGTATAGAGGATATACTCTCGCAGAAGTTCCTGAAATTCGATCTTTTTGCTTCCCTTAATTCTTTATTATAGTTGGTAAGAGTATTTTTATAAATATCCCAACTCCCAATTCTTTTTGCTTTATTAAATTCTTTTCTTACTTTCCTTCTTAGCGATGCTAAGTGCGCGTTCCACCACGGGGCGCCTGTTTTTGCTTTCGGCTTCGATATCCTACAGCTTGCATTAAATGCTTCTATTATACTATAATTTAAGTTTTCTACCTTCTGTTCTAGTTCTTGGAAGTTCTTTGCTTTATCTGTTATGTCTTTCCTACTGATATTTAAGTCTAGTAGTGTTTTGTATTTTGTCCAGTCAGTTTTCCTGGGGTTTCTCACTGTTTTGCTAATGTCAATTGAGTATCCTATGGAGAATTTTATAATTCTATGGTCTGACATAGATGGCTCCGGTGAAACCCTCCACCTTGAGATCATGTTTTCAGACCAGGCATTTACTATTGTTATGTCTAGTACCTCCCTCCTATTCCTTGTAACGAACGTGGGTGTACACCCCATGTTGGCTACGTGAAGGTCCTTACTTAACATGAATTCTAATAGTGACTCACCTCTAGCATTGTTATCGGTGCTTCCCCATGTTATGCTGTGCGCGTTTGCATCACAGCCTATTACTAATGGAATTTTCTCCTTCTCGCAGTAATTGATTAAAAGTTCCGCTTCTGGAGTTGGAATTGCGTTGTTGTCTCCAGGGAAGTAGGCGGATGCAACTACTATGTTCCTTATATTTCCTTCTGTTTTTGTTGTAACTTGTATTGCCACCAGGTCTCTACTTATAAATTCTGAAAGACAAAGGTAGTTTATATTTCTATTAAGTATAATGCATGTTCTAGGGTTATCACACGTAAGATCCCATATAACTTTAGTGGATTTTCCTTTTAATCCCCTTACCTGACCTTTGTAGGTCCATGGCTCCTGCGCCAGAACAACGCCCAGATCATCCGAGGCTATAGTATGCGTTATTACTGCCGAGGCAGCAATCGCATGATGGAGATTGATCTGGGCAATCTTTATGTTCTGCGTCATGTATCTTTTCCCGTGTGCTCCTCGAAGTCGGAGAGCATCAGGTCCTCACTATTGCCACCAGTTCTCATAAGGTTTAGGCCTTCAGCCAGCTCTTCTAGTTCTTTAGTCGACGGTATTTCGTCCTCGGCTTCTGTATTTGCTATATGTTGTGTTGGGCTACTTTTGGATGCAGTCTCTTCTTTAGTACCCTCAGTATCTGCTGATTCTGATTGTGCATCATCTTCTTGCGTCCCCGATCTCCAGGGTTTGGCAAGTATGCTACCGAATCTGAAATTAAGTCTGAAGCTACTCCTAGACATATTGTTATACGACTCGTCGTCGATGCATAGGTTTAGCTTCAGACATGTTCCCTCCGCTTTCTCTTCTAACACCTTCCAATGGGAGGTGTGGAGACCTTCATTTTGGGCTTGCAGCAGGCCCATCGCATATGCCTGTCCCTTCTCCACACTTCGGGGAAGGAAGATGGTAATATTGTGGGTCGGTGGTATTTCTTCCCCCACTTTCGTGGTCAGTTCAACGCCTGACCACCCACTCAAGTTGGGAGCTGTCATTGTCAGCCACTCTGCCGTGCTGGCGTCCTTGCAGTCCGCTATTAGCAGCCCTGGCCTGAAGGTTACGCCCGTGAAGGCAAGTGGCTTCTTCCAGCCCTTCACCACCTCGTCCATTATGGCATCTTGGATGTCGGTCAGCTGCTCCGACGACAGAAACTCCTTAGGGAAGTCCTTAGGGAGTACCGCTACCCTGACCGCTTTTATGGCTTCAGCGTAACTGTGCCCCTGGCCAGGCCTTGGTGCTTTCTGTTTCGGGGCAGCTGATCTTTCCTGATGGCCCGCAGGTGAGGTTCGCCTGATTCTTTTCGAGGGTTGGTCTTCTATCGGAGTCCTTTGTGCGTTAGTGCGCTTAACACTTGTGGACATTTGCGCCTCCGTATGTGCTGCTTGGGTTCGGGCTGATTCTGGGCTCATACCCCTCTCCAGGTTACGTAGGTATCTTACGATACCGGCTCCGCTAAGACCATGCCTTCTCGGATCATCTCTACCGCCGGGGCGCCCTAGCTCTGGCACTTTAGGTCCCCGCGGTCTTCTTTGTTTGTTTTCGGCTCTACTATCCTTTGGAGGCGAGGTTCTACGCCCTCTACGCTCTCCATCGGTTTTTTCTAATCTGTTTGACGAGGTGTGTGTGCCCTCAAGCCTGTGTGATCCCTTACCTGGAGATCCTGACCCCCTCTCCTTCGTGGTTCCAGCTTTTGTTGTCGATCTGGTCATCGTATCGTCCCTTTGTTTTCGGCGGGATACCTCGGTCCATCTTACTTGATTTCCCTGGTCTCGGCTGGGGGAGTTTTGTCGTTGCGGAGGTCTAAGGCCCTCAACGCTCTGACTTCTTCTCTCGTTGTTGTCGCGAACCTCTTCGTACCGGCTTCGTTTAGTCGGCGATGCGCGTCCCAGTGGAGGTCTAAGGCCCTCTACACTGGTGGTAGATCGCTCCGTAGAAGAACGCCTACTATCTGGCGAGTTGTATAAGCTGGTTCGTGCACTGGACCTGCTTCTTTCACGTTCGACCTGACTGCGATACTCCCTTTCATCCATGCGACGAGCCTTTGTGGATTTTGCCCTTTCTGCATGTTGTCGAGAAGATGGAGTTTTAGCTTCCTGGTGTTTTGTGGTCTCCCGAGTCAACTCGGCGAGTACCACCTTACTGTTGGTGCAGCTCTCCTGAGACACCTCAGCGAGAGAAGCACTATTGCCCGATCGATTTCCAGCGGCCCGTCTACTAGTGGTGGGCTCGTCATCATCTCGCGCGTGTTCCGCAAATAAATCTGCAGCCTCTGGAGAGAGGTCTCCATATCTGCTGCTCTTCTTCGTCTGTTTCTCGTTGTTTTTGTTGTTGTTGTTGTTGTTGTTTTGTTGTTTTTTAGTATTGTTGTGATTCATCTTGTTCGTACGACCACTTGCAAGCCGAAGCCCGCATCGTGGTCAAATATTTTATAAGGGAAACTGTTCGTCCGCTGCAGCAGCGCCCCATGCCGCAGTAAGGCCACCGTTACATCCCGAGGCGGCCCTGTGTCGAGAAGGCACCGTTATACTACAGCTGGTTGTTAACCCTCCCAGCTGCAAACCAACCAATAGGCACGGTCCGCGTAACACCCTGGCTTAGGAGGGGTGGTAGTTCTTGGTCACTGCTCGTTCCGCAGCCCATTCCACTCAGATCAAAAGTTGGCAGACTAGTTGACACTTGTCTGTCAACTTTATCTCCCTGGATAGGAGTGATGATCGAGCAGTTAAGCCCCCACACCAGCGGCAAGGTGTCTACCATCGTGGAGGAATATTAAAATAACAACATATCATAAAATTTTATGGTCAGAAAGGTAAGTGAGTTTTATATGACCGCTCGACTCAAAGAAGCAAATAACGCATAAACGACGAATATGTCATCAACTTCTTCAGATTCATTGATATATAACCTACTATTTATCTCGGTAAGTTTGAAGAGTACTGGGCGCAACCATAAAAATTATTTTATGTTTGCTATGTTAAATATTTTGTTTTACCTTTTATAGAAGTATTAATGACCAATCGCCCAATTGTATTATCTTTATCATAGCCGGACGCCAATATCGAGCATTCAGGGAAAAGCCCATTTGTTGGTGGAAGAAGCTTCCAGATAAATGTTGCAATGTTACAAATATCAGTCGTAAAGTAGTAGCAGCTTAGTTAACAACTAGTACCTTTCTTCTCATACTATACGCTTTATACTAATTTATCTATATAATTTAATAATACTTGGGCCGAATAAAAGCCAATGTTTATTTGGCATCTCTATTTACATTAGATAAAATAATGGAAAGATCATGTAATCACGTTTCATACAAATACTTCATGTTTCATTTTATTCTAATTCATTTTATGTGATGCATAAATAACTTTATGACTTTCAACTTTATTAAATGAATTATAATAGCAAAAACTTCTATAACTCTCTGTCTTCTCTGCAACTCCAGAGGTAATTTTATGGTCATTAAATTAGTTTCTAATTTGCCAATCAATTTAAATTTAATGCCAGAGCATAGGACCCGACAACTTTACTGATGCTTAATTGCGAAATATCGACATTAAGAGGATATGAAAGCGCTTAGTGTTTGCGCGAGTTTCCATTTTAAGTTGCAATCGTAAAACTGGCGGATGTAAAATTTAATGCTTGCATGGGATACGAGTTTCCGAATTGGTATATGATTATATTGTGGTGTTTATACGTATGTGTGGCAATTTGCTTCACTCTGAGAACCTTAACTTTTAAGCTGAAAACTTGAGCAATACAATTTCCGAACGAATGTTCAGTGCATACTTGGAAACATTACAAATGAAAACATACCATTGCATGGAACAAATACACATATGTATATTAATTAAACAATCAAACTGCTCCAATCTTATATGCTGCAATAGAATTTTCCACTTGTTTTAATCAGAGACGCAATTCCTTCATTCTGCCATGGCAGGTCAACTCTCTCATGCATAAACAGTTGAAACCATGAAAGCCATTAAACGTTTCCAGTAATTGTTTGCTCACATTCATAGCAATGTCGTCATCATTGCATACGTTAGCAGCACGTGATTCCCCCAAAATGTTGTTAATGTGTCAGAGGAGAAATGCAAATGTACCAGTTCAGAAAGAAATTAATTTGAGAAAAAATGGGTTACCGTACGCTAGATAGGGGTCTCTCACATAGGAAGAGATGAAAAATTATCATGTTTGAGTGTTATAGTTATACTGAAATAAAGGGTGATCTTGAAGATTATATTGAAATAAATTATAAAAATATTATTTCTTTTAAGGAAATAGGTAAAGAAATATATTTTTTGGGGGATTACTATACGATCTTCTTTATAGTGGTGCAATGAAGCATCTGTGGAATCGACATCGATTGGGGAACCGGGCTCGTCTCCTGGTGCTCCATTTTCACTACCATTCAGCCCGTTAGAGAAGTGTTCTCTCCATAAATTCAGTGTACTCTCATCGTCAGTCACTAGATACCCTCTCTGGGTCCAACAAGAGTTTGCTCCTGTGTTGAAACCTTCTGTAAGTTGCCATATCTTTTCGTTGAACTTTCGAGCATTACTCTTGTCGACCAGCTTCTCAAGATCTTTGTACTCAAACACCTTTCCTTAATTTTTTGTCTGCACAAGCGTCTTGCTTCCTTCTTCAACTTTTGCGTGCAGTGATCGATCGCAACATTGCGAGATAGACTTCCCGGTCTTCTCCATTGTGGTATGGCAACCCTCTTCATACCAGCAGTTGCTGCCATACGTAGGGAACTTGAAATGTCAACCCACAGTTCCCTTATAGCGGGTTGGTGATGAGTACTCAGAGTGCAAAAGGGCAAGTCAGGCAAAAAGCCGTTCAACTGTCTGTTGTGATTGTAGCTTTTCGACGTCAAACTGTAACAAGATAGTGATAAGAGTGGGAATATACACATATCTATGGTAAAAGGCTGAAGATATGTCTTACTCCAATCACGACTTGCTCAATTTCTTTGTTCGATTTTCGATCTGATGACAGCCAAGTACCTTGGTAAATTCTCTTTTGCCGAAATCCAGTACTGCAAATACCCAATATTTCGGGCTCTAGCGAAGTGTATTAGCCTTAAACCGTTTGGGAATGCTTCGTCATAGGGGCTGAATACTTCTATTGTTGTACCGCCACCAAAAGTGAAGTGTTTTATTCGACGATTTGGTTTTTTTCATTAGAACTTTCCACTTTAGTATTTCTATTACAGCTGCCTTTATTTTAGCTACATAAAAAAATTGCTAATAGCTTCACACTGTTTAAATTGAGTCCATCGAAAAATCTATTGTACAGTGCTCTAATTCTTCGTAATAAACCTGAAAACAGTGCAAAATTATTTCCTGTAGTACAATTGAATACCGCAGTTAAAATCTAAATCTTTTCTCTTTCGCTTGGGGCAGTTATACTGTAATAGACCTTCTGCTAGGTGTTCATTTGACATACCAAGGGTTTTTGTTTATTACTGTTAGGGTTTTGGACATTGCTTTGGAACTTTGCCTTGGCTGGATTTAGATTCTGAGCCCCAAAGATGGGTTCCGTACTTTCACGATGGCTTTATAAACAAATTCGAAAGCAGCATCTGGGTTTCTAAGCTCAGTTTTCGGCATTTAATGCAAGTCCGCAAATTTTAATTTAGTTTGCGGAACCTTTTTGTTTCAATAGTATTTCCATACACTCTTACAGCGATTGAAGGATATGTGCCTTTTTTTAGGGTAAATGTTACTTGTATACACCTACCCACTGACATTAATTCTCCAAGTAGCTAGTCATTCTTCTATTATTTTTAAATATTATTCTGATCTATAACTGATATGACAAAATTTCGGTTTGAGGGAAGATCGAATGTATAATGATTCCACTTCCTAGCAGAATACCAGGAAATATTTCATAGGACTAAGTAGTGTAACTTTTTTGCCTAACCCTTGATTTCTTCATCTTAATGACATTGGTATTAATTTCTTCAAGTAATTTAAAACTAAAAAAAAACTAAATTTTCTTCGTTATCTCCACCTAATTCTGGAAGAGGAACTGATCCAAGTTTAATTGCAAGCACATTGGAAAGATTCAATACGTGTCCTTGTCGCTTTGAGCCCACAGACCATTGTGAGTTCTCAGTGGACATGCTGAAGTTATTTTATACATTTATTGTGCCCATTATTAAGATCTCTCTTAAGTTGTATTTTTTTAGTTACCAATCATGTATGGTAATGTCTTTTCTCTGCAGACCTTTGAAAAATTGTCTCTTATGGATGTTGGACGGCCTGTGTGTTGAAATTTTTGCTGCCAATTGTAGTAATGTTGTAAAGTCATTAACTTCATTGTTGAAGGAAATTTAAGAATATTTTGCAGTGTAATCACCGGCTCTAGAAAACTTTTACCCAACTTAGAGAATATATCCACGAAATTAGTTTGAGATATGTTGTAAGCTGAGTCTTTGTAATACTCTTTAATTATAAATCATTTTTGGGAAATATATTCAACTCTTTTCTATAAAGGGTCCAAACGACTAATTCACGTTGCAAAGTTCTTCGAACTCGAGACGCAATAAAGAATGTAGCAGTACAATTAGATCATATGTATCTGGTAAGACTAGGGACGTGTATCGTTTAAGTGAAACTCGATGAGTCTAACATAACCTACATTACATTACATTATGTTATAATGAAGACAATCTTTACATAGTACAGTAATGTTGAATAACCTTCTCTAACACACTTACATACGAACAAAAAGAAATGCTCGAGTATTTCACATTAAAGAGGCAGTGAAAATGAAAGATTACATATCTGGAAAAAAGATAAAACCGTTAAATGAAAATGTACTACATACAAGCTTACTGTAAATAAAATATGTTAAAGGTTTCTGTTTACCGGCCAAGATAAGTTTACAGTGCACATACCATAATTAAAATTGTATTTTCACTGCCCTTCATTACCCTATAAATATTCTAGCACGTTCGCGTTCTTAAAAATGTAGACAATGTTAATATATATCATAATATTCTTATACTAGCGAGGTAAATATATATATGTATATGTATTTAACTATGTCTGTGTCTGCAAAAAAGAGATTTCATATTCGCCGGCTTGATGCGGGTGTGTGGGTTGCCATCAGTTTTTTGCAAGTGATTGAGCTGGAAAATTTGGGGGCAAAACTTTATCAGGGCATACTTATGTACTTATTTTCTTGTATACATACATACATATATGTATTTTGATTCATATTGCAAGTTAATAGCAAAAAACCTTGCGTTATATTTCTTAGTAGTTATTGTTCGGTCATAAACAAAAGCCTTTTCGCTGGTCAATGACTGGAGGCCAGAAAATGTTTTATTATATAAGATGTACATATATAAAATTGGCGCTTTGTAACCGCTGAAGCGATTTTTGACTGAGCTCTTTCTCCGATTGGTTGTATACATCTTTGTGTTTACCCAAAATTGAAGAGACCTACAGATAATATTAATCGGCCTCAGAAGTTCTGATGGTTTTTTTATGAGGAGCCTTTTGTTCATGTCAGAAATATTCTCGCAAAATTGAGACTGCAACATAAATCCCAGCAGTACTTAGAAGCGATTTCCTTGCTTGTTAAGTGAGGAAAGAGAAAAAATAGCGTAATAAGTTTTGTGTACCTGAATTTTCGCCGGTCCATATGGAGAAGCAACTGCGAATTAATGAAGAGGTCATGATCCACACTCAAATGAAGCGAATCAATTTTTTTAACAATTTTAAATAAATCAATTATTTAGTTCACCAGTATAATGGTTTGTACTACGAGTAATGATTGCACCTGCCAAGGCTCTCCCATATTGTAAAAGTACAAAAGTCTTCTTTGGCCGTAAATTAAGTGATATCAGCCTAAGTTGGATGCTGGCACAGCCAGGATACGAATCAGTGACTCGGCTATTGAGACCATTTACATTATATTAAATAACTATTATATAAGGTGTAGTAAAAAAAAATCCATTATGTTAACAGATAGCTTTAGTGATCTGTATCTGGCCTTCAATAAGCGCGATTGGCTTACGATAGATGACGTTATAAAGATGTCTGAAAATGTGAATAGTGTATATGGTCCTAACACTTGAGTCAATCATAAATAATTTTGGTTTCGCCGATTTTGCCTCGGTAATTCTGATGTAGACTGAATGAAAAAGGTATGGAACCACTTGAAAGGGCTGCGTACACGAAGAATTTCCTTGAATAGGTGCCAGATGAGCTAACGAGAAAAACCTAATGACCCGAATTTCCATCTGTGAATCCCTAATGAAGCGTAACAAAGTCGACCCAATTCTGAAGCACATGGTGACTTGCTGACTGGTGAAAAAGCGGATCACTTACAGCAATATCAAAGAAAAACGGTCGTGGTCGAAGGCAAAATAAGTGGACCCAAATGGTTTCCAAGCCAGAAATGACCCTGAAGATTTTTTGTGTGTTTGGTGGGATTAGCAAGAAGTTGTTCCCTATACTGTCAGTCTGACAGTAATTGCCCATAATAGTCCAGCTTTTGCCAACAGGAGGGGAATAGTGTTTTATCAAGACAATGTCAGACCGCACAGATAGGTAGTTACTCAACAGGAAGCTCAGAGAGCTTAGTTGGGAAGTTATTATGCATACATCTTATAGTCCAGAACTCGCAACAAGTGATCACCAGCTGTTCCTATCTATGACAAATTATTTGGCTGATAAAGAATTAACTTCAAGAGAAGTCTGTGAAAATCGATTGTCTCAATGTTTTGCCAATAGGGATAAGAGTTTCTGTGAGAAAGGCATAATGACATTACCTTGAAAATGCCAAAAAGTTATCATGTCAATTGGTGTATATATGATATAAATCGGATAACTCAAACTAGGGCTTTTCTCTTTTCGCACGAAATTTATGCTAGGGTGCACGCAGTGCAGGGTTTTCCTATCCGCATGCAAAAACAATATACGTATGCTGCAATAGGAAATATATCCTACACCCATACATATTTATATTTATTTCCGAAAGTTTGTATGAAGAAAAAATATAACCCACTGTTAGTTAATTGCTGTTGTTTGACTTGAATATGCCCCACTAATTCAGCGGGGATGCATGCGTTCTCTAGCAAGTTTACCTAGAAAATATTATATTTGTATAGCACGCCTTTCCTAGACATTTCGTAGTCTTTTCATATTCAATCAGCCATTTTAAGGCGGGTAACCAGAGCCTAAGGTTTACATTCAAGGTCAGCTGGATTGATCGTTCTAATGGCGATGTATGTCTTCCGAGTGAGAGTTGGTTTTTCTAATCATGCCAACCCAATGAGTTAAACAGACCAGATATATAATTCAGTTTGGGTGGAATTGATTTACTAATTCCGAGAGTAAAACTGTTTCACAGATTTGTAGTCCAGGGAGGCTAAGTGTTTGAAGGAGGGGTTATTTGCCCATAAGTAGATACAGTATGTATTTTTAGGGACATGAGAGCATCCCTGGAATTGACCATTTTTCTTTGGAACAAATTGTACCGTGTGGGGAATTACAATTACAATTATTATATTACATAGATTGGGGGAATAATTTCACATAACCAGTTTTATTTTTAGAAAGTACTGAGTTTCACGTGCTCATCCCAATCAGTTGCTTTTATGGTAGTTTCAAAAAAAAAAATGGCTGATTTTTGAATAAAGACGATAGCGTTAATTATCGCAAGAAAGCTTGTTTGATAAATAATCTCTACAAGCCAAATTTTATGATTTGAAATATGCGTTAATTTACTTTTATCAATTTGAAAATCATTGCGTAGAAACGTAAATATCTCAAAGCTTCGCTGTCGCTGAACTTCACGAAAAGCATTAAAGCGTTTAGATCGCAATAAAATGGATCTGGATCTGGCACTATAAAGGAACAACAGATCTATGTAAGCTGCAGAAGTCGGCCAGTGTAACCTAACTTAACCTAACCTTTTATTATGTGTGCCATCTCACATGTGGGTATTAGTATTTTGACTTATTTTCAGTTTTTAGCATTGAAAAGGTAGAATAAGACATCGTTATCATCAGTATTTGCTTTTTGAGCTTCGGCTTATTTGAGCTTCGAAGACTTCAATTACATTCCCGATGTATTATATATTCAGTACAGGACTCGCGGTTTAGGATATAGTTGAATTTATGCAAGAAAACAAGAAAACATTGTGCACTTAATACCAAAATGCTAAGTCTTCAACCTCAACCAGAATTCAGAAAAAATAATACCAGGAAGTTTTTTTTTTTTGCAGCGAGTCTGCCAATCGGTTCGTTATTGGAGGAATCAACACGCGTACGTGCTCGTACTACTTCGAACTATTTTTATAACATAATCTTTTTCTTGCCTTTTGTACAATAAAAATGTGGCAGGAAAGTGTGAATTTCCGCATAAACATAATAAATCCTTTCATTATAGCAATATAATTTTATGTTGACTTCATTTCCACATTTTCTCAGTTCAGTAAGGAGAATGTAGACTAGTATGCAAAAATTTTTGTAAAATACCAGTAATTTGAAGATGAAATTATCACAGTGCCCTGTATATACCTCGCCACGGCTGAGTTCCAGTCTTTTACCTCTGTTGAAGTACCCAAAATTACGGCATCGTTTCAACGTGAAGATAATTGGTGGTTAGAAGAGCTTATAGTAGAACGCTCGGTTATTTTTTATTTTTATTTTAATTCTTAGTGAATAAAAATTTCAACATGGCTAAATGAACGAATATTGAAAAAGAATAAAGTTGATACATCTTCGGACATCGCCGTGTTAAAAGTAGCAGTAGCTCACATGGGGAATAGATAGAAGATGAATTAGTCAGTGCGAAAATTCAAACCAGTTGGATTCTAGTGAATAACTAGTATTTTTCCCTGCAGGGTATAAGCATATCTCCACTTTAAATGGATATGTAGTGCAAGTGCAATTTAAAAATTATTTTATGTATGTATGCAAATGTATATACATTGTTAACATTCTCTTTAAATTTAGGAAACCATACTGCTACTTTGTTCAATACTGCAATGGGGGATTTAATAACCTTGTAGAACGATACTAAGCGGAATTATGCACACAAATTTACGATTTTAACAACTTCCATAATTATGACGAGCAAAACGAGCAACAACATTATATAGAGTTATTTATTATATTATACATTGTATATATATATTTATTATATTATTTATATATATATATATATGAGCTAACGAGAAATACCTATGGACTGAGGTTTTGCCTTTAATGTTTACATAAAAAGGGGGACCCCATACTCTCCGCCGATACCGTGGACTGAGTCCGTGTTAGGTATCCTTGCAAAACTTTGAGCAACATTAACCAAAAATAAACGCCAGGTCGGGCCTAACCAAAATATATACGTATGTATGTGCCCAGAGAATTCTGTTGATATCGATATCGTTAACTACATCGCGCCAAGTTTACAGCTACAGAATATCTGAGCACTTGATCGTGGATATATAGGTAAAAGGAAAAAGTGAAAAACAACAATAAGTAAATGCGGCACACATGCGGCTTAATGGGATAACCATTGGCTCGTGCTGTGGGCATCCCAAATTAGAATCCCATTCGAAGAAAGGTGTCTGGAAAAAGAAGTCTGATGAGGAAACGTGGTGGTTTCTGAAATAGCAGCTATAACTTCTACCGTCCAAAACTGTTGTCGTAATTTTTTCACTATTTCCAAAAAATATATGTTTTGAAACAGTTCCATTTAAACGAAAACCAAAAACATGTTTTAGTTTTACGAACCATCTCTCCCAGGTTTTCACCATTTTATACTGAATTTTAATAATTTCAATGCGTTGTTGCTCGATTTTTATTCCTGGCGTAGTTTTTTCTAGTCAAATGTCAAAAAATTATTGTAATAGCAAGCCATTCAATATAACACCTCTTATTGGAAAATCCTTTATATGTGAACAAATGCATGAGTATTTACTTTCCATAAGTGTGATAGGTGGTTAATGGATCTAAAAGCTTAAAATATAGAATAGATGATAAACTCGGGGTGCTGGGCAAGAAGCTAGAATGTTTGCTTTCTTAGATGCTTAACAGCATCAGGAATGGCTGAAACACATCAATCCCTAAGTGGTGTATGCTTAGCTTACAAAACGACGCCATCATTTTTCAAGAGTCACAGGGCTCAAAAAATTTCCGTCGTAACGAAGAAATGATCATCCCACACCAACTCCTACCCAGGAGAAATGATCACCCCGCAGAACCTTTAATTTCTTGGGGCTCACCACTGTGCTCCATTAAGAGCCAAACGGCTCTAAGAATGAATTCAAAGGTATTATTTAATATCGACTTTTCTCTTATCCTAAAATTCGTCTCCCTCCTACCCTCAAGCTTAGGCAGTTTCCTTATAATTTTCAACTTCCTTAAACGGTTTCTAGGATTTTTCTGAAATCAAACTTAAATTTCTAATACAAAAAACAACGAAAAACATTTTAGAGCAAAAATTCAGCCAATATATACTATAATAGCAACAACAACAATAAAAACAAAAAAACTACCAAGGTCTGGCTTTATACTTGTATGTACAAAAGCCATTTCATAGTGAAACTGTACAACATGGATAGGAATATTTCAATCAGAAAATGAAGAGAAACGGTAATTGGAAAGTTCCTAATACATATCATACATATCAGCACTCACGCAGTTGCAGCTAAGCACAAATGTCATTAAATGTAAATAATAGTTTGATTCTATTAATTTTTTCTTATCCATTGTAACGCAAGTATGGTCCTAAAAATTTCTTCTAGGCCGCAGCGTTTTAATTTTCATTGTTATTAGATAATTAATCTTTAAGCTATCGTCAACCAAGTAACATAATCGGCAGGGAAAAGTTAAATATGGCAGTACTTTCAAAATCATAATCGCATAATTAATGCGATGTCATTGGCTAACAGCGACTCCTGTTGGAGAAATCATGACGTGCAAATGGCACAAGTTATTTAAACAAGGAAAGGAACCTTTTGAAGATTATCTGAGGTCGGCCAGGAGCATCGAGGTGAACACGCCAAAACTTATTCAGATAGTCGATAAAAATTGTCATCGACGATGCACGCACATCTTGGCATGACTAGGGCTAGCGAAAGTTGGGAGCCAAGCTAGATTTTGAATCAATCATCTTACAGCCCAGACGTGGTCCTGTGTGCTTATTGCCTGTTTTGAAAAATGAAAAAATATGTGACGATTGTAGGATGATACCTGTCATTAGACCGACCTGCCGCCCTTTCATTAACTCCTCTTCCAATTTTTGATTTTGGTTTTTCCAACAAACGCAGGAACCTACAGTTTATTCTTATTCGCATCCAAACGATCGATGGAATTTTATGAGAAACAAGAGCAAAAGCTGACTGTTTCTTCCTTTGCTGCCTTTATACATGATGTTGGTGGTTTCGAAGGCCGTTTTAGTCATTCCATCTCAATGCAAATTAGTTTTATTATTATATAAAGTTGAACATTGCTTATTTATTAAATTAAATTAAAAGATATTACTTCTTAAGCGTTAAACATTCGCGTCCGTCGCAACTAACTTTTCAACTAAAACTGTCCGTTGTATATTATTTTAACGTAAGCTTCGATAGGTCAGGGTTTTATCTGTTTTCTAACTTCAGTGATGTATTTTGTCGTATGGTAACGTAGTAGTGGGTTGACCTCAATCCCACATATATGTCTTTTTTGGATTCTGATTGTACTTGACTTAAATTCCAGCACCAGATAAACAGAAATCATTATTTTTGGCGCCATAAAGTTTAAATCTTTAATTTGCAAACATTTTTCACTAAACACCAACTCTAACCTTCTAAACTTCTGCACTTATGCACAAAACATACATTCATACAAATCCCTCTCTTTTCAGCCTTCTGCTAACATGATGCCATGGCAACCACAACAGTATGTTGTCAATAAAACTTCTCCGGTTGGCGGGTGACCTTTTAAAATCACATTCGTTTGATTTCAGTGGTGGCGGCTAATAGAAGGCTGCCATACATCAGGCTTTGTCGATACGTCCTATTCATTGCGTTGGATTTCAAGGTTGACATTATTATTAGTGTTAATGCTGGTCACTCGATAGATGAACTGGAAGTTATGATGTCAGAAGATATTACGGTTTGTCCTAGTTGAGAAAGCAAAATTAGTGGTGCGGTTGTTGAGAGTTATGATGTCAACGGAATGGCCGACGTATTGTATATTTCCGTAAAAGATTTTGCCTTGCCTTTCTGACAGTAGTCTTTCACACAATGCCTTTGATCCTATGTAAAGACTAATCTCACAGTAATTGACACAGGCAGTGGGATCCGTCTTCTTATGGATTTTGCATAGAATGCTTAGGTACCTATCGTGAATACTTTTGTTCAATAATATTCATAAAATAAAATGTAATATTATAAATTGATGCCTACATTACATACCAAATCACAGTTGAAATAAGAATATTTTATGAAAAATTCAATTCCCAGTGCAAAACTTTTTTGTACTGACCGAAAAGGAGATGAAAATAGTGAAAAGTAATTTAATTGCATAATTCTGAGAGTTAACCTTTTAGAAAGTCTCTATACGCAATGAACAAAAACCAAAACAAAGGAAAGTAAAAATAAGAACATAGGAAATAAAGTAAAAGCTACAACTAAAGGGCATATTTCACTTTTTAGATTTGGTTATTTTTCTTTGAAGACTTTAATTCCCATATGCTTTCTGACATTTCATCACGTATGCATCGTACATGTGTATATATCATCAACTGTATGTTTTCAATTGTTGCGCTGACCGTTCGTGTCCTTAGAGATTTTAAATTTACATATAGGAAGATAAGGAATTCATATGCATGATTGGTATCTTTATATGTATATAAAAAAACGAAATGTGCATATATAATTATATATTTATATACCGATATAGATATGAACTATTGTTATATTAAAAAATGACACCCAAAAATTTAAACGCAGTATTGCTGTCACGGTAGCAACGTCTGTATAATTTCACATTTAAATAACGTATACGCAGTCTTTGGAAAAGGTTTTATTTGGGGAAGCTAATATTGGAATGGATTTATTCACAACCAATGATCAAGTATGGGGATGTATATCAAGAGAAGAGATACATATTCCCATACCTGTTAAATCCGATGTAAGGGGGTTAGAGGCTGTAGTCGTCTTAACTGACCGTTTTCATTAAATTACAATATTATAGTGATACTTAAAATACCTGTGTACCAAATATTGTAGATATACAGTCATAGTTAACTTAATTTAGGCCGTCTCTTTCTTATTTTTTTCCTTTCTGTTTGTCACCTCGCGCTGCTTATGACTAGTCTGGCCAGATTTATTGTGAAGTAGCCGAGTGCGTACTGCGATTCGGAAGGCCCGGGTTCAAATCCTGGTGTCGTACTAACATCCAAAAAGTTAAAGAAAGTTTAATTCAACAAAAAATTAAGCTACATGTTCTAATTGCGTTCGTCAACCCTTTCAAGTGTATTTCTAACATGAAATAAAGCTCCTCTTTAAAAACTGCCAGCCGTTCGGAGGCGGCTGAGTATAAAATGTAAGTCCCTCTATTTATTGGAAAAACATCAAGATGCAAAATTGGAGAAAGAGCTAGGCCGAAAATCGCTTCAGCGGTTAAAAAGCGCCAATTATATATGGTATATACTACATAAATATATATACGAGTATATATGTATATCAAACTATTTTCGCAGGGTTATTTATTTATTTGTTTTTCGTTTTTCATTTTTCCATTCTCCATTCTTCTTTTTCTGCTTCACGTTTGCAACTTTTCAGGTGTCCGATGCTTACTTTGTATGTGTATAGCCAAATAAGTACAATATTATATGAAATGATGAAAAATAGCCTCGGCCACTTCAACAATACTCTGCGGTGATATGTATGAATTTTAATAAATGGATGGAATGTTATGACATTCGGTAAAATTGGCAAGCACAGGAATATCCAGCACTGGGACATTAAAAATAAAATAATACAAGAAAAAAATTAGAATGGAAATTCAATAATGTTTTCGTCACCAAGAAAAGCGTAGTTCTATATGTTTAAATGTTGCGAACAAGACGGCATGCAGAAGGGCTGCAAGAATGACAAGCGATTGCCGCGATCTAAGAAGAATTTCACTTCTGCATATTTTCTTTTTCAAATAGTCAGAAGCTAAACGACCTAATAAAATTCATTAAGAGTCCAAGTGGATGGAGTGGAAAAGAATTATCCTTCATTGCAAGCGTGTCCCTCATTTGATTTTTTGGTATTTTACCGTGTCCCGTGTGTGTGATAATTCATTCTTTTTTTATTAAATTAAAAGTTATTAAAATAGAAATCTAGTAACTAGCGTTCTTTTTAATGCTTTTTGGATGTTTTATTTGGAAAAAATTAAATTCAATCAGTTTTATTTCGTAACATATTTTTATTAGGATCTCAGTGTGTACAAAAAATTATTTTTATCGTTTCTTTGAAATATGTTATTTCGTATCCCTGAAGTGATGGTCTCCAAAAAAAGAAGTGGTTGGGCCAGATAATATGGCCGCTTGAGGACATCTGAAATAGATAAATTAAAACGATTATTTTTCTGTGCGCTTGTAATTTGGTTAGAACTAGTATTAAACAATTTCTGAAAATAGAAAAATAATTTGACTTCGAAAAAAATTTAATTTCTTAGGTAGAAATCGGGCTGTTAAATTGAAAGCTAACGACCGACCGTTAGAACGTTGTTTCGAGAAAAACGGGGTAAAAATTTCAACAACCTTGCGGCTGAGTACGCACTACTATATAAATATATATAAATATATGACATACATTTATTCGGATTTCCGCAAAAAGTAACTAAACGAAAAGAAAATATTTGCTATCTTACTTTTATCACAGATCTTGAGGCAAAATATTATCCATCGATCCCGTCCACTCTGTGATACTAAATTCTCTCTGCAAGAGAGATTCCGTGGTTCGAACTGCTCTCTCTCTCCCTCTGGCCAGTTCGTCGACTACGCAGTTCCCTGGGATGTCCCTGTGACCAAAGACACAAATCACGGACGTTTCACATACAGTCGAGAGTTTGTTTAAGATCTCTCCTCATTTCATTGCCACCTTTGAGGTGGTATGGTTACATTGGAGAGACTTAATGGCAGCCTGGCTGCCACAATATATTGTGATATGTAGGATTAACGAGCGACTGTGAAGTGGTTTCTGTTATAGCGGCTAGTTCTGCGTGGTATGCGCTGTAGTTGTCTGGAAGTCTCTTAAGGGGGTATTCTGGTCTAGAAATTTCAAAAAATCGAAACTTTTTTTTCATATTTTCAAAGTTTAACTATTTAAAAATATGTGTACAAGAGGATTTTTCAAAATTTAAATTATTTTCGGAGATGTAAGTATTTTTCTGACCTGGCATCCAAACTTGTTCGGTCGGAACTAATCGTGTGGCGTTTGAGCCACTTTACGCGAAACTTTAAACGCGTTTTTCTCAAAACTGTCTTTTTCGGAACGATGACCACGATTTTTCAGGTTCTACTGGACCGATTTACTTGAAACTTTTATAGATTCTTCTTTATTGGCTTGTCTATGCTTGGAACTAGCCCTATTTTTATTTTTTTTACTATTTTTAAAAAATTCGAAACCGTCAGAAAAAGTGGTCGAAAAAAATTTTTGTTTTTAAACAGTCGCCATTTTGTGAAAATTTTTTTTTCAAACTTTTCCCTACTTCCGACCATTGTGACATTATTCTTGATTAATAATCTTTTTTTTTTTGGTTTCAGATTACTAGGAGGGTTAAAATCATGGTCATAGTCACGTGGAAATTTTTAAAGAGCCCCAATCCGTCAGCTTATAATTTTAAAAATTTTGCACTTTTTTTAGTTTTTAATTTTTTTTTGTATTCTTCTAATGTTAACAAACAAGTAATTAAAAAATGTATAGTAAAAATATTAATTACCTTTTTTTTACGACATTTCAAAAATTACCTGAAATTCATGTTTCTAGACCAGAATACCCCCTTAAGGTGTAGGTCCCTCCATTGGTTGGAAAAACACAAGGCACCAAAAATTGGAGGAGGAGCTCGGCCGCAAATCGCTTCAGCAGTTACAAAGCGTCAATTATATATAAACATATACAGTGTGTATGAGAAGACACACAATTAATTCGACAGCCATATCATATTACAGCATAATGAATGATTAAATGTGTGAGTTTGAATCAATGCAAACAAACATAAGAGCAGGTTTATAGTAATTGATTTGGTTATTTGGGTTGTCATAGCTTTACTCAATGTAATTATACACATATGATATATAGGTATACATCATTTATCATAATGATATGTGTGACATTCGGTGTGCCAAATACATATGTACAAATTTCAACAATTTTAAACAACCCTAAACAAATGAGTTGAGCAGTAGAATGTATAGAATCCTCAAATACTCCTTCACCACCACAACTTTGATTTATGATCAATATATAATCAAAATAAGTATACCTAATATATTTTGAAATTTTTTAAATATTCAAAAATATTAGATTCTTGGCGTTTGAGCCAGTTTTCTGTTCATAAGTAAATATTTGTGGTTAAGTCATTCGCTAAATAAGCCTATATTGTCTTCTAATATCTTAAATGCAGAGAAATATTTATGTTTACTGAAAGTTCATCGCAATTTTTGTTTTGCACATTATCAATATATGACCTTGTATACGCGGTCTAAAGCACTTAATGAAATAGTTTTATGTTTTTTATTTTTCATTATAGTCTCCCTCAAGTGAGGCCTTTTACCACTCAAAGAATGTTCTTCTGATTTCTCTTTAAAATGGTTTTCTATATTTAAAGCATAATAAACTAGTATTATTTCTGTTGTTGTTGTAGCAGTTCCTTAACCCCGCTTAGGGGAGGCTTTGTCAATCTAAGTCGCCGAGGTCATCTAAAGGGAAGTCCAGAAAACTCGCTATTTCGACGGGATTAGACCAAAGGGAGAGGGGGGTTAGATGAGTCGGTTTAAGAGGGCATGTGAAGAGGTGGTTAGTGTCGTGCGGAGACACTCCACATACAGGGCATACGTTGGGTATGCTGGGGTCGAGTCTGGATACGTAGGAGTTTAATCTGCTACAATATCCAGATCTAAGTTGTGCAAGGGTCACGCGGGTATCTCGAGGCAGCTCGAGCTCGTTGTCTGCTATGGGTGGTGGTTTAACTTCGAGTACGCCATTCACGGGAAGGGAGTCTTTGAAGGTGTTGACAGACTCCTGGTGAATGTCGTTCAGTGCTTGCCGGTACGCTGTACTGTCTCGCGGTTATTGCACGTGTTGCTGGATGGTGTTTTTCAAGTCAAGTACTCCCTGCCTGATGTGCCTGGGTGGAGGCTTAGCCACAATGAGGTGCCTGCTGGGAGCATCCCAGTAGGAACTACTTGCACAGCAAAGCATTATGCTCCTTAACTCGTAGCATAGATGCTTCGCTGTGCAAGTGATGCTCCGGTGACATCAGGAGGTTTCCTGTCGCAGTCCTAAGGGCGGTGTTCTGGCAGGCCTGTAACTTCTTCATCTGCGTCTCGTTCGTCCCCGGCGCCCAGATCGGTGCAGCATAGTTTACGACCGGCCGACTAATTGCTTTGTAGGTTGCCAGCAAGGTTTCTTTATCTTTACCCCAGGGGCTGCTGGCTAGAGCTTTGAGTATTTTGTTGTGGCCCTGGAGTTTTGCGGCAATTGCGGTCGTATGCGGAGTGAAGGAGAGCAGGCTACCTGTGACACCTAATATCTTAGGGTTGTTTACAGTCGGAATTTTTTGGTCATCGACTTTCACACCAAGTTCAAGCCTTCGTACAGCTGTGGAAGAGGGTAGCCGTAGCTGTATACGTAAATGTTGCAGTGAAAAAGTGAGAAAGATCGGAGAGGTGGCAGTTCACTTTCGAACATAGGTCATCAATATCCTGACCAGACGCCAATATCGTGCAATCATCGGCATACGAGGTTAGTGAATCTACTTCCAGTGGAAGAGGGAGCTTCGATATATGAAAATTAAACAATTGCGGGGAGAGGACACCACACTGCGAAACCCTCTGTTTAATTTTCCTTAACTTCGATGTTTCACCTCGGAATATGACCGATGATTGTCGGCCACTCAGGTAGCCCATGACCCACCTCTGCAACCCCGGCGGTAATGAGGATTTCTCAATGTCCGTGAGTAGCACTGAATGATTGACAGTGTCAAAAGCTTTTGACAAATCCAGTGCTACCAGGACAGTTCTCGCGCAAGACCGGTTTTGGTTTAGGCCAATGACTATTTGAGTGTTTATGGCTTTAGAACTTTCCGGAAGCCTTGCTGATGTGCTCTTGGACGCAGATGATGAGTAAAAGTCGGGGGCAGCAAGGCCTCAAGTGTCTTCGCTACTGGGGAGAGGAGAGTTATCGGCCGATAAGACTCTCCTTTGTTGGCTGGTTTCCCCGGTTTAAGTAGCGGGACCACCCTACCAGTTTTCCACACGTCAGGTATCATTAGGGTGGTCAAAGACAAGTTGAGGACCTTGGTGAGGAAGTCAGCTCCCCTGGTCCAAGATGTTTTAGCATCAGCATGCTTAATCCGTCAGGGCCGATGTATTTGGGGGCTTTCGCCTTACCCCTGAACCTCCTCCCTGGAGAAATCAAGCGCCGCGCTTGTGTTGGGCAGTTTGCGCATCACTTCGGGTCCGACGAAGCGCGGTCACCGAATGAAATTTCCACTCGGTCATCGCGTCTCGTCGGGTTAGACAGCGACTTGACTGTAGCCCAGAGCTTGGTCGCCCCAGAGGAGAGGTTACAGGACCTTAAATGCTCCTCCCACTTTTTCAGCTTATGGTAGTTTACTACGGTCCGAATCTCCGCGTTTAAATCTCTGATTAGGGGATTCCCGGGTTCGGAGTTACGGAGGATGTCGCGCCTTGTTCCTAAAGCGGATGGCGGATTTCCGCAATTCGGCCTGCCGTGATGAAGCGGGCGGCAGCGCTCACTACAATCCTGCGGAAAGAACATTCACCAGAGGTGACGTTCTCGGTGAATTCCGTGAAACCGGTCCAGTTAGCTTTTTTAAAGTTAACGAATGTCCGGTGATCAGCGGAAACAAAGTCGGGAGGTCTGTCAATCGAGATGTGTATGGGAAAGTGGTCCGATGCTAGTGTCAGTATAGGTCGCCAGACTATACTTTTTATCAGACCAGAACTCTCAATTGTTATATCAGACGAGCTTTGGCAATTACCCACAACTCTGTTGATCTAAATGGAGTTAGATCGCCGAAAGGGTGACAACCCTGGGCCGGATAAAATCCGGGTCAATTCCGGTGCGTAGAAACGGCTGTCTAGAGAGTTGTAGTATTATTTCTACTTCTATATACATATATATAATTGGCGCTTTGTAACCGCTTAAGCGAATATCGGCCGAGCTCCTCCTCCAATTTGTGGTTTTGCGTCTGGATGTTTTTGCAACAAAAGGAGGGGACCTACAATTTATACTAAGCCGCTTCCGAACGGCTGAAGGTTTTTTACGAGGAGAAATACACTTGGAGGGGTTGAGATTCCCTGCCTAGGGACGACCGCAATTAGAAAATTTAACTTAATTTTTTATTTAAATTAATTTTCCGTAACATTTGGATGTTGGTGGCACCGGGATTTGAACCCGCGCCTTCCGAATGTCAGTACGCAATGCTAACCGCTCGGCTATCGCGGCCGCCTTCTGCGTTGTGGAAATAAACGCTATTAACCCTGGAAATCGTCATGATCATACTCTAACTTATCTGCTCCCCAGTGACCATCCAATAGAAAGAGCGGGATTCTTTCGCTGAACTAATAGGCTTTATTATTTCGGCTTAAATTCAAGGTAGCGTAGCGCAAATAATTTTTCTTAGAAGGATAATCACATAATGGGTTAAGTGCTCTTTACAACAATTTATAACAAATTTATTTAAAAAGCTTACCATAAACCTTTCTCAAGAACGACTCTGTATATTTACGAAAATCAAATGAAAATCTGTTTAGATATTTTTGAGTTTATGGCGAACGGACAGATCGACAAGCAGAAGGGAGGAATTTTTTTTATTTAATAATTTCACTAATATATGGATCGTGGAAGTATTATATTTTTCAAATATAGCAAATATATATTGTATAAATAAACGGAATGTAAGTCCCAAAGGTTATCGAAGCATTGCAAGATGTCAGAGGGAATTATTGTAGAGTCTGAGTACCAGCTATCTTGCAAATATCTACTAATTCTCACAATATTTGGATCGTTATTGAATCATCGAGTAAAGTTGAGATAGTAGTGAGGCTCTACTAAATCTCCATTATATGAACTAGCTTTCAGTTATTCTATTATGTGTTTAGTGAAATTATTTTTAAGAGTGATGTTGCCAATCATAGTGCGAAATTTCCCACCAGAAATGTATTAATTTGCAATTTCGTGGTAATTCTTCAGTCTGATTGCACAAAAAAAACACGAATTTTGTGTTTTTCTTGTTTTTACATCTTCAACGAAAAGATAAATCAAAGGCAATTTGCATGTAAACTAGATACTCAAATTTTAGATTGTTAAATGTAACGATAGAATATTTGTTTTCACTTAAAAGCAGCAAACTAAAATAGAAGAAGAATCAGTTAGAATCTATACAAGAGTCGATTGGAAATGGAAATTTGAAGACATCTGTGGATGCCTGTTAATTGAAAAGCCAAAGTTGTTCGGTCGATGGTATGAGGATGCCAGGATTATAAAAAGTAAACCAAGGCATACGTATACTAGTGTAAATTGTTAAACTATATATATAGGGTAAAGGTCAGTAAAACATATCAAGTGAGGTTAAGTCTTTCTCCACTTAATCTTTACAACTGAGTTAAGGTCTTTCTCTTCCTCTGTTTTCATCGTCAGATACTGCATATATCATATATCATATATCATATATATACTGTTGTACATAGCCGAGGTCTCTTACTTCAATTTTAATTTGAGGCTACCAGAACTTATTGCAACCACGGAAGCAGCAGTATGATTGCTGAGATCTCTGGAAACAAAACAATCAATCAGTATATACTTGGATAGTCAAGCTCCCTCAGATCTCTTCAATGTAATTACAAAGTGGTGTTAAAATGGAAAATCACTTTCAATACAGCCGTATTCAATTGTTTTGCGGGCCTGTCGCGCCTTACATCTTTCACTGTCCAGCTCCAAGCATCACGTAATATACCGAGGACTTCAATTCTTGAACTGCTTGGCTGACGTAGCAATTGCTGATATAGGCAGTATCGTATGGTTAAAAAGCACACGAAATGGTTCGTACATCTGAGAAGTTGAGAAGTACTCCACAGCGGTATCACAACCGACCTTCAGGCCTAAGTTCGCTGGTCACTTTGATCAACAACCGTGTCAACTCAAATAACTGAATTATATAGCTGAACATTACAATCATCTAACTAGTCTGGAATTGGTGAGTGACGATCTTTCCTCGTGAGGTTTTTTTCATGAATTAGCTCATTGTTATTTCATTATGTTAGATCGACCAGGTCATTAAAGTCCGATCAATTCATTAAATTAAGCCTCATCCGAACGTTGATAGTAAATTAGTTTTCTTTTACTTTTGGATGTTGGTCGCAACAGGATTTGAACCCTTCCGAATGGTAGTACGCAATGCTAACCACAGCCGCATACATATGGTAATGTATAGAATATTTAAAGTCTGTAAGTCTCTACGGTGGCATCCCAGCAGACAACATAATATTATGATCCTTAATTGGGAGCATGGATGTTTCACTTTGTAAGTGGTGCTTAGGTGACATCAGTAGATCTCACTTCAGCCCACAGGGCAGTTTCTGGGATAGCTTTTAACTTCTTCAACTGCGACTCACTAATGCTCGGCGTAAGTTGCGAGCAACACTTCTTTATCCAGGTGTTTCCGAAAAAAGATTTCGGGATTTTGTTTCAAGTCGGTACTTTTGTAGCAATTCAGTCCTATGCGAGTTCTACCCATCGAAGTTGTACTGAATTTTATCCAACTAAGGGCCCTTTCAGAGATCTAACCCAATTTAGGAACTCCAGCAGGAACAGTTTAACATTGTTATCTACCCCTATATAAATAACATTATATATTGTCCTATAGAAAAAATAACATTATATATTGTCCTATAGAAAAATTAAGATTGATTCATAGAAGCTCGTTATAGACAAAGGCAAAGCTGCGTTTTCACTTGATTATGCTTTGATTTGATGTAAAATAGTAATATACAAAAGTATACTACTGACATGAGCTTGTATGCGTTTAGCTTGAAATTTTTTAAAAAATCGCCAAATACTAGTATGGCTCGAATTGCCTAAGGTTCTAAAAGTTCTTTCATAAGCGAAAACTTTTACTATTTTTTCCTTCAAAGTATTTTGGAACTTACAAATATTTGTTGTAGACATGGCGGTGGCTTTATTTATGTACGCGAACTTTTAAAATAACCGCACATATGAACACATGGACCTTTAGCTATATTCGTGCATACAAATATGTACGTACACGTATGGTACATAAAGGGGCCCCTTATAAATTGTGGTTAAGTGATCACAAACCGTTTAAAGCTTTGCTATGCCAAGCAGACAGATTTTAAAGCAACAAATAAACAATGGCATTTGAGTGTGTATGGTATGTGTGTGGCAGACCGGTGTCATGCAATTAGTGTAGTAGTTGCGGCGGCAGCAGTTGCACTAAAGTGTACTACAATTAAACCAAGGATCGCGGCTTTTGTACGTTTGTTATGTACAATACTATACGTTTTTCTTTTGAATACAGTGATTGCAGGTTTTTTAGAAAAAGCTTTTTTTTAGGGAAATTTATTTATTTACCCTGGAAGTTTTGGCCTCAAATTTTGTGTATTTAGTACAACAATATTTTAAAGAAGATGTTATGTCAAGAATGATGAAAAATCCTAATAATGCTTCAACTAATGTGAAAACTTAAATTTCTTATTTCTTCTTTATCTACCTGCGTGTCTGTCGATATCATTTTTAGCGTGTGCATATTACAGAGCCGAGCGGTTAGCATAGTGTTAGTCCTGGTTCGACCAGCTTCAAATTTCGGAAGATTTACTTTTCTAATTGCGTTCGACCCTCGGAAGGGTCATTTGTTGGAAAAACATCAAGACACATCCCACTAATTGCTTCCGCTGTTACAAAGCGCAAATTATATATTATATACTCGCTTTACCATGAAACGCTTCGCTGTAGCACATAATCATTAAATGTATGAAAAATGAAACATGGGATATCTTTCCATTGTAATTTTATTTACTATATTTTAGGGAATACTACATTTTTGGTTTTACCATTGACACTGGTCTACTTCCTGCTCAACTGAGTAAATAGCCATAAATGCACCGAATTTCAAGTAATTCGAATGATAAATAACTACCTTTTCGAATATTTCGGTCAGTGGTCCACTTCCCGGAGTGGTGTAGTTTTCCTGCTCATGTAACCTAAAGCCACTATGTACCATAATGATGGAAACAATACGATGAAATTTCAAGTCAATCGGCCAAGCGGACATGATATTTTTATACGAGTATACTCTTATAGGATTAAATTATAAATTACAGAGTTATTTGTTACCTACCTATCGCTACCAAAGCCATGAAGATGTGAATATGAATATTTCGTAATAAGCCGAACATCATTAAATCAACTTTTGTCGATATCTCTATTTTTCAAGATACTATTTTTCAAACAAACCAGGTTCCTGGCTTATTTCCGGAAAAGAAGTGCATTCTATAAGTTTAGCTAGAAACAAACGTAACAATTTTTTTTCTTTAATGATCGGTACATAGTCAAACCCCTGGAATGAAAAAAATTTCACCAAAATTTTCCCATAACACGGCTTTTTCAAATAGATCGGTCTCTGATTTATTTTCCGGTAGAAAAATCAGTTTTCATGGTCATCTAAATAAAAAGCTCTCTTTGTACCAAATTTCAAGAAAAGTTTTTTAATTCGTTGTTCCTTCACCCTCATCCCAGATATTTAGACTATTCCCTGAACGTCCACAAATATTTCAAGATCAAAATTAGCCATTTTCGAATTTTCATGAGACAAAACAACAAGAATTAAGGCGAGCAAATGAGGATATAAGATAAAATTATATAACAACTGCATCGCAACAGTAAGTTTCAAAATGATTAACCTTTATCAAACTTAGTTCCGTCCATCGGATTTCATAGAAGGTGGTAATGATAGTATTAATTTAATTTCAACATAAATACTGAATATTGTCTTCATTTTAATAAATCTATTAAAAACAAACTCAGTAAAAGTCATCCTATATCAAAAATACTATAATAATTCTGCCTTGAAGTCATAAACTAACAGGCGGCAACGTACACAAATGAAAAGAGCACCTATTTTATGCCTACCTCTGGACTATTTTCATATTATTTGCTACGCAGCCCGACGTTTCTGTTCATTCGATTTTTTATTGTTATTTTCCATATGCTTTTAATTTATTTATTTTTCTCTCTTGTTGTCATTCTTCTATGTGCCTTGTGTGTTCCTTAGTATTTCCTTTTTCTACCTTTCCTTTCTAAGTTGTGCATTGTTTTGTTCACTTCTTTGTTCTTAGTAATATGTTTTTTATGTGGCCGAATGTCTTTGCAGCACGATGTAGCTAATTTGTTGTACGGTTGGTCTTTGATAACAATTTGATGTCTGCCGTATAGTTAGCCTTAGAGCATCAACAAGAGAGACTTAATTAATTGTGCAAAGATCCTAGCGTAAAAATAATAAATAAAAATGAAATAGAAATATAAAAAAAAGGAAGGAAGGAAGATGAGTCAATTGTTACTGAGTTCAAACCCAACCAAAGGAAATGAAAGTGAAGTGGAAACACTTTAAAAATCCTGGTGTTAATTTCAGAAAAGTGTTTATTTTTTTTATAAGTTTAGTGAGCAAAAGAATTATTTTTTTGTATGAATTGTATATTTTTGTACAATAAGGAAAAATGGTACAAGTGCCACATCTCCTCATCCGACTTCTTCTGGCAGGGATCGAACCAATGGATCCTGACTAAACAGACGAGCGCTCCACTACTGAAATAATTATGAAAAATTTTTACAGTTAAAAAAATCTATGTTTTCTGGTTCTTTATTTTCAGATAGTAGTTTAAATGTTTGGACAGGTCTACTGCATTATTTCGAATTTGTAAGAGAGATCTGCATGCTTAAAGTTTTGGTGGCTAAAACGAAGTGTCATTTCTTTCGGATTAAATTTTAAGTCAAAGTCAAGGAAAATTTTAATCTGGCAACTGACAAAACCCTGTAAATTTTGCTTAGTCGAGTTTTGTCGACAAAGGTTTTTGAACAACCTGAAAAAATCGAAACATTTTTACTGCGGAGTAAAGAATCACCAAAAACCATTAAGTACGTTTTTAGTTGAGTTGGAAATACTCTGAGATGACCAATTTTACATAGTACGTGTAGATTTATAATGAATTTATACAAAAAAAAGAAAAGTACACAGAATTTATAAAAACCTCAGGTAAGCCCATTCGGTAGTTTTGGAGTTTATCATAACAAACAGACAGATGGGGATCAGGTTTTTGCTTTAAATTATAATATCATATCAAGTTTGGTATTAACCTATACCAAACTTGCGTAAATTTTCCCAAAGTTCTAATTTAAAAATATTTTTTATTTAATATATAAAATTATTTCATGACAACTAATTTCACTGAAAGGTACACAATATTGAAGCAGACTGGCTTGGATAGAGTGAGTAGAGAAGTTTTCTCGCCAAACGCTTCGTTAGAACTCTCATTTAAGTTATCGGATTATACGAGGGCTGCTATATATATTTCTGGCCTAATAATGAAAATACGAATATTTATCAACGAAAATGTTTTTTTTTTTTTGGGATTTGGCTCGTCTTGGAAGAACCACACGGTCGATTGCTGTTTTGTTTCGGGCTCATACGCATAGGTCGATGATTCGTCACCTGTGACGATCTTATAAACGTCTTTTGTAGCACCGCGATCGTATTTTTTCAGCATTTCTTTACACCAATCCACACGAGCCTTTTTTTAGCGATTGTCAAATTGTGCGGGATCCAACGAGAACAAACCTTTTTTACGGCCAGGTGTTCATGCAATATCGAATGTAAGCTGGTGGGAGAAATGTATAGGCATGCCTCTATCTGAAGGTATGTTATATGACGGTCTTGCATTATCAGTTCACGTACGGCATCGATGTTTTCTGGCACAACGGCTGTTTTTGGACGACCTTCACGGAATTCGTCTTTGAGCGAGCGATTGAATTCGTTGTACCAGTTTTTCACAGTGCTATAGGATGGTTCTTCATAGCCATACAAAGATTTTAGTTCATCGATGCACTCTTGTCGTGATAATCAACGTCGAAAGTTGTGAAAAATGGTCGTACGCCGAGTTTGGCCGAGATGAATTTTTTAATTCCCTGTAAATAAAACAATTCACGATTAAATGACAAAACGTTCTGAGTGATCTTATGCTAAAAAATGTCAAACTTTCCAATGGAAATGTCAGATTGCACCTGGCAACACAGAAATATACACGTATATAGCAGCCTTCGTACTTTACTAGTATTATTTCGCGTCGTGTTCATCTGTGGCTATATTCATTTCAAAGGTACTGTCATTTCGCGTCGTGTTCAGTAGATGTCATTTGTTTTAGCGTGAACAACAATTTGTTTCATTCATTTGAAAATGTCGAAATTTGTACCAGATAAAGTATTTTTGCGGGGAGTTCTTCTTCATTACTTTAACAAGAAGAAAAGTGCTACCGAAAGCCATCGCATTTTACTGGACGTTTATGGACCATGCTTTAGCAAAACGAACGTGCCAAAAGTGGTTTGCACGGTTTAGAAGTGGCAATTTCGACTTAGACGACGGACAGCCAAAAAAATTTCAAGACAAAGAATTGGAGACATTGCTCGACGCAGATGCATGCCAGACGCAAGAAGAACTTGCAAATGTATTAGGAGTTGATCAAGACAATTTTTCACAATAAAGGCTTAATTTGCGAAAAAACTGCACGAATTAATGCATACACCCAATAATTGGGGCTTTGTAACCGCTGAAGCGATTTTAGGCCGAGCTCCTCCTCCAATTTGTGGTTTTGCGTCTTGATGTTTTTCCAACACATGGAGGACCTACAGTTTATACTAAGCCGCTTCCGAACGGCTGATGGTTTTTTTACGAGGAGCCTTTATTTAATGTCAGAAATACCCTCGGAGGGGTTGACATTCCCTGCTGAAGGGCGACCGCAATTAGAAAATTGAACTTAAGTTTTTCTTTAAATTAATATTCTATAACTTTTTGGTTGTTAGTCCGACACCAGGACTTAAACCCGAGCCTTCCGAATGGCAGTACGTAATGGTAACCACTAGGCTACTGCGGCCGACGGGTTACTGTAGTATATTCAGACCATAAAGCTGTAAAACATGTTGGAACTGAATACTTACTTGAAGAGACATCTTCATCTTTAGCGACACGCAGGCAGGCCTTGTTATGATTATTTCAAAAATAATACAGAACTATCATAGATCTCCTCAAGAGATGTTCGAACTCGCAAAATACTTGCTGGCACTCAATGCTATTAACAAGCGCAACGATTACTCTCTTCTTTTACAACCGACACTAGGGGCGCCAAGCGAAAGGGTCTGAGAGATCAAAGGTGCTGGAAAGTAAATCGTTTCATTCAATTTGTTTTACATGACTTCAATAGTAACGATGTAATGGTCCAAACTGTCTCAATGCAAGAACTAGAAGTTTACGACTGACAAGAACAATGGGCTGCAAATTGATCCAATAAGAAGTTTGCCTATTTAGCATCTAGCACGAGTAAGTAGAATTAGAATCTTTAAGCGGTTTGCATTTATAAGAAAGAATATTTAACCCAAAATCTCCTCGGAAATGCCTTAAGGCTAACAGGAAACATATATTAAACAGTCTCTAACTTAGCATAATAAACTTGACAATTGGCGTTCCATACAAATGAACCATTGTCACTAAATTGGTATGAATTATCTTAGTTACATAAGGGTCTTTGATTTTTTGGACCATATTTTGAAAAACTCAGAAGCATTTACAGGTTTTAAGACTGAGGTATTAATATGAGGATGGAAGTTAAGCTTTTGGTGCATTGTAATCCCCAAGCCAACAAAGATATACACTTGAGTCGAATCAATCTTAGCTGAAATAAGACTGAAAAACGATGTATCTCATTGCCATTAAAAAAGTGATAAACTGGACGCCTTCATGTATATTTTTTATATTAAACAGGTCAATTAAAAAGTTCCCGGCCTACCATAGATTTCGTCTTTATGGCCTCAGTTTCGGCGATGACAAAAGTCGATCGTCGGTTGGACGTTTACTGCGCTCATCGTCTTCGATGGTCATGTCACCACGTTTAAACTTAGCATACAACTTGGTGATTGATTTTCCGGAAGGTCGTCATCAAGCCAAGTATATATTTTATCAAATCGCAAAATTCCTCGTTATTCATTTTTTCACATTAACAAAAGTTGCTTCACTGAAAATGTTATAATTCACAAACCAATGACCCATAGTTGTCAAATTTATGCACGCCTCTTTTGAAGGCTAGGGCTAACTAAAAATCATATTGATTTGATTGAAAAAGTGTCATCTATGTGTCAAGCCAAAAAATTTCTTTTTCGACGACGAACCTACCATTTCCCAACCTCCGGTTGAAGGTCCGGTCCGGTCCGGAAGGACGCGGTTCCTTTTGTGACAACTGACTGACTTACAATTTATTCTAAGCCGCCTCCGAACTGCTGAGAACGGAGAAATACGCTCGGAGGGGTTGGCCTTCTCTGCCGAGAGCCGACCCGTATTTGAACCCCAGCGTTTCGAATGGCAGTGCGCACTGCTGACCACTCAGCTACCGCGTCCGATTTAATTAATATTTTTTTAGTATTTGCTTACAAAAGAGGTATGCAGAAATTTGTTTTTTTTTTCTACTCCCTTAAAAAAAAAAAGAAAAAAAGGCCACTATGTGACCCAAAAGTCGAGTAAGTGAGTGATGGCATTTTGGTAAATTGTGCCAATATATGTACAATTGTTTCCGGGAATAGTATCATGTGAGTTTTGCATATCATAAGAGCATAAAGTCAGTTAGTTTATCGCTTTGTGAAAAAATCATCGCCCAGCAGCAACACTAGCCTACATACTTTATTTAGCCATTTTGTTCAGCTTCAACGATATGGCTTCAAAAGTTACAACTGAAATGCTTTGGAAACTACAATAATTGATATTTTTCGCTCTTTTTGCATATCTTGTTGCGTATACTAGTAAGCCCAGTAGTAAATTTGGGTTTGTCAGTAATACCAAGTCCTAAATTTTAACTTTGTAAACTTTTTCCAAACTTGTCTATCCATCAAAAATATTTGGGTCTCATTTTTAATTGCTTTGTAGTCGTGTATTGCGTGAAAAACGGCCTGCAACGACCTAAAGCCACAACAAGGGGATTTTGCAACATGCTATCTCTCCACCTGCAAAATTCTCCAGAACTCGCTCCTTCCAACTACTGACCTTTCCGATGGATTAAAAATTATTTGGGGATCCACCGGCTCGGGTCTTTTGAAGAAATCGAACAATGACTCAACGATTAGATCTAGGACATAGAGAACTGATTTCTTAGAGATTGTATTTGAAAATTACTTGAGATGGGAAAAAGTAGTCGTTTCCGACGGACAATTCATGCAATTATTTTCCTCTTTTTCCAACAAAAAACACTTTTTGAACAAAAAAGCCAGACCGAATTAATTTGATTATTTAAGAATTTATCGCTCTTCCTCTGTGAACTGTGTCTTACATACATAAACTACATATGCAAATTTTGTGCACATGATTGTTGGGCATTCTTCACTTACATAGATATTCGCTTCAATTAATTCACAAAATTGCACTGTAAAAGAGAGGTGGGATAACTAGCTAATTGCTCAAAGTGTAGAGATCCGAAAAAATTCATCTCAAAATTGCGTGGCATTTTAGCATATGTATAAACATACACACATTTTTATAAATATATACGAGTATATAAACATTGCTTTGAAGCGATGAGTAAATGAAAGACCAAACAATTATTTATAAATATTGAATGTTGTACGAACTATCCATACTGAATACATATTTTTGATCCTTTTTCTTATTTAAAAAACAACAAAAACTAATTCTAGGCAAAAAGAAACTACTTGAATCGAATGACAAATGAGAGAACGTTATAGATGATCTTATACTTCGAGAAACCCATTAATTCCGCGACATAATAATGGGCCCATATGAGATCTTTTGAAGAATAGGATGTGTTCATATTTACCTCAGCTCTATAGGGCTGCAATTAGATGTTTCTTTCTCTTGTCAAAAAGTGAATAAAAAGTCTCTGATCACATCTGACGATTATTCTTTGGCCTGCTTTGTCTTGAAGGTCCCAGGGAATTAAGATTTTCTTCAGATGGAATGGGAGATTTAGTACGTATATCGCAATCAAATGAAATCTTATAAATTTTGGAAACCAGAATAATCACCGAAAATATATTTTCTTTCATGAAGGTCGAGTAATGTGTGGCTGTTAAAATTGTTGTTTTCACTGTGCAATGTACAGAGTGCATTGCAATCAGCCCTGTTAAACGAAGCTTAGTTGCAATGCGTTAAAGAGATGTTAACCTGCCACTCACATTATACTCTTGTGTTTCTTTTAAACTGTTATTTTTGCTTTTAGTATTATTTTAATTGTATCGTTCAACTTTTGAACAATTTAATATACTAGTACTACTCATAGTAAAGGGTGGTTAAATTGTAAGGGCCGATGTTGAATGTGAACCACACCTAAACGCCAAGTTTTTTTCCGAATTTAATTTGACATTTCTCTATTTCAGACTTACTCAATTTGAACCATGGAGAGATACACAATCCAACAACGTGTTAGAGTTATCCAGACTTATTATGAAAATTTTCGAAGAAAATCATCTTCAGTGATCCACCTCAGTGGATTCGTCAATAAACAGAATTGCCGCATTTGGGCGAATGAGAATCCAAGAGTGATTGTCGAAAAACCAATGCACCCACAAAGAGTGACTGTTTGGTGCGGTTTATGGGCTGGCGGCATCATCGGGCCGTATTTTTTCCAAAATGAGGCCGGTTAGGCAGTTACTGTGAATGGTGTTCGCTATCGTGAGATGATAACGAATTTTTTATCACCACAATTGGAAGATATGGATGTGGACGATATGTGGTTTCAGCAGGACGGTGCCACTTGCCACACAGCTAACGAAACAATGGCTCTTTTGCGCAACAAATTCAATGGCCGTGTTATCCCACGTAATGGCGATATCAATTGGCCCCCAAGATCATGTGATTTGACACCGTTGGACTTTTTTCTCTGGGGTTATTTGAAAGAAAAGGTGTACGTCGATAAGCCAGCAACAATTCAAGAGCTAAAGGATGAGATAATTCGGCACATTAACGGCATAGAAACTCCATTATGCCTCAGCGTCATCGAAAATTTGGACCATCGTATGGAGGTGTGCCGCCGAGGTCGCGGCGCTCATTTGGCCGATATTTTGTTACATACATAATTGAGTAATACCAATATATCATAATAAAATAAAATTTCAATAATTTCCTAAATAATTTGTGTTTTATTCAAAATCAACATCGGCCCTTGAAAATTTAACCAACCTTTATATGTATATTCGATTGATTTTTTGTTTGCACCATTTAATATACAATATTTAGCATAGATATTAGTTTATTTTATTTTATTTTAATTTATATTAAATGTTTATGTTTATTATTTAAATTTTTTTTTTAATTTTATTTATAACTTTAAACTTTAATTTATTCTAGTTTTTAATAAATTGTTTTATTATTTTATTTTTATGTTATTTAATTTTATTTTATTCATTTAAATTATGATAATTAATATTACTTTCATTTGCTTTTTTTAATTTAGTTTTATTTTATTGTGATTTATTCTTTTTTACTTAATTCGACTTCCTTTTATTTAATTTAATTTTGTTTTTAATTTATATTATTATCATTTTAATCAATTTAATTTTTTTATTTAATTTCATATTAATTTAAAAGATATTATTTTGATCACTTTTTTCTCTTATATTATTTTTTGTGTTTTTTTCTTTTTATTTTACTATGTTTAATTTCATTATACTTCTTTTTAATTGTATTTCATTTTATTTAGTTTTATTTGATTTTATTTTTAACTTTTCTTATTGTGCCTAATTATTATATTCTATTTTACATGATTTCTTTTGAATTAATTTTATTCTGTTTTAAATAATTTTACTTTACACCACTGCATCCGACTCCGATTCTTCTATTTGACTCATTCGGTATTCACTGTCTCTATTGCACTCTTTTTTTTCATAAAATTTGAATTTCTTAACGATAAATAATCATTGAAATTATCGAGTAGTTTCTTTTGATCTATTTACAATAGATAATGAGAAAAGTCATCAGAAAAAAGAGAAATTAATATAATACGAAGTCTGATCAGTAGGTGGGTGGATAAAAAGGTAATTAGCAGCCGGTTTACCCGCAGGTAGAGTTTTGATGATTTGGTTTCCATAGTCCAAAGTCTCGACAGTTTTGTCAAAGGAAAAAAACAAACAAAAAATTAGCAAAATGCATAAGATAAAAAAGAAGAAAAGCAAATTGCTTGCTCATTTCTCTAAATGGATTATCAAGAGTTGTTTATTTTTTATTAAGAAAGATTATAAAAAAAAAAACACAAGATGCAATAATTTGAAAGATTGTTTAAAATTTCTATTTCTATAACTGTTATGTCCAAAACCTTACGCACAACCACAGACGGCTCTTCACTTCTTCCTCACTTTATTTTAACCCAGATGTTTAGTGGCTACTTCGTCTAATTCTGCAAGTTGATAACTACTTTAGCAACGTATAAAAATAATCGAGGTCACACATTTTTTTTCGCTTGCATGAATTTTTACACATGGGCTCATCTTCAGGCTATAATAAGATGCTGCAAATTTCATCCGTGCATGTTAGTAAACCGGAAGTTATAATTCACTTTAACTAAAATTTTATGTAAAATTCGTTTCTAACGTTGCCACAACAGCCGATCTGATGTCTCGAATGCAACATATTTTCCTGTGATCTATCCGCCGTTGGTAGTCTTTTAGACTAATGAGCTTTGAAATCAGCGCAGTGAGCTATGTGAATCAAGCGCAGATAGCCATGATCCCTGCAACCAAATGTTTCTCTAATTCCTGCTGGCAAACATTTATATAACATACTTGCAGATGCTGTTAAGTTGTGTAATAAGTTAAGTGATTCTTTGCTTTCACTTTCGGATTCAGTATCGAAAATCTACTTACAAAGTTGGAATGTTTACGTTCACATGTACGACATGTCTGACCAGTATAGTCACTATCTTTTAATTCGGTAAATTAAATTAAATAGCTATATACCTTATAGTCAAACAGCCAGCCACATATGTATAACCTATACCACTGACTGACACTTGCGGCCGCGGTAGCCGAGTGGTTAGCATTCGGAGTGCCACCAACATTAATTTAAATAAAAAGTTAAGTTAAATTTTCTAATTGCGGCCGCCCCTCTGCAGGGAATGTCAACCCCTTCGAGTGTATTTCGGACATGAAATAAAGCTCCTCATAGAAAACCATCATTCGTTCGGAGGCGGCTTAGTATTTATATACTGTAGGTCCATCCATTTGTTATAAAAATATCAAAGCGCCATATATATATATATCTATATATATATATGTACCATTGACTATTATATCGGACTCGCTGTCTTCCTTTCTTTATGCTATATATCGGTTTTCAAATCTTATATATGTTGACGAATCTTATCATTTCTCTTATTCATAAGTCTCTCAAACCCTATTCGTTATCATTTCTCTCGTTCGTTAGTCTCTCAAACGCTATTCGTTTAGTTTTATGTTTTTTTCATTTGTCAATATAGTTTCCTTACAGCGTTTCCCCGCAACTTCTTTCTTGAATTTGAAAAAAGGAAAAAGTAACTGGGAGCCAGGTCCACACTGTAGGGAGAAGGGTCTATTTCTGTAAATCTAGTAGCTTTTAAGGAATCCTTCACAGCCCGAGCGGTCTGAATGGATGCGTTGTTTTCAAGAAAAAGCACTCTGCGTGCGTAGTAGAATCCTAAAGAACTATTGACAGCTCTTTAAAAATTTATTTCGGCGTACTTCCTTTTTGACAAAGAATTTAATCACAGCGAGGTGCTCCAAATTCTGTAGACATAGTGTTGTTGCTTGTGCGAGGAACGAAATGTTAATGAACCTAAAAAAAAATTATGAGTCCCGCCATTAGTGTTATCAGTAACGAGATGATGTGTCATATCTGACTAGGTCGCGAAAAAGTCAGCCGCCCCTCGTACTTGGCAACAACCCACGCGGTACCAGCCCTTTCTTTACTATATCGAAAACCACAGTTTTTTTGGTCGCTGAACGTGAAATACTGTCACACAGTTCTCTTATGATGAGTTGTTGATGAGTGATCTCAGATGGATAGAGTGCATATCGAGTAGATAACTTTTGAATGTCTGGCTTTATTGTAAGTCTTCGACTATAAATTTAAAAAGTCAGGCTTTGATCCGACCTGTTGCGACGGAGTCTCTACGCCATCTGAAATCCAAAACCTTTATAAGACCAAAAGCCACAATTACTTATCTTCTTCCATCCTTATCCCATATTTCGTGGATGGTGATGATGCCCGCCTTAGTTTTTGTTAAGATCAACCAGTTGGGCAATTGCACAATACTTTCCTAAACTCTTAAAACACATACCATATATCAAAGTGACTCCACTCAGGCTGACTTTTAGCCGTGACTTAAGGTTCCACATGGGTAGATTATCGTATCCAGCATATGGGTTGTCCAAAGGGGCAAAGAAGCTGGAATTGAATTCAGTCTTGTAGTTGTTACTTAAAGCTTAATAATTGATTTAGACGATAATATTAAAAATACATTCATTAGTGTAATTAAAGAAAAAGATTAAAATACTACCCAATTTAAGTTCAATGGCAAGCAGGAAGTGGAGGTACAAATTAAGCAAAAATGACAAAAATGCCATAATATGCCAAGAATGATACAGACAGGTCATAAATTAAGTGTGAATGTGTCAGAATGTTTATAAGAATTTTCATTGCACATATTTGTTTTTACGACAGCCCTTAAGCAAGTTTTCATGCTTAGCTTTTTTTATGGGAATAATTGTAGCTGTTGTTATTTCTTCATTGTTGTTCGTTTGTTGCCACTCTTAAGGACATTCAGTGAATATTCTCATTCCGTTATAATATACACAGACACTTACAATTTACTTAAGTATATAAGTATATACTCACAAAACATTGGCAAGGAAAGGCGAAAAATGTTGGAGGTAAACCGTTAAGTTTGGCTAACAAAAAAAAAGAGGAAATTTCCCCAGACATGAAATAATGTTCTGCTGTTATTGTTGTTGTGACCTCAAAGTTTTCATATGTCGCAGAGATAAAGCGGGCGATTCAGTATATTTTAAGTACGGGCAAATTTGCTTATTAACTCAAGTAATGCGTCCGGTAGGGATCATGAGTATGATCTCAGAGGGACACTCCCAACGTCTTGAAATATGCTTTTAAAATACATATACTTGGTGCTTGCATGATTGTTAGTGCTACATACGTAGCTTTGAAATTGTTAAAATATAATTGTAACAAAAGTCCTGCTGCTGGCAAATTGTTGCAATAGCAATAACTGCCTTCAAATTTCAAGCAATGGAAATTTCAAGAATAATATAATTAATATAAAATTAATATTTTAATAAAATAATGTTCCAAATGCAGCAGGGAATATCTCATTCTACTTTTTATAAGAAGATAAAGGGTTCTCTGGAATTTATGGAAACTGTGGCACTTTCCAAACTGAAGATACTTTGCGTAGTCTCGAGACACTGACGGACTTCACTCTATAATTTGTTATGCAGTCTAAAAGTTTTTATGGTTAGAGACTGGACTGCGTAGTCGCTAGTGAAACCGACTCACCACTGATCAGTACTTGTCTCAATTACTTTTACCATAAATTTACGGAAGAGTCGGTAGAACTTAGCAAAGCTTTCTTATCACTTCAATATTGTATTATTTATTCTCTCACCACATGTGGTTATCGTTACATGGAGCACCACTATTACAACCAGTGTTGCCAGGATTTTTTCAGCGATCCTTTGGACCAAAGCTAATATTCAATTTCATGAGCATGAAGAGTATAAAAAACATTGGAGCCTCAATCGATGGCCAATATATAGACATTTCATTACAAGTATATGGCAAGGTTCGAATAGCGATCGCCCTCATTCTTAATATCGGAATAATTGTCAAAAACCCATCGTGAAGGGACTATTTTGATCTTATCAGTGTGGCTTCAGACCTAGTAAATGAATAATTGAGCAGATATTCACAGTGCACCAAATGTTTGAAGAGACTTTTAAGAAAAGTATCAGCATATACCATCTCTTAAAAGATTTTAAAGCCGCTGTGTCCAAACTTCGTATCCCCGAAAAACGTTTACGACTGTGTGAACTGTAGTCTCAGTTCAGTTACAGTTTAATTTCTTCGGACAAGGTGACTCTTTATCGTGTGACTTCTTCAGTCTAATGCTCGAGTTTTATTTTATTTTAAGAGTTGCATAACTAAATATAGGTTTAACCTTCTACTGCTAGGATATGCCGATGGTTTTGACATCATAGTCTTCAACACTTAGTTGTGGTTTCTCTTAACTGGATAAGGAAGCAAGGCAATTGGGTTTTGTCGTAAACGAGAACAAAATGAAATATCTTCAGCCAGCTAGCTCATTATTCTCTACTTCCATAACACTTTTGGTAGTCATAACTTTGAAGTTTTAGACAATTTGACCTAAATCGAACCCAGCATAAACCTGTTAATCCAGCGCAGAATTACTCTTGCCAACAGTTGTTACTTTAGAATGAGTAAGCAATTGAAAAGTAATGTTCTTTTTTGGCGAATAAAAACCAAATTCTACAATTGACTCATCATTACTATTCTGCTATTTATAAGGTGCGTTATATTGACGATGATACCATTTCAAAATAGCAGTTCAAGTGTCAAGCAGCTACGTTGGTCGAGTCATTCCACCCAGCGGATGAGATTATTGAAAGTATTCGGTGCAGTAGCCGCTGGTGTAAGCGGAGGAAGCGGTAGATAATCATTCTGTTGAAAACTTCAAGTGAAGAAGGTCCTAGGTTCCTTTGGTATCTCCAACTGGCGGCGATCGCACAGAAGAAACAACTGGAGTGCTATTGTGAAAGAAAAACATTCATTGGAGTTGAAAAGAGAAACTGAAATGAAAAACAAAAGTTGAGTAACTGCCCCATCACAGTTATTATCAGCGAAAAATTACTTATTGTATTCAATATATCTTATCTAATTTTTGCGTTGACTTCCCAAATCTTAGAATAACAAAAAAAATAAGGCGGTAAGGTCGTAATCTGATATAAATCGTTCTTTTCAACGTAAGAGTTATGAGAAAATGCTAATATCCTTCATGAATCTTTCAACATGAGGACTACCATTTGGATGTTGTTGACAACACACTTTTTAAAATATTGCAGATATTATGCAAATTTGTGAATATTTTACTAGAGAGCTTTCTCTTTTATGAGCAATTTGACGATGTGTGTTCCAGTTGCTTGCGCGCACATAAAATAAATATTATTTTACGCAGAAAAACAAACCTGGAAAACAAGCATAACATTCCCTTTGTCTGTGAGTGAAATGCATAATATACGTGGCTCACAGTGAAAATGGTCCACCTGTAACAAATCGCTTTTAACTGCAAAAAAGTCGCGAAAATCAAAACATTTAAATAAAATTTTGGTGATTTTCATAAGTTCACTTTATTAAAGTTATAAAGCATGAAAATGGTCCATTACAGGAACTCTTAAAAAAATTACTATACAACTTATTGTTAATATTTTGTTGGATACCTTTTTTGTCGAATAACGGACCTAAAACTATTTGGGAAAGATTCCACTAGCTTTTTCGTATATTCCGGACTTATTTTACCCCATTCTTCCAAAAGGACTTTTTTAAAGTCATCTTTGTTCGATATATTGTGTTTTCTTTTTTCAATTTCCAATTTATGCCATAAATTTTCGATTATGTTTATATCTGGTGATTGCAGCAGCCATTCTTTTACGCCAGCCATTCCTGGCGTGTGTTTGGGATCGTTGTCTTGGTAAAAATGATATGTGTCTTTTATACCAAGTTTTTTTGCACTTTCTACAAGGTTAATTTTCAAAAATTTTAATTTTGATATTTGTCCATAATCCCTTCGACAAAGTGCAATTTACCAACACCAGCAGCCGAACAAGCACCCCAGACCATCACGTGGCCACCACCATGTTTAACTGTTGGACACAGGTATCTAGAATCCATCTCCTGGTTGGGTTTTCTCGAAACGTTTATTCTGCCACCCGACCCAAAAATATTATACTTGCTTTCATCTGTGAATATCTCGTTTTTCAAGAAAGAATATTCTTTCCCAATGTAGTTATGGGCAAACTGCAATCGCAGGTTTTTATACTTCTTACTAACAAAGGGTTTCTTTCGAGCAATCCTGCCATTTAGTCCATCCTTTCGAAGTACTCTTCGAATGGTCTTGGCATTACCCATTCTACCATGTCACGTAGTTTTGGTGAACTCAGCCGGTGATTAATCTTTCTTTGTTTGACAACCAACCTCTCTTGACGTTCTCTGAACAACTTTTTAGGTTAATTTTCGGATTATTTATTAATCGATTTTCATTTTTAAATTGGTGAATGATATTTTCAACTGTTGTTCGAGATTTTTTAACGATCTTTGCGATTTCTCTCTGAAATTTTCCATTTTTATAATGTTCAATAAATTTCGCAACTCAATCGTAGTATGGCGGCCCATCTTGAAGTTAAGAATGGAATAGTGCAAGAATGTTAACTGAAGTAAACGCAACAAAATAACTGAATATTCTGAAAAAGTTTCGTTATATATCGCAGCTTAGCTAGGGTGGACCATTTTCACTGTGACATGAAATTTCCTCCTTTTTTGTTAAATGCTTATTTCAAAAAAAAAAAAAATGTAAATGAATAAAAAAATGTTTTCTTGTATTTATAACTTAAATAAAGTGAACTTATGAAATTCACTCATATTTTTTTCTGTTTTACATTTCCCAGACAGTTAAAAGCGATTGGTTACAGTTGGACCAATTTCACTGTGAGCCACTGTAAATACGAACATGCGTTTGCTGAATTAAAGGAAGGTTTGCACAATACATACACGTATTGTACGTAGATTTACAAATAAAATTACATATGCAGTCGCATAAAGTGTATTTGGGTATGCACTCATATGAACGTTTGCAGTTATGGAGTGGTTCCGGAAGGTTAGGGTAGATAGGTAAGATCAACATCTAAAATTATAGAAAAAAATAATATTTATAATTGCGGTTGACCCTCGGCAAGGAATGTCAAGCTCTTCTGACATGAAAAAAATCTCATAAAAATCCATCGGCCGTTCGGATGCGGCTTAGAACGAACGGTAGGTTTCTTCATTTGTTGAAATCAGCTGCACATCATAAAATGGGGTGGGAACTCGACCAAACATCGCTACAGTGGTTACAAAATGCCAGTTATAAACATATACATATATACCTATATACATATATATAGGTATATACTCAACTGAATTTATATGATTGTGTAAAATGTTTTTGTACGCCTTCAGTTGTGCTAAGGACTCACATAGTTCTTTACCAACAAAATAGTGCTCAAAAAAATTAAAAAGTGTGCTCAGCAATACTGTGCGCAAATTGTGGAATACAATTATTTCATTAGCCTTCCATTTTGAGATTCTCATAGATTTTTTTGAGATATTTATGCTTGCTGGATAATAAAAAGTTTGAAGATATCGGATCCTGGCTCTGGCCATGACAGAGAAGTTTCATAAAAGAATAGTGATTTTTTTTTCCTCTTAATCTTTCTTATAGTTTTTTAAATAGCTTTTTAGAGGACTTCCAATTTGTAAGGATTCCTATTCACTTTTCCACTTTCCATGAAGATCTCCTTCCTGCCCTAACGAAATGCCTAGGACTGGTAATAAATTCGGCCGCGACAATAACATAAGTTTAGTATGGTTTCCTCATCACATGCTTCACGAGCAATTCATCCAAATTTAACAATTTTTTCTAATACCGAGCACAAAATTGGTAAAAATGGCAGCTAATGTTGTATTACGCCAAAATTCACGGTTCGATCTCTGTCTCAATAAGTCTTAAGAAAAGTTGTGGAAACCATAGTTTTTTCTGTTAGATAAATTCAATTTTCATATTCCTTAAAGCATTATAACCGACCCCAAGGCGGACCTTGGCTCACTACTGACATCATATTGGTCATAACCTGCCATAAAATGGACATATTCGTTTCATGCCATATGATAGAAGCAGTTGAGGCTGTCTGTCAGTCTATAACGTGGGTTTTTTTCTTAAAAACAATTTAGAAAAACCACTTGGGTGGCTAAATAAGTAAATACTACATTCATGAAGTAATTTTCAGAGCCGAGCGGTGCTTTTGAAGTAAAGATTTTGGAGAAAAAAAATGAAACTGTAGGAATTTCTTTTTAAGCACAGTATGTATTCTTATTGTAGTAGTAACAGGTTTTTTCTATTATCCGCTTTGCCTTTGTGCAGCAAAATTGGTTACAAAAACGAAGCTTTTATGATTTATTCAACATAATATTTTTTCAACATACAGCAAGCACGTATTTTCTTAACTTCACAGTCCCCAGCAGAAAAAAATTAATGGACAAAAATAATTGCTCTTGTTTTCTTGTAAGTTATTAAGGACTTAATTTAAAAATAGTAAGTATATTAAAAATGAGAGCATGAATATTGAATATATGTGGCACTTCTGGATGTTTTAAGCTAATTTAATGTAGACCCAGAGGTTTGTGCTAACGTATGCTAAATAAAAGATACTATCACAACAAATACTATTTACAAGTGCAAAATTCCATTTCGATGATTTCGGGGTAAATATTGAATTGTCCCAAACGAAATCGGCGATTTGTTAACAGAAAGTAAATACCTTGTTTTAAATTTTATAATGAACTTTAAGCAATTATGTGATTCCCATTTTGTTGTGCGAGTGACCAAAGATGTGTGTGGTCCATCATCGTCCTGATGGAATATGACACCTTTACGATTGACGATTGTTGATGAATGTATTCAATTTGTCCGGATGTCTACTATCCGAATTAATGGTTTGGATTCTTGGAAGCAGCTCAAAATATACCACACGTTTCCAATCCCACCAAACTGACAGCATAATCTTCTTTTGGTGAATATAAGTCTTTGAAGTGGCGCCACAAAGCTTTATCATGCTTGGAACATGATTATTTTCGATTGACGTTGTTGTAAACAATCATTTCTCATCTCCAGTTGTTACTTGCTTAAAAAACGGATCATATTCATTGCGTATAAGATGCATATCTCAAGCGTTGAAGCGGTACCAAATACCAAGTTTTTTTAAAAGTCCAAGACATCGTATATGATTATGAACAGTTGATTTTGGTATAATTAACTTCTCTGCAAACTCTCGCTGAGTTACATGACGATCCGATTCGATTAATGCCCTGATATCGTCATAATCAACTTCACTTGGTAGACCTCAATGTGGCTTATCTTTGAGTGAAAAAACTCCCGAACAGAATTTGAAAACAAACTTAAACACTGTATTCCTTTTAAGGACTTAATACCATATAAATTATGCATACTTTTTAGCAACTTCCGCTGCATTTTTTCCTTTAAAGAAATAATAAAGTGAAATATGGCGAATATTTTCTTTTTTGAGCTCCATATTAAAATTGATGCCAAACAAACAAATATAAAAAAAAATTACGAGTACTTTGTTTCTATATTAAGCTAAAAGTTACAGCTTATAACTGTCAAAAGAAAAAATACGATTCTTTTGTAATGAAAAATTTATTTGGATTACTTCTTTTTTGTATAAATATTAATATTTGACTTAGTTCTAAAAACACGTAAACATGTAGTCCGTGGCGTATACGTAACATTTTTATTGAGCTGAAATAAGGGAAGGGTGCAAACGTAAAAAATGTATGGAAAATAATTAGCGAAACTGAAAATTGAACCCACATATATATATAGCAAAAATAACATATTTATAGCATTAGCAAAGGCGAAACTTTACAAAAGCGGCGGAAAACACAACTACAATTTCTGTTGCTGGAAGCAAAAGTGGCAGAACTTAACACGGGGTCCGCACTGCGTACATATACGCACTCAAAAAGAGAATTTACAAACTATTTTATGTTACTCAGATGAACTCTGTAATTTGATTTTCTATAGTTAACAACTAGTATTTTAAAATTTTAAATAAGATGTCTTATCTAAAAAAATCCTACACAAATATGAAAAGGGTCTGCATTGTGTATGAGTTTTGTGAATGAAATTTTCTCCCTCTCTTTCTCAGCGTATATGAACTTTCGTACACTATCACATTTTTCTTAAGCCTCAAGTTCATGGCACATTAGGAAGCCAAAACAAAGAAAAATGTGATATTATTCATCTTTCTCATCTACAAAGTAACCATAAAGATCATACACTTATGCGCAATAGGTCCAGAGATATGGCTGAACTTTATTGCTTTCAAAACGCCAACGGCGTGACTATCACTGTCAATTCGAAGCGATATGGGCTTATCCGACTTTTTTTTGTGTGTGCTTGAAGAACCCAATTTGAACAATATGGGGTTTCAACAAGATGGTGCCACATGTCAAACAATACGAGCGAACATGACTTTACTGCGAGCGAAATTTTCCGGCCGCGTAATCTCTCGCCTTAGCGATGTCAATTGGTCACTGAAACCTTGCGATTTGACACCGTTAGACTTTCTTTGTTGGTCAACTCAAATGACCATGTTTATGCCAAATGTGCCAAAAAATGGACGATAATTACCGCAAAGGGATCGAAATTCGCAAAGGCTACGAGGCGGTTACTTGAACAAATGGTGTTTCACATACAATGTCAAAAATCAAAATTTATAATAAATTAGAAATTTCATGAAATAGTTCTTTTGAATACATTTTATTTATTTTTTTTTTCGAACCCGCAAATTGGATAACTTTGTATGTTATAGTCGTGAGATTCTGAGTTGTGGAGGAAATGAACAGATGCTGAGAAATCCCTCATCAACTTAACTCGTACTTCCATACTTCCTACTAAACTGAAAAATGCTCAAGCGATAAAAAAGTAGATTATTTCAATGTCTTTTTACGTTGGAATTTTTACAATCTTTGCTTTTAATACCTTAAATAGTATCAAATAAAAAATGTTACAGAAACAACTTCACTGAAGTTAATTTGATAGAAAATTTGCTATGGTATTTTTCGAAAGCGGAGGCATGGCTTTAAACCACTGTGTATATAAGTTTGTCTATGTTGGGTGTAAAAGCTGCCCTATGCTAAAAATTACACCGGAGGGATGTGTAGGCCAATTTAAATGTAAGCTTTAGCTTTCATACTTACTCATGAGAAAGATCTTTACAGCAATAGACATATCTTTCAGTATAGTATTAATAAATAAACTGAAAAATTTTTAGCTCATATAATGGCTGTCATTATTATAATAGTAATATTTTATAAAGCATTATATAATATATACAATTTCTTAGTGGGTAACTTAATTTGCACACAACATTTAATTTGCTCAAATACATTGAAGGCAAATATTACATAAGTATATACAAATATAAACACTTAGTTACCAAATTCTTGGCACACGCCGCCGAAATTTTATTTCCAGCTTCCCAATGAATTTCACAGCAAGTTTGTTGTCGCCCTCCGCTTAAGGACATCAATATGAATGGAGTGATGCTTTTCCGGCATTACATTCAATGAGCAAATATTTTAGATTGGGGATTTTGCTTGAGGAATTAACTCTATTTTTTCTAAGCATTTAAGTAGATGTTAAAATGATAATACAAAGGATAATTTGGTGTTAAGAGCTAAAAAAACTATGTAATATTTAATGAGTAATTGCCTAGAATTTTTGACTTTTTAAATTAAAAACGTATAACAATATATATAACAATATATTTTATTATTTAAAAGAAAAGTTTAATTGTATGCTATGAATAATAGTAATGTTTTCCTTCATAATGTCTATCTATCGAATACTGAGCGTACTAGGTTTTTGAATCACACCCTGAAATAGCAAAATAAATTAATAAATAAATAAGCAATGTGTATTAAAATGTTATAGTGAAACGTTGCGCTTAAAAGACTGGAAGGTCCCTTGCTATGAAAAATGAAACGCTCTCTAGGTATTCGGATGATATTTCATTTTCCGCAGGTATTTTTGTCAGGTATTTGCCACTACTGTGCTTACTCGTACCATTACTGTTTCAAAGTCTCTATATATTTATTTATATTCTTGTTGTGCACACTACGGCGCACTCGGAAAGTATCGCGGCATTTTTTTTACTGAAATCGCTGAATTTTCTGAATAGTAGTTACGCAATAGCCGAGCGGTTAGTAGTGTGTCCCTCAGCAGGGAGTTTTAATCCCTCCGAGTGTATTTCTGGCATGAAATAAAAGCTCGTCTTCCATCGACGGTTAAGAGGCGGCTTAAAAGAAATTGCCTCTCAATCAAAGCATCAACCTTTATATTTTTAACAATTTCCTAAAATTGGAATAACTTTCAAACTTAAAAGGGAATTTCAACGATATATGCTTGTGAACAGCCAACACGATATCGATAACAAGAGTGTAAAATAAAGTGTGAGTTTAAAGAGTGTAATAAAGAGTGTACATTTATAGATAATGAAATTTGTGAATATGAGAAGCACATCAATCCATTTTTGCATGGAAGTTTTGATTTTACATTGGGAATCGAAATTGAAATTGGGATTGTACATTTCAAAATACTTTCGATTTAAATTATCGGTATAGAACAACGTGCTTAACTATATTATCTGACATCGGTTATGCGTTTATAGCCAAGGTAGCAGGAGGACCATTTTTTATTCCAGTGTAGCAACTGTCTTTTGATTCGCTGAACTATATCAACGTCGCCGTATATCTCGTACAGCTCATCATTCAGTTGACTGTGGTATTCGTCGTTACCAACTGGTAGAGGACCATAAATTTTAGGCAAAACTTTTCTATTGAAAATTCTTGTTGTCATAGTCCATGCCTCCGCTTTCTACAGCAGGATGGGAATGATGAGCGACTTATAGAAAAGTCGAGAAAGAACTTTACTTTTCAATTATCTACTAGCACCTCTTAGCAAGAGTTATTCTAATGATCCCAAGAAGTTATCTACGACTTCAAAGTTACTACTGTCAACAGTGACGCCGGAGCAGGTTAACGAATGCGTTGACTGTTTGTTTCATGACCAAAACCTTATGCTGTTGGTCGCGGTTGTAAGGCGTAAGTCAACAGCTGTACGCTCTTAAAGAAGATTGTACCTTCTCTGTTCAACTCTGCAGCTTGTGTTATTTTCTCCATCAATAAATCAAAAAAGGCAGACGATAGGGAATCACTTTGTCTGAAACCCCATTTCAAAAGACTCGGAGAAGTACTTTCCGATGCTGATGAAGCTTATGATGATATTGGTTATTGTCAGGATGTGTGTATTGATTCTCTTTCATTTGTCTTCTCCAAGTTTAGCGTTTGGTGAATATCGGGTCAAAGGTTGACTTACCAGTTCTAAAGCCACACTGATAAGGTCCAATCAGTTTGTTGAGGGTGAGCTTTTGTCCTTTCACAATGTGCTCCGAAGGATCTTATATGGGATATTAAGGAGGCTTATTTCACAATAATTGGCGGAGACTGTGGGATTGGGGAGAGCATTCTTTTGTAAGTTGCAATCGTCGAACATGCATACTTTCATCCGATCATATTTTGTTAGGAAGCTGATGCATTCACCTTGCCAGGTCTTGAACGTCATGTGTAAATGGCCCAACCGGTAAGTCATCAGCTCCAATCGCTTTGTGGTTCCCCCAGCACGTATAATCTGGACATTAGTCACTTTGGTTCTTACATTTTTCACATTTTTGCTATTGTTGATAACCTAAGATACCGAGATGTATGTATGTGCGACATGTGCTCATACGGGTTCCAGTCCTGGTCAGACGAATATAAAAAGGTTTAAGAAAGTTAAATTAAGTAGAAAGTAAAGTTACTTTTTTCTAAATGAACCTCAATAGAATCTATCAGCCGTTCGAAAGTGGCTTACAATAATCTGTACATAACTCCACTTGTTTGAAAAAAAATCTGGAAGTACACCACTAATTTGAAGAGCCACTTACGTCCCATTGACTCTAGTATTTGAGAAGATTAGACTTTATTTCGATGTTTTTTAAGCTAATCAAGAATTCCTAAGCAATCGATATTGCCAAAAACAATTTATTGATTTAGGACTAGATGATTCACAATTAATTCGTTTCTCCATGGTTTCTTTAGAATATTTGCCGTATAAATTGAGTCGTTAATATAATATCATCAGTTTGAAAGCGGAGAATCTTGTAAGTTACGCTTACATACCTGTATCAAGATATTTATGTGTTTCAATTATGCGTATGATAAGTTTATGAGTGCAAATTTAAATGCAAACTCTAATGGATATGGAGCTCCTTTTATATCCTCTTAATGTCAGTATTTCGCATTTAATTACGAAAAAGATGCTAAGACTTTTGTTCGAGCGTGAATTTTAAACGGCTGACAAGTAAGAGACAAAATAAATTACTAGGAAGATATTATAGTCGCAAAAGTGTAATTGAAGGTCAAACATATAAAGTTATATGTTTTACATTTAGAAGAATTTAGGTATGTATACCATATATGTACGAGGGCTTCTATATATATTTCTGGCCTAATAATGAAAATACGAATATGGTTTTATTGTTTTTCAAAATATTCTCCATCAAGATTTATAGGTACACTTTTGCATGCGCTCAAACCAATTTTCGAAGCACTTTTTCCACTCCGATTGAGACACCTCCAAAACATGGTTTTTGAATGCTTCAACAGCATCTTCTGGCGACGAAAATCGTTGACCACGTATTATTTTCTTGATGTGTGGGAATAAAAAGAAGTCATTGGGTGTCAAGTCAGGGCTGTATGGCGGATGACCCATCAATTCGACGTTTTGGCCGGTCAAAAAGGCGCTGGTTTGAGCCGATGTGTGAGAGCTGGCATTGTCATGGTGCACAATGATTCGTCTTCTCTTGTTCGTTTTTCGAATTTCTCCGAAGACTTCAGGCAAACAAATGGTAATGTACCACTCAGAATTGACCGTCCTACGTTGCTCAATCAGAACAGTGGCCACATGACCAGTTTTGCCGAAGAAACAGGCGACCATTTGCTTCGAAGTGCTTCTTCCACGAACAACTTTCGTTGGATTTGGCTCGTCTTGGAAGACCCACACGGTCGATTGCTATTTTGTTTCGGGCTCATACGCATAGATCCATGATTCGTCCCCTGTGACGACCTTATAAACGTCTTTTGAAGCACCGCGATCGTAGTTTTTCAGCATTTCTTTACACCAATCCACACGAGCCTTTTTTTGAGCGATTGTCAAATTGTCCGGGATCCAACGAGAACAAACCTTTTTGTTTGCCAGGTGTTCATGCAATATCGAATGTACACATATGCTGGTGGGAGAAATGCATAGGCATGCCTCTTTCTGAAGGTATGTTACATGACGGTCTTGCATTATCAGTTCACGTACGGCACGACCTTCACGGAATTCGTCTTTGAGCGAGCGTCGGCCACGATTGAATTCGTTGTACCAGTTTTTCACAGTGCTATAGGATGGTGCTTCATAGCCATACAAAGATTTTAGTTCATCGATGTCCTCTTGTCGTGATAATCCACGTCGAAAGTTGTGAAAAATGATCGCACGAAAATGTTCACGAGTTAGTTCCATTTTTTGGCCGAGATGAATTTTTTAATTCCCTGTAAATAAAACAATTCACGATTAAATGACAAAACGTTCTGAGTGATGTTATGCTAAAAAATGTCAAACTTTCCACTGGAAATGTCAGATTGCACCTGGCAACACTTAGCGTTGCCTAGGCCAGAAATATATAGAGCAGCCTTCGTACACATACATAGGTAGGGTAGAACGTATTCACATAAAAATGTCGAACAACTAATCTGTCAGTGACATTTACTTGCTTTCCTCGAATATTTTATAGTGCCAGAAGAAAAAATTTAGAAAAATTTAATATATCAAAGATGCTATAGACAGCTCGTTAATTAAGTGCGAATTTGTCAGAAAGTGTAAAAGAAAAAAAGTTGCCAAAATTCGCATTTATTTTATAGACAGCCCTTAAGTGATGTTTCATGTTTGTCCATATTTCCAGAGTACTTGTAGCTGTTGCTGATGCTGTTATTGCTACCTGCATATAAACCATTTTAACGACGAAGAAATTTTGCTATTAACCACTTGTACACACACACTCAAGCATTTTTAATAATAAAAGGACATAGAAAGCGAAGACTAACGCACCTACAAAATAGAAACAGACAACGAAAAACAAATTTTAGAGGGAAGAAGACGCAGCTATTAAATAAAAGCTACAATTACTCTTGTTCTCATTGAGTTTCTAAACGTTACACTTGCCTGTTAGTTAGGCGTGAGATTGTTGTTATGCTTACTTAACAGCCCACAACCGAAGCACACAGAGGTCGCCATAAGAGCGAGCTTGCGGTGCTTAAACATTTACGATACATTTACAAGGGCAGTTTAATAAGTTTTTGACTATATGAATATGGCTGTCATATAATATTAATAAAGTGCTCTAAACTTTTGTGAGGGCTATAATCGGGTGCTTCTGGGCATTCAGATACAGTTAAAAGACTATACTCAATTCCTATTCTTGGGTCTTTGCCGCAAACTTCAGCCCTCTTGTGTGGGATGTGGTAACTAACATGGTTAAAAAAAAGCTTTACATGTCTCATTCAGTTGTGAAGTTGTGCGTTGATGTAAGATCGTGAACCTGGAATAACCGGTTCTTGTGTTGTTGTATTGCACGTAAAAATATTCCCCAAATTTACTTACCGCGGGTAAATCCTTGAAGCATTAGCCCGCTGAGTGGAGTGAATGTTAACATTGACACCACCACCACCCAAGAGACTTGATTGAAGTTCGTACATGAACTACGTCAACGATAAAAAGGGGTCATTTTGTTTCATAGTTCTATCCTTTACTCTGGTAGATGAACGTCTCGCCACAATCCACATAAAAGGGAAGTTCTGGAACATAACGACTAGACAAACGGCAAAACGGTGCAAGCAATGATGGCTACTGTGAGTGCCTGGCGATTTTATTGTCACTGTGGGCAAAGAAGATTTCTGAAACCTCCATAACGTAACATGCCCAAATGGGTTGAGACTAATCGAATACACTGGGGCCCCTTAGCCTATAGCACTAGATACCCAAAAAAAATATATATATAGGTATATATATATATCATTAAACTTTTTGGCTTTTTTTCCAGACTGAAAACCTCCATGATATTGTAATAGACATTCGTTGGATCTACTTGGACAACTGTATTCAGACAAGAAATGTTAAAATTATACTGAACACAATATATTTATTTTATTCAAATACCGCTGACTTATCAGAAATGTATTCTACTCCCGATTCACTCCTGTTATTAACTATGTAGGCGCCTCTGTAGAAGATAAAAGCTCCTTGCCAAAACATTTCCTATATTTTTATGTATGTATAATAGTAATATATAAATATAAATAAATTGCATAATGTTACCTGTACTCTAAGCTTTTATCAGCTGCTCCTGAAGGACATTGACAAACCATGTGGTGCTAAAACAACTTTCGCTGAAATGTCATGTGATCCTCCTGTTTAAATCCTATTTTTGATACCTTTTTGGCCTAATGTCGCAAGAGTTCCCCGGGCGAAACCAGCATCTACAGCAATATAACTTTGAAATTCAACGCAGAATTTACCCTGGCTGGGCTATGTCCCACCAAATTATCTGAACAGATGAAAACTGGAACATTTTTCATACTTTTCATACTTGCAAAAGCAAGAAAAAGACTTCCACTCCTTTGTGAATATGACATGGAGAATAAACTGCCTCCACTTGTTGTATCCAATTGGCACCAGAGAGTATAAAGAGGAAACGAAGAACATTTGTACTTCCATAGACCCATAGGTATATCTCTATATACATAGTTGTCCACAAAGCTATAGTTACATTTTACAAAACGAGTTTTTTTTTTTTTGCTTACTTTGAAGTACTGCTTTCTTATCACACGAGTGCTCTCTTCGGCTACTTTAATCAGTATTTTATAATATTGAGCATCAGCTCGTACTCATGCCATAGCTCACCAGGTCATACGCTGTATTAGTTACTTACCAGCTGCTCCGAAGCAGCCTCAAGCTATCCACGTTGGTGGAGCGTACAAGGGAAAAGTAAATAAAATAAAAGAAAGTCAGAAATAAAAACGCTGTTAAGTGGAATATGCTCATTTCAGTTTCTTAGCTTCCTTGATGTAAACGAACCAGAAAACTTATAATAGTTACAGTTTTGAGTTCTCTGTTCAAGCTCGAAGAAGAAATTCGAGTATTTTTGAGCATATTCAAGGCGAATTTATAAAAAGTAAAGTTGTCCCATCATATGTTTGCTTCAAGGCGAATCCATAAAGGTGAGCGTAGGAGAACAAAAACAACAATTACCGTGTATTTTGTTTTTGTTTTCAGTGTAACAGTTTTCAAAATCATGACAAGTTCATACAATTCGCTTTTGTCAAATGGAATTAATAATTGAAAATAAGTCAGAAAAGAAGAAAAAACAAAAATTAAAATTGATGACGTTAGCTGTATGACAGTAACAGTAAAGTAGTTTTATTTTATGGGTTGTTAGCGAATTTTTGAAGAACATGTATAATTATTTCGACCCTGATTCGGAAGGCCAATGGCTATAAGACTCAGACACAATACACGAAATATGCATAGGAGAAAGTTCTATAATTGCTGTGGTCATAAGAGATTACTAGAATTACAGCACTCCTTTAAGTTCTTGCAACGCTGTGCAGACAGTTGTACTTTATATAATTGATTATGATTAATATTTATTCCATGTTAAAATTGAAAGAATATATTATATTTAACCATAATACAAACGTAATTTTCTTTTAAAAAAATGGTATATGCACACTAAACCCATTTTTTAAATTCCTTTGGCAAGCACGAATCCAGAAAGATGTATATCCTTCATTTTGTGGAACTTGAAAAAATAATCGAACTCCCCTTTCTATGAACATACAAAAAACAACGGATTAATTCGATAAGAATCCCAAACAGGAATGAATTGGGAAAAGTAAACGCCAACAATCAAGAAGTCATTTCCATCTTTACAGACGGCTCACAGCTTGAAGAAAAAGCGAGCTCTCAATAATGAGATTAGCACTGTAGCGTCTTTCAAGCAAAACTCTTTGCAATCATATATAAATCTACGGTAGCAGGAACATCAGTTACGATAAATTCTAACAGTCAAGCAGCCATCAGATCTCTACAGTGTAACAGTACCACATCAAAAGTGGTACAAAAGTCGCGTCAATTCAACCCATATCAAAAACGGCCCACATTCTTTTATTTGAAAAAAGTCAGAAATCTAATTTGAAAATTTTCAGCTATACAATTCAAAATTCAAAATAAAAATAACAAAACATCAAAATATTAGGTCAAGTAAACTGTACGTTCGGTTTTTTATTGATTTTTCAAACTATGATAACTTTGTGTACATTTGTCCGATTTAAGTCAAATATGCGTTTTTTTTTTGTAAACTTGTTACCAACGAGATGCCAACTTCATTATACCCTGTTGATCAAAGATGGCCTCTTCTGGATGATGGTTTTCTGGCTTATCTTTAGTTCCTCAGCAATTAAATAAATGCTCATGTGACGGTCTGTTTCCACTATTTCCATGATTTTATCGCAATTTTCGACGATAGGCCTCCCGACGCGTGGTGCATCTTTGACATCGAAATTACCGTAACGGAACCTAGCAAACCATTTTTGTGCTTCGCGTTCGTTTACAGTATCAAGCCCATCAACTAAATTAATTTTTTCAGCCGCTTTGGCTGCTTTTTCGCCTTGATCGAAGAAAATTTTTTAAAATATAGTGAATTTTCTCTTTGCTGGAGTCCATATTTGACGAGCGCTCACAACGTACTGAGCCAATCAATCGAAAAACTGTCAAAGACAAACTTTTAGCACGAATAAACATGTTTTCAGCGCCGTATAGTATGACATGATGCGACACGTAACACTAGTACTATGGACAATAACGCCATCTCTTATATAAAAACCGAATGAGCTGTTTACTTGACCTAATATAACACAATATCAATGTAAAGTGTTATTTTGCCAACTACAGATCGACGAATAAATTGGTCCTGGTAGGATATATCGAGTGCAATTTGTATACACGCAGCACGGGCATAAATTCACTTATATACAATAGTAAAGGTTTTCCACGTTTTAACGTTACACAGTTGGTTCCGTGAAACCGATGTGTGTGAAGGTCTCCGGACTGTATCTGTTGACAGTATGAAACGCATGTCAGAGGTTTCCAGTGATGATAAAATCTGTTTTCGACGAAATGAAAGTCGTCGAAACATACGAATACGATGAGCAAGAAGACTATGTGCGCAAACCATCTAATTATGTGCAAGTTGTGGTTGACGTAGGTTACGGAAGTCAAGGTCCACTTTGAAACAAATACGGCAAAAACAATATTGTGTTCTATAATATATGCACCAAAAAACATTGGATTTCCTGTAGTAGCGACAGTATGTAATATGAGTCCACCCAATCGCAAAGATGGTCACAACTCGTGCTGTGATTAAACCAAACCATCTAGAGCTTTAATTTATACTAGTCTTTATTTATTACAAAAATATTAATAATTTTTACAAACTGACAAAAAAAAACACACTGTTACTAACTATAAAATTTAATAAATATGAATTCAATAAAACATACCTACTAACAAGCCCAAAACACAAATCTTTGTATTCAGTTTTACAAAAAATCCATTTTCTTAATCCCTTCTCAAGTATTTCAAGCGCTACATTATTTTTTCTCTCTTCCTTTCTTTCTTCAGCTTCATTCTGAGCAGAGAACTTAGAGTAACGAGAAGGTTCAATTGCGGACCAGCGTGGAAACTGTCAAGTGAGCCAGAACGCTATGAGCGTTTTTTCACCACTGTCACAGGATTTAACAGAGTTTCCTATTAACGTATAACATTGGTGAGCATAGTTGTAATAAATATGCTCTGAAATGTAATTCTCCGTCTCAAAATAACATTATTGCCTATTTCCATCAAGCACTTAACTGCATTTAAGGCCTCTGTTAAGTGAATGAAATGTCAAACGTTTCCACCGAAAGTGAGTTAACTCAAACAGCTGATTTTTGTTTACATTTGCAGTTTGCAAAATTTGTCACAAGTATTAAAATCATGAATTCAAGAAACCGCATTTATTTTATTTTGCTTTTCATACAATATTATGATTTGCAAGTGCAGATTATTGCTACACGGACAGACGCTGCTGAAAGGAAAATGCGTTTTTGCATGCTTACAACTTTTTTGGAGGTGGCACGCAATTTGCTTTTGGTTCTAAAATAATATACATAATTATTTGTTTTGCGCAATAAGCTGATAGTTGCCAGAGTCGCGTATATTTTTATGTTGAGGGGATCGTTTTCTGTTCCACAATTACTTTTTGCTTGTTTTTTATTTTTATTAACACACGTTTATAAAACAACAAACACAATGCGATGTTTAAATGCATTTAACGTCCGGTGGAAATAGGCTATTAGATACAAAGCTTTTTATAAGTTTGATATCAAAATATGCGAAAATATTATTTTCAATCTATGAATGCATTAATAAATTTTCAGAACAAGAATGAAAGAATCAAGTTTTATTAATATATTTCATCTGTTTCCTGTATCATCTTATAGAAAATAATATTAATAATTTAATTAACTTTTAAAGCAAAAGAAATAAAATTCGGAAAAAAATTTCTCTTTGATATGTAGAGATAAGCCTAGCCTAGCCTAGCCTAGCCTAATTTTGTCAAGATTTGTTTACATACCTACATATTTGTACATCAGTACATATATGCATATGTAAATAAATTCAAACTGATTATTTTTATGTAAAAATACTTCACCTACACTATCCCTCTAAACGCTTCTCACATTCAAAAGCTAGAAATTCTAATAAAATACAACAATAACATTTTCATTCATAAATTTATCGCACTGATGCCCCTGCATAACCATGCCTAGAAGCTCTTGGCATATTCAAAAAATCAAAAAAATCGCATGCCCTCTCCCTTCAACCCGTAAAATTCATACGTCATCTACAAATTATTCAAATTACAGTAAACTACAACAAAATCAAATTCATTCATAAATTTGTCACACACATGCCCTGCACAACCGTGCCTACAAGCTGTAGAAAAAATTCAAAAAATCAAAAAACAAAAATGGTCGTAATACACGAAGCAACAACAAAATACATTTGCCTGCCGCTTTCCCTTCAACCTGCAAAAATCACATGTCATCTACAAGCATTGATTCAAATTCTAACTGACGAAAATTCAAATATTCAAATTTTTCAACTAAAATGAAAAAATCAGCATTCTGTTACTAAATTTGCTGTTCGCATATTAGCTCATATTGGCCAGTAAGAATTTCCTTGCCTTCCCACAAGTGGCTTGTCCTCAAGCTGAGTTGTGGCGAGTTTGATGAAATTCTTAAATTCTAAAATTTTAGAATATTTTATATTTTGTTCGGAAAAGAAAATTGGCAAGCGAAGAATGGCAACATTGCCCTAGACAATTCCAGTTCAAGCCAGAAAAATTATTCTATTTCGTATTTTGGTGTAAGAATTCAGGTACAGTGAGTTCTGTGTACCACCAAAATACTTCTATCACAAACTAACTATCCCATAAACAATGAGTAAAAGTGAGTTTTATAAAGCTTATTCCAAAATAGCCGAGTGGTTGGCATTGCGAACTTCCAGGGTGCGAGTCCTGGTTCGACTAACACCCTAATAAAAATACATTGACCGACTTGGAATAAACTACAGGTACTTCCATTTGTTGGTAAATCAAGACGGATACCATAAATTGGAGATCAGTCGAAAATAGCTTCTGAGAAATCTTTAATTGTATTAAATTATTAGACATTTTGAAATTGTATTCTTATATTTTTCATAGTTAAAATACATATTAAATTTATATTCGTTTGGTAATTGTAAAGAAAGGGGTTCATTCTATCGATAGTTATTTGCTGTTGTCACAGAAGAATTCAGGTTCGGTGAACTCTGTATATCGCGAATATTCCTATAATATTTTAATTATACGTGTACAATGTACATCCAACTGCATTATTTTTCTCAACGATTTTAAGTTTCTATTAAATGTTAGGCTATATCGAAGTATTAAACATAAATTTCATTCAAAAAATTATTTTTAAAAATAGTAATATTTTGAAACGTAGTTCGACCAGGAAGAGGGATTGGGTATGATATATTAGAAACATACTTATTATAATATATTAATCACTTAAAATATAATATGCTAAATAACTACATACATACATATGTGGAGGAAAATGAAAAGAAGTGTGAAAGAATGCTGCGTTCCGTCCGGCAGGGATAGAGAGGTCTGAGAAAAGGCCGCGATGGGTTACATGAAGGAAGGGAGGGGGTCCAGTAGGACCTAATATATCACCACGCACATTATAGACAATCCTTTATTAAACATTCGTTTGATAATTTTATAGAACTCAGTTCGTATTATGGTGATTGCGTTTTACAATTGTCGATTGAAAATACAAATTTGTTCAATTTCAAATTTTTGTATTTTGGTTTGTAGAATAGGCGCGTGAGGGGAGATGTGCAATGTATGCAAATAAATACAAAGAATGTTTATCAATTATTATTGTTTTAAGTTCTCTGATAAATATTTAATAGAATTTAATCAAATATGCAGATATTATTTATTACTTTTAAATCATCATAATTATCACTAATCGTTGAAAAATATAAGTAAAATATAAAAAGGAGTACAAAAAATAATATATAAATTCTATATTCCGAAATTGTTTAATGAAATTATTAAAATTATTGCAGCCAATAACAAATATTTATAAGTTTAAATAAATTTTGAAACATTTAACTTGCATAGGTTTTATCATATTTTGCACCGATTTTCTCAGTTTTCAAACAATTTTACTCATTCTGCTTTTTTGAGAGCGATTTCTGCCTGCTCACTGTTAATTTGTGGTGAAATACGCTCATAGATTTCTGGGTGAAAAACACTCTAATTTGTTTCTGGTAGACGAAAAATTAGGAACGAATTGGCAATCGGCACGTGCTGGTCCTTCTCGTTGATAAACATTCTCTCTTCTGAGGTATGTCAGAGTGTTCTTTGGGCCAGAAACGCAAAATGCGCAAATGTTGTCTTTCTCGTAATTGCAAAATTCTTCCATCAATCTCAAAGCCAAATCAATTTTTGTATCGATAATTTTTTCGGCGAAATAATTATGTCGGTATGAAAATATCATATAGACAAGATTTTTGAAGTATCGTAACATTTTTAATTAACGAAGTTCCATGGCATGAATTTTTTTTCAATATGGACAATGATAGTTTACCACAAAATAGTTGTGGAAAAAAACAATTGATCAAAATAATACAGATGCGGATCAAAACTATTATGCTATTAAATTGACTTAGCCGCCAAAATATGTGAGCAATTACCTCTGTAAGGTAGCATAAACGAAGCATCAAAAATTGTTAGACTACTGCAACTGTTTTATAACTCAGTAGAAAAAATAGCTTGAAATATGTTTGATGAAATTATTTATTTTATGCTGCCAAGATTTTTAAGTTTTTAATTGTGGGAAATTTTTTCCTTAATAATTTCATGAACTCTTTGCTGAATGTTTTATTGACCTGTCTAAGAGCAATTCGTATCACTCATATTGAACAGTTATAAGTTTTAAATAAAAAATCAGATTGCAATTCTTAATATAAAACCCAGGTCCTACAGCTTTGCACATTCTGCAATTGCTCAAAGGGAAGAAGCCTAAAGGTATACAATAATGTCATATACTTTATAGAAATAAATACGCCATCAAAATATTTTTTGGTATAGCAGAGAAATGCTGAAAATTTAAGGTAAATTTTTTAAAATAAAATTCACCTACAGTTACTCACAAAAATGAGTGTGCACAGGTTTTCGTAAGAGAAATACACAAACTTTGCAAAATTTAGTGGATATTTGAATTTTTTTGATGCACATTTGAAGCTTGAACTTTTATCGACTATATTTGAACCTAAATTAATTTATTTATTTAACATTAAGCAAAAACTTAAACTAAAAACTAAAATTATTGGTAAATTCAGGTCACAAAACTGAGTATACGATTGTATTTTAAATATGGAATCTCTGGATATCTTCTTGTCCGTTATGTGATCATGTTAGCATTGAAATACATTTCAAAGTTTTTGTTGCATATTATCGTTAGATACGCAATTTATTGTATTTTATGAATTTCTTTCAAAGAGAATGTTTATCAACTCTAAGATGCTCTAAGTTCTCTGCCACAACTCAGCTTGAGGACAATGCGCTTGTGGGAAGGCAAGGAAATTCTTACTGGCCAATATGAGCTAATATGCGAACAGCAAATTTAGTAACAGAATGCCGAATTTTTTCATTTTAGTAGACAAATTTGAATATTTGAATTTTTGTCAGTTAGAATTTGAATCAATGCTTGTAGATGCCCATGATGAAGTAATATAAAGGTGAAGTAAGTAGAGTAGAAAGAGACTTTGACACTGCCTTAGCTCAACGTTGTATTTTCGAATTTGAAGAGAAAGGGGAGGAAAGAAACAAAAATTGGGAATTTCAGGGGTATTTATATAAATATTGAAAATAATAAATAATTTTTTGAAAAATATATTGGATGAGTGCATAAGTTCCTGCCCGATTTCAAGTGCAAACTAAAATTGAAATTTTTTGAAGAAAACGTTCAACCAATTTACGGATGCCTGATTCATAGAAATCGCGCGGTTTCTCGTTGAAAAACGTGTCAAGGTGGTTTTTGACGTCTTCCACATTTTTAAATTTTTTTCCATTCAAATTGTTCTGCAGCGATCGAAACAAATGATAATCAGAAGGTGCAATGTCGGGTGAATATGGGGGATGCGGCATGATTTCCCAATTCATCTCCTTCAGTTTGGCCAGGGTCGGTTTTGCAACATGTGGCCTATCGTTGTCATGATGGAAAAGAACTCCTTTGCGATTGGCCAAAATCAGACGTTTTTCATCAATTGCTTTCTTCAATTCGACCTATTGCTGACAATACTTGTTGGCAGTGATCGTTTCTCCAGCTGGCAAGAGCTCAAAATAGATCACGCCTCGGATATCCCACCAAATGCACAGCAGTACCTTCATCGGATGCAATCCACCTTTCGACATCGGTTCCGCCCCTTCGTGTGCCTGTTTCCATGTTCTTTTGCGTTGAACATTGTTGTACAGGACCCATTTTTCATCACAAGTCACTAGCCGATCCAAAAAAGGTTCGTTTTTGATCCGTCGAAGCAAAGAAATTGCTGTTGACATACGGTCCACTTTGTTCTTTTCACTCAACTGATGTGGCACCCATGTATCGAGCTTCAAAGTGTACCCAACCTTTTTTAAACGACGAAACGCAGTTGATTTGTTGACGTTCAATTCACTGGCAACCTCTTCCGTCGAAATACGTGAGTTATTCGCAACTAAAGTCCTTAGAACATCGTCATCAAGCTCAGAAGGCCGTCCACTGCGAGGTTGATCTTCGAGGTTAAAATCTCCAGAACGAAATTTCGCGAACCATTTCTTTACTGTGCGGAGTGCTGGAGCACGGTCCAAATAAACTTCGCGAATGTCTTTAGTTGCAGCGCCCACTGTTTTTCCTTTGCGGAATTCGTATAACATAATATGACGCATATGATCTTTTTCGTTGTTCATCTTCCATGCGTCTTTTCACTAAGCAACTCAAATCAAAATGTAGTTATTTTATGCTTGATTTACAGTTCGGACTGTCACCTTTCCAACGATATATAATATGTATATATTTCTTTCACGAGCGCCACTCTCAAACGATTTGTACGGCATCCAGCGGAATCGGGCACGAGCTTATGCACTCATCCAATATATGTAGGTATGTATTCAAACATTATTTACATATATGATATAATTGGCGCTTTATAACTGCTGAAGTTTTTTTCAGCCGAGCTTCTCGTCCTATTTATGATCTGCGTCTTGATGTTTTCCAACAAATGTAGAGACCTAGACTTAATTCTAAGCTACCTCGAAATTTTTATGAGCAGCTTTTATTTCATGTCAGAAACACAATTGAAGGGCGGACATTTCCAGCCGAATGACGATCGCAATTAGAAAATATTAAGTAAATTTTTTTATATGGATTTTCTATCATTTTGGATGTTGGTCGGGCCGGAACTAAAACCCAGTGACAGTCTCGACTGCCCTGAATCCGAGATCGATTATGGAAGTTCGGGGTTATATTTGCCTCTTGCACTAAACAGCTACAGATTTACCCACCAGCTGCTATAGATTACATAGAAAATAGAGAAGGAATTTACTTATTTATTTAAAGTAATTAGTTCTTGATGCAGAAATAAGACCTGGAAGATAAAAGCTGGTGGAATAAGCATTAAAATCTTTGCTCAAACAATGGTTTTGTCAATAATCTTCAAACATCGATTTAAGACTATGCGGTAAATGACAATAAACTTCCAACCACTGGATCTAAAGCAATATCAAGGTAACTGAAAAGTCATTACATGAAACAAAAAAAAACCGCTGATCACCGATAGGTCAATAACAAATTTTCCCTTTCGTTAAAACGCGACACTGCCCCATTATAAAATGCTAATAAATCCATTTATTGTAAGTTTGTGTTTAACAAAATGTATGTAATATTCAATTCTTACCGCGTTATATTGTCTCTACTAAAATTTTTTACCAAAAAGTTAAACAAAATCTTATTTATAACGGAATGTCGTTAAACAAATACCTCCAATAACGCCTACTCTTCTCAATGATCAAAAACTTTACATTCTCCCTTTTTTCCAAGATTTTTGTTCAAATATGGAATATAATTCTATAAAAGCAACATCTCTGGCTAAAGCAGCGTGTGGGAAAGGGACAATTGCTTACTTACTTCACCTGCATATTATTTCATCATGGATGCCCTGTGATTTTTGCAGGTTGAAGGGAAAGCGTCAGGCAAATGTATTTTGTTGTTGCTTCGTGTATTACGACCATTTTTGTTTATTTTGTTTTTGTTGTATTGTATTTTATTGTAATTTGAATAAATTGTAGATGACGTATGAATTTTACGGGTTGAAGGGAGAGGGGCATGCGATATTTTTTGATTTTTTGGCATGGATATGCAGGGGCATGTGTGCGGTAAAATTTATGAATGAAAATGTTTTTGTTGTATTTATTAGAGTTTCTAGGTTTTGGATGTGAGAAGTCTTTAGAGGGATAATGCAGGTGAAGTATTTTTACATAAAAATAATTTGCTTGCATATGCGTGTATGTACATATGTATATATATATGTCTTTCTTGACACAATTAAGTACTTTTCACGGTGCATGTGCCTGTAGCCCATAAAAATGTTAGTCTTATCACTACTTATCAAAGAGAAAATTTTTTTTTTTCAGAATTTTACTCTAACCATATTTTTGCTCCAAAAGTTAATTAAATTATTAATATTATTTATAAGTCGATACCGGAAAAACTTCAAATATATTAGTAAAACTTCCTTCTTTTCTGAAAATTTATTAATGCATTCACAGGTTGAAAATAATATTTTCGCATATTTTGATATCAAACGTAAAAAAAGTTTTGTATCTAATAGCCTATTTCCACCGGACGTTAACTGCATTTTAGATTGAATTCATTTATTTAAACATCACATTTAAATGCGAAATTCCCATGTGTTTGTTGTTGTATAAAAGTGTGTTAGCTCACTTTCGGTGATTTAACAGAAAATGTTATGTTAACAGTCGATGGTGTCAATACTAATGTAAACATTTCGGACGTTTCGGTATATTTCTTGCCAGAGTCGTGTATTTTCGGATTTAATGAGGGGCCAGACTTTTATTTTGCATGCTGAAATTTTTTGTGCAAAAGTTACTTTTTTGCATTAATATTGACATAAAGTCATATATTAAGTAATTGGCGAAGATAATGCTTCTCCTCTTCAAAAAATAAAGTTAAAAAAAAATAAAAAACAAACAAAAAGCAATTGTGGAATTTCAAACGATCCCCTCAACATAAAAATATACGCGACTCTGGCAACTATCAGCTGATTGCGCAAAACAAATAATTATTTATACATAATTGGTGCAAAACAAATATTTATGTATCTATAATGTGCGCTTTGTAACCGGTTAAGCGATTTTTCGGCCGAGGTACTCTTCGAATTGTGGTTTTCTAGAAAAACAAAATAAATATTTACTTAAAAAAATAAACTATGGTAAACTGAAAATGGAAACAAAACGACGCAAGTGGAACCTTACGGAGGAGCAAAGTTTCCTGGATTGCTGGGAAGGAAGAGCTCAGGAATTGAAAGGTTGCCGAAAAAACTCTCATGTATACAAAGAAATAGTGGTGGAGTTAACGCAATTGGGGATCGAAGTCACTGGCAGTTGTAAGCATGCAAAAAAGCAGTTTCCTTTCAGCAGCGTCTGTCCGTGCAGCAATAATCTGCACTTGCAAATCATAATATTGTATAAATAGCAAAATAAAATAAATGCGGTTTCTTGAATTCATGATTTAAATACTTGTGACAAATTTTGCAAACTGCAAATGTAAACAAAAATCAGCTGTTTGAGTTAACTCACTTTCGGTGGAAACGTTTGACATTTCATTCACTTAACAGAGGCCTTAAATGCAGTTAAGTGCTTGGTGGAAATACGCTATAAGGTTAACATACAATAATGTTATTTCGAGACGGAGAATTATAACATTATTGTATGTTAACCTTATAGCGTATTTCCACCAAGCACTTAACTGCATTTAAGGCCTCTGTTAAGTGAATGAAATGTCAAACGTTTCCACCGAAAGTGAGTTAACTCAAACAGCTGATTTTTGTTTACATTCGCAGTTTGCAAAATTTGTCACATGTATTTAAATCATGAATTCAAGAAACCGCATTTATTTTATTTTGCTATTTATACAATATTATGATTTGCAAGTGCAGATTATTGCTGCACGGACAGACGCTGCTGAAAGGAAACTGCTTTTTTGCATGCTTACAACTGCCAGTGACTTCGATCCCCAATTGCGTTAACTCCACCACTATTTCTTTGTATACATGAGAGTTTTTTCGGCAACCTTTCAATTCCTGAGCTCTTCCTTCCCAGCAATCCAGGAAACTTTGCTCCTCCGTAAGGTTCCACTTGCGTCGTTTTGTTTCCATTTTCAGTTTACCATAGTTTATTTTTTTAAGTAAATATTTATTTTGTTTTTCTAGAAAACCACAATTCGAAGAGTACCTCGGCCGAAAAATCGCTTAACCGGTTACAAAGCGCACATTATAGATACATAAATATTTGTTTTGCACCAATTATGTATAAATAATTATTTGTTTTGCGCAATCAGCTGATAGTTGCCAGAGTCGCGTATATTTTTATGTTGAGGGGATCGTTTGAAATTCCACAATTGCTTTTTGTTTGTTTTTTATTTTTTTTTAACTTTATTTTTTGAAGAGGAGAAGCATTATCTTCGCCAATTACTTAATATATGACTTTATGTCAATATTAATGCAAAAAAGTAACTTTTGCACAAAAAATTTCAGCATGCAAAATAAAAGTCTGGCCCCTCATTAAATCCGAAAATACACGACTCTGGCAAGAAATATACCGAAACGTCCGAAATGTTTACATTAGTATTGACACCATCGACTGTTAACATAACATTTTCTGTTAAATCACCGAAAGTGAGCTAACACACTTTTATACAACAACAAACACATGGGAATTTCGCATTTAAATGTGATGTTTAAATAAATGAATTCAATCTAAAATGCAGTTAACGTCCGGTGGAAATAGGCTATTAGATACAAAACTTTTTATACGTTTGATATCAAAATATGCGAAAATATTATTTTCAACCTGTGAATGCATTAATAAATTTTCAGAAAAGAAGGAAGTTTTACTAATATATTTGAAGTTTTTCCGGTATCGACTTATAAATAATATTAATAATTTAATTAACTTTTGGAGCAAAAATATGGTTAGAGTAAAATTCTGAAAAAAAAAAATTTTCTCTTTGATAAGTAGTGATAAGACTAACATTTTTATGGGCTACAGGCACATGCACCGTGAAAAGTACTTAATTGTGTCAAGAAAGACATATATATATACATATGTACATACACGCATATGCAAGCAAATTATTTTTATGTAAAAATACTTCACCTGCATTATCCCTCTAAAGACTTCTCACATCCAAAACCTAGAAACTCTAATAAATACAACAAAAACATTTTCATTCATAAATTTTACCGCACACATGCCCCTGCATATCCATGCCAAAAAATCAAAAAATATCGCATGCCCCTCTCCCTTCAACCCGTAAAATTCATACGTCATCTACAATTTATTCAAATTACAATAAAATACAATACAACAAAAACAAAATAAACAAAAATGGTCGTAATACACGAAGCAACAACAAAATACATTTGCCTGACGCTTTCCCTTCAACCTGCAAAAATCACAGGGCATCCATGATGAAATAATATGCAGGTGAAGTAAGTAAGCAATTGTCCCTTTCCCACACGCTGCTTTAGCCAGAGATGTTGCTTTTATAGAATTATATTCCATATTTGAACAAAAATCTTGGAAAAAAGGGAGAATGTAAAGTTTTTGATCATTGAGAAGAGTAGGCGTTATTGGAGGTATTTGTTTAACGACATTCCGTTATAAATAAGATTTTGTTTAACTTTTTGGTAAAAAATTTTAGTAGAGACAATATAACGCGGTAAGAATTGAATATTACATACATTTTGTTAAACACAAACTTACAATAAATGGATTTATTAGCATTTTATAATGGGGCAGTGTCGCGTTTTAACGAAAGGGAAAATTTGTTATTGACCTATCGGTGATCAGCGGTTTTTTTTTGTTTCATGTAATGACTTTTCAGTTACCTTGATATTGCTTTAGATCCAGTGGTTGGAAGTTTATTGTCATTTACCGCATAGTCTTAAATCGATGTTTGAAGATTATTGACAAAACCATTGTTTGAGCAAAGATTTTAATGCTTATTCCACCAGCTTTTATCTTCCAGGTCTTATTTCTGCATCAAGAACTAATTACTTTAAATAAATAAGTAAATTCCTTCTCTATTTTCTATGTAATCTATAGCAGCTGGTGGGTAAATCTGTAGCTGTTTAGTGCAAGAGGCAAATATAACCCCGAACTTCCATAATCGATCTCGGATTCAGGGCAGTCGAGACTGTCACTGGGTTTTAGTTCCGGCCCGACCAACATCCAAAATGATAGAAAATCCATATAAAAAAATTTACTTAATATTTTCTAATTGCGATCGTCATTCGGCTGGAAATGTCCGCCCTTCAATTGTGTTTCTGACATGAAATAAAAGCTGCTCATAAAAATTTCGAGGTAGCTTAGAATTAAGTCTAGGTCTCTACATTTGTTGGAAAACATCAAGACGCAGATCATAAATAGGACGAGAAGCTCGGCTGAAAAAAACTTCAGCAGTTATAAAGCGCCAATTATATCATATATGTAAATAATGTTTGAATACATACCTACATATATTGGATGAGTGCATAAGCTCGTGCCCGATTCCGCTGGATGCCGTACAAATCGTTTGAGAGTGGCGCTCGTGAAAGAAATATATACATATTATATATCGTTGGAAAGGTGACAGTCCGAACTGTAAATCAAGCATAAAATAACTACATTTTGATTTGAGTTGCTTAGTGAAAAGACGCATGGAAGATGAACAACGAAAAAGATCATATGCGTCATATTATGTTATACGAATTCCGCAAAGGAAAAACAGTGGGCGCTGCAACTAAAGACATTCGCGAAGTTTATTTGGACCGTGCTCCAGCACTCCGCACAGTAAAGAAATGGTTCGCGAAATTTCGTTCTGGAGATTTTAACCTCGAAGATCAACCTCGCAGTGGACGGCCTTCTGAGCTTGATGACGATGTTCTAAGGACTTTAGTTGCGAATAACTCACGTATTTCGACGGAAGAGGTTGCCAGTGAATTGAACGTCAACAAATCAACTGCGTTTCGTCGTTTAAAAAAGGTTGGGTACACTTTGAAGCTCGATACATGGGTGCCACATCAGTTGAGTGAAAAGAACAAAGTGGACCGTATGTCAACAGCAATTTCTTTGCTTCGACGGATCAAAAACGAACCTTTTTTGGATCGGCTAGTGACTTGTGATGAAAAATGGGTCCTGTACAACAATGTTCAACGCAAAAGAACATGGAAACAGGCACACGAAGGGGCGGAACCGATGTCGAAAGGTGGATTGCATCCGATGAAGGTACTGCTGTGCATTTGGTGGGATATCCGAGGCGTGATCTATTTTGAGCTCTTGCCAGCTGGAGAAACGATCACTGCCAACAAGTATTGTCAGCAATAGGTCGAATTGAAGAAAGCAATTGATGAAAAACGTCTGATTTTGGCCAATCGCAAAGGAGTTCTTTTCCATCATGACAACGATAGGCCACATGTTGCAAAACCGACCCTGGCCAAACTGAAGGAGATGAATTGGGAAATCATGCCGCATCCCCCATATTCACCCGACATTGCACCTTCTGATTATCATTTGTTTCGATCGCTGCAGAACAATTTGAATGGAAAAAAATTTAAAAATGTGGAAGACGTCAAAAACCACCTTGACACGTTTTTCAACGAGAAACCGCGCGATTTCTATGAATCAGGCATCCGTAAATTGGTTGAACGTTTTCTTCAAAAAATTTCAATTTTAGTTTGCACTTGAAATCGGGCAGGAACTTATGCACTCATCCAATATATTTTTCAAAAAATTATTTATTATTTTCAATATTTATATAAATACCCCTGAAATTCCCAATTTTTGTTTCTTTCCTCCCCTTTCTCTTCAAATTCGAAAATACAACGTTGAGCTAAGGCAGTGTCAAAGTCTCTTTCTACTCTACTTACTTCACCTTTATATTACTTCATCATGGGCATCTACAAGCATTGATTCAAATTCTAACTGACAAAAATTCAAATATTCAAATTTGTCTACTAAAATGAAAAAATTCGGCATTCTGTTACTAAATTTGCTGTTCGCATATTAGCTCATATTGGCCAGTAAGAATTTCCTTGCCTTCCCACAAGCGCATTGTCCTCAAGCTGAGTTGTGGCAGAGAACTTAGAGCATCTTAGAGTTGATAAACATTCTCTTTGAAAGAAATTCATAAAATACAATAAATTGCGTATCTAACGATAATATGCAACAAAAACTTTGAAATGTATTTCAATGCTAACATGATCACATAACGGACAAGAAGATATCCAGAGATTCCATATTTAAAATACAATCGTATACTCAGTTTTGTGACCTGAATTTACCAATAATTTTAGTTTTTAGTTTAAGTTTTTGCTTAATGTTAAATAAATAAATTAATTTAGGTTCAAATATAGTCGATAAAAGTTCAAGCTTCAAATGTGCATCAAAAAAATTCAAATAAAGGGTGGTTAAATTATAAGGGCCGATGTTGAATGTGAACCACACCTAAACGCCAAGTTTTTTTCCGAATTTAATTTGACATTTCTCTATTTCAGACTTACTCAATTTGAACCATGGAGAGATACACAATCCAACAACGTGTTAAAGTTATCCAGACTTATTATGAAAATTTTCGAAGAAAATCATCTTCAGTGATGAGGCACATTTTCACCTCAGTGGATTCGTCAATAAACAGAATTGCCGCATTTGGGCGAATGAGAATCCAAGAGTGATTGTCGAAAAACCAATGCACCCACAAAGAGTGACTGTTTGGTGCGGTTTATGGGCTGGCGGCATCATCGGGCCGTATTTTTTCCAAAATGAGGCCGGTCAGGCAGTTACTGTGAATGGTGTTCGCTATCGTGAGATGATAACGAATTTTTTATGGCCACAATTGGAAGATATGGATGTGGACGATATGTGGTTTCAGCAGGACAGCCACTTGCCACACAGCTAACGAAACAATGGCTCTTTTGCGCAACAAATTCAATGGCCGTGTTATCTCACGTAATGGCGATGTCAATTGGCCCCCATGATCATGTGATTTGACACCGTTGGACTTTTTTCTCTGGGGTTATTTGAAAGAAAAGGTGTACGTCGATAAGCCAGCAACAATTTAAGAGCTAAAGGATGAGATAATTCGGCACATTAACGGCATAGAAACTCCATTATGCCTCAGCGTCATCGAAAATTTGGACCATCGTATGGAGGTGTGCCGCCGAGGTCCCGGCGCTCATTTGGCCGATATTTTGTTATATACATAATTGAGTAATACCAATATATCATAATAAAATAAAATTTCAATAATTTCCTAAATAGTTTGTGTTTTATTCAAAATCAACATCGGCCCTTGAAAATTTAACCACCCTTTATCCACTAAATTTTGCAAAGTTTGTGTATTTCTCTTACGAAAACCTGTGCACACTCATTTTTGTGAGTAACTGTAGGTGAATTTTATTTTAAAAAATTTACCTTAAATTTTCAGCATTTCTCTGCTATACCAAAAAATATTTTGATGGCGTATTTATTTCTATAAAGTATATGACATTATTGTATACCTTTAGGCTTCTTCCCTTTGAGCAGGTGCAGAATGTGCAAAGCTGTAGGACCTGGGTTTTATATTAAGAATTGCAATCTGAAACAAAAATCAGCTGTTTGAGTTAACTCACTTTCGGTGGAAACGTTTGACATTTCATTCACTTAACAGAGGCCTTAAATGCAGTTAAGTGCTTGGTGGAAATACGCTATAAGGTTAACATACAATAATGTTATTTCGAGACGGAGAATTATAACATTATTGTATGTTAACCTAAGAGCATATTTATTACAACAATGCTCACCAATGTTATACGTTAATAGAATACTCTGTTAATTTCTGTGACAGTGGTGAAAAAAACGCTCATAGCGTTCTGGCTCATTTGACAGTTTCCACGCTGGTCCGCAATTGAACCTTCTCGTTGCTCTAAGTTCTCTGGCTGGTACCAGAAAGGAGACAACTATTGAAATAACAGAATTAGTGATAAAACTGTCCTGTGAAGGTAACTCGTACAGACAAATTGGTGAAATTATTGACAGACCTCATTGCACAGTTCAAAAAATTATATGGAAGAACGTTACGAAATTGCGGTGGGAGAGGCCGAAAAAAAATGTTGACTGATGTTGATGAACGCAATATTGTACGTAAAGTGGAAATAAGCCCAAAAGTGTTCCTAACTTAACGGTCGAAGTTTCCAAAAAAATAAATAAATAAATATCAACTGAAACAGTTCGTCGTATTCTTCGCAAAAATAATTTACATTGACGGATAGCACGTAAAAAGCCATTTTAAGTTTCTGGGAAAGTGTAATGCTCACTGACGAAACAAAGATTAACATGTGGGGATCTGATGGACGCCAAATTATATGGAGAAAGCCAAACACGGAGCCACGAAATAAACATTTAGTTGGGACAGTGAAACCTGGCGGTGGTTCAGTTATGCTGTGGGAGTCTATGGGAACTAATAAAATGGGCACCATTCAATTTAATGAAAGCAACATCACCAAGGAGATTTATTTGAATATATTGAAGTTTAATTCATATAGAGCCGGTTTTACGGAAAAAATCCAATCGCCGCTGGTTTCTATGGGACAACCGTCAGTAACGGTATGGGCGAGCGGTGACAACTTTTCATTTGCATGGCGCTCTCATAAGATAGGTTGCTATGGACGGAAGGTATGTTAGATGGGTAGTTGCAGCATTAGTTGCAAGTTGTCTAGTTGTCCAGTTGTCTCCAAAGAAGTATTTGTTAAAATGGATGATGAAATTTTTCTAAATTTTATTGCGCAGCATCCAGAGCTATACTGTAAAAGTGACCCATTTTACAAATATATTGAAAGAAAACTCAATGTGTGGGAATTCATTGGAAATGAGATGAATGTGAGTGGTAAGTAGGAAATACACAGATCTTTGAACGGTCTTCAGAAGAACTGTATTATCATTTTATAGGAGAAATGTGCTTAAGACGATGGTCCGCTCTACGCGATCGTTACAGTAGAGAACTGCGTAAATCCATTGCCCCATCAAGCAGCGGGGCGCAGCTGTATAGAAGATGGCACCTGATGGATGCAATGGAGTTTTTAAGGCCGCATGTTATTCCACGACCGTAAAAAAACACTTATGTTAACAATATAAGTATTCATTCAAAAATTTTTAATTTGCAGAATACGGTGTACGCAACATATTTTTGCCCCAACGCCATTGCAAACACCACCGTCAACGGCAGCATCACCTTCGCCACCAAGGATAGTGTCCTTTTCCCCAATGGTGGTGTCGCTGCCTTCACCCTCTCCACCAAGCATGTCGTCTCCATGTTCGCCGGCACTATTGCCAACGCAATCTCCATCACCAGCGCCAACGACATTATCAGCTGCAGCACCTTCACCAACTCCAACTCAACCAACCCCTGCTAAGGGTGGGAAACGGCGGGCAAGCAATGTCAACTCCGACGTGGAGAAAAGTATGCTTGAAGCAGTGGAGTTGTTTAAAAAATGTTGCATGGCAACTGGCAAAATAAGCCAAAATCCAATTTTGAATGGGTTTGGGCTTACAATAGGCTCCATATTGGGCAAAATGAGTGAGCAATGCAACGTACACGGTGTGTCCCAAAAAAAAACCGAACTTTTTGGATATGAAATAAAATACACATTATATTATCTTTGAAAGTTATTTTTTATTCAAAATAGGTTCCATTTGACTCAACACAACGCTTAGAACGATCAACCAGCGCATGCATAGTTTTTTTATGTCATTTATAGAAATGTTCTTCAGTACCTCGGTTACGGCTGCTTGAATGGCTGGGATATCATCATAAAATGCTCCCTTCATCTTGGTTTTCAGTTTTGGAAATAAAAAATAATCACATGGTGATAGATCAGGCGAATACGGAGGATGGTCGATGAGAGAAATCCCTTTTCTCATTAAAAATTCGTTCACTTCTTTGGTCTTGTGAGGTGGTGCTTTATTTTGCAATAAAAACAGCTGTTTTCCTGCTGGATATTCTGGTCTAACACGACCGATTCTTTTCCACAAACGATGTAAAACGCCTAAATAGTATTTTCCAGTAACAGTTTGACCTTCTGGAACAAATTCCTTGTGGACAATACCCTTTGAATCATAAAAAGTAATCAACATTGTCTTGATTCGAGACTTCTGAAACGCAATTTTTTTGGCTTTGGCTCGCCTTCGGACTTCCATTCAGCAGACTGACGCTTAGTTTCAGGGTTTAAAGCACCATGTCTCATCACCAGTTACGATCGAATCAAGGAAGTCTGGATCGTTTTCAGCAGTTTCAATAATGTCTTTGCAATGCTCCACGCGAGCGATTTTTTGGTCGTCATTTAATTCATGTGGAACAAATCGCGCACAGACCTTTCTTTTCCCCAAATCTTCAGTTAAAATTCTCCAAATAGTGTTTTTACTCGTATTCAATTCTTTAGCCAACATTCTCGTAGTAAAATTTGCATCGATACCAATGCTTTCACGGACTTTTTCCACCAGTTCAGCACGATTACTACACGTATAAACCTGAAAATAAAAAAATGATAATATTCTGTATGTATGCATCTACATAAATACTTCTCAGGGTATGTATGCAGATGCATACATACAGATATATTATCAATTTTTTATTTTCAGGTTTATATGTACAGGGTCCGCCACGTAACTTTTTTTTCCGAAAACAGTGCGCACAAGATCGATCGTAACGTTGGCTGTGTGGCACGGAGCGCCGTCTTGCTGGAACCAAATGTTGTCCAAGTCCTCCTCTTCGATTTCCGGGAAGAACCAATCCGTTAACATGGCGCGGTAGCATTCGCCATTGACCGAAGAAAAATGGGCCAATGATGCCGCCGGCCCAAAATCCGCACCAAACAGTAACTCTCTGAGGATGCATTGGCTTCTCTTCGATCACGTGCGGGTTTTCCGTCCCCCAAATACGACATTTTGTTTATTGACGTAGCCGCCAAGATGGAAATGAGCTTCGTCGGAAAAGATGATTTTTTGGAAAAATTTTCAAAGTAAAACTGCACTATTTTAACGCGTTCCTCAATCGTATACGCAACCATTTTCGTTTAGCGGAAGGATAAAACTAACTTTCTGTCAAAACAGATGTAACATCAGTGTTACCACACTCAAAATAACCACTAGTTCAAACAAAAAAAATGTTAGATGGCGGACCCTGTACATACTGTATTTGGGAAAGAAAAAAATACGTATTTAGCATTGTCTAAAGTAGCTAAATACATTTGTGTATATATTACTAGTATATATACATTCTGTTAAATAATAGAAATGAATTAATAAATCTTAATGTATATATTTGAGAAAAAATTTGAAAATGAATTGTTTACCTAAAGATATTTTCACATTTGTTTTTTAAATTTTTGAAGTTAGTTAAGATAATGCAGCAGATTGTACATATGGTCCAGCTATGTTAGCATCTATATGATCCTGAAATGACATGGATCCTTTATTTATGAAATAATTAGCAAGTTTATCTCGCAAATTAAATGCATTAGCAGGACCTCTACGTACTGCAGATCGCATGGCTGGTAAAGAACGGTCGTTATGTACTTCCCGGCGCCATTCGCCAACACGAATGACGTTGTCTGATTCTACTCGGTCAACATAATTTTCTGGACAGTACCAACGGCTGTGATCATTCATCATGATAAAATTGTGTAAAGCTATACACGCCAATACAATTGTTTCACAATTTTCCGGGCTGCTTTCGAATGTTGTTCGCAAAACTCTCCATCCAGCCGTTAGTATTCCAAAGCTATTTTCAATGACTCTACGGGCGCGTGATAGTCAATAATTAAATATACGCTTCGTTTTCGTTAAGCCCGTTCCGGAATAAGGACGCATTAAATTAGGTCACAAAGGGAAGGCTGCATCACCAACGAAGAAATGAGGAAAAAGTTCAGTTGAACCGCTGGACAACGGTCTTGGAGGTGGCAAAGTCAAAGTATTTTGCATTAACGCTTGGCCAAACGGGGAAAGTTGAAAAATTCCTATAAAAGATTTATTTATGTAAAATAGATGGTTAAAAATAATGCGCAGGTCTTACCTCCATCACTCTGGCTGCCATAGCTCCCAATGCTGACAGCTATAAATGTGTATTTTGCTTCACATGCCGCCATCAAAACAATACTGTAGAATTTTTTATAGTTGAAAAACATTGAATTCGACTTGACACAATTCGGAATATTCCACATGTTGTAGAAGTCTTGGGTTATGTCCTGATATTGAGACTCTGTTGGCTCGCTAACATAGATTGGGAATAATAGTCGCCAAATTACTTCACATATCTCCAAAATTATTTTTCGGACAGTTTCTTTGTAACTCAATGAAATGCTTTGCATAGATACTCCCTGTGACAAATACCTAATAATATCTATTATTATTATTATTCCACACACATATTATTATGTTTGATTAACATAAGATAGTTGACTCACAGTAGCACCAATGAGAGCCTTTTCTCTGGACCAATCCGTTGTTTAGGTTTCCATAAGGATTTACCTAATAGTTTTAACAGCAAATCGAAGATGTTCGGTGGCATTCTTGTATGCAAAAACACTTGCTCCGGCTCTTTAGTTCTCATGAGCTTAAATGTTTGTAGTTTGTAGCCAGAGGTGCTCCAGTTTTTATTTATTGGCCGAATTCCATATCGCCTCCGTCTTTTTGTGCTTTTATACTTTTTGTACAAATTGTACAACTCGCACAAACTGAGAAACAATTCATCAGTGTCATGGACTTCCATATTTGTTTGCACACCTTTTATTAATATAACAGAGGCAATTTTCTAAAATAACACAACAGTCTCTTTTCACAAATGCACAAGTAAAGTAAAATACTCGTAAATGTTACATTATGTGTAATTATAGCATGAAACAAATTTAAGAAAATGTATGTATACAAATGTCAACACTTATTTGTAGAACAGCTGATTTTGCCGTTGCCAACTACGTCAACAATTGTGTATGTTTATCGCTCTTCAGGTCGGCTGTTATGGACGTTAGCAATGTGAAATGGGTAGTTGCAGCATAAGGCATTTACACAACTCTCTACTACTAACTACATAAGACATTTTTGTAACGTTCTTCAGTGCCTAAATGTATGCAAGGATTTACGTTGCTTGCTTTAACTCATTTATTCCCACTAGCATCTTAAATTGCCAATGGAAGTATCGCTCTAACTTACGCTTTTAGCAGAACGCTGAAAGAAAATGTTTTGCGTTTTGCTTGGAATTTATTTATGCAAATTGGTGGATTGAATTCTGTGACATAAAAAATGTCTTTGAATACTTATTTTAATTTCTAGAAACTAGTCTGAGTGTGTATTTTGTGAAAATAGCTTAAAAGATTTAAGATCCAAGGCAATATACCGGGCCTCATACTACACATTCTCTACAAATTTTATTTTTGTTTAATAGGTGCTGCGAATTTAATTTTGTATTTTTAATTTAAAATATTTTGATTACTAAATTTCAGCTGTTGAATAATTATTTTTTTCTGTCGCTGAGCAGTTTTAAAACTCGACATTTAACAAACGCTTCCCAATCATGACTGGGCATAATCCGTATGTCATGCGGATGTCGCCTCTCATGTCGGTTGGGCGTATGGTGGGTATTCTTTAGGCTTATTATTAGTCTACAAATATTTTAGTATATAATATGGATTTAGCGGACTTATTTTTTCCCAAAAATTTTGGGTGGTGGTGGTTTGCCAACAGTACAGATAGAAATATAGTTTTCTTAGTTGTTCAAACAATGCTACATTGTAACGATAAATATCACGTTTCAGTCGAAGTATTTGGAAATGTTTTCCTTAAAGCAGTTATCAAAATAAATTTTGCTTCGTTTTTTACCATTTTATTCGGTGACGGCTCCTCGTCTGATCAGGAGAGATGCGCGAGCTATTTTAGCCGACTTTTTACACCGCATCCTCCGTTCGTTCTTTGAACCGACGACTAACCAGACGCTTGCGCAAAGTGCCGAACACCAGCGCAACGCTTGATTTCTCCAAGGAAGAAGTTCAGGGAGTCATCGATAAGGCGAAAGACTCCAAATCTATCGGCCCCTACAGAATAATCGCGCTGATGTTAAAACGTCTGGGGCCAGCTTGAGCAGACTTCCTCAATCTGTCTTTGACCATCCTAAGATACCCGATGTGTAGAAAATGGGCAGGGTGGTCCCGCTTTTCCCGATATCACCAGTAGCGGAGACACTTGAGGCCTTACTACTCCCAACGTTTATGCACCATCTGAGTCCAGCAGCACTTCAGCATGGCTCCTGTAAAGTGCACAGTACCACAACATCAGTTAATGTGAGGAGTGAGGAGCTTAGGGTTTGCTAAGTGCAATTTGAGCTGATTCTGGGCGAGTCTACTTTTATAAGATGGTGACCCTTGAAACCCATTTGTTGCTTCTAACGGTGCACATAGCCATAGGGTAGTGTAGGGATTTATTTAAGCAAAATTAAGGAGTGAGCCATCTATCGATTTTTAAAACTTCTTATTTGAGCTTTGACAATCTCGATGGCATCCCCGATAAGCCTAATATTCAGCGCAAGGTTTATCACATACGAAATGGTTCAAAGCTTGCTTCCAAAATTATAAGTTTTCAATTGCAACTACAAGAAAATAACACATGAATAGTAATGCATACTTGTGATGTAAAAATTAAAGTAAAAAGTAAATAACTTTTTTAATAATTTTCAAATTTACACTGGAAGGCGAAGCTGGTGTTGAGCTAACCAGGGTTATAGCTTAGCCAGACAAATCAGTCATACCGATTCAGTTGAGACAAGCGGCTCGATTTTTTGAACTTTAAATAAATTAATAATATGGAAATGGGATGTATGGGAGCTAACTGGAGAGAAGCTGAAGCTCGCAAACTCTAGAGCTAGAGAGAGACAATAGCCCCGTTCAGTCTGTTGATGAGCAGTAACAATTGTTACCAAATTTTTCTGAAATTTTACATTATATAAATATTAAGTTTAACTTATGCATGTAAACAAAATGGAATAAAATTTTGGTTACCAAAACATGTGCATTCTCAGCTACTTAGTTCGAGAATAAATGAAATGTGTTCACTTCAATTTAGAACGCCATGCGAGGCAGTTATACATATTTTTTCTCGGTAGTTTAACTCCGGTTTCTGCAGTAGTGACTGATTTAGTGCTCGGTTAACAACTGCTTTGTTCTACCGCGTATAGATGTTTTTTTAACAACTGTTTACGCGAAGAGCGTAAATCCTGGCATAACTTTGGGAGCTGGCTAATTGCTTCTTGTCGCTTTAGTTTTTTCTTTCTAGCATATATAATATGTATGAATGTGTTTGCATCAGCGAGGTGATTATTATTTGCAATAAAAGTTACAATCTTTTGGTTCCGATCAGATATCTGGATATCTGACCTGTTTGCGTCTTCCCATTCCTGGTTCTTTGAGCTGTACTCCATTGGGCCAGATTTTTTGCAACGGACTCAAGAGTGACGGTTTTATCAACTCTTTTTTCCTGAGGCATTGTTTGTGAACCTGTACTTGTCCATTTTTTTAGCTGAGGGCATGGGGCTTTATCATAGAGTACAGGTCGCGCATTGGTTCTTTTTTTGGCATTTGCCATTATTCCGGAGAGCAATTTTATTTTTAAACACATTATATTCCACGCGCTTACTTCTGCTTGTGGCCGGTTAAACGGAGAACTTGGCCATGGTTTAGTTGGCGAGTGCAACACATTCAACTACTTATCGAATAGACTAGTCCCGCTTATTATTATCGTTGTCAGCGTCACAACTTAGTGTAGCTATGTTCAATCGACCAGGTGGTGACCTGGAAACACTCATAGTTTTGAATGTTAAATGTTCACTTATTTATATTCATATTCCACCTCAGGAGTTTCTTGTACAATTAATGATACACAAACCGGTCAGGAGGTGCGCGAACTTCGTCACAAGGCACATAAACAAAGTTTCCACTAAGCATCTGCAATAACAAGCAAACATGCATTATCAAGAATTGCATTCTCAACATGTAAACAACAAACATCTTGCAATGGAATAATCCACTGCGATAACCACCGCCGCATCTCAACAATAACAAACACCTTGCAATCTAATAACAGCAGCCGCATCTCACTAGTAATAGCTGTAGGATTTTATATTAGTTTTCAGTTTTAAGAATATCAATAAAGTGTACGCATTTCAGCGTAATAATAAAAAATATTTTTTTAACTCACATCGTGAAAACGATAAGAACTCGCGCACGCATGTAAGGACCATATGTATTTATTGACACTACTCGATCCTCAATTTTTCCGGGAGCTTTATTATCTGCACCTTTTCATAACACTTCCGTGGTCTAAAGTCTAAAAAATAAGTATTGTTTGCACACTGAAAAGTTATATGAATCCAAAGCAGTCCAATCCAAGTATTGTACATAAATATGCATAAACACAAATAACTTAACTCCATGGCATCTCATAATAATAAAAAGTTGATTGTATATATATGAGCGTATATATAAATATTAGGCCAAGTAAAAAGTTCGTTCGGTTTTTATCTAAGAGATGGCGTTATTGTCCATAGTACTAGTGTTACGTGCCGCATCATGTCATACTATACGGCGCTAAAAGTTTGTCTTTGACAGTTTTTCGATTGATTGACTCAGTACGTTGTGAGCGCTTGTCAAAGATGGACACCAGCAAAGAGATAATTCGCTATATTTTACAATTTTTCTTCGATCAAGGCGAAAAAGCAACCGAAGCGGCTGAAAAAATTAATTTAATTTATGGACCCGATACTGTAAAGGAACGTGTAGCACAAAAGCGGTTTGCTAGGTTCCGTTCTGGTAATTTCGATGTCTAAGATGCACCACGCGTCGGGAGGCCTGTCGTCGAAAATTGCGATAAAATCATGGAAATAGTGGAAATAGACCTTCACGTGAGCACTTAATTAATTTTTGAGGAACTAAAGATAATCCAGAAAACCGTTTGGAACCATTTGCATAACCTTGGATTCAAAAAGAAGCTCGCTGTTTAGGTGCCACACGGACTAACGCAAAAAACATGATGGACTGAATTTCCATCTGCGAATCGCTGCTGAATCGCAACAAAATCGACCCATTTCTGAAGCGTTTGATGACTGGCGATGAAAAGTGGATCACTTACGACAACGTCAAGCGAAATCAGTCATGGTCGAAACGCGGTGAGCCAGTGGAAACGGTGGGCAAGCCAGGATTGACGGCCAGGAAGGTTTTGCCGTGTGTTTGGTGGGATTGGCAAGGAATCATTTACTACGAGCTGCTCCCTATGGCCAATCGCTCAATTCGGCCTTCTACTGCCATCAACTGGACTGCTTGAAGGTAGCACTCATCCAGAAGAGGCCATCTTTGATCAACAGAGGCCGAATTTTGTTCCATCAGGACAACGCCTGGCCACACACGTCTTTGGTGATGCGCCAAAAGCTGCAGGAGCTCGGATGGGAGGTCCTAATGCACCCACCTTATAGTCCGGACCTGGCACCAAGTTATTACCATCTTTTCCTGTCCATTGCGAGCGCGCTCAAGAGAGGCCTGTGAAAAATGGCTCTCCGAGTTTTTTGCAAATAGGGACGCAGCAAGTTTACGAACAAAACGGCGCATATTTGACTTAAATCGGACAAATGTACACAAAGTTTTCATATTTTGAAAAATCAATACATAAGTAAGTATAGAAGTGAGTAGACGTGTTTTTCAATCTCTTCAACCAATCACGCCTTAAAGCGTAATTACCGGTTTTAAAATAAAAAACATTTCGTCGTAACAAATTGTCAAAATTTGCATCAACATCCTCGTGTGTTAGTGGTAAATCTCCAACTATGCTAATTTTCAGCAATTTTATTTTTGATTTTGCGAATACTCGTACATATACATAATATAATATGTCAACACAAAGAAAAAGTGCACGTAATGCCCTCTCCTCTCAACAAACTCCTGGTCAGAAATTACAAGGTAAGGGAGACAGCAAAACGGTAAACAGCCCAACTACACTAAGCTTGTTTGAGAGGCTTGAACTAAAATTAGAAGCTTCCATAGCGAGCATCATAACAAAAATGTCATGCAGAAATTAAGTGAAGTTTCTGCTGAACTCAGCAATTTAAAATCATCTATGAAAGGTATTGATGAGAGAGTGAGTGCGATAGAATCATTGCGCTGCGAAAGTATTGACCAAAACAAAGAGGTTGAAGCTTTGTGTCAACAAATTGATGAGTTGGAGAATGCATTAGTGGCATCAGATGCAATAATTTACGGCGTTCCGCCTGCAAGCGAAGAGAATTTACCGTCGTTGTTTGCTAATCTGTGCGCTTCACTTAATCTATCTTCATTGCCTGTACGTTCAATTTTTTGCATGCGCCAAAACAAGAACAAAACTAGCAGGCCCGCTCATATTATAGTCAAATTAAATTCGTCATATGACCGCTCAGTTCTGTTTAAGGGGATTGCTTGCTCTCTTAAGGCAAGCCGTAAATCATTAGCACTTAAAGATATTCAGCTTTATGCTAATGGAGACATTTTTGTGCATGAATGCATAACAAAGAGAAATCGTAAACTAATACAATACGCAACGCAGCTAAAACGACAAAAACAATTGGCGAGTGCGTTCCCAATTCGTGGACAAGTGTATGTTAGAGAGCATCAACACAGCGAAGGGACGAAAATATTTAATCAAGCGAGCGTCGATCAAATTACAGCTGCTAGCGGAAAACTTTATGAACTCTATGCAAATTTTATTTGTATTTATTTTATGTTATTTGTAAGAATGCCTTTTTAATCCCTCATTTCATCCTTAGCTTATGTTTCCCGTTTCCCTCATAGTAACTGACCATTTTCAAGCAACTCTTATATACCTATATCAAATTGTTATGAGCAGCAATCTATGTGAGCACAATAACAATGACAATCTGAGGCTAGCTCTTAAATGGTAGGAGTTTAACCCGTGAAAACCTTGATGATATGAACTTGACGTTTCGTGACCTGGAATTGCTGCTGGCTACTTGTAGATGTAAACGACAAGTTACAGTACCTTACCACGGTAATTAATTATCTGTTTGAAAAATATGTTCCCCTTCGTAGAATTAAAGCTATAAACCATACTAAACCTAGGATCACTAAGGCTATTCTTGCCCTTATAGGGCTTATAGATATTGGAAGCGTAATCCTACTAATGAACGTTAAACTATTGTACATACAAGAACTTGAGGAATAAAGTAACAACTTATTTGCGAAAAAGTAGAAAAGCTTTGTGCAAAACTTAAAACTGATTTGCCTTCCAAAGTATTGTGGGCAAATCTAAAATCACTTGATATTTGTGCCAAAGAGGCGAAAACTTGTAGGATTGATTCTGGTGTGATGAACTCATACTTTCTTGAAATAAATTCACATGCAAATGTATCTGCATTCACCATCAATGAAACTTAGTTACTGACCACACCCATGAATTCTCATTTAACCCAGCTACTGAAGAGGATGTTATAAAGTGTGTTTTTAATATAAAATCTAACGCAATTTGAGTGGATGGTCTGAATTTGCGTTGTCTAGAACTTATACTGCCGTATGTACTTCCCATGCTTACACACATTTTTAATCATGCTATAACCTCCTCTACGTTTCCAAACCAGTGGAAAATTGCCAACGTCATTCCGGTGGTTAAAGGTAACTCGTGTAATGCTCCCCAAGACTTCAGGCCTAATAGTATCTTACCAACATTGTCAAAAGTATTTGAAAAATTTATTATCGCTCAAATAGTGTCACACCTGCGTCTACATGATTTATTGAGCGAATCCCAGTCTGGATATAGATCCAATCATAGTTGTTCCACAGCTGCGATGAAAATCATGGACGACATCCGCCCTGCTTTCGACGATAACTTACTTACCATCTTAGTGCTCTTAGATTTCTCTAAAGCTTTCGACACTGTAAACCATGATATTCTACTGTTAAAACTGAAAACTTATTTTGGTTTCAACACATCAGCAATTAAGCTTATGAGAAACTACTTATCAGACAGATATCAGCAAGTTCAGTGTGGGGACGTAATTTTAAATCGCAGAGAAATCATCTCTGGAGTTCCCCAGGGCTCTATTTTAGGGCCAATACTTTTCAGTTTATTTATTGATCACATTGTTCACTGCTGCAAAAAATTCTTCTATACATCTATATGCCGATGATGCTCAGATTTACCTCTCACGTCCCATTGGTCTTGGTGAAGATTTAATAGCTAGATTGAAAGAGGATCTAATAAGAATTGAGGAATGGTCTCTGTCTAAATGCTAAGAAAACGAAGGTACTTCCTATTAAAAGTAATTATTATGATCTCAGTAATCTGTCACCAATGAACGGGGACGAACTAAAATTTGAGTATGTTGTAAAAAGTCTTGGCTTCAAAATTAATGCCCAATTGCGTAATAAAAATATATTCGACATTTCGAAATTTATGGCATATATGTGATTGTTTGCCGATTAGAATAAAACTTAAACTAGTTCAGTCCCTTATTGTTCCCCAAATTTCTTATTTTTAAGTCGTATATGGTACTTTAAGCTGCGATTCCAGAAACAAATTAAATTTAGCTTCAAATAACGTAGCTAGGTTCATTTACTGTAAAAAAAAGTTTGAACACATCTCTTTGTACACCAAAAACATTCTCGGCTTCACCCTTGAGGTTCGTAATTTAATATTTTTATTTAAAATCATCAAAAACCGTCAACCAGGATATCTTTTCCGCAAAATAAAGTTTGTGCAATCTTCTTCAATAAAATGTATCAAAACGATTGGATGCTTCAAAACGGCAGTTACAAACCTATTTGCATAATACCCATCCCTATTCTCCTTACCTATGTCAACATACTGTTGAAATCCCTCCTTTTAGACATAATATTATTCTTAGCTATTGCTAAGATTTAAACAACCAAATTGTAATTCATTATATACTATTGTAATATGTGTACAATGAAAAGACTCTGTGTCTTACTGTGCGGATAAATAAATGAAAATGAAAATGAAAGAAATAAAAAACCGAACGAACTTTTTACTTTACCTAATATAATTAGCTTTTTATAATCACTGAAGCGATTTTTGGTCAAGATCCTCCTCCAATATGTATGTGGTATGCATCTTGATGTTTTACCGAGCACGAAATTTAAGGGAATAAACCATAAAAAAGTCAAAATGCATCAATCTATATGTAAGTACGTAAGTTTGTTGAGATCCATGCTACTCGTAGTGCTCGATACCCGCTTGATACTCGTTCGTTGCTCAACTGTTGAAATGTTTTCTTTGAAATATATCAATTTTCGTTATAAGTTTTTAGTGAGCTTAAGGCCTGATTTGTTTGTATGAATTGAATATTTTTGTTATGCTACAAAGCGAAATGATAAAAGTGACAGCTGTTTCGGAGATCACCACATCTTCTCATCAGACTTCTTATAACAGAGATCGAACCAACGGATCCTGACTTAACAGGCGAGTGCTCTAGCACTGCGTCAACATCAGCCGTGTAATCTATTGTTGTATTATTTAATTGATTAAGTGCGTTAATTTAGCCGTAATTTTCTTAATAGTGATTAATGTGAGAAAGAGACAGGTTTTAAAATAAAACCAAAAAAACAAAAACAAAACAATGTAAGAGAAATAATAGCAATACATTTTTTTTATATTACAGTTACGTGTCTATACTGAAGTCCCACGAAGCATAGAGACCTATTTCCGATATTTTCATCGATCGAATTTCTGATTTTCAAGTATTTATGAAATACGTGTATTTATTACCTTTCTTAATTTATTTTATTTAAACTTTATCACCGTAAATGTAAAATAAAAATTATGAAAAAAAAAATTTCTAATAAAATATCTTCAATTATAGGGAGAGCACGAGAAAGAAATAGGTGAAAGATCAAGAAAAAAGAAAAGGAGAATGACTCTGTTGAGAGAGGTGGGATTTCAGCAGCGCCTTGAGGTTTCCCAACGGGAAATCGAGAAAGGTGAGATTTTTTAGAAATAAAATACCAGAAGTATGTTATGTAAGAACAAAAAGTAGGTATAACTTAACTAAGATAGGAAGTTTTCTTTATATTAGGTTTATATTTTCCTGTGTTTTGTACTGGAGCCAATCGTCCAAGTGAAAGATCCGCCAGAATTACCTTATTTATGTGCTAGAGTTTTTTCGAAAGTTGAGTATGCGTGGTGAATTATTCAAAACTGTTGAAATCTGACATTACCATAATAACGTACATCTTCTTCTAGTGACTCGAGTTTTGATACCTACATGCACAGTGCAGACGCGTAGTATGCTGAATTATTGAAATGGACTGAAAAGCATGAGAAGGCGTTGTTGACGATTTTATTGAGTGTGAAGTCCAATCAATTGAAATATATTAAGAACTGCAGGACGTCAGCAGAAGCATGACAAGATCGACACAAAATTACGTAGAGACGACAACAAAATTATTCTTGAGTGGTACTCTAAACCTACATCTTCTGGACGCCTTATAAACTTTCTTTCTTCCCAACCAATGATTTACAAAATCAACACAGCGAAAAATGTAATAAACAAAATACTGACTATAAGCCATCAAAATTTTCATGATGTCAATAAAGAAAAAAGACATACCATACTCAAAAACAACAATTACCCTGAGTACCTAATACGGGAATTGATACAGCAGAAAATATTAAGACAACGTAATAATAACAAAACATCAAAACTAGATACAACAAACATACCTTAGAAATATTGCAGGGTTGCATACATACCAAAGCTCAGTGAAAAATTAGGATGTGAAACCAAGAAAGAACAAAATATTACATTGGCATTCAAGTCAAATCAATCGCTCGCAGAAATATTCACAAGAACAAAAACACCAATTAACACACAACAACAAAGCAACGTTGTGTATGAATTTAAATGCAAAGGGAAAATCAACGAGAGTTGCGAGAAATTATATATAGGTACAACAAAACGGGCTTTGGGAGTGCGCTTAGCAGAACATGAACAGCACAGCACTTTCACAACATATAATAAGCAGTGGTCACTCAGCTGACTTTTATAACGTAACAATTTTAGACAGGGAAAGAGAGAACATTAGAGAGCATAAGAATTTTAGAAAAAAGGAACAATACAGTAAACAAAAATGAAGACAGAGACAATATCGCATCAGCATATTTGTTATGTTCAGATACAATAAATAAAATATTTAGTTACATTTTAGCTACCATATACATACCTATAAATATATATAGGTATAATTGGCGCTTTGTAACCGCTGAAGCATTTTTTCGGCCGAGCTTCTCCTCTAATTTGTGGTTTTGCGTCTTGATGTTATTTTCCAACAAATGGAGGGACCTACAGCTTATATTAATCTGCCTCTTAACGGCTGATGGTTTTTTACGAGGAGCCTTTTCATGTCCGAAATACACTCGGAGGGGTGGACATTCCCTGCCGAGGGGCGGACCGCAATTAGAAAATTTAACTTAATTTATTATTTTTAAATTAAATTTCCATAACTTTTGTATGTTGGTGGCACCGGGATTTGAACCCGAGCCTTCCGAATGGCAGTACGCAATGCTAACCACTCGGCTACCGCGGTCGCCGAGCTACCATACATTGTGGTTATAATGAACATGGTTGACATTGTTTTTAAAGTTTTTCCAGCTTTTTATTTTTATTTTTGTAAGTTTTTCTAACATCTTAGTTTGTAAATACGTATGCATATACTAAAATGTGTTTATTTATGTTTCTTTTTTTTAAGTAAATAAACAGGAGCCCCTGAAGATGATAACATATTTAGCGAAACGTTGAGCAAAAAGTGGAATAAATTTGTTTTATTTGCACTGATTATTTGCTATGACTAAGTAAATAATATAATTCCTAAATTATTAGAACTGATCGCTTAACAAAAAATTAATATATAACATTTCGTTTGAAAAATGTTTTACGCGCGGTCGAAAATGGTATGACTGTAAACTTTGAACGTGAATATGGTTTGATCAAAAACAAGCATGGTGATGTTATTCTTAAAAGCGTTTGAAAATTTAATTTGTATGTTCTTGCAATGAGGTATGGCTCAACAGATACGATTATCTGAATTACCAAAGTCTGCGTGAGTTGAGCAACAATGAGATGGGACGAGGTTTGAAGCTTAATGTGACAATACCTGTATTTTAGGAAAAGTGCATGCGTTACCGTTTCCTCAAGTGTCAGATCGTAAAACAGTTAGAGCTTATACATTCTTATTTTTTTCCTACCGATCAATGTTAAGTCTGTTGATATTTTACGTGAACAAATAAATAAACGAAGAACGAAGTATTCGAAAAGTTCAAATTGTACAAAACATACGTAGAACGACAAACTGGTTGTAAAATCAAAGCGCTCAGAATTAATAACGACAGAGAATATGTTAACAGCGAGTTCGATAACTTCTTAAGAGAAAATGGTACACAGCATGAGTTAAAAGTGCCGCATACACCACAACATATTGGGGGGCTAATCGAACACTGGTTGAAATGGCTCGTTGTATAACTTTGCATGCAAATGTGCCTCAGAATTTGTGGGGATAAGCTATTTCGACAGCCGAATGTTTGAGAAATAGAGCACCTACGAAAACAAAACACCATATGAAATTTGGCTTAAGCGAAAACCAACAGTAAGCCATTTAAAAACACTTGGTGAGGTTTCAGTTGCATTAGAGAAGTCTCAACAAGCAAAATTCGCAGCGAAAGGCAAAAAACTAATTATCGTGAGTTATTCGCTTGAAAGTAAGGTATATCGTTTATACGACAAAGAAGTGAAGTGGAAACCCTCAGGTGTACAACTTTTGTCGGCGATATTCATGGACAAGTATGGTATACCTAGCGACCATCTATTGGCTAATTAAATTTTCAAACTATGATCACGCTTTTTATACCTTTTTGGACACAGGCAGAACAATATTTAATAATAACAATTATTATAAATAAACAGTTTTTTTTTCTTAATTCTATGCGTGTATATATATACATATATATACAGTGTGTCCCAAAAATAACCGAACTTTATATTTAAATCATACAACATACAGCGCCATCTATTGAAAATTTGCAACATTAAAAAGATACATTCATCCTCTTTCAAACGCACCTGACTTCATGTAAGTCGGATGACAGATGTAAAAGTGGCAGCCATTTCAATAAAACCAAAAGTGTGCTAATGGTTCCAAAAAAAAATTGAACAAAGAGCAAATATAAAATTTTGTGTCAAACTTGAAAAAAAAAATTGAAATTGAAGTTTAAAAAATTTAAAAAAAAATTTAAAAAAATGAAGCAGCCGTAACCGAGGTACTGAAGAACATTTCTATAAATGACATAAAAAAATCTATGCATGCGCTGGTTGATCGTTCCAAACGTTGTGTTGAGTCAAATGGAACCCATTTTGAATAAATAATAACTTTTAAAGATAATATAATGTGTATTTTACTATTTTATATCCAAAAGTTCGGTTATTTTTGTGATAAACCGTGTATATTCATAAAAATTAATGTTTGGCCTTGAACAGGCTGCACAAAGTAAGGCCCCTAAAAGTATACATATATACTCTTATAGGGATAATTTTATGTTAGATGTTTTGCCTTGGGCTGGCTAAACAAATGTGCACAAAGTGAGACTCCTAAGAGTATACGTACATATGTATATATCCCGCATGATTGTTTCAAAATTTGGCATACTGGCATAACTAAGTGTGGTAAATTTGATGTATTATAAATTCAGTTTATGTATATGTATGTTTTAATGTTTTGTTGTAAGGGCTTCAAACATCTAGGTCTTTGGAGGTCCTTACAATTTAACGAAATATTTGGTAATAAACAAAATCTACGTTCCAATAGCAAGAAGGCTAATCTAAACGTTGATTTCGGAGAATTCTTCGTCGAGAAGGAGGATGAACGATATGATGTGTTGAGTGATGAAGCGTGATGAAGCAAATAGTGAATTATCGTACCATAGTGCCGCTGAAGAAAACTTAATTGAAGATGAAGTTTATGTGAATGACGGCAACCAGGAGGAGAGTTTCGATTAAGTTCGAGTTGGTAGAGGTAGACCAAAGTTAGTACGTACAGTTGAACGAGGTCGGCCTAAAAAATCGTGAATAGCACTCTAACTGAAAGTATTCCATCGAATGTTGAAGAAGCATTTTGCAGCGAGAAGCGTGACGAGTGGAAGAAAGAAATAGGTCTTTGGAAAGGCGATCCAAGAACTTTGCAAATTGATATCCAAGATGAACAGAATCTGGCAACGAGTCCTGTGTACCATCATCGCAAGAAGCGCATCGAGATTCGGTATCATCACAAACGAGATCTTGTAAATGATGGAAAAATGAAATTTTCATATTGTCCAATTAATCAGATGACAGGTGATATATTTCCAAGAATTTGGCGAAAATCAAACATGTAAAGTTTACACAACAAATGAATTTGATTTAATGTAAATAAATGTATTTTTGGTTTGTAACATAATCATTCACGTTGAGGAGGAGTGTTTAATTCAGATGCTTCTTCCATGTCAGTCCTTTCATATTAAACCTTAATTAAGATCAAAATCTATTTTTCCATCAAATAAATTTTTACTAAAGCGGTCGCCTCTCGGCAAAGATTTCAAGCCCAAGTGTGTTTTTGGCAAGAAATAACAGCTCCTCATAAAAAGCCATCTGCTGTTCCGAAGCGGCTTAGAATATACTGTAGGTCCTTTCATTTGTTAGAAAAACTTCTAGACTTCAAGCACCAATTAATATAATTACTACCTTTAAGAGTTAAATTTTTTATGTGCTTTCAATCGAGGATTGGCGCCACTTGTTCTGCTCTGAGGTGTGCGTTAATGTAGCATACATTTCAACTAATTCTTGTTTTCTCGACCTAAGTCCATTTTTATATTTTTGACGTTTTGTAAATTTTTCTTCCTTTCCATGTTTTAAATGTTTATCTATGGCGATCGCTGCATCTGGTTGCCTCTTTATACATTCTGTTGTATTTCTTTGCATTATAGTTGTTCCATAGCCCCGCTTAGCAGCAGGAAAGATCAGTCTAAGTTATCGAGATCCCCTCACCAGTTGCTCGTAGAGATGGATTACAATATCCAAATCTCGAAGCAGCTCAAGCTCTACGTCTGCAATAGGTGGTGGTGTGACTCCAAGAGCGCCATTCACTGGAAGAGGGTTCAAAAAGGACTCTAGGTGACTGACGTTTAATGCCTGTCGGTAAGTCATCCTAAGCAGCGGTTGCTGTAATTTGTGCTGAATGCCGTCCTTAAAGTCGAGTACTCCTTTTCTGCATTTACTAAATGTTTGTTGGGCCGCTTCCATATGTCAAGTATTTTTAGGGTGGTCAGAGACAAATTGACGACCTTGGTGAGATAGTCTGATCCCGCTGGTGTTTTAGCATCAGCATGACTATTCCGTCGAGGCCGATGGATTTGGAAGCTTTTGCCTTCCCGAAGACCCCCTGAAAGTGCTCCCTAGAGAAATCAAACGTCGGTGATTGGAAATTTAAAAAGACGGCGGGTCATTTATCGCTTCATTTCGCCAACCGAGGGGTGCAGTATTGGCTAAAATATCTCGCGAACCTCTTCGGGTTCAACAAGGCGATATTACCGAATGAAATTTCCACCCGGTCATCGCGTCTCCTCGGGTTTGACAATGATTTGAATGTGGTCCAACGCTTGGTTGCTCCAGAGAAGAGATCATATATATATATAACGCTCCTCCCACTTATTCCGCTTATGAATTTCAACTTGACGCCGAATCTCCTTATTGAGATCGCTGATCGGAGACTCCCAGGATTGACGTGACAATTAGAGTCGTGCATAGATGCTAAAACTGCCGCTTCTGTTGAGAAGTTCGGACGAATTTTTGCAATTCGACCTGTCGGGCTGAAGGGTGCAGCAGCGGGCACAACAACTCTGCGGAAAGAGCGTTTACTGGTGCTGACGTCAGTTGGAGTGGAGAAAACACTAAAGTTGTTCTCAGCAAATTCCATGAATCTCTCATACTGCGTTTCCAAGAAACCTGTCTTTATTGATTTGCGGTTGGGATGGCTCTTGAGGTGCTGGCCACAATGTTTACTTCGCAATCATGTGGCTGTTGTTATTGTAGCGGCACTTCGCAATCATCTTATCATATGATTAAGGGAGTTTCGCTGGGATCACCTAATTCCACAGTATTGGGAATTCACTCAACGACTTTGCAAATGCCAAATATCGGAGCGATAGTCCCTTCCGTATTCGTCAAGATATCCAGTAGATCCCTTCCAGTTCATCCAGACGTTTAAAAGACACTCTGTGAAAAAAGGTGCTCATTAAAAAAACGCGCTTAATTTCCTTCTGTGTGCGACCACTGTTGTTTAGCTGCGTTGTGAATTCTTTCCATAATTGCTGTTCTGATGCTAATATTATAAAATAATTTAATTTTTTTACATTTTGCAAAACCTTCAGCTAAATCCCCATACAAATTTTAAAGTGATTTGAAAATACATATATTTGCAGTAATTTAGATTCATGGTAATTCCATCTTCGAAGATAAAATGAAATTGAAATGAACAAGGTGAAATGCATAGCATACCTGATAAATATTGGTACTAAATGCGGTAGTAGTTTTAAATTATATTAAGCGAAGTGTACCATAATAACTATTAGTTTTGTGCCATGTGTTAATTAAATTTTAACAGTTCATGAGTTTCCGAATGAACCAGATCAGGTCACAAATGCACTTTTCCATAATTATCTAATTCAGCGCCATCTATAGTATATTTTTTCCTCAAATTCTTAACCCTGCATAAACAATAACAGACATTTATAGGTATATATGGATGAGCATAACTGTGGCTTTCCTTTCAAAATGCATCGACTACATTATTGCAACTGGTGTCAATACGATTTCCTGTTTCAAAATGCTACCAAAAACAACAACAACACATTTTAAAATACCAACTATAGCCATTTCCGTACATAACTGTATAGTTTTCATTTCTACAATTTTCATTTAAATGCAACAACCAACTGTTATTATTTGTCCCTTTGCTGGCTAACTAACTGCATGAACTCGTGCTATCAATTAGAAGCACTCAAAAAACCAAAAATCATGAAACAAAAACAACAATTACACAAGATGTCACCATGTACCATAAACGCGCCGAGTTGCAATAACCGATTTGTCTAAAATTTTAACACAAGCTTCTTTAATATATTTTTCAGTGATTAATCAGAAAGGTTTTATTTTTCCGATAAATACTTTTTTTATAAACAATTTAAAATCAAAATTTCGCTGAAAAATCGGCTTTTTTCTTTGACAAAAAATTTGGCTTATTCCTTCGTGATTAATCACTAGATTTAACATTACTTTAACGAAATCTGTTTGGTTTTTTAATTTCAGATGATCCAGTTCAGAGATAGAGATAGACCGCAAGACGTCTTTTTTCAGAGGACCTCCTGGAGATCAGCTGTAGCTCTTCTCCAGAGAAATATTTTTACTATTTATAAGGATAAAAATATTGTTGAATAATACCATAATAAGTATGTAAACTTTTTGAATTAATAAATTCTAAAGACTTCTCAAAAAATTTCTTAAAAATTCGTTTTTATTGGCCCATTAACTGTATATAACCCCTTAATGTATACATAACTTAACGCATTCTTAATGCACAACTTAAAATATGTACATACTTCCAATATATATAATTCTTCCTTGACAAACACACCTTACTGGTGAATGCCGTTAATAACTATAGCGCCACAACTAAGCAAAGTTTTTTACTTATTAGTATAAACAGATGTTTAATCTTAGCTTTAACTTCACTTCGGTTTTCGATTCCTTCATTTGTGTAGAGAGGTACAAAGACCCTCTAGTACCAGAAGGAAACGGGAAGCACTAATTGCTATCCAGCTCTGCCAATAAAACTTATGGTTACAGTGTGATGTGAGAAGTGTCTGTGAATTCAAACTAAATTAAATAAAAAAGCCAAAAAATGACTAAACGCAAACGATTATTCAATCAAAAACAAGAAAAGTTCAAAAGCGAACAAAGCTAATTCCAATTACAACTTAATTCCAATTTCAAAACTGAAAAACCAAAAAATATATCTAAGTAGGTTAAAATTTAATGAAAACCGTTTTGGTATCAGTTAACATTGATTATTTCAATAAATTGATTCCAAAACCAATCAAGCGACAAGTGGAAACAATTTTATAAAAAATATAGAATTACTGATGGTATTGTACATAGTGAATAAACAAACCATCAAGTGAAAGAAAACTCAAATGTTATCAAACTTTAGGCATTGTCGTGAGTAAAGAATAATCAATATCTTAAAAAAAAAAACTGCAAAACCAACTCAATAAATCGCTAACAACAATAATAGTGTACACAAATAGAATGTAGGAATATGGCTTGACTCATCATTAACTTAAACAATGTTCGTGGGAATAAGAAAAAAACAAAAAATATGCAAATTAAAAATTTACACTAAAGAAAGCGAATTGAAAAAATTTAAGTCAATCAGAAAAAATAAAGGTTCAAAGTAACCAAATCATGACGTTGTTTAAACTACAACTACCACTGACAATGTAATGAATTAAAATCAGATAAAATTACAAATACATACACCGAAGAAAAAACGGCCAACAACATCCCGTGCTCTAAATAATATAAGATTATTGTGCTAAAATTGTAAAAATTTTGTGAGAAGAAATCCATACAGCAGAAAGTCTAGCCATAAACATGAGTAAGCAAGACAACAATCAACAAGCACAAGTAGAAGAAAATGAAAACACCCTTTATAAACAAAAATGAACGAGCGTTAGTATTATATTATGTATATGCATAGATAACATATTAACAATATTATTCCATTTAAACGAAAAACCAAAAACAATTGAATATAACAATGACCTGAAAAAGAAAAACAATATAATTAATTATTGATTGCATTGTTAAAGCAGCTATAAATATACATGTTAAATCCGATAATTAGTTCACCCATCAGTACTTTCCTTATCTTCGGAACCTAAGCCTCGATGACCGTAATTGGTTAATTTCGAAAATGTAAACCAACGGAGACCGCAAGTTGTCCAAGCGGTATTTAACACAGAAGTAATTTTAGCGGACACCACAGACCAGACAATAAGTAACAAACGCAGGAATAATTTGTCAGATTTAAACCAAATACCGGTCATAGTAATATGTGTGAAGGATTTCTCGGGTGAGTTAAACTCCTTGAGGAAGAGTGTAGACCATGTTCTGGCAAGTCACGAGCCGCAAAAGGCTTCACCCACTTGTTACAGAATATTAAACGTAATACGCAATAAAACAACGGACAATTCACGGCATTGGAGTCATATTGTATAATACGCCACTCGACTGTCGAGCAATTTCAAAATGCTTAACGATGCATTACGGTGGCAAATGACTACTCTAATACAGCGCAATTATTCCGTATCGGAATTTTATCAACAAGTATACAGCCATGAAATAAATTGGGCTGCATTGAAATGGGCAATGAATCCCTACGCATCCTAACACAGCCATACCAGCCAACTTGGCAACCACTTGGACTACATCAATTTAGGCAAATGGAATACCAGCGAGGAAACAATCCACAGAGCCCACCGACACCGCAGCCACATCCAGAGCCCATGGACATCGACCCTAGCATACACTCTCGCATAATTACATGAATACCTAGACCCCAAGAAAATCGATGCTTCGGAAAGAAGACACAACAGTTTACAGAGCAACAGCAGCAAAAAATCAAAAAACGTTTCATATCGACACATCAGAAGACAAACAATTCGGGGAACCAAGCGACATACATTTTTAATCATAATTAGCTCTTCGCATCCACAAAGTTCTAGTAAACAGAGGCTCGAGCGAAAGCTACGTTATTATATTGACGTATTTATATTGACGATGTAATTATCTTTAGCAGGACAGAAGAAGAACACTTCGATTAGATAAATTTTCAAAACATTCGAAAAGCAAGCATGAAGGTACAATTAGAGAAGTGCCGGTTTTTTTTTGAAATAAGGTGGAATTTTTAGGGTTTATAATTACTCCGTTTAGCATAAGCACCAATCCTTCGAAAGTTGAAGCAATCTCAAACTTTCCACAACCACAAAACTCAAAACAAATTCGTAGTTTTCTTGGTTTGTCAAGGTGCTACCGGCGCTTTACAAAGGATTGCGCCAAGTTTGCTAAGCCCCTGACATCCCTTTTAAGAGGATAGAGGATTGAGTAAAGAAAAAAAAACAATTTCCGAAGATATCATCGCGTATCTGAATTTCACTAAGGAATTTGAACTAACCACGGATGCGGCTAACTCCACAAGCTGATAACAAATCGCATTGAATTCATTTAAGAATTATTTGTACGGTTCCGGTAAGGTAAAGATATTCACTGATCACAAGCCATTAACATATGCTCTAAGCAATACTAATCGTAAAATGAAACGCTGCAAGGCGATATTAGAGGAGTTCAATACGAACCTGGCAGGACGAATATTGTAGGCGATGCTTTGTCCAGAATTCCAGATCAGAAATCAGATTCCAATACCTTTTCAATAGCAGCCAATTTGAATGATAACTCAACTCATAATTTAATTCATGTATAGGGTGGAAGCACCTATTAACGCTTTCAGAAATAAAATTCGTTTTAACAAAAATAAAACTTCTACTTATCAATTTAAAATTGTCTTTCCCACTTATCACATACACATAAATACCAATAAACCGGAGCATAAGAGAGTACATTGGAACTGTAAGGAAAACAGGACCCAATTCTTGCAAAGAAAATAAATACGACCGTCATTCATCAAAGCCGCAGATAGAGGCTACACCCATACCTCGTTTTCCTGTACAAATAGTTCATGCACACATGCTTTTAGTTGGAAAAAAGCTAGTCTTAACTGTGGCAGCCAAATTTTTTAAGTACTTTATTGCTAAACCCGTTCCATCCATGGCTGCAGAACATATAAGGAAACCCATGAGGGATATTCTTTTTGCGTTTGTGCCAGAAACACTCGTAATCGACAACGAGAAAGCATTAAGTTCAAAACTTATAAATTTCATGATTGCAAATGAATTTAGCATTCAAATATATTGGACGCCTCCATACACGGGTTAAATAATATAAAGCACAATTCTCACCCAACATCCTTTTCAGAACCTTATTTGAGCCCTAATTTCGCAAGTAAGGAATAGTATTAAGCGTATACTAAACACTCGCTGATGGCGATAACGATATTTATAACGAAAATGTTAAGAGAAATTTAAAAAAGAATTTATTGAAAATGTAAATATTAAATGAAAAAAGAAGAAATCTATCGAAATTTCGTGAACATTTTTAATGCAATCACAAACAGCGTGAACATTGGAAATCTGGTCCATTGTGACACCAACCAAGGCAACGTGTCAGTTAGGTACTCGAGGCTGATCGATTTATGATGAGAGAGTGAACGCATTCCCAAAGAATAATTTAACATACATATGTATGTACTTCCAATGCACATAATTTGTTAATCGACAAAAACACCTTACGCAGCATTCACTAAAAACTGTCACACCACAACTAAGTAAAGCTGTTTACTTTTTAGTATAAAAAGATGTTGAATCTAAGCTGTAACTTCACTTCTGTTTCGCTTTTGACTAAACTAAACGCGGCTACGCTGCCCAAATAGCAACCCGCAAATTAAAAACACGTTTTTTTGCCTTGAATATTCAAGGAATTAAGTTATATTGAAACCAAATACTTACATACTTACTTACTTACTTTACTGGCGTAGACACCGCTTACGCGATTTTAGCCGAGTTAACAGCATTGCGCCATTCGATTCTTCTCTTTGCTGTGTGGCGCCAATTGGAAATACCAAGTACAGCCAGATCCTTCTCTACCTGGTCCTTCCAACGGAGTGGAGGTCTTTCTCTTCCTCTGCTTCCACCGGCGGGTACTGCATCGAAAATTTTCAAAGCTGGAGTATTCATATCCATCCGGACCACATGGCCTAGCCAGCGTAGCCGCTGCTTCTTGATTCACTGAACTCGAAAACTCCTAACGCCGATTCATCAGATCTTGCCATCGTCCATGCTTCCGCACCATATAGTAGGATGGGAACGATGAGAGACTTGTAAAGTGTGGTTTTCGTTCGTCGGGAGAGGACTTAGTCCAAAGAAGCACCTGTTGGCAAGAGTGATTCTGCGTTGGATTTCCAGGCTGACACTATTATTGATGTTGATGCAGGTTCCTAGATAGACGAAATTATCTACGACCTCTAAGTTATGACTGTCAATAGTGACATGAGAGCCAAGTCGCGAATGCGATGACTGTTTGTGTGATCACAGGAGATATTTCGTCTTGCCCTCATTCACTACCAGACCCATTCGCTTCCTTATCCAGTATGGAGAAAGCAGAGCTCACGGCGCGATTGTTGAGGCCAATAATGTCGATATCATCGGCGTACGCCAGCAGCTGTACACTCTTATAGAATATTGTATCTTCTCTATTCAACTCTGCTGCTCGTATTATTTTCTCCAGCATTAAATTAAAAAAGTCACGCGATAAGGAATCACCCTGTCTGAAACCTCGTTTGGTATCGAACGGCTCGGAGAGGTCCTTCCCGATCCTGACGGAGCTTTTAGTGTTGCTTAACGTCAGTTTACTTAGCTGTATAAGTTTTGCGGGGATTCGAAATTCAGACATAGCGGCATAAAGGCAGCTCCTTTTCGTGCTGTCGAAGGTTGCTTTAAAATCGACGAAAAAGTGTGTCGATTCTCTTTTCACGGGTCTTTTCCAAGATTTGGCGCATGGTGAATATCTGGTCAATGGTTGACTTACCAGGTCTAAAGCCACATTGGTAAGCTCCAATCAGTTTGTTGACGGCGGACTGTAGTATTTCACACAATACTCTTGATAGGATCTTATATGCGATGTTAAGGAGGCTTATTCCACGGTAATTGGCCCAAACTGTGGGATCGTTTTTGTTGTGGTGTGGGCAGAGCACGCTTAGGTTCCAATCGTCGGGCATGCTTTCATCCGACCATATTTTGCAAAGAAGCTGATGCATGCACCTGATCAGTTCTTCACCGCCGTATATGAATAGCTCGACCGGTAATCCATCGGCCCCTGCCGCTTTGTTGTTTTTTAAGCAGACGATTGCTATTCGAACTTCTTCATGGTCAGGTAGTGGAACGTCTTTTCCATCGTCGTCGATTGGGGTTTCGGGTTCACTATCTCCGGTTACTCCGTTTTCACTGCTATTCAGCAGGCTGGAGAAGTGTTCCGTCCATAAATTTAATATGCTCTGGGCATCGGTGGCTAGATCGCCTCTTTGTGTCCTATAGGAGTCTGTTCCGCTCTTGAAACATTCTGTAAGTCGTCGTATCTTCTCATAGAATTTTCGAGCATTACTCTTGTCGGCCAGCTTCTCAAGCTCTTCATACTCACGCATCTCGGCCTCTTTCTTTTTTTGTCTGTCCTTTCACTCACTCAACATACATACAAACACCTACACCCAAACTCACATCCTTAGTTCTATTCAATTCTAGTTACTCTTATTAATTAAATGTATCACCTAATTTCAATTTAAATCCTAAGCTATGAAGAGCGTTTGTACGAGTTGAGCTAATAAATGATCTTTTTGACAAGAAGACGTTGAACTTCTTTACTGGCGCAGTCCAACGCGAACTTAACACGCTCTGCCGATTTTAAATAAAATTTATTTAAATTTATTGCGAAATTGTTCGAAAAGAACATTTTATTATAAAATTATTTTTATTATGATAAACGTGATGTTTTAAAATAAAACGAAACAAGTGAAGAAAAAGAAACTAAAAACAACAATTTTTCGGAAAGAAAACTAAATATTTCTACTATTACAATAGCTCAACAAATAATCAGTGAGTAAACTTGTAGACATCACTTGAGGTAAATCAACAACAACTAATGTATGGGCATATGTACCATATACAGGGTCCGCCACGTAACTTTTTTTTTCCGAAAACAGTGCGCACAAGATCGATCGTAGCGTTGGCTGTGTGGCACGGAGCGCCGTCTTGCTGGAACCAAATGTTGTCCAAGTCCTCCTCTTCGATTTCCGGGAAGAACCAATCCGTTAACATGGCGCGGTAGCGTTCGCCATTGACCGTAACGGCGGCTCCTGCCGCATTTTCGAAGAAAAATGGGCCAATGATGCCGCCGGCCCAAAATCCGCACCAAACTCTCTGAGGATGCATTGGCTTCTCTTCGATCACGTGCGGGTTTTCCGTCCCCCAAATACGACAATTTTGTTTATTGACGTAGCCGCCAAGATGGAAATGAGCTTCGTCGGAAAAGATAATTTTTTTGGTAAAATTCCGGGTCTTCGGCCAAGCGCTCATCTGCCCGTTCCTCAATCGTATACACAACCATTTTCGTTCAGCGGAAGGATAAAACTAACTTTCTGTCAAATCAGATGTAACATCAGTGTTACCACACTCAAAATAACCACTAGTTCAAAAAAAAAATGTTAGATGGCGGACCCTGTATATAAACGTACCTAACATTTAAAACCAAGCAAATACACTTTTTTAGCGTTTTCGTAACATTAACATTAAAAAGTAAAATATATTAATTCATTTAGCAGTAGAGTTAGTTCACTTTACCAAACATGGGTAGTTTAGACATGAATACAAAATTTAAACTCATTTCTACTAACATAAACAGCGTTCCTCCATATGATGAAAATAGAGATGCATTACTAAATTTTGTACAACGTATAGATTCGATGCTACCAATTTTAGGATCTTTTACTTCTCAAGAATGTAAAATTCTCTTAATTGGTCAAATTAAAGATAAAATTATTGGAAACACTAGGAGATCTATGTTAATAAATGAAATGGCCGGAAGTATAAAAAGTTCTTATCGATAATCATGGCGAAAAAAATTCGGTTGATGAACTGTTTGACAAAATTAGAATTTGTAGATGCGATTCTACAATTGAAGTTTTTTATAATTCACTTAATACTTTATTATGTCGGTTAAACAACGCATCAATTTTAAGCGGGAATAAATAATGAAAGTAATGCTAGAATTGCTTTAAACTCATTTAAGTATGGTTTTCCAGAACCGGTCAAAAGTATTATTGTAAGTAGGAATCCAAAAACTTTAAAATACGCATATGATATTATAAAATCAAATGGTTACTTAAATTATAAAAATCAACAAAGAAATTTTTTTAACAGTAGTCAGCTTAACAGAAGTAATAACGTCGAAAATAACGCTAATAACATGAATTATTCTAATCAACAGCATAGGCAACAAAACTATTTTAACAGAGAAACTAATCTTAATGTTAATCAACAGAATGCGTAACAGTCCAATAACAGCAATAGAGTAATAGCCTATTTCCACCGGACGTTCACTGCAGTTTAGCTTGAATGCATTTAAACATCGCATTTAAATGCGAAATTCCCATGTGTTTGTTGTTGTATAAAAGTGTGTTAACTCAATTTTCAAAGTGAGTTAACTCATTTCGGAAACTTAACAGAAAATTTTATGTTAACAGTCGATGCTCTCTCTACTAATGTAAACATTTCGGACGTTTCGGTATACTTGTTGCCAGAGTCGTGTATTTTCGGATTTAATGAGGGGACAGACTTTTATTTTCCATGCTGAAATTTTTTCTGCAAAAGTTACTTTTTGCATTAATATTGACATACAAAATATATATTAAGTAATTGGCGAAGAGAATGCTTCTCCTCTTTAAAAAATAAAATAAAATAAAAATAAAAAACAAACAAAAAGCAATTGTGGAATAGAAAACGATCCCCTCAACATAAAAATATACGCGACTCTGGTAACTATCAGCGCATGCGCAAAACAAATAATTATGTATGTATATATAATTGGCGCAAAACAAATATTTATGTGCATATATATAATGTGCGCTTTGTAACCGGTTAAGGAATTTTTCGGCCGAGCAAACTGCAAATGTAAACAAAAATCAGCTGTTTGAGTTAACTAAGTTTCGGTGGAAACGTTTGACATTTCATTCACTTAACAGAGGCCTTAAATGCAGTGAAGTGCTTGGTGGAAATAGGCTATAAGCTATCGAACTAGTCACGAGCATATACAACAGTACAACAACAACAATTTTAATAATTCTCAAGCAAACAGCGACCATACTAGTACGACACTCAACTCTTTTAACCAAATTTTATTACAAACCATAGCAACCAAACAAACAGAACGAATCGTAGCTCACGTAGTTTTAATAATCAAAATATTAATAACAGACTGTTAAATAGCAGAAGTCAAAATTATTTTAACAATCATCCAGTTGTAGAGTCAATGAAACCAATCAAAATTATCAATCGAGGGCCAAGAAAATTACCCTATATACCAATTGAAACTCATATAAGAAAACTCAAGTTTATAAAAGATGCAGGTGCGGAATTTAGCATTATAAACCCAAATGTTTGTAACCCCAAATGGAGAATAAATTCAAGTCCTATCACTTTAAAAGCAATAAATCGGTCTGTATGTACCATAGTTTTCCTTTATTTAAAGAATTTAGTAAACCAAATTTTAATGTTAATTTCCTGGAATTAAAATTTCATAACTATTTTGATGGTCTAATAGGTAACAATATATTGTTCAATTTAAGTTGTAAAATCGATTACGAACATAGGGTGTTAGTAACAAAAAATACGACGTTACCAATTTTTTTTTTGTGAAGAAGAAGAATTGACAGTAGATGATTATCTAAAAAATAAACATTTGAAAATATTTGTTAATGAAGAAAAAGAAAGCATAGACGATAATCAAGTTTTAAATACAGTTTTAAGTAGGTTTAAAGATATTTTTTATAAAGATGGGGAAAACTTACCTTTTTGTAGTGAAATTCGTCATCGAATCATAACCAAAACTGCCACTCCTATATATAGTAAATTGTATAGATACCCAGTGATATATCAGGCGGAAGTGGACAAGCAAATACAAGAAATGCTTGCACACAACATAATATCTCCTAGTAGTAGTCCTTACAATTCCCCATTATGGGTTGTACCCAAAAAAACTGATAACAATGGTAAACAAAAATGGAGAATTGTAATCGACTATCGGAAATTAAATGAGCAAACCATAGATGACAAATTTTCACTACCAAATATGGAAGACATATTAGACAAGTTGGGAAAATGCTGTTATTTTAGCACAATAGATATTGCCAAAGGATTCCACCAGATTGAGGTGCATCCAGACGACAGGGCTAAGACAGCTTTTTTAACCGCAGGTGGCCATTACGAATTTAATTGTATGCCATTTGGCCTCAAAACAGCCCCCGCAACGTTTCAAAGATTAATAAATCATGTTTTAAGAGATCACATTAAATAAATTTGCGTCGTAAATTTAGACGATATTTTGATATTTTCGACCAGCTTTCAGGAAGACATAGAGTCCATAAAAAAAATATTTAATACTTTATGAGAATATAATTTAAAGATACAAATTGATAAATGCCAGTTTGCGGCATCATCCCCTAACTTTTGGACACCTTGTAACAGGTGATGGTACGTAGGCTGCTATATATAGGTCTGGCCTAGACAACACTAAGTGTTGCCATGTGCAATCTGACATTTCCATTAGAAAGTTTGACATTTTTTAGCATAACATCACTCAGAACGTTTTGTCATTTAATCGTGAATTGTTTTATTTACAATGAAATAAAAAATTCATCTCGGCCAAAAAATGGAATTAACTCGTGAACATTTTCGTGCGATCATTTTTCACACCTTTCGACGTGGATTATCACGACAAGAGTGCATCGATGAACTAAAATCTTTGTATGGCTATGAACCACCATCCTATAGAACTATGAAAAACTGGTACAACGAATTCAATCGTGGGCGACGCTCGCTCAGAGACGAGTTCCGTGAAGGTCGTCCAAAAACAGCCGTTGTGCCAGAAAACATCGTCGCCGTACGTGAACTGATAATGCAAGACCGTCATGTAACATACCTTCAGATAGAGGCATGCCTACGCATTTCTCCCACCAGCATACATACATACAAAAAAAACCATTTTCGTCGATAAATATTCGTATTTTCATTATTAGGCCAGAAATATATATAGCAGCCCACGTATTAAACTTGATCCCTCAAAAATTGAAGCGATCAATAAAATGCAACCACCTACAAACATAAAAGAAATCAAACGATTTCTAGGTATTACCGGTTATTACCGCAAATTTATGCGAGACTATGCTAAAGTTGCATATCCCATGGTTCGGCTTTTAAAGCAAAATTCTGTATTAGATTTTAAGTGCCAAGAGTTTCTTAATTTATTTGAAACATTAAAAAAAACTAATTACGGGTGAGCCAGTGTTGCAATAACCAGATTTTAATAAAAAGTTCATCCTGACGATGGATGCTTCACAATTCGCAATTGGGTTAGTTTTAAGCCAACAAGGCCACCCAATTCGTTACGTATCTCCAACGTTATCTGACTATGAAACTCGCTACTCGACCATAGCAAAAGAAGCACTAGCTGTTGTCTGGTCAGTGAAACATTTTCGTACATATTTATACGGTTGCAAATTTCAAATTCAGACTGACCATCGTCCATTAGTTTGGCTTCTCAATATTAGGGAACCAAATATGAAGTTACAGAGGTGGAAAATCCTACTTAATGAGTACGAGTTTGACATATCGCATATTAAAGGTAAAGATAATATAGTCGCTGGTGTTCTTAGCAGATATTGTGTAAAAGATGATGAAAAGAATTTAGAAAACATTAATATTTTAAATAGCCAATTGAGTGAAGAAAATACATTTTTAAAAGAAAGTGATGATCAAGTTGACAATATGTCAACAGCTGCAACAATACACAGCGCATTTGAAGATAATCCTCATTATATATTTATAACCGAAAAAGCAATTACTTACTACAAAAATCAACTATATTTACGTTATGGGGAAAAAGAAAAATATTTTACAAAAATTGTAAACAAAAAGTGTCAAAATCATATAGAAGTAACAGCAGAATCCGATCTTAATAAAATTATGCAATCAATATTAACAGACAAGGGAATAATGTGTATTTATTGCGAACATGATGGCCCTTTTAATGAGTTTCAAAATATTCATCTAACTAATTTTAATAAAAAATCCTTAACCTTATATCGATCAAATATAAAGTTAATTGAAATAACTGACAAAAACGATATATGTGTATTGACTATCATTGAAAATGAACATCTTCGCAATAACAACAGAGATATACAAGAAGTATTTTTGGAGCTGAAAAATAAATATTTTTACCCGAATCTTTATAAAACGAAAACAATTGTTATAAATAATTGTTCAATTTGTACTATAGCTAAACACCACAGAAATTCCTTATCAAATTACAGAAACCCCTACACACTTTAATAATATACTTCATATAGGTATTTGGTATCCTTGTAAAGGGTGGTTAAATTTTCAAGGGCCGATGTTGATTTTGAATAAAACACAAACTATATATATATTATGATATATTGGTATTACTCAATTACGTATGTAACAAAATATCGGCCAAATGAGCGCCGCGACCTCGGCGGCACACCTCCATACGATGGTCCAAATTTTCGATGACGCTGAGGCATAATGGAGTTTCTATGCCGTTAATGTGCCGAATTATCTCATCCTTTAGCTCTTGAATTGTTGCTGGCTTATCGACGTACACCTTTTCTTTCAACCCCAGAGAAAAAAGTCCAACGGTGTCAAATCACATGATCTTGGGGGCCAATTGACATCGCCATTACGTGAGATAACACGTCCATTGAATTTGTTGCGCAAAAGAGCCATTGTTTCGTTAGCTGTGTGGCAAGTGGCACCGTCCTGCTGAAACCACATATCGTCCACATCCATATCTTCCAATTGTGGCCATAAAAAATTCGTTATCATCTCACGATAGCGAACACCATTCACAGTAACTGCCTGACCGGCCTCATTTTGGAAAAAATACGGCCCGATGATGCCGCCAGCCCATAAACCGCACCAAACAGTCACTCTTTGTGGGTGCATTAGTTTTTCGACAATCACTCTTGGATTCTCATTCGCCCAAATGCGGCAATTCTGTTTATTGACGAATCCACTGAGGTGAAAATGTGCCTCATCACTGAAGATGATTTTCTTCGAAAATTTTCATAATAAGTCTGGATAACTTTAACACGTTGTTGGATTGTGTATCTCCCCATGGTTCAAATTGAGTAAGTCTGAAATAGAGAAATGTCAAATTAAATTCGGAAAAAAACTTGGCGTTTAGGTGTGGTTCACATTCAACATCGGCCCTTACAATTTAACCACCCTTTAATTCCTTATAACCTCCCTTCCATGTGTTTCACTCAAATGTGTCAACTCACTTTCTACTTAATTTTTAGCAATAGGACTCGAGATTAAACGTATGTTTTTCAACTCTCTCATTAAGTCATTACTCTCTTTGATTTTGTCATCTTCCGATGAATCCCTTTTTGATTTTTTTTGTGAACACTACCTCGTCTTCCGTTACAACTGGGTTGGCCTGACTTAAAACATCATTTCCGATTATCGCTTGATATGCGATATCGCGTTCGCGTTCCACGTGATATTTAATATTTTATTATATATGATCTACGCCCATCTTCAGGATGAAACTGCCCAGTGTACCTAAAGTGTTCATATTAAGCCGCTCCTGGTTCACCTGAACACTATTTTTCGGACATTGCGCGACTCTATGACCTTACTGACCACTTCCGTAAACAAACTGTATTTGTGAACAATTTGGAGCTAAATGTCCGATTGTTCCACTCTCAAACGATTCGTACGGCATCCAGCGGAATCGGGCACGAACTTATGCACTCATGCAATACTATTAAATACATTATAAATAAAAATATTTGCGAGAACATAAATAACTTAAGGGTGGAGGAGTTACATAATAATCCCATATACACATGTACCTAATATAATAGTCCTAAGAGAACCAAGCCCAATTTACTCTTATTGTACTTAACCTTACTCTTATAGTTAATTACTAGTGGTCGTTAGAAACTCTATTTTATCACTCCAACACTTTACATACTTTCACACTCTTGAACCATCCTTTCACTCACTCAACATACATACAAACACTTACACTCAAACACACATCATTAGTTCTATTCAATTCTAGTTACTCTTATTAATTAAATGTATCACCTAATTTCAATTTAAATCCTAAGCTAAAAAGAGCGTTTGTACGAGATGAGTTAATAAATGATCTTTGTGACAAGAAGACGTATAACTTCTTTACTATATCAATACTCTCTATCATTATTATTACCAACAAAATTGGAGTTGTAATTATAAAGCTGCTCATAGCAAGATCACCTAGCAATAACGGTATTCTATCTCGTGCAAACGGAGCCACAAATATGATACATATGTTGTATCTGCACTCACATGGAAAGGCAGCGAAATATATGCTCGGGCTTCGCGCACTGGCCGCAACAAAAACTTCTTTTGTGTTTGGTAGGCGCTTGACCATCTGCCACTGTAGGTACGTATGTACACACGCCCATACATAGTGTAGTAGGAAAAAGTGGAGGTGACAAATTGGAGCCCAGCGTGGGGTCCGATATTTAAAATATATTTATTTTGATAAATTTTTGCTATTCTTGTTTCAGCGGATTTTGATTGGGTTTTTGTGTTGCTGGTTATTTCATATAATTATTAACAATTTTCTATTTTTTTTTCTGTTAGTAGGGCATTCCAGTAGTGGAAGAGTCGCAAGATTGGGAGTCGAACCCAGCCCCAGAGGGACATTAATTAGTTTTGCCTTATTACAAAGGAATTTGGTGAGTCCGTTCCGTTTTGTAAATTTTTTAAGATTTTTTTGTTTGTTTGTTGCAGTATATGGTATTGGAGTGTTATCCAGGTAGTCGAAAATTGTAGGTCGTGTGTTTTGAGGCTGGTCCGAAAGTGTTCAGCAGTGGTCGTTAAAAATTTAGGTTGAGATTTTTAGTTTTTACCCTAATGTAATTTCTTCGTTGCTCTATACTGGCTCAACCAAAGACCCTATCAGGTAAACAACAAAAGAGCCTAAAAAATAATAAAATAAAAAAACAAATATTGTCTACTCAACACAACTATTTACAAAAAAAAATTATTTTTTTTAAATAAAAAATATTTTAATCCAAAAAATAAAAAAGACAACAAAAATACATACTAGATTGAGCACTTCTAAAAGTGAAATATGTTAATCTCAGTGAATTTGTTGAACTTTTCCAAATTGTATATACAATACATACGAGAAAAACGAACAAAACTTATAACAAAAATTAATAGTATGTATATTCGCAAAAAACTATTTCAAATATATGTGTGTTGAGCCCGACACTTAAGGGGGTATTCTGGTTCTGCTTCATTCTACAGCATAGTTCCTAAAAAACAACTGATTTCGAAAACTGCCACCGCCCCTGCCACTGCGCTATTGTGTTTTGGGCTTTAACTATTTAACATCAACGACGATAAACGGCCTCTCGTTTCCGATAAAAACGAAATGAAATTTCTTCTGATAACTACTTTAACAATAACATTTGCAAATCGCACTAAAACTAATTATTTTCCATATTGCTATTTTATATAATATATAAATATAGTATGTATTTATATATACTCGGCGGCCGCGGTAGCCGAGTGGTTAGCATTGCGTACTGCCATTCGGATGGCTCGGATAAAATTAATTTAAATAAAAAATTAAGTTAAATTTTATAATTGCGGTCGCCCCTCGGCAGGGAATGTCTACCCACCCGGGTGTATGAAATAAAGCTGCTCATCAAAACCCATCAGCCATTCAGAGGCGGCTTAGTATAAACTGTCGCTCCATTTGTTGGAAAAACATCAAGACGGCGAAAACCACAAATTAAGGGAGGAGCTCGATCGAAAATCGCTTCAGCGGTTACAAAGCGCACATTAGATATATACTCGTATACGAATATACAAATAGATTTTCCGAACAAGTGGTCTCATGCGGCGTTAAATACACACCACACTCTATTAACACACTGCTATACCTACCAAATATCCACAAAAATGATGGTAAATCTTTTTGGGGGACCACAAACATCTAGATTTTTATACCAACTGTACATGTATGAATGTATAATTAGCGGTTTGCAAAGCCTAAGCTGTTGTTATGCAGTTCTTTGGTTTTATTATTTTTCATTTCTTTTAGGTTCTCCTCCACTGACGGTGGGCTTTAGTCTTTCACACAATATGTTCGACAGGACCTTATATGCGATATTAAGGAGGTTTATCCAACGATAATTTGCGCAGACTGTGGGGTTCCCTTTTTTATGGATTACGCAGACTACTTAAAAATTCCAATCATCGGGTATGCTTTCGTCTGACCATATTCTGTAAAGTAGATGATGCATGCACATTGTCAGCTCTTCACCGCCATGTTTGAATAGTTCTACCGGTAGGCCACTAGCTCCAGCCGCTTTGTTGTTTTTTAAGCGAACGATTGCTATTCGAACTTCTTCATGGTCAGGTAGTGGAACATCTTTTCCATCGTCGTCGATTGGGGTTTCGGTTTCACTATCTCCGGTTACTCCGTTTTCACTGCTATTCAGCAGGCTGGAGAAGTGTTCCGTCCATAAATTTAATATGCTCTGGTCATCGGTGGCTAGATCACGTCTTTGTGTCCTACAGCAGTCTGCTCTGATGAAACCTTCTGTAAGTCGTCGTATCTTCTCACAGAATTTTCGAGCATTACCCTTATCGGCCAGCTTCTCAAGCTCTTCATACTCACGCATCTCGGCCTCTTTCTTTGTTTGCCTGCAGATGCGTCTTGCTTTCCTCTTCAGCTCTCAGTATATATCCCATACCGCACGTGTTGTGGTCGATCGCAACGTCGCGAGGTAGGCAGTCTCTTTTCTCTCCACTGCGACACTGCAGTCCTCATCGTACCAGCTGTTTTTGTGGCCTTTACGAAATAGTTTCGTTTGCAGCTGTACGTAGGGAGCTTAAAATGCCATCCCACAATTCCCGGTATACCGCATTGCTGATGAGTGTTCTCCGAGAGCAGGAGTGCAAGTCGAATAGAAAATCGTTCGGTAGTTTGTTGTGATTGCAGATTTTCGACGTTGAGCTTTCCTTATGTTTGCTGATGGGCGTTCTTCGATACACACAGGCGCAGGCGTATTTTTACTGCAACAAGAATACTGGAGACATGTCTTTCATCTATCCCAACATGATCGATCTGGTTTTGTGTTTTTGATCAAGGGACAACCAAGCGGCTTGATGTATTTTTTTGTGCTGGAATCTAGTACTACCGATAACCATATTTCGTGCTCCGGGGAAGTTGATCAGCCTCAACCCATTAGGGCATGTTTCGTTGTGGAGGCTGAATTTTCCAACTGTCGCCCCAAAGATACCTTCTTTGCCCACTCTGGCATTAAACTCTCCAAGCACTATTTTCATATCGTGTCGGGAGCAGCGCTTATAAGTTTGCTCTAGGCGCTCATAAAAGGCATCTTTGGCCAAATCGTCCTTCTCTTCCATTGGGGCGTAGACGAAAATCAACAACATGTTGAAAACTTTCGTTTTGACGCGGATTGTGGCGAGACGCTCATCCACCGGGGTGAATGCCAGTAGCTGTAGTAAATGTCACAAGAACCTACCCGATTTCGTCCTTGTCCCGTCCATCGCATTTCTGGGACGGTGGTGATTTCAGCCTTTAGTCCTACGAGGACATCAACCAGCTGGGCAGCGGCACCTTCGCTATTACGGGACCGGACATTCCAGGTGGATGCCCTCAAATCGTGATCATTAATTCGTTTGCGGGGGTCGTCAACAGAAAGGGGGTATCTCATACGAGGCGTTGGTAACTTTTATAATGGAGCTGGTTTCTAGGTGGCGGGTTCCAAACCCAGCGCACAATCCCGCTAGGCGAGTAAGTTTAAAGATTTTACACTTTTGTATAGCGAGCCGCTTGCTTCAAGACCGACGCCCGCTCGCAGCCGCATCTCTGGTGAACAGACGCAATTAGAAAATTTAGCTTAATTTTTAATTTAAATTAATTTTCAATAACTTTTGGATGTTGCTGGCACTGGGATATGAACCCGAGCCTTCCGAATGTCAGTACGCAATGCTAACCACTCGGCTATCGCGGCGTAATTTATAGCCAATACAAACATTCAGTGAATGCCAAATTGCATATGGAACGATTGTACAGTCTTCAAAGACTACTTCGAAATAGCTCTGGTGAAGTCCAAAATTGACGAAGACCCACGATTGACACAAGAAATGATTGTTTATGAACTGGGCTTGAATGCCATGGCTTGTATCACAAGTAATCATTTGGGATATACGAAGAAATCTGCTTGGTTTGGGCTCATACGCATAGAACTATGATTCGTCACCTGTGACGATCTTATAAACGTCTTTTGAAGCACCGCGATCGTATTTTTTCAGCATTTCTTTACACCAATCCACACGAGCCTTTTTTTGAGCGATTGTCAAATTGTGCGGGATCCAACGAGAACAAACCTTTTTTACGGCCAGGTGTTCATGCAATATCGAATGTATGCTGGTGGGAGAAATGCATAGGCATGCCTCTATCTGAAGGTATGTTACATGACGGTCTTGCATTATCAGTTCACGTACGGCATCGATGTTTTCTGGCACAACGGCTGTTTTTTGACGACCTTCACGGAATTCGTCTTTGAGCGAGCGTCGGCTACGATTGAATTCGTTGTACCAGTTTTTCACAGTGCTATAGGATGGTGCTTCATAGCCATACAAAGAGTTTAGTTCATCGATGCACTCTTGTCGTGATAATCCACGTCGAAAGTTGTGAAAAATAATCGCACGAAAATGCTTACAAGTTAATTCCATTTTTTGGCCGAGATGAATTTTTTAATTCCCTGTAAATAAAACAATTCACGATTAAATGACAAAACGTTCTGAGTGATGTTATGCTAAAAAATGTCAAACTTTCCAATGGAAATGTCAGATTGCACCTGGCAACACTTAGTGTTGCCTAGGCCAGAAATATATATAGCAGCCTTCGTACTAAGCCGCCTCCGAACGGCTCATGGTTATTTTACAAGGAGCCTTTTTATTTCGTGTCCGAGAAGGTCGATCAAAATCTTCCATTGATGACGTCACTGTAGCTCTGGTGAAGTCCAAAATTGACGAAGACCCACAATTGACACAAGAAATTATTGCTTATGAATTGGGCTTGAATGCCATGGTTGTATCACGAGTATTAAGTAATCATCTGGCCAAAAAAGAGGCTCAAGTGGATTTTGCTAAATTTTTCCTAAACAAATTCGTAAATGGTCAGTCTGGCAACTTTAGTAAAGTCGTTACTGGTGACGAATCTTGGTTCCATGGTATTGAGCCTAACAGGAGCAAACCCTTCCTGTCCGATCTAAAATCATAGCTGCTATTCCACTGAAAAAAGGTGACACGGTAACTGCAAAATGGTACACCGAAGAGTGCTTACCAATAGTTTTCAAAAATTTGTTCGAAAACAGGAAGAAAGAGGATTTGCGGCGCTAAATTTTACTTTTTTTCATGACAACGCTCCAGCCCACACTGCTGAAGTAACGAGTAATTTTTTAGCGATCTCTGGGATCGAATAAATACGTCCAGCACCATTTTCCCCAGGTTTAGCACCTTGTGATTTCTGATTTTTTTCAAAATTTAAGAAATTTAAAAAAGAAAGGTTTTTAATAGCAACGGGAAGATTATTAATGCGGTTAATCCTGAACTTGATAAGCTTAAAAAGCAAGATTTTGAAGACTGTTTTCAGAAGTGGATCTATAGTATAGGCTAAAAAATGCAAATGGAGAAGATAAAAAATTACCTTTTTTCTGGTCAACTTACAGAATTCCCGTTAATCCCTTTGTATGTATTTAGAGGTGGAAATACGCAACTCTCAAAAACTAAAATAAGCATTAAATATGTATACTCATTCTAAAACCATATTAAGTTAATTTTTTTGTATTTTTGTATTCACTTTCTCTTGTGAAGTTAATTAATTTAAATTTTCAACATGTACCTATATATGTATGTATCACAGGTTCCTAAACTGAAAGATCATAAGAGCTTGTAGCTCATGATAATGTTTGATAACCAGCATAGATATGTAAGCATTTCTGGTTTTGTATACACTTTTTCATGTATACCTTTACCTTCCATCCACATACTAGATGTAAACTTACACTTCTACCGATGCTAAAGCAGGTCGGTTTTTCAAATCATCCGGCTTAAAGAAATTCCAAATAACGGTTACATATCATCAAATACACATACATATATACTTGTACATATTTTAGAAGTTTGGTTGATCTCTTTTGCAAATATTATCGCAGCCAAAGTCGTCTGCCGCACTTACGTCGAACGATGTTTTTCAGGTCCCTCACAAGGTATGGTTTCTGGATGCATTTCGCTTCTGTTGGGAATTTTGGGTAGATTTCCCCTTTTTACTTCTTTCGCACAGAAACGACGTTCGGCAACGGTAACGTCATGGGGAAGGGAAAGAGGGGCTCAATAAAATCAACCAGCTTTTTAAGGTTATAAATGATAGGTGATCCACAGAAGTGTGAAACGAAAACGGCCGGCAATTATAGATAAATAGCTTGGCGCGTGAATGAGATTATGCATCCAGTGTTGACAGTAAATATATTAGGCGAGTCCTAGATCACAATTATGGCGCCTAGTTTATAGAATACCAAGTGTAGGTTTTCCTAACGGGAAAGAGTGGCAGCAGCCAGAAGAAGGTTCGCATCAGCAACATAGCACTTTGCAATATTTTCTAACCTAATACGTGAAATAAACGGTGTGAACTTGCACACCTCAGTTGCAGTTGAGAGCCATTCCGTCGAGTACTACATTGGACTGTACAGTGATAAATTTTGTTAGTTCCCATTTCGTGTTTATCTAAAAGAAATTACTGTGGATTGAAGTTTTTTTATCCTTTATTTATGTATAAAATATTTTAACATTTTTTAAATTTTATTATTTAATTTATGCAAATTTAAAGAAATCTTCAGGTACTGTAAAGCAATAGTATGTACCATTTTTGGGTAGACGAGCCTTTTCCACCCACCGATCGCTTTCGTCGTCATAAACGTAAGAGCAGTCTGTTGGTCCATCCCACAAACCGCCGATAGCCCATAATTGATTGTTTAAGGAAATACAAGCAGCGCTCAAAATTTCGGTAGGATACGCACAGATCTGTGAATAATTTTACATCAAAATGAATGTTAAACATGTGAAAAATTTGTAAAAACTAGTCAACTAACATTCGTCCATTCATCTCTATGTGGGTCGTATCGCTCAGCGGCCTCAGCTCCTACAACATATATGAATCCTTTGTGCACGGCTGCCTAAAATGTAATCAAATACAATACACAATTAACCACACATACATATGTACATAGAATGCTGCAATTAATGCTTTTAAAGCAACTCTGACTTCTTTAAACTCAATGTTGTTGCTCAGTTAAAATTTAACGAAAGCTTCATTTGTATTTTTAATTAAATAACGGACATTCTTTTTATTGAAATTTGAAAAGAGATCGTGTTTTCTACATTTAACTTTTTTATTGCAAAATCAATAATAAATATTTCGTTTTAAACTTTTTTGCCCAAACATCTTGATAATTTTGTATGATTGAACTTGAGTTAAATGTAAACCAAATTTTTAGCTGTTCATTAGCAGGTGAGCCTCGATCTGGTACAAGTACATCGTGCACACATTCATAAATACAAAATTGATTTAAAAGGCCTAAATATAAAAGGCCCTATATAAATTTAGAGTTGTTGATTAAAAGTTCACTTACACCGTGACAGAAATAGGAGTTATTCATATTCGCACAAGAAGTCCAGATATCTGTAACTGGATCGTAGCGTTCAACGGAGTTTAAAGCTTCAAATCCTTCGTGACCTCCCATAACGAAAATGTTTCCATTTAAGGTCACTGCAGCTGCCGCAGCACGTGGTGTATTCATGTTCCGTACCACCCGCCATCCTCCAGTGGAGGAGAACCTAAAAGAAATGAAAAATAATAAAACTAAGGAATTGCATAACAACATACAAATATAGCTTAAGCTTTGGAAAACGCTAATTACTAATTAACTACATTCATATATACACCCATGATATATCAGAATAAATAGAATCTCGTTTTACCCAAAAATAAAATCTGTTAATCGTCGTTAATGTTAAATCGTTGACAGATAATGGTAAATGTTAAAATTGGAGTGTGCTATTAATATCACAGTAAGCAGCCATTTTAAAATTATCGTGTTGAGTTTGAGGGGTAGTTTAGCATCTCTGGAAGAAACCATATTTTTGTCCAAATCCCGAGAGTTCATAAAATCAGCCAAGTTACAAACACAAAAATAGAGAGACTTTTAATTGTCACTAGCCTTTACAACACAAATTTAGCCAATATTTATCAGGGATCGAAAATAATCTTTATTTTTGTTTTTTCTATGAAAAAAATCAAAGACTTCACTTATCGCAGGAAAAATTTCTGTATGTGTAGGAGCAAAGTTTTAGAGGTTCTTTGCGATTCTGAAGTGATTTCGAAAAGTGCGATCCATATCTATAAAAACCAAAATTAATAATAAATTTAAATTTTTATTTTTCGTTCAGAAAATTATTATTAACTATTAAGTTATATATTTTCGATCAGGTATAGTTCTCATTATAGTTTCGCTTAAAGCAAACATTTTAGCTGAGCTTTAAATTTTTCTTATCAGAAATAATCATTATCTTGATATTAAAGTTTTCTGATCAAAACTCAAGATTTTCTCTTGAGTGTTATTTGTTTCAATAAAAATATTCATAGCAGTTTGAGTGCAATGGGGTGTAGTAAAGCTTCTGGGTATTCTATTACAGTTCCGAGGCTATACTCAATTCCTACTCTTGCGTCCATGTCGCACCTGGAATCGTGAGCAACCTTCCTACAAGAAGTGGTAACCAAACCGTGTGGAGTTTTCGGTCACGGCTAATGGAAAAGAACTCCTTTGCGATTGGCCAAAATCGGACGTTTTTCATCAATTGCTTTCTTCAATTCGACCAATTGCTGACAATACTTGTTGGCAGTGATCGTTTCTCCAGCTGGCAAGAGCTCAAAATAGATCACGCCTCGGATATCCCACCAAATGCACAACAGTACCTTCATCGGATGCAATCCACCTTTCGACATCGGTTCCGCCCCTTCGTGTGCCTGTTTCCATGTTCTTTTGAGTTGAACATTGTTGTACCGGACCCATTTTTCATCACCAGTCACGAGCCGATCCAAAAAAGGTTCGTTTTTGATCCGTCGAAGCAAAGAAATTGCTGTTGACATACGGTCCACTTTGTTCTTTTCACTCAACTGATGTGGCACCCATGTATCGAGCTTCAAAGTGTACCCAACCTTTTTTAAACGACGAAACGCAGTTGATTTGTTGACGTTCAATTCACTGGCAACCTCTTCCGTCGAAATACGTGAGTTATTCGCAACTAAAGTCCTTAGAACATCGTCATCAAGCTCAGAAGGCCGTCCACTGCGAGGTTGATCTTCGAGGTTAAAATCTCCAGAACGAAATTTCGCGAACCATTTCTTTACTGTGCGGAGTGCTGGAGCACGGTCCAAATAAACTTCGCGAATATCTTTAGTTGCAGCGCCCACTGTTTTTCCTTTGCGGAATTCGTATAACATAATATGACGCATATGATCTTTTTCGTTGTTCATCTTCCATGCGTCTTTTCACTAAGCAACTCAAATCAAAATGAAGTTATTTTATGCTTGATTTACAGTTCGGACTGTCACCTTTCCAACGATATATAATATGTATACATTTCTTTCACGAGCGCCACTCTCAAACGATTCGTACGGCATCCAGCGGAATCGGGCACGAACTTATGCACTCAGCCTATACTTATTCGTTTAAAGACTCCGCTGAAGTCTAATTGCAGCGTCTGTTCGCCAGAGGTGCGGCTGCGAGCGGGCATTGGTCTTGAAGCAAGCGGCTCGCTATTTAAATGTGTACAAACTTGTGTACACATTTTAAACTCGATCGCCCAGCGAGGTTGTGCGTTGGGTTTGGGACCAGCCACGTAGAAACCAGCCCCAACGAAGAATTTTTGCATTCCTCGGAGAGACCCCCTTACGATGACGCAAACTTTAAAGGGATCATGATTTGAGGGTGTAAGACAGTTATCCAGGGTTCTTGACGTAGGTACACTCCGAGGATGGGATAGACGCCGGGAACTTTAAAGGCAGGCAAGACTCATCTGTAGAATAAAATAAGGAGTTCGATTTGCTTGAGTATAAAGAGTTTGAGAAGCTGGCTGACAAAGGTAATACTCGAACATTCTATGAGAAGATACGACGACTTACAGAAGATATCAAGACCGGAGCAGACTACTGTAGGACACAGATAGGTGATCTATTTTATTTTATTATTATTTCATTTTGTTTAACTTAATTTTATGGACTCATTTTCTTCTTTTATTTTATTTTATTTAGTTTTAATATTTTTTACTTTTTATAATAATTTATTTTTTTTTTATTTTTATTTTATTTTGATTGATTTTATTTTAACCTTTCTTATGTCAATATAAATTATTTAAGGAGTAAGACCACTGTAAATGCATCAAAAAAAAGTTTTTTTTTGGCTAAAAAAATTTTTTGGACCTTCTAGAATAATGAACAAAAGGTCTTACTGAGGGCATCGGGCCGCTCCGATATGTATTTTGTATGTCACAAAACTTTAAACGCAGTTTTTTCGAATCACGTTTTTTGAAGTTGGCTCGCAGCAAAAAATTTTCAATATTTTCAATTCGCTTCTTTCTTAGACCTATTTACATTATTTTTTGTTTTTTCTCAAAAATCAATATTTTTTAAAAGCCGTAAGTAATTCTCATGTAGATAAAAAAAAAATTTTTTATTTTGCAGCAGATTCTATTTTGCACCCTTTGTGCTGCAAGCCACGGAGCTCTTAGAAGAAAAATCACTTTACAAAAATGTCCATAGTTCCGCAATTTTAAAATATTTGTTTGTTGTAAATTATCGGCGGCGGCGGTAGCCGAGTGGTAAGCATTGCGACGCGTGATGCATCTTTGACATCGAAATTACCGCAACAGAACCTAGCAAACCACTTTTGTGCTACACGTTTACAGTGTCGGGCCCGTAAACTAAATTAATTTTTTTAGCCGCTTTGGCTGCTTTTTCGCCTTGATCGAAGAAAAATTGTAAAATGTAGCGAATTTTCTCTTTGCTGGTGTCCATCTTTGACGAGCCCTCACAACGTACTGAGCCAATCAATCGAAAAACTGTTAAGGACAAACTTTTAGCGCGAATAAACACGTTTTCAGCGCCGTATAGGATGACATGATGCGTAACACTAGTACTATGGACAATAACGTCATCTCTTAGATAAAAACGGACGAAATTTTTACTTTACCTAATATATAAATTAAATTTTTTTTCTATTTAAATATGAGACTAATAAGATATCAAAACATTATAATTTTATTGCCTTTCTCTTCATATAAAAAAGTTCTTGAAAAAATGTGTTTTTTTAGCGTTTACATTGGCCTTACACCTTAATTTAATTTAATTTCTTTCATTACAGTTTCTAATCTTATTTATTATATTTCATCTGATTTTGATGTGGTATTTGTTTTCAGTATTTTTTCTCTCATGCTATATTTTTGTATTTCTTCCAAATGTTAAAATAACAGTTATCGGTAAAAGAATCATTTAGTTGTGACGCGATACCAAAATGGGAATCGTAGCATGCATCGTGGCGTTGCAATTAACAAAATACTCCAAGAAAGAGAGGGTGATATGTAGAGTGCATTCAGTATTTCAAAGAAACTGCATGTAGATGTTGCCAAGTTGAAATGAATTAGTCCAAAAGAAAGTTACCAACTGACAGACAGACAGACAGACATACAAGTTAAGCTAATAAAAGCGTGTTAAAAATAGGACTTATCTTACTTGTACTGCAGTTACTAGCAATGGGCTTAAATAGAAGACAGTAATAGTATCCCGATATGAATGATTTTTGCTTATAATACTAAAGACTAGCGTGTGTTCGTTTTTAATAATCCCAGTCGGATCTGCATAAAAAACATAATAATTTAATGAAGAATTGTACTATATCCATAGATAACAGATATCATATCTTCTTTTCATATATTGACTTAAGACTATGTATTTATATTTGAAGTAAGTTTCAAATGCACATTGCAGTTGCTATATCAAAAGCAATTTTCTACGTAGAATTTACTGGAAAGGACCTATGATGTTTTGAGCAATTCAAAAAAAGTGATCAAAAAATAAAAATCAAAAATTAATTCTTTTTCAAATCAATAATTTTGCTGAATTATTTATGATCGAAAATTTTCTAATCTCTGAGTAATGATTATAAAGTGATTTTTTTAATAAAACTCATAATGATTTATGAGTTATTATTTATTATATTTATTTATTTATTGTATGAAAGAAGAAAGGTGAAAGGGAGAAACCTTATTACTTTAGCTAAAATTAAACTTTTAAAATTAGGGATGAGTCAATTCCCCACTCACGGTACGACGTTGATTGGTTGGTCTTGCTATACGAGTATGTATTTTTAAAGTTCTTTTATGATGATTTTTCCTCATGGTAATGTTCTATAACCTACAAAGATGTGTATGCATTTCGCGTATTTGTACACATTTTCATATATATATTTGTATTCCACATACTACATGTATACTTACACTTCTACCGACGCTAAATAGGTCCCTCCGTTCTCTCCACCAATCGCGTACATTTTGCCATCTAAAAGTGCAACCGTGTGATCTTTCCGGGCGCAAGTCATTGCTGGCATCTGGTTCCATGTTCTAGTTCGCAAGTTCCAACTTTCAACTATATTTGTACTTTGATCGTTTCTTTCTCCTCCTTTGAAGATTAGATTATCATCATTAAGAATAACACTGGACCCAAAGAAACCCGGTGTATCCAAATCTGCGTATCTCAGCCATTTATCTTCAGTTTTATTGTATCGTAAAAGACATTTAGGATTCTGTTTAAAGAAATTGTAAATAAAGAGAAAAAATTTAAAAGAAATATACTCTTAAGTAAGGAACGCTAATTGCGACATGCTTTCAATTTGAACATGGGATCGCAAAATCAGATTTTGAAATCAGATTGCAGTGAGGACGTGAATAAAATCGAAATACACTACGTTGGATAATAATATATGTATGTATGTACTTACGGGACCAGTTATTTCCACCGCGAAATAAAACGTCTCTTTAAGATTTCTACGTAAAGATTCTCGCTGTTCCGTGAATTGTAAGGATATTGTTTTTCGTGCCAAAGGCTGACTGACCCATGCTATTGCCTTTAAAGCCAACAACTCACATCCTGGCAATGGGTGAATATTTGTCAATATGAAATTCGCATCGAATTGCGAGAGACGCAAGCAACCAATGAGGTCAGGCAAATGACGTTCACGGCCGAGAGTATTCCCTTCAATTCTTCATAGTCAAAGTTCAAGAACTCAGCGCTGTCTTTTACCTACGGGAATAAGAAAGTGTAATGAGTAAAAAGAAAGGCAATAGTTCTATACGTATGTACACGTATGTAGGTACAGATGTAGGATTATATTTGGTGATATAGGTACAAAGGCCTCATAGTTAAAGTGGTTGTATCGTTGAACTCCAAACATTCAAAAAAATTAATTAAATGCTCGTATAAGTGGTAGTATATATAGAACGTTGTATTTTGATGAATATCGCTAAAATATGCATGCAACTCTTCTTCGCTCATTTTTTCTAGTTATGTCCCAGGGGAAACGTGACTGTTTAATCACAAAATCACAATATTTTAAAGTATTTAGTAGGCGTTATTTACACTATTATATAATTGTGGCTTCCCACAATGAATACCAGTTATTGGACAAAGGAACTGTGACTTTTGATGAAAGAACCTTGCTTCTTTCTGAAAGAGCTCTTTAGATTTTTCGAGAGTCAAATGAACATGAATTGATATTGTGAGCAAAGTAGTATTTTCCAAATTAATTAATATTAGCGAGACTGCACTGTACTTACTTCCATGAAATGTTCTATTTCATACTCCTGGGTTTTCTGCCGAAGGCTTAAACCCTGAGTCTCGCGCTCCAGTTCACTTAGAATTTTTTCCGTAATTTTGGAACTACCTGCAGGAGTTGACGATGAACTGCTGCTTGCCATTTGTATTGAGATAAATGCCTGAAATAGATTGAAAAGTAGAGAATGCAATTGTTGAAAATATAAAGAATAATATTCACATATATATGTACATAAGAAGTGCAGATATGATGATATGAGATTTATTCGGATCGATAAATTTAAATTGGGCTTAGGAGAATGTGGAAAATCATATATCTTTTTTATATTTATGTACCTATGTATGCTATATACGTATGTACCATATATGCATTGCCGCGTACTGGCCGCAACAAAAACTTCTTTTGTGTTTGTTTGTTCATTTCCTTTGTTTTGCCTAATATTCCTTTCACTCCAAGCGTTGGCAGTGGCATTTGTCGGCAAATAATTGTATAATACAAAGCCATGAATTGTTGGCACGGTTGTACTCGGTGTGTGCCTACCCAGTGGTATAAGTCTCCAAAAGGAGATGTTCATCAAAACGGTTCCTCCACTAACAAATATTAGGGAAACGGAATGCTTTGCGCGGGTATTCCGTAAAAAGGGGTGTCGCTTTTCTTTTTATATGGCGAGGGGAAAATTATCCCAGTGTACTTGGTGTGCCATGGTGGCGTGCGTTATATAAATCTGTCCCTTTGGGTAATGGGGGCGGCGCCAAATGATTGGGCACCAATACACACTCGCCTGAGAATTCTGACGGCCGACGCGTAGCTTGCGGCCTGGCTCGTAAGTGCGTGCCGGATCAGATTCGAACGATCTACGAAAACGTAAACACCTTTTTGAGCGAACGTGCGTTTATCTTTGCAAAAAAAAATAAAAAATAATTAAGTTTAGAGTAAAGGCAGTTGAAGCCTTGTGAGGTTTTTTTTGTGTAGTAAAACGGGGTCACCTACTAAATACTCATTTCACCTATTTAGTTGTTGCAATTTGGAAAGTATTAGATCATGGCATTCGGTCAATTCAGAATCAGCAAGTTTTGGAGATTGATTATTACTTTATACTTACAAAGTTATTTACATATGTACATACATACATACATACATATTTACAAAAATACACTTGAGAGGTAACTATTAACATTTTTTGTAGTTGAAAATCAAAATAATTTCGAAATCTTCAACGAAAGCACAGGTACTTTCGACAACCATATATAGGTATGTACATACAGACATACATGCATACATATGTAAACATGCACAGGCCTTTAACAGTTCTATGATTTCTCTTACATTTTTTAAAAAATGTTTATTTATTCATCAGTAACTATCTTGTCCCCTTCAAAGTAATCCCCCTCAGATATAATATACTTATGCCAGCGTTTTTTCCAATCCTCGAAACACTTCTGAAACGCGATTTTTGGTATCGTCAATAGCTTCTGTTTCGATTTTTCTTTTATTTCCTCAATCGTAGAAAGCCCCTTCCCTTTCATGGGAGTCTTCAGTTTTGGGAAGAGGAAAAAGTCAGCGAGAGCCAAGTCTGATGAATATGGTGGTCGAGGCATGATAACGGTTTTGTTTTTGGCCAAAACCTCACGCACAAGCATCGATGTGTGAACTGGTGCGTTATCATGGTGCAAAATCCATGATTGTTTTTTCCACAATTCTGTGCGTTTCTGATGAATTGATTCGCGCAAACGGCGTATAACTTCGAGGTAGTATTCCATATTGACCGTACGACCTTGTGGCAAGAATTCATGACACACGACGCCATTCCAATCAAAGAAAACATTGAGCAAAACCTTCACATTTTACCAAGATTAGCATTGTCTTAGCGCATTTAATTTAATTTTTTACACAAAACTTAATACGGTTTTTTTGATACATTTTTTCAAATAGTTTAAAATCGAAGAGCACACCAAAATACGACTTACCTTTTTATCTGTCAAAAACAAACTGACAATCCAAAATGGCTGATATTGCCAACATATACAATACACATGAGTACCAACATAACAGAAAAAAAGCGAAAATCGAACATACATAACTCACGAAATTTGAAAATAACGGATATTTTCTGATCACACCTCGTACATATGTATGTATGTACGTATTGTAGAAGCAATACGTAGTTGAGCTTGTTGCAACAATTTTATTTAGCCTCTTGTTTGAAAAATGTAATAATTTTAGATAAATAAATACAACACGAAGAATTTAACTTTTACTTGAAATCACACGAAATACCTATGTACTCTTATAGCCTATTTCCACCGGACGTTAACTGCATTTTAGCTTGAATGCATTTAATCATCGCATTTAAATGCGAAATTCTAATGTATTTTTTGTTGTATAAAAGTGTGTTAACTCACTTTTCAAAGTGATTTAACAGAAAATGTTATGTTAAAAGTCGATGCTGTTACTACTAATGTAAACATTTCGGACGTTTCGGTATAATTCTTGCCAGAGTCGTGCATTTTCGGATTTAATGAGGGGCCAGACTTTTATTTTGCATGCTGAAATTTTTTCTGCAAAAGTTACTTTTTTGCATTAATATTGACATAAAAACATATATTAAGTAATTGGCAAACATAATGCTTTGTCTCTTCAAAAAAAAAAATTTAAAAAAAAATTAAAAACAAACAAAAAGCAATTGTGGAATTTCAAACGATCCCCTCAACATAAAAATATACGCGACTCTGGAAACTATCAGCTGATTGCGCAAAACAAATAATTATGTATACATAATTGGTGCAAAACAAATATTTATGTATCTATAATGTGCGCCTCGAATTGTGGTTTTCTAGAAAGACAAAATAAATAATTACTTAAAAAAATAAACTATACTAAACTGAAAATGGAAACAAAACGGCGCAAGTGGAACCTTACGGAGGAGCAAAGTTTCCTGGATTGCTGGGAAGGAAGAGCTCAGGAATTGAAAGGTTGCCGAAAAAACTCTCATGTATACAAAGAAATGGCGGTGGAGTTAACGCAATCGAGGATCGAAGTCACTGGCAGTTGTAAGCATGCAAAAAAGCAGTTTCCTTTCAGCGGCGTCTGTCCGTGCAGCAATAATCTGCACTTGCAAATCATAATATTGTATAAATAGCAAAATAAAATAAATGCGGTCTCTTGAATTCATGATTTTGATAATTGTGACAAATTTTGCAAACTGCAAATGTAAACAAAAATCAGCTGTTTGAGTTAACTCACTGTCGGTGGAAACGTTTGACATTTCATTCACTTAACAGAGGCCTTAAATGCAGTTAAGTGCTTGGTGAAAATAGGCTATTACACTCTTATGAATATATACATATAGGTGTGTGTATGTCTGTAGATACTTTGCTCGCGGAAAGATTTCCATCACGATTGTACTGTATATATATGAACATATGTAAGAGCGTTCGAAATTGCAAGAAATATAAAATTTAAAAACTCTCGTCCACCCCTATGTCCTTCATGTATGTTCCTATGTATGAGGCCGAGAAAAAAAATTCCACACTATCGAATATCCGAAGCGCAAACAACAATAATAACTGATTATATTCACAAGTGATTCCACCAGAGCTTCTTAAAGATTTGCATTCGCTTCACACAAAAAAAAAGGATGCCAGTAGCATCAGTCAAGCTGGAGCTATCGAATTTAATATGCACACACACACACTTGTTCTTTCATATTTCAAAATATTTTGAAAAATTTTGGCTAAAAGTCGCTTTACACTCACCAGGACTAAAATATGCACACAAAAACACTTAGACGCCGGGTTGAGCTGACACAATTTTTAATTCAAAAATATTACATAATCTTGATATGTATGATATGTATTTGTAATTTTTATATACGCATATAGTAGCGGAACTTTTTTATATCTTAACCGAAATGAAGTCCAACGCGCGGTGGCTGAAGACTGACTATTTCACTTAGCCGAGCATCTTTATTTATATGTTTAAAAATCTTACCTACTACGAAAAGGATATTTTTACTACGAATTTGAATTCACTGCGAATGTGCCAATTTTCAAAACTAAACACTGATGTTCAGAAACACGCCAAATACAAACAAATAGTGCCAAGACGAATCCTTTCTCTTCCCTTCATTTCGCCTAGCCTAAGAAAAATACGCAAGCAATATCGCTACAACAGCAATAGCATAAGGCGAGTGCACATTTCGACATTCGGTTGCACGGATAATACAAAAAAAAAAATATGTATATAGGGTTTTTGCTTTCGTATATTGCTACTACCTATAAAATTTTCCTTAAATCTTGCTTAACGGGCACACTTATACATGTATGTATGGGATGGTGTTAAATATTAGGTATTCCCTAATTCACAAATCCATTAATATATACGTACGTGCATATATATGTGCGTAGGATTAGTAGTTTCCTAAGAAATAGTTTAGATTGCTTACGTGCAATAGAACAAGGACATCAAAAGAGCAGCACGATCCAAGCAAAAAAGGATCAATATAGAAAATGAGTAAGTATTGTATTATTTGTATGTTTGTGTGTGGAAATAAGCAGGTACATACATGCATACATAGCTATGCTGTGTAGATCAATCGGAGATGCTTACACTGATTACCAAATGGTTCATTATCCCTTTTGTATGTATGTATGTAGGCATATCTTTGTTATTTGCGTTGTATTTGGTTTTAATATGCATACATTTAAATAGGTATACATACGTATATAAGGACATACGGGAGGAAGAGAATTTTTAATATATGTACATGTATATGTTTTTTTTTAATTTCCAACTTGTATCTGTCCATACACATCAAAGAGATTTATTTCTAATGATAAGTTTTAAAATCTAATAGATTACTACTTTAGTTCATTAATAGCAATGTACATCAGGTAAAAACGCTGCTCTTCAAAATACTGGCAGATCCCTTCTTCGAAGGGGAGTTTGACTTGCTGGGCAGGATTCGGATGATATTGCAGTTTCGACAGGTATTTTTGCCAAGTGCTTGTCACTTTGTGTCTACCATTGGTATTTCAAGGTCTCTATGTATGTTTTCGTTGCGCATATACCAAGGCGCCCCTGTGAGGGTTCGTAGCATTTTTGATTGGAATCGCTGTATTTTATGAATACTAGTTGCGCAGGCAGAGCCCCATAATTGTATTCCCTACATTCATATTGGCTTTATGATAGAATTATATAGAAGGATTTTATGATCCAAGCATAAGCCAGATTTTTTACACAGTAACCAATTTAAGCTGGCGGTTTTAAGTTTGAGGTGCTGTATTTTAACAGAAATATGGCTCTTCCAGGCAAGTCGCCTATCTAAGTGGATGCCCAGGTATTTAACTTCGCTTGTTTGAGTGACCATTACGTTGTTTAGTTTCAGTATTGGACATGTTTCTGTCTTCAGAGTGAATATGACATGCTTACACTTTAGCTCATTCACTTTTATGCGCCAGTTTGGCAACCATCTTCCAACGAGTTTTAAGTGATTTTCTAGTATGTTATAGGCTTTTATTAAATTGTTCGCAAAACTTTTCTCTCGAAAACTCCTAAAGCCGACCCATCAGATGTTGACAGCGTCCACGCTTCTGTGGAGTTTGGTTTTCGTTCGCCGAGAGGGGACTTTACTTTTCAATTGCCTACTTAGTCCAAAGTAGCACTCGTTGGCAAGGGTGATTCTGCGTTGGATTTCCAGGCTGACATTGTTGTTCCTGTTAATGCTGGTCCCTAGATAGACGAAAATAACTACGACCTTGAAGTTATGACTGTTAACAGTGACGTGGGAGCGAAGTCGCGAATGCGATGACTATTTGTTTGATGACAGGAGATATTTCGTCTTGCACTCATTCACTACCAGACCTATTCGCTTCGGTTCTTTATCAAGTCTGGAGAAAGCAGAACTCACGGCGCGGTTGTTGAGGCCAATCATCGGGGTACACCAGCAGCTGTACACTCTTATAGAAGATTGTACCTTCTCTATTTAGTTCTGCAGCTCGTATTATTTTCTCCAGCATTAAATTATAAAAGTCACACGATAAGGAATCACCCTGTCTGAAACCTCGTTTGATATCGAACGGCTCGGAGAGGTCCTTCTCGAACCTGAAGGAGCCTTCAGTGTTGCTTAACGTCAGTTTACACACCCGTATAAGTTTTGTGGGGATACCAAATTCAGACATAGCGGCATAGAGGCAGCTTCCTTTCGTGCTGTCGAAGGTTGCTTTAAAATCGACGAAAAGGTGGTGGGTGTCGATTCTCTTTTCGCGGGTCTTTTCCAAGATTTGGCGAATGGTGAATATCTGGTCAATGGTTGACTTACCAGGTCTAAAGCCACACTGATAAGGTCCAATCCGTCTTTCACACAATACGCTGTTCGGAGAAATCTGCGAGCATTTCCAACAACACTATATGAAGACGTAAAAATGTATACCAGGTCGGGCATAAGAGCAAATGAGTACGCTGGTTCCGTTGCAAACGAACTCTACAAATCGCAATCCATATGTTTTGGATCGTTTGTTAAATCAGAAATTACTCGGCAAGTTAACGCCTACATGAGAGAATTAACAGTGTCCAACTGGCTAACCCACAATCATAGCTATAAGCTGTGCAAGTCAGTCTTTCCTGCAAGTTCTACAACAGATCAACTAAAAATTTTCACTAGACTGAGATTGGGGCACACAAAAATTACCCACGAACATCTTCTGAAACGGGAACCGAGCACAATCTGCTTAGAGTGAAATGCCTATTGTCCATAAATCATATTCTCGAATTTTGTCCAAAATACCGTAACGTTAGGTTTAACATATTTCATAACAAAAAGCCTACAGATCTACTCATAGCATGTAACTTCGAAAATATAGAAACTATTTACAAATACAAATTTACCAATGTAAACTTTTGCAACAAATTTAGTACGATGTGGAGATAATATTTCATTAGTCTTATGTTAAGTATAGTTTATATTTTTATTTCGATTAACACATATTTAAATAACAAAAAGATTATCAAAAAACTGAAAAAAGGGCAAACAAATAAATTCACAATTGTAAACTTTTGCACCAAATACATTATATATAACTTTATCTTATCCTAAGGATATTTGGTACCCTTTATAATACCTTTTACTTATACATAACTCAGGCCGATAGCCTCCGTTGCTAGTTGCCTTAATCTTGTAATGTAATTATTTATAATTATATTTCAAATATTGTAAATAAATATATATAATACTTGTTCTTCTTTGGTACCTTGTTGTATTTTTAGCGCACTGTCCATAAATAGATAAGCCGTAGTCAATAACTCCTAATATTAAAGATCTAGTAACATTAATTAAAGACTCACTATGTATTTTACTATTCTTAGAAGTGAGGTATTTAATGATGTTTAATCTAGAGTTGAGTTCTTTCTTAAATCTAAACAATGCTGCTTAAAATTTAAGGTTTTGTCAAAAGTTATACCTAATATTTTTAGCGGTTTTTTCTTCTGCAAATATGAATAAAATTACATTTAGCATATGATATGTTAGCTCCTGAGCTTACTGACCAAACGGCAATATCGTCAAGAATTTCCGAAAACTTATGTTGTGATTCTAATTAACCGTTATTCTTTGAGAAAATGAGAACGTCATTAGCATAGATCTAATATTCTAATATTTTACTAATTTCATCAAAAGATATAATGAAGAAAACAACCATGATAGGTGAGCCCTGTGGTATGCTATTGTAAAAGCTAATCCTATCTGCATATTTACCATTAATTTTAATCCAAAAAGTGCTGTTAGTTAGAAAGCTTTTCAAGAAAATGTAAACTTTTTCCCAACTCGCCATTTATTTAGTTGACGTGCACTTCTATTCTGTCAAATGCTTTTTCGAAGTCTAAACTGAGTACGGCTGTATGATTTCTGTTCGATAGAGCAGTGGCCAGGTAGTGTTCAAAGTGGAGGAGTGCATCTATAGCACCTTGTCCTGCTTTAAAGGCTACTTGATTATTGCTTATATGTTGGTTTTTTAACACGAACCACATGATCCACTTGGCTATTATTTTTTCTAATATCTCACTTACACATGACAGTAGGGATATTGCCCGATAACTGTTTACTTATCGGCGTTTTTCCAACATTGGGAGCAAATGCCTGTGTCAAATATTGCATTAAAAAGTTGAAGTAACCTAATTTTCAAGCAAGGAGGGATATGCTTAAGCATTTGATATAAAACCCTGTCAAATCCAGGGGTTTTTCCTTTGACTACCTGGACCACTTTTTCGAATTCAGTAAGTGTTATAGTTGTATCAATTTCTTTAGCAGAAGCAGACATTGTGATTGGATGGTACCCTGTATTTAGAACGGCTTATTTTTCTGAAACGAAGTTCGCTGGAAAATTAGTGTCTTTTGAATACGAGGTCCAAGTCCATGAGAACAAGGTTGCTATCTCTATAGTGGAAGAGAGAGTACCGTTTTCGGTGGAAATAGAGGAAATCTTAGTTTGCTTGTGATTGCCCGTCAAGGTTTTTATATAATGCCAGATTTGTTTTGGGTTTGATTTTGGGGTTATAGAAGAGGTAAGTTCTTCTAAACAAGGTTTTTTAGCAAGTTTTGCTTCACGTCTAAAATATACGTTTGCCTTTTGATAATTTAATGCTAAGATGAGCTGAATATATTATTGTTTTTTTTAAGGTTGCTGCTTCTTTATTTATGTTTAAGACAACAGGCAATTCAAACAATAATTGTTCGCAACAGGTTTGAAATTTGGACCAGTTGGCACGTTCGGGAATGAATCGAGGTCTTCATTTGATATTTTCGGTCTGTGTATTAGATACAATCTCTGTTAGGATTGGAAAATGGTCACTTCCATGTAAATCTTTAAAAGCAGTCCATCTACATTTTTTAGCAAGGGTTGCGGATGATAGTGTTATGTCCACGTTCGTAAAAGTTTTATGGGTAGAGAAATGCGTAGGCGAGTTGTCGTTTAAAATTGTGAGCTTAGAGGAAAGAATAACATCTTCTTTGATTTTGCCTCTTGGATTCACTACTGAAGAGCCCCACAGTGGGCTCCAAGAGTTAACATCACCTAGCAATATCATGGAAGTGGTAATATTCTGGTCTGGAGGGATATAAATGGCTATTAATGTAATTTTAAACCCTATGTTTATTTACAGTGCTATAGTTGCTATATTTGACGTAATATTAATTCGTTTGTGAGGTATATTCTTTTTTATCAATACACATACAGCCTGTTTATTTGAGATGTTTTGCTCTTAATTATGAAGGTAACCTTCATAAGCTTTAGGTGAGTAAGGTGTTGTATTTGTTGGAATATGAGTTTCTTGGAAACAAACTATTGAAGGATTGTGTTCTTTTAATAAAAGTTGAAGTTCCTGGAAGTTTTTCCAGTACCCCTCTATATTCCACTGTAATATAGATGTCATGAGAAAGAATTTATGAAGAAAGTAATTTTTCTTTTAATTTATTTCAATTTAAGATTTACACACTGATGATCTTACGATTCTTCATCTGATGCCATTGTAGCATTGGTAAAGTCTCGGAGAGTTCTATTATAATGGTTGAAGTTAATTTCAAAGTTATCATTTCTTGTTGAGAAGTTATTAGAAGAGATGAAAGAGTTTTGTATATGTGATAGAAAGTTGAATCAAGTTCTTTATGAGTGAAACTTTCTCTTAGTTCAATTGGGCCTGTTAAGTATTGTTGTATTAAGTTGTTATTGTCTTCTGACGTGTAATCAGGTGTTATATTGTTATTGAGTGATAAATTGTAATTTGTTGGTGAATTGATATTTCGTGGTGAATTACAATTATCTGTTTGATTTAATATTTTTGTCTAAATCAATTGAGTGAGGTGGGTTCTTGTGGGAGGTGTTCTTGTATGTTATTATTGTCTTGTGAATTTTTAACAAGCGTAAAATTGTTGTTTTTCAGTGAATCGTTATTATCAATGAATTCCGTGTTATTGTTTACGCTTATGTTAGAGGTTTGAGTAAACTGGGTACAGTTATGAATTTCAGAGAATTTTGAAGTTTGTTGGTTGTTGCTGTCTTTTGGACTATATCTATATCTGAAAAAGATCAAAAGTTAAAAGTATGACTCCAGATGGTTGCATACGATCATTTATTTATTTTTTTGAAATTTATAGACAGCAGCAACATCTTGGGAGCTTAGCTCATTGATATATTCATCTTCGGGCACATATCTAAGAACATAAACTGTGCCTTTGTTAAAGTTGAGATGCTCATGGTATTTAGCCTTAATAGCACAAATACCATGAAGTTCTTTCGAAGCGATGCATTTTTCGGCAACGCTTTCATTATTAACGAGCGAATAGCAAATTTCCATCACGGAGCTTTGAAATCGATTGAATCTCTTTGCTAATAACATTAATTGAACGATGGACAGCGAAAGGGTTTTTTATCTACTGCTTCTAATACCACGAACTCGGTTTTTTTTGTTTGAACAGCGGGTAGCTCAAGAAAGAGTTCTAATTTTTTGTTAAGTGAGTTTTTATTTTTCATTTTTTTTTTTGATTTTAGATTTGTCGGCTAACACGGCAAACTGATTGCCTCCAACGAGCGGTGGCCCGGGGGGCATAATTGTTTATTTAATTTATCACTATTTGTGAAGGTATTTAGAATAACTGAGATCAGAAAAAAAAATTGAAATATGGTGTAGAAATTCAAATTAAATACACGTAAACGTGAAAATATAACCGAGAGCACAGAGAACAAAGAGAACGATCCGCTTGGCACAAGTGACAGTCGGAGACTGAAGAATAAGTAAGAATAATATATTTATAGTAATTACAATTGACAAACAAGGTAAGTATAAATTAAATAAATGGAGATAAAGTAATGTTTTCGGGCTTTGCCATTATGTCTAAATTTGTGAAATTCATTTGCGACCTTAAGGACAAGTATAGTTTAGAATATTATGAAAATTTCTTTATTTTGTTGTTCCCTCTTTTTCTTTCCAAAAGAGTTAATTTAGTTGTAGTTGAAAAAAATACTTAGCATTATGTAAATTCCTAAGCTTTCCTTAATACGTAAGTGTTGACTGTTTCGCATTTTACTTTAATGTAGGTACAGATAAAATTTACTTTTAGTGCGAATTAGTATAGTTAAACTTTACAGAAAAAAATCTTGATTTTTACACACTTCATCTAATGAAAAAAATATATTATATATAAAACAGCAAATTAGTAGAAGGCTTCCATTCAGAATTGAGAAGAGTTGCTTGTGGAAGTATTGATTTCCATGATGATAACAATGCTTCTAGTTCTCCGATGTGTAGAAGCAGAATTGATGTCCTTGTAAAGGGTGGTTAAATTTTCAAGGGCCGATGTTGATTTTGAATAAAACACAAACTATTTAGGAAATTATTGAAATTTTATTTTATTATGATATATTGGTATTACTCAATTATGTATGTAACAAAATATCGGCCAAATGAGCGCCGCGACCTCGGCGGCACAACTCCATACGATGGTCCAAATTTTCGATGACGCTGAGGCATAATGGAGTTTCTATGCCGTTAATGTGCCGAATTATCTCATCCTTTAGCTCTTGAATTGTTGCTGGCTTATCGACGTACACCTTTTCTTTCAAATAACCCCAGAGAAAAAAGTCCAACGGTGTCAAATCACATGATCTTGGGGGCCAATTGACATCGCCATTACGTGAGATAACACGGCCATTGAATTTGTTGCGCAAAAGAGCCATTGTTTCGTTAGCTGTGTGGCAAGTGGCACCGTCCTGCTGAAACCACATATCGTCCACATCCATATCTTCCAATTGTGGTCATAAAAAATTCGTTATCATCTCACGATAGCGAACACCATTCACAGTAACTGCCTGACCGGCCTCATTTTGGAAAAAATACGGCCCGATGATGCCGCCAGCCCATAAACCGCACCAAACAGTCACTCTTTGTGGGTGCATTGGTTTTTCGACAATCACTCTTGGATTCTCATTCGCTCAAATGCGGCAATTCTGTTTATTGACGAATCCACTGAGGTGAAAATGTGCCTCATCACTGAAGATGATTTTCTTCGAAAATTTTCATAATAAGTCTGGATAACTTTAACACGTTGTTGGATTGTGTATCTCTCCATGGTTCAAATTGAGTAAGTCTGCAATAGAGAAATGTCAAATTAAATTCGGAAAAAAACTTGGCGTTTAGGTGTGGTTCACATTCAACATCGGCCCTTACAATTTAACCACCCTTTACATGTTGTAAATTCGACAAAATTTGCACACATTTTCTTTTCTCCAGATAAAAAACCCCAATATATAAAAAAAACTTTTTCTTTCGCTTGTGATGTCAACAGCTCGCTGGTCTTCCGAAAAAACGAAGTAGCATTTTCGCGGGACTCAATCGTAAGCCCAGATGTTTGGCGAATCATATCATACTTAATGCCATATGACCAGCTGGGCTTAAGGAACATTTTTAAGCTTTGTTTAATATGAACTTCCGTCACAGTACAGGCGAAAATAATTAAGCTAGACTTAAATACAAATTTATGAGAAAAATGTGCAAATTTGAATGTATATGCAAAATAAAAAAATTGAAAAAATTCTTTGCATGTACTCACGGTACAAATTTGCATATATTAGTATATAACATATATACACTTTTTACCCAGGTACGTATTAGTTATTGCAAATAACGTGCAAAGCAATTGTATTTCTGTAAATTATATATTATATTTATATTGTATATTTATTTTTCATAGGCATTTAAGCCGTTTTAGAATATTTTGACTTATGGAATGACTACGTGTATCGGCTGAAAAGTTTTGAAATTGATTGTTATAAAATATTTTTTACCAGCGTAAATTAAATGCTGATACGAGTATGTGGCTGGTAGAGAGATGACTAACAAATGACAAAATATTTCAATTATGTATATGTAAATAAACGTTGTTATTTTATAACTATAAAACTCTTTGAGTAATAGTGGCCCATTGAGTTGAAGTGGAATGCAACCAAAATACTCGCAAAAAACTTTATTTAAAAAAAAAATTAAAAAGATATTAATGGTTTTTATTTGATTTTCCCCTCTATAAAATACGTAGAGAGAGAAGATCTCTCCAGCTCCCTTGTTATACAACTCTCAAAAGCTTTTGTTTCGTTTGTACTGTGAACGTTATTGGTACGAAAACATTAAATATTTGAAATTAATATTTATTTAAAATAAAGTTCTAGCAAATTTTTATGGGTCGCTCTTTATGTGACGACTCTTAGCTAAGCTAATTTAAATTGTGATGGAACAATTATCCAGCGGGTATACGAGTATATGCTCGACGAAACAAATCCATAAAATATGTTTTTGTAGGATAATCAAATATAATATTTCAAAGGGCTATCTTCTATGGGATCCTGAAGCCTGAAAGATACGTCGAAGCAGAGATGTAACATTTCTTCCACAACCGAATCATGATGCATACGAACAATTTTTACCTAATGCAATAGAAATACATGCACAGTTAAAACCTACAAAATTGTAGATGTATTCAAAAGAAGTTTAACAGCAACCAGTTCAGGCACAAAGCAACGACGTCGGCGTTAAAGCTACTTAAGCAGTTAAGCGTGGTAGAGTGCGTCGAAAGAAAATCATGAGCAATGCACACGGCACACCACAATTGGAATATAATTTAATACCAGTCAAAGTTATGTGATATGGACATGTCAGCATCGATCCATATTTGTACAGATATGACAACAACAACACTATTATACTCATGGTCATATATGTAAACGACCTCATCGTAGGACGTAACAATAGAACAGAAATTATCTTAGATAAAAGACCTACTCGCTTTCGTCCTTGTCACGTCCATCGCACTTCGTGAACAACGGTGATGTCAGCCTTTAATTTAGGGAGATATCAACCAGCTGGACAGCGGCGCTTTCCCAATTAAGGGACCGGACATTTCATTTGCATGCCCTGAAATCATAATCCAGAACCCAGCGCTCAACTTCGATGGGCGAGTGAGTTTAAAGCTTGTACACATTAATATAGCGAGCCGCTTGATTCAAGACCGACGCCCGCTCGCAGCCGCACCTCAGGTGAACAGACGCTGCAATGACTACAGCGGACCCTTAAACCGAGTAGGTCGGAGTGGCTTCATTGAAGCTTCCTCTCTAATTAGCCGTGACCCAAGGCTTCACACGGGTTGTTTACCACTTCTTGCAGAAAGGTTGCTCACGTTTCCAAGCGCGACGTGAACGCAAGAATAGAAATTTTGTATAGCCTCGCAACTGTATCAGCATACCCAGAGGCTTGACGACACCCACTTACACCCCACACAAGAATAAATTTATGCAAGAAAATAAGTCCAAAAACCGAGGAGGAGAAACTACCTACCCTACCAGAATCTAGTAGACGCACGGTATCTACAAGACCCGATATAGTGCACATAGTCAGCATATTGAGTCAATTCAATTCGAACTACGGAAATCAGCATTGGGTCGCAACAAAGTGTGTGCTGCGATATTTAAAAGGCACTCCGATTCTTGGACTCTCATTCTGAAAGAAATAATTGTCGAAGACAGAACTGTAACTATTTACAAAGATAACGAAGGTGCCGGTAAACTAAGCAAAGACCCAATTTTTTATAATCGTACGAAACACGTCGACATTCGTCATCATTTCGTTCGCAAAGCCGTCGATAGAAAGGATATTAAAGTAGAATACATAAGTACAGAAAAAATGCCATCACATGTCTTACAAAGGGCTTGGCTGCAACCAAACACCAAAATTGCATTAAAAATCTTGAAATGAAATTAATTTATTTTTTTTTATTTGAAATTCACGGATATTTGTTTTTTGTAGTAAGATTTATGAAATATGTTTTTATGAACAACCAGACTGTAGTTATATCTATTTAAAACGTAATAATGTCAGATTTCAGGGAAAGTGTTGAAATGTATACAAAACATATAGCGAATCTGGCTTCGCCTATGATATAGCGAGCCATTACATACTCTCGCTTTACATCGTTCTTCTTCCTGTTGAATTACAATAAAGAACATCTCGTTGACTTGAAGATCCTCTATTATTTCTCAAGTCAGGTACATTTATCACAAAATGATAGAAAGAAATTACAAGGTATTAATAAAAAATTAATACAAATAAATGATAAATAACAAAAAATACTCGTAAATAATAAATAAAAAAACAAATAATATCTAATAAACAATAAATAAGTAAACAACTTTAATACATAATTAAATAATAATAGATATAATTAACAAATAAAGAATATAACGATTAATAAATAATAAATAAATAAAAAGTTTTATCAGTCTGACGATTTTTCTGATAAATGGTGGCTTAACCAAGTCACGTTCCAAATTGTTATATTTAATTTGTCCTCATATGAGCCAAGAATACAATCTTTCCAATACCTGTCAATTGAAATCTATTACAACCCTACCAAATACACAAAGCGGGAGCCGGTTTTAAGTTTAATTTAATGTACTGAGTGAAGTACTACAATATACTGAAACTCACCATTAACAAACTGAACGGTCAATATATGTACATATATCAGTGTGACATATCCCTTATTTTCCTAAAGTTGGAAAACATCCGGGAGGTAGGGATAAAAATGGAGAATCACATAAGTATATTCAATTGCATTTTTTATTTAGTTATACAATTATACAATTTCTGAATTTTAAACATTATATTATTTTGTTACAGTTTATTGCTGGTAGTCACGCCCTGATGGATGGAGGTTTAGATTGAAAAAAAAAATAAAAGCGTGGAAGTCAAAGAGCCAATGGTGCACGGAGGCGAGTTGCCAACCTTCTAGGCTTTGGGGGTATTCCTTAACCCTTTAAGGGCTCTTGTCATCAACATGACGCTCCGCCTGCCTCAATGCCGGTTGTATCGGCTTCTTTTCCAGTTGGTCGATGGCCTTTCTCTCATCAGCAACCAATCGTCGCAGCATTTATACACGCTGTTTGGTTGACCGGCTGATTATCTCAGTTCACACGGGTTCAGTCGGCCACACAACCGGAATTTTGTTGAGTCCTTTCCTCTTGATCTGCAAAGATAGTACAAGAACATCAGAAATGTGAGTGAGATTTTACAATATGGGTGGAATATGTGTGAGAAGTAATTAGTACATAAATATGGTATACATGTATGTGTGTATATATGGGTAGAACTTTTAAATAATTGGGGGAATGTGGTATTGGTATGGTCATAACTAGACAGGGGGTAGAAGGCACAATTTGAGGATGGGTCAGATTATGACTCCATGCTGAGTTTTTATGCCCATAACACGAACATTTCCATCGGGTTCAGGAAATAATTGAGAAATGCGACCCAGTCGCCACTCGACTGGGGGAAGCCAGTTAACTTGAACAACGACCATTTCTCCTTCCTAAAATTTTCGTTGGGGCGTTCTCCACTTGTTTCTTCGATTTAGGTCTTGCAGGAATTCGTTCCTCCAACGCATGCTAATTTCGTGGTGAGGAACCTTTAGTTTCTACCACTTACTGATAAGGGGGAGTTGCTTAGCGTCCGGATCAAGGGTGCTATGAAGGGAGCTCCACGTAGAAAATTTATAGTGGTAAAAGTTAGAAAATCGTGTGGATCTAGGGAAATAGGGGACAGAGGCCTGGAGTTTAATACGTCTTAAATTCGAATTAAAAGAGTTCAGAATTTTCAAAGGAGAATTTCTGATTTCCAGTAACTTTAAATAAATCAGTTTTAAAGCTCTTAACGGATTCCCAGCCAATAGAATTTTCCAACGATGTCCGAAGATGTTTCCTGTAGGAATTAAACCAAATCTTTTTGTATGGCTTGCTGAGCTCCCACAAATAGCTTTCCGTTGTCTGACTGAGAACAAGTTTTTGTCTGTTTTTGAGAACAAGTTCTAAGCGCAAGAAAATTGTAGCAAAAGCTGTGCTTATTTGTTTATTGGTTTTATAATATTTTAATTCATTTCTATATTTAATTTTTTTCTGTCTTTATGCAAGATCCATAGCGAGGCTATATCCACTAAGCAGATAAAGAGGTAAATTTAATTCCGTGCAAAGGATCATTTGTAAAAGCACACAAGCAATTAAGCACTGCTCATAAAAATAAAATCAAATAAAAAAAAACATACAGTGAAAATTCAAAATAAGTAAGCGCGTGCCTTTAGTGTAATCTGAAGAACACTTTAAAAAAGGAAAACATTAATAAACTCCAAATTAAATAATAGAACATAATATATAAGCAATAAGTGCAAACGGAAAAATAAACAAAAAGTTATCCAGTGAGTACAAAAACAAAAATGAGTGCATCGCGGTAAAACCCACCGGATCGAAGGCTCTCAAATGCCTATGAACTATAAAAGAACACAAAAATACAGACAGGACTAGATCGATATATATATGTCAAGAGGAAATCAAGTCCTATTAATAACACCAACAACAAAAAAGTGCATATGAGTGGAACCAAAAATCCATGAACCCTCCAGTAGCAACCGATTTACTTTATTAAGTGAGGATTGCGTAAAGGGTACTACCACAGTTGCAAATGCCAAACCACCGCCAATTTACTTGCGCGAACATGTCTCAAGCACGTTAGTTAATAATATTACCAAAATAGTCGGAACTAACTTTCACGTTGTGCCTTTAAAAAAAAGGTACCATCGATGAAACAAAAATCCAAACTTACAGTGAAAAAAGCTTCATGCAAATAGTAGGCTTTCTATCGTCGAGTAATAAAAATTATTACTCATATCAACTGAAGAGCTCGAAAGGCCTAACAGTTGTAATTAAAGGTATCGAATCCTCAGTCAAGTCAGACGAAATAAGAGGCTCTGGAAGAAATTGGTTTGGAAGAGAATGGTTTAAGTACTAAATCGGTTATAAGTACACTTAATAGGAACAAAGTACCCCAGCCATTGTTTAAGGTAGAACCAGAGCCCAATTCAAGTGAGTTAAAGAAAAACGAAACCCATCCCATATACAATTTAAAATATTTGCTACATCGTAGGGTAACAGTAGAAGAGCCACACAAAAGAAACGGCCCAGTGCAATGCACCAACTGCCAAGAATTCGGCCATACTAAATCCTACTGCACATTGCGCAGTGTTTGCGTAGCATGTGGGGACCTACATCCCACGTCTGAATGCACGTCAAAGAAAGATGATGCCACCATGAAAAAATCTAGTAATTGTGGAGGTAATCACACTGCTAATTATAGGGGCTGCCCTGCATATAAAGATTTAAAAGTTAGGTTGGCAAACAATATACAGACTCACCGAAGTCAAATGGGAAATATACCTCAAATCCAATTTGTAGAAAAAGCTACGGATAAAACTGTTCCAAACGTGCATAATATGAATCCAAATAAATTATCTTATGCGAATGTACTGAAGAATGATTCAGATAGTATTCCACAGAACCAATTTAATGGAGGTATAGAAACGATAATTTTAAACCTTACGCAGTACATGACACAGTTCATGTCAACTATGCAGAGTATGATACAAGACTTGATTAAAGCCCAGAATAACATGCTACAAATCTTCATGCAAAAAAAAATGAGCGTGCTAAACATTTGTTTTTGGAATGCAAACGGTGTCAACCAACATAAATTAGAATTGTCACGATTTTTATCAGACCACCCTGATGGCAAAGCGCACGGCGGCACTGGAATACTTCTAAGAAACCGCCTTAAACACTGCGTCTTACAGCCTTACGCCACCAATTATCTACAAGCTACCTCTGTAACTTTGAATAATTATGGCAAAGAGCTAAATCTCTCAGCCCATTATTGCCCTCCAAAATTTAAGATCACAGAAAATCAATTTAAGGAATTTTTTGATAATCTTGGTGATAGATTTATAACAGGAGGAGACGACAATGCAAAGCATGTATACTGGGGATCCCGTCTAATAAACCCCAAAGGCCGTCAGCTATACAATACCATTATAAACAAGCGAAACAATTTAGATTGTATTTCCCCAGGTGAACCAACATACTGGCCTACCGATCGGAACAAAATACCTGACTTAATAGACTTTGCTGTCTCAAGAAAAATCGACAGGCAACTTGTATCAGCTGTGACAGTTTCTGGGTTGTCTTCAGACCACTCACCAGTTCTAATAAAAATTTATGAGCGCCCGAAGATAGTTGCACAAGAATCAAGACTAACAAACAGAGAAACAAACTGGCTAAAATACAGAAAATATACAAGTAGTCATATTAACATCAGCCCAATATTGAATTGTGAAAGCGATATTGATGACTACATTAATGAGCTCAATAATGTCCTTGTTTCTGCGGCAACTATAGCAACTCAAAACAGTAAGAAGCCTATTACGTGCCCAAAAATCCTAACAAATACGGAAATAGAAAAATTAGTAAAAAAATAAGCGCCGTTTGCGGAGAGAATGGCAAGAATATCGCTCTCCAGCAGCAGAGAGGAAGCTGAAAAGTGCACTGAAACAAGTAGAAGATCACAATACCAAGGCATACATAGAAAAATTAGTGCCAAATTCTGCCAAAACATACTCACTCTGGAAAGCACAAAAGAAATTTAAGCCTCCAATAGAAGTGAATATGCCAATCAGGGACCCAAATGGTAACTGGACACGTACTAACGAAGAAAAGGCAAATTGCTTTGCAAAGCATTTAAGAATGTATTCCAGCCAAATGACGCAACTAATAATTTTATTTTGCAGGAAGTTGTTGTTAACGGCCAGGAAAATCAGATGGCAATTAAAATATCAAGCCTTGAAGTGGCAAAGACCATACACAGGCGTTTTCTTACAGACCAATAAGCCTACTACCCAGTCTTTCCAAATTATTTGAAAAAATTCTGCTATCAAAAATATCTCCTTTTTTCCACCGTAACAATGTGATACCAGATCACCAATCTGGCTTTCGTGAAAAGCATAGTACTATTAAACAAGTTAACCGAATAACTAATGAAATCAGGAAGGCATTCGAGCTCAAGGAGTATTGCTGTGCAATCTTTATTGACGTAGCGCAAGCGTTCGACAAAGTTTGACATAAAGATTTACTGTACAAAATACATAAAGCTCTGCCTATTCAATTTTATATGATACTTAAGTCATATCTGACTAACAGAAAATTTACAATTAAACAATCTGAATTTATCAGTGATGAGTATCCGGTTAAGGCTGGTGTTCCGCAGGGTAGCGTCCTTGGACCTATTTTATATATTATATACACTGCAGACATCCCATTAAACCGAAAAGTGCAGACATCTACCTTTGCGGATGATACAGCTGTTTTATGCCGGAATAAATGCCCCAAAAGAGCAGCAAAAACGATTAATGATCATTTATTCCTCATCGAAGAATGGCTAGAAAACTGGAGAATTAATGTTAATGGACAAAAGTATTAACACGTTACATTTACTTTAAGACCGCAATCATGTCCTGCAATTCGCTTAAATGGTATAAACATTCCCCAAGTAAATGATGTTACATATCTCGGTATACACTTAGATAGACGTCTCACTTGGAAGAGACACATAGAGGCAAAAATACTACATATGAAATTAAAAGCAGCTAGTTTAAATTGGTTTTTAAATAAAATACTCCGGTCTAAAACTAGACTACAAAGTCCTTATTTACAACGCAGTGTTAAAACCAATTTGGATGTATGGTATTCAACTGTGTGGTACGACCTGTGCAACTAACATTGATAAAATACAGAGGTTCCGGTCCAAAATTTTAAGAGCACTAACGGGCGTACCATGGTACGTTCGTAACGTAAATATTCATAACGACCTTGGTATTTTACTGGTTAAGCCTGAAATCGAAAGAAGCAGTACGAAGTACTTCACAAAGCTGAGAAATCATCCAAATCCGCTAGCTAATGATTTATGCGACCTAACAAGAATTTCCCGCCTGCAGCGAAGAGATGTTCCCGCCTTCTAAGGAGAGCGCCGTAGTTTGAAAAGTGCTCAGAGTTACATAACTCGAGCTAGCATGTTTGTAATTTAGTAAATAAATAAATGAATTGAGTATAAAAAAACAAAAATTTGCGTAAAATAGCGAAAGAAGAAGTGTCATAATCCCGTAAGCAGAGCATTTTGATTGTTTGTCAAAATTTTCTTAGTTTTCTCCCTAACAAGGACAGTTCTTTTAGTAGGTTTCTTCGGAGAAATTTATTTTCATTTCATCCAAGTTTCATAACTAATCTCACAGGCACGGTTTATCTACTTAATGAGGTTTTCTAGCATTGGCAATTATGCTTGGAGAAAACTCACAAGACAAATGCCGTTATCTACATTATTCAAATTACCGTCAAACGAAAGTTTGCAAACTTGGATCGGTTTGAGGTATCTCAGCCGTAGTTAAGGAAATGTTGGTTATCAAGAGCTCAAAAGTTAAAATTTATCCGCATAAACACTATGTTTCGCGTAGCCCCACAAAAAAATCCAACTGTGTCAAACCGCACGATCTCGGTGGTTAATTGACATCGCTCGGAGTAGAGATTACACGGATGGGAAATTTCTCTCGTAATAATGCCATAATCGCTCTTGTTGTGTGGCATGTGACATGTGAAACCATCTTGTAGAAACCACATATTGTCCAAGTCGTGTTCTGCAGTTGCAGGCCAAAAAAAGTCAGTTATCATACGACTATAACGCTTTGGATTGTCACTGTCTCGCCGTTGTCGTTTTCAAAGAAATAAGTCCAATCACTCTTCCGAATCAAAGAAGGCTTCAGATAGCAAGATCTTTTGGGCGTAATGGCATCTCTTCAAATATGTGAGAATCCTAGGAGCACTAAATGCGACAATTTTGCTCAGTTACGAATCCCCCGTGTGAGAAAGAAAAGTTTGTATTTACGACATTAGCCAAAGGGTTTCAGTTGTTCTGTAAGCTGAATTTTATATGGATGTAGGGTTAAGTCCAAGTGCTAACTACGCCATAATGTGCCGTAAGAAATTTGCCAAATGTTGAGGACGTCGATAAATATACACATTCCGGTCTTCGGGTACACTCTTACTTACAGTAGCGATATATGTATGAGGTGGAACGAGCAAAACGATGATGGACCATTTTTATTAAAGCAAAACATATTTCGTTTTACAATTACGTTCGACAGAAGTCAAAGTAGAGCCCTGTAATTATGAATCCACGAAATGGGTAACCCTATACCGACGAGTATGTATCGTTCATTTAATATATTTTGCAAATACTACGTGGCTAAGCTGAGAATTTTTTTATATCGTCATTAGTAATTATGCCACACAGTAACAAAGTGGTATTTTAATACCAAAATTTAGCGATGAAAACATCCATGTATACAAAAATATCTTTTTCAGAAACAAAAAAGTCAAAAACCAAAAATACTCAAACTAATAGTTTAAATAGCGAATGGCAAAATTTCTGAGAACTTTTGGCAGCCCTTCCATAAATTTATACTCAAATTCAATTACGCTGTAACTCGTATAGTGTTGAAATAACTCTCCAATTAGTGTACCACCGTAGCTGTTTAAAATGAATATCGAACAATTTTTAAAGAGCAATTTTTAATCCTTTTTTTTTTGAAACTGTTTTGAACTTTGCGCTATTGAAGTTTCAAATATTTAGCCACCAACACATAGATTTAATCATTTTATGGTATTTCATTAACTACTCCAGACAAATTAAAATTATTCTGCTGAAATTTCCGAATTTTCCGCACAGCAGCAACCCAACGTGACCAAAAATAACCCGAAATGTTGATTGAAAAGCCAATACCAATGAGGAAAACTGCTTTAACGGCACACAATTTTAACACTCACCCAAAACTTTCACCTCCAACGTACGCTGCGCTGTATAGTTGTGCTTCTTTCGAGCAACGCAAGTGTACCTATGTACCCTGATTGGTAGTGCGTTGCATATTCTCGATGGGTAGGGTGCCGTTCAGAGAACGCTGCCATAAGTTAGTTGGCAATCCATCTGCAATAGCAAGTGTGTAAGTATGCCTATAACGGATGCATGGTTGAATATAATAAAAACAAAAAACATAAAACAATCACTTGCAACCATAAATTTAAATAAGGATTAGGGTGAACCATTTGTCTAGAAAAACTCTCTAAGCTGATCTAATGCTCGCTAAACCAGAATCAACCATAAGTCACTCAAAGTGTTTCTTCAAAATATCACCCTTAAGAAATTATCTTCAAGGTTTTGGAAATAAATGAATTTCTTCGAATTCACATTACAATCCTGCGCAGTCTTCGGCACATAAAATATAACAGGTAACAAAACTGATGGGTGTTTCCTTTACTTTTCCTAGAAATTTCTGGCAAATCTACAGACTCTTGTCTTAATGTAGAGAAAAATATAACGATAAGTTCTAGATTTATTACTCATCAATGTTTTAAGGTCAACACTTAACCCGGAACACAAATTGGGGAGGAAGGTTTGATAAAATTATTAATGCGAGAGGCAGAGCATTGAAGAGAACTTATCAATATATAATTCTTGAGGGATAAAACTTCAATCATCATGCACATTATTAAGACACACAGAGTATCTCTCTTGGACTTATCAAAACACCTAATGAGGTCTCTGGTGCTATAATAACTATGTAAGTATTAATAATTTGAAACTGAATAACTCTGTTATTAAGTTCGTGGATACAGCCAGAAATCTAAGAATAACCTTCGATAGAACTTTGTCTTGGAATAACCACATTTATAGTGCAATAGGTCAGGTTTATGGCATGCTTCGTACACTATGGACTATTCAACATTTCACACCACTCAAAATTCGATTGCTATTAGCAAAAACATTCTTATTACCGACCTTATAGGCTATTCGCCGGACGTTAACTGCATTTTAGCTTGAATGCATTTAAACATCGCATTTAAATGCGAAACTCCCATGTGTTTGTTGGTGTATAAAAGTGTGTTAACTCACTTTTCAAAGTGAGTTAACTCACTTTCGGTAATTTAACAGAAAATGTTATGTTAACAGTCGATGCTGTCACTACAAATGTAAACATTTCGGAAGTTTCGGTATATTTCTTGCCAGAGTCGTGTATTTTCGGATTTAATGAGGGGCCAGACTTTTATTTTGCATGGTGAAATTTTTTCTGCAAAAGTTACTTTTTTGCATTAATATTGACATAAAAACATATATTAAGTAATTAGCGAAGAGAATGCTTCTCCTCTTCAAAAAAAAAATTAAAAAAAATAAATAAAAAACAAACAAAAAGCAATTGTGGAATTTCAAACGATCCCCTTAACATAAAAATATACGCGACTCTGGCAACTATCACTATAATGAGCTACTCCTCAAATTGTGGTTTTCTAGAAAAACAAAATAAATATTTACTTAAAAAAATAAACTATGGTAAACTGAAAATGGAATCAAAACGACGCAAGTGGAACCTTACGGGGGAGCAAAGTTTCCTGGATTGCTGGGAAGGAAGAGCTCAGGAATTGAAAGGTTGCCGAAAAAACTCTCATGTATACAAAGAAATGGCGGTGGAGTTAACGCAATCGGGGATCGAAGCCACTGGCAGTTGTAAGCATGCAAAAAAGCAATTTCCTTTCAGCAGCGTCTGTCCGTGCAGCAATAATCTTCACTTGCAAATCATAATATTGTATAAATAGCAAAATAAAATAAATGCGGTCTCTTGCATTCATGATTTTAATACTTGTGACAAATTTTGCAAACTGCAAATGTAAACAAAAATCAGCTGTTTTAGTTAACTCACTTTCGGTGGAAACGTTTGACATTTCATTCACTTAACAGAGGCCTTAAATGCAGTTAAGTGCTTGGTGGAAATAGGCTATTACTGTCTTGCCTATCACGTGCACGTATTTTTGATTGGTATAAGTCGTTCAAGGACGGCCGTACATCGCTGGAGAACTTGCCCCATGATCGTCGTCCAGCAACGTCAATAAACGAAGACAACGTCGAAAAAGTAAAGAAAATTGTGTTGGAAAATCGTCGTGTGACTGAAAGAGAGATAGCTAGTGAGCTCAACATATCAAATGGATCCGCTCATAGCATTATTCACGATGTTTTGGGCATGAGACGTGTGTCTGCTCGACTTGCTCCAAAATTGTTGCTCATACGCCTCGTCTTGTACGCGATTATTTGACCAAAAACAACGTAAATATTGTTCCGCAAGCACCATATTCACCAGACATGACACCGTGTGACTTTTTTCTTTTCCTTAAACTCAAATTGCCGCTTCATGGAAAGCATTTTCAGTCGATTGAAGTATAAACGAGAATTCGAAGAAGGAACTGAAAGCCATACCTAAAGCGGCCTACCCGAAGTGTTATGAAGATTGGAAAAAAAGGTGGCATATGTGTATCGCCTCTAATGGTGACTATTTTGAAGGGGATAAAATAAATATTGAAGAATAATTAACCGTTTTTGTTTTATTGAGCCAGTCTCGTTTATATTTGAGCAGAAGTATAAATGTATGTGTGTATATATGGGTAGAACTTTTAATTAATTGGGGGAATGTGGTATTGGTATTGTCATAACTAGACAGGGGGTAGAAGGCACAATTTGAGAATGGCTCAGATTATGACTCCATTCTGAGTATTTATGCCTATAACACGAACATTTCCATCGGGTTCAGGAAATAATTGAGAAATGCGACCCAGTCGCCACTCGGCTGGGGGAAGCCAGTTAACTTTAACAACGACCATTTCTCCTTCCTGAAATTTTCGTTGGGGTGTTCTCTACTTGTGTCTTCGATTTAGGTCTTGCAGGAATTCGCTCCTGCAACGCATGCTAATTTCGTGGTGAAGAACCTTTAGTTTCTGCCACTTACTGATGAGGGGGAGTTGTTTAGCGTCCGGATCAAGGGTGCTATGAAGGGAGCTCCACGTAGAAAATTTCTAGTGGCAAAAGTTAGAAAATCGTGTGGATCTTGGGAAATAGGGGACCGAGGCCTGGAGTTTAATACGGCTTAAATTCGAATTAAAAGAGTTCAGAACTTTTAAAGGAGAATTCCTGATTTCCAGTAATTTTAAATAAATGAGTTTTAAAGCTCTTAACGGCTTCCCAGCCAGTAGAATTACCCAACGATGTCCGAAGATGTTTCCTGTAGGAATTAGACCAAATCTTTTTGTATGTCTTGCTGAGCTCCCACAAATGGCTTTCCCTTGTCTGACTGAGAACAAGTTTTTGCCTGTTTTTTGAGAACAATTAGCAAAAGCTGTGCTTATTTGCTTTTAGGTTTTATAATATTTTAATTCATTTCAATATTTAATTTTTCTTTTCTGTCTTTATATGAGATCTTCTGGAATGCATAGAAAAAAACAGCGAGGCTGTATCCACTAAGCAGATAGAGAGGTAAATTTAATTCTGTGGAAAGGATCTTTTGTAAATAGAAGTACTGGTACTCTTTAGGTGTTTGAGAGAGCTGTAAGGGCATACAAGCAATAAAGCACTGCTCATAAAATTAAAATAAAGTAAAAACATACAGTGAAAAATTCAAAATAAGTAAGCGAGTGCCTTTAGTGTAATCTGAAGAACACTTTAAAAAGGAAAACATGAATAAACTCCAAATTAAGTAATAGAACATAATATTAATAAACAATAAGTGCAAACGGAAACAAAAAGTTATCCAGTGAGTACAAAAACAAAAATGAGTGCGTCGCGGTCAAACCAGCCGGATCGATGGCTCTCAAATGCCTATTTTGCTTATTTCGAGCAAACAATACCAACACAAACAACGGCAAAAGAAAGCAACATGCATGTGTCTCAAGCACGTTAGTTAATAATATTACCAAAATAGTCGGAACTAATAACTTTCACGTCGTGCCTTTAAAAAAGGGCACCATCGATGAAACAAAAATCCAAACTTACAGTGAAAAAAGCTTCATGCAAATAGTAAGCTTTCTATCGTCGAGTAATAAAAATTATAACTCATATCAACTGAAGAGCTCGAAAGGCCTAACAGTTGTAATTAAAGGTATCGATTCCTCAGTCAAGTCAGACGAAATAAAAGAGGCTCTTGAAAAAAATGGTTTCAGTACTAAATCGGTTATAAATATACTACTAAATATGCTACATCGTAGGTTAACAGTAGAAGAGCCACATAAAAGAAACGGCCCAGTGCAGTGCACCAACTGCCAAGAATTCGGCCATATTAAATCCAACTGCACACTGCGCAGTGTTTCGTAGCATGTGTGGACCTACATCCCACGTCTGAATGCACGTCAAAGAAAGATGATGCCATCATGAAAAGATGATGCCATCATGAAAAAATGTAGTAGTTGTGGAGGTAATCACACTGCTAATTATAGGGACTGCCCTGCATATACAGATCTAAAAGTTATAGCCTATTTCCGCCGGACGTTAACTGCATTTTAGCTTGAATGCATTTAAACATCGCATTTAAATGCGAAATTCCCATGTGTCTGTTGATGTATAAAAGTGTGTTAACTCACTTTTCAAAGTGAGTTAACTCACTTTCGGTAATTTAACAGAAAATGTTATGTTAACAGTCGATGCTCTCACTACTAATGTAAACATTTCGGAAGTTTCGGTATATTTCTTGCCAGAGTCGTGTATTTTCGGATTTAATGAGGGGCCAGACTTTTATTTTGCATGGTGAAATTTTTTCTGCAAAAGTTTTTTTGCATTAATATTGACAGGAAAACATATATTAAGCAATTAGCGAAGAGAATGCTTCTCCTCTTCAAAAAATAAAATTTAAAAAAAAAATAAAAAACAAACAAAAAGCAATTGTGGAATTTCAATTTCAAAAAAATATACGCGACTCTGGCAACTATCAGCTGATTGCGCAAAACAAATAATTATGTATGTATATATAATTGGCGCAAAACAAATATTTATGTATCTATAATGTGCGCTTTGTAACCGGTTAAGCGATTTTTCGGGCGAGCTACTCCTCGAATTGTGGTTTTCTAGAAAAACAAAATAAATATTTACATAAAAAAATAAACTATGGTAAACTGAAAATGGAAACAAAATGACGCAAGTGGAACCTTACGGAGGAGCAAAGTTTCCTGGATTGCTGGGAAGGAAGAGCTCAGGAATTGAAAGGTTGCCGAAAAAACTCTCATGTATACAAAGAAATGGTGGTGGAGTTAACGCAATCGGGGATCGAAGCCACTGGCAGTTGTAAGCATGCAAAAAAGCAATTTCCTTTCAGCAGCGTCTGTCCGTGCAGCAATAATCTTCACTTGCAAATCATAATATTGTATAAATAGCAAAATAAAATAAATGCGGTCTCTTGAATTCATGATTTTAATACTTGCTGTTTTAGTTAACTCACTTTCGGTGGAAACGTTTGACATTTCATTCACTTAACAGAGGCCTTAAATGCAGTTAAGTGCTTGGTGGAAATAGGCTATTACTATATTGATGTGAACAGTTTGCCAGCTGTGATAGTGTGTGTTGTAATAAACTCAATGCCCTCTACAATAACATCGCCAGATAGGTTTATGGTGTAAACCGTCGTGCGCCCATAACTGCGTTTGCGTTAAAATTATTTTCCGTAAAATTTGACGATTTACTGAAGTTTAAGTTCCTAATATTACTTCACAAAGTCGTTAGCTCTCAGACGACCAAATATCTTGCGGAACGAGTTCGATTCACTAGATCTACCCGATCACTTAACCGACATACGTGTAGCATGGAATACAATTGCCTGGTATCTGAACGTCAGTTCTCTGTTTTTTCTATTGTTTGGAACGCTCTGCCAGGATGAAAGGCATTCGAAGTACGTTGCGCTTTAGAAACGAGCTCCTACATCACTTTGCATAATCAATAAATTGCTAATCTGCACGCACATAGTAGTAGCTGTTAGTATATGAACCACTATTTCTTATTAAAAAATTTCTAAACCATAACGCTATTAGAATTAAGTTCAAGTAACTTATGGTTTTATGTTTGAACAAATAAATAAATAAATAAAAATGAATAAAATTTACAGAATTCAAAAAATTTGTATCTTAATTTTTTTTCGAACTGGTATTTTAACTAGTATAAGCTAATATGTACATGTCGTCCGATTGGTCTTTCATAAAACATTATATAAGGAATATAAGGATATGTATGTTAAATTAGCGTTAAGTTGTAAAGGTTGAAGCATATCTATTACACTTGGGCCTGAATAAGACTCGTTGTGGTGCCCCAAGTTTCTGACCATTAGGTTCCAATATCTAACCTATTCGATTCCCTTCATTAAATCAATATCCTTGACGTTAGCTATCTGTCATTAAGAAATAGTACAATATGAAAATTATGAAGCCCAAAACTGTTCAATCAACGTAGTGGTACAAGAGATGAGTAATCGTTTTATTTATCTCATACGAGTATTCCTAGCTCTTGCTGCATCTCCAATAAGGGTCCATAGTCTTTCTTCAGGCCGTTTGATCGAATAGAAGCCCGCCATCACACTTTTCATCCATAGCCCTGAATACGTTCCCTTTCATTTCAGTCTGGTTTGCCTAGATTTGCGGCAAGTCGTATTGCCATTCTAATTTAACAAGGTCTGCCCTTAGGTAAGTTTTTCGAGAAGTTTGCATGTGGCAAAAGGATTATAAAATCTGTGAGTTAGAACTAATTTCACCTTATTTGAGTCCGTAATGGGTAGATGTCGACACTCTTCACAGAGTTCTCTGCATCGATTCAAATGGCCCTTGAGAAGCGTTGCCTATATATGATATGGCTACACCATTGGTTTAGGCAAATGCTGCGCCACAATATCAATCCGTTATAGTTGGGAGCAATGTGAGTGTAATACGATTCTGAACAGCAAAGTAACCAAATTAATTATATCATATTTTGCCGATTTGAATGGAGTTGCTGGTTCGTGGCAGTTATGAACTATAATAAACAAATGCGCAACAAGCATGCGCAATCAAAAACCGTAACAAGACACAAAGCTATGCGCACACATACCAACGTCTAGCTTCAAGGAGCATTTCAAATACTCCAGCGGAAAAGCGAGTAAGGTTGGTGCGGCTGTCGCAAGACTCATTTCAATTATAGGAGGGCCAAGGAAACAAAGAAGGAAATTACTTGCGAGCGTCTGTTCGTTTATTCAAATGTATGTGGCACCAATATGGGCAAATGCCACTCGGGTATCGGCGTATTTGAAGGCACCTGGTGCGGTACATAGATTGAGGTCGCTAAGAGTATCTAGTGTGTTCGTGACAGTGTCAGACGAAGCCACAAGCCTGTTGGCTGGAATGCCCAGTAGGTAAAGCAGCTAAAGTTGCTTCTGAAGTTAGCTACAATTCTACGAAGTGAAAATAAATCATGCAACAATGCGTAAAAATGAGGGACAGCAAAGGTGGAATTCATCTCCGAAATAAAGATAGACGAAGAAGCTGATGTAAGCAAAAGGATCGAAAGGCAGCACGGTGAAACTGATTATTATCCCACGCAGTTTTTCCCAGAGCATGGATGCTTTCGTCAATATTTACATAAGTACATGCACGCATATACTCCTTATTGTTTGCATTGCAGTGGAGAGACAGAAAACGCAGAGTATATTCTTTTATACTGCGGCCGATTTGAAGATGAGCGCAAGTAGCTTAAGCTGTGTATAGGATGCACATTGACGCCGGAAAGCCGGCAATGAATCCTGAAGACTGTATATGGATAAGATGCGCAGAGCTTACCGTAGAAAAAATGAAGCGACTTAGACTAGATGAACATAGAGCACGCCAACAAAGATGAATATGCTAGCTTGGATGGAAACTTTCCGACCACGCTTAATAGCATAATAGTAGAGTGGAGCGGGAACAACGCCTTTCCGCCTGCCCTTCTTCGATTTGAGACTCTTAATAACAGGAATATGGATCGGAAACGAGGCCTTTCCGACCAAGTTCCTAATCGCAATAAGGGAGCATGTGATGTCTGCGAAAATTCAATTTTCAAATACCATCTTATCTAGGATCTTCTCTGACTTTTTATTTTTTATGTTTGTCATTTAAATTCTCCTTTACTGTTCTTGCAACACTTTTTCTAATACAATATTTTTCATAAAAATTAACTCTAGTGCAATTTCCCACTGAACTATAATATTCTTTTCAAAACAACGTATCCTAAGCGTCATTCGCGAATCGTTCATTTTACTCGGAACCTCCAACGAGGACACATCATATTTGGTTGTGCAAAAGTTAAGTTCATTTTCAGTGGGTGATAAATATTACTAATGAAAATTGTGACGATTAGAAGCCTATATTAACCGTGTTCGCACCCAACTTGCTCAGTATGTTCGAATACCAGCCACAAAATACATAACTGCGACCGCTTCAAAGCTCTGAATGTGCAACAACGTTTCGACCATGTAAAGACAAAGGGACTTTGCATTAATTGTTTGTCGAAAGGTGTTCAGCTATTGAACTGTCCATCGTACTATAAATGAAGAACTCGCTCTCGACAACATCATACTTTGTTACATCGTAGAAATACGCCAGACTCGTCGAGCTCAAATTTGCCATCCGTCGTTAACACACACATGAACAACTTATCAACGGATCACATTATTCTCGCCACTGCTATGGTATTGCTACGTGGCTCGTCCGGCAACTATCGGCTTGGCCGAGCATTGCTAGATTCTTGCTCACAAGTTAACTTCAGCACGGATGAATTGTCGCAAAAGTTAATGCTTTCACGGACTAAACATAATATTGAAATTCAAGGAATTGGTAAGTCTTCCACTAATATTAAGTACAAGATTTCCAATAATATAAAGTCTCAAGTGACAGGAGTTGAATTACCTACTTGCATTTTGCATCACTACAAACATAGCTTATCAACCTGAACCGGAAATAGATACATCCTCTTGGAAAATCCCATCCAATATTGTACTTGCTGGTAAGCAGTTCAATAAATCGAAGAAAATCGACTTGCTATTAGCCACAGAGAGCTTTTTCAGTTTACTTTCTGTAGGCCAAATAAAACTCGGAGATAATTTACCTGCTTTACAGAAAACGCTATTGGGTTGGGTCGTTGCTGGACGCTACAGAGCAAGCTTCAACGCCTGTAGTACTAAATGTTTACTGGCACACGATTCAATAGATGAAAAGTTGAAACGTCTGTGGCAGATCGAAGAAGTCAATGCATCAGCAGGCACGTGGACTAGTGAGCAACATAGCTGCGAAAAATTGTACAATGACTCCAATTGTAGGAGTCGCAGTGGTCGCATAGTAATCAAACTTCCGTTCCAAGACGATCCTACTTGTTTGGGAAGCTCGTACTCAACAGCTCTTAGGAGATTTAACGCACAAGAGCGCCGCTTGTTACGATCACCTAGCCTCAGGACAGAGTATGTAGCATTTATGGATAAATACGAACGTTTAGTAGTTCCAAACCCGTATTTGAACCAGCCGCATTATTACATACCACACCACTGCGTTCTTAAGCCAAGTAGCACATCGACGAAGCTGAGGGTCGTCTTCGATGCATCTTGTAAGACAACAACCCAGAAGTCAATAACCGACATTCAAATGGTTGGACCGACAATCCAAAGCGAACTCGTTATTCTTTTACTTCGTTTTGGTTTACATCGCTACGTGCTTACAGCAGATATTGTAAAAATGTATAGGCAGGTATTAGTAAGTGAGGAACATCGCAGTTTCCAGTACATTTTGTGAAGGAGATCGCTTTATCAGGATATTCAAACCTTCCAGCTCAACACGGTTACGTACGGAATGTCAGCTGCATCATATCTTGCTGTACGTGGTCTACATTATCTCGCCGATCAATATGTATCAAAATTTATCGTTGGATCAAGTATTGTAAAATCATCTTTTTAGGTTGATGATTTGCTGTGCGGTGCTGATTCTCTAGCAGAGCTGTCTCGGATTAAATATTAGGTAACCGAATTGTTAAAATTAAGTGGATTTGAGCTGGCGAAATGGCATTCTAATCACCAGCACTTCAGTTACGAGCATGCTGATAAAGATCTCAATCTCGAAACCTCCGTTACCAGTGCTCTTGATCTTAAATGGGATCAGAATCATGACAATTTTCTTTTTTTCTTTTTTAACAAAGCAGCCAATAAAGAATCGAGTTACGATGGTTCCTTAAACTGGAAAGGGATGAATCGGTTCCTCAAAATATACAATTGGCTTGGCATACCTTTGTAAACCATCTTTCGGATCTTGAATCTATTAAAATTCCAAGGTATTGTCCTTCAACTAACATAAAACCCTTCCAAATTCATGGATTTTGTGACTCATCGATTCGTGCGTATAACTGCGGTCTTTATACACGCATCGTAGACAACGCTGACACTGTTCATGTTCACCTTCCCACAGCGAAATAACGAGTAGCATCCAACTGAGCTAGCTAACTCAATTTGGTACACCGGACCTACGTTTCTTGTGAAGATGTGAGCAAATGGTCCAAACAAATAAACAACGACATTGACATGGAAGTAGTAAAATCAGATGTTCGAAAATCTGTTTTTAAGGTAACTACAGTTTACAACTACATTTTCGATACACTAAACAGGTATAGTTCACATATTCGTGAAATTCGCGTTGTAGCATGGATACTGTGATTCTGCACAAGGCTTAAGGAACCAGGAACAGGAATAGCGACAGGACCTCTCAGTTCTGTTAAACTTTACCGTGAACTGCTTTGCATTGCTTGGAACGTGCAACAACATCACCTTTCCGATGAAATTCAATTGCTACAGAAAGGGGCAACAATTAATAGCGCAATACGAAATATTAATCCGTTCCAGGAAAAACTCATGGATTTGAGCTATTGAAGGTCGGTGGACGACTTGAACTAATTGATCTACCTGAAACACAAAAACATCCCATTTTGTTGCCCAGTAAGTGTGAATTCGACTCACGATACGTTCTACACCTACACATCAAAAACTATCACGCAGGCCCTAAAGTATTTATACGTTTGATTCGACTGCAGTTTTGGATAGTCAACGCCCGCGACATTGCCAGACGTATAGTTTGTTCATGTATCCATTGCGTTAGATACAAGCCAAAACTACTCCAGCAGATGATTGGTAATTTGCCTGTTGAACGCCTAACCCTATCGCGCCCTTTCGTCAGGTGTGGTGTGGTTTTTTGTGGTCCCTTCAACGTTTATTTACGCATCAGAGGCAAGACGCCTTACAAAGTCTATGTAGCTATCTTTGTGTGTTTTGCAACAAAGGCGGTTCACATTAAAGTTGTCTTGAATTTATCTACGGACGCGTTTTTGGCATCACTCAAGCGATTGATTGGAAGAAGAGGTCTTCCGTCAGATATATTCTGCGATAACGCAACCAACTTTGTCGGCGCTTGCAGAAAACTTGCTGAATTGAAGACATTTTTATTCAAGAAGGAAAATCAAGATATCATTGTCAATTACAGTACTAATCAATTCGTCAAATTTCATTTTATCCCACCTAGAGCACCTCACTTTGGCGGCATTTGGGAAGCAGCTGTCAAGTCAGCAAATGGTCATCTATACCGAAGCATCATGAATACCACCAAACTGACCTATAAGCAGCTAACAACAGCTTTAATAGAAATTGAAGCCGTACTCATCTCTCGGCCTATATCACCACTATCATTTGACCCCAGCGATTATGAAGCATTGACACCAGGTTACTTTGTAACCGGCAGTGCCTTAAAATCACTGCCGGAGCGAGCAGCAACAGGCAACATTAACTACACCGACAAATGGACTCAAATTAGCGCCATCAAGCAAGTTTCTTGGAAGCGGTGGTCGAACGACTACATTAGCGAACTCCAAGCACGAACAAAATGGGCCGCTGACCATTCAACATTGCTCAGCATGCCATGGTTATCGTTCACAAAGACAACGTACCACCACAACGATTGCAATTGGGACGCATTTAATATGCCATAATTGGAAAGGATTAGTCGTGTTTACCTTTGGCATAGCCCAAATAATTTGTAATGTTAGGAAAAATGATTCCTCATCTAAACAGTATGCAAAGAAATATGCAGTTAAAGTTCACTGTGCCAATTCATTTTATAAAAAACGCCATGCACTTATCTAAACCACAAAAGACTTGGCGTAAAGCTTTTTGTATGAATCTGAACAAAATGGGTATTCATACATCTCTTATGTATATTAAATAAATGGCTAAAGAAAACTATTTAGACGGAAATTTCATTTTTAAAAATTAAAACATATAAATAAATATATAACCAAAGTTCAGCTTTAGAATTTTCGCCAAGACTCATACGCCACAAACAACGACCGCGACCAAACCCTTTATGGAAACCGCAACAAAAACAATAAAATCGGCAATGAGAATATGGCTGAACGCACACTCACTGCGTGCTCTCTGCTACCACATACAAAACAAAAAAATAATGGCCGCAAAGCACCAAAGCAACATCGCAACCAGCGCATTCAACGCATCCACCAGCACACCAAGACCAGCCACGTCTTCAACATTCTTGCCAACTTCGCAGTCGCAATGCATTGCTTTGCATCGTTGCAACGGTATTGGTGTGCCACTAGACAGGAGATGATGGCATTTTAAAGTTGTGGCGCATTTCACAATCAGTGGTGTAGTTTGTGTGGAGTACACTTTTAGACGCATACGTTGGAGAATACGAATGGCGTACAACTCTGATGTTAACTTTAATTTGCGTATCCTCTGGTGCATGACATCAAAATGGAAGTTATGCAAAATACTCGCACTTTGGTTGTCCCAACAGCAGCCATCAGTAGCAAAGTAAGCGCACACGCAGCGCAATAATGCTTAAGTGAAGCGTGGAGAGCATTGGCAAAACGATTGCTTTTTGATGACCGCGAATTCATACTATGAAAATTTCAAAAAAGGATCCAAAAAATAATGTGGGTGAGTTATTTCTGGTATAAAAAGAAATTTAGTTGAACATCCGCTAAGGCGTTTTAAAAAACCAAAAGCAGGTCCATTCGATACCATGCCTTTACTCTTAACAGTGACGACAGAGGCTACGTAGGTTGCTATACATATTTCTGGCCTAATAATGAAACTACGAATATTTATCAACGAAAATGTTTTTCTTTTGTTTTTTGGATTTGGCTCGTCTTGGAAGACCCACACAGTCGATTGCTGTTTTGTTTCGGGCTCATACGCATAGATCCATGATTCGTTACCTGTGGCGATCTTATAAACGTCTTTGGAAGCACCGCGATCGTATTTTTTCAGCATTTTTTTACACCAATCCACACGAGCCTTTTTTTGAGCGATTGTCAAATTGTGCGGGATCCAACGAGAACAAACCTTTTTTACGGCCAGGTGTTCATGCAATATCGAATGTATGCTGGTGGGAAGGTTTTGCATTATCAGTTCACGTACGGCATCGATGTTTTCTGGCACAACGGCTGTTTTTGGACGACCTTCACGGAATTCGTCTATGAGAGAGCGTCGGCCACGATTCGTTGTACCAGTTTTTCACAGTGCTATAGGATGGTGCTTCATAGCCATACAAGGATTTTAGTTCATCGATGCACTCTTGTCTTGATAATCTACGTCGAAAGTTGTGAAAAATGATTGCACGAAAATGTTCACGAGTTAATTCCATTTTTTGGCCGAGATGAATTTTTTAATTCCCTGTAAATAAAACAATTCACGATTAAATGACAAAACGTTCTGAGTGATGTTATGCTAAAAAATGTCAAACTTTCCAATGGAAATGTCAGATTGCAGACCTATGTATAGCAGCCTACGTACATTGAAGGGAAAAATAATATCAACCGGTAAGTGATCAGAAATAAAAGAGGGTATACGTTATGGAAAAAAGTAACATGGAGGGAATTAGTTCGGGAATTGCGGGACCCAGATCAAAGATATCAATACCAATGACCAAATACCCCAGCATTTTCCAAGCAGAAGTGTGGTTGATATTTCCTCATGCGCAGAAATAATACTTGAAGGAATAACACTATACTTAGTAATTTGTAGTGACAGCAGGCTGCACTGATGACGATCTCATCATGTACGATCAGATCACTCATGATTTACATTTATCAGGAAATGAAATAGAAACAGAATCATAGACGACACACAGGAATTTATGGGGATCTGCAAGAACTTTCTTGTAGAACCAAAGCCTTTCTTTTCTACAGAACGGCACGCGATAAAAGAAAAGCTAAGTAACGCAGAAAAGGCAATTAGAGACAGTTACTGGCTCAGAAGCGACGGGATTAAACAGTCCATACAATTAATGAGCGACTATAATACCAATATACTCGAATTGTGGCTCCTGAGAGACTTAGCGCCGAACGATGTAAAGTAATAAAAATTAGAAGGCGCAGTAGACAGATGGTTCCATCTATCCATTGTCTATTAAATGAAAATAATTTAATTTTCGCATTTAATTATATTTAATTTGATTTAAATTGTTCTAATATTACATATATATATTTATTTTGTTTTTCGTTGTATTTAATTTTGTTTCATTTTATGTTATATATTTTTACCCACAAAGTCACATTTGCACTGGTATATTTAAACGATAACATGTCGGATCGGACTACAATAGCAAATATAAGTGCATGGTATTTGGTATTCTGTTCATGTATAGTGGTCATTTGTTCAAAAATTATCGACTAAAACATTTAAATCCCGTGCGCCGATTTTGATCAAAACTCTGTAAAAAAATCTTCTAAGAGCATTAAATTTCTATTATACATTCCAGCCTAGTAAATCTACTCCAGCGGCTTAGAAATTAATTTATTTTATTTATTTTCTACTCTATTTTTTATTTATTTTCTTGTTCACATAATTTTTCTTATTTTTTCGCTATTTTACTAATATTTTTTATTTTAATCTATTTCATTTATTAATATATTTTTTCTATTTTTTTTACTTTAAATTTAATCTTTTTATTTTTTCTTTTATTTTATATTTCCTTATTTTAATTTACGTTATTTGATTTATTTTAGTTTTTTATTCTATTTTTCCTATTTATTAAATATTATATTAAATTTTTTATTTTGTTTTTTAATTTATACATTAATTTACTCTATTTCGTTCTATTTATTAATTAATTTATAATAAATATCAAGTGTACAACTTTGCTTCCACCGTTTTTTTCCAAAATTTAAAGCTTTATTTCGAAAAAGTGCTTACAGATATATTATTCAAAGAATTGTCCTTCGCTAGCGACAACTTTCTCCCATCTTTCCTGCAATTTTCGGATCCCGGCTCGAAAAAAGGAGTCCTCTTTTGACGCTATCCATGAAGCAATCCATTTTTCCAATTCTTCGAAGGATAGAAAATGTTGATCTGGCAGGCCGTGTGCCATCGAACGAAATAGGTGGAAGTCAGAAGGAGCGACATCTGGGGAATACGGCGGGTGGGGCAAGATTTCCCATTTCAGCGTTTCCAGGTAATTTTTCACCACTTTTGCGACGTGAGGCCGCGCATTGTCGTGTTGGAGGATGACTTTGTCATGTCGCTCTTGATATTGTGGCCGCTTATCTTTTAGCGCGCGACTAAGGCGTATCAGTTGCGTTCAGTAGCGATCTCCTGTGATGGTTTCACCCGGTTTTAAGAGCTCGTAGTAAATCACACCGAGCTGATCCCATCAAATACAAATCATAACCTTGGCGCCGTGAATATTCGGTTTTGCCTTCGACGAAGAAGCATGCCCGGGCTTTCCCCATGATTTTCTGCATTTAGGACTATCGTATGGAACCCACTTTTCATCACCGGTTACGATTCAATGTAAAAACCCCTTACGATTTTGCCTTTGAAGCAGTTGCTCACATAAACATAAACGGCGCTCGATGTCACTCGGTTTCGACTCGTACGGCACCCAGTTTCCTTCTTTCTGAATCATGCCCAGGGCCTTGAGACGTTTTGAAATGGCTTGCTGACTCACTCCCAACGATTCGGCAAGCTGTTCTTGGGTTTGGCACGAATCTTCATCAAGCAATGCTTCTAGTTGTTCATCTTTGAAGGTTTTTTCTCTTCCACCACCATGTTTGTCTTCGACATCGAAATCACCATTTTTAAAACGTTGAAACCACTCCAGACACGTTCTTTTACTCAGAGCAGCATCACCGTAAGTTTCTGAGAGCATTCTGCGCTTCAGCTGCATTTTTTCGAATTGTAACAGAAAAGTAAAACTTCCCGCAAATGGCGAGAATTGGGCACTTAAACGGACATTTTCGAGCGTGAATAATACGAAAACAAGAACAACTGTCACTGAAACGGCGATGACAATTCGTTAGGCACTGTCCACACTCACTTTAAAGGCATTATCATCTATGTATTTCAACCAGCCTCAGCCGGCATAGCCACCTATCGGAAAACGGCGAAAGCAAAGTTGTACACCTGAATCTTAATTTTTTTAATTTTATTTTAATTTTTTTTACTATATTTTATTTTATTTTGTTTAATTTAATTTTATTTTATTCTATTTAATTTTATTTTATTATATATATTGGTATTATATTTTATTGTATTATTGTAAGGAAAAAGGGGAGAAAGAAGTCCAAAATATTCTGTCCATACGAAAAATATTTCTCTAGCTTTGTTACTATCCATAGTTGCTTGGGATTCAAGAAACCTTTTCAACATTTCCTGAAATGTTACGAGCATACGCACGCGAACAAATATTTGCACACGCAATTATTTCCATGCGGTTATAATCCCGCTTTCTCACATTTGGAGCTTAGTTGCACAAGTATGTAGATATTGATAATGAAATGCGAATATATTTCAACAATTCCAACACTCAAAATCAAGCATGTCACCACCAACACAACGTTATGCTTCATACTCCCAGTGGCTTCAAATGCCTTGCCATTAACCTTTTTCCATCATCTAGCGTCGGAAAATAAAATATGCTGCGCTATATGCGAGGAGTATACATTTCTGTGTGTGTATGAGTATGATTAGCATTTTCCACACAGTATGTCATATTCAAATTTGATGGTGACAGCATTCTCGCGTTGATGCTTCACTCAAAGCCTGAACGTGTTTGTACATACATACATACAATACATACATATACAAATGAGTACACATTTGTGCAATTTCCGCAAATGGAAAAATTGAATGTGAAATATGAAGACGTTGTGCAATTTCCGCAAATGGAAAAATTGAATGTGAAATATGAAGACGTTTGTAGACCCAACGCAAAAATGCACACTTCGTCTTCTATGAAGTAACTTTGACTGAGCGTCTAACTGACAGGTAAGTAATCGAGTTAGTACTTATTTTAATCCTTTGGTAATGAAGTGATCTAACGCAAAGCCTTCGAAAGTGTCGTATATTTTTTTTACTTTTATTAAGGAAAACTACACGTATATTTAATTGTGGCTGGAAATTTAGTTAGCTAGCATATACATATGTAAATATGGAAATATATATTTGTAAATAAATAAATGGCGTATAGATGCATATATTGTTGATAAGATAAAGTATAATGTTACTTATTTCAGACAAAAAATAAAAAAAGAAAATAAATAATAATAATAATAAATCTACCCAGACTAAAATTTATTTCCCTAGTTATTTACAATATATATATTTTTTTATAAATTTCCAACCTTAAAATATTACCTTACTTACATTTGGCAGTGAAAATCCATCTAATTGTCAGACGATTTTTGGCGTTGGGTGTCCACTGGCATTATATTTCAGCGAGACTGATGGTCCTGGTTGTATAGTTTGTTTGATGAATTTATAAATGAGTTGCGGTGCCACCTCTGTAAGAAGCAGGAAATAATTATTACATTTATTTATGCTGTAAAAACTAAGAGTTTGATAGAGAGTTGCAAATAAGATCACTATAAGGAAAACACATATAACCTTCGGTCTTAGCTCAAAAAGCACGGGAATGTCGATATTACAGGGCACATATCGCCGCTCTTGATATTGAAAAGAAGGCTTTAGGCTACCCTAAAACAGGGTGAATGGCTCGGAAACTTAGAGTGTACCAACAGAAGAAAATATATTGCGACAAGCTGAACCTCCGATCACCAGATCACTGGAGTAATGTCCAGGCGGAGATATTTGTTATGCTGAGTAAAACAATACTGCAGAATTTTTATCATCCTGTACATAAAATTCTTTCTCTTGAAGTTTCAGATCTTGTGTTCTCTGTGGTTTTCAAAGATTTCATCTCTTTCAATCAATATCAGAGAAGCGATGTAGGTATTTAACTAATTTCAGATCACTTAGTCAATTGTAATAACACAAAGAGAGCTTGATTCCCTCTGTAAACTATACCGGAGGCTATTCAATAAACCCAAGAGAATGCCTCTTGAGCACTATTGGAACACATACAAAGACGGATTTTGCACCTACTAGTAAGCTTTGATTGTAGGCAAAAATATATTTTAGGTGGTAGTTTTTGGGAAGATATATACTCGTATATCTATCGTAGTTTGCATTGCAGACACTAGAGAGAAAAATAAGTTACTCTCACTCAGTTGTTCGAAAAGCACTTGCATAGACAGGTTTTACACATGATAAGGACTACTGTCTTGCTTTAAATAATTTACTACTAGATAACCTAAGATCTACACTAGATCACTTAGGTGTAAACACTTCATTGGTGGGCATCATTATTCAGCTACTTCAAAATAGAACTTTGACCGTGGAGAACTGGGGTATATCTATGGTGGAACACCATAGGACTATGTCTCTATTGAACTCACTTCAAACTGGAATAGAATGGTGTCGTGGATACACCAATGACATAGCCAATAGATACTGCTGCAAATTTCTAAAGACCTAATGTGATTTAATGCAGGAAATACTTCGGTATTGATCTCCAATCCCTATTGATGCTGTATTAACTCTAATCAGGGGAAACTTGTTCTCTCCATCAAAAATGCATCAATTAGTCGAGAAGTTCTAAACGGAAATAAAATAAGAGTGAGAGATACGGCTATCTTTTACGGAGTCACTCATGACAAAAACAAATAAGCTAGAAAAAGCATATTCCTGATATATGTATCCGTGCTATGACCGAAACTGTAGTGAAAATAAACAAACATTAACCTTTTTGGACTTTGGAAGACTTAAAAGACAGTATTTAAATGCAACCCTGTTTTACTTAGAACCACTCTAAATGAAGCTCTATACGTTATCCTTGACATCCTGCCTATAGAATTGACCTCGCTGTGGTCTCTTCGCTTAAGTGAACAGAAATTGTGGAGCTGACAATCAACAGGAGTTTCAAAAATCCCTGAGAACTATACCTTTTTACCAAGCAGCGCAGACCGTTAGGATAGTGATTCCATGTATGGAAAAATGAAATATAATTCTCCGGCCAGAAGTATTGAAGTCTATACAGATGATTCAGACCATGGGGTAGAGCTGGAGCAGATGTTTTCTCACGTAACCGTTAATTGGAACTCTCATTCAAGCTACCAGACTACTTACAAGTAGAAATCGATGCAATACTGAAATCTGTTAAACAAAGTGGAACAAACAGATATATTCAATCTTCGGTGATAGGTACGCAACTATTAAGCCTGCGGGCTATATCATGACAAGTTCTAGAATCATACTGAACTGTCACAGAACTCTTCAAGATTTGACTGAATAGAACAGACCTTTCAAAGGGACTGGAAACATCGAATGGTATATATTCCTTGAAAAGGAAAAACATCTCAAAGTCAAGAGAAGGACAAACGACCTGTAGGCAAAAAAAAAACTTTTCGGGGTATCACAATGAGCCTTTTTGGTTTAATTACATCGATGCACACATATCGAAATCCCCATCTACCTACCTTCCTAATTCATATACATATATTGCAAAAGGTAATACTGTATCAAAACGGCTATTCAAGACGAATGCTTAGTCCACTTTGCGTATTATAAATATTTTACTCACCTCCAAGCATTAACTCAGCTGTGCCTTGTGCTGATTCCAAGTCATTTTTCATAATACACTGATACATTCCCTTGTCTTCTTTCGTTATTGTCGTAATGCGTATACACGTATGACCGTCCTTTAGCCATATATAAGCTTGTTTTAGAAAGCCCGAAATGCTGCAAATCTGTAAAAAATAATTAAATATATATATCTATGTACGTATGCATTGTATATATATTATATATGTTATATGCATCAATAACAATAATTAGACTAATTGAGGAAAATTTTCACTTCTCCCAACTTACCATGTTTGCTGTCTTGCCGAGATTTACCGTCTGTATGGTGGGTTGTAGGCTGGCAGCGAGTTGCGATGTAACAGTAATTTAGCTGTGCTGAAGAAGGCGCCGCTATAATTATTATTAGTGTGCATTTTTTAATTTTCGCACGACCTGTCGCCAACAAATGTTGTATAGATTCCTCATTATTTGGCCGTTTCGTGTGACAGCTGGAAGTAATTTACAAATGGTTGAAATTTATTAGTTGAAGAAGTGTTTTTTTGTTTAGAAAACTTTTAATTTTCCACTTGCCAAGCAAAATTCTTAACTTCATTAAAAGAGTTGTTTGGCAGTAAAATGGCTTATGGATGAATAATTGCGCAAGTTCGAATAAAGATTACAGCGAACCACTTAACGCAATCTCATGAATCTTTTAAATAGAATGTACGAGCTCAATAAATGTAAAAAGGTTTGCTCAGAAGATTTATATTAATTCGTAGAAATATAATATAATATTATGGTCAACCTCATTAAAAGTAATCACAGACCCTTTTTTAAAATGTATACACGGTTTTCCAATAAAAGGTCTCATTTTGAAAAAAAAAATGCTATTTTAAGATAAATGAGCGAATGTTTATTTCAATGTAAAAAGGAAGATATGCCATCAATTATTATGCCATAACGGAAAACAATATCAGCCAAATAGCCGATATAACTACGCTTACAGGACCGTAATCTTTTATGAAATTTACCGTCACCAAATCGCAACTTTGGTCTGTTGGTGTCGATCTTATCCTTCACGTGACCCAAAAGAAACAAGTCTATAACCCGGTCAGGAAACAGTTGGCCCTCATCAGCCAAGTTCTTGTGTAAACTGAACTTTATAAGCCTTAAGACTCACTTCTTTGGACGAAATACAGTGTAATGACGTTTGTGGAATGCCCAACTCCAAAGAACGACGAGGAATGGACAAACTTGGGTTCTCCTCTGTGGACTACAGCTATAACATTCTCTGTTGTACTTGAGCAACGTGTACGTGTTTTAATCTTCACATCACTAACTTGTCTCAGCAGCTCCATTTTTGCCGGAATAGCAGGCTAAAACCTTTCATTTGAAACCTCTTCATATTTGTTATTTATTACAATGCAAGTTTTAGAGATCATTTATAATTTAAAAGCTAAAAATTTTAATAATGGATATTTATAAAAAAAATCTGAACCTTTAATTTGATACCTTACCTTAGGCAAATATCATGTTTTACATTAAAACTGTGTAAGTAATGAATTATTTAAAATTGGATGAGATCCCCAAGTCTTCTTATTATATATATATATTTTGGCGCTTTGTAACCGCTGAAACGGCCGAGCTCCTCCTCCATGTCCTGATGTTTTCCCAACAAATAGAGGGAAGTACAGTTTATACTAAGCCGCATCCGAACGGGTGGTGGTTTTTTACGAGGTGCCTTTATTTCATGTCCGAAATACACTCGAAGGGGTGGACATTCCCTGTCAAGGGGCGACCGCAATTAGAAAATTTAATTTAATTTTTTATTTAAATTAGTTTTCCATTACTTTTGGATGTTGTTGTTGTGTATATCTGTTTATCGATAACTGAAGAGGTGGTTAGAAGTTAGGGTAATCCTTCTTAAAGTATTAAAAATAGGCTTCTTGAGACTATCAGTAGATTAAAAAAATGAAACCGCCTTAGATATACTACTTTCGTTTGATGAAAAACCTCTTGCCTACGTGGCTATCAACAATCATGCACTCTTGTGCGGAATTGCGGCTTGAGAATGTATCAGGAGTCTACTACCCTAGGTAGAGGTACGCCCCCAGGTGTACTGCTCTGTCGTGATCTGGACGGTTAAATCGCTGTTGACAGGTACTGATTATGGGAGGGGTTAAGTCCATATTGCTGTAATCTACAGAGGAGAGCTGCCACACATTTTTTGCAAATGAAAAAAATTTAACTAGTCTAATCAATGTGTGCTCTGTCACCCCTATTAAGATGGAATATGTTCTTTCCAGATTATAGTGGAACCTTTTTCGCGGACAAAAACATTTTTAATTTCAACGTTAGTCAATCGATTTCTGCCAAAGTAGACTAAATATACTTAAAGAATATTTAATAGCACGCCGCACATATGTAAATGGCCACACACCGCGACTTGTTTTTCATCCTTTATTTGACTCCCCGCGTTGCCAAGAGCTAGGCTCCGATATCCAGGAGCATTAGTCTTAAATGGTTGCAGTTTATTGACCTTCCGCTGTCCACCATGGACTAGAACCCCGATCACAGATCACCTGTACAGGTCTGTTTAGTTTATTTTTTTTTTTAATTTGATCGTGGTAAAAAATGAAAAATTTTTTCCTCCTTCTTCAATTGGCTTTCCCAACGAAGTGGAGGTCTTCCTATTTCTTTGTTTCCACCAACGGGTACTGTATCGAAAACTTTCAACGCTGAAGTGGATATTCTTATCCTTCCGCACCATATGATCGAGTTAACGAAGTTTGATTCAGTAAACTATGTTAATGTCGCCTTGAAATCGTACAGCTCATCGTTTCATCGCTGTTACCAAAGAGCATATAACAATTAATCGTACTCAAAAATTTTCTCTGAAAAACTCCTATAGATGACTCATCAGATGATAACAACATCCACAAACTTCATCTATGCTCCCGCATCATATAACACGACGGGAAGTAATAAGTGACTTGTAGAATTTTGTCTTTGTTCATCGAGAGAGAACTTTGCTTTCATTTTGTTGCCAAGAGTGATTCTGCGTTGATGCTGACATTGTTTTTGGTGTTAATATTGGTTCCAAGATAGACGAAGTTATCTACGATCTCAAAGTTATGACAATCAATATTAACGATGACTGTCTGTTCTGCCTTTTCACTACCAGACCAACATGCCTCGCTTTCTTATCCAGTCTGGAAAAAGCAGAACTCACAGCGCTGCTGTTGAGGCCAATGATGTCAATATCAGCGGTTGAATATTCTTTTAGAAGATTGTAAATTCGGCGTAGAGTCAGTTCCTTGTGGTCCTGTCGAGGGCTGCTTTAAAATAGAGGGAAGGTCTTTTCAAAGTTATGTTTGCATGGTGAATATGAGGTTACTGCTGGAGATACTCTGATAAGGTCCAATCAGTTTGTTGATGGTAGACGTTAATCGTTCACATAATACGCCCGATATAACCTTTTGTGCAATATTGACAAGGCTTATCCCACTATTTTTCAAAAAATTTCAGACCCCACAGCTTTTTTGCTTTCTGGGTGAGCAAATGCTAATCGAACTTCTTTATAGTTGGACCACGAAACATTTGTTTGATCGTCATGGGTTGAGGAATCGATTTCACCACTGCACTTTAACTGCCTTTTAGCAGGCTAGAGAAGTTTTCCCTCCATATATTCAAGATACTTTGCGAATCTATCGCTCAGTCTTGAAACCTTCGAATAGACGCTCTTTCTACAAACGCAATTCGGCATCTTATTTTTGTCTTGGTTTCCTCTTGAATGCTCGATATCTTCATCATCCCGCCCGCTGTTTTTTGGCTTTTCCGAAACCAGTAGCTCCGTTTGCGGCTGTACGTTGAGAGCTTGAAATCCCGTCCCACAGGTCCCTCATACCGATTTGTTGACAAATCCTCCCAGAGAGCATTAGTACAAATCTAGAAGAAAACAATTTTGCTGTCTGTCTATTAAAAATTATTTTCATAGCAGCTTCATGGTGGTTACTTGAATGTTATCTTCATATCCTCAGATAAGCTGTGCCCACGAAATAGAATATTAGATACCATAAAAAGTTAGCGCTGTGTTTGCATTATTATTATTATTTTTTTTTTTAATACATATATTTGCAATCTATTCATAGAACAATAAGCAAATTATTTAACAATGGGTACTTGACTTATATTATCGATCTCCAGTGAGTACAATAATAAAACATTACTTAGGTACATAGGTATTTATACATATAATAACTTATGCTTATTTACAAAAAGATAATCGTTACATCAATTAAGTAATATTGTTGAATGATTTGTTTTAAATTATTTTTGCCATAGATATGACAAGGAGGGCAGTCACTTCGCCTTTGTGTGAATAGCACATGTGCAGATTTATTTGTATTGACCTTTATTTTCCAACAATCTAACCAGGTCTGAATTTCATTCAGTTCTTTTTGGACTAGATTAGAAGCTTCTATTGGAGATGAGTTTGACGCCAATATAGCGGCATCGTCAGCGTATGTTGCAATAAATACGTTTTCAGTTTCTGGCATGTCTGATGTAAAGATTGTGTATAGAATTGGTCCAAGGACATTTCCTTGTGGTACTCCAGCTTTAATGTATTATCATCGTTAGCTTTCACATAATAAGATCTATTACTGAGATATGACTTAAGAACGAGATAAATTTCTGAGGGGAAAATTTTTTTCATTTTATATAACAGTCCACAGTGCCAAACTTTATCGAACGCTTGTTGTATATCTAAAAACACAGCTGAACAAAAGAGTCAATAATGTAATTTACTACTCGGTGGCATTGCTCAGGTGTACCATGATGTCGCCGAAAACCAAATTGATGTTCAGGTATTACATTATTTTTTTTAAGTATTGGTGAAATTCTACGTAGAAATATTCTCTCAAATATTTTTGAGAATAGTGCCAATAAGCTGATGAGTCTATATGAAGCTATTTCGTTTTCAGGTTTGTTAGGTTTGGGAACCATCACAATTTCTGCACATTTCTACTGCGTAGGGAAATGGTTTAACCTTAATATGGAGTTGTATATAAGCGTTAAGAACATATTGCCTTTTTTTGGTAAACACTTAGCTACTTTAGCATCAATTTTGCCATAACCTGGAGATTTGGTTTTGTTGAGTTTTTCGATTTCAATACGAATTTCATCAGGTCTTATATGTTTGGGCGGTAATGACAATTGACATGGGGCATCAAGAAACTGAAGAATCTCGGTATCATTGCCATTGCTGATTGTATAGGGGGTGAATGTTGTTTCTAAATGTTTTGCATATGCATCAGCTTTGCTCACATCAGATCTACACCATGTACCATTGCAATCCTTTATAGGTACATTTCTCTTTTTTGGCCGTTTTAGATACTTCGTGGCTTTCTATATTTTGTAGTCATCGTTATTATTGTCATTTAAGTTATCAATGTAATCTGAGATCGATTTATTTCTATATTCATTAAGTTTTTCTTTAAGTACACTTGTAGCTTTATTTAATATTGTCTTATCCGCTGGGTTTCTAGTCGTTTGTCATTTCTTTCGCAACTTTCTTTTTTGTCGTATTAATGCTCTTATATCTAAAGATACATGTGCACAGGTACGAGGTCTAGAAGTATCATTAGTATTATTGTTTGGTGCAGATGCAAAAGCTGCTTGATGAATCAACGAGGTAAACGTTTCAACTGCACTGTCAAGTTCTACTGGACTTTTGATTGAAATCTTGAGCTCCACATTTTCTGTTGTCTGGTCCTGAAAAGTACTGATTTGGCTTTGGTTATTTAACGCAGTATACTTTTTTTGCTTTGTATTAATAAGAGTGCTATAATTAAAAATAACTGGCGAGTGGTCGGAACTTAGTTCCTCAGAGCTCAAGATATCTAGCAATGGAGTTTGAATTCCATTATATACAGCAAAATCTAGCAGATCAGGAATTTTTAGTGGATCAGTTGGCCAGTAAGTAGGTTCGCCAGTGGATAGAGTTTTAAAATTATTCTTTATAATGCACTTATAAAGTTCTCGACCTTTTGTGTTGGAAATACGTGATCCCCACCATGGATTTTTAGCGTTATAATCACTGCCTACCAGAAATCTATCGCCAAGGGAATTAAAAAAATTTTCGTATTCCTGTATTGTGATGCTATGTCTTGGAGGAGAATATAAGGCATATATATGTAAGTCTAAATTATTACATTTTACTTTTACTCCAGCAGCTTGTATTGACGATGTTTGAGTTGCTTCAAGTATTTCATATTTTAAATTTGATTTGACTAGAACAGCACAACCGGCGTGAGCCCTGTTGGTATGATGATTAGTAGCGACTGTGTCGTAATTTTTAATGTTAAAGAATGTTTGGTTTGTGAAATGAGTTTCTGAAACCAGCATTATATCTATATAATTATCTTTTAAAAATATTTCAGTTTCCTGTACATGACGAGATAAGTCATTGGCATTCCATATTGCTATTCTTAAGTCTACTTACATAGTTTTTCAATGAGCAGTGTCATCATATTAAGAAGTGTGTTTGTTAGTTCAATTTGTTTAGAAGTTAAACGCTCAATATTTTCCATTGTTTTTTGTCCATTTATCTCATTGCTATTGTCTTTACCTGTTAGCACATTAGCATATGTCTGCTTGTTGTTGCTTGTGTTATTTGCGCTATTATTAGTGTTTTGCAAATTTATGTTTTCACTCTCTTTCGCACGATTAGAAAAATTCGGCATCTTTCTAGTGAGTTCTTGATAAACGGAGCAGCCTCTGTAGTTAGCAGTGTGGTGTTGTTGGCAATGAGCACATGTTGGCATAGTGTCTTTTGGTTTTGTGCATTCGGAAGTTGGGTGCATTAGTCCACATTTTACGCATTTAAAAGGTTTTCTACAATATGTTTTGGTGTGTCCAAATTCTTGACATTGGTAGCATTGAACCAAGTCACTTGTTTGCCTTGGAAGTTTCTACTTTAATTATAGCATTATTTAAATGCTTTAAGTTATATATTTCTTTCTTGTTGGTATTTGGCTTCAAATCTACAAAAAACATTGACAAAGGTTGTTTTGTTATTCTACTTTTGATGTTAACAACATTTCTTACTTGATGTCCTAATTGAGTAATCTCATTTTTAATACCTTCAACTGGGGTTGAAAAGTGTAAGCCCTTAAAAATTATTCTATATGACCGTTCTTGCTTAGGTTGATACGTATGATAACTTATATTTCTTTCTTCTAGTTGCTTTACAATTTTCCTATATGAATCTATGTTATTAATTGACAGTCTAATCTGCCCATCCTTAAATGATTTATAACTAAATTCTTCCTTAGGAATTAATGTAGAAATAGAACTTATCATTTCACTTATATTTACTACTCCGGGTATGATTAGGGGGGGCTTTGATACTTAGCATTGTTGCCTCGTTCGCTTCAGTGTTGTTGTTCACCGTGGATTGTGGTGGATCATCGTCGTCACTCAATGTTTCAAACCGGTTTGGCTGCTTAAGAATTTGTTTTTTATGTTCATAAAGTTCAGGGGGCCCATCGCTGGCACGTTTTCCATTTCTTTTTGTAATACTTTGCCAATTGAAGAGAGTCTTTTCACCCACTGCACTCATTTCACGACTTGAAATTGTTGTTAGCAAATCAACTTCGATATTCACTGTTTATTTAGTAATCTCAATTAAGCACGTCTGTTCACTAGCACAGTTCATAAGAGACTGTTTGCATTATTTTGTTTCGTACATCCATTGCGCACACTGTTCGGTCTAAGAATATTTCATGTCGCCGGTTATGGTATTTTGTGTTGGCTATTACGGGCAGTTCTTGTTTCTACTATTACACTGCCTGGTTGCCGTGGCATATGAAAATATTACATGTCAATGTACTCGAGCGTATCAACTGAATATGCCCGTAGACCCCAGCCGACATCACTCGCTGTCTCAATGTTATAGCAAAAGACCTTAATATAATATAAACTTATAAAATCCATATTAATGCAGACTTGCTGAGTCTACATTTTCAGTACTTGTCAAAATCTTTACCTTTATATTTTAATACAGGAATCATGTTACATTATATTTTTACCAGACTTTTACTACGCTTGCATTTCCGGCACATGCCAATGTTTTAATCCTTTCCAAATAATTATTCTTTCGATTTTAATACATAATTCTTTGGAATTATTTCATAACATATATTTACCAGACTTTCACTACGTTTGCATTTCCGGCACAAGCGAATATTTCAATTCATAACTTCACACGACCAAATATGCAAAGTAGGCATTTTAATAGTATAAGTAATACTGATTTTGTAATTTATAGTTATTCTTTAATTTTATTCTGTATAGAACAGTATAATAAATAAAGGGATTGGAAAATAAAAAGTTGTTTTTTTTATTTTCCTTAAAATCCCATATTAAAAGTGGCGCAGTCGGTAGGATACCGTTGTCCTACTCGTCGTTAAGAAACGAAGTGTAGTGTACGTGAATTTTAATTCTTAAAACGGAAATTTTGGACAAAGATAGTCCTAAATAAAAATCAAAAATTTAGTGCAAAAATAAAGAAATTTTTGTTACGAAATTTTCTAAAAAAAAAGGGACAAACGATAGTCCTAACTTTAAATAAATCAAAAATTTAGTGCAAAAATAAAGAAATTTTTGTTACGAAATTTTCCAAAAAAAAAAAAACAAAAAAAAAGATTAGGACAAAAGATAGTCCTAACTTTAAAATTTAGTGCAAAAATAAGGAAATTTTTGTTGCGAACAAAACTTAAAAAAAAAGGACAAAAGATAGTCCTAACTTTAAAATTTAGTGCAAAAATTAGGAAATTTTTGTTACGAACGAAACTTTTGGAAAAAGGGACAAAAATAGTCCTAACTCTAAACAAAATGAAAGCCTAGTGAAAAAAAAAAGACAAAACCTTAAAGAAGTCGAAAATTTGGTGAAGAAAAAAAATATACATATATAAATAAAAGTAATTAAAGTCCTTACAAATACAACTATTTAAAGGACAAAAGTTAGTTTCAACATAAAAAAAAACAAACAACACAATAATCATCTCTAAACTAAGAAGACATCAGAAGCAGTCGGACAACACAAGCAACGTTCAGCAGCAATCACAATACCCCACGGCAATAAGGTAGAAATAAGTTAAATTAAATTCTTAGATATAAATTAGCACGTAATACATATAAAATGGCTCAAGTTAATTTCGATCCTCTAAAATATTTATCAACCTTACCCACATATGATGGCGACCTTAGAGACCTACAGACTTTTATTAACTTAATTGATAGAGTGCATCCAATACTACAAACGTTCGACGAACTATCTCAAACAATTTTTTCTGACCTAATTAAGAGTAGACTGAAAGGAAAAGCTAGGGAAATAATAGAAATTAATTGCCAAGCAGTTTCATGGCAAAGCATAAAAGCAGTCCTTCAAAATAATTTCGGAGACAGACTAAGTTGCGATGATCTGTTCGATTTACTCAGGGCAACTACCTTTAAAACTACCAGTCTAGACTTCTTCGACGAAATAAAAAACAAACTTCGACGACTCAACAACAAAACAGTATTCCTCGTTGGACAAGAGGCAGCGAGTACTGTCGCTCAAAATAATTGCCGCACAGCCCTTAATGTATTCAAATCAAAAATTCCAGAGCCAATGAAGACAATCCTGGCTTGTAGAAACCCCGACACTTTAGAAGGAGCCATGAATATCCTTTTTGAAACAGGATATGCTCACCTTAGAGTGGACAATCAACAATATTTTCCTCAAAACAGATCTGAGCAAAGATACTCAAAACCTAACCCTCAAAATAAACAAAGTGTAAATCAACAAAATAGGCAATCTAGGGATAACCAATATGCCAATCTACAAAATCCTGAGAATTTTAACCGGCAGAATTACCGTAATAACAACTCTGAAAATTCCAACAGACAGAATTATCGCAATAACAATTCCGAAAATTTTAATCGGCAAAATTATAGAAATAATAACCCCCAAAATTATCCCAATACTACGAAACAAACCCATAATTATCAAAATCGATACGATCCCTCACGACAACTTAACCCAGCGCAAAAGGAATTCTCCCAACTAAATCCTCGCTATCCATCTCCAGAACCCATGGATATAAACAAATATGAATTAGCTGGAAATTTAATGTATAATCCTTCGCCACAACTTACAAATGTACAAGGAGAGTCCTTCCAAAGAAATAAATTCTCGGACGTAGACAGACATGAAAATTTTCACTATGCAGCCTCGGAGAACTTCCATATATAAAAATAAAAACAAAATTAGGACATATAAAATTAATAATAGATGCAGGTGCAACCAACTCAATTTTAAATCCGGGTATATGTCACCCCAAGTGGATTAAGAAGATTAATCCTACTTATATAAACACTTTACAACACAAAATATGTATAAATGAAAAAGCAAGCATTAAAGCTTTTGAAGAATTTGGTACGGAACTCGACGTTATCGATTTTTACATAGTCAAATTCCATGACCTCTATGACGGCTTAATAGGTAACGATCTATTAAGGCCTTTAAAAGCTAAAATCAATTATATGGACAATACTATAAAATTTGGAAAAAATACCTTAACTCTCTTTGTCAAAAGCAAAGATGCCGACAAAATAGAGAAAAATGCAACTTTATGTAAAAACATTCATAAGGATATGGAATTAGACTTAGTTCCTAAGTCAGAAAATGCGTTCACGCAGAAGGTGGACCATACAAATTTTAATATTATAGAAGAAAAGGAATACAAACCTCTAAAGGAACAAATTAGGATCCAACACCTTAACTCCGAAGAAAAAATCAAACTCCTACCAATCATAAACAAATATTCTGATATTTTTTACCAAGAAAACACCGAATTGAGCTTTACTTCTGCGATCAAACATGAAATAAGGACTACTGATAATGAGCCGATTTTTACCAAATCATATAGATACCCGTATATTCACAAAAACGAAGTAGAAAAGCAAATCCAGGAAATGCTCGATAATAAAATAATAAGACATAGTAATTCGCCATACTCAGCACCCATATGGATAGTAGCGAAGAAGGCTGATGCCAGTGGGAAAACTAAATAGAGACTCGTAATCGACTACCGTAAACTTAATGAAGTAACAATAGACGATAAATACCCAATTCCTAATATTGACGAAATACTAGATAAATTAGGCCGATGTCAATATTTCACCACCCTTGACCTAGCGAAAGGATTTCACCAAATAGAAATAGAAGAAAAAGACATTCACAAGACAGCCTTCAGTGTCGAAGGAGGACACTACGAGTTTTTGCGAATGCCGTTTGGTCTGAAGACAGCACCAGCGACATTCCAAAGGCTCATGAATAACATTCTTAAAGATTATATTAATAAAATCTGCCTTGTATATTTAGATGATATCATTATTTTCTCAACTTCTCTACAGGAACATTTGGATTCCATAAAACTAATCTTTAACCGCTTAAAAGAAGCTAATCTTAAAGTTCAGTTGGACAAGTCAGAATTTCTAAAAAAGGAAACTGAATTCCTTGGCCACATAGTAACACCCGATGGCATAAGGGCAAACCCCAAAAAAATAGAGTGTGTAAAAAATTTCCCAATCCCTAAGACCCCCAAACAAATAAAACAATTTCTCGGCTTAACCGGGTATTACAGAAAATTCATAAAGGATTATTCTTCAATCGCTAAACCCATGACCAAATATTTAAAAAAAGACGCAAAAATTAACATCTCAGACCCAAATTATCAAGAAAGTTTTAATACACTTAAAACATTATTAATTCACGACCCAATTCTAGCGTATCCCGACTTCACAAAGAAATTTACTCTCACAACAGACGCTAGTAACTATGCATTAGGAGCAGTCCTTTCACAGGACAACCATCCCATTTGTTACGCGAGCCGAACTCTTAACGAACATGAAATTAATTATAGCACTATAGAAAAAGAACTCTTAGCAATTATTTGGGCAACTAAATATTTTAGGTCATATCTTTTTGGACGCAAATTTCTGATCGAAACTGATCATAAACCCTTGACATGGCTTTTTTCCATCAAAGAACCCAACTCAAAACTCGTCAGATGGCGATTGAAATTATCTGAATTCGACTACGAGATAAAATACAAAAAGGGAACTAAAAATAGCAACGCAGATGCGCTATCTCGTATCGAACATGAACCAATGAACTTAAATGCATTAGAATCCGACATTTCAACATTCAACATTCAACATTCCTCTCCACTAAATCTTTTCAAAAATCAAATAATTATCAAAAAAATTACATCAGGATCCATGAGATCACAAAATAAATCCGTTTTTAAAAATACGAGAAAAATCATACAAATCAAGCACTTAGATAGGGATACCACCATTATACTACTTAAAAACCATTTTAATCCTACACAACTGAATGCAGTCTTCATAGATGACGCATTTTACGATGTTTTTAAGACTACTTACGAAGAAATATTTTCTAATAATGAAAAGTTCAAAATAATAAGATGTTTTACTATATTAGAAGATATAGAAGACGAAAATAAGTTAAGTGAAATCATCGAGAAGGAGCATTTAGACAAAAACCATAGAGGTATACAAGCTGTTTTTGAGGAAATAAAGACAAAAATCTACAATCCTAATCTAAAACTTAGGATAACACAATTAATAAACAACTGTGAAATCTGTAACATAGAAAAATATGATAGAAATCCTCCTAAAATACCCTACAAAATCACTGAAACACCTTCAAAACCTCGCGAAATCGTTCACATTGATGTTTTTTATACATTAGAAAAACAAATTTTTATGACAATGATTGACAAGTTTACAAAATTTGCTGTAGCTTATAGAATTAATGGAAGAAATTGGGTAGAGTTCAAAACTAAACTATTACTTTACCTAAACACTTACGGTAAAATCAAAAAAAATTATTGTTGATAATGAACTCGGCTTTAAAGCCCTACCAATGCAACAATTCTTAAAGGACGAAAATATTACAATACACTATACATCTAACAGTAACCACACTTCAAACGCAGATATTGAAAGATTGCATAATACCATCAATGAACACATTAGACTTTTGAGACACAATGAAAGAAGCCGCCATGAGACAGTAGAAGAAAAAATTTTAAGGATAATAGGTTTTTATAATAACACTATACACAGTACCACAAAAACTAAACCAATCGACTTTATAAATGGAAAAATCCACGAAGACAAATATGAAGAAATCCATGACTTAATTTGAAGAAAAAAGAAAACTACATAAATAAATTAAACAAAGATAGAAAAGATGTTGATATTCAAGAAGGTACCAACTTTATAAAAGAAATTAGAGGTGGCAAGAACCATAGAAAATACAGAAAAATAGATTCTAGTATAATTGATGACGAACATTTACAGGACACTAAGAATGGATTAAAATATTATAAAGCACATATAAAACCAAATAAGAAATATCAGGATAAAAATAACCCTAGAATAAAAGCTAAACATTGAAACCCCAGATACTACTACATAACACACACTCTTTTAGATGACACTTTGGATTTTGACGATCACATTTTTAACGACCATCTCTGCACAATCTATCGACATTCAGGATTTAACAAACAATAATGGATATATACCGATCAAAACAGGACAACAAAAAGTAATTGATCGATACAACAAAATATTTCACATTGTTAACGTAACTGCATACACGGTCCCACTAAATTTAATCTATGAAAACTTACAAACACTTGACGCTAGCACGGTCGAAACTAAGACATTATTAGACACCATAAATAAAAATTTTGCATTACTAAAAGGAAAAGTAGATGGCTTAAATCCACACTTTAGACAAAGAAGAGGACTGATAAACGTATTGGGAAAAGGGCTAAAGTTTATCGCAGGAACTATGGACAATGATGACGAACTTGAAATAAGCAGCTCACTGAAATCACTATATCAAGACGAAGAATCTTTGACAAACCAAATTAACAATCTCACCTTTGTCAACCATTTTATATCCACACAAATACGAAACATTACTGAACACATAAACCAAAAACAAATCATAATAGGAAATTACTTAAACGAATTTAAGCATTATATACAAAATAAAATAGCAACAATAGAAGACGAAATAAAGTTTATGGAACACATTTACCAAATAAACAATGACATTTCACCCTTACGAGATCATGTGGATGATATTGGACAAATAATATTCTCTAGCAAATTGGGAATAATTCCCACGGACATTTTAACGAACACGGAGCTTGACTTGATAGATGACTTTGACAGTTACACGAGTATTAAAATAGCTGTTGCCTTACATGACAACAATATTATTATAATCCTTCAGATCCCTCAATTTTCAAAAGAAATTTTATCGAAAATTATATTTGAGCCAATTCCTAATATAAACAACAAAACAATAATATTGAATAACTATGAAATGTTAATAGATTCAAAAAATAACATTTTTGATGTAGATATTAAAGATAACCTTAAGAAAAATTTAATTCAAATATCTAACAAATGTATTTCAAGCATATTAAACTATGAAGAAGCATACTGCGATATGCAAATTTTACACGGTTCAAGTGTAATTGAAATCCTTCCTGGTATACTAATATTTAAAAATTTCTATTTCAAAGTAGAACATAATTGTAACAAAATTGATATCAAAATAAGCGGAAATTTTTTAGTAAAATTTGAAAATTGTGAAATTAACGCAAACAATAAAACCTTTAGCAATGTCAAACTAAAATTCTACGACCAATTTATTCTACCTAATATTATAACAAAAATCAAAGAAAATTCGAATAACTTTCCTAATTTGAAGTTAGAATCATTATATTTAGAACAAATTGAACATAAGAAATATATTCAACAAATACAGTATCAAACAAAAAAATCAAATTTTATCAATGTAAGCATAAACATAGTAATTGTCATTACCATTATAATATTAGTAATATTTACTATATATAAGACAAATAAAAAACTGTCCATTCTGCATATTTCGTCGGAGCCTCAATCTAACGGCGGGGGTGTTATAGCAAAACACCTTAATATAATATAAACTTATAAAATCCATATTAATGCAGACTTGCTGAGTCTACATTTTCAGTACTTGTCAAAATCTTTACCTTTATATTTTAATACAGGAATCATGTTACATTATATTTTTACCAGACTTTTACTACGCTTGCATTTCCGGCACATGCCAATGTTTTAATCCTTTCCAAATAATTATTCTTTCGATTTTAATACATAATTCTTTGGAATTATTTCATAACATATATTTACCAGACTTTCACTACGTTTGCATTTCCGGCACAAGCGAATATTTCAATTCATAACTTCACACGACCAAATATGCAAAGTAGGCATTTTAATAGTATAAGTAATACTGATTTTGTAATTTATAGTTATTCTTTAATTTTATTCTGTATAGAACAGTATAATAAATAAAGGGATTGGAAAATAAAAAGTTGTTTTTTTTATTTTCCTTAAAATCCCATATTAAAAGTTCTCAACTCACATTTAGCACAAATACAAAAATAAATAAGAACGTCCTGTCATCTCGTATAAACAAACGGGTGCACACACACACACTCCGGACCACACATTTTCGGCATGTTACGTATACGCAAAAGTCGGTTGCCGTCGGCGTCTAACCGCCACAATGCTGCGGAGTTGCCTCTGGACCAATCGGCATGGTTAAGTATTTCCATTGTCGCCTGAGTTTCGTTCCGGTTTTTTCATGTATGCCCTTACAAACATCTCTCATTTTCTAGATTTCAACTTTTTTTGCATTGCATTTAATTTTCTTTTTACTCGCATGCTTTCCTTCACTTTCCTTCCCTTTTTTTATTATTTTGTGTTTTTGTTTTTTTTTTTTTTTGTTTTCCTATTTGTTTATTGTTTTATTTATGCCGTTCTGCTTTTTAGTTTTTCTGCTTCTTAATTTTCTGCTCTTTACATTTTCCCTTTGTGTTGCGCGTTCAACATTCGTTGGCGGTTGACTGTATATGGGACAGTTGCAGTAGTCATGTGTGTTAAATCATTTCTCTGCTCACTCATGCCGTGGTTGCCCCCATATTCCCCATACTTTGGCACGTTAGGACCCAGTCTGGTTTATTTCGCTTTGTCTCAGCTTGGGTTATTTGATGCAGCAGCGGAAAGTTTGTACCGAAATATGTATGGCATTCTTACACAGGCAGTCAAGTACACAGGGATATTTGATATTATACATACACACATATATATATGTAGTGCATTTAATGAGAGGACTGTCTGGTTTGTGCAAACTCTCCCCATTTTCAATTTTTATATAAATGAAAAATTCTGATCTTTCGACTTTCATTTCATTTTGACAGTTTTAATTGAAATAATAAAATTGTCTATATTAATTTGAGAAAATGCTCAAATATTACTGTGAAATTTTAGTACAAATTTAAGTTTAATTAATTTTTCTTAATACGAAGGGATTAACAAAAGTTCGCTAAGTTGACCAGAAAAAAAGAGAAAAAAATTCTTTTTCGTAATCTTTGTCCTTTTTTCTTCTCTCCGTAATCGCAATTGATTTCAATGCATTTATTAAGCCTATAGATCCACTTCTGAAAACAATTTTCTAAAGTCTGCAAAATCTAACTTTCTAAGCTCATCAAGTTCAATATTAACCGGATTAATTATATCCTCGTTGCTATTAAAGACATTTCCTTTTAGATTTTTTTTGTTTTTATTTTTGGAAGTAACCAGGAATCATAAGGTGCTATATTCGGGGAGTATGGTACTCGAATTTCTGTTTGCGTTGACGGGGGAATTTCGTCTGACCTATCCGCAGCTATCTTGAGTTTCCTCGTCTCCATTTTAGCCGATCGTTATATTAAAGTAATTGCAAAGGATTTGGTAATTTTAGATTTAACAAAAACAAATTGAAAGTCGTATATTTCAGAAATTTTGTACTGAGTGCTCGGAAGCCGCTGTAGTTATCCGATATTTTAAGTCTTAGTCAGAATCAGTTGAACTTAAGCAGTTTGGGACATTTAATTCATGAAAATTAGTAAAAATTCTAATCTGGGTGAGGACCTGTTCGCACTTAAGTCAATGAGTGAGCTCATAAGATCCATGTGTAAGTAAGTAAGTATTAGCAAACTTGTTTTAATATTTCTATTACGATCTAAATCAAAACGATGTTTTTCAGCGCTCACACTTTTATGACAGAGAAGGACGATATGTGAGCGCTGCCACGCCTCAATGTCAGGGTGAGCAAAGAAGAAGGATATATCGAAGTGTAGTTGTCTGTAGTACTAGATTCCAGTGTAAGAAAATTTATCAAGATACTTAGCCGCTTTCGGCTCGTAAAGCTCGAAACCAGGTCGTTAATTTTGTGATGGACTGGAGGTATGTCTTCAGTGTATTTAACGTGCGTACTCTCCTAGGTCCTTATATCTAATAAACAATAGGTTGGTTAGGCGTAAAAAAGTTACAATCAAAACAAACAACTAAACGTTATTCTGCTTGGTTTGTTTTCGGATAGTACTAACCAGCAATTTCCAGCTCTTTACGTCCATCCTTCGTTAAAACTGTGTTTTTCGAAAGGTCGAAGAAAGAGCTGGTACGATGAGGATTGCCGTGCGGCAGTGGAGAGAAAAAACATTATCTGCCGCGCTGCGGTATATCAAGAGTTGAAGTGAGATGCATTTGTAGATAGAAGAGAAAGTGGGAAGAAAAATACAAGAAACAAACCCATTCCCTCAATCGTGGCGGTAGCCCATTGCTGACCGTACGAGCTATACACATAAAGCGACAAATAATATGGGATAACGGACTAATTTAGCGTCTCCCAACAGAATTTATTGTAATCATTAGAGCTCTGTGGTTGCTACGATAAGAAACCAAAATATTACTATATACTCTGACTCAAACTGTCGTTTGATCTCTATAACGCAGCCACATCAACCCAACAAGACTTATGCATTTAAAACTGAATTTTTTATCCCTGTAATACTTATCCGTCAGACATCTTTGACCTTAATAACCACCTTGACAATTTTACTTTCTCCAGATTGGATTAGGAAACGAAGCAAATGGTTATGGTAGTGAATAAGAACTAGACGAAATATCTGCTGGTATCATACAAACACGAATTACCGATTTGCCTCCCACGTGGCTGCTTACAGTTATAACTTTTATGTAGGTATAAGCTTTCATTAGTGGATGGCCATGGCAGGTGGGAAATGATTTTGATTGGTATATGCCTGACAATGGCCTGAAATGATTTTTTACAAAGTTGAATAGCTCACATTTTATCGAATTAGATAAAGAATCATCTGGAAAATCAACCAACAAGCATCCGTTTAGAGGTGAGAGTTTGGAACCCACTACAAAAAAATGTCGCAATGAAAAAAACCCTAAATATCTACTTCACATAGTTAAATATAACAAATTAATTTGTTTCCATTAACACTCAGCCATCACTTTTAGTGATGTATTTAAGAATACCAAAACAATAGTTAAAAACTGTCAGACATCTTATCTATAGTAGTGCAAGTATTTATGTACATAAATATTGCTTTTCGTGGTGAAATAAGAACTCCTGAAAATGGCACTGCAGGCTTTATAGTATTTATGTTTGTTCATATGTGTAAAAAGCAAAGGAAAATATATATTTAATTTTTACGGTTGTAAAATAATTACCGATAAACTGGCTTCGGGTTGGCATAGGCCACGCACGATACTATAACGGGATCACCCAGACGCGCCACCACGCTTGTGGTCTTCTCATTCATTATGGGCGGCACGAGTTCACGCATTTCTGTGGAAACCGTATAAAGAGAAGAAACCGAGAAAAATAATTAATAAAATGTAATACAAGTTGTGCAACTGTACTTGTACGATAATAAACATTTTCATTAAAGAGCAATTTGCAAATAAATCAAATAAGGCAAAAAATGCTAAGAATTCAATGTAAATAATTGAAATTAAAATTCATTAACAGCAATTACGGGAGCATCTCGATAACTTATGCGTTGATTTTTATTTATGTATACTTAGCATATAGGTATATGGTATATATGGTAAATGCATAAGCATGTTGGTTCATTTGCATTGATTTGTACGGTGAGCGTATCAGTGCCTTTTAAGCATTTCGAGTGCACACTATGTATGTTGTTTCCAGTATGTCCCGAAGCCAACGCTAATTGATTTGATGATATAATTAACATGCCGCAGCATTACCAAATCCACAATCGAGAGGTGAAGCTTGTGGTCACCTACATGTCACCTGCATATAGTGTTTGTCAAGAAATTGACAATCGCTGTTTCTGCTTTACTAAGAAAGCGTTGATTTATAATTTATTACAACTGGCGTTGGTGCAAAACTCGTGACTACTTTTTTTATTCAAAATTAAGATTAACGAATGTTGCTACGTTTCTATGGTCATTTTAGCCACAAATCAAACTTCAACAAACAGTCTAAGTAATTATTTATTTCTTTTCTTTCATTTAATTGTTTTATCTATTGCGTCTTTGGTTTTATAAACTTTACAGACTAGATATTCTTGCCGACTAGATATAGTCGGGAATCTGAAAATATGATCAAAGATCTAGGATATTTTATAAAATGCAAAGAGTTTTCTATAAAGAGGATAACATTTGTAATAATTAGTGCTGTAAGACACATTAAAGTGGATTCGCTCTAGAAGCTCAGTACAATCCACTAACCAATTTATGGTGTCATAGATAAGTAGCTAAGACTGAATACATTGTCGAAAGACAAGTGATTTAAGATTTAAAAGCATTCAACAGGAAGCATAATATAGTGGGTCATCAGTGAAATGAAGTGAAACTAGAAGAAAATTAATAATCCTACGTTGGACCTTTCAGATCTAGAGGGATGGCTAAGATAAATTCGATTTCAGATTAACCTAGCTTATTCCAGCTTTGAACGAACTTTGGAATTATATAGAATTTAACGTATATAGGGATCTTTGAAATGAGGTATGAATAAGCATTAGGAATGGCACAATTGATATGATTAATGAATGTAAAATCCACATAAAGTAATACACTAATATCTAAAACTTCATTATCCAGAAGAGACTTATTGTTTGAGTGCCTTTGCTATGAAAATAATAAAATCAAAACCAAATCTAGTAATGCTTTGATGCTTTACCTTTCGAAAAATATAGGAGAGAAAAGAAATGATCCCTTCGACAATGCCGAAGTTTTTATACCTTTCTTGAATTTATCACCCTTTTTCAAAATTAAATTCTATTTTCAGGATCAATACTTATTTGAATTTTTGTGTAGAAAATACCGAATGTCACGCCCTTACATGCTTTTTTTATGACTTTTTGACCCAATTTCGATTGATACGTATGTTAATATAAGGACAAAATTCACACTCTAAGACGCTTTTTTGACGGATTTTAAAAAATCTTAAATTTGAAAAATTAGTTGTATCAAAAAACTGAAATACTAGTTTGCATACAAACGGGCGGATAAACGGACACAGCTGAACCAACTCATCTCATCTTTCTGATCTTATTTATGTAAATATTGTTGTATCTATCTCTTCTCCTTCCATTCTGGTATTTACATAGTTCGGACCATTCATGCACATTTTTTTACACAATTCTTTTATTTAGTGGATCTGCTCTAATATAAGCCTAACAGTAAGTGTAAAAATCTTAAAAACTAAATTACAAACATGATAGCTCGAGCCCTTTTCAAACTACGGCGTTCTCCTTAGAAGGCGAGATCATCTCTTCGCTGCAGGCGGATTTGGATGATTTCTCAGCTTTGTGAAGTACTTCGTCCTGCTTCTTTCGATTTCAGGCTTAACCAGTAAAATACCAAGGTCTTTATTAATATTTACGTTACGAACGTACCATGGTACGCCCGTTAGTGCTCTTAAAATTTTAATTTGGAACCTCTGTATTTTATGAATGTTAGTTGCACAGGTCGTACCCCATAGTTGAATACCATACATCCAAATTGGTTTTAACACTGCGTTGTAAATAAGGACTTTGTAGTTTATTTTAGACCGGAGTTTTTATTTAAAAGCCAATTTAAACTAGCTGCTTTTAATTTTATGTGTAGTATTTTTGCCTCTATGTGTCTCTTACAAGTGAGACGTCTACCTAAGTGTATACCGAGAATGTTTATACCATTTAAGCGAATTGCAGGACATGATTGCGGTCTTAAAGTAAATGTAACGTGTTTACACTTTTGTTCATTAACTTTAATTCTCCAGTTTTCTAGCCATTCTTCGATGAGGAGTAAATGATCACTAATCGTTTTTGCTGCTCTTTTAGGGCATTTATCCCGGCATAAAACAGATGTGTCATCCGCAAAGGTAGATGTCTGCACTTTTCGGTTTAATGGGATGTCTGCAGTGTATATAATATATAAAATAGGTCCAAGGACGCTACTCTGCGGAACACCAGCTTTTACCGGATACTCCTCACTGATAAATTCAGATTGTTTAGTTGTAAATTGTCTGTTAGTCAGATATGACTTAAGTATCATATAAAATTGAACAGGCAGAGCTTTGTGTATTTTGTACAGTAAACCTTTATGCCAGACTTTATCGAACGCTTGTGCTTCCTCAAGAAAGATTACACAGCAATACCTTTGAGCTCGAATGCCTTCCTGATTTCATTAGTTATTCGGTTAACTTGTTCAATAGTACTATGATTTTCACGAAAGCCGAATTGGTGATCTGGTATCACATTGTTACGGTGGAGAAAAGGAGATATTTTTGATAGCAGAATTTTTTCAAATAATTTGGAAAGACTGGGTAGTAGGCTTATTGGTCTGTAAGAAGACGCCTGTGTATGGTCTTTGCCTGGTTTGGCTATCATTAATATTTGCGACTTTTTCCACGCGTGTGGAAAATAATTTAGTCTTAGAATGGCATTAAAGAGTTCAGAGAGCAATGCTTGTGCAACTCTTGGTAGCTCTATTAGCATTTTTGGTGTAATAAGGTCGTGGCCTGGAGATTTCTTTGGATTCAGTTTCTGTATCGCGTTTACCACTTCTAGGCTTGATATTTTAATTGCCACCTGATTTTCCCGACAGTTAACGACAACTTCCGGCAAAATAAAATTATTAGTTGCGTCATTTGGCTGGAATACATTGCTTAAATGCTTTGCAAAGCAATTTGCCTTTTCTTCGTTACTACGTGTCCAGTTACCATTTGGGTCCCTGATTGGCATATTCACTTTGTCATTCATGCACATAGACAACAAAAATTATGCTACACTATAGCGTACATTTACTTTGCATTATTTTGGGTTTTTCAAAAACTTTAGCCTTAAAAATAATGGATTTGAGTTACTTCCGTTGTTTTTAGTGATCGTAATCATGAAAATTGGTTAAGTATTTTTTAAGTTATGCCGGTGTATAAGCATTTTTAACAGATTAATGTAAAATATTAAAAACAATCTTGACAAGTCACTCTATCCGTATATATTGGTGAAAATTTCATTCATTTAAAAACCTTTCAGCAGTTTTTGAGTTTACTGCAAATAGATAAACAGACAGACGCGGAGTGTGGTAGGGTTTCTTCACGCTATGGAGGTCATGATGGTATCGCTCGCCCTGCTCTTTACTTAAGTTCTCAAAAATTTGCGGGCAGAGGGTGCAACCTGATGTTCATGATACATTCAGGTCTTTTTTGGATAAGCCGTTTTTCTCTGTCTTTGTCATAAGGTTTGAGGTTCATGTAATATTGTAGAACTCAACTTTTTAACATATTTCTCTTGAAGTTTAATATTAACTGAAAAATTGGTGTAAGCAATAAAAATAGCGTCGTATGTATATGTATGTATTACTTTTACTATTATAAAATAAGTCTTTAATATTTTGCATGAAATTCACATTTGTTTCGGCTATGCAGCTAAAAACCATCTAGCGCTTTTTTTGATAATTAAAAACTAAAAATTTTTCGAATTCGTCAGCCACAGTGTAGAAGCATTTCCGAATTAGATTTGTAACATTGGTCCATAATTTTGCCTGTTTTGTTGTGAAGTTGTTAGTACTGATTCTTAAATAAATTTACGCCAACTTTGCTTGTATGATATGTTACAGTTTAATTTTTCTATAAATGTTGCTTATTTATTGCACAGTACTGTATGCAGGCAGAATGTCACTTGAAACCCCACTGCGTATGAGCAACTAATTATTACTTATTATTACGTAGTTGCTATAAGACTAGCATTTCGAAAATCGAAAGTAGCAATTTAACAATATATTTTGAAAGAATTTGCCTTCAAATATTAGTTTTTAGTTATCTACCTAGATATATTACTCGGTACTACATTTTAAATTTTCTCAACATACACTCTCTATATATTTTAATTTATTTGCCTTATGCCTTTTTCCCAGCAATCACCTGAGCATATTCCATTACTTAACTCCGTCGCCTACTAAATGCCACGCGGTTAGGTCAAGCGTGCAAGGCATCGCCAATACTTCGTATTCCCTACACCCCCTATTACAGCTTCCCTACTCTGCGTTGCTCTTGTAAATATTGTAGTTAAATTACCAGTCAATTCAATTTTGCCCATATTGCTGCTCACAATGGAATTGGAATGCGTTAACGTGTGATGGGTGCGGTAGCGATAAACTTTGTGTGCATCGGTGAGATGTTATACACCAAAAGTTCGCCGGTCAGTAACATGTGATTTTTACAATCTGAAAATAAAATAAATTGGAAAAATACAAATATGTATGCGAGAAAGCATATAAAACAAAATTGGCAAAACTGTTTCGCTTCAGTGGAAATGTCGTGTGTAATAAGTTTACTTGTTTGTTTTCAGTTTTGCTTCTATTTGTTGATTTGTCGTCTATTTTTTTAAATTTTTTTTGTGAAAAAAGTACTTTGCTGAATTCGCTTACAAACAGATATTCTTACTTTATATAATATATTGTATGTATATATATTTAGTTGGGGAAAATAATAAATTTTAAAAATATAATTTGTAGGTTAGAATGTTTTAGAATTCACCGTTGTCAGAAGTCAGTTGAAGCAGCAGTTGCAGTCTGGAGCTGCCGCCAACGAGGTATCGGGGTCGTGTGTGCTATCTAACGAAGTGACACTTAACTGTTAATACCCAACTGTTATTACTTGATCACACAACTGTGGTTATTTCATTTTGGCGGCGATTCATTTAATTTAACAAATCGTTGAACAAACTCAGTTTTTTTTAATTAAACCATAAAGTTGAACATTCCATGGAGAACAGTAATACAATTTATATTATAATATTATTATTATAATATAATATTATATCGGCGGTAGCCGAGTGGGTAGCATTGCGTACTGACATTCGGAAGGCTCGGGTTCAAATCCCGGTACCACAAACATCCAACAGTTATGGAAAATTAATTTAAATAAAAAATTAAGTTAAATTTTCTAATTGCGGGAATGTCCACCCCTCCGAGTGTGGACATGAAAAAAAGGTTCTTCGTAAAAAAAACCATCAGCCGTTCGGAGGCGGCTTAGTATTAACTGTAGGTCCCTCCATTTGTTGGAAGAACATCAAGACGCAAAACCACAAATTGGAGGAGGAGCTCGGCCGAAAATCGCTTCAGCGGTTACAAAGCGCCAATTATTATATATGTATATAAAAAGTCATTAAAAAGCAATTATTACCCAAGCAATTTTTTTCACTTTTCATAAGTTGAGTTCGATTAAAGCTTAATAAGAACAGTTGAATTTAAAATGTTACAGCCTGTAAATATGCCTTTCTTAAGGATGAGGAGTAGATAATACTCTAAAATTCCTTGAGCGAGGTAAAGCCAAAATTTTAAGCCTGGTCTTCTGAATGTTACTAAGCTGAGCTACTGAATGTTATGAGCGCTCATACTAATTCAAAGGTAATTCTATAGATTCGGAGTGCTGTGCTGGTCTCACTTTCAATGTATTCTCTCCAGTTATTTAGTATATGTACTCGGAACTATGACAACTTTCTCATCAGGACTATATTCCCATCAAGAAACGTAAATACCGGAGTCTCACCCAAAAGGAAGGAGCTTTTTGATGTCTTACCTGTGAAGTACCAGCGGCCGCAATAGCCGAGTTGTTAGCTTAGTATTAGCTTAGTAACAAATTATGCATTGACTTGCCGTAGAATCCATATTATTTTAGGCTCTGGTATCATTCTACAACCTCCAAAATTGCAACCAAGCCTAACTTTAAAAACGGCATTCATAGCGCGATTTTCAAAATCCAAAGAAGCTAAGCTTCAACAACTTCTAGAGGGCGAAGCGATAGGTGACCGCGCCCCATCTCAATTTTTGTGTCATCTCAAGTCATTAGTACCTGGAGTCAGCGAAGACGTTAGAAAGGCGAAATGGCTATCCGCCCTCCCTAAAGACACTCGCGCCATTTTCTCTCTGCAAACCACCGCTACTTTAGAGAACCTAGGTGCAATCGCAGAAAAATTGCATGAAATTCTTCAGAACAAATTCTTGATTTGACCAAGCAAGTTGTTGCACTGACCACCACCATTCACAAACAGCAATTCAGGCAAGCTGGCAGACAACAACAACGACACTCACATTATACGTCCCGCAGTCGCTCGAATATGCGTAGTCTTAACAAAGACAGCGTTTGCTACTATCACGCTAAGTTTGGCAAGGAAGCCAAACGGTGCATCGATGGCTGCATATTCTGGAGAAACGCTGCAGAGAGTCATTAGTGGCGGACAGTGACTCTCAGTCTGATTCTCCCCGCCTTTTTATTAAAGATCGAGCCTCTACTACATCATTTTTGGTGGACACTGGTTCCAATCTATCCGTATTTCCTCGTACGCGGATGAGAACTCAATTACTAACAGTTAATTACCAGCTACATGCAGCAAACGGAACCATAATTTCAACCTATGGAATGAAAACATTATCACTGATTCTCGGCCTTAGACGCGAATCTACGTGGAACTTCGAAATCCAATCATCGGGGCTGATTTTTTGAGTCGTTTCGATTTAATAGTCGACCTCAAAAGAAAATGCTTACGTGACGGAACCACCGGTCTTACATCACCAGCATTTTTCGGCGCTGCAAATGAGGTTTTATCAGGTAAAGCAATCGAAAATGACACGGCTTACCAAAAAATGCTTCGTAAATATCCCGAAATCACGAAACCAGATGGAGTAACCAAACCTTTCACGCTGTGAAACACCACATTCAAACTACAAAATGACCATATGTAACCAGTAAAGCACGCCGTCTCGCTCCAGGCAAGCTAATCATTGCGCGAAATGAGTTCAGCAAAATGATATAATTGGCTATCGCATGTCCATCGAACAGCTCATGGGCATCACCTCTACACCTTCAACCCAAAAGTTCCGGCGAATGGAGGCTTTGTGGAGACTACCGCGCCCTAAATTCTTGAACAGTCCAGGACAAGTATCCAGTACGTTGCTTGGAAGATTTCTCGGCATTTTTACATGAAAAAAACGTTTTCCCAACTATCGATTTGGTGCGTGCATTTAACCAAATCCCTGTAGCATCGAAAGATATATGCCAAACCGCCATAATCACACCATTCGGTTTTTTGAATTTCCTTATATGGCCTTTGGACTGCGGAACGCCTCACAGTCCTTCCAAAGATTCATCGATGAGGTGTCTCGTGACTTATCATTCATATTTGCTTATATAGATGACATTCTAGTCGCATCAACTAACGAAGCGGAACATCTTCAGCACCTAGAAGTTCTTTTTAAGCGACTTCAGGAGTACGGACTCGTTATTAATCTTTCAAAATCTGTGCTTGGACAGCACGAAGTTAAGTTCCTGGGACAAATAGTAAGCAATGAAGGCATTAAGCCGTTGACCGGCTGACAAGGTAATGCAATAATTAACATTGAATTACTTACTAATATCAAAATACTACGGGGTTTTCCCGGAACAATTAATTCCTATATAAAGTTTATTAAAAATGCCGCCAAAATTTTGGCACTCCTCAATAAAATTTTGGAGGGCTCCGCTGTCAAAGGCTCTCAGAAGATTAACTGGAACGATCTATACAGCCCACAAACCTTTGCAGCAAGCATTTCAGCAGCGAACAGAACAAGCTTCGCCATGGCAGTTCCGCAGGCAGTTTGTAGGCCAATACAATTCGGACATAAGACATATATCCGGCCACGATAATATTGTAGCCGACATACTTTCGCGCGTGGAAGCCGTCTCAGTCACAGTCTCTGCTCAGGAACTCGCAGATGCACAGCAAAATGACAGTGAGCTTCAACGATTAATCGTAACTAATGATACAGGATTGAACTTGCCAAAAATTCATTTGGGTCCAAACAAACCCACATTATACTACGACATATCAGCCGGTACCACCAGACCGTACTTTCCCGCAGCAATCAGGAAAAGAATTCTCGATTCACTTCACTCTTTAGCACATCCGGGTATCAAAGCATCTCCAAAGTTAGTCAGTCAACGCTACGTTTGGCCATCGATGAACAAAGATTATCGCATATGGGCCAAAGCATGTATTAACTGTTAGCTCAATAAAGTACAGCGTCATGTATCTTCGCCAATAGCGAATTTTCAACCACCATCGCAACGCTTCTAGCACATACATATCGATTTAGTATATTTACCATCTTCCTGTGGATTCAACCAGTGCCTCACAAAAATCGACCGTTTTACAAGATTCCCGGAGGCAATACTTATTGAAAACGGAACCGCAGAAACAGTTGCTCGTGAACTATTTAAACTTTGGATTGCCAAATATGTTGTTCCGAGAAGAAGTACAGCTGTTTCACACTCTCACACAAATTTTCGGCATTAGGCATCTGAGAATGACACCTTATCATCCACAATCGAATGGCCTAATCGAACGTCTTCATCGACAGCTGAAATCAGCGCTATTGTGTCACAACAATAGTTGGTCCGACGCTTTACCAGCTGTACTCCTTGGCCGCGCGCGTGGAAAGAAGACATAAACACAACTCCTGCTGAACTTGTTTACGGCGAACTAATACGTCTACCTGGTGAATTTATCGCCCCTTTTAGAACTCACATTACAGCCAATGAAATTCTACGATCACTAAAGAATCATTTTCAAAATTTATCACCCACAGAAATGTCTCGACATGGCAAGCGTACAGTTTTTTATTTTAAGGACCCCAATATCTGCTCCCACGGTTTATCTCGAAACGACCACATCGAGATTTCATTTTCATCGCCCTATGAGGGTCCCTTCAAGGTAATATCACGGCATGATAAGTACTTCATGGTGAACTACAGAGGAAAACCCAAAGCAATATCTGTCGACAGGTTGAAGCCAGCCTACTTTGCGAATGAGGACTTACAAATTCAGAACTCAGTCGACACTATATTGTCAACAGTTCACCAAAACACATCAGTTAAATTTAGCATTTCTTAATCTCTAACATATTTATATTAATGTGACTGAATTTAATTTTTTTTCTCAAATATTCATTGTAATTAATAATTTGTAATTCCTAAATATTACAGCTTTTTTTCTGAAACAAGGGGAGTGTGTAGCGACTAAAGTCTCTACATATGTGTAAACATATGTTACACATAATCTAGAATTGACCAGCTTAATATATTTAGTGCAGTGCGACCCATCATCGACTTTTTAGTTTGACATTTCGCACTCATTCGATCGCTCTACGTCTACGAATTCTAAATTTCACAGAATTTCTCTCATTCTTCTCTGGCGAACCAGCAAAGGCTACGGACACGTTTTAACTACACTTTCCTCGACCTTGCTTAGTTTTTTTGTGTTTAATTATATTGAACTGTAATTTTTATAATTTTATAATTTAATAAATAATTTACAAATCAACGTAGCTGAATTTCATTATATAATAGCATAAATGCTACATATAAATCTATGGTATATAGGGATGTTTCACTATTACCGAATACTTTGCCTCTCATCTAGCTAGCCAGGTGACCTTTTTGATTCTGTTTTGTTATTACTTTTAATATGTTACAATGGATTTCTTCACAGTTATATTAAATATATAATTGGCCTCCAATCCTTCAATTTGTGGTCTTGTTGTTTTTCCAACGCATGGAAGGACCTACAGAAGGAGCCTCTATTTCATGTCAGAAATACACTCGGAGGGATTCAATGGGACGTCAAGTTCCAGCCTTATGGAGATGGGTGTGCATGATTGCGAAGTACATCTCACAAATATATATTTGGAATACAAAGGATCACAACACGCTTACTCAACTAACCAGAGTAAACGATTTATTTCATTAGAGCGTGATTATAATATAACAGATGATCTAAGTAGAGGTACTTTTTTCAATAGCTTTTTTTGATAGATCACGATTTAGTGGTATCAAGTTGTCATGTATGGCCTAAATATTTACGGGAAGCGAACCTCTCAATTTGTATAGTACTACATCTTAGAGGAACATTGCAGTACAATATTTCTTGATTTTAAGCGTTAATCTTATTTATGTTACGATTCTATGTACCTGCTCAATTGTTCCGCGCGTTTCTCTAAAACCGAATTGTTGACATGATTTGGTATGTTCGTATGGTCTACCACGATTTTAAAATCGGTTGTATTGTTTTCAATAAAGGCTTTTGAAAGATTTTGGAGAACATCGTAATTGAATATAAATCTACCAAAGTAGAATCTTTATCTGGTTTAATAATATCCCAGAGCTTCCAGGGCATACGAAAGCACTGCAATCTTAATATGCTCTTAAAGAATTTAATATGATAAAATATTTTTCATTTTTCTTCATCGCTGTCAAATCGACGAACAAAAAAACTAAGAACACTTCCAGTGTATCCATACTTTCTTCCAACCAAAAAGATTAATTTAGAGTTATTTCATTATTCTATATATAAAAAGCTTTGACCTGAATGAGTGACGTATCAACCCACACCCTAACCCGTTGGTCGTAGAAATCCCAAAGTCGGATAATGTGGAGGTTTTTCCGTGAGCACCTTTAATCCCTCTATTTGCAAAAGTGAAGTTACTTTTAAATCGTTTGATAAAATTTGGTACAGTAGTTGTTTAGAGCCGGAATTTCCATTGATAATTCTTTTTCTTCCAAGATTCAATGGTTCGACTTAGCTTAATATGTGACACATGGTATATAATAGTTTGTAAGTTTTTATAAAATTGATAATATTAGAAACCTTATAAATCTTTTTAAAACCGTCTTAAAATTCCATGGGAGCAAAGTCGCGGGCAAACTCTAGTATATTTATATACCAAAATATATATATAAACTTTTCTTTTCATTGTCTAGCTATAGTTAACAATTGAAATGTTAAAATATAATATATTAAAAAAACTGCCCTTAACATGTTTTTATTCTTTTGTTAACTATATACATAAATTTTTTCGAAACTATATTTAGGTGCACGAATAATCTAGTAGGCGTCTGTACTTATCAGAATCAATTTGTGCGTATATAAATGCAATAATTATTGGGAAATATTTATTTACCTGCTTCTAGTGATGTTACCGTTACATACTCCTTTACAAACGATGGTATATTACATTTAATTAAAACATTCCTGCCAATAAAATCGCCTGGATGTTGAACTTCCGGTTCATAGCGTTGATTTATAACTGCAAATTACTTGAAAATAAAAGAAAAACACTTAAAAACGAACTATTTTAGTCTTATGTGTATATGTATATAAAAATGTACTTATAAAGTGCATTAATTGCAGAAAAAATGCGAACGATGTTTAATACTACTGATTTGAATTTTACAGAAAAACTACTGAATCTATTTACCATACATATTTGTTTGCGCTTTTGTTTGAACACATGTTATTTGTTAGCTAATTCGTGGCACATAAATTAGTGCTAAAAGCGCTTTAATGGCGGAAGCGAAAAATAAAATTAATATTTACGAACTGTTGACATTTTATTAATATTTGTTTTTATACACATGTTTCGTATTTTTTTTTTTCAAAAACTTTTTTTGTCATTGATGCTGTTTTAATAAAGCTAGGTGATAGCTCAATCGATATTATGTAAAACGAAGTAGAATAATAGCTTACAGAGGTAATCACATCTGCCCAATGAACGTTTTTCAAGTTCAGCTTATTATACGAAGATATTCTCAAGCGATTCAATTCTGCTTCCGATGAATCCAATTTCAGAACAGCCTTATATAAATAATCAAATATATCGAAAAGTTCATACAAATAGTGTAAAAGTCTGTTCCCAACACAAGCCAGCGAATTCGCTCCTATATCGATATGTGTTTGTTTTCTCTTATCGAACTGTGTCGCTAGAGGCACTTGAGCAAATCACTTTCAGCAGCAAACTAAATACAATCTCGCGGATTTGTGCTAATTACTGAAGCTACTTCTGCCTCTCACTAAAGCCCTAGAAACTACCTAACTTTCTAGCACTAGATCTCTACCGTAAATTTAAAGCGAACTGCAACGCAATTCGACTAAAAGAATCTCAGCTTCGGAGAGCTCGAAGCATAGAGAACGGTTTATTCATATGCGGTGACCTGCATATCTCCAACTTCAATTTAATACTTTTTTTCCAGAAGCATGCCTGTAACTTGGAAACTTAATTATGTGATGGACGCCTTGGACGTGTTAAAAGACTAAAAATAAACCACCGAATCACTATAACGTTTTCCAATTAAAACTTACTGCAATCACCAACGAAAGCCATCAAATTAATGCTCAAATCTGCGATCACAAACCAATTCATTACAATATGCTACGAAAGACACAGATATATATTTTGTAAGCATATACGAACTCCGAATACGACAAGGGTATACCTCTACCCTTAGTAAAACTGACATTTATAAAAAAGCCATTATGATAAGCTTACTTAAGGCATGTGTTAGGTTTTAAAAGCTGAAGATTTTTACTCTTTCTGGGCCGGTTGTCAGTCAGTATTACAATTGCCATCATTAGAAGACACTAATAAATAAAATAACAGTTTGCAGCTCGTAGTTACAATGGAGTGTAGGTCACAGGCTGACAAAAAAATTGTGTCAAACTACGAGACGTCGTTGCATAGCAAGATATACCTGTAGATCGAGAGAAATGATGTGACGAAATACGTTGCAAACATATTGACTTTATGTAAAGAAGTCTTAAATTTGCAGTTGAAATATAAATATTACCTAATCGCTGATCCGTAATCAAGAGCGCATATGTATATCTAGATTATAAAATACCTGATAAGGAAAGTACTTAATGAAAGAGTTATACCCACATGGTGCGCAAAAACTATTGTTATTAAGATGTCTATGATATGATCTTCTCCCCTGATCGTCAGCCGCATGGTTCAGTGAACCATATACGTGTCTACAGATTGAAACGGTAGATGTTTCGCAAATCAAACGAGAGATGATTTGATTTGCGTCAAATAGACAGGCATAAGAACACGTCTGGCACAAATTTCGATGCTTTTCCCCACAAGTGGAAAGACCGGAAGTTTTTCCTAATCTACCTTTTGGAGCGACCGCAATTTATAATTTATTTTGTACATTACAACCGACATGAGGACAAATCTTAGTTAAATCAACATCAATTCTACAATCAAGATGATGAGGATTTTATGAAAGATATATTGTAACAAAAATATACCAGATCGATCCATGACTGTGACTGCAGAAATAGTCGGGTTGTTATTGTAGCCTACATTATATTACCTCGTATCAACGGAACTTAGAAAATGAAAAGTCGATGAACTAAAAGAAGGATTAGTTGGTTTCCATTTGAAGCTTTTATGAAAATGATCGTACCTATGTGAAAACTTATAAACAAATATATTACATATGCGAATATTTTGGCAGCAGCAAATCACACGTTGGTATGCAGAAGCGGCCGAAAATACCAATTAAGCAGTAATCATCTATGATATTCGGACAGCACCAGCGAGAAACAAGTAAGAAGGTGCTAAATACGGATGGAATCAGATGGATGGATTTTAGGAGTATAGGAAGTACCGATCGATATACGAGAACTGGGTATGTATAGACCATTCTTCAGCGAAACTAAATATCGGTAGGTAGGTAGACACAATTATCACCCTTTTATTATATTATTTAAGGGTCAAAATCATCTGTAAATGCACCGCAGACCTAAACAGTTCACACGCAGTCCTAAATACACTGGAGTCACAAACGTGCAAAATTGGCATTACTGTGAAATATAAATGCAGGATAAAGCAACATAGGTAGGTATGAGGCTACGTAGCATAGATCATTAGTAGAAGTCTCAAAGCTATATACATATATATATATATATATTTATATATATATATATATATATATATATATATATATATATATATATATATACATTGGCGTTGCAAATGCTACACACCTAATCAGAGTAAGTTCTGGAATTTCAAAGGCCGAGTAGTTTCACGACGTACGATGTATCAGCCAGTCACGAGCAGTAGCAGCATTGAAAAGGACGCACCGAAAACGCCTGATGCATGTAATTCTGTTAACCAATTGCTCAAGCACCGCCACCGCTGGCGCTGGAATTGCATCAAATTTTGAGTATACTTTCAACAAGGAAGCAGATAAGCGTGCAAAAGCTTACGGACAGTGCATTATTGTGGTCGCCATGACAGTTGGCAGGGGTTTGTATGGGATGAGTGCTGGTTGCTATATATCTATGTATATATGGTAGTAAAGATATGTATATTTTTTAAAAGCTTTGGTGCAGAAAATGGGCAAATGAAGATTTCCAACTATGGATGTTTTTTGTAAACAAAAGGCCGAGCGAGCAAGAGTATTCGTACTACTTGTAGTAAGCTTTGGGGCTGGTGTGCAGTTTCTTCCACAAAGCTATCAACCACACACAATAGTACAACACTTTGCTTGTCTACGTGTGGCATGAGCGCAAATTTTTGGAAGTAAAGTTTGGAAAAATTCATCACCAGTACCAACGGAAGCAAAAAACATGTCTTCCTATTTGCATGTTCGCTTTTCGATTGTTAAAGCAATGTATTCTACGTTGGAAACTTATGGCAGTATTTTTCTTGCTTCTGTCGCATTTTGCCTACCATAATTAGAGTTGCCGTTCTTGGAAAATATTCAAAAATTCTGTGAAGCATTCGGTTGATGCTCTGTTTATCTTACAACGCTTTGACTTAAATCCTCGTAAAGCAATTTCTCCAAGCTCGCTGTGAGTTGAATGAGATTGAGTTAGGTTAGGACTCATAAGCCAGATTAAATTAAAAAAAAATGGCCGAACAGAGCAGAGACTGAAAAAGACAGAGTTTTTGGGCATGGATGCACAGAAACTCTACTACTTCAGAGCTGTCCGTATAAAGACAGACTTACACAGCTACTTGTGATATAATTATACACACTTGTTCAAAATCGGCTCAGCCATCAAAGGGCACGGAGAGAGATTTTTGATGATGCGTAACGTCGTAATTTGTCTACTTCGGCCTAAGTGCATTCATGATCCTACATCGATAGCTAATACACCTTCTTTCCCTATATTGACCACAAACAATAATCAGACATAATCGATAAAAATCTTACAATGAATTGTGATTAACTGGGTGTGGTGTTGCTTCTGGGTATGCAGATATAATTTCAAGACTACACGCAAGCGTTGTGTGAGATGAATTAAGGATCAGTGAAGCTACTCCGATATCACTGAAGTCTAGTTGGGGGCGTCGGCTTAGAAGCTAGGGTTATCGTAGCGGGACGTACAACAATTCGGCAGGCCAGGGTTCGAAACCTAGTCCGGGTTCGTGTCCTGGGTCGATCGATATACAAAACTACCGAAAATTAACTTTTCTAAACACGGTGGCCCTTCGGTAGGAAAACCCTCCGAATATATTTCTGACTTCATATAAAAGTTCCCACAGCGCAACGTATTATTGGGAGTATGCATTAATTCGTGCGGTTTTCTAAGAGAGGGCTCTACTAGTACTATTTCGCGTCGTGTTCATCTGTGGCTATATTCATTTCAAAGGTACTGTCATTTCGCGTCGTTTTCAGTAGATGTCATTTATTTTAGCGTGAACAACAATTTGTTTCATGCATTTGAAAATGTCGAAATTTGTACCAGATAAAGTGTTTTTGCGGGGAGTTCTTCTTCATTACACTGACACGATGAAAAGTGATACCGAAAGCCATCGTATTTTACTGGACGTTTATGGTGACCATGCTTTAGCCGAACAAACGTGCCAAAATACGTAGAATCCAGTGTGATTAAAAAAGCCTAATAACGACCACGGATAATGTAACAAGGACTATGATGGGTATGCATTTGGTATATATATATAATTGGCGTTTTGCAACATCTCCTCCTCCGAACGGTTGATGGTTTTTTTTTTTATGAGGAGCTTTATTTCATGTCAGAAATATACTCGGACTGGTTGACATTTCCCGCCGAGGGGTGACCGCAATTAGAAAATTTAGCTTAATTTTTCATTTAAATTAAATTGCGAGCCCAAGTAAGCCCTATTCACAAAAAAGGGGACCACACAAACGTAATAGCGCAAATAAAGACCTTCTAAGTATATTGTGTGGCTTCTGATCTGGTTAGACAAAAGTGTATTCAAGGAACTAGAACTACGCTTAAGCTTCATCTGTTGTGTCAAAGTAAAGTTTGTTTGCTTTCCCCCATAATAGGGTACGGAGTCCGCCTATGAAATCCGCGTGCTCTAAGATATCCCCAAAAGTTTACGCATATCTTGAGTACGGCTCTCAAAGCATAAATTAAGGAAGGAAGAAACAATTTCAAACATTCACAATGCAAACATCTGAAATTGAGCATTAAGTGTTTGAATGTTAAACCCACTTTTCCCATTAGATGAACCATGGTTAACCTCTCTAACTACTCATAAGCCATATCACGTTACAATTAAAATCGACCAATCCCTAAAATAGTTTAAAGAAACTTTTTTGCTCAAAAACCAAGTATGCCAACTCAAAAGCTCAGAAAACGTTTGTGGTGATGGGCGTGTCTCTGCTCGTTTGAGAAATAATTGGGCTAGATGCCAAAAGCACATCGTTACTTTAAGCTCATGCATAAGATATTTTCCAAAATACAATTTGAGCATATGGCTGTGCCTTTGAAAACCCACGGGACAGTAAAACTATACGCAAAGATATTGTTTTTGTTGTGGCTGGCGTTATGTGAAGTTAAAATGCCTGAGAGCAGAATAATGGATGTATTGATGGAGCAAGCAAGCGTAATAGGGGGTATGTGTAAATGTAAATAGATACGAGTGTACATAAGTACACGTATGTATACACAATGGCTGTGAACTTTGCCATTATCATTTTTACTCATCGTCTGATTGAAGTGTTGCATGAAATACAAAATTTTGTTTTCTCTGTTGATGTTGCAAGGTTTCGCTTTGTGTTGCTGTATTTGCTGTTGCTGTACACGTGGGCTCAATTTTTAGTCAACATTACTCAGTGCTCTGCTCCTGGTTTCCTGTCTCTCAGCACGTATTTGTTGATTACTCCTTTCCGCACAGCAAAAAATTGTACTTTTACGCTGTGGCTTACATATGGGCCTACTTGTAAGCCTACCTGAATAGCTTTGCAGTTTGCCATGGGGAAAAAATGTAATTTCCAAGCAATGCATATTCGATTACCGTTTCTAATTGAGCGAAAAAGTGATTGTTTAACTGCTTATTGATAATATTTGTTATCTGCTTTACTTAGGTAATTTACGCTTGAGTCCCCGAACTGGGAAGGAGCTTAAGTGGAACCACTCTGTCATATACGATTTAATGATTAACTTAGGTCTTACTGTAGTATCTGTTCCTTTTAGAGACTAATATTAGGGCAAGAGGTAGTGTATTTGTACCTACTCGCATGGCAACGCTGTGCACTTGGTGGAAGACTCGCCACGTAAAACCAGCTAAAATTAAAACAACAAAGATTACATTGATTGGAATCGGCGGAGAATCGGTTGGGGTTTGACTATAATTGCGGAAGCTTCGTCAATACCAATTGAGAAGAGGAAATTTTAATTTTTACCACAATTTGTCATACGAATACAATTTAAGGGATTTACTATGACCTTTGACTTAAATGGGTCTTGCATTAATAATACAGAAAGCTGAAATAATTTATTAATAAATAATAATAAAAAAATTACCACTATATCTAAATATATTGAAGTACATTAAACAAAAGCAATAATCTTTGTTTTAAGGCCTTTATATTGTACGTCCTTACCGACTCTGGCATAAATTATTCAGTTACAACAAATATGGGTTAACGTATTCATCAAATTCCAAAGAATACCACGACGCCTACTGAAATGTCAACAGACACAAGGATACCTAATAATATTTGTATATCCAAATTCAACTGTACATATATCTACATATGTATACGCTTATATATTTGTTTCTGTTAGAATTTGTATTATCAAATCTAAAAAGCGCTTATGTACGAATATGTGCGCATATTTGTTGCCTGCTTTTGAGCTCACCAAAATTTACCGAACTTGGCACTGTGATGGCGTTAAAATCCACAATGAAACCTTCATTAAGATTACCTATATGGTTATACTGTGTCAGTTGTAAAATTCTTTTTAATTATGGGCACGAAAAACTGGTAAAAGTTTTAATTGCACACAACAAAAAATTCGTTCATTCAAACCCAAAAAAACAACCAACTTGACATGAGGAACTGTTGGCAAGAGTTAGTTTGCATTGGATTTCAAGCCCAAAATTGCTGTTGAAGTCTATATGGGTTCCTAGACAGACAAAATCGTCTGCAACTTCAAGGACAAGACGGAAGAGTGCCAACTTGAGAGCGGGAGATATCTCGTCTTGCCATCGTTCACCACTAGAGCCATTCGCTTCGCTTCCTTGTCCAGTCCGGAGAAAGCAAAATTCAAGACACGTTTGTTGAGCCAATGAAATTCGATAATCAAGAAGAGAAAAAAAATTAAGTATTCTGTCATTGAACAGCTATTTAGCTATCGATATCTTGTCATATAGGAACATAGATAGTGTTGTAAACTGGAATGATTTTCTTTACCTTGAATGCATGATGATCAGCACAATACACCTCGGCTAATTACGAAGCTTACGATACCGAAGCGCAATTTCGATAGGACGTTGTGAATGCTGCTTTTAGTGACTGGGTTTATCTGTGCTGCTACCGCGACTTTTATAGTCTTTCGTTAAATACAATTGCTGTTTTTAAGCGATCTATGGATATTGTTTTTGCGTCTTGAGCTTTTTCCAACAAATGTAGAGACCTACAGTTTATACTAAGTTGCCTCCGAAAGGTTGATGGTTTTTTATGAGAAGCCTTTATTAAATGTCATAAATACACTCTGAGGGGTTGACATTCCCTGCCGAGGGAGGACCGCAATTAAAAAATGTATATTAATTTCTTATTTAAATTAATTTTGTATAACTTTTTAGATGTTAGTACGACACTAGCTTTGAACCCGAGCCTTCCGAATGGTAAATGAAGAATTCAATTTAATACAAAAATAATGGATGACTTGTTACTTCTTGCTTGGTCGCAGCTGTTTGCCATTAGCCTCGGTCATACATACGCATATACATACGCATTTCGGGTCAAAGTTTATGCCAAATTAAAATGAAAATTTTTAACCAAAATTTATGTGTGCACTGAAAAGTATTTGCACAATGTAAAAGCATCGATACATATTCGTACACATGTATGTACTGTATGCACCACATACACATTTACAAAAATTAATATTTGTAAGTCAATTATCCCTTTGTGCATTCCTCTAAAAATAGAGCAAAGAGAGAATGTGCAAATGAAATGAATATTAAATTATATAACGAAAGGGTTTCTGGCATTAATGGGAAAATTTACACCTTTCTGCCATATCTTTATAGAATGAAATTTGCAAAGGAAGCTATTTTAAAACAGCACAAGATTATTTGCAAACTTAAAGGAAGTTGGTATATATGTCGGAGGATGTGTGTACATATAATTTAAATATGCCAGCATATCTGTGAGGTTAGAATTGCATATCAAAGTGGCTTTTAATTACAAAAGAACTGCCGAAGAGGTCTACAAAAATGTGCATTAATTAAGTATGTTCAAAACGTAGAAATCTACAAGCTACGACATCTGAAAATCTTTTACCATCGTCCTTTATATTATTAAGAATAAAACCCCTTTTTCAAAGGTATATTTCTCTTTAAACCTGAATACTACTTTTCAGAAAGAATGCAGATAATAGGAAAATTTTGCAACTTAGGAAGAAATGACAGAGTAGCTAGGCTCAGAATTTTATCCTAACAAGCAAGAGAATAACACTTTCTAGAGAATTTACAAGCAACGACTTAAATATTTAATGCCTTTGCGGTTAAAGGAACAAAAGTAATTGTACAAAAAAATACAGGATGCAAATTTTCGTGCATTTTCAATCACATTTTCCAGCATCTTGGTGATAAAAAGCCATATTTCCCGGGGAATATTGGCTTTGAGCAGGTATGCGGCTTCTCGAAATCGTCGTTTTTTGTTAAGATGTGTCGGTGAAAAATCGTGCGGAGTGGCGTCATTGAGTCGCGGCTAGTGTGTTCTGTGGCTTCGTCCTGTTGGAACCAGAAGTGGCTATGTCATTTTCAGTAATTTCCGGAAACACAAAGTCAGGCAGCATCGCCCTGTTGCGCGCGTCATTAATCGTTATGCCGTTGCCCCTAACGCCTGAAGAAGTTGTAAACAACATAACTTACTACAGAACTAGAGTCTGCCTTCAAACAATTTATTACTAACATAGACTTCTTGAGGGTACTAAGTTTATGGCAGGACAATAGCCCCTATTAAAGGAAAAAAATGTAAATAACATTAAGTTGAGGTAACCCACCATTAAATCTGCGAATGAAATATGTCCATAAAAGTGTTCCTTAGTTTAATATGTATCGATTTCATAAACACTTTATTTTTAAGTTAACTCTTGAGGTTTTGTGGTTTTTCTCAGTCGCCGATATAATTAAACATAAGTAAGTTTCCCTTGTTACAAAAATTTTATAATACATACATATATTTTAATTTCTTCTTCTCTAATAGCGTCTTGAAATATACAACATATTTATCACAAGCAATTTACTGTAAATAATAAATTTCTGCAAATCTATCGCTGTTCACAATCTATTTATCGCATTTCAAAATCTCATACAAATATTTTTATGTTTCTCATAGTACATACCTGCTTTGACCACAACATCCCGAGAAACAATTGTACCAACAGCATTACTGGCCACACAATGATGCACCGACCAGTTGACATCTTGTCTAAACTCTTTCGCTTTTAAGGGCGGAAAATAAAGCGAACCGTTGGCGAGTGTGTGGCGTACCTGTAAGAAAATTATATAAATTACGTACATACGTATATAAGAAATTCAATACAAGAGGAGTGTAAGTGAAAAATGTAATACAATTTTTAATGTATTGGTAATATTTTAGAGCAACAAAAGATTACGAAAAATTTGAAAAAAGTACAGTAGGTAACCGTAGTTAGAAGCTTAACGAATCGGATTTATCTGGGGAAAGAAATAATTGCCATAATTTAATTTTTTTATGAAAAATATTCTCTTTTAAGTAATATTTTACAGAAGTTTTTTCGTTATTCGACTATTGTACTAATCATACGTAGGCTGCTATATATAGGTCTGGCCTAGGCAACACTAAGTGTTGCCAGGTGCAATCTGACATTTTCATTGGAAAGTTTGACATTTTTTAGCATAACATCACTTAGAACGTTTTGTCATTTAATCGTGAATTGTTTTATTTACAAGGAATTAAAAAATTCATCTCGGCCAAAAAATGGAATTAACTTGTGAACATTTTCGTGCGATCATTCTCGTGGATTATCACGAAAAGAGTGCATCGATGAACTAAAATCTTTGAATGGCTCTGAAGCACCATCCTATAGCACTGTGAAAAACTGGTACAACGAATTCAATCGTGGCTGACGCTAGCTCAAAGAAAAACAGCCGTTGTGAACTGATAATGCAAGACCGTCATGTAACATACCTTCAGATAGAGGCATGCCTATGCATTTCTCCCACCAGCATACATTCGATATTGCATGAACACCTGGCCGTAAAAAAGGTTTGTTCTCGTTGGATCCCGCATAATTTGACAATCGCTCAAAAAAAGGCTCGTGTGGATTGGTGTAAAGAAATGCTGAAAAAATACGATCACGGTGCTTGAAAAGACGTTTATAAGATCGTCGCAGGTGACGAATTATGGATCTATGCGTATGAGCCCGAAACAAAACAGCAATCGACCGTGTGGGTCTTCCAAGACGAGCCAAATCCAAAAAAAAAACCATTTTCGTTGATAAATATTCGTATTTTCATTATTAGGCCAGAAATACATATAGCAGCCTACGCAGTAATGCAACACTATAGGTATTCCAAGGAAGTCAATAATCTGGTTATTGTATATCGAAAAGTGTTGAATTAAAAAACAAAATATTTTTCGTGTAGTCGATTGTCGAAGTAGGTATGCCTAAGAAACTTTGTTAGAAAATTGAATCCGAAAACGAAAATAAGTATGTCCAATGATCTTCCTTTAGAGGTATAATTGATAAACAATTTTTTTTTACTCAAGAGGAAAATTTTAATGAATTCCCTATAGTAATGACATGGGCTGCATGCACACCTGAAACTCTCACATAACCTCCTGGCCTTTTTTCATTTGATTACCGTTGATATAACTGGGTCTGATGTTAATGAAACAGCTACCGAAGATGATTGAAAGAGAAAAAGGGTTTAAATATGTTACCTTCCCTAAATTTGGCCATTTATCTGTCTGAATATATATTGAAATAACTTGGTTGTCGTTAGGTTGATGAAAGATAAAGTTTTCAATGGGACATTGACTGGAAACTTTTTAAGGAAAAAGTTAGGTGTTTTCTAAGAAATTTAGCTTTTATGACTAATTGTGGTTTATATACTTAATTCGTGTTCGAAAGCTGACATTTCAAGCAATAGATTTCATCAAGGCAAATTTGCACACGGTAGTAGCAAGAATACCAAAACAAAAAGCCTATGTATTTTGTTTGTGTAATCGTAGTTTCGGAAAGTCAAAAACGAAAATTTTGTATTGCATTTTGTTTGTGTAATAGAAAGTTCGTAATGTCAATAACTTGAAAGTGCTATGTGACTTTTTGATTTGATGACAAATATACAAAAAACAGCCAAAGAAATTTAGGAACAACACTGGTGGAACAAGACCGACATGAAAGCTGGTAAGAGATAGCGCAGAGGTTAGGTCATGCGACAATTTGGAATCACTTTAAAAAGATTGGCTGCTCAGTTACACGAAAAACTACTGAAGATCGTAGATAGTAATGATTAATTTACCTATACTTGATTAAAATTAATCTTCTTTGGAAAAAATTTCTTCAAAAATATACTACAATGCTCGGCACTGATTAATAATGAATTGAGTAATACAACAAAAGATTGCATGACTGATGTTGGCTCAGTTGTAGAGCACTCGCCTGTTAAATCAGGATCCGTTGGTTCGATCACTGCCATACAAAGAAATAGGCCTTTAGCTCACTAACAAATAAAAAAAAAATTAATGGCCAATAAGTTCAACGACTGGATCCGGCAGAGCTATTCAAATACAGTGGTGAAGAACTGATCAGGTGCATGCATCAAGCTTCTTTGCAAAATATGGTCATATGAAAGCATGCCCGACGATTGGAAACTAAGAGTGCTCTACCCAATTCACAAAAAGGGTAATTCCACAGCCTGCGCCAATTACCGTGGAATAAGCCGCCCTAACATCGCATATAAGTAAGGTTCCAGCAAGCGTATTGCGTGAAAAGCTAAAGCCTACGGTTAATAAACTGATTGAAAAGAGGATCGACACACACACCTCTACGAGCCGTTCGATACCAAAAGAGATTTCATACAGCTTGATTCATTATCGTGTGACTTTTTTAACTTATTGCAAAGCGAATGGGTCTGGTAGTGAACGAGTGTAAGACGAACCAAACAAACAGTCATCGCACTCGACGAACGAAAACCAAGCTCCACAAGTCGCTCATCATACCCGTCCTACTATATGGCAGATAAGCGTGGACGATGTCGACATCTGATGAGTCGGCTTTGAGGTGAAAAGTGAGAGGGCTATTTTATGTTCACTGAGACAAGAAATTATTACCAAACTCTGCAAAAGGATATGTCAGAAGGCATAAAGCATGCTACTCTTCCGTGCAAAGATTGGAAGCAAATAAATATAGGTATATGTATCTGTCTCCTGACAGGCTACGGAGATTGATCGATCAAAGGGTAAATATATCGATCAGATGGATTTTGTAGTTATAGCACTGTACTGCAGTGCAAGGCATTGCTCCTCATCAAGTCAGTTTTTACTCCCTTGTTTTTTTTTTTTTTAAGTTTTAAGCAAAGTAGAAGGTATGATTTTACAACGGCAGCACTTCAGAAATACCGAAAAAATACGAAATAAGTCGACTGTTGGCACTAAAAATGCAGAGATTCAAATTCATGGCGTAGTCATCAATGACAAATTCACTGAATAAGGAAGACAAGGTAAGGAGCCAAAGAGGATTAACAAAAATTGGTGCCATAAATACACAAACACACACATAAATGCACTGTCGCTTACACCCACACTGCATACACTCTTAAATCTAATTGAAGTATTTCCTTCTGGGCTCCCCACTTAGTCGCATGGCAATGTGGATAAGATTGTAGTATTTGCCGCAATATTGCAACAACCTCGTTGGAACATTGACTTTTCAGTATCTACATTGCTGAGTTGTGCCACGTAAGTGCACACACATACATACATAGTTGAGAGTACGAGCATAAAATAAAATGCGAAGTTGCTACATTATCTGACTGAACGTCAATCTTCCTGATCAACTACACCCTTTATGGCTATCTGATTGCTGAATGCGCCCGTCTGTCTACCGCATGTGCCTCTCAACACCAACTCATTCCTCCCCTAGTTATGCTCAAATCGTCGCTTTATGGTATATTGAAATAACTTCAGGTTAGCTGCTAATGGCGGAAGTTCGGTTCAAGTGGTTATTGATTGAATTTGTTCGAAACTGACGCCCAATCCTCGCTCGTTGCTGTTTCCTTCAGGTCAGCACTGCTGACATTGTTGTTGTCATTGTGCTGTTGCTATTGTATTTGATTTTCTATCGTTGTATCAGAGTTGCTTCACTTTCTGTTACTGAAATATGCATTGTTCGGCAGTTGGCTCATGTCTCGAGTTTTGTGCTATCGAAGATGTGACTCACACAAACTGTTTTGTTCTTGCTCTATTGTTTGTTTATCATTTTGCTTGTATTAAAATGTATTGAAACTTTAAAACAACATCTGCTTAAATATTTATACATGTGCATATATAAAGGAGGAAATTTTGTTTCATTATTAAATTCAATTAGTGAAGAATTGAAGTGAATTTTTGCTTATACGAGTATATACAGACTGTCAATTACTTAAAAATGTTTTTTTTTTCTTTTGCTTCAGTATTACAAAATGTTTTTTTCTGTTTTATTAACGATTTTCTGTTATCGATTCTCCATCCTCAGGAATTGATCAAGGTCACTCAGCAGATCATTCAAGCTGTCACAATATATTGCTATAGTACCACCAGCCTTTTGTTATAGTGTCCATAATTCACGAAACTTGGCCAAGAAGGAAAGGGGTTGCCTTAAGTGCTATGCTATAACCACATCATCGGGAAGAGGAGTTGAGCGCAAAGCTAGATGCGTACAATTTTTTTAGATAAAACAAAAATAGCGTTTAACTTTCGAAAGAAAAAGTCTCCGAGAAAGTTTCGGCGCAGTCAGAATCGAACCTGATGACCAGAAGATAAGAAATAATGACGAACTTGAAAAAACTAATTCAAGGCGAAAGCGTGGATCGATATATTAAAACGCAGCTAATAAGATGACTAGGTCATGATACAAGAATGTACGATTTTAGCTTTCAAAAAAGTTAATGGATGCAAAAGTATTTATTAGTAAAGCAAGAGAGAAGCCGAGAGCAAGACTTCAACTCGAAAACTGGAAAGAGTCAGCAAAAGACAGAGAAGTATTGAAAACACGAAATATTCCTTACTCGTTCAAATCTTAGCTAAGGAAAACAGTCAATGTTAGCAAGTTTTTAAACGGCTTAGACGTTGTATTCTTATAAGCCATTACAATTCGTTTTATGAATGCAGGGTGAGAATTGACTCGTTCCAGCTTGATTTCAGCGGTCTTTACGCGATTGAGATTTTGAAGAAATTCAGGGTTTTCCGAACTAGCGAAGGACTCATGCAATTCATTCCCACCATTCATTTAAAATGGTAAAAATCTTCTTGTATCACACCTCGCTGCTTTTGAATGTAGATTACCACCTATATTTGCGTCCCTTTGATGAATTCGTTTCACCGTATGTCATCCATAATATTTTAAACGTTAAAATGATCATGACATATTTACATACAAACTCTAAAATTATAAGCAGAGATAATAGAGAGGGATTCCACCAATTTTTACTGCTTCAATTTTGTTGAAAGATATACGAAAGCATAAATGGCAAATAATTCCCAACAACTGCTAATTTTCTATCCAAATCAATGTTAAAGAGGAACACTTATTTAATTCTAAAGAATATTAATGTTGATACGACGTTTCCCGCCCTAAACTACGGCCAAGAAGACGCCTTCCAGTTCTATACACTGTACAATTTTTTTTTTATCTGTAGAATTTAGAATGAGACTGTACGTCAAAAGGCAGTACCTTTGAGTATACTCATATAAGAAGGTGTAGTTTAACTGAACTAAATTGTTATTTCTTTAGAATATGAAACCAAAAACCGCAAATGAAACCGGAATGAAAGCGCAAAAAACCACGCCCAAAAGGTTACCAATAATATTAAATCGAAAGTGTTTATTTTGCACAGGTTTACAAATTCAAGTAAACTTTTGGATAAGAACAGATTAGAAAGGTATATTTATTTATTATATTTAATATTTGATGATTGGTATGTTGGCTGAAAGAGGAGATTGAGTCACAGAAAAGTCTCATTGTGCTCCCTCGCAGAAACTAATTATACTGTGAAAGACGTGACGACTCTATCGGCTGAATGCCGGGCACTCGTTAACGTCCAGTTGACAATATTGGTTTTAGTTACCGAGTTCGCGCTTGATGACAAATGAATAATGACATAGCTTGACAAGTCATTGTAAACATATCTAAAAAGTGTTGTATTTATGTATTCAAAAAAGTAATAATAACAAAGGCGCTCAAACTTTATTGTCACTGTAGCAGATACTCACTACGCGTTAAGAATAAATCTGTACAAGTTGGCATAGTGGGTGTACGTGTATACCTTCCTTTCAGTATTTAAACAAGTTGTTTCCCAAACTGTTATCCACGAAAACCTAAGACGGAATTTTGTAGGACTTGATACGAAAAATTAATGGCCGGAAAGCTTATAAAAATATTTAGCGCCCAATGATGCAGCCCAATGGGTATTTTTCACTATATTTTAAGCACTATATTTTTAGCAAATTATTATTAGCAGTTTGTTAGAAGGCTATGGAAAGATTGGAGCTATAGTCTCTCTATCGATACATTTTCGGTTTTCCCCATCTCGTTTTTTTCCTCCAAAAACTTGGGTGTTGCGAGTGATGAACAAGAGCACCAAGATCTAGTGAACATCGAATGATTTTGGGTAGAAGACTTAATGAGCGAATATTGTTGGACTTCTACGTGAAATAAGTAATACAAATGACTCAGTTCCACCTCTCTTCAATTATTATTTGCTTTTCATTTTTGTTTAATAAAATTGCTATTAATTTAGTCATAAAAAAAGTAATTGACTAGATGAAAAACTGGAAAGATGATTATCAGGCGTCATAAGAATGCAAGAATGATAGAATAAAAATTATATTCCAAAAGAAAAATTCGATTAACAAAACTTTGACTAATTATCAAAGCTATCAATCCAAACAGTTGATCAGATGTAAACCAATTATGGCCAGCTTGGTTATAGTAAAATTCAAAATCAGTATTAAAGAGTCTCATTCCTCGATACTATCGCACCAGGTCCAACCCAAGGAATAATGCTTATAACTCTGGTAGACTGTCCAAATGGCTAAGATGTGTTTTGTAGCCAGAAAACTTGATGTCACTCACAATAACCCACTCCCTCACTTTTTAGCACATTTTCGGCGGAATCTCTGCCATAACTCGACTAGTTTTGTTTTTCGTGTACTCAAGAGTTATAGATTTAACCGATGAACACGACCCTTAACGTGGCTCCACATAAAAGCCCAACGGCGTGCAATCGCACGATCTCGGTGGCGAATTAACATCGCCAATACGAGAGATAATGCGGCCGGGAAATATCCCTCACTATAAAGGCATATTCGCTTGTGTTGTGTGGCATATGACACCATGTTTTAATTGAACCAAAATATGTTTGATTTGACAGTTATGTTTGCCAGACATCAAAATACAGCCCTGTACTTTTGAAACCATGAAATAGATATCCCTATATTGTGTAATGTATCCAGTATATACATATATAGAACTATGGGAAGAGTGGTCGCCTATCGGCGTTTCTGATATGAAAAGCTCATCATAAAAATCCATCGGCCAGACCTAGGAGCTGTTTGTTGACTCAATAGGGGTTTTTAATTATCTATAGTGTATCGTGCTCTAGAGAAAAATATTTTTGAATCATTCCATTTATCAGTTTATTCAAAAAAACATTTATCATTTCTACTTTATTGAATTTGTGTGAACCCAGTGGGGTATTTCCTGTTCAAATATTTCCCGGTAAAAAACCTCAACACTACATCTATTTGGCTGATTTTAGGAAAAGGAACTGTCCAACGTAGAAATTGATATACATATTCAATCAAAAAGAGTGGTATTCAGGATATAATATTATTTAAATTTTAAATTTTTAAATTTTTTTTCTTGGCTTATAGTAACCGTGCACCCGATTAAAAATATAGAGATCCTTTGGAAATATTGAAATTAAATAAATGTGTTGTGGAAGCAAACGGTAGTTTATAATTATACAAGTATGTGGATGTGTGACTGTGTGTGTTTTGAGAAACCTCAGCAGAGATAAAAAAAATTTGTTGCATTCAAAGATTTTATTTGTGTGCAGAAGAGTTTAACGTTAAATGCGATGATTGCTGATGCTAACTGCAGATAAAAAATGTAACCAAACCCAACTGACCGACCGTACGGATGTCGTGAACACAATACCTACACTTTGAGTGCAAAAAGAAGGCGAAGAAAAAGAAGGAGATGGTACAATTACTACAGTTGCTAAATGCTTAGTAACCAGACAGCAATCACATTCAAGCCAACCAGATTTTTTTATTTATATTAGCATTTTTTTAATCCCTTTTTTATTTACAGTAGAATTTTATGTGCACATATATTTCTTTTACCTTTTTTCTCCATTTGCTATGCTATTGGCAACCCTTTTGTATGATATTTTTACATTAATGCTTGTAAGCTCTGCTTGCATGGTCTTAGACCGTTTGTCTTTGCTCCATACAAATTCTCTTTCCAACACTTTTTCCAACACCTTTACAACCTAACAGATGCTCCAGAAAGGCCTTTTAAAAACGCAGGTAAACAGTTAAAAAGATTGGTATGGCTTGTCTTGACTCTGCTTACTTGATTGTTAGATTGGAAAAATGTCCGGATGAGTGTTTGATGGCGGTGGTAGCGTGGTTGTAGCGAATTAATATAAAGACTCATCATTATTCACACCCACACACACGCACATACACACACTCGCAAGGCAGGTGAAGATGATGAAGCAGTTGGAGACACATCGCAAGCAAAACCGCAATGGGTTCAAGTGCATCGTTTACAAGTTTTACTTGCAATTCACTTGCAGGTCGTTAGCCGTATACCCGACCCTCCGCCGCCACCGCGCTTACCATTAGTAACTCTAACTCCTGCAAGTAAATCAGCAAATAGCCTAAAAGCCGCACGAGTAAACAGGAAATTTCAAGGAACAAACTCAATAACGGCGCTGTATGCTGTGCAACAGTATAATTGCAGAGCTTGCGGGATGTGCAGAAATGATGCAAAGTATGGCATGTGTGGCACAGCAAAAGAAAAAACATATATTTTCTTTTCACTAAGGATAGCGTATGAGTGTAAGTGTAAGGTACATATGTATGTATTGTATATATATGCAAAAAAAATTAAAGATGGAAAACAAAAAGGAAATAAACAGAAAAACAGTAAAAGAAATTTCAAATAAGTGCCTACTTCTTGTGGAGTTAAAGGCCAAATTAAAATGAAACCAAGAAGATGTAATTACTATGGAGCACAATTGCAAAAGCATATGAAACAGCAAAACTCCACCTCAGTGTGCAACCTGTGTATTCAGCAGCAGCCTTTTTCTGGCTTCTTATTACTCTGACGCGCACATCGACTCCAACTCAACCGGGGCATACCCACTTTTTCGTCCACCTATACACATGTATAGATGTACATTCGTATGCTTTCGCAAATTCCATAGACATCGATGACACTTTCTTGCTGAAGACAACGCTGACGTTGAGGGTAACGTAGACGTTAATGTTCCATCAAGAAATAAGGTATAAAATTAAAAAAAGAAAAAGAAAAAATTATAAAAAAGCTTGATTGAAGAGTTAACTCTTACGGCACTGACGGTAATGACAACGTTTCACAGCCCATTGAGTTTGAGTTTGTTACACTTAGGCTGCAGTTGATAACAGGAAGCTAACAAAGTTGAAGTGGCATGATATACTCGAAGAAGCACACACCTAATATAAATGATAAAAAATCCAGACTGAAGATATACTCGTACATATTATTATATATACTTAAAACTCTGTAGTTAGCTGAGTGATTTGTAAATGAAGGATTCGATATTCTTTAAGGTGATAAAAATCGTTTATGTGAAAATTTTTTAATTGATTTAGTTTTAGAGAAGTACTGAAAATTGAGCATAGATTTTATGAGTCACTAGTGGTCGCAATAGCCAAGTGGATAGCATTATGTACTGCTATCCAGAAGACCAAGGTTCGACTCCTGGTTGGAGCAATTGTTCTAATTGGAGTCGCCCCTAGGCAGGGAATGTCAAGCTCTCCGAGTATATTTCCGACATGAAATAAAAGGTCCTCATAAAAACGCATCAACCGTTCAGAGGCGGCCTATAATAAACTGTAGTTCCCTCCAATTGTTGGGAAAACATCGAGACGCAAACCCACAACTTCAACGAGGGGCTCGGCCGAAAATTGCTTCCGCGGTTACAAAGCGCCAATTGTATAAATAATTGGATTGTATTGATCTGGACAATGTTTACTTTCAACAAGACGGCGCTACGTTCCACACACGCAACGATACCATCGATCTCTTTAAGGAAAAGATTGTTTGTTTTTTCAAATTATCACCTCTTATTAGAAAATCCTGTATAAAGAAATGATTTCAAAATTTCACGCAAATAAACAAATAACGAATACATGAGAACAAGGCAATTTCTAAGAACTTTTTGAGTTCTATTCACTACTTTTACGATGATGATGTAAAATTGATTTAGGCAGCAACATGAAAATGACAGCGCTCGGAAATTGAAGCATGCAAATTTCAGTTTTCATCCGTTGACAGTTACTCCCCAAAGGTTCAGCGATGTTGGAAGCTTACTTACTGATGAGGACCTTTTATTTCATGTCGGATATACACTCTGAGGTGTTGATATTTCGTGCTGAGGGCGACGGCAATTAGAATATTCGACTTAATTTTTTATATAAATTAATTTTCTATAATTTTTTGATGTTGGTCGTAATAGGATTTGAACCCTGGCCTTCCGAATGACAATCGACACTTCAATCCAATTCCGGCCATAAAAAAACCAAGAATCAACTCTCGATTGCGCAATCAATTCATTTTCGAAAAAATAAGTTTCAATGACCATAAGCCGCACCAAACAGTTGCACGTTGAGGATTGAGAAAATCTTCAACAATAAATATTGGGTTTTAATAATTTAATGTTTTGTCGAAACGTGTATCGTTCCATTTTTGCTACTGGCGCAGTTTTTACTTATAAAATGTCAAAAAATTACAGCTTCAAAGTGGCATCTATAGGAATAACAGGTTATTCAAAATAACACCTTATTCGAAAACCCGATAGAATTCAATTGAAAATGGGATTTTTTATTATAATATCTTAAACTTAGATAAGTACTTTTTCCGACTAATAATTTAAGCAGGAAATATGATAACCCTCGGAGGTAGTTCAGTTTTAGTCCATTATTCAAAGAATTTTTTAATTTTGTAGCATATAGCGGGACGAAGCTCCAAAAAATTCATCACGGAAACACTCACCCCATTTTGTTTTGAGGAAAGGAAAAAGAAATAAGTTTTCATATGTATTATTTGATGCATATTTACAATATGAAATAATTTTCTTTAAAATCACTGTAATTAGTTTTATTAAATTGTAAATATTATTTATGTAATAATGTAAAATTTAATAACAATAGAAATCCATCGTTCAATGAAAATTAAAGTGAACCGTAGCATTTGCCTAATTGGCCAGCATATTTGTATCCACGAATATGCGCTTGCCATCGATTTACCTTTTTTGAAAGAGAATATGTACTTTTATTTTTAATTTATTTTATTTGTTGCTGCTGGTAGTTACACCAAAGTAATATGTTTTATATAATTCAAGTACAAATTACCGTAAAAAAACAATATGTTAAATGAAACATGTGGTATTATACTTAACCTAAAAAATACGGATTAATAAAATAATGCAGATAATCCGTTGCATAACAACATAATACCTTCTTTGGTGTCATTTACCTGTATGAGAATTTGTTTATGTTAAGAATATATGAAGATATGCACACAATTAAACTACATTTTATCCATATTAAATTAGTAAAGCCCATTATAGGATTTAGGTATATTCGAAAATATTTCTTTTTAAATTATCATCATAACCCAAAACAAACTTAAGTTTCTAGTAGAAAGAGATTTTAAAAGAAAATAATCACCTTCCAAATCTTGGAAAGACTTTCGAAATGATTGACTCACGAATAATAGATATGAGTTTTCAGATTCGATAATTTTGCCGCATTTAGTATTAGATTAATTTATATTTAATATATTATCTGTAATCTGAATGACAGATAGATCAAACCACAGGCTAAACCATTGATCGTAGAGAGTTGAAACTAGGAAGCTGTGTACTGCGTATGTTTTATGCACCCAGGAAGTCTTCTTAGAACCATATTAAAAGAAGTTGTTGGCAAACTTATGTAATATATAAAAAGCTTTGTCCTTAATGACTAACGGATGAACCCACTGACCCACTTACAGAGATATTTGGTAGTTCGGAAGTGTATCTGGAACCGATCTATTCTAAATTAATATTAAATAGTTCGATTTACATGAAAATTGCAGAGCTTTGGCTAAAGTATATTTGATGATAAGCTTTCCTCCAGGTATACAAGAAAGAGCTCGTTTCGAAAAAAAATATCTATATTAATTCAATACATAAAAAGCTTTTCTCCAGGCAATTGGACCTGAGACTGATCTGTGCAAAAAGCTTTGGGTTCGGGTAAAAAAATTTATTTTCCGGTAGTGACTAGGGTCCGATCTTTTTCCCAAAAAATGGATTCGATTTTCCGATATGTGCATTCAAACAATTTAACATAGTAATTTCGAAGTTATAAAAAAATAAATATCGAAAAAATTCATAAAAAGGCGGGCGAAATTTCAGGCAATCTCAAGTTTTCTATTTTAATTAATTAAATTTTCAATCCAACAATCTCAAATAAGTCCCCATGTCAGAATTTTTAAAAAAGCTTATAAAAACTCTGCAGCACTCTAATATGTAAAAAGTAAGTAAGGGATTGAATTAATTTTTCGTCGTTCAAATTATTGGCAAAATGAAGGTGATTGAATAGGTTTTTCAGCGTTTGCTGATCATAACTAAGCAAACACGGAGTTAACTCCGTGATTATTACTCAAATTTATTTTAGTAATTCAAAGCAGGCCCCTTCCTACAAAGTGCACAGAATAAGCGAATGATTTTAGTATTTTTACACTGGAGTTATCGTCTCGGCATTTATCTCTTGTATCAACTAAAAGCGGTAATTGATAAAAGTTGCTGAGAACCATATTTGGTGAATATCGTTTATAATGTAAGCCTTGTAAAACCATGCGTCATTCATAAGTTTTCTTTACTTTTTGGCGAATTTTCTTACTCAAACGGTGCATAACGCACAGAAAAGATTCATTAATTGCCTTTTGCTCTTCTGGCAAGACACCGCGACATTCACCAAAAACAATTAACACTATTTTTACTTCTGGTCGACTTTGCCATGGAATTTTTGGTTTCCGCAAAGTTGGAGATTGCAATTCTGAAGCTTGTTGACTGGTTCTTGAGCTCGTGTCCCATCACTTTTTACAGCGCATTGTGGGATCTGAATTTACTCTATCAGACAATTTTAAGCGGCCTTTACGCGATTGAGTTCTTAAATAATTCAAATATTTAAGAACTGATCAAGCAGCAATGCATTTCATACCCAAATACTCACTTAAATGAATTGATAGGTGAGACACAGAAAGCTGAAATGCTGTATCTTTCAAACTTTAAGGACGACTTTCGTCCTCACGTTGACCGATCCAAGCGAGGCAATTATTCCACTACATTCTCTTAGATAAAGTCGATTCATTATAAGCTTTCTATAACATCAGCGAATTGGCTTACGAATTTTAACAATCTCTTTAGAAAAGCTTTTTAAAGCAATAGTTTCCTGTACCATTTTACAGAAAGTACATATTATATCTTTTGAATTTAAACGATTTATAGTATGATTTTTATTTTCTCCTAATTACTTATTTCTAACGTAATAAAAGTTCTTCATAATGGAAGTTATAATGTCTGGCAAGCTGGCCTGTTTGTTACCAATTTCGACTCGATTGAGGCCTAGTAATTTAGCAAGGTAATTTAGAACAGTGCTAACAACTTAACAAAAAAAGTGCTGAAAATTTTTAAATATACTTCTGATCTTAATGTATGGTAAACAAATATGGATTACTTCTTACTAGGTCTGTGTACCTGACAGAGTTATTATACCCAAAGCAAGTGTGATTGGGTATACAAATCTAGACTACATGTTAAAATCCAAACTGAGTGCTGTAGCAACCGCAAAAACATAAATTTCAATTATCAACTTCAATGCTAATTGCATTCCTGGTAGTTTTTAAGCATTTACAAATATACACATATAAAAAAGGATTCTTGCGACTCACCTGTACGGGTCGTAATGGCAATAAGGATCACCATTAAGGAAAGCACGTTTCGCTGGCAACTGACATCGTTCGAGCAATTGTGTCATCGCTTGGTCGTCGTTGCATAATTAAATAAACTTTTCCGCCTTTTGATCATTTTCCCAAACGCAGGCTTATCATCCATCGCTACATATGTAGACGCATTGAAGGACATACGTATATACGTAAATTTGGTTGTAAAAATAAAATATGTAACTGCAGATTCTTCAATACGTGAAACGGAAGACTCGATTTATTAATTAAATGGAACCACAAGTGCTGCAAAAAAACGAAAAGATATTTAAAATAAAAATGAAATAATCAGTTCAGTAGAACGCCAAAAAGTTCGTATTTAATAATGCATTCACGAGTTATTGTGTAAAAAACAATTTCCATTTTAGATGAGCTGAGAACACATATGCGTACACTCTCGAAAAATAACCACGCAAAAATGTAAAAGACTCTGCTTACATTTGCAGAGGTCAGAGTACAGACAACTTGATTTCCTATGCAAAATTAATTTAATGGCGAGTCAGCTGATCATGAGTTCTCTCTAAGTGTCTCTATTATCACAATAAAAAACAAAATAATGTTACATTTTCAACATGAAAAGTGTATGTAACATGAATGTGTTTGACATGTTTTACCTTTTGTGCCTATACATATGTATATATGAGTAACTCGGTTGCTAATTAGGTCAACACATAGCTAGTTCAACGTGAGCTGGTGTTTTTTATGTGTTTTTGTTTCCCCTCCGCTGTATCATAATTCTATTAAGGAATTTTTATGCTACTTGTGTACTTTGGGAATCAGGCTATGACGTACATGCAAAAAAGGCTTAAAAATTTAAGATATGGGTGTTTAGCTGTTGATTAAACGAATAAATTGTGTAATATTAAAAGTCATAGCACTCTGGGTAAGCTAAACTGTAAGTACCCCAAAATCGTAGATGTTGGAGTCCTTACTACAATACAAGAAAATATATGTAATACATGTAAACCTAATATGAATTCGAGTACACATGTACATACATACATACATATTAATAATATTTTAAGTTTAGCAAGTATTTATAAATATACACACATACATACATATAAAAAATATTTTAAGTTAACCAAGTATTTATATATACGTAGGCTGCTATATATATTTCACGTACGGCATCGATGTTTTCTGGCACAACGGCTGTTTTTGGACGACCTATATATAGCAGCCTACGTATACACATTTTATGAATTCCGTTTTACGCGTATTCGCTTTGCTTACAATAGAAGAAACATATTCAAACATGAATACGAACATGCATATATACATATACACACATAGCTTTGAGGAAAACTGTTCATAGTGATGAATTGTTGTTATAAAATAACATTCTGCCTGCGCGCAGAATTGTATAAAAGGCGAGGACTTATCTATACTCCACTGAGGGTTTCCACCTCAGTGGAACGAGGGCTAGTAGAGGGTTTTCACCTCCACAGCTCATACGAAAGAAATAGTATCTGTGTTATCATTAGACATACTTGCCGGTGGGATCAACACCACCGGCGAAAGTAGTGTACCTGAGGGTTTTCACCTCCACAGCTCGTACAAGGAAAGTAGATACTTGTCGTAGAAATATAATATATTAGAAACCGTGTATATATATTTTGTTTATACCTAATAAATTTGTTGTAACGAACACAGCGTGTTATTACTTTAGGAAAACTTGGCAAGGCTGAGCTTACCCCAGCCAAGTGAAAAACTCCGTTACAAAACCTAAAAATTGTCATTTTTAATTTTAAATTACATTTAGTGAAAAGTTACCAATCTTATAAAAACTGTTCACATTTACCGAAATGCCTAAAAAAGTACGATGATGGAGTTAGAATTCAAGTTCTAAGTGAAGAAGGAAGTCTCAAGTCAATGTTCGCGATGCGCAGTCCAAAGTGCTATCAGGCGAATTGTGGAGACAAAGTCCCACAATAATAAATCAAAAAGTAAACGAGAAGACCGAATACTTATACGCGAGTTTTTCAAGGATCGCAATAAGTCTTCTTCTGACCTTGCAGCTGCCCTTTCGGATGAATTTAGTAAACCAGTTAGTGCTCGAACAGCTAGAAGAAGACTTCTGGAAGCAGGTTTAAAAGGATGTAAAGCCCGAAAGAAGCCGTGGCTTTCAGAAAAGAATAGGAAAAATTGTTTGGAATGGGCTCGCCGATACCAACATTTCACGGAAGAAGATTTGTCGAGTGTTCTGTGGTCTGATGAATCAAACTTCTAGGTAAGCTTAGTTAAGATCGTATTTAAGTATTAACAGCCTTAGCTTCTTACCCTAGAGCAATTTTGAAGACATAATACAAATTTGGAATTTAATTTGGAACATCCGGTGTGACGTTCGTGAGGCGACGGTTTGGGGAAGAATATCATCCAGATTGCGTGGTAGCCACTGTTAAGCATGGAGGAGGCAGCATTATGATCTGGGGCTGCATGGCTGCTGATGGTGTCGGCGAAATGTTCGTTTGCGAGGGTCGCATGAACAGTCAAAAGTACATAAATGCATTAGAAGCTGTTTTCTGCCTCCGTTAACGCGGGGTTCAATTTCAGCAAGACAATGCTCCTTGTCACAAATCAGCGACTACAATGCGTTGGTTTAGGGATAACAACGTTGTTTTGTTAGAATGGCTTGCACAGTCTTCAGGTTTTAATCCCATTGAGCACATGTAGGCTATTTTAAAACGCAAGATTAAAGAACATAGTATACCATCAAAAACAGTCTTAAAGAATGCCTTAATTAACGAGTGGTACGCTATAAATGCGGACGAATGTGCAAAGCTTGTACGCAACATTCCTAAGAGAATTGTCGCCGTTATTAAATCGAAGGGTGGACCTACTAAATATTAATGTTGTTGTTATCACTAATTCATTGTATTCTCACTGTTTTACAAATAAAACTTCATTACTTCACTTAATATAACAAAAAATTCAGTACTTAGTGGGGTGAAAATAATACGAGCTGCTGAGCTAAATAGAGAAGGTACAATCTTCTATAAGGGTGTACAGCTGTGAGTTCTGCTTTCTCCAGACTTGATAAAGAAGCGAAAAGAATGGGTCTGGTAGTGAATGAGGGCAAGACGAAATATCTCCTGTCTTCAAACAAACAGTCATCTAGGGACCAGCATTAACACCAACAACAATATCAGCCTGGAAATCCAGCGCCAAATCACTCTAGCCAACAGGTGCTACTTTGGACTAAGTAGGCAATTGAAAAGTAAAGTCCTCTCTCGACGAACGAAAACCAAACTCCACAAGTCGCTCATCATACCGGTCCTAATATATGGCGCAGAAGCGTGGACGATGTCAACATCTGATGAGTCGGCTCTAGGAGTCTTTGAGAGAAAAGTTCTGCGAACAATTTATGGTCCTTCGCGTATTAGCAACGGCGAATACCGCAGACTTGGAACGATGAGCTGTACGAGCTATACGATGATATTGACATAGTTCAGCGAGTGAAGAGACAGCGGCTACGCTGGCTAGGCCAAGCACTACAGCTTTGAAAGCATTTGATGCAGTACCCGCTGGTGGAAGCAGAGGAAGAGGAAGAACTCCACTCCGTTGGAATGATCAAGTGGAGAGTGACCTGGGTTCACTTGGCATTTCCAACTGGCGCCAGGCAACGAAAAGAAGAGCAGAATGGCGCGCTGTAATTGATTCGGCTATAATGGCGTAAGCGGTGCCAACGCCAATAAAGAAAAAGAAGAAGAAGCTCCACTATTATAATATGTAAAAGGTGTTTAGAAAACCAATAAAACGCATATAATTGGATGTTATGATTATGCTTTAAAAATGATTTCGGGCAAGCAAATGCTTTGTTCGAATAAATTTCAGACGAGAGGCGCAATTGCAGTAAGTAATATTCTCTTTCAAGTCGTCAGTCATCTCTGGTTTATCTGCGTAGGCAAGCGACTTCACATAACTCCACTAAAATTAGTCCAACGGTATTAAATCACACGGTCCTGGAGGCCATGCCACAGCCTCATGACGCGAGATAATGGGTTCACCAAAAGTTTTCAATATATTGATTGTCTCCTTGGCTGTATGGCATGTTACACCGTCTTGTTGAAACCAAAAGTCTTCCACAGCTATATCTTTCGATTGAGCAACGACAAAATTATTAATCATGGCTCTATAGCGTTCTCCAATGACTGCATGAGACAGAGACTTTTTAAGGATACAACAGCGTCTCAATAACGGCTTATCAATTATCATGTCCCCAAATGCAGCAATTTTGTTTATTACGGCCCAATTAAACTAAAAGTGAGCTTCATTTCCGAAGAAAATTTTCTTGTTATCTCATTTTGGACCCATTCACCGGTTTGCTTCGCGCGATGACGGTTGAAGAAAAGGCTTGTGAAGCTTTAACCAATAACTACGGAGCTTGCTGAAGGCAATCATATGCTCGGTTAGTCAGTTGGCATTGCTGGCCGCATTATGTCAGTGACAAATGCCAATAATTTATGAATTTAAAGAGGATGCAGGTCAATTCAGCAACACCATAATCAGGGTTCCCTGTCATAGCAACACTTTTAGTTACGAAAAAACGACGAGTTGGTCATGTTTTAATTACCTCTCATTGAATATAGAAAAAAGTGCGTAAAAAGTCAAAACTATTGTTCAAAATGCTCGACCACGTGCTCGAAAATTTACTCGCTATGAGCAATGGGCAAGTGTGCGTGGGCTCGTAGTCCAAATTCTCGGAAATATTCGAACAAGATCTGGGGCTCAAGGACACAGCTATTTAATTTATCGAAACAAAGATGACATGAGACGCTAGCTTTGAAACTTAGACTAGCGCCCTTTCGTGAATGCTTCTAACATAAGGGTTGTAAAAAATTAAAAAAAAAACCCATTTCGGATTTTAGAAATACAAAATTAGCAAAAACATTAATGCAAGTTCTTCGGTACCACTGTTTTATAAAGATATTATATACAGTATTTTAAATAATCTGATGAACAGGCACAAGTTTATGAGAATTACACTTGTAAACACTGTTTTGTAAGCACGGTATGATATCTTAACGTAGGTACCCGAAACTTAGCGAAACAATAATTAAAAAGAATAATTTTAACTTCACAAATACGTCAACAGATTAAATGCAATACCCTTGAAGAAAACTGACTGGCCAGGAAAAACTTGTGTCGCAATGTTTCGTGAACGTTGTCCAGAGTTTTCCTGGAAACCGTAAATTAAAAAAATTATAAAGAATTGATAAAAGAAAATATATTAACTGCGTTATAAACTCTCATTTGGATGTCCGGTAAGTTCGGAAGCTCTGAGAGACAAGGTGAGAGGTTCCATGAAGTTCAAAAATGCTAATAAATTATTATTGGATTTTCTACCGAGCTCTTCATTCAAGTTGTGGTATGCGTCTTGATGTTTTCCCAAAAATGGAGGGAGCTACTATTTATTCTTAACCGCCTCAGAACGGCAAAAGGATTTTTATAAGGAGCTTTGATTTCATGTCAGAAATACACTCGGAGGACTTAACATTCACTGCCGTGAGACGACGCGAAATTTGGATGTTGGACTCAAGCCCAAAGCTTCAGAGTGTCAGTACGAAGTGCTAACCAAATTTGATATACTTAGGTCTTCATGTGCCAAAAATAATTTGAATTTTGCTGACCAGTGCTTTTATCATTTCTATTTACTTTGACGTTAGTAAAAGGAAAAAAAGCTCTAAAGTTTTACTATTATATTTAGATTTTCCCCGAAACAATAAAACCAGCGCCGAGGTTTTTTATTGCCTTCTCTCGTTTTTGAAGCAAGACACTTTCATACAAGTAAAAGTCATCAGGACATTGCTCTCACGGAAACTCAAGTGATAAACATCAAATTAATTACTTTATTCTCATAGAAATTCCTTGCAACACTTCTTATCAGTTCGTAAAGTCTCTTGTAGATTTCACTCATGTCTACGGAGTTAATTACTTTGCTTTCCAAATAAAAAATAATAATTTCTTATTATTTTCATCATATTAGTACAGTTATGTTTTCCGGTGCACCGATAAAGAGAACTCTGCAAGAATTGATGCTGTTCATCTTCCTCACATCGTCTATCAATTGGCAAAAAACTACAAGCCAAAAGAGGATCCCCAATAATTTAACGGTAGTTGTCGTCTTTTGTCTTTCAAAGGAAATTATTACTTAAAACCTAAGTAATCTCTCTTCTTCTTCTTTATTGGCGTTGGCACCGCTTACGCGATTATAGCCGAATCATTTTTCTCCATTTTCGCCATTTTTCTCTTCTTTTCGCTGCCTGACGCCAGTTGGAAATGCCAAATGAACCCAGGTCACTCTCCACTTGATCCTTCCAACGGAGTGGAGGTCTTCCTCTTCCTCTGCTTCCACCAACAGGTACCGCGTCGAATACTTTCAAAGCTGCAGTGCTTTCATCCATTCGGATGACATGACCTAGCCAGGGTGGCCGCTGTCTCTTCATTCGCTCCACTATGTCAATATCACCATATAGCTCGTATAGCTCATCGTTCCAATCGTCTGCGGTATTCGCCGTTGCCAATGCGCAAAGGACCATAAATCCTTCGCAAAACTTTTCTCTCGAAGACTCCTAGAGCCGACTCATCAGATGTTGACATCGTCCACACTTCCGCGCAATATAGTAGAACCGGTATGATGAGCGACTTGTAGAGTTTGGTTTTCGTTCGTTCCGAGAGAGAATTTTACTTTTCAACTGCCTACTCAGTCCAAAGTAGCACCTGTTGGCAAGAATGATTCTGCGTTGGACTTCCAGCCTGACATTGTTGTTGGTGTTAATGCTGGTCCCTAGATAGACGAAATTATCTACGACCTCGAAGTTTTTTGGTTTATTTTATTATTTTATTTTACTTTTTTTAATTAATTTTTGTCATTATACTTTTTATTTATTTTACATTTTAATTTATATTACTTTTTAGTTTATTTTATTTATTATATTTTATCTCTTTTTGTTTTATTTTAATTCATTTGATTTAATTAATTTCATATGCTTTTTTTATTTTGATTTAGATATTTTATTTTATTTATTCTATATTCGCATTTCATTTTATTTTATTTCGTTTTTTATTTAATGAAATGTACCTTATTTTATACTTTTAAGTTTTATTATATTTATTTTATATAATTTAATTTAATTTTATTTTATTTTACTTTATTTTATTTTGTTGTGTTTAAGTTTATCTATTTTATTTTATTTTTAATTGAATTTACTTTACTTCGAGATATTTGATTTATTGTTACTCTTTTTTGCGTTATTTTATTTCATTTTACTTTATTTTACTACATTTTGGTTTTCAGTTTTCAGTATTTGTAAATTTATTATATCATTTCACTTTATTTCACTTTTTTACTTAAAATTTTTTTAATTTATTTGTTTGTTTTAATTTAATTTAATTTTTTTCTTCATTTTGTTTTATTTCATTTTATATTACCCTCTTTAATTTAATATTCTTTTAATTTACTTCATATTATATTATTTTATTTATTTTGGTCCATTTTCATGTATTTAACTTAATTTAAAATTATTTTTTTATTTCATTTTATTTTTTAATTCATTTTAATTCTTTTTATTTATTATATTTTATTTCTTATTATTTATTTTCATTAATTATATTTTTATTAATTTTAATTTATTTATATGCTATTATTATTATTATAATATTGTAAGTACATATGTATATGCACAGACTTACAATTTATCAGTTGTTTTAAAGCTCTCGTTTAAACTTTTGCAATTCCAATTTATACCGTATAAAGAAAAACCGACTTGTTTTTCGCAAACAGATGTGCATGCATATGCTTTTAAGATAAAACATTAATTATTGATAGATTCACACAGGCAATAGGAAGCGCGGACTATAAGGAGATACAACCACTTTCCGTTTCTATCAGTCACGTGGCGCTCTTTGATCGCCCTTAGGGTATCAACAAAAAAAAAAACAATAACTACACACATACAGCGCAAAATATCTGTTTCTGCTCATATAGTATGTATTTATGTATGTGCAATAACGAATGTTTTGCTGTTTGCTCATAGATATAGAAACACACTCTTAGTTTTCTATACAAAGATGTTCGTAGGTGTGCGCATATCCGCTTGTTTGCTATATATATTTGTTATTATCATTAATTATGCGTAACATGTGACTTGACAGCCACGACCGAGTGACCGAAATTCAGGCTTGCGGCACATAACCAACTTTACTACTGACGCGTTGCGGTGCTACGTCGTGTGTATGTAATTATGAATGTGTGTAGTTTTTTCTTATCACAAGTTTTACGTTATTTTCAATCGATTTATTTTACACTGTTTGTTGTTGCCGTTACGCTTACATCACTGTCACTAGAAAATGCCACAGCAAATGCGAAATGTGTCACATGCAATTAAGGAATTTCGACTTGACAGAGAAGCTGACTGCCAGCTGTGTTTTTTTAATTTTATTTTTATTTACATACATAATTACAGTTATGTAATTTATATCACACATAACCTTAACAAATTTTTTGTTTTGTATATTTTACATGCAGTGTATCCCCTTCACATTAGATATTTTTTTTAACTTTTTCGTAAGTCCACATATACCATACATATGTATATAATATATATATTTGACCCCAACAAAAACGAGTTTTGTGCAAGAAGTGTTAAGATGCTCAAAAAAAAAATGTTGCACTCATTTAGTTTTCATCGAGATGCGTATATCGTAGGTATAAACAGTCAATATGTAGGTATGTGTTTACATATGTGCATATGTAAATACAATATATCTGCGCGCTTAGAAACACACCAACGCAGACACACACCCATTTACATGCACTCACAACACACGCACCTTCTCTAACAGCAGGTGTTGTTGTTCTTTTAACCGTTACCGTTGCGTTATTTCCTTCCGAAAAGTGAATCAATAAAGATGACAGCGCGACGATGACTGAATGATGGCGTGGACCAGAGTTAGTAGCAAGTCTTGGATGTGTAGTGAGTGTGCATGACGAGAGCCACGTGTATGGTGAATTTCTACAGAAATTGCTCCGAGAGCGAAGCACGTGCGCAGTTTAGGGATACTGTGAAACAGCTGATAAGCAATGGATGCCAACACCGCAAGGACATGTGTGGCGTGAAGGGGAGAGAATGGCATTGTTGAGAGCATGCTTAAATGATAAGAAAGCTTTATAAGATGAACTCTCTATACGCGCATATACATACATATGTATATGTAGATACATATATACTTTAAATGGTCCTGACCATGGTTAATAGTTTTGGCGATAATACAATACCATTTCGTGCAGCAAGTAGTAACACATGATGGATGTGATGACGGTAACGGAATCTTCATTAGAGAACATGACAGAAAATGTGTTTTCTTTTATTTTAAAGCGTTTGCTCCTATACCGGAGCAAATCAGAATATCATTTAAATAAATCCTACAAAAATATATAAGGAATTACATCTTCTCGAGCTATCTCCGATAGATCACAAAACACTATGGCTCTAGATAAAAAGTGTGTCGGACATTTCCTTTACACATAATCCAAGGTATAAAGTCACCCGTTGGATGGTTTCCAATCGGAGCGTCTGACTGTATTCTAATGGATCCTCTAAGATATATATAGGTCCGCCACCGAGAACAACGCTGAGATGCTGCTGTAGGGAGCCTTACACAGCTGACCGTTTCCCTTCCCTTTTTCATTTTCCGAACACCGAAAAGTTTCGTCTCAGTAGGTGGCCTAAGAACCAAATGAAACATGAGTTACGAGACTGTCGTCAGCGATGGTGAAAATACAACCCCATTATACGACGGTATAAAACCACACCAAAAGTCTTCGAAATCAGCGTTGACACAGCCGAAGGGCCATTTATGGACCACTCTTTCTGAACCTCTTCGGCCTTCAAGACCCATAGTGTCCAATGCTAAGCTCCGAGGTACTAACAACTCCCGAAATAAGCAGACCTTAGGGAAATGAAGTCCCTCTCTGGAAAACACCACGAGTGGAGCTAAGCTGCACAGTTCTTCATCAGCTTCCCATCACAAGACGACGGCGCAAGCTATAACAAACCCCTTTTGCAAAGTTACGAAAGAGTACCTCACTCTAGGGGTCGTAGACAGGTTGCACACGGATGTGTTCATTTCTCTACAAAATAGTGCAAGTATACAAAGTTTGTATGCTACGCATTTGAGCCTAGTAGAATATAGTCTTCCTAAGGTCTACAACCGATCTAGGACCACGATGGTAAAAATTGAGTGTTTCCTCCTTCGCTAGCTATACACATGATCTTGGAGGGCTCTTAGTCCTTTAAGCGATTTCATCTCTCCTTGCTCGTTTCTTATAATTTCACTGTCAAAGTATTTTTCAAAAAATTCATCCATGTTATCTCATTATAGGTTGGAACCCAGCCCTAAGTTACCCTGGTTATTTGTTCGGTAGCTTTTATTAGCACAATGACTTTCGCTTCAGGGTTAACTGCGGTCTAATCTGCCTAACCCCTACTTACTTAAAACTAGATATTGCTTTGGTATGAAACTTTTTTGATCACGATATACCACACCAAAAGAAGATGAAATAAATTCGGCTTGACCACCGCTGTTGTGTAGTTCAATTGCATGAGCATTTTTCGGTATTTAACTCCGAGTTGTCGCAATATCACCCATCAGTTTATGGCTTTGGGGTGTTTTCATCATGTTACTAATAATAACTTGTCCGTCCCTAATACTGCTCAGTCGCTTGCATAGGCAATGAAATTAAGGGTTCTATTTAGAAGCTCACTTGTTTCAAAAGGCCTCACGAGCGGTAACAATACCTACCTGAGAGGTCTATCCATACGCTAACCAAGTAAAACTACTTCCATTATTATTCGTCTTTGCACTTCTACAGCTTAGCGAACATTTCATCTACAGGACGACTGCAGTTTCTGCCATGGTTGATTTCAGACTCTGAAGGATTGCACACTAAGGCACCCCGGCGAATACTGCGCTTACGTCCAGTAAGACCACCAGACCGCATTCTCTATGCCCAGAGCTATCTTTTATATCCATACATCCTGAAAAATGAGTGTTAACTACATCTTTTGGTAAATCTGTACTGCATCTAGCCTATTATCCATATTTTATGCATATCAGAGTAGGCGCAGTTGAGGGTTAAAAAGCTAATTTCTGTCCTTACTCACTTAAGTTTTCCTTTTCATATTTTCGTAGATGGTTTCAAATAGTCTCTTCGACTATATTTGAAGAGCTCTCAAACATTGCGATAAATGTACCACCAGAGCTGGCTTGGTTTTTTATTCCTATTGAGAACAGTGATTAGTTTGCTTGCGGGTTGCGTAAAACATTAATGTACTTCGAGATGGTGGTTCCTGACCTACAATAGATTTGCTAAGACTACTTATGAGTATAAGGTTTCAGTAAGGCTCCCTCCTTTTGTTGAGATCTCTGCTCCTCACATTTTTCCAGCATTCAGCTTTCTAGAATACTCATCCAATTCAACAAGAATTGATCCCAATCATTGGTCAATTTTAATTATGTAAAATCTAAACAACAGTGTTAAAATTTTAACGTAATTGCTGTAATGAAAGCTGGTAAATTCAAAGAAAAAAATAAAATATTCTTTAATTCTTTTATTTACGGTAATTGCAGTTATTGTCACAGTTTTCCCACTCGAAACCTGAGTAAATAGAACAACTGTAAGCGCTTGTGTTGCTTTCGCAAGCTCCCTATGCCGCAAAAACTGCCACCATCTCTATGTTATCACTTGGGTAAACGAAAAACAAAGCTTTGTCTACAGCTACACACACTTTTACAAGAACAATTCCACAAACAAATACTTCTCAATAATCCCTCTTAACAACAAAGGAAGCGGAAAGTAAGAGGGCTGGCATGGCGCACAAAATGCAACCTTGAAACTCACTCAATTCCCACTTTTGTGCTTTGATTGTTTTTTAGTGCAACTCTGTAGTTTAGAAATGAAAACGACTGGGCGGCGTCATTGCAGTGATACACCAACATAATGTTGTCCTCAATCGCTTTGAACAATTGTTGTCCCTAATGAAGAGGCGACGGATGAAGCTTGATTAACGCACAAGCCAACGGAAATACTAAGTAAATGCTTATCAAAAGAACTTTACCGTTTCCACCTTCAAATGTGGATGTGAGCGCTATAACACAAACTTGCAGCAGCAGCAGCAGAAATCAAAACTATGTTTCAGAAATTTCTGATGAGACGTTTTTTTCTCTCTCTCTTCTAACTTTGTTTATTTTTCTGCAGATGATTCCAAAGTTCATTAGGATCGATATCTCGTTTCGGTGGCGTGGTCAAGGTGCTTGCAAATTAAGATTGAGATGTGCAAAGCGAAATCAAGAACGCGGACAGCGTAACAAACTGCGCTGAGAGGTTGGCGTGGTACACTTGTGCTCTGAAAGTACACATATACTGATTCGGTTTAATTAATTCCATTTGGCACATGACCTGTCAGCTTGTATTTAGCGCAGGTAGTTGATGTTGCTAAGTTTAAAACGAATAGGGGACAAATTTTAAAATGCAAAGGTAGTTAAATTAATAGCTTAGCGGTATAGAAACTTAATTTTCATCACTGTTTGTATGTGTATCTTCAGAAGTATCTCTATGTGTGGTGCAAGTCTTATATCGAACCATTTATTGAAAATTTTTATTTTATTTTAATGAATTACAAATTAAATTTAAGGTTGGTTGGTTGGATGGTTGAAAGTGGAAAGTTAAGCACCTGATCGCAGCGGTCGCACCTAAGCCACTGAGCAGGCTCACTGTGTTACCCAGTTTATCCAAATTAGGCGTTTGCGAAAAGTTCGCTGGATTTTACAAATTCCTTAAGTTTCTTCCAACCATGGCCTGTTAAAGCACCCATAAGTATACTAAGTTCCAAGATCTTAAATTTTTACATTTCCGAGTTAACAAAATTAACAGTCATTTTCGGAATTCTAAAATTCTTTAATTTTTGTTTTTTATTACAATTGCCCACTTCAAAAAACAAAAAATTCACAAGTCCAGTGCAAACTAGTGACAGACCAAACAGTTCTGAATATGATACCGATTTCAGATGATCTCGGTTACACTTTCCTCTTAGGTGATTAATATTCTATCAGCTGCACGAGACATCTGACAACATTGACATATTACAACGAATTAAGAGACATCAGACATGTTGGCAAGATCAAGTAGTTTAAAAGGATAAAAGCACTCCAACTTTGAGAATATTTGATGCAATCTCCCACAACCAAGAAGAAGAAGAAGTATAGCTCTTAAACAATGTTTTCTTTTAATTAGAGACAAACGTAACCGTTCAAAATCCAATGATTCCTCAACGAGTGACTGTTTAATACTGCATTTTGACCTTCGACATCTGTTTTTTACGAAAACGAAGAAGCCTCTGCCGTTAACGTCAATGCCGATCGTTTCCTTACCATGCGCAAACATAATATGTTTACAAATGTTGAAGAGAAAGATATGAACGATATGTAGTTTCAACAAGACCGCGCTACATCCAAACGTTACAATCGATCTTTTGGGCACAGTGTTCGAATGTTACAAAATTAGTCGAAACGTTGATGTCAACTGGCTTACTCACGCTGCCATTTGACTCTGTTGGACATTTTCTAGTGGAAAGCCATAAGAGATTGGCGCTACGCCAAGCATATTAAGATATTTCAAAAATTCCAAATTTTCTCCAGTAGCCGATTGGATCATAGGGGGCTCAAATTTTCAGGACCTAGAAAAAATTCTCATCAAAATGGCTGTACCGAACGCGCATGCTATTTTAAAAAATTTTGGGATATGCTCACATATGAAATAAACGTAGTTGATTTTGCCAGTATCATTAATATATCAATTTTTATGCACGACTAGCTGACCCGGCAGACTCCATACTGCCTCATCGATAAACAAAAGACCTAATCTTTTGTATAAAATGATTTTAAAACAAACAAATCGAATCCGTATTTAATATAATAGCATTTATTGAATAAAGCATGAAGTTTTATTATTATTTTCGATACATCATGTTGCTTTCTTACAAAACAGAGTTTTCCTGAAATATTGGCTATTTATAAGGTTTAAATTTGATATTCACAGACACACACTGTCAAAATACAGTCTGTTAATTAATTTAAAGCTTTCTCATAAACTTTATTTTTTGTTTTGTGGTGCGTAAATAAACAAAGAAGGTGGTTTTCCGACACGCGAAGACGCGACGTATAATTGTCGATGCGCGAAACAGGGAAACTCCAAGTTAATTCCACAAACTTCTAACGACTGTCCTTGCGATTTATTTATGGTCATCGCAAAGGCCAGACGTACTGGAAATTGTAAGCGTTTAAAATCGAATGGTAAGTCCGTTGGAATCATCGGTATCCGCGGGATCTCCTTTGTATTTTCCTTTTATGATTGTCGCCTCAATGACGTTATTCATCAGTCTTTTCACAGCCAATCTTGTTCCATTGCATAGTCCAGGTTGATTAATGTTACGCAGCATGATGACAACTGATCCTACTTTTAACTGCAAATTGTGAGGTGGTAATTCAGGCAATTCCAGTGAATTTAAAAACTCAGTGGGATAGTTGACTACGTCATCCTGGTTCATTACGGTGTCGACTGATTTGAAGGAAACCAACTGTCCTTGAAGAAAATTCTGAATGGTCGCATTAAGATCCTCGACATCTTTATTTTTCGCTGCTAATATTGCTCGTTCACCTAGCCAATTATGGTTATTGAACTTTTGCGCTATATCTTGGAAAACTCGCTGAATAAGCTCCACTTTTGAGTCTGTGATGTGACAGAAATCTGTAGGTAATGTGATGAATCCGGTCGAGGTGTGCACTGCAACTTTATTATTTCCAATGTCTAACAACTGCTTCGCAACAACATTTGCAGTTTCATCTTGTTGCAAAAATTCTCGCATGTAAGTTGTTAAGTGGAGTGTCTTTACGTACTGCCACAAATTTGATGATTTTAGGCATGCACTTAGTTCATCAGCAACAGTTGATCGGGGAATAACTGGAAGAGTCTGACGAAAATCACCTGACAACAGAATCATAGCCCCACCAAAAATATTTTGGTTGTCACGAAGATCTTTCAACGTTCTGTCCAGTGCATCCAGTGACCTCTTATGGGCCATTGTGCATTCATCCCAAACAATCAATTTGCATACCTGTAGGATCTTGGCCATTGCGCTATTTTTGGCGATGTTGCAAATTGGTGTTTCGGTGATTTGCATGTTTAGTGGTAATTTCAAGGCAGAATGTGCAGTTCGCCCGCCTTCTAGCAGAGTCGCAGCTATTCCAGATGAAGCCAACGATAGAGCAACATCATTTCGCGATCTGATCCTCGCCAAAAGCAATGAAATTAAAAACGTTTTTCCGGTTCCTCCGGGAGCATCAAGGAAATAAATTCCACCAGATCCACTGTTCACAGCTTCTATCAAAGTGTCGTACGCAATTCTTTGTTGTTGATTTAATTGTGGAACATTTGTACGAACTGTTTCGGCCAATGCTTCAATGTCGTACTGATGTTCTCTTTGCAACTCGTGGTTTAATGCATCGTGCTTATGACGATTGGGTGCTGTCATTCCCAAACACGACAATACTTTATTTGCCATCAATAAACACATATCTTCTATCATGATCAATGTGTCATTGTAAATTTCTTCAGTCATTTGTAGTGTAGGATTCAAAGTTTGACGGCGCACACGATGCAAAACATCCTCAGACATGTCATCTCTATACTTAACCCACAAGTCTTTTGGATTCGAGGGGAAACATGTCGATATGATAATCGCAAACAATGTACGAATTTGATGCGGCGATGAAGATATTACGGAATCCTTGAGCGTATCATCCCAGTGCGAATCGTTCTCAAGTAAATGTAATAGTTGACATGCCTCACGGTAAGTCGCACACAGCTGTCCATTAACTGTTCTCAGTTGTTTAAACGATGTCGGACCACGAACATTCACCAACAACAACCGCAAATAATATGTGGCAATTTTACTTTGCCTTCAGCACAACATAATCCAGTAAATATACATAGTTAAATATTCAAATTGTTCGTTTATATACTACTAACAGCAATTTGAACTTTATGCAGCGGATTACAAATTCACTCTCCATTTTATTTTGAAAACGTTTGTATGGGAAATAGAAAAATGCTGTCTTGAGGATTTTCCAGGCAATTATTCGAATTTTTCTCACCTTTTAAACCTTCCCTAGACCTCCACGAATAATTAAAGACCAAGATAAGATAAATCCGTTCAGCCGTTCTCGAGTTTTAGCGAGACTAACGAACAGCAATTCATTTTTATATATATAGATATACCCAGTGACAGCGATAGCCGAGGGGCTAGCATTGTGTACTGCTATTCGGAAAGCCAGGGTTCAAATCCTGGTACTATCAACATCCAAAAGTTATAGAAAATTAATTCAAATAAAAAATTAAGTTCAATTTTGTAATTGCGGTCGCCCCTCGGCAGGAAATGGCAATCCCTTCGAGTGTATTTCTGACATAAACCAGTAAAGACAGACGTATGGATTGACGAACAGATCAACAGAGCATAGCAGAATGGTTTGCGGTACGTACTACCATCGGAAAGGTCTTGGGTTCGAGTCCCGACCGGACTCATATTTAAAATTATGGAAAATTAATTTAAATAAAAAAAATAAGTTAAGTTTTCTAACTGGCAAGCCCTTCAAGTCGATGTTTGGCATGACATAAAAAGCTGCCCACAAAAATCCATCAGCCGTTTATGCGGTTTAGTATAAACATTAAGTCCTTCCAATTGTTGAAAAAACATCAAAACGCGTACCAAAAACATCAAAATGGGCCGAAAATCACTTAGGCTTTTATAAAGCTCCAATTAATATAGCTAAAAGTTGCTTAAGCCAATTCGTTACAGTAAAATAAATCTCACTTATGCTATTAAAGCAGAACTAGCAGGATGAACTAAACAGAAAGAGTGACAAAACTAATTTTCCCCAACACCTGAATTAGTTCATGCATGAAGAAAAACCATTTTTCCGCAAAGGGGTTACATGTGTAAAATAATTATGCAAACGCATTGTTTTTATTTGCTTTTGGTTTTTTTTTTTTTTCAATTTAAACTGCTAATGAGTTGATTTTTGTTGACGTTGGTGAATCATAAAATTACAAAGTAAATACCAACACTACTTTCAAATATATACAATTTGACTATTTCTTATTCTGTTATCCTTGATTTTATTTAATGTTGTTTATCGCCAGCTTATACAGGCGTGTAAACTTAGAACAGTGTTATCACCTTTTTTCTTTCCAGGATTTGGTCTAAGGTGTATAGATCAATCAAAGATAATGTCTAGTCAGCGCATTGGCGGTGGTCTTTAGTTTTTTCCTCAAGGCGCTAAATATCACCCGGTAGATCTCCATTCTTATAGATTGGGCGCAGCTAAGCCAGACAGGCTTAGTTCGGCTATATTCTGCAAATAACCTAATGCAAGTAATTTTTTACTTCTAGCTTGCTATATTTAAACAATTCGGCCGGTAAGCCATCGTATCCCGCCACTTTATTATTCTTCAAGCGAACAATCATCATAGAGGGGGTGATGGAATGCCTATACCATTATCATCAATTACTTCTGGTGTTCGTCATCTCCTCGTTTTTCTTCGTCGTATTTTAGCTAGCTCGTCATCAGATCATTTTTCTTGTTCATGATGAGTATGTTTCAGTATTGAAAATTTCCCACTTTTACTATCGATATCTTTCACATATTGTTCCCGCTATGGTCGATTGCAACGTTGCAAAATAAGTAGCCGTTTCCTGTTCACTTCAACGCAGCATTCTTAACTATGGTCAGGCATAGCCATAGACCTGCTGGTTCTTTGTAATCCCGGATGGAGATTATGTTTAATTCGACCTGAAGTAATATTCATTTTTGCGAAGGATAAGAAAGCCAAATGTTTGGCAAAGAATATAACATATGAAAATGCAAACATGTTTATGTATGTAAATGTTTAGTAAAAAATGCTTATAAAATATAATGGCATATAAAACAAAGGAAATACGTTTTTTTTTGTAAATACTGAGTAAAAGCAAATAGAGAAATCTTTAATGATTTAAGAGGAAATGAAAACTTATAATGAAACTTATTGCATGAATAAATTTTTAAATGTTTTTGGTAAAAAGAAAAATTACAAAAAAAGGGCAATAATGTAAAAGAAAATAAACCGGGCTTGTCTTATTTTATCAAATTTATCTATAAGCATATATAACTTATTTTATACTTTAAACTCAATGTTTGCCGACTTACTGTTAAAAAAGGAATTTATTTTAAAAATGGAACAAAATAAAGAAAATGTTTGTTTATTATAATTTTGTGAAAATAAATAGTCAGCTGAAAGGAAAAAATGATAATCACTCTGGAATATGAGCGTAAATCAAATGTTTGTGGTCAAAAACTTTTATTTAAAAATCCACTGATCGAATGGGAAGAATTTGTGAAACTATTGTAGCTTAATTCACGAAAAATCAGTTCAATATGCAAATACAAACCTTAAATTTATTTCCGGTTCTGCACTCGTATGTCCATAAGACCGGCAGCATAGCGACGACAACAACAACAACAAAGAGTAAAGTCACCAAGTGCCGTGTCAAAGGGATGGGTTAACGGTAAGAAGTCATTTGTAGTATTTAATATAAAGAGTGCAATGATATGCACAACAACACACACAAGACACGCGAAACTTACTTTAAGTGTAAAAATTTATGAGCTTTTATATTTATTCTTGACAAAATAACATATCTCTAAATATTTGTAACTGTCACAGTCTCCTCTTGCAATGTGCAGTAGACAGATAAAGCGTTGTTGTGGAAACAAATAAATAATAGAACACAACTTAAGATCTCTGCTATTAATATATATTAGTAAAAATATACTAAATGCAAGCTCTAAGTTAATTTATACGATTAGTGCTACAAATTGCTCTATTTAACGGCAATTCGCAGCGACCTCTCAATTAATTTAATGGTTGCTAATGCAACTGCAAGTGCTTGGCATGTTTATTCTTCGTAAGTAAATGTTTACAAAAAAAAAAAAAACAAAAAAAAACAATAAATGTTTTTCACAATTAGTGCTTTCATTTTAAATTATGGATTTAAATTTACAAGGGGCTATAATAATGTAACTTATACTAAAAATGCAAAATTTCAAATACGCTTCGGTCATGTATCTGCCAAAGTTTATTATCAGTTAAGAAGAGGAAGATTTAATCTCACTTTTTTCATATATTCAATAAATACTTCGGATGTTGTTGCGCCGTTTTCTCATTCCGTCTTCAAGCAAATGGCTTCCAGTGGCTATACTTTGGACAATGGATGCAATTAGATTCCATTCAAAACTGATGTATTTACTGCTCCTATGCATAATGTGGCCGAAAATAAGCATGCCTGACGTTTGGGAATATTCTTGAAATGTTCTTCATTGGGAAAGTACCGCTGGCCAGCTGGGTGAAGACTTCGGCAATTTAAGGTCTGACATTATCGCCGTCCGTGCAATTGAATTGAACATGACAAGGATAGTCGTGGTTGGAGAGAGACACTGCCTTCGGGTCCGGGTTTTCACCCCAATGGATGAGCGTTTTACCACAATCCGCATCAGTTATTCAACGTATCGTTGATTAGCGACCAATTTTATCGTCATGGTGTACAAAGAAAGTATTTTTGGCACAACTTTCGGAAAATTTAATTTCCGCGATATAACATCCCAAATAGGTCGAGATTAATGGACCAAAACACACAAGCAATTTTCTAATTGACTTCCACTCTTGCACCTTGTGCGTACTGCAAACTGCATGAAGAATAACAAAGCATCAGGTGCCCATGGATTGTCAGAAAAAGCTTTCAAATAAATGAGCTTGCATCAGCTTCTTTACGAAATATGGTCAGCCGAAAGCATAGTTGCCGATTGCGACTCACCCGGGTCAATCCATAAGAAAGGAGATCCCATATAAGGTCCTGTCTAGAGTATATTGTGAAAGACTCAGCACTATCGTAAATTGGGGAAAAGACTCGGGATAAGGGATCTACAAGCACCCTCTTTTCGATTCCAAGACGGTCATCAATTGCACAAGAAGCATACTTACGCCATTAAACCAGAATTTTGTATCCATATACAATTTATGGCTACGTAAACTGACACAGTCTGCGCCAATTATCGTAGGATAAGCCTCCTTAATATCGCCTATGTTGTCCTGTCGAGTGCATTGTGTGAAAGACTAAAGCCTAAATAAATTGATTGCACCTTATATGTGTGGCTTTAGACCTGCTAAATCGGTTATTGACCAGATATTCACCATACGCCAAATCTCGAAAAAGACCCGTGAAAAGAGAATCGACACCCACCACCCCTTTGTCGATTTTAAAACCGCCTTCGACAGCATTTTCCGTTTAGTTTATTTTTTTAAGTAATTAAGTGTGTTTTTCTAGAAAACCATAATTCGAGGAGTAGCTCGACAGAAAAATCCCTTAACCGGTTACAAAGCGCACATTATATATACATAAATATTTGTTTTGCGCCAATTATATATACATACATAATTATTTGTTTTTCGCAATCAGCTGATAGTTGCCAAAGTCGCGTATATTTTTATGTTGAGGGGATCGTTTTCTATTCCACAAATGCTTTTTGTTTGTTTTTTATTTTTATTTTATTTTATTTTATTTTATAAAGAGGAGAAGCATTATCTTCGCCGACGACTTAATATATATTTTATGTCAATATTAATGCAAAAAAGTAATTTTTGCAGAAAAAATTTCAGCATGCAAAATAAAAGTCTGGCCCCTCATTAAAGCCGAAAATACACGACTCTGGCAAGAAATATACCGAAACGTCCGAAATGTTTACATTAGTAGTGACAGCATCAATTGTTAACATAACATTTTCTGTTAAATTACCGAAAGTGAGTTAACTCACTTTGAAAAGTGAGTTAACACACTTTTATACAACAACAAACACATGGGAACTTAGCATTTAAATGCGATGTTTAAATGCATTTAAGCTAAAATGCATTTAACGTCCGGTGGAAATAGGCTATAACAGTCAGCTGTCAGCGGGCATCGGTCTTGGAACAACAACAAACAAGCCTATTTTGGTAAAATATAAATATATCTGTAAAATTAGTTCTCTTAATTGGAAAACTTTTACTGTCTGCCTAGTTTATGAACTCGTAAAACTAAGCAATGACATTACCGCTCTCCGAGAAATGCGAGGGTCCTTGTGAAATCAGCTACTGCGGTGACATATAGGAGCGCAATTTCGGCGTGGGATTCGTGGTCAGAGGAAGACTCAGTCGCTGATAAATAGAATATCGCCACAATCCACACCAAGTCGAAGTTCTTGAACATATGGCTGATTTGCGCCCTAACGGAACAGAAGGACGATGTTATCAAAGATGTAGAAATGGAGCTTGTCGACTAGAGCCAGGATGCCCTATCTTTGATTAATATATATTCGCATATATAAAATTAACATTTTGCCCAAAGCGCATTCCAAGTCTTTAGGTCGGAAATTTGACACGGTGCCATCATTCATAATTGACACGAGCTAAAAATTGTGATATCTAATGATATGTATTAAATACATGTATGTATGCTTTTTTTATATATATAATATGTAATTGGCGCTTTGTAACCGCTGCAGTCCGAGCACCTCCTCCGTTTGGTGGTTGTGCGTCTTGATGTTTTTCCAAGAAATGGAGGGACCTACAGTTTATACTAAGGACTGCTGGTTTTCTACTGGTCGCACTGGCAACGGCTGATCAATGTAAGTACGAAAGTGAGGGGATCTACGGTCACGAAACCGATTTCTTCAAGGGTATCACGACCTGGTCTGAGTAGATACTGGCGACAAGTGACTACACAAAAGCGATGGTAACCAAGAGCCATATACTACAGTATCGGGCCCATAAACTAAATTAATTTTTTCAGCCGCTTTGGCTGCTTTTCCGCTTTGATCGAAGGAAAATTGTAAAATATAGCGAATTTTCTCCTTGATGGTGTCCATCTTTGATGAGCGCTCACAACGTACTGAGTCAATCAATCAAACTTTTAGCCCGAATAAGCACGTTTTCAGCACCGTATAGTATGACATGATGCGACACATAACACTAGTACTATGAACAATAACGCCACCTCTTAGATAAAAACCGAACGAACTGATTACTTAACCTAATATATATACATAAATGGAGCTTTGTAGCCACTGAAGCGTTTTTCGGCCGAGTGCAAAGAACACACATGCTGAAAAGCGTAAGGCCGTAAGAATATTGAACAAATACATATGTTGGGATCACTATAGAAACGCTACCACAAAGTGAGGAGGAAGCGGTGGAGGGGCCAAAAGCCATACTACACAACTTTCAGTTTGACTTCGTTGCAGCGGTGGACAAATGGAAAATCTTTTCTAAAACACAAAGGTAGGGTAGAGGAACAACCTCCTCCACCGAAAGAGCCACACTAAGCACAAAAACCGAGCTTTACAGAGGTGGCGAAGGAAAGAATTCTGATAAGAATTCTAGACAGAGAAAATTAATTCCAAGGGAACAGTGGAGATAGACAGGGGACATGTCCAAAGTGATAGAAGTTCTGACACGCCACTATCTAATAGAACGATATGCGAAAAGACTAGGAGATCCCTATATGAAGCTGCAGGACTAATGAGGAAGAAGAAACGAACATCCATTTCTTATGCTTTAGGCGGGATGGTCTATCAAAGATAGCCAACGTCAAAGTCATGGATCTAATGAAGCCCATCAGGAATGTAAATGGCTGAATATCGAAGCCTTATGGCCAAGTTTCTGTATCAACACAATGGGTCTTAGTTAGACCTAGATGTAATCGATACGATAGACTACCGCAAATAAAAAAAATAAATTACTTTAAGTTTGAATATTGATCGGACCAGGACTCGAACAGTGGTCTTCCGATAGTTACAAAGCCATGCTAACCACTCCGCTATTGAGGCCGCCATGGTATGTACAGAAGTAAAACATTCATCAACTACTTGGTTGTCACCATGTTGTGATAGACGTATGAAACTTCTCCAGTATTTTAAATGAGCATACTGTGCAGCACAGAACGCACGTTAACAAACTCTTCAAAAGTTAAAAAAAAATTTGATGGAAATTCGCATATAACCAGGAAGGTGATCAGAAAAACTATGTCCAGAACACATTGAGAATATTTACTCATTCGACTGAATTTTAGTGAAAGTGCGACAAGCTAATCGAAAAAAACTCAATTCAATTCCACTGAACTCACGTTAATATAATTCAGGCCACTCTAAATCAATTCCACTCCACTCCTTTTAAGTCCAGTGAACTTAGTTCAGATCAGCCCAAAGCAACTATACCCAACTAAAATTGTCTAGTATGTCTGTCAGCAAATTGGAGGAATCAGCGGGTGCGATTTGTGGCTGAGCGTTATTGTTGTGGTGGCAAATAACAACTGTCATTATGCCATTAAGATCCATTTCATTTACCATGTCACACGCAGAAAAGCCATTAAAACGACGTTGAACAGGTACATACGAGTATGTATGTATGAAGTAAGGTTCCGCAAAGTGAAGAAGTTACAGAAAATTATGCTAAATTGTTTAAAAAGCGTACGATAAAATTAATGAAGTGAGAAGGATCAACAACGCAAAATCAAAAGAAAATGAAAAGCAAATAACAGCTGCAGAAGGAGTGCAGACTTACGTGCACACGCGTACATTGTTCATACATACATTGTTTAGGTTTGGTGGTGACGATGTGTCAAAAGATTCCATTTAAACCTCAAGCAAGAGGGTGGCAAGTGCAATGTCTGTCCCGCTGATGATGACGATGATGATCGCTGGCAACAATGAACTGCTATTATCAGAAGCATCATCAAATGCAGCAGCTACAGAGGTTAAGTTTCAATATGATGCTGAAGGGAATTTTTTATTTTCGACAAATTGAAAAACTTGTACCGTTAAGCACCCACCCACCCGTCTACAAATTTACACCAATTTGAAATACTCCACAAGAAGCAAATTTTGACGCAGCTATGCGGCTGGTAGATGCTAAGCTCATGCGAGATAAGAACATCTGCATATGTATACATAACCACTTATGTAAGTGGTGAGTAAAAAAAAATGTTGCACTTGACAATATGTGGCAGCATCGCCCACGCATAGAAATGTTTGTATCTTCATCTTGAAATTTGAAGGGCAAAGTTATGCCAAGGTTGATGGCTTAGCAAAGCAAAATGGGAAATTAAGATAAGCACGAGTTTAGCGTTTAATTATTCACTAATTAAATTTTGATATGTTCACCAAAAGTTGAAGCTGCTGTATTTTATTATTACCAATAATTACTGTGGGGAGAATAATTCCTGTCCATATGGTGATATGCACATGCACATTCATGAGGGGAAACTGTGTAAGCTTTGATAATTACCCCGTTGAAATACATATGAATATACGAATATTTACCTTGATGATGGTCTCAAAAGTTAACTCGCCACTTCGTCATTTCTGGCCTGCATACTGAGGTTAAGAAAATACCTTATACCATCCGCAGAACTGGAAGAATAGACAAATAATGTTTGTGAACTTACATAAAAAACCATGCCTGAGCTAGCCAGGCTTAGAAAGAATCTTGGTTCAGATACATATGATGGTCCCACGGAAAACGATACTATTCAAAATTCACAATTTATTCAAAATTGTTTTATTTTGTCTTATCATTTATGTATGTATATCATCGAATAAAAATGTGAATCCATCGTCTTCAATTTGTCCGTTTTCGCCTTTGCTTCAACATCACAATGTGCACCTGTTCGTCTTTGCAGGGATTCTTAAGAGTATTTGGAATATTGTAGATAAGCTTACTCTCGGTCGACTTACGACTCATATCGTCAGAATCCGCTGCTGGCATTTTGTACTAGTTGGGGTAGTGTTAAATTTGGTGTGGTGATTGATACGTCGATGCGTTGTGTTGTGGTTGGCGTTTACGGTCGTTATAACTCTTCTCCACTTCAGAAGAGCTTTTGTGACTGCAAAATAATTGCAGCTTGAGAACGCATGCGGTATTTAGACCTCTTCTTTTATCTTCCGTACAAATGATTTTTATGTTCCCTTCTCCTATTTCCTTGTTAGTGAGTTCTACTAGCACAGCCTGTTTCCCGCTTGTGGTTCTGCCAATCTGATGGTGGGATAAGACCGGAAAACCTTCCAGAACATATTAATGAGGGATGGAAATTCGGCATTTCTCTTCACTGGTGGACACAGTAGTCAGTATAGAAAACAACGGCTAAATATGGGTTTCTGATGTAGACACATCATATATCAATTGAGATTATAAAATACTTGTGGAAAGAACTGGTAGATCATTTTTGCTCACAAGACCATTGAGCTTTCTTTCAGATTAGCTGGTCATACCTTAAAAAAACGGGCAAGATGTCCGCTAAATAATCTACTTCAGACGAGTACACAATTAATGGTATCTTCATCTTCAGTGAATGTTAATCAGTAAAAAAACGATAGACTCTAAAATTGTACTGAAATATTGGTCAAGTTTATAGGTATAGAACGACCAAAAAGTTTTATTATCATAAGCTTTATATCAGAGAGAAGCAGCTAAAACGAGTACATATCAAAATAAAAAGGTCCTAAAGACCAAAGCCTAATAAAATGACAAGCAGTGGGTATAAGAATTGTTTATAAAAAAATAATTATTAAAGAATAATGGTTGAGTATGTAACGATTTCTCATCTATCTACTACGATGAATTCTTCGAAGCATCACACAATGCGCTCTGTAAACGTAGGTCAACAAATTCAAAGCCGAAGCAACTCACAGCGGCAAATATTCTTTGGAATAACAAATACAAACAGAGAATAAAAAATAATGAATACAAAATAAAGCCTTCACAATAGCATTCACACCATAGGGTGTCGACCTTCCACACGTTCCATAGGACCATATATGCGATATTAAGCAGCTTTATTCCACCGTAATTGGCGCAGACTACGGGATTGCTCGTTCGGTCCCAGTCATCGACATACTTTCAACCGACCATATTTTGCAAAGAAGCTGATGCATAAACCTTGTCAGCTCTTCACCGCAATGTTTAAACAGCTCAGCGGATCATACTCATCATTGTCGGGTAATTTTAACGTCTATTCTATCAACATCGATTGGGTTTTCGGATTTCATCGATTGGCGAATCCGACATCTCCGAGTGTTGAATTTTCACTGCCATTAAGCAGGATAGAAATGTGTTCCATCCATAAATTCAGTATATTCTGTGCATCATACGCTAGATCCCCTCTTTGTGTCCATTAATTGAAAGACTAACTCAATTTAAAAGGAAAACGAAAAGCCTTTACTAAGTTTTTCATTTAAAGTTATGTCTGTTCCATATTAAATACATTACGTTCATATTTACACTTATTCTTCTTACGCAAGCATAGTAAAAATTAAGGAGAACGGCATTTTATTTGTTTGCGTTATAAATCTAAATTAAAAATGAAAGGTCTACCAAAATATGTAGAAAAGAGCAATGCTATTATTGCATGCTCCACCGAATAACATCCTAGACAATTTAGCAACATCCTATAAAGGACACGTTCGCGAATTCGCGACGTTCGCCAATTGAGCTCCTGTCTTCCGATATCTCCGTTTTTGTTTACTTTCACTGAGTGGATTATCAACCTTTGCCTCTTTTATTTTTAGGCATGTCCTTCACCTAAATTACACAACAATAAATGAAAACACTTTCAACGAAATCAATTTTGTAGAAAATTGCTTGGCGATACTCTTCGCAGTGCTTGAAAATGTGTCTAAAGGCGACAATTTTGCCTAATTTGGTTGTACAAGGTTATTCATTTCGTGGTTTCAAAAGTACAATACAATATTTACATCTAAAAAACATAACTGTCAAACCAAACATTTTTGGTTTTAGGTAAAAGTTAGGCATTTATGAAAATGGAAGGAGATTGTATTGCACATAATCGTTCGACTACCAAAGCAATTGGTAAAATTTTAAAGAAATTTGAAGAGACTGGACAATTGCGAATATTGTAAGGCCTGTGTATCATTCTTCTGCTCGTTCAAACTTAAATATTGCTACTGTAAGTCAAGGTGTAGAAGAATACTCGAAGGTGCCTATTTCTCTGATCATTCACAGCGCCGTAATCATGTCGATTGGGTGCTTGAATAACAAGCAGTGGACGGCGGTTTTCCGAATAAAAATTTCATCAGCTCGGGGGATACGTAAATAAGCAAAATTATCGCATTTGTGGTTTCGAGAAGTCTTAAATAATTGAAGAAGTCCATTACACCAAAAATAAACTTACAGTCTGGTGCGCTCTTTTTCCGGAGGTGCGATTTTGACCTTACTTTTTTGAAAACGACAACTGTCACTGCTGATTCAGATCGTTATGGTCGAACGATAACAGACTTTTTTGGCCTTCAATTGATGAACACAATTTGGACAACATTTGGTTTCATTAAGCTGGTGCCACAAAAACGATCGAATTTGCGTTATTGCGAAAGAAATTTCGCGGCCGATTAATCCCTCGTCTTGACGATGTCAACTGACGAGTGAGATCATGCTATTTGTTGGTCATTTTTTAGAGGGTACGCGAAAGACCGTGTTTATGCGAATAAACTTTTAAATCTTGAGCATTTGAAAGCAAACATTCATCAAGTTATGGCTGAGATATCATCCAACATGTGTCAAAAAGTGATAAAAAATTAACTCCATCAAATAGAAGTTAGCAAAAGTTCGCGAGGCGGTCATTTGAGTGATGAAGTATTTCGTATATAATGCCAAGCCTCAGGTTTGATAATAAAAAAGGAATTTTATGAAACAAATTATTTTAAACACATTTTATTTACTTTTATTTTCGAAACCGCAAAATGAATATTCCTGTATGTAGGTGAGGGTTAAAGTATTTCCGTAAAACTAATTTTCTTTATGTCGCGCATCTTCGGCTACATCTGGTACATTCACACTTATACATACAAATAAAGCCTCACTTAACATGTCTTCGCATCTTATCTCTTTTATTAGCCGCTGCGCATTTCTCAGTAGGAAACTTAATTGTCGCGCAACAATAATTTAGGTTTGCTTTTAGACTTTTAGGCTTTCAGGCGCAAATACACACATAATATTAGATATTTACAAATTGTAAATGTACCTTTTTGTGTGTAGGTAGTTACTATACCCTTTGGCCTCGTACACACCTAAACACTTTCTTTTCCAGCTTCCGAGCACATTTCACAGCTCGTTTCATGTTTTGCACAGCTTCGGGGTTGGCAATCTAATTGGAATGTTGCCATTACGAATGTTACTACAGCGTTTGAGTCGTTGAGTGGGTAGGTGGTAGTAGAAGGCGGTTCTGCTTGCAGCTAAATAAATATTTTGTTTGCTAAGCAACTAAGCACACTTTCCATTGATTGCGTTGCGGTGTTGGGATTAGAACTTAATGATTTACGTTGAACTGATTGGAATTTGCTTTTATTAAGTTGAAAATACATCTAAGCAAACATGAACATTTTAGGAGAAAAAATATAATATAGAATATTTTCAATATTTTATTTATTATTTATTTATTTTGATGTGAAAATATTAGGACATTAAGATATAGTAATATTTTCTTGCACAATAATAAAACATAAAACAAAATGAAATAAAAAGTATGAGTAATAATTGAAATAAAAATATTAGTAATGTTAACGTACACGCTAAGTTAGAAACATTGTATTCTTGAAAAAAGAAGGTGAGTTTATAAACACTAATCTTGATCAACTTTTGACGAAAAGTAATTAAAAAGAAGTTTTTTGTAATTGCCTTTGTGCAGCGCGTTCTTCAAGGACAACAGAAGAGCATTCCAGAGCCTAACCACATTATTAAAAAGCAGTCCAGATGTGCATAAATAGTTAAACCTCGGAGGAATAAGATTTAACGAACGTATACTCTTAGAGAACTTAAATTTATTTTACAAATATTCCGAGTTCTTACTGAAAAACATTTAAAAAATAAAAATGCAATTCTCCGCGCTTAGAAATCTTTGCAAATCGGAGCCAAATGTAGAATATCGCATAGATGAGAGATGATTGTATTTCTTTAAACCAAATGTATAATATACCTTATGTCAGAGTTAATGGAATTTCAAAGAATGTGATGTAAGGGACAAATAAACTGTTAATTAACTTTTTCTTAGTGAGGTGAAGTTACTCTAAGACATCGTAAAGTAAAAAATATTTTACTCACAACTTCACTAACGTGATAATCCCACGAAAGTTCGGAGTTATATAAAAAGGATTTATTAAAGAAAGGGGATTTAAAACGACACTAAATGTACTTGTCTGTGGCATTTCAAAACACCTTGTGTCCAGCATATAACGTAATGTGAAATTCATGTAACACTTTCGAAAACGAAAATCTTATTATCGACTGACTATAAATTAAAAAAATTAAAATGTTATTTTTTCAGGGCTCATAAGTGAGAAGACCGAAAAAAAATTTTCATAGCAAAACAAATTTATTCTTTTGAAAGACAGTATTTATTTTATTTATTTCGTTTGGCGTGGAATGTTCCCAAGACAACATTCCCACTTCATCAGCGAATCCTTACAATAATCTGGATCTTCATGTCCGAAACTTAATGAACTTAGAAAACCTACTTTTACAAAACTTGACACCAAGCAATAAACACAAATTATAATTTTTGTATATTTGTGTTTGTTTACACGTAAATCCTTGCGTAACTTTGGGCGCTGGCTAATTGCTTCTTGCTCTTTGACTTTTGCAATTCTCAAATATCCACCGAAATGATACGGCCAAAGTTCTTATTGTTTGCAATAACAAGATATCTAATCAGCTTTCGTGTTCCTATGCAATAAACTGATCCACGGTTGAATAAAATTCTTCAAAATTATTAACTACGAGGCATATACCGACAACATATCTCTAATATATTTATATACCTATATACTCGTATATATAGTTGGCGCTAAGTAACCGCTGAAGCGATTTTTACGTCTTGAAAGGGTACGCTGTGAAATTCATTCACCAACGCACTCAACGAATTTTAATTTTAGGCTTCCAGATTTCTGCAGCGACTTCCAAGCAGTACTTATTGTAATATCGGAAGTCGCAGAATGGTTACTGGGATCCCTGGTTATAAACCAATCAATCAGTATGTGCCCTGCCATCAAATCTCTTCAATGTAATTGCAAACCACAAAAGTGGCGTTGAAATCCAAAATCAATTCAAATAAGCTCTCAGCCATGCGCAATACAGCCGTGGTCTGGGTGCTCGGACATAGTGACATCTCAGACAACAGTGTGGCAGATGAGCTAGCTATCTAGCTACAATAAATTCTACACACGTCGCGGGCGTAGTCTTGTATACGGTAAAGTCAGGCTAAAGTTAGACTACACCAAAACAGCCAAAACCAGCGAAGGAGTCTGCAACGTGACTAGACAGCTTTAGCTCGAGCTTTACGCTGATAGATCAAGAGATCTTATCCACCTAGGTCGGCTTACCATTAATTCAAAAACGAGCATATTTACTGGATACCGTTTAATAGGGCGAAGAAGAGTAAGAGTCTGTTGGGCGCTACTCCTGTCACTGTCCAATCATAAGCATCACACGCCATAAATACCTAGGACATTACTTCTTTGACTGCCTAGTTGACGTAGCAGTGGCTAGAATAGGAAGTATCCCTATATGGTTTGTACGTCTGAGAAGGTGAAAACTACTCCACACCGGTATCACGACGGCCTAAGAGCGCAGGTCGCTCTGATAAGCAACTGGCTTAGAAGCTTTAACTGGTTGGTATTATTTTTGAAAAAACTCTAAATTAACAGAATGAATTTGCTAATTAGCGTTCCATATAAGTGGACCATATTCTAATATTGGCTGCTTGTTCCACGAACGAAATGTTATTGATTCTAATAATAAAAGGTTTTGTTATTTATACCAATATAAAGGAGGAAAAGATGGATCGTCAATACCTTAAATTTTTTCATGTTTGTTTAACACCATAACTTACTCTGTCTTACGCCTTTTCCCCCACTTTTATGCCAATTTTGACACATTTAAGGTTAGCTAAGTTCACTACTTACCTCCCCTCAAGGCATCCAATTTATTGATCAGTTTGATAGCTACAAGAAATTATCATTTTTACTTTTTAATAAAACAACATTCAAGTGCAAATGTTTGTGTGTTTGTGCAATTGCGCAATTAAGGTCTATCAAACAGCCTACTTATACGAAATCATATAAATGTATATATGGTATATATAATTTGCGCTTTGTCTTGATGTTTTTCCAACAAACGGAGGCACCTACAGTTTATACTAAATCGCCTCCGAACGGCTGATGGCTTTTTTTTAATGAGGAGCCTATATTTCATGTCCGGAGGGGTGGAAATTCCCTGCCGAGGGGCGACCGCTATTAGAAAATTTAATTTAATTTTTTATTTAAATTAATTTTTCATAACTTCTGGATGTTGGTGGCACCGGGATTTGAACTCGAGCCTTTCGAAGGTCAGTACGCAATGCTAACCACTCGGCTACCGCGGCTGCCACACGAAATCATATACACTTGTAACGGAGTTTTCCACTTGGCTTGGGTTAGCTCAGCCTAGCCAAGGTTATCTTAAAATAACAACACGATATTTTACGCTACAACAAATTTATTATTATTATTTATTAGTAAGATAAATATATCCCTTTCCAGTAAGGTGAAAACCCTCAGTGGAGTATAACTAAGTGTTCGTGAGGTGAAAACCCTCAGGGACACTACATTTGCCGGTGGGGTTGATCCCACGGGCAAGTATACCTATCGACGACACAAAGGCTACTTAGTTTCCTTTGCGCGCAGGCAGAATGTTAGTTTATGCAATAATAACAATTTATTGCTAAGCACAGTTTTCGCTTATTCTATGTGAATGTATGGATGTGCATGTACAAATAAATTCATGTTTGGATATGTTTATAAAAATTCAGTTTTTCTATTGTGTGTACATATGTATATAAAGTATCTTATGCGTTTTTCGTATGTATGTATGTTTAAATGTGTATATATGTATATAAAATTCAATGATATTTGTAGGTACATACATATGTTCTCATATAATATATGTTTTATGTTATGTATAAATTCAGTTCTTTTATTTTTTTTTGTAGAAATCTATGTGTCTTGTAAGGTCTCCAAAAGCCTCGGATTTTGAGGTCTTTACACACTAGATAAATACATACCATAGATACATACACAAATATACATGTATGTATGTATGTTCATACTAGCTGCAGTTTATGTGCATTATGCTCCAATTGTTCATCTCTAAAATACCATTGCTGGATGCTTACCTTTTTGCATTTGGAACGACATTCCGATTTAGACGCTGTTGTACATTTTTGAAACATCACCGAGAAATCTTGGACACCGGCATGAAAAACATAGATTTGAGAAAAACGAGGGTAAAGTTTTAAAAGCACAGAGTTAAATTAATTTTCAACTTACATTGAGTCATATATTCCCGGGCCATGTAATATACCCTTTGCGGTTTCGGGAGCTCCCATAAGATCGATCCGGTGTTGTCTGTGCACCATTCTTCCCTACCGCGTGCTCTCATGGGAACTGATCTGAGATCGTTACGCGCCATTTATCTTCTTTTTCGGCATAAAGTAATCTTTAATTTTTTTCAATTTTTTTTTAAATTTTTTAGCTGGTCACTTCGACACGTTTTAAATCGTTTAAAATAGTTAAAAACTTCTCGGAATGTGCATGCGTACATTCATACATGTATGTACACTAATGTGTTATACGCGCGTTTATTGAGCGGTTAATGGCGTTACATTCCTCTATTGTTCTGGAATAATGCGTTAAATGGTTTTCACAGAACTAATTACATAACTGGTTTTTTATGCTCTAGTTGAAGGCCGCTTGAGCATTTAGCGCAGTTTTTCTTTGCCGACCTTTAAATGATAATAAAGGTCATTATTAGCTTAACTTGATCGAAATGTTAAATAATTTTCACTAATATCTTTGAAGAGATCTAACTTCATGGTTCACTTGGATCTTAAATGAGCCAAAAACTAGATCATAATAGTTGACAACACAGTTAACAATAGTAGGTATAATAAATAAAATCATTAGAAGGGAAGAAAAGAAAAAACTACTGCAATAATGAAGATCTTCTCTGGAAAACTATAGCGGGAACGAAGAATGTTGCCTTTCTTTGCTTCAAGGTAAATATCGAAATAATATTTCTGAGTTTAAAAATTCTTGGTTACGGAATAGGGCTGTTAAAATATTCTTCAGAATTGAAACAACTACATAGTAAACAGAAAATGTGATTCTGCGTAAAAATTAAGCAATTTTTGCAACATTTAGTATTTCGAAACAAAAAATATTTGCAAAGTAATTGAGAAACCCTTTCCTTGAGTATTTCTTGGAAGGCTACTAAACTGCACTGTGTAATAAAGGAAATTCAGAAAAAGCAAACGAAAAAATCGAAAATAGTTATGCAGTATTATTCCTAAAAGGACTAAGCGGCCTCAGGTAGGCGCACGCATATGTTAAAGAGGCTCCGCTGAAAGGATTAAACACATACAAATATACATATGTATGTAAGTACAAACTTATAGATTTTGTATAACCACTTTGAATGATTTGGGTATAAATAGAGCTGCCAGGACGAATGATAGTCAGACTTTCGCGATCACTCAAAATATTCAGACGTTTCATCAAAGTAAAAAAATAGCTGTGTTCAATTGAACGTTTTCAAATCTATCATAATTGTATCAGCAATAAATACATATAAAGAAAGAAGGCCCACACGATGGATTTAAATATGTGTTTACCAACTACCGTAAACTATCCCAATCAGCTTTTCAACGCAGACGCAAGGCAACCAGCGAAAGTGAGACGAGTGGATTATGTCGCCACATGCCAAGACGATGGTCTGGTCACATTTCATCCAATTACAAATATGCCATATGTGCCGCAACCGGGTTGTAAATGGCAATCCATTGGCCAGACTTCCATTCTCTATTACGGCTTATCTCACAGCGGAGGGTCTACGAAGGGTTACCGAACTATCTTCGTTAAAAATCTTGAAGTGAAACACACACCAAGAGACTTGTTTAATATATTCGCACTACATGGTAAAATTATTAACTTCAGATTAATAGTGGATAAGGAGGGCCGATCACGACGTTTTGGATTTGTGACCTTTCTTAATTCGAAGTCTGCTTTGGCCGCGATTAAGGACTTAAATGGCAAGTTAATTAGTTTAAATGATAGATTAATTGTGGAAATTGCGCACCGTCAGTGGTTCCACAATATTAAGCAGGAGAGATCAAAAGAGATAGTGTTGTGCTATCCAGGTACGCTATAATGCTATAATTGAGAACCACAGGATTTTATTTGATACGACACTAACGTAACATTATATGTATATGGCTTTGTATATATGAATGTATATGTGCATATGTGAAGTAAAATAAAAATCATATTAAAAAAGCGACTCCTGATTTTGCTTATTTTGACATAAGATATAGTTTATTTAAATTTAATTAGTAAAAAAATTCGTAATACGAATTTCGGTTCATCGGAAATGACTGCTCTACCCAGATGGAATTTATAATTTTTTTATAAACAGTGCAACATATACTCGTATTTGTGGATGTATTCGTTTTGGAACGCCAAATTGTCATCTTCAACTACCCATCTTACATACCTTCCGTCCATAGCAACCTATCTTTTGAGAGCGCAATGTAAATTGTCACCGCTCGCCCATACCGTCCCGGCGATTTGATTTTTTCCGTAAAACCGGCTCGGCTCGTTTCTCGCTGTTATACAAGGTTGCCAGTACTAACCTTTTTAAACTAATAATAAATGAACTGAGCTGAAGTAATGTGTAGTTTTTTCAAAAGAAGAGAAAACTGAATTCGTAATTAATTTTTATTACCATATAGATCATGTATACGTATATGCTATATTTATTTCTGGCCTAATAATGAAAATACGAATATTTATCAACGAAAATGGTTTTTTTTTTGATTTGGCTCGACCCACACGGTCGATTGCTGTTTTGTTTCGGGCTCATACGCATAGATCCATGATTCGTCACCTGCGACGATCTTATAAACGTCTTTTGAAGCACCGCGATCGTATTTTTTCAGCATTTCTTTACACCAATCCACACGAGCCTTTTTTTGAGCGATTGTCAAATTGTGTGGGATCCAACGAGAACAAACCTTTTTTACGGCCAGGTGTTCATGCAATATCGAATGTATGCTGGTAGGAGAAATGCATAGGCATGCCTCTATCCGTCGTGTAACAGGTCTTGCATTATCAGTTCACGTACGGCATCGATGTTTTCTGGCACAACGGCTGTTTTTGGACGACCTTCACGGAATTCGTCTTTGAGCGAGTATCGGCCACGATTGAATTCGTTGTACCAGTTTTTCGCAGTGCTATAGGATGGTGCTTCATAGCCATACAAAGATTTTAGTTCATCGATGCACTCTTGTCGTGATAATCCACGTCGAAAGTTGTGAAAAATGATCGCAAGAAAATGTTCACGAGTTAATGCCATTTTTTAGCCGAGATGAATTTTTTAATTCCCTGTAAATAAAACAATTCACGATTAAATGACAAAACGTTCTGAGTGATGTTATGATAAAAAATGTCAAACTTTCCAATGGAAATGTCAGATTGCACCTGGCAACACTTAGTATTTGATTGATGTTTATATTCGAACATATAAATTACGAAATTTGTTGACGAAAATTATAAATTTGTAGTTGCAGCATGAGGAAAAAAATTTGATATTTTCACTCAAGAGAAATCTCATATAGGTATAATATGTTTATATTTCAGCGTTCATATATGAACATTTCTGAACCCTGGTTTCTTGCAAGCTGGTTTCTAAAACGTCTTGTAGAACGTAGGGTTAGCACTTACTATAACCTGGGCGTAAGACGTTACATATTCAACCAACAATTTTGGAGAATTCATTTCTAAATACAGTGTTCTTAAATCAACGTTTTCAAAATTAAACTTTTATTTACTGTACACAAAACTCCACTCGACTAGATTACAATATGTTATGAACTTTCAACATTCCACTAACGTATCCAAACAACATTCTAAAGTTAGCGCCCGGATTCGCTTATATCCTTACAACCATTTGTGTGCACTAGCTTTCCAGCTGCATCAGTCATGGGGGAGTTCGGCTTATAATGGCTTTCAAGACTTAACCGGAAAATTGACGATAGAAACAAACAACGAGATAAAGAAAATAATTTGCACACATGAAAATTAAATTAAAGAAACCAGTAAACCGATGCGCTGTTTCCCAAGCCTCCTGAATTCCTGGATAACGTCTAACCATACAAATGCTTTAGCAGCCACTGATGTTGTTTTAGCTGCTCCGAGCCCACCCTACCAATGGTTTCATTGCTGTAACAGAAACCCCTTTTGACCTATCAACGATACACCCGATTTCAGACCACTGTTTTAAGATTTAACAATTCATAATCATGCTTTATTTACTGATTGAGCATAGAGCTCCATTTATTAAGACTATTTTTAAATATAATTTTTAATTTTAACCAGTCGACATTAAATACTATCATTTATTTGTTATTTTAATCAAATATTATGAGAACATTACAAAAAGGAAAGTTGAAAAAAAAGTTCCGTAAATAAAGAAACTGAAACATATGCATGAATAAAAAGCATTCAATATTTGAAGCTCGTAAATTCATGAATATTATATTAATAAAAATGAAAAGAAAATACAAAAATATCAATATGTTGTCGTTTTACTTACATAAGTACATACTTAGAGGCTGCTTCGAAGACCTTCGATGAGTCTCGTCGTATGCTGCTGTTGTTGTATAACTTTCAGAAATTATTATTTAATTAATATATTACTAAAAATTATGCTTTTCTTTCACCATTATCTTTTTTTTCTCAATACTTTTCTGCTTTAATTTTCAGTAACTTTACCTACTCTTCTATTATTCACATATTTACATAATTCCTTTACACTTTACTTAGTTTTAGTTCATTTTCATATTCTCTTTGTTTTTCTTATTGTACACTAAATACTATTAATATTTTTTATCAAATCACATGTTAATTTCTAATTCCTTTTTATTTTTTTTTTTATTTTTGTTTCAACAAGAAAACAAAAGAAAAAACTATTAAAATTTATTTATTAATTTGTCCTATGCACTTTAAACTTTCGCATTCTAACTTCAAACATTTATTACTTTAAATAATATTTATTATGACATGTAAAAGAAAATATTTTAACAGCACGCTTTCAATGCAGAATAACACAGTGAACTAAAAAAAATGTGTATCCATCATTCTAATCTTGTTCTTCTCGGGATAGCCGCTTTCTAAGCTGCGTGAGATGCGGTGCTAATGATCATCTGCGGCCACCACATCCTGTGTTATTTGTTTTTTTTCTTTCCTTTTTTCTTTTAGAATAAACATTCAAAATGCAATATAAAAACTATGTGTATATACGAATATGAAAATTATAAAGCTTAAAATCGCTAAAGCAAAGCTTTCAATATTATGATCATATGATTATTCATATTTTGATTTCAGATAAACTAGACTGTTTTGTATACCTATATATATTTTAATTAAATTAAGAACATCATTGTTATCGCTGCGTATTTTTATTTTTTTTATTTTACAATTTTGCATATTTCTTCAAATATCAGTCGCTTACTCTCGCCGACTAATTCATCTGTTCTAATTCCTGATATCCGGATAAAACATCCAACTTCGCTGGGGCAGGAGTTGATTTTAGCCAAATGAAACTGATTTTTTCATTCGGGTTACCGAAATCGATTTTTTAATACTTTGTTTTTATTTCATTTTGTTTGTAGAATATATCAAACACTAATTTATTTAATTGATTTTTATCGAAAGATATTACTTTATTCACTACATTAGGCACGTCTGTATCGTTCGGCAGCTCCAATCAAAAAGGGAAGATCTTTGGGAAACGGAATTATTATAGACCTCATGACTAATATTAACTTTTGAATCACCTCTGTCGAGATTACTACATTTTGCGCTTCCAAGATATATGGTTTATGGTATACCATGAAAATAATATTTAGAAATAACTCAGAAAATAATTCGTTTCAATAAAATTTATTTTACCAAAATAAAATAAGGAACTGAATATGAGATATTATTTGAATATCTAATTATTTTCCATTTTCTTGAAAGTTATTAATTCTTACTTAATATCTTCACTCGCATTTAGGTGTCGCTAAAGAATGTAGAAGCGAAGAACAGGAAGAAGTTTGAAAAAGAGAAAGAGTTACACATCGCTATGTATATTTGTATGGGTGTTCAAAATTTTGCTATTCTTACATACATATGATAACGAGATGCATGTACATAGTACAAATTGCTGCGGTGTGATTAACGACGTTTGTGATGTGTTGTTAAACAGTATTAATTTTTAAATCTCTTCAATTTAAAACGTCAACTTTCCAAACCGAAAAAGGCATGGTGACAAAATTGGCAACAGCGGGTCACATGCCTTGAATTGATTTCAATACAGCTGTCGATGTGATAACTTCGGGAAATGGCACGTTTGATAGTTTTTCGTAGAAAGGTTAGTATAAAGTTAATATGCAAACCATACGACAAATTCAAAAATGAACAATAAAAAATATGTATTTTATCAAAAAACCAAAATATACAAAAACAAATTTGAGAGACTGGTGAATTTAATAATAAAAAAACTTATAAAGAAAGAGTAGATAGGTTTTAAGAGGAAGTTTACTTTCAACAGGAAAGCTTTCAAAATTATTAAACGGAAACTGTCTCTAATCAAAAGTGTATCGAGAGTAATAGGATAATCGTAACCTTTTAGTATGGACGAAGCGTCGATAGGAATTTCCTGCCAGTAGCATACATGATCATAAAATTAGTAGACATCTTAGGTAAGAACTCCTTTTAACTACTTTTGTTATAAGTTTGAAAAACATATATTGTAAACTTTGAACATATATTATCTTTCGACTGTCAGCAAAGTAAGCAATATTTGATATCACTGAATCGAAGTTGGTTCAATAGTGCACTGTTGACGTTAACAACTGTCCACTTGATTTCGGTAAGGATATAGGATTATATCTTTTGAAAAGCATTTGCGAAAATCGAACGATTTAGAAGGTTTAATTCGCTACAAATTCAGCTAAAATTATTTTTAACTGTTTGACTTTATTTTCACATACCATTTCTTCTATTTGGTATCAAAATTGATTGGTATAGAATTTTTTTAGGCTTAATTGAATTTTAGAATTTCAATATTTTTGCAGTTTAAGATAAATGTTTTGAATATAAAACTATTTTTAACATAATTTAGTTGTGTTATTGTTTTTGTCTAGAAGTTTTTTAACAAATACCTCTTTGGTTGAGTTAATATAGGGAAAACTATTATTTCCGGGCGACCGCGGCAGCCGAGTGTTCAGCATTGCGTACTGCCATTCGAAAGCCTGGGGTTGAAATCCTGGTACGACAAACTTACAAACGTTATAGATAAATAATTTAAAATATACAATTTTTATAAATGTGGTCACGCCTCGGCAGGAAATGTCAACACCTCCGAGTGTGTGAAATGCGACATGAAATGAAAGCTCCTGATAGAAAACTATCAGCCGTTCGGAGGCGGCTCAGTGTAAACTGTAGGTCTCTCCAGTTGTTTGGAAAAACATCAGGACACAAAACCACAACTTGGAGGAGGAGCTCGGCCGAAAATCGCTTCTGCGGTTACAAAGCCCTAATTATATGGGTTATGTACATACAATCGCCGATTCCTTCAGAATTTCGCCAGCGTTGATAATTGTATTTACGACCTCACTAGAAAAAATAGAGCTTTTAAGTGGAACAAGGAACAAGAGGAGGCCTTTCAAGCCATGAAGTAACTGTTATGCAATATAGTGCAACATTTTTTCTGGAAACGGATACTAGTGTTTATGCGCTAAAAGGCTTTCTTCCACAGGTGATAAATAGCAGGATAAGACAGCTGCCTACAGCGCTGAAGTGGCGACTACGGTTCAAAATTCCTAAAAGACAGTTTCACTATTGGACCCCGTAATGCTGTCGCTATGCCCCGTCGATCATGTGGCTTGGAATGCAAACGATAGCAGGAAAATGCGGACTTGGAACTTCTAATGCATGGGCTGGAGATAGGTAGACGGCCAAGTAAGTAGCAAATGCCAGCAGAAATTCCAATTTCAAAAGCATACTGAGCGCAGTGGGACATTGAAAGTTGATATCAGGCTGTTTGCATAGAGTATGGAAAATTGAGGATGGTTGGTGTTCCTACAATCGAATAGTAGTTCCGATGTTGAGAATTCCGATTATAGAAACCTTGGAGTAGATCAAACAACGGCTCTATTGGGTTGGTCATGGAATGGATAGCAAACTGCAAAGGATGTATTACAGCTAAAGTACCGAAATTCAGAAGTCATGTACAGAAGAATCAATATTAATAATCGAGGTGCTCCATTTGAACGAGCTGCCATGGGTGTATCCGGCCCATTCTCCTCGAGCAAACTAGGAAACAAGGAAATTTCAATGTGGTTATGGGCTACTTTATCAAATGCCGGAGGTCTACCCAATTCCAAACCAGGAACCTAATGCTGTTGCGGATGCGTCCATGTACAATTGAATTGCCAGATACGGTTCATAGTTCATTCTGAGCAAAGAAGAAAACCTGGCCGACAGCTCTGCATTCCCAATTAGATGGAATGCTAGAACAATTCAACCGAACTATGGAAGAGCACTCGAGGAAGGTCGTGAACATACATCAGAAAGATTGAGATATCAATATCCCTTCTTTCTGATGGGATATCGGCCCGCAGCACTCTTCTGTAGAGAGCTTTGATTGCATGGTGATTTAAAATATGAAGTAAATGGTGATACGGAAAGAATTGTGAAGAAAGTGTCTAATGTCCTAGAGGAAAAACTAAGAGAAATACAAGCTCTTGTGAGATAGCGAACTCAATATCATTCTTGGAGATAAACGGAACACTTTCGACCGGCTCATCAAAAAGTAAATATTTTGTGCTAATTTACATATATCATTAAAATAAAACATATACCTTGTCTTATTCAAACCACAACTTTCTTTTATTGGTCAAAGTGCTAATTCTCTTTAATTTCTTTTTCAAAAATTAACAAAAATCCAATTCCTTGGACACGTTCAATTGGAGCGGTTAATCCAAGAGAATTGTGAATGGTGTAGATAGCAAACTCAAACTAAGAGCAATAAGATGAAGACCAGATATGGTAAGACGCTGAACTACGAAGGTTTTCAAGGTGGAGATTTAGTGTTGCTATACGACCCACTTCGGAAAAAAGTCTTGTCCCCGAAGCTTCAATATAATTTTTAAGGTCCATATAAATTAATCAAACAGATCGTTGGGAGAACAGTAAACAAGAAGAAGCTGGTTCACTTGGAAAGGCTTGCAGCGTGTGTGTATGATCGAAACACTCAGACTGCGGTGGAGAACAGTTTGACGAGGGTGACAAATACGAATGACATATGGAAAAGAGAGGTCGGTAATTAAAGCAAGTTCCAGAGCGCGAATATCGAATATTCTGTATATAGTAAAAACATGTAAAAAATGTTCAAAGAGTGCGAGCAATCGGTGAGGTATATAAGCGAGCGGCTAACGCAGCGTAGTTCAGTTAGAGAGTAAACTCGCTGGGGAAATCGTCAGTGCAAAGTAAAAATATTAAAGTGAGTGTATGTCTTATAAAAAAAGGCGATGTGTGTAGTAAAACAAATTGTAATTTATTGAGTAATAAGTAAACGTTGACAATTAAGAAATGGGTGGGATAAAAATTTCCTGCCTGTAGCATGAATGGGTCAAAATATGAGTGTATAACATAGGTAAAATCTCATTTTTATTATTTTTGCTGTAATATGTTATAAACTTTATACATATATTTTATTTCGACTGTAAGGAAAGTCAACAATAGTCATATGAACTTCGTGGAAATAGTCATATGAACTTCGTGAAAGTATTTGGTAGCCCTCATATGAAGTTGGTGTAACAGTAGGCAGCACTGTTAACGTTTCGCAGGAAGCTCTAAAGGACGAAATGAAAAATCTTCTAACGCTTCTTTTCAAGATTGCATTGAAATGGAATTGATTTTTAAGTAATATATGTATACGAGGACATAACAATATGCCACCAAGTGAATTGGAAAGTGATGAGAAAAATTCAGGGGAAAATATTTTTATGCATGTCAGACAATGATCGAAATTGCTTCAAAACTTCGAACTTATTTTAAAATTTCCCGTGACTCGTGTTAGCGGTCAAAAGATTTCTAAATATGTGCTTCTTCTTTAATTCTCCAAAATTGTTTTTGAACCCGTTTAACATGGAAAATAATATAATACACACAAATATGCACAGAAAATTTTCTATTTCTACTTTAAATATTTTTCTGATATTTTTGTTCAAAATATCAGTAACAAGTGGTCACTTGACTTAATTAAGAAAATATATTTTATAAAAAACGTATTCGAAAAACATTGTATTGAAGGTTTTTGTAAAAATACCGCTTCCGCCACGAATTCAGCTAATATTGAGCGTATCATTCATTTTACATAGCAACTGAGTTGAGTAATATATATATTTTATATCACCATTTAATTGAATTTTAAAATTTGGAGTTTAAAATACATTTTTGCATACAAAACTATTTTAATTTTTTCATAATAATCGTAATTTATTTGTGTTATTATAAATTCCATAGAAGTAGTTTAACAATATTTCAAGGTATTTCGTGCTAAATGTAATCCATATATAATAATAGGTACACATATAAAAGGCTTTGACCTTAATTACTGAGGGATCAACCCACAACAAGTAGAGTTTTGAAAGTATGTTCTTCGTATGACGAAGGCATGCGATATGAAATCATTTTCCGGGAAGTGGTACTGGGATCAATTTATTTGAAAAATATTTAACTCAATTTTAAATTGTTAGATTTACATAAAATTTGGCACAGAGAAAATTAAATACAAAATTCTTATAATTTATACCATAAGTTAAAATAAAAACCTTATAAGAACGCTTTCATAATATTATTGTACAACTATTTTGAAAGACTTGGGAAGCACATAACTATGTACTCTAGGGTGTCTGTTATTTCCCAAATTGATTTTTGACTCTGCAGCGCCCCTTAAATTTTTAGTAAATGCCCTAAAAAAAATTAGGAAACTCATATAAACTCTTAATATTGATAATAACCCGTGCCGCAAAGACGATTCATTTCCCGTGTAAATAACATGGAGTTTTCGTACTTTTTGCTATTAATTTTTTCTTTGCGAAGCCAGTTGATACAATGCTGCGGCATCGAATTATTTTTGTAGGAAATTGAACGTTCTACAAAAACTTTCTCTGAAGTTTTGCAAAAAAAATCACTAGCGTCAAAGTTATTCAAGGTCAAAGTTCAACTAAATATAATTTTTTTTTTTGAACAAAAAACTATTATTTTTTACATAAGAATTTATTGTTTTTCGCCAAAAATATCTTATTTCAACGATTTTTGGATCTGTGGGAATAGTTAAAAAAAGGACATTCAACACTTATTGAAATATATATTTAAATTTAATATTTTTTAATTTTTCCTTCGATGACTAAATGTTGCTCATACGACCAGTGTTTTTGTAGAACGTTCAATTTCCTACAAAAATAATTCGATGCCGCAGCATTGTATCAACTGGCTTCGCAAAGAAAAAATTAATAGCAAAAAGTACGAAAACTCCATGTTATTTACACGGGAAATGAATCGTCTTTGCGGCACGGTTTATTATCAATATTAAGAGCTCATATGAGTTTCATAATTTTTTTTAGGGCATTTACTAAAAATTTAAGGGGCGCTGCAGAGTCAAAAATCAATTTGGGAAATAACGGACACCCTAATGTACTCATTTCTGCTCCTCAAAATACGAAGACTGTTCGCAAACAGTTAATTCATAGACTGAAGAAATCAAGAACGCAACAATCGATTTGTACCAACCCACAGATTTGCGCTAATTTGCCTCTTCTGAATTTTTTATTACAAGTCTTTGAGACAAACCTCGTAATTATTTAATTGATTTACGCGAAGGTTGCGAGTTGCAATGAAATTAACAATAGTTAGAATTTACAAATTCTTTTTAACCTTTTTTGGAAAAAATCATCAACTGCTGGCAATGTCATGATTATGTGCCGTACATAGGACATATTTCTTCATATGAATGCCTGTCAACAAGTGAATTTTGTTGTAAAAGTTTTGAAGAAAACAGGCCTACATCCATTTGTAAAGTGGTATTCGGAATATTTCGATAGAATTTTTGACGTTTCAAAATGATTTACAACGGTTACAGAAGGCCTGTTGTAGGAAATAAATCCTCAACATCTTATAAAGGCATAATACGTTTTGATGTTTGAGCAAAAGTCCTCAAAGTTGTGAAACGAATGTCCTGTGAGAATTCCTAATAACTTCTAAAAAAGTAATTAATGTTTAGGAAAGGTGAAACTGATTTTACATACACTATACGATTAATATAGATATGCACATGAACTGGAAATAACATGCTTGTGAGAATGTATATATAGGGCTATCCATTTCGTGGTAACAAAAGTACCGAGCTGCATTTTGATATCTGTCAAACTTAACTGTTAAACCAAACATGTTTCATTTTAGTTAAAATTCAGGCATTTATGAAAATGTATCGATAAACCACCACACAACGCACTAAATTATTAAAATTTTCTAAAAAAAATGGTGTTCAAACTTGCTCACGCTTTGCGTTTTCTCGAATAAAACTTTATTCAACTACGAGGCACATTTCTCACTCAGAGGATACATAAATAAGAAAATTGTCACATTTAGTGCTCCGAGAATATTCAAATAATTCAAAGGCCGTAACAGCCAAAAAAAAACCTTACTGTCTGGTACGCTCTTTGGTCAGGAGGTGTTATTGACCCTTACTTCTATGATAACGACTGATTCGGAGCGTTATGGTCGTATGATAAACTATATTTTTTTGACTTGCAATTGGAGAACAGGACGTAGGCAATATGTGGTTTCAACAAGATGTTGACACATGCCAATCAACATGAGCGAGTAATTCGCGGCCGCATAATCTCTCGTCTTGGTGATGTCAATAGGCCGTCGAGATTGTGAGATCTATACCATAGAATTTTCTTGTGGGGCTACGCGAAACACCATATTTAAACCTTTAACTCTTGACCACTGGAAAACTAACATTCGTCCAGTTATGGCTGAGATACCGCCCAATATGTGCCGGAAAGTGGTCGAAAATTATTTCAAACGGGATTAAGTGTGCAAAAAATTTGCGAGGCGGTCATATGATTCCAAGGTTCAAACCTTTTAATAGACAAAGAATTTCACGAAAAAAATAATTTTAAATGCATTTTATTTACGTTTATTTTCCAGACCGCAAAAAGAAAAACGATGTATTGCTGATGTAAATAAATACAAAACGTGTGTGCTTTTGTCGGTCATATATCTAAATGAATTATGTTCTTCGTTGATCACTAGGTACATTCGATATTCGTTTACATACCTATAGAGTTTGAGGTAACACTCATTTGGGACACTCAGTTCCTGTCGTTGGCTTTGCTAAAGTTTGGCATATTTGTTTGTATGTTTTGGAAAAATATGATTTACTCACTCAATTCGCTCTTTCTATTAATCCTTTCCTGGATGTGAGATTTTCAACAATTTGAACAAAGCAATTTCATCGAGAAGTAGGCATAGCAGAATCTACACCAAATCTCCTGGGTATAAGAGGTTAGGATAGCCTTTTGTTGCCTAAATCAATGCAGACCATTTGAGGAGTGAACTACGCAATTAGGTGTATTAGGATAAACAGCACTAGATAATGAAAACATCAGTTAAATCAAAACTTCATATGGAAAAGTGAATAATCTTTCTCTGTAACTCTTAGTCTGTACGACAAAATATATGTAATATGTATTTTATAAGCCCATGCTAATCTTGATACACACATGTATCTACTTACTTATTTCTGTACACGATAGTAACTAAATTATTTTTCAAAACCTTATAGATGAGACTGCAAAAAAAGCAAAAAATATAGCTTTGCTGTGGATTTACTGAAATTGGTTTGCACTGCTTGGTGGCTTCTGGTGTGCTATCGTTGTTGTTGTTAATGAAATGCTGTCAGTATGAGTATACGTGTATGTATCTTTTTGTTGGTACTTAGAAGGCAATGAAAATTTTGTTGATAACATTTGCTACTCCTCAGCTGCCTACATCGTCATCATCACCATTAGCATCATCATCACCATCGGCAGTCAAACAAGGTATGTAAATATTTGTAAAACCGTTGCCTCTGTGCCAATGAAAAACATATTGCAGTCATTGCTGCCAATCAGAGCTTTTCTAAGCACTCAAATATTTAAGGTTTTTGGGTTAGAATCCCTGTTTTGAACTATTGGATTACATACTCTTGCGTAGGAGTATGGAATGTTTGTATATAAAAAAAAAACATATATATGTACCATATGTAAGTTGATGTGCTTGGTTATTGCTTAAGCGTCGTTGAGTTGAATAACTAAAGATAGTGTTTCATTAGAAAATTTAATATTCATTTGAATAACCTGGCCATAAACAAGCTTTATTCTAAAGTATTGGATTATTTAATATTTAAAGGGTCAGACTTGTAGAACAGCGGAAATCAACCTTTACGGAACCTACTGAAAGAAAAGTTATCGAGGTACTCATAAACATATATACATTTTCAATTACTTAAGTATTGTTGTTTAAGCTTTCAGTACGTAGCCAACGTAGCCGCTGTCTCTCAATTTGCTGAACTATGTCGTACAGCTCATTGCTCCAGCATCTCCGGTACTAACCGTCACCAAAAACCAAGGGACAGCAAATCAGCTAATGTCGACTCAGCGAATATTGTCATCATCCAAATTTCTGCAGCATACCACAGGACAAGAATAATGAGCAATTGGTTGAAGTTTGTACGTCGAGGGAGGAATTTATATTTTCAAGTGCCTACTCAGTACAAACTATCACCTGTTGGCAAGAGTGATTCTGCAAAGTTGATTGTTTTCGTTGGTTTCCACATAGACGAAATCGTAAACAACTTCATAGTTGTGACGTACACAACTTACAGGACAGACACAACTTACAGGACAGTGACGTTTCTTTGATGACATGAGATATTTCGTCTTGTCCTTGTTCCCCCATGAGACTCGTTCTTTTTGCTTTTTTGTACAGGCATTGTGTTTGTTGACAGGCGTTCCTTGCTGCACAGAGGGGAGTGCGTATCCGTGCTGCTATAAAATTGTGTTCCGAGTGCTGTTGGGTCCATTTAACGTTGAGAATATTGGTCATCCGCCACTAACAACATGATCGATCTTGTGATTTTTTCGATCAGCATAAATTCATCATATGCATAAATTCGCTTTTATGCGGACCGTGGCGACACCTTCATCCGCCGGTGTAAGCGCCAGACTTCCGGCAATTCAGGCTTTCCACCAACACTTATCCCATACCAAATTTGCGCTCCTTCATATATGCAGTATAGTGAATGTGCCAAAGGCCTACTCCTCTCCGTCCTTCTCCGGACGGCCTTGAGGTCACGCTTTAGCGTTACTAGGACGTCAACGCTCTGGGACAATTAAGGGACATTCAGGGAGCAGTCCCTTAAACCATATCAGAATAAATTGCTACTATCTACACTGTTTTCAAATGACTGCAATGCAATTATACCAACATTGAAAAAAACATGTAGTGTTCGTCCCAGGGAAGAGTATAAATGGGCGGTATGCTATTGGATTAAAGTTCAAAAATCGAAGCAGAACATTATGTAGTAAACAGGATTAAAATAAAATATTTTGTTATTAAGCAAACTGTTTGTAACTGCTTGACATTTAATAATGCTTTCTAAGAAACAAGAAAATAGCTCTCTTTTTTCATCATTCTATGTGGTTTTAAAAAAAAAAACTGTAGCTGCGTTTTCCAAGTTTCTTTGTTTTCCTCAACAAGCTCTCGTTGTCTTTGACGTTATCTATGTCGTAGGTTATTCGAGAATTTAGACCTTCCATTCTTTCTATGATACGTGTCTTTTTGTACTTCGTCCTTAGTACTATGTTTTCTTTTTTTCATGCAGACGACTATCCTTGGGGAGGAAATAATTAAATGGTAATGTGGCTGACTTTGTTAATAATTGTGTGTCTACCATTTAATTGGCCAAGGGATATTAACAAGACAGAATTGAACAATTGTGATTGTAACAAAAAAAAATCATTTAAAAACCAAAAAAAAATGAATGGGGGATGGAAGTTGAGTGCATTGTAATTTTCCTTCTAGTTAAGCAAAGATAATAAAAGTGGAGTGCTCCATAATTATGGGCGATTCCATACGAGGGACTCGTATGTGCCCGAATTATCTTACCTGTCTTGGAAACATTTTCAAACGTTTTTTTTTATATAGAAAACAAAATATTTTTTTCAAACTAATTACTGCCTTAAAGATACGCATTTAAAAGAATTTCTGAAATTTTCCAGAGAATATTCAATTCCCCCATTATGACGTCGTTTGCGGTAGCCTCATAAAAAAACTTGCATCTGCGTTGACAGTAGAAATAAGAAAGGGATCATCCGAAGTGAAAAAAAAACAGAAATAGTGTTTAAGTGATGAATTAGAGTTTTGGAATATGTTTTTTACAAATAAATCTTATTCTATTATAAAATTTGCTAAATAATTTTTTAATTAAGAGTGCTTAAAAAAAATCAATCATTTAAGCTAGCCAGTTTGTTAACAGGTTACTTGATCACGTAACCCTTATCAAGCGCACTTAGGTCTATTGGCCCGTTGTGATACTAATTTTGGTCCTGCTAAAGAGATTAGTTTCACCTTTCCAAATGTTCAAATCCAAATATTCCTATACAACTCATTTTTAATAACAGAATCTTAAATAATTTTTTTTTGCATTTTCTTCTCTTCAATGGCAATTTCATGCAAATCCAAGTACAATTTCAGTTATTATGATATTTATCCACACGAAGTCTTCATTCCTATGAGGTCCATAATATATCTTTGTCTTGCATTGTCTCTGTTTTAGCTCAGCTGCAGCGTACTGACCTGCGCAAACTTTTTAATGATGTATGAGTATGCAAATAAATAAGAACCACACTCTCTTCTTCTACTGGTCACAATAATCTCAGATAAGTTTCCGCATTTTATTACCATTTAATGAGTTAAATGTCACTCACAGACTGGATTTGAGATCAACTCTGAAATCAGCAAGATATTCCCTTTGAGGTAATCCCACAAGTACTAGGACACGTCTACAACAGTTAACAGTTTTTTCATAGAAAACATTTTTTTAATATTATTATTATTATTTTAATTATTTTAATAATAATATTAATAATAATAATAATAATAATAATAATAATAATAATAATAATAATAAGAATAATGATAATAATATTTTTTTTATTTTTTATTGTTTTTGTAACCAGCTGTACGCATTTTCGCTTGTTACGTCATTTTACTCAAAGGATTTTCTCAGATTGCATAGTTACTATATTTCTTAGCCGATCTCTAGATAAGTCCGGACAGAGAGAAAAGGGAAGTGTTCCAGTGTCTCACTCACGCCTTCTTCCCTGCACATGCAGGATGTCATAGTTACTGGTACCTACTCGTCTCGCGTTTGATGCCATTAGGTTGTGACCTGTCATTAGGCTAATATCTTTCCTGCAATTATTTCAAAAACTTTATATTGATTATCCTATGGTGCTCTTGCACGTGATCTTGGCGAACCCGGAAGTCATTGAGGCATTCAATCTCACCTTAATTCGTCTGCCAGTCATTTCGGAAATTTCAATTTGCATCGTTTTTAGCGACTTGCGTATTTTCTGTACTGGTTCGATTGCCAGACTGATGGACGGACTTTTGGCAATACCATCAACTATTTCTTATTTAATATCAAAAGGTTCCGTGAGGCTCATAGGTCTCATATATGTATCTTGGGTTCATCTGCAGAGAACGAAGGGAATGCGGAGCTCTTGATTGTTATTCATCTAGGAATGACCAAAAACAATGTCATACGATTCGCGTAGCGTTTGACTTCTGGTCTGATCTAGACTAAGTATCATCGGCGTAACCAACAAACAACTATTTGAAGGCGAGGCAAAGTGAGAAGACGAACCCCTTGCATTGCAAACCTAGTATTTAGGAGCCTCTAACTAAAGAACAAAACTTCTTATAAATTCTCAGCAAGTTTTATATGCAAAATCCTACTTTTAATTTGGAACACTTTCTTAACTAGAAAATCTTATCCATTACTATTCGATGGCTGGAAAAAATACAATATACAATAGAAATTATTTGTAACGAGTTGTATCGAGTTCAGTTTAGTGGTTCGACTGATGAGCATTGACTCTCTGCACATAAACATTTATGCTCTCGAAAAACGGTCAGATAATCTCATCCAAGTATTTGTAGGTATTAAAGTGTTTAGCTTTGTTGAAGATTTGACGCCTTATATTGAAAACTTATTTTTTATTAGACAAGATTTTGTTTTCACTCTAACTGAAAAATCCGCTGCATGAAGAATAATTCACGAAAACTGTGCACTTTTACAATAACAAAAAAATTACATGCAACTGCCATATATGGTAATATTGTTTATTGTTCAGCTGTTGTTTTGTCTTTGTTGCCGCCTGCATAGCATAACAAAGCACAAACGGCCTGGGACCACGTAACCACGATTAAAAATGGTATCGTTTGTCTAAAACACACATTTATATGCCTATATAAACATATACAAACCTTAGGGTGGTCCAATCTTTCCAGAGGTAAACTAAACATGTACACAAGAAACCACACAGAAATGATGGCCATACCAATCCGACATACATTGGTAGTGTACAATATTAAGTAAATTTACCAACAAAGATTTAATTTCTTATCCTAAGCAAGCATTCAGATTTATATTCGGCGTTTCGGAAACAATCAGATTAACGAAAAGTATCCAGAGACCACTTACATACACGGTGTGTCCCAAAAATAACCGAACTTTTTGGATATAAAATAGTAAAATACACATTATATTATCTTTAAAATAGGTTCCATTTGACTCAACACAACGTTTGGAACGATCAACCAGCGCATGCATAGATTTTTTTATGTCATTTATAGAAATGTTCTTCAGTACCTCGGTTACGGCTGCTTCATTTTTTTTCAATTTTTTTTTTAATTTTTTAAACCTCAATTTCAATTTTTTTTTAAGTTTGACACAAAATTTTATATTTGCTCTTTGTTCTATTTTTTTTTTTTAAACCATTAGCACACTTTTGGTTTTATTGAAATGGCTGTCACTTTTACATCTGTCATCCGACTTACATGAAGTCAGGTGCGTTTGAAAGAGGATGAATGTATCTTTTTAATGTTGCAAATTTTCAATAGATGGCGCTGTATGTTGTATGATTTAAATATAAAGTTCGGATATTTTTGGGACACACTGTGTATATCTGTCCTATTTTCGCCGATTTAGATTCAATTGGAGATCACCTTAAATAAAATAATCAAATAATTTTATTCAGCAGCATATCATAGCACGAAATCTCTTCAGAAAGGTCTCTAAATACGAAAAAGAAAAATTCAAAAAGTTGAAATGTTTCCAACAACTTTTTCATCTCGAGACAAGAACTACGCGTAATCAAATACGTATTAACAAAGCAACGAAATAGCTCAGCGCCAACTATTCAACCATTCTGCGTCTATTCATTTCGATGTATGGAACCAAAATAAGCATCCAAGTCTCCCGATGATGGTTCATTATCTACTATGCGAATAAAATCCCTGAACACCTGAAATAAGCCAACTCCTACTTCTCATGAGGGTCATGGACTTGCGTTTCCCAAACTGAACAGTCATATCTTTTGCATTAACGCACATATTGCCGCCTCCGAAGGGCTGACGGTTTTTTATGAGCAGCTTTATTTCATATCAGAAATACACTCGGAGGGGTTGACATTCCCTGCCGAGGGCGACCGCATTTAGAAAATGTAACTTAGTTTTTTATTTAAATTAATTTTCTATAACTTTTTTGGATGTTGGACCATTCCGAATGGCAGTACGCAATGCTACTATCCTTACCTTTAAGTATATACTCTCAATTTTTGCTCCCCGGCAGGGATAAGCAAGTGGTAATTGATTACTGCTACTTGGAAAACCAGTCTTCGAGTCCTGTTTTGACAAACAACCAAAGTTATAGAAAATTAATTCTTCTCGACCCTCGACAGTGAATGTCAAGCCCTCCGAGGGTATTTCTGAAAACCATCCGCCGTTCGGCTAAGAATAAACTGTAGGTTCCTCCATTTGTTGGAAAAACATCAAGACACAAATCAGAGTAGGAGCTCGGCCGAAACTCTTTCCTTTCGGAGGAAGTTCAGCGTGAAATAAAAGTCCTTATATTTGCTGGAGGAACGCAAACAATATTTGAGGAGGAGTTCGACCGAAAATCGCTTCAGCACTTGCATAACTCCAATTATGTAAATGTACAGTGTTATCAATTTTGTTCATTCGTAATAAACTAAGTAAAATGCATTTAAATTAATTTTTTCCATGACTGTCCTTAAGATTGAACCTTGGCATTACATGTGAAAACTACAAACCTACATCATTCAAATAACAACCTCGAAAATTTTCGTAAGCTTAGATCCGTTTAAAGTAATTTTAGAGCACTTTTTGGCACATATTGGGCGTTAACTCAGTAATAAATGGTGAACGTTATTTTGAAAATGCGTGGTTTATCCGAATAACCATAGTACTTCGCGTAGCCCCACAAAAAGTCCAACGGTGTCAAATTCGCTCTCTCGCCGTAAGAAAGTCCCAGCTCTTGAGAACGTCGAAAAATAGACACAATCAGGTCTTCAGCTACATTTTCCCTTAAAATAGCAATATTCGAGGTTTAACGAGCAACCCCATAAGGCAAATCTGAATCCGAGTCTCTTCAAATTTCTTAAAATGTTGTTGAATTTGAGTAAATGTGCACCATAAGGTCCTCTTAAGGAACGAAACGTGGCCACGCTTGAATCACCACTTTTGCAGTAGGTTTTAACAATTTTAAGGCGTTATGCGTTTGTTAGCGATCCATTTTGATAAATGCCTGACTTTCGCTAAAACAAATTATTTGGAAATCACAATATGGATAATCCTTTATATTAACATACGTGTATTTAAATAGTGCAAAGGCAGCTAGTGGCGTTTTGGCTAAAACCTGGTACCTTTCCGTGCAGAGTATACTCGCATTTATGGGTGAACAAGTGTTAATTTTGTTACTTGCTTTTATGCGGCTTTCGTAAATTGATTTTACGAAAAAAATGACGAATAAATGTAGTTTAATAATAAATAGAGTAAGAAAGTTTATACACAAATTGAGGGCAATTAATTTGGCCAAAATCCTGTGTTGGATAACCCTTTGTGTGTTGCCAATGTAAATAGCAGAGCACAGTGTTGATACTTGTTTATTCATGTATTTAAATACACAAACTGAAGAAAACTATAAGCTGTCAATAATTACGAGAAAATGCAGCAGGGAAAATATTGCTCGTTGTGGGCAGAAAAATTATCAATATGACATTGTTTTAAATGAACACAATAAATAAAAAAATAAAATTAAATTCAAAAAAAATAAATAAAATTAAATTCAAAAATCAACAAAAATAAAATTAATAAACCAGATATAAAACAAATTAAAATTACGAAAAATAACTAAAAAAAAAAACATAAAAGTAAAATAATATAAAATGGAAAAAAATTAAATTAAATTATATAAAAACTAAAATAAAATGGAATTAATTAAATTAAAATAATTAAAAAAAAAGCAAAATAAAAATAAATTATATTAAATAAAATCTAAACAAATTAAGCAAAAAACAATATATAAAACTAATAAAAGTTAAAGCAAAAACGTATTAATAAAACTAAAATTTGTTTAAAATATATTAAATAAAATTTTAAAAAAATCTGAAATAATTCAAATTGAAAATAATCATTAAAATATAATTAAAAAGAGAAAAATTTATTTTAAACTAAAATAAAATAATAATACAAAATAAAATAAATTTAAGTAAAATAAAATTTTAAATTTCAGCTTAATAACATGAATTAATTAAATTAAAACTATTTAAATAAAAGAGCTATTATAATTTAAATAAAATAATTTGTTACGAAATTAAAAAAAAAAATTGGTGAACAAAAATATAATTAAAAGCAAAATTTCTATAAAAATAAGCAGCAATACACAAATTTAAAAAAAGTGAAATATATTACAAAAATATGAGTGAAATGAATTAAAATAACTTTAATTAACATATGTAAATTATAAAAGAAAAATTAAAATTACTTCAATAAAGTAAAGTAAAGCAAAATAAAATCAAAAAATATAAAATAAAATAAGATTAAACCATGTAAAACGAATTAAAAGTTTAAAAAATTAACTGAAACAAAAAGTAATAATATAAAATAAATTTAAAAAAAATTAATAAATGTAGATTAAATAAATAAAATTATAAAAAAATAACTAAAACAAAGTGTAATAAAATAACATAAAATTAAATAATGTAAAGTGAAACGAAATATAAATAAATCAAATAGAATGAAGCAAAGTAAAGTGATAGGTTCAACTTAACTCATGATGTCTGATGAAGAGATGTCGCTGTCGCTTCTTCGTTTTTGTATAACAAAAATATTGAGTTCATATAAACAAATAGGCTTTTAGCTCAATAAAAACTTACAGTAAAAAATTGTTTTTGGGTATATATTTACATACTATATATACATACATATAATATATATACGTATGTGTGTGTATTACTGCGAACTGAAAGTTCTAGCTCAACACCAACACACAACAACATTCAATTAAAGTGTGTAAATATTTTCACAAAACGATACCAAAGCGATGGTCGGTTTTTGTTGCGTCGACAATCCCTTTTCAAATCAGTCGATTTTGCAACAATTTGTGTGCGCTGGGGTGGTGGTTTCGGGGTCTGGCTATTGTAGGCGTTAGCAATCGCCGGCCATCCTTCTTTCAATTTCGTTGAAAATTTATCTTTGATATACTATGCACAGGCATATATACATATTTATTAATAAAAATGTTACGAAAAATCATTTTTGAATCGTCATCACGACCACTCATACAGACGTCTTCAAATGCCTTGTACTTGTAGTCCACCTGCAGCTCTGTCGTGTAATTGCTTTTGTGCCATATTCTCTTTTCCAATTTACTATCTCTACTTTACTGGGCTTTTTTCAAGAGCAAATCAAACACTTTACCCGTTAAGTTGCGCTATCTTAAGTACCAGTATTTCTTTATTTCGAATGTAATGCTGATTGACAAGAAGAATGCTGCTATATATTTCTTGTTATTTTTTATAGTCAGAAGTTAACAGTTATCGGTATCCGTTAAATTTCTAAATGCAAATTAATTTCAAGAGGCAGAGGCAGGCGTTGTTAAATTAATCTGTTTGAGGGCACTAACGTACAATATTACATATCAATATAGAATCTTTTTGAATAAAAATGATTCCGCTTTGATTTCTGCTTTGATGAGATCTGCTCCGAAATAATATTCGTTGAATATTGAATGTAAGGTCCTTGAGCCTTAGTTAATGTACAACATTTTTCATGCAAATAAAAGCCCTATATATTTTGGACTCCAAAGATATAAGGTGTCAACCTTGCTTAGCAAGTTCGTCTGCCTTGCTGTTGCCTTTATGCCTCAAAAAAAAAATTCTTAAATGTTTGGGAATAGAAAAGATGTTGTCTCATATTAAAAATCAAGCTCACAGTGTATATACGTGTATGTGTAAGAACAGCAAAAGGATATTGATGGATTCGCAAGAGAAGCAAACAATAAATTGTATACACATACATACATACGGAAGAATGCGAGAAATCAAAGAAATGTCGATCAAGTAGCAATAGTGAGGTAGCCATAAGGATATAGAGAAAACAATAAATTCTTTATTTGTTATGCTTCGTATGAGACATTTCAAAAAGAAGGCAAAAATTAATTGAGTAATTTTTTACAATGGAATTTATTGGTGTAAATTCATACGCAAACAACGATGAAAAATCAATGGGCCAAAATCAGCTGCAACTGCGGTAAATTTGTCACAGAAGGATGAAGTGGGTTTCAGTCCTAAAAACCTTCAGTTGTGGATGGCATCTTCTCCGATGAACTACAGTGAGCTGAAGACATACTAGCAACATTCCCTTCTAAAATCTTTAAAGTTTATCCGTACGAACGGCATAATGCCTATATCAAAGGTAATCTATATGTTGAAGTCATTAATGACTTTGTCACCTGCACTTTTTCAATTTACAAGCAATATGTATGCGCGTATGTACATACGTACATACATATGTATACCTACAGTGGCTGTTGGTCAAGCGCCTACCAACAACCACACACGCTAACAAAACAAACTACCGCACAAAAAGGAGATGACAAAACTAACAAAGCGACCGGCCAGCTTAGTGAAGACGGCGTGGGTCGCTAGCTATGTACACTAACAAAACTATGAAAAGATCGACGCTGGTATAAACAAATGCACGACAACAATTAAGCAACGATATCAAACAAAATAAACAAAATATATTTTTGGGGTGCACCCGAGGTGTGGTCCAACCAAACTGGTTACGAACCCACTCGCACTACTCCCGTGCTGTCGGGGTTAACTTTAACCCGCCTGTATGACTGGGCTCTGGGTGCGGGATGCTAAAAGGATGGGTATGGGAAAACGAAGGAACGACACTGTCGGCACGACAGAAAAACGTACGGAAACAATATATACACAAAATGATACCTATGGTTTCTCAGTCGGGTGTGAGTACCCAACTTCGGTGCTCCTCCGGTGATGCCGCCAAACTTCGGTTCCGCCACTAGAACGCGAAAACAACAAATTAACACTATGGGCTTCGACTGCCCTAATTTGTCCTGACAAAAAAACTAGGCTTCAACTGCCTCTTCTATTCACTGCCTCGTCTGGCAAAACACTACACAACTCGAATTTTTATAAAAAAAAATTATTATTATTCTTTCTTTTTTTTTTTAATACTAAATCGCACGTCTGCGCAAAAAGATGTTGGCACTTTCGTAGATTGCTAGAATCTGATACGGCACGCACTTACGAGCCAGGCCGCGTCGGCCTTCAGAACTCTCAGGCGAGTGTGTATGGGTGCCCAATCATTTGGCGCCGCCCCCATTACCCAAAGGGACAGAGGTATATAGCGCACGCCACCATGGCACACCAAGTACACTGGGATAATTTTCCCCTCGCCATATAAAAAGAAAGGCGACACCCCTTTTTACGGAATACCCGCGCAAAGCATTCCGTTTCCCTAATATTTGTTAGTGGAGGAACCGTTTTGACGAACATCTCCTTTTGGAGACTTATACCACTGGGTAGGCACACACCGAGTACAACCGTGCCAACAATTCCTGGCTTTGAATTATACAATTATTTGCCGACAGATGCCACTGCCAACGCTTGGAGTGAAAGGAATATTAGGCAAAACAAAGGAAATGAACAAACAAACACAAAAGAAGTTTTTGTTGCGGCCAGTACGCGACAACTTGAGGGAAATAAGGGGGTGCCGGCTGTCGAGCGGGCCCAAGTTTAAATAAAAAGCACTTTAATTAAAATGTTTAATTACATTTCACAATTGTTTTATTTCAACTTTTAATATTCTCTTCACTCTTCTCTGCTTCAAGTTAATTACAAATAAAAGAATAGTTTTTAGAATTAGCTGACAGTGTCCGCGTAATAAATTCTGCCGTGGGCGAGCGAGGGCTGTAGGTTTAAGACTGATTTTTCGTTAGCTCGAACGGCCGCCACTAAGCTGTCGATCGGCTAACGAAATTCAAGGAAAAAAGGATAAAGGGATTGGCGCGTGATGGGACACACGGAAATAGTGGGCATAGGCGGGTAATTCCACGCGCACGGCAGTTACATGCAGATTTTATGTTGGTTTAAGCGGGCGCTCAAACACTATATTTCAAAAAAACCAGAGTCAATCTCTTATATCCCAAAGATTTCCATCAGTCTCACCTCATTACTCCTAAAAATCATTAAAGGTTTGCTTTGTACGCCAAAAACTACTCCTAAACAACGTCTCGTGTAAGGTGGACTTGCTGTGAAGTAATGTAAGCTTTCCATTTTGCTCGACAAAAAAAGAGCAAGAAATTCGTCTCGAACAGCCTATAGTGAAGCTAAGGGATTGTTTCCTGATAAACAGATTAATCTTGGCAGAGATGGAACACACAAGAACCTCTCAAGGAGCCACACAGTGGAAAAGAGGTTTGGCGTCGCAGGCTGTGGTGTAAAGACATACGCTGTAGGCAACATTCTTTACCAGCCGATACAAAGCCTCCCTACTAAAAAATATAATATGTTTGGAGATCATTCCTCCTAACAACGTTAATATCTTGGAATGATTTTAAAAAATAAACTCAACTGACTTCCAAGCACGGCAGGAATGTCAAGGAATTGGTCATTGGCAAGATATTGGGCTTGAAACAGAATATTATTCACAAGATATACATACGTGTACGTGTATACATAAAACTGTGAATTATGAGCTTAACTCAGTCTTAGAAGAATCTCAGTTTACAATTACTGCTTAGACAATCCCCTGCTTAGCTTCTCCCAGATAAGAATGATTAGTAAAACACGCATGTCCTGAATCAGAGAACCATAGGCATTTTTATAGAGGACACAAAGCTCGATGGCAGGGTAGATGGTAGAATCCACTCACCTCTTGCCGTAACTAATAAGAGGGCTGCTATATATATTTCTGGCCTAATAATGAAAATACGAATATTTATCAACGAAAATGGTTTTTTTTTTGTTTTCTGGCACAAAGACTGTTTTTGGACGACCTTGACGGAATTCGTCTTTGAGCGAGCGTCGGCCACGATTGAATTCGTTGTACCAGTTTTTCACAGTGCTATAGGATGGTGCTTCATAGCCATACAAAGATTTTAGTTCATCGATGCACTCTTGTCATGATAATCCACGTCGAAAGTTTTGAAAAATGATCGCACGAAAATGTTCACGAGTTAATACCATTTTTTGGCCGAGATGAATTTTTTAATTCCCTGTAAATAAAACAATTAAATGATTAAACGTTCTGAGTGATGTTATGCTAAAAAATGTCAAACTTTTCAATGGAAATGTCAGATTGCACCTGGCAACACTTAGTGTTGCCTAGGCCAGACCTATATATAGCAGCCTACGTATTACATAAATAAGTGACTATTAGACCATTGTAGCATTTTCCAAGCAGAACTTATTGCAATCTGCACAATACGATATGAGTTTCCACTCAATTTGCACGGTGCACACATTCCATACAGAAAAATTCATACAACTGGGCGGCGGACGAACTACCGAAAGGAGAAACCTTGAATTTCTAGACTGGTTCTCTATCCATCGCGAGCCACGGAAAGGTAAGCTGCCCTTGTGCGAGATTTGGTAACCTAGTGTGGTACTTCATTCTAAAGCACTTATGTATGCAGATGATGTTAAACTCTTTAAATCAGATCGATCTAATGAAGATAGAGAACATTTTTTCAACTTGACTAAATAATTTGTATGTCCCTAAATTTAAATAAGTGCAGATATATGTATTTCTCCAGGAAATCTTTCCAATCCTTTGCCTATATGATCCATAATCACAATGTTGAACAAGTTACTGAATTCATCAATTTATGTGTCACAATGTACTCTTAGCTAGATAAGGAGTTTAATGGCCTATATATCATCAAATTATTTCTTACTTCACTTGGAATATGGCTCAGTTGTATGGAGTCCGCACTATCAATTGTATAGTGATAAATTTGAATCTATACTGGGATGCGAATAAGAACCTTCCCTGGTACAAAAGTTGTTTTCGGAATATTAATCTGCCTACCCCCTCAAATAAAGATGTTATGCCAGCTGATTTCTTTCCTATACGGCTAGCTCTTCCCAAACTGGCATAGATTTTGAAATGAGCTCCCGAACGAACAGGGAAAGAGGTTTAGAGGCTTCATCGTTTTACACTCTTAACGGGATCAAAGAAACATACTGACAGTTATTTTCACAAATATTTCAGCATGGATATTTTGCTTTGTTAAAACTTCGACTTAATAGTGCATACATACAGGCGAAGGAATTTCATCCCAAAAAGTTGTAATATTTATTGTGGCATTTTAAAATTTTGGGCGCAGCACGGGCGTATACGTAACATTCATTGTGATCTGGAATAATATATAAAAAATTTTTCATACACGTATATATACATATGTATGTATGAAAATGAGTTCAGCTGAAACGGTGCGAGTCTCGAGGGTCCGAATTACGCTTCGGCTGCAGTTAAATGTGCTGACTTGCTGTTTTGTACGTCATATTAACTGGGAAAACCAGTGGCAAAGGCATATATATTCGTATATTTGTATACCTATACATACCTATGTGAGATTGCATGTATATTTAACGGCTGGCATAACTTACGACGAGCGAAAAGAGTGTATATATACACATGATCTCACTTAGGCTTTTATGTGAGCTCTTTTCTGTTTCGAAGCATAAGGAGATCTTTTTCAATCAACGCGCGACGGCGAATTTTTTCACATAAACAAGGAGTAGAACTTTAGAGCAGACGAACTTTGTATACAAGGTATATATGTATACAGCCAAGTAGATTTTTTGGACCCAGACACCGGTACTTAATTAATTATCTACATTCAGTCAACAAGTTGTTAGCAAGAATCGATATAAACTTGGAAAAAAATTTCAAGATGTCTTAATAAAACCTTGTGTATTAGGAAACCATGTTGAAAGACTAGTGGGCCCTTTCAGAAAATTCTTTAGAAGCTTCAAAAATTACGAAAGGGAAGGAGAATATTTATTACCTCTTATGCGACATATGCGACTTAATTTAAGCAGAAGTAAACTTCGGCGAATTGGAGACTCTTTTCCGTATTGCTAAATTTGAAATAAGTGGCACATTAAATTTCATCGAGGGTCCAATTAGTTAGAAAAAGAATTTTACATCGAAAATTGGCAAAAGTTAAAGGAAATAAAATGGCGGCTTAGAAGAAATTGCAGTTTTCTCTATCAAACCATAAATCGTACATCACAAACTGAAATAGGAGGTCGGCCAAAATCGATCCGGGGCTTATAAAGCAATAATGTATATCTAACATAATCCAGGTCATAACAGTTTCCTTGGTATACCCATGTACCGTCTTTTAGTTTTTGGTCCCCATCTTTGGAATCGTTTACCGAATCTAGAGGAAACTTTCGTTGTGCAAAGAAATCTCATTGAAATTTCTATCACTTAAATATGGAGTTCATGTTTTGTTCTTCTATGTTGTGTTCGTTGTAAATTTCATTGAGATCGACATTTAACCATCTTTAACGCCCGATGTGGCTTACATTTATTGAGTTGCCCAAAAAGTAATTGCGGATTTTTTAAAAGAAAGTAAATGCATTTTTAATAAAACTTATAATGAACTTTAATCAAATATATAATTGCCATTTTGTTCGATAACCTTTTGCCATCTTCCCAGCAAATTTAGTATTCCACGCTCATAGAACTTCTGGCCTTTATCTGCAAAAAACTGAACCAAGTGCGATTTTATACCCTCATCATTGCCGAAAGTTTTACCATTTAAGGAGTTCTGCAAAGATCGAATTAAATGGTAGTCTGTTGGTGCAAGGTCAGGGCTTTATGGTGGATGCATCAAAAGTTCCCAGCCAAGGTCACTCAGTTTTTGGCGAGTGACCAAAGATGTGTGTGGTCTGACGTTGTCATGATGGAATACGACACCTTTACGATTGATCAATTCTGGTCGCTTCTCCTTCATGGCTGTATTCAATTTGTCCAATTGTTGACAGTAAACATCCGAATTAATCGTTTGGTTCCTTGGAAGCAGCTCAAAATATACCACACCCTTCCAATCCCACCAAACAGACAGCATAACCTTCTTTTGGTGGATATCAGCTTTTGAAGTGGTTTGAGCTGGTTCACCATGCTTGGACCATGATCGTTTTCGATTGACGTTATTGTAAACAATCCATTTTTCATCTCCAGTTATGATTCGTTTTAAAAACGGATCGAATTCATTGCGTTTAAGGTGCATATCACAAGCGTTGATTCGGTTTGTTAAATGAAATTCTTTCAATTCATGTGGTACCCAAATATCAAGTTTTTTTACGAGTCCAAGACTTTTTATGTGATAATGAACGGTTGACTTTGGTATATTTAATTTCTCTCCTATCTCACGTTCAGTTACATGACGATCCGATTCGATTAAAGCCTTGATATCGTCATCGTCAACTTCACTTGGCCGACCTGAACGTGGCTCATCTTTAAGTGAAAAATCTCCAGAACGGAATTTGCGAAACCAATTTTGACACTGTCTTTCTTTTAAGGCTTTATCACCATACACATCTCGTAACTTTTTAGCAACCTGCTCAGCATTTTTTCCTTTACGGAAATAATAAAGTAAAATATGACGAAAATGCTCTTTTTTGGGCTCCATATTAAAATTGACGCCAAACAAACAAATGTAAACAAAGTTTCGCGCACTTTTTTTCTAAAGAAAGCTAAAAGTGACAGCTAATAACTGACAAAAGAAAGAATGCAATTACAGAGTCACTGCCGTTCAAAAAAATTGTCAAAGCCGACTATATGAAAAATCCGCAATTACTTTTTGGGCAACCCAATAGTATACATACAGCCAGCCCCTGACCTAATAAAATACAAGCCAACTCTGCAGAATAGAACTGGCAGGGGAAACAATTTATAACCGTTATAAACTCCAACTGCTAATAATCCAAATTTGGTAGGAGATACAATCGTTTTCAAGTGCGAATGGAAAAAATATACACTGCTGCTTTAAACTCCGCTAGTTGTTATCTAGCAGCACCTGAAGAAAAGTATTACTAAACCTATATATTATATTAGGTAATCGGCAGTCGGCTTTAAACTAAACCACACCAATATGCACACCAGGAACTAACAAGATGCAAATACAGAAACAGAGCATTATGTAATATGCAAGAAGTATCTGCTGGACAGCTGCCACAGAGATTACTTGAAGCTAAAATGAATCCTAGGGCATATCGGCAAGGGAGTACTTGACTCTATGTAGTATATTTCGTTTCATATCAAAAAATCGCTGCATATGAGAGTGGTAGGCTCTACACACCAATAACAGAAAATCCCTCAACCCATGGATGACACTATTGGAATCCAGTCGCCAGCCATAGCAGAGGCAGAGCTTGAGTTGCTTCGTTGGACCGGCATAAATATGGTCATGATTACTCAAAATATGTCTGCATGCAATGACTTTCAACAAGACACTTGCTACCCCTTCGTACGGCCACTAAAACACTTATATAACATCACTACCACTCTGGTCCCCAATTCTTGCACCATTCATTAGATGATTTCGAACACATCGACTAAGTTTTCCTACTACTAAGCTGGGTTAGCTATCTGTTTTAACAACAAAAACAGCAACAATTATAGCCATGTTAGACTTTGTGCTGTGGTACTTTTGGGAGGTTTGTCAGCCTATTTTCTAAATCTTCAAAATTTACTGATCGGTTTCCCGACAAAATATTTAGGCTACCGAAGAAGAATTCAGGCAAATGATTTCAATATATGCTTTGAGTTGAAATATAAGCTGTGAAAATAAAATGTAATAGAAGTCGCAGTTAAAGCTTTGGCTACTTTCTGTAAGTTCCTGGTATATTAAATGATCTTTCGAAGTCGTAGCGACCACCATTAATGTCAGAATTAAAATCCAAAAAATCCAAAGCACAATCGCGCTTGCCAACAAGTTTGCTTTGGACTGAGTAGGCAGTTGAAAAGTAAAGTTCCCTCTCGACAAGTTCTTCATCAGACATTTTTGTCTTTGATCTGAAATATTACTATGAGTTGATTCTGTACTTCCCGTCTCATCATTTACGTCATCAAAAAAATACTTGTCACTTAGTCCCACATAATCTCTTTTACGGTGAGAAATCTTTCCAACATCCTTCCATTATCGTGAAGGTTTGTGGCTTTTTTCTATATCTATCAATATTTGAGATTTATGTTCAAGTATTACCAGAATTAAAAAAAATCAGTTTACAGTAATGCGACTTTCATTAACGCATGAAATGCTGTCTACCTGTATAGACTAATGACAGAGAAGTGGTCGTTTTTAAGATTAGGAATTGACATTTCCGGCAATTGCCTTAAATAAAAAAGTTACTCAAAACCTTAGATATTGGCTATTGTGGAAAATTTTTGATGAACGATATTCTCGACCAAAAAGGCTAAAAATTTTGCTACCGCGCATAAAACAATTAACACATTTTTTAGTCGTGATTGTGCTTAGGCGAATAACAAGTAAAAGATATTCCAAAAAATATAAAAAATAACAAGATGCTATTGATATTACAATGTTGAAAAAGACTAACCCCAAAGTTTAAGTAGCGATAAAGAATCTGACCTAACCTCAATTACCGAAAGTGGTTTTCGAGCTAATAGTTTTCATTGACCATACATACAGATATTCGTATAGTTTGAGCAACCATTTTATTAACTTACAGAAATTTTACGCACATGGCTTTAGTGGAGTAGTTGCGCTTAAATATATCGGTTTCGGAGTGCGTGGAAACCTCATTGCAACACATGCAGAAAGTTCAATATGCATGTATGTACATATGTGCATATGTAAAAGTCCTTTAGTTCAAACTAATGTCATTGACTAGAAATGTATGCTATTGTGGTTTAAACTCAAAAGTCACACACAAATAAATATACATGAGTATATGAGTAAATGTATATATATTATAAATTTGTTAATGTCCCAGTAGGTAATTTTGGAGTAGAAAAATTGGAGTTTGCTGGAGTAGTTTATTTTGGCAATGAGATTTAAATGGAATATGCTCGATTGTGGAGCTGGAAACTTTGATTATCATAAATTAAAGTAAAATAATAAAAATAAAACAAAAGTAATCAATGGCCTGAGCGAATGTATAAGGAGAAAAGTAAAGAGAACAATGAGCAATGGGTACAATAAGCTCAGTTAATCAATAAAATTAAAAATAAAGGTTTATTAAAATTTTCTATAAAATATTTTTAGAAAAATATGTATATATTTGTATTACATAATCGCTTGTCCAGTCTTCGCTTGAAATTTGAGATTTTACAAAAATCGATATTTGGTCATTCCTGTTCCAACAATGTGACGATATATGCGCATATGTACTCATATGTACATATATACCTATACTACATATGGGATGTCATCACAACTGCTACTTCACCTACAAACCACCTTACTCCACCCATCCATAGCGGCTACTCGCTATGTACAAGTACACATACGAGTATATACATATGTATGCACTAGTATGTTATGTATGTACGTTGTATGATATGCAAATGAAATACTGTGAACTCAACTCGAAGTGCACAACTAAAACAACAAACACAGAAATTTATTGTCCGTCCAACAAAAAATAACGGCCGTTGACTGTAAGAGTAACTGGAGAGCTCATCATTATTTTTGTTTGTTCTGCTTGATGGACAAGAGATGGATGTTCGACAAAATAGAAAATTACCAGAGCTGGTATGCCTGGCGACCATCGCAATGACACATTTCACATTTCATATTATGTACGTAATAATCTACGTATGTAATCTACCGTAAACTTTCCTGGAATAAGAATACGGCAGACCTTAGTCCTCAACAAAGTTGGGTAAGTGGGAATCGGTCAAAATGACCGTCATTTTTTGTACAAATGTTGGTATTTATTTCTTTACAAAATCTGTTTCTTTGGTTTGTACGGCTTTTATATGCCAAAGGCGCGTTAGGAGCTGCACATAATGTTCTCGGTTTTTCAGTAAGTTGAAGTCCTGTTAAGCGCACGCTTAAACACCGAACTTTCCGGCAAGTTTCGACCCCTCCGTATATAAATAAAGAGCTCTACCCTCCAGTGGTTCTTTCCTTCCATTCCACACTGGCTCAGCGATATGATAATCCAAAAGAAAAATTTGAGTCACTCAAAAACAACGGAGTGCTGCAAGCTTGATCCAAGAAAATGGTCCAGGCTCCATGAGCCTTGCAGCGACTTTTGCAGCAATAGTCCTTCCTACGGTATCCACAGGCACTATACTCCATACGGCGTTGGTGGCCAAGATTGGAGAGCTTCTTAATACACAACAGATTCTGACGATGTCCGGACTTTGAAACATCTGCTATACTAATCATCTACAAAATAATATAATAAGGTTTGACTATATATAGGTGTAGTTACAGTACAGGACATATAAAGCCACATATTTTTTTGTTTCTCTTCTCGATAAAAATTAGTGGAAATCATCCTATAGAGAGAAGACCCGCTTCTTGGTGCATAAAACTCACTAGAGACACCACCACAACACCGCTTCTATCTATGTGAATTTACCCAACCGGTTCTATGGCATAACAGATTCTTAAGGCAGAAAAGGAGAAAGTTATTAAACATTCTCGTAATGTCTAGAAAAAACTCCTACAGCAAACTGGTGGTAATCCTCTAACCGCATTGAAAGAGTCCTCGAAAGGCAAATTTCTTTGGATTGTACTTCTTAAATACAAATTAATTGGCTTTTTGTTGGTTCAATGTCGTTGGGTCCCGCAGACTTAACGAGTTTATCGTCTTAGCAATAAGAAGATCGGCAAAAATCAAGCCACCCACATCTCTTACCAGTATGGATATTTCCACAAGAGAGTGATTGCAAGGAAAATGCGCATCAAACAGAAATTTCGGTAATTCTTTTCAGTGGCTAGTCCAATTTACCACTTGGTCGTTTCGGTTGCTTAAAGGAATTGGGATTCAGAAGGACTTGTGAATGTCATTTATATTATTTAACTAGACGAATATAGATAATGCTTTTCCATGGATGGTACACCTGAGCCAGCTATCCAAACTTCTTCCATTGTTACCAACTTAAAAATCAACCTTTTACTCGCCATCCAACTACTACAGATGAGGAAAATAAATGATTCAATTTGAAACTAATCACACTATGATAAACCTCGACTTGCAGAGAAACTCGACGTATTGAATTCCCACTTTTAATAACACTTACAATAGATTGTGTACATAAACAAAGCATATGTTTGCGTTCCTGACCTATTAAATGAAATTCACCTTACTGAACGCTGAGTATATATATTCTACTTTAAGACAAACCTTTGATTATAATATCTGCTATTGTGATCCAATATATAATGAGGATTTTCATGGAAAAAATAATTTTAAATGGATTTTATTTAAATTTATTTTCGAGACCGCAAAACGGATTATCTTATGTTATATGGCCGGTTCCGACAAATGGTCGTTTGAATTTACTATGGTATCTGTGTTCCAAGTTTGGTTGAATTATCTCAAAAGCTGAGGGACCAGTTTGCGTAGAAACAGACGGATAGACTGGCACGGCTACTCTACAAGTCAACTCGTCATTGTGATCATGTCGGTATAACTTTAGAGGGGTGTTTTTTTCTCCTTCTGCTACTTACATACTTCCAACCAAAGATAAAATATTGTATTGTATATTAATGCTTCAAAATCAAATTTGGCAGTCTCACCTTTTCGAAAATTCTTGATATTCACGCAAACCTAATAAATATGTTCGTAAATACATATGTTTATACATAGATACGCCCTTTTCATCTACATATATGACCTCATCTATAAATATATGCAAATCTTAAAGTCCTTAGCTTGCTAGTGGTAAACTTTCCATTCAGACCTATAAGTTTCATGTAAGTATGTATGCATGGCGAAACAAGCAAAGAAAAAATGTGTGCAATATGAATTTTAGCTGCAGCTTTGTTCAATTTTATTTTCTTTATTGTTACTTTTTGTATGCATACATATATCCATCAGTTTGTTGTTACCATGGCCACAACTGGCTTAGTTTGCTATTTCACTGGTGCCGCCAACAACAAAACCAACCACCACTTCAATTTTTCCTGACCTTTTCCAATTTTGTATGTTGGAAATTGATGTTTTCGAAACTGCCTGACTTTTTTGTGCATATTCCAACTTTTGTTTTGAGCGTGAATCCATAAAAATAATATACAGATATATATCTGCATATGTATATGTGTGTAAAGTTGTATGCAGCTTTGCGTATCAGTTGCCGCTTTGTATCATATTCATTCATTTCATTTAGCTGAAAGCAAGTATGCGTGTATGTATGTGTGTATGTGCACATGAGGGAATTACAAATGGTTTCCGAGCAGGGCGGAGCTCAGACAATGTATCCCAATTTGATGGAATTTCAGTGGAGCGTGTTGAAAAAATCACAATGAAATAATATGCTCACTGAATTTCAAAAGATATCCAAAAACGCAACTACAGAACACTAACGACACAATATGCAAAGGGACAAGAAAGTTGGGAATAACTATTATGAGGCAACGTAAAAAAATAAAAATCTAAAATAAACTTTAAAGGCAACAGAAAAAAATTTCCATTGAAAATAACTGTTCTTAATTATTTTAACTGTTTTTAAATAAACTTTAAGTTATGAAAATATTTTTTTTGTAAGTATTTAATGAATTAATATGGCTCTTTTTTTATAGAAACAACTTTAACGGCATTACTCTCATCCATGGGGATAACATTCATTGCTCTTTTCGCGCAAAGGACCGTCATCTGTCTCAAAGTTTTTTTTTTCATTCGCTTCGCTTTCCGTCTAATCTGGAGAAAGCATAATTAATAGCGGTGTTGTTAAGGCTAAGAATATCATTTTCATCTGGCTCAGTGATTTAGATATAGCTTCTTTGTGATGTGGAAGGCAGCTTTGAAATCGAAAAGAGTTTTTTCTCAAGGGTCCTTCACAAGATTTTACGTATTGTAAATATCTGACCAATGGAGGTTTTACCAGGCCTAAAGCTGCAATGGCAAGGTTCATTTTAAGGTTCTATTAAATTCGATTCATAGACAATATTCTGCTAATGCAAGCTCCTTATCAGTTTTTCAACACCATCTTTATATAGCTACGACGGTATTTCAATGTATTTTTCGTCACCATCGCTTGGGTTTTGGGTAACCCATCTCCAGGTGTTACTTTTTTACTGCCATTGAACAGACAGGTGAAGTGTTCCTTTTACAAATTCAGTATGCTCTGGATAAACTCCTTGGCATGTTCCCGTCTTGAAACCTTCTGTTCTTCTCGCCGGAAAGTGGACCAGGAACTGACTTAGTAAAAAAAAGTTTACTTTTGGCTGGATTTACTTGAAATTTGGTACATATGGGGCTTTTTGCTTAGATTAACAGGAATACTCTTTTTCTATCCGGAAAGTAGACCGGGGACTGGCCCATTCGAAAAAATTTCTTTACTGTTAGATTTACTTGAAATTAGGTACATAGTTGGCCTTTTGCTATGATTAGATTTACTTAATAATTGGAACATAGGTGTCTTTTAGGTTAGATTAACAGGAAGATTACACTTCTCTCTGGGAAGTGGACCAGTAACCGACCTATTAAAAAACGTCGAACTTCTCTGCTCTCCGCGTAGTGGACCTATGTCAATGGTTTAACCAAAAATGTTGTAATCTCACAAGTATTGAGTGAATAAAGTGATGATAAAAAGACGTTTTATGTAGCGCAAATATTAATTAAAATACGTACAACAGTAACTACGTATGTATTAATGTATGCTTGATCCATTGAGGTATTTGTACGCCATTATCAAGCACGTGGTTTTTAACTTACCTTAACATATGACGCGCATTTGTGTTTTATTGCTGGTAATTTTTTAGTAAAGTTAATTAGCTGCAGTTATTCGAATGCTTACAAATTGTATTGCCTGTAATAATAACTCCACCATGCTTGTTTACAATTGAGCGTGCAAAAATTCAATGCGAATGCGCAGCTGTTGGAGAGGCTTGCAGTTGTTACGCTGATCTTTTGTACCATTTTTCGTTGTAAGAGATGGTTGGGGTGGACAAAACTCTTCTGATTCATTATTACGCCCCGAAGTTTTGTGCTCCAAGCGTATCATACATACTCTCCTCATCGTAAGTGAAGATAATAAAATAAAATATATTGAGAACATATTTTTCACCCTCTCCATCAATATCACCTATGCAAAGTCTTATATGATTTGAACAAGTACAAGCTTGTTATAGTTTCCAACGAGTTTTTTTAAAGGTAAGTCTAGACCGGTAATCAGAAGTCATGTGAAAGCTTACTTATCTATAGGTCGTCTCTACATATGTGAGAAATCGCATTCTCAAAGTTAAGTAATGATGTCATACACGAAAGCGCACTTGGCGATTGGAACCTATTGTTTCATACAAAGGGGCACGTTACAATCCAATTACCGTGGGAAGAGTTACCTTATCATCGCGTATGAGGTCTTATCTTGGGGATTGTATGAAAGACTAAAGCCAATCGTCAACGGACTCATTGAACGTTATCAGAGATCCTTTTCATCGATTTCAAAGCTGCCTTCCGCAGCATAAAAAGGAGTTAAAAGATTTGACTGACTTGACTGTGTCAACGTCAGCTGGTCGGTGGTCTTCTGGGTATCACTACCTCCGTCGTTGTATATTCAATTGCAGACTTATGTAATCCACTGCGTATACTGTTATTCGTTTCATGCCATCCAGATCCTGTTAGGTCTGATTTTCCAAAACCTTTCACACCGGTTTCCAATGCAAAATTTTTTGTTAAATCAGTGCAAGCTATTGAACACAGTTGTTTATGTGAGGATGTCTATTCAAGCCTTTTAAGTGTATGAAGCAGTTAAAAGTACAGTTGGATAAATATGGTTTCTCCAAACTCACGCAGAGCTTTATCGGCCATTTGTTCGCCTACTATGATCTAAAGCGTGATCCAAGTAGACGTTCTTTTTACAAAAACTCACGTTCTTTAAAGAATGGGTTGCGCGGCTTTGGCTCAACTTATTGTTGACATAATCGGCCCACTGAGGGTACTATTCGCAACACCATCACCCATTATGGGATAATACCAATTAGACCACGTCCAGCACGCAGCCGTTCGCAGCAACTCGGACTGACGAATAGAAGAACTCGGCGAATTTACGTCGAGACCTTAAATTGAAAGCATGCAAACTACAGCTTATGCAAGAACTGAAGCCGCTCGACCTTCCCAAATGGCATTGCTTTGCTCTATGTGCTCTCGAAAAATTTCAAGAAGGCCCGACGAATGCACTTGAGTTTTATATCAGTTATTCCGGTTTAAGGTGCGACAAACATGCCATACATATCAAACATTGAAAATATGGAAAATGAGAAGTTCATATATGTTACAAATCATAAATATGTATGTATGTGGGTCTGTGAGTTTTTAAATGCGCACCGAGCCATTCAGGAAATTCATGCACTTTCTCTTTGAATCTTGAGTATTTCTGATCGTATCACATCTCCAGTTACATATTTGTTTGCCTTTGTGTAAATGTGTGCGGTCGTGCATTCGCAGAAGCAACTCTCAAAACACCCTACGGCTTGTACGACAAATTGCGTGTTTAATATCAAGTACAAACACTCGCACAGGGACCCACGCTCCGCTACTCCACTATAAAATTCCTATCAAGAGAAACCGCCTTTCAGCCACCAAAGAACTTCTAACCCAACAGCCATTTAAACGCCGGAAAACAGGGTAACAAAAACAATAAAGTAGGAGTTACAAAAACAAGATGGGTTGCCATAACGCTGCAGAAACAACAATCTAGATTTTGTAACATCATGGCTATAAGGCATTTTGATATGCGAGTACATGTATACATACATACTCGTTCATAAGAAGGGATTATGCTATAAATGTACTGTGGGGAAGGTTAGTTCAAAAATGTTAAAAAATATTAAATTAAATTGAAATTAAATTAATAAAATAAACTAATTTAAAAAAAATATAAAAAATAAATTAATTAAAACGAAAATAAAATAATAAAAGCAAAGTAAAATTATGTAATATAAAATAACGTAAAATAAAAATATTAAATTAAATTCAATTAAAAAAAGATGAAATAGAGCAAAAAAAAAGTTAAAAAAAAAGTAGAAAAGTAAAGTAAGCTGAAGTAAATTAAAGTAAACTGAATAAAATTCGTTTGCGCTGGTCGTGAACAGATATTCACGATGATATTAACAATATTGGCCTCAACTCTCTAGACAGCCGGTTCTACGCACCGGAGTTGACCCGGACTTTATCCGGCCAAGGGCTGTCACCCTTTCGGCGACCTAACCCCGTTTAGGTCAACAGGTAAAATTAGTTTAAGTTCGCCAACGGAGAAACACCTCGCAGCTGGGTTGCTCCAAACCCTTCTTATCAGAGCTGGCATCGAAACCAATCCTGGTCCGACGGATTATTTCTACTGCGTATGCACCAAAAGACTCCACCACTCCTCCACTTCGGTTAGGTGCAACCAGTGCAATGGTTGGAGTCACCTTAAGGTCTGCTCAGGCTTTAAGACACATAGAGAGTGGACCACACGTTATGTGGCCCCATGCTGCCAACGCCCAAGTGTGCCACCCGCCTACACGGCAAAGCCTTCAGCACCCTTATCCACTTTGGGTAACCCGCAAACCTCCACGGTCTCCCGAAGCTCCCCGCAGCACCCTGGATTACCGGACGCTCGTTAACTTTAAAAAAGCTAACTGGACCGGCTTCACGGAATTCACCGAGAACGCCTTTAGTGCTCTCTCCACTCCAACAGACGTCACCTCTGGTGAGCGATCATTCCGCAGGATTGTTGTGACCGCTGCCGCCCGCTTCATTCCGGCAGGCCGAGTTGCGGAAATCCGCCCTAATTTCCCGACCGAAGCGGCGGCTTAGCAGCAAGGCGCGACATCCTCCGTAACTCCGCTCCCGGGAATCCCCTAATCAGAGATTTAAACGCGGAGATTCGGACCGTAGTAAACAATCACAAGCGGAAAAAGTAGGAGGACCACTTAAGGTCCTGCAACCTCTCGTCTAAGGCAACCAAGCTCTGGGCTACAGTTAAGTCGCTGTCTAACCCGATGAGACGAGATGATCGAGTGAAAATTGCATTCGGTGACCGCGCCTCGTCGGACCCGAAGAGATGCGCGAGCTATTTTAGCCGGCTTTTTACATTGCATCCGCTACCGCAGGAAGCACCCCAGCCGGCACCTTTTAGAAGCCGAACGTCCACCTAGGCACATCCGGAAGGGAGTACTCGACTTAAAGCTCACCATCCAGCAACACGTGCAACAACCGCTGAACAGGACGGCGTACCGACAAGCACTGAACGCCATTCACCAGGAGTCAGTTAACACCTTCATAGACTCCGTTCCCGTGAATGGCGTACTCGGAGTAAAATCACCACATTTTGCAGACAACGAGCTCGAGCTGCCGCGAGAGACCCGCGTGACCCTTGCTCAACTTAGATCTGGATACTGTAGTAGACTAAACTCCTACTTATCCAGACTCGACCCCAGCATACCCAACCTATGCTCTGCATGTGGAGAGTCTCCGCACGCCACTAACCACCTCTTCACATGCCCCCTTAAACCGACTCATCTAACCCCCCTCTCCCTTTGGTCCAATCCCGTCGAAACAGCACGTTTCCTGGACCTCCCCTTAGATGACCTCGGCGACTTAGATTAACAAAACCTGCCCTAAGCGGGGTTAGCCAGTCGCTACAACAACAACAACAACAACAACAACAACAATATTGGCCGCAACAACCCCGCCATGAGTTATGCTTTCTCCAGACTTAATAATGAAGCGAAGCGAATGGGACTGGTAATGAGCAAGTCTCCTTTTGGAGACTTATACCACTGGGTAGGTACATACCGAGTACAAAGTATGCAACTATTTGCCCACAGATGTCCACGCCAACGCTTTGAGTAAAAGGAATATTAGGCAAAACAAAGGAAATCGACAAACAAATACAAAATAAATTGCGGCCAGTACGCGACAATGTCAGCCTTGAAATCCAGCGCAGAATCACTCTTGCCAACAGGTGCTACTTTGGACTGAGTAGGCAATTGATTAATAAAGTCTTATCCCTGCGAACGAAAACCAAACTCTACAAGTCGCTCATTATACCGGTCCTACTATATTCCGCAGAATCGTGGACGATGTCAACATCTGATGAGTCGGCTCTAGGAGTCATCGAGAGAAAAATTTTGCGAACGATTTATGGTCTTATGCGCATAGGCTATGGCAAATACCGTAGACGATGGAACGATGAGCTGATATTGACATAGTTCAGAGAATCAAGAAGCAGCGGCTACCCTGGCTAGGTCATGTGGTCCGGATGGCTACGAATACTCCAGCTTTGAAAGTTTTGGATGCAGTTCCCGCCGGTGGAAGCAGAGGAAGTGGAAGACCTACACTGGGTAGAGAAGGACCTGGCTGTACTTGGTTTTTTTCAATTGCCGCCAAACAGCAAAAAGAAGAAACGTATGCCACAATATTGCTAACTCGGCTATAATTGCGTAAGCGGTGTCTACGCCAGGAAAGTAAGTAAGTATGTAAGTAAATTGAATAAAATAAAAAAAATACAAAATTTTGTATAAAAATCAATTAAATTTCGTTAAATTAAATAAAATTGAATTAAATAAAATAAAAATAAAAAGATTATGTGAATAAAAAAAAATATTGTATATATAATTTAAATAAAAAAATGAAGTAATGTAAATACTTAAAATAAAATAAATTACAATTAAATTAAATTATTATTGATATTAATAAAATTACATAGAATGAAGTAAAAAAAAATAAAGTATAATAAAATAAAATTGACTTATATTCAAATAATTCAGACTTACACCTTGGAGAGCTTCAGAATCACATACATTTTTTAACATTTTCACACACTGCACCACGCTTCATTCGCAGTAACCTGACTTGAGTGCTTAGCTATTATACGCCGGTATATTGCAGGAATTAAAGAATGCTACGCGCGTCCTTGTGACTGCGAATTGCGGTGGTGGTGAAAGGCAACTGTCATCATGCCATTATGCTATATATTATTTTTCATGCCAGGCTCAACAAAACCATTGAAAGTAGGTTGAACAATTTCAGCAGGTAGGTGTGTTAGTGGAAAGCTACGCCAATGTGAAGAGGTTACAGAAAATTACGCTAAATTGTTTAAAAGGAGAACGATAAAATTAATGAAGTGAGAAGGATCAACAACGAACAGAAGCAGCAAAATAGCAATGAAAGACAAACGACAAACGAGCGCTCTGTGACATTGCTGCAATGGTTTTTGTGAATGGGCAAGTGGAGCTGACGTTCCAAAGATTGCATCTAACCTTTAAGCGGGATGATTGCAAATGTATTCACCACGGAGGCGGCGATGACGAAAACGACTATGACAATGACACACTTTGTAGACAACGTCATTATCAGCCAAGCAACATCAAATGATGCAGCCATGAATGCTCAAAGCAACATATTGACGGAAACTTTTTTGTTTTTGCTAAATTGGAAAGCTTTCAATTGACGATTATGCATCCACAGACTACGAGTACACACTTGCACAAAATCTCAAGTCCTCTTGGTAAAGCGTCATGTCAGACAGGGGCCACTTAGCTAGAAAATCTGTATAAATAAATATATAAACGTTTTAGTATACCTATGTATGTATGTGTATCTAAGATAAAATCGTTTAATAAATACTTTTAGTCACAAACATAAGATCGTCATACACACTCTCTACACATCAAAAAATGTTGACATTGCACTTATCTCTGAGCTTGTAAGGCAAAATTTTGTGAAAGAAAAGATTAAGATAAGCGACAAATCAGTATTTGATTACTTACTGATTAAGTGTTTAATGTATCTACACACACTTTTTTTTTTTGTAAGCAATGGTAAGGTTATGTTAAAATGGTTGATTTGATAGAGTCTTATAAAGGTGATACCGATTACACGATATTGTGTTTCTAGTTTGAATAACTTTATTATTCGCCTAGTAAACTAAAGAGGACCTTTTGGTGTGTTGTTCCTTGCTTATGGATTAATCGGATTTTCTCCCCAAGATGAGATACAACTCCGCCTGCCAAGCATCGGAGATTCACGATTACCTGCTCCTTACATTTCCTGCATTTATTGTCCTCAACCAGACCTAGTCTAAAAGTATACGATCCCTACAGGTAATACCTCTGTGATAGTTCCAATCATCTGACCTTTTTGTCGTTAGTAAGAATTTCGTGAACTTCCCACTTATGTTTTCGCATAACTTTCGCAATTTTGCAGCTCTTATTTTATTATGAAATTCGCCCGTTACCTTGACAAAACTAGAGCATATCTTTAGACATCACCTCCTAATTCTGAAATAAAACTCTTCTTTGCCAGTTTATTGGCCCTTGCTAGGTGAAGAATGTTTTTTTTAAACATGTGGTTTTCGAGAAGAAATAAAATTCATATTGTATAATTTAATGTAATGGCCTAGAATTTAACCAGGCTTGTCTGCATAAACAAGCAACTTTACATAAATCCACAAATATAGTCCAGTGGTGATAAATCTCCCGATCCCGGAGATCCTTCAATAAATTGACTGTTTCGTTAGTTCTATGGCATGTAGCGCCGTCTTTTTGGAATCAAAAATCGTCCACATCAACATCCACCAGTTCAGGTTCGAAAAAGTTATTTATCACGGTTTCATAACGTTCACCACTGACTGCAATACCATATTTGAAGAAATATAGACTAGACATTCCCTCAACCTATAGAGCACACCAGCCCTTATTTCGTTATGTTTTGAGGATGTAACGACATCTCAAGAAATGAATGACGCGATATTATAGTATATAAAATAATTTGGCGCTTGTAACCGCTGAAGCGATCAGAAATACACTCGGAGGGGTTGCCGTTCGCTGCCGAGGGGCGACCGCAATTATAAAATTTCACTTCATTTTTTATTTAAATTAATTTTCCATAACTTCTGGATGTTGGTCGTACCAGGATTTGAACCCGAGCCTTCCGAAAGGCAGTACGCAATGCTAACCCCTAGGCTACCGCGGCCGCCAATGTTATTAATTCGGCAATAATTGCGTAAGAGGTGGCTACGCCAGTAAAGAAGAACGGCGTCTCAACAGTGACTTCGGATTATATCACTCCAAATGCGACAATTTTGATTATTAACATACTCATTCAACGAAAAGTGAGAATCATAGCTGAACAAAATTATTTTCTGAATCTTGGAATTGGTGGCCATCCAGATTTCGGGTCCATTCACCACACGTGTGATGCGGTTGATGTTCGATTGGCACGATTAAGATTTTGGAAGTCCGCAGGCCAATATCTTTCCACAAAGTCTATGTGCACAATTTCACGGCGTCTCCTAGGATACGGTTTATCCACTAGAGTGAACGCGGCGCGATTATATCCTCGAGTTACCGAAATTGCTTATGTCGACCGAATATTGAACGCAGCAAACCGAACCATTATTTTAGTAATACATTTGCATGATTTGAAAACTTTGTTCCGAAATAAGTCTATTCTTTATTAAATCGCATACAAAACTGAGCATAAATGAAGTAACAGCTCTCAAATAGCTCAACTCCGAAAAAAGTATTGCCTCATTCAAAACAGTACACTTGAAAAAACATTGTTCATATAGTTTAATTTCATATTAAAACTGATAGAAATTTAATTCAAACATTCGTAATAAAGAAATCGAAGCAGTTACTGATAACAGAGAAAATCATGAAGGTGTTATTTGTGTAGTAATAAATTAAAATTTTCGATATCGTTGAAAAGCCCACAGACTGTTGATTTGGATTTCAAATTACAAAATTTTGTATTCGTTAATAAAAAAAATCCAATTCCCAAAATTTATTCCGCCAAGCCAAATTTTGTGAACAAATAAATAAATTACCTTTTAAATTAATATTTTCCCGAGACAGAGTCTTATAAGCTCAAGCCAATACATATATTTGAAGTTACACAAAGACGTAAGGAAGGATATCTATAACTGAGTATTATTAACACTTTCGATCTATCCACGGTAGAACAGTGAATCTACCTACACACTGGTCAATTTTACCCTCATCAAGGTGGCGTTAGAGGTTGTTTCGCAACTACCAGATTTCTGTGATTTTTAGAATGAAATTAAACCATATTTCGAATTTCAGTCAAATCGAGGTTCATCGCGCAGAAAATTATAATTTTTTGTTACATTTAAGCATAAAATTTTACGTTTCTAGCTCATTTTAGTAAATACAATTTGCCACAAAATTTTTATTCATTTCAAAATTATAATTTCAGCAAATAATCACAAAATATCCTTTCTTGTTATCCTTGCATTTTCTGCTTACTTACATAGCAGCCAAAATATTTATTCTGCCCCAAGCCAACCATCTGCAATTACATCCTACTAAACGATTCACACGCTATAATAACACCTTTAATGACAATATTCCAATCACGTTGTCGACAGAGGTAGAGCTAAACAAAAATAAACGAGCTTTGAAATTTACAGGGAAGTTGGCAATAAATGAGAGCGTTGAGGCGTGTGCGAAGTCAAGGGAATAGATACCACTTAAGTTTACATATGTATATACACCTACAATTGTAGCAAAACTAATTTTTTTTTTCTTATGGGTAGCAGTGGCGTTTTACTTGTAGTTGAAATTTATAAATGCGATAATTTTTGACACTTCAACACACATTGCACTAGCAGTAGCAGATGAAGAATTCAGTTTTTTTACGCTCTCAACAAAAAGTAGTGTGCACAAGATATGAAAAAAAAATATATAAAATTATAAGAAATAAAAATAGAAATACATGGAATGTGAGCAGATATCGAAATGAAGTATCGAAATGTCGCTGGTGTCTTTTATAGCATTTAGATAAATTTTAAATAAAAGTTATTAAACTGTTGTATTATTAATATTTATTCTCCTTCTGTTGTTACATCAGAATCTGTTAGTTTCTGGCTGCAATCGACCCCACTGGGCTGCCCTATAGCAGTTCAGTAGACTCATTGCGCTGACTAGCCGAACACTGTTATATGTTATCGAGAGTTCGGATTTATTTGATGAATCATATTATTTTATCCGCCCATAAAAACACTTTCCGTAAGACTATGTGTATCTGGCGGGAAAAGTCTAATTCGCAGTATCTAATGATATTTCGAAATACGAGAAATGTGGCTGCAATAAAGCTAAAACTAATTCTGTACTTTGACCGATCGTGTCTTATCTATAGTATGTTACAAATGCTACCATTTTTGTCCTATAAAATTAGTCGAGAAAAAAACTTCAAGCCCAAAGATAATTTTTAGTATTTTCTTCATCTGATTTCTAACTTCCTCCTCCTTTATTTTTCCTTAAAGCCAACTCGGTGACAGAACATGGTTGTTATAGGCAAAGCAAGATGTGAGGATCAAGATATGCCTCTCTTCCAATTCCGCTTCGAAGCGTGTTGTATCTGCGTCGCGCTGTGTTGAGAGGCAAGAAAACAAGAAATGTTGTTTTTAAATATTATCATTTTCCGATCCGACTTGTAGTTGGATCTGCTGCTGCTTAGTCGTCGAGGCGCAGAAGGAGAGAGTGGATACCACCTAGTAACTGTGATGTCTCTATTAGCTTCCATGGCTTTGGAGTCCATAAGTTTTTTTTTAGTTTTCCAAGCGGCTAAAGATCGCACCAACATCTTCGGACAGATGAAGTTTGTCGCTTTCAGGGTCCCAATGGATTTCAGGGCTGAGTCGAGTAGTCCACTCGGGTTGTTATCACCAGCTAGGCCAGCACAGATGATCGCGGCGCATTTTTTTCTCGTTTGTTGAGTCTTCTCACCTTTCCTGTGGGTTTTATTACTCCACCAAATCACGCATGGCTTGAATGCAGACAGACGCCTCTAACTCTAAGCCATCCCGGGCGCTATGAAACGCATGAGACCTTGGATTAGGGGGGAAGTTTATGTTCAACACCATTCTGGTCAAGATCCGCAAAATTTAGTTGGTATAACAAAATTACTTCTAGAATGATGCGATTCCTCATCGCGCACTAACGGAAGCTGTCTTTGGCGACGAGACTCAAGTGATATTCATTATTTTCTACCGTGATAGCTTCTTAAAAGATTCCTTACATGTTTTCACTAACGCTTAAAGTGGTTGCTTATTCGTCTCAATCAATAAGGCCTACAGATTGTGTTAGAAAGGCAGAGTTGTAATCCTGGACCCAATTGTGTAGCTCCCAATTAGGTACAAGACTTACGCACTTGAAGCTCTTTATTGACCCTGCTTGATCGTTCTATATACTTTTTTCTCTTCTATGAAAGACAAGAATTGGCCGAGTTAGATAGTATTATATTATTAAGAGGTTACAACTAGTTGGAATTTTCAAAAAATTGATTTGTTTTTTTAATTTTTCATTTTAATTTTACATAATGTACATGTATTTAATCCATTAAAACCCAACTATATATAAAGCCAACCATGTAAAGTTCAATTTCACATATTTTAAATGTTTCAATATTTTACCTAATAGTCCAATTACTTAGTATTTTACTTAATAGTTCAATTACTTAGTAAATAGTCTGCAAGATGCCATTTTTCATAAAGTAAATAAATATTTAATTGTTGTAGACTTTTCTAAAGATATTGACTTTGTTTGAGCGATAAGAGTTGAGATAAACTCAGAATACCCCAAGAGAGAGAAGAAGCCGAAATCACTTATTCATCGACCTCAAAGCAGCCTCTAGGAAGCAATTGCCTTCTAAACTCTTATATCGGCTTACAACAGATAATAATAATAATACGAAGAAGTTATTCTATTACTGGATTAGCAAGAGCCGATAGCATAGCGACCTCAACGTCTTGGGATCGAAAGGTCATTGGTGCTAAAATTTTAAAATAGTTCCTTTACACAGAGCAACATTTTTCAGATCATCGTTTCAGGTATACATATGGTACTAACGATTGCTGCTAAAACTAGATTTTCTGCACCATTACTTTTCCCCAGTTTAGCTGCTGTTCGGAACTTATGACGTCATACATTTGTGAGCTCAAAGTCCACTTAGAGCATTTTTTCCATATTTTTACACAGCATATCCAGGTAAGCCAATAAGAATATTGTTTGAATGTAAAGCAGAGTTAAATATATTTAAAAAACCCCAACTTCTTACCCGGCAAAAGTTCAACTTGTGCCTCGCCATTCACCGTTTTTGGTTAATAACTCGGCTGTAAATCCACAAATAGGTGTATGTGTTGCACTGTGTCCTTATTTCTCTGTTGAAACTAGTACAGATTGTTAGTTCCGAAATAAAAATACTTTTAATAGTACTTTGCCAAATGCGCTGACTACTCTTCTTACTTTTTTCTTAGTTTTTGTTTCGAAATACTAAATGTTGCAAAAATTACTTAATTCTTACGCAGAATCACATTTTGCGTTAATTTTTTGTTTCAATTTCAAAGAATGTTTTAACAGCCCTATTCTGTAACAAAGATTTTTTTAACCCAGAAATATTACTTCGATATTTACCTTGAAGCAAAGAAATGCAAAATTCTTCTTTCCCGTTACAGTTTTCCAGAGAAGATCTTCATTATTGCAGTAGTTTTTTCTTTTTTTCCTTTCTAATGTCTATATTTATTATACCTACTATTATTAACTAAGTTTTCAACTATTATGATCTAGTTGTTGGCTTATTTAAGATCCATTTCAGATAAGTGAACCATAAAGTTAGATCTCTTCAAAGATGTTAGTGAAAATTATTTAACATTTCGATCAAGTTAAGCTAATAATGATCTTCATTATCATTTGAAAGCCTGCAAGGAAAAACTGTGCTAAATGAACTACAAAAATTAAAGAAAAATCAAAAAAGGGCTCAAGTGACGTTCAACTAGAACAAAAAAAGCACCTTCCGAGAAGCTTATAACTATTTTAAAGGATTTAATACGCGTCATCGAAGTTACCAGTTAAAAAATTTAAAAAAAAATAAAAAAAAACAAAATTACTTCAAGGGGTTACAGGGTTTGAATTTTCAAAAATCGTTTTTTTTTTTAATTCATTTTCGTAATGTATATGTATGAGTATTCAAATAAATACTTTAAAAATTTCAAGTCGATCTGACTGTTATGTTGAAAGTTACACGTATATCTGTAACGACGCGTCGGCCTTCTAAAAAGTATTTTCTAGTACTTAATCGAAGCTTTTCCATTACCAAAGGAAAGTTTTTTTAATGTGCAATTCAAGATCAAAATTATGGAGAAAAATTTAATTTGTTTCTTGAGAAGCCGCCATTTTTCAAAAAAAAAAAAATTGTTGGCTTATTCCTTCGTTTTATTTTTTCATTTAAGATGATGCACTTCAGAAATACAATGGTCACCGCAAAACGCCTTTTTCGGGAGAAGTATCTGGAAAGCCGCTGTGGCAGCTTAAAAAACAGTTGTTTTTATATATAAAAAATTGCGAACTACTCTTTAAAGGTTTCATAATATCTGTACAAATGCTCAAAATAATAGCTAAAGGTTTCCTCGTGTAAAATGATTGAAAAACTTCATTTTTTTGAGCTCCTAACTAATGTAACTCCTTAAACTTTAATGTTTATTATAAAAATTGGATATTTTTTGTCTTTCCCGCGAAAAGAGAGACCTAGGGCTTTCCAGCCTTTCTATTACCTATGACAGACGATTAGGATGTTTGACCGAAGATGAGAGGACAGAATCATTAATATGACACATTATCATTGCGTTCTCCCTATCGACACACTTGAGATGGGCTGTCATTTTATGTCGTACAAAATTTCTTTAACATATATACATTTGAAATAACTTCTTTTTTTTAAATTTTTGAGTGTTTTTTTTTGCATCAGAAAAAATTTGAAAAGAACAATATATGTAAATATGTATGTTGCTCGTGTGTTGTATGAAAATTGAAGCGAGCATCAAAATGAAACCATATAGCTTTATCACATTAGTCCTTTCCCCGCGGCCGCTGAATATGCGTACAATTTTCAATATTGCGTTCTTCCACTTAGTACACACTCATACAAGCCCTGTAGAGAAAAAATATGTTGTACGAACTGTCAATTGTCTGATTATGCATTAGCTTAATACTAGCTAAACATTAGTTCATTTAGGCAGGTTGAATTTCTAGCTCATTAAAAAAAAATCAAACATAAATTTGCCTGCAATTATATTCGAACAGTTATAAGCACGAACCACTCGGCCAACTTGACAATTTAACATGTATCGCCATATAGCGAACTTTAACAGAGCATAACAGAAAAGTTAACATATCCCTTGGGTGCTAGAAAATAACTAACATAGCAATGCCGTAGTGTTCAAAATCATTATCATTCCCGTTTCTGGTGAACTGCTAGACAGTTGCCAACAACGTAAGACTATGACTTCGTTTTTGAAATATTAGGATTTGACTATAATTTTTGCATACTAGTTTCGATTTTCACTGCAGGCTATCGACATATCACTTCATTTACATTGATGCTGCACTCATATGTACGTATGTAGGTATATGTGTAGTGTGTTGAAAAAGTTACGTCGAATGATGCAAACAAATTTTCAAAATGCTCTCCAAAAGTAAAGAAAAGGTAATAGCCTATTTCCACCGGACGTTAAATGCATTTTAGCTTAAATGCATTTAAACATCGCATTTAAATGCGTGAATTCCTATGTGTTTGTTGTTGTATAAAAGTGTGTTAACTCACTTTCGGTTATTTAACAGAAAATTTTATGTTAACAGTCTCGGTGTACTTCTTGCCAGAGTCGTGTATTTTCGGATTTAATGAGGGACGAGACTTTTATGGTGAAATTATTTGGCAAAAATTACTTTTTTGCATTAGTTTTAATTGGAGAACATAATGCTTCTCCTCTTTTAAAAAAATAGAATAACAAAAAAAAAGCAATCGCAAACGATCCCCTCAATATAAAAATATGCGTGGCTCTGGCAGCTATCAGCTGATTGAACAAAATAAATAATTTAAGGAAACAAACAAGCAAAAGTGAGAATGGAAACATGCATAAGAGCATTTTCTTTTCAGCAGTGTTTTACCATGCAGCAATAATCTGCACTTGCAAATCATAAGATTCCATAAATAGCCAAATAAAATGAATGCGGTCGTTTGAATTCATGATTCCAATAGCTGTGACCAATTTTGCAAACGGGAAATGTAAACAAAAATCAGCTGTTTGAGTTAACTCACTTTCGGTGGAAACGTTTGACATTTCATTTACTTAACAGAGGCCTTAAATGCATTAATTAATATATAATGAAAGCAAAACTTCCAGGCTTTTAAAGTATACATATATATGTAGATCTAGTAAAAAGTAATTCATTATTTTTTCAATAGATTTGATTGCGCTGTATGATGTTGGAAAGATATTTTGTACTAAAAAATAATGAGATAAGTGTTGATCGCTTAATAATTATTGTTTTAGCGCATGTCAAGGATGGACACCACCAGTAAAGAGAAAATGTGCTATATTCTAAAATTTTCTTCAATAAAACGAAAATCCAAGTCAGGCAGTTGCTATAACAGTCAATCATACGCAATTCTGGTTTCGTCGTTTTCGTTCCCGTAAATTTGATGTAAAAGATTTTTCACGGTGTGGAAGAACAAATGTCAAAAATGTCTAAGAAATAATGAATCGTCGAGAAAAAACCTCGTGTAACAACATCAACCCATTTCTGAAGCGGACAGTGACTGATGATGATCATTAGCATCAACGTCAAACGAAAACGATCATGTTAGAAGGGTAGTGAGCTGGCCATACGTAGGCTGCTATATATATTTCTGGCCTAATAATGAAAATACGAATATTTATCAACGAAAATGGTTTTTTTTTTCTTTTTTTTTGGATTTGGCTCGTCTTGGAAGACCCACACGGTCGATTGCTGTTTTGTTTGGGGCTCATACGTATAGATTCATGATTCGTCACCTTTTCATGCAATATCGAATGTATGCTGGTGGGAGAAATGCATAGACATGCCTCTATCTGAAGGTATGTTACATGACGGTCTTGCATTATCAGTTCACGTACGGCATCGATGTTTTCTTGAACCACGGCTGTTTTTGGACGACCTTCACGGAATTCGTCTTTGAGCGAGCGTCGGCCACGATTGAATTCGTTGTACCAGTTTTTCACAGTGCTGTAGGATGGTGCTTCATAGCCATACAAAGATTTTAGGTAATAGATGCACTTTTGTCGTGATAATCCAGGTCGAAAGTTGTGAAAAATGATCGCACGAAAATGTTCACGAGTTAATTCCATTTTTTGGCCGAGATGAATTTTTTGATTCCCTGTAAATAAAACAATTCACGATTAAATGACAAAACGTTCTGAGTGCTGTTATTCTAAAAAATGTCAAATTTTCCAATGGAAATGTCAGTTTGCACCTGACAACACTCAGTGTTGCCTAGGCCAGACCTATATATAGCAGCCTAAGTCCCTAAGCTGGAATCATCCACTATGAGCCAAGGACTTAATTCGTCCCTCTGAGAAAAGCAATCGCCCAGAACCGCCCAGCTTTGGCCAACCGGGAGAGAATCGTGTTTATTCAAGGAAACGATAATGATAATGCCAGATGGACCGAAAGTACGGTCATGCATGCATGCATCTTGCAAAATCTCCTTCTGTCTAGGGTGTATGATTTGGCTGGTGAAGAATCTACCTCAAGAGAGCGTGTGAAAATCGATTATTCCAATTTTTTGCCAATAGGGACAAGGGTTTTTATGAGAGAGACATAATGATATTACCCTTAAAATGCTAAAAAGGAATAGGGGAAATCTGGGTATATTTGGCATAAATCGGATAATTCTAACTATGACAAATTAAACTTCTGCTGGGCGTGCTTGATAAAATTGATACACCGCGTAATTTTTTCATTATTTTTATTATTGCCCATATCTTTCATTTGGTAGGTCAACTACAAAGCGCTCTCTTATAAATATTTTTCTAAACCACTTCATGCCAAGATGGTGAGTTTGGGAAAGAAGCCTGACGCTGAATATAGAAAAAGTATACAAAAAATACTTTTAAAATACAGTGAAGAAAATCATGATGATTTTGAAGATTTGAAGATGGAGAGTGAAAAAGATTTGGTAGAATTTCACTAAGAATGTTCCGTAACAGAAGAAGATGCTGATAAATCCGATGATGAAATTGAGGAACGTGACAATTTTTTTGGAAAGGGCAAAGTAACGCAGTGGCATAAAAATTTAGTTCGAAAGCTTCCCGGCGTTCTTGGACCTGCTAGATCTGCCCCAACACCTCTTGAACGTTGGAGCTTCCTTTTCACTGACGAAATTTTAAAAATTATTTTAGAGTATACAAGCCAATGCATTCAATGCATTCAATCATCCTTCCAGAGAAAAATAGATACGAAACCAATTGACATGATTGAATTGAAAGCATTTATACGGCTTCTTATTTTGGCTGGTATACGTATACACCGCACTAATAGGCAAAACCTTTAAGTTATATTTGGCTCAAAAGGAGAAGGGATAGAAAAATTTCCATCCGTTATTTTTCCAATACATGGCGTTATTTATCTGTATCTCGCGTTGTGTAAGTCCAATCGGGTTCCGCTGGATGGCGCTGGAAAGATGGCATTTTGTACTAAAAAAAGTTTTTCTGACAGTATTGTGATTGGTTGATTCTGTTTGGTTTGAGCGTGCGTCAAAGATGGACACTAGCAAAGAGAAAATACACTAAATTTTACAGTTTTTCTTTCGATAACGCCAGCCTGACAGTTGAAAATGTGAATTTCGTTTATGGTCCTGATACTGAAACAGCAAAACATGCGCAATTTTGGTTCCGGCTATTCCGTTCCAGAAATTTCGATGTCAAAGAGGCACCACGCACTGGAAGGTCAATTGTCGAAAGTGTCGATAAAATTATGGACATTGCCGAGTCCGACCATCATGTAACCAGTGTTTTGATTACCTAAGTGCTAAAGATTTCACAAAAAATCGTTTGGATAAGGCTGAATACGAAAAGAGACCCAAAAAAAACTCATGGAGCATTTGCGAATCACAACAAAATCGACCCATTTCTTAAGTGGTTGGTGACTGGGGATGAAAAGTGGATCACTTACCACAACGTCAAGCGAAAACGGTCGTGGTCGAAACCCGATGAAACGGTGGCCAAGCCGGAATTAACGGTCAGGAAGGTTTTGCTATGTGTTTGGTGGGGTTGGTAGGGAATTATCTGATACGAGCTGCTCCCATACAACGAAACTTTTAACTCGGGTACTATCAAAAATTGGACCATGTGAAGACAGCAATCGGCCAGAAGTGCCAAAAGTGTGAAATTGTGTTCCATCAGGAAAACACCAGGTTCTTATGCATCCACCTTATAGCCCAGACCTAGCACCAGGTGATTACCATCCGTTCTGGTCTATGGCGAACAATTTTTCTGGTGAGAAATTTGCTTCAAGAGAGGGTTGTGAAAATCGATTGTCTCAATTTCCTGCCAATAGAAACGAGGGCTTTTATAAGATAGGCATAAATTAAAATAGCAACAAGTTGTCGAACAAAACGGCGCATATCTGACATAAATCGGCAACTAAAGCCTTCAATTTCATGCAATTTTACTACACCTATATATTGCGGTAGCCGAGTGGTTAGCATTGCATACTGCCATTCGGAAGACTCGGGTTCAAATCCTGGTATCGTACTAACATCCAAAAAGTTATAGAAAATTAAATCCGCAGGGAATGGCAATCCCTCCGATTGTATTTCTGACATGAAATAAAGATCCTCATAAAAAAAACCATCAGCCGTTCGGAGGCGGCTTATTATAAACTGTAGGTCCCTCTATTTGTTGGAAAAACATCAAGATGCAAAACCACAAATTGGAGGAGTAGCTCGACCGAAAAAAGCTTCAGCGGTTACAAAGCGCCAATTATATATATATATACATATATATATATATATATATATTTATACAGGGTCCGCCATATAACATTTTTTTTTTTGAACTAGTCGTTATTTTGAGTATGGTAACACTGATGTTACATCTGATTTGACAGAAAGTTAGTTTTATCCTTCCGCTGAACGAAAATGGTTGTGTATACGATTGAGGAACGCGTTAAAATAGTGCAGATGAGCGCTTGACCCGGAATTTTACCAAAAAATCATCTTTTCCGACGAAGCTCATTTCCATCTTGGCGGCTACGTCAATAAACAAAATTGTATTTGGGGGACGGAAAACCCGCACGTGATCGAAGAGAAGCCAATGCATCCTCAGAGAGTTACTGTTTTGTGTGGATTTTGGGCCGGCGGCATCATTGGCCCATTTTTCTTCGAAAATGCGGCAGGAGCCGCCGTTACGGTCAATGGGGAACGCTACCGCGCCATGTTAACGGATTGGTTCTTCCCGGAAATCGAAGAGGAGGACTTGGACAACATTTGGTTCCAGTAAGACGGCGCTCCGTGCCACACAGCCAACGTTACGATTGATCTTGTGCGCACTGTTTTCGGAGACCGAATTATCAGCCGAAATTCTGATGTCGTTTGGCCGCCTCGGAGCTGTGATTTGACACCGTTGGATTATTATTTGTAGGGCGCCGTCAAAGACAAGTGTTATGTGGACAAGCCAGCGACAATTCAAGCTTTGAAGGACAACATTCGCGTCGCCGTTGCCGAAATACGGCCGCAAATAATCGGAAATGTCCTCAAAAATTGGGTCGGCCGTATGGCGTACTGCAAGGCCAGCCGAGACAGCCATTTGAACGAACTTGTATTCCATAAGTAACCGGAAGGATTGTACTTTAATATGAAAAAATAAATTTGATGATCGGATGAACCGTTTTTGTTTTATTGCATTTAAAAAAAAAAAATGTTATATGGCGGACCCTGTATATATCAAAAAATTTGTAAAAAATAAAAATCATTTATAAATTTCAATCCTTTTTTAATTAAAAACTAAAGAAATAAGGAAGAACTTTACATGAAACGTAAAACCCTTTATATTTACAAATTCCACATATTGAAATCGGCACAATGTAGAGTAAAAAACAGCATGCTAGTGTTTACATACACGTATATATACATACATAGATGTATTGAAGAATGCATGGAGTAGAAATCCAACATGGATGGAATTTCAAGCACACTCATTCTGATTAAAGAACTTTTTGTTATAACATTTCATAGCAACATAGGATGTGTAGATGCAAAAGAAAGAAATCAAAAGAATATCAAAAAAATAGGTAAAACGAATGAAAATATATCACAACCACTAACTGCATCCTTATACAATATAATATATGTACATTGTACATATGAATGTATGTGCCATATATGTATAAAAATTTGAAAAAAAATTTTTTTTTATAAAAAAAAAATGTTTGTGAAGGAGTAATGCGTGATGAAATCAATGAACATTTAACATGAATGAAAATTTTTTATTAGCAAACTACAATAATTACAGAAAACTCGGAAGTTGGCAGAGAATGTTGGAGGTAATGCTTTTTAAGTTTCGGAAGGAAACTAATTTAATTTTGTGTATAAAAATGTTTAATTATGTATAAAATTGATAAGAAATTCATAAAAATACATATATGAACAATCACATGTATGAAAGCTTTAGTGATGGATCTAGTGCATTTTTAACTCTCTCATGAAACAGAAAAGTTCGAGTATGTGAGTACCACAGAGAAGAAGCATATTGATCGGGTTTTATACATGATCGGGATAACAAGCTGAGTTGATCTTGGCATCCTCGTCTGTTCGTTTGTTTTGTTTGAACATGAATTAGTTTCTCAGGTTTTGGATACTTCAACGAAATTTGGTATACACTTCCATTTTTATATTTTATTAATTATTTGTCATGGGGTGTAGTCAAGCTTCTGGGTATACAGTTACATGTCCATCGAGCACCCTAAAAATGTGAATAACCACTGTGCAAAATGCAGTTAAAAACCCGTGTATAGCATTGGGTCACGACTAACAGAGAAGGAGCTTCAGTGGATCCACTCCGATATATTCCGTCTTTTTACGGGGCGGCAGTGAGCGAGCATTGGTCTTGAAGCAAGCGGCTCTTTATATAAATATGTTGCTAAATTTTAACTTACTCGCCAAGTAGCATAAGCACCGCTCACACGGTTATAGCCGAATCAACATCAGTGCATTATTCGTTCCTTCTTTTCTTTTTTTTTTAAAATACCAGTGAAACCAGGTTGCTCTCCATCTTGTCGCTTTCATCTTGCAAACGTTGTGACCTAGCCAAACTAGCCACTATTGCTTAATTTGTAGAACTATATAAATGACGTCAGATATGTCGTGCAGCTCATCATTATTTCGTTGATGGTAAACGCGTCTATAACTATTAGCAAAACCTTTCTATCGGAAACTTTCAAATCCAATTAATCGGAAGTCATCATCGTCTAAACATATATATATATATTGGCGTCTTGTAACCGCTGAAGCGATTTTCAGCCGAGCTCCTCCTCCAATTTGTGGTTTTGCGTCTTGATGTTTTTCCAACAAATGGAGAGACCTACAGCTGATATCAAGCCGCCTCCGAACGGATGATGGCTTTTTTATGAGGATCTTTGTTTCATGTCAGAAAGACGCTCGGAGGTGTTGACATTCCCTGCTGAGTGGCGAACGCAATTAGAATAGTTAGCTTAATTTTTTATTTATATTAGTTTTCTATAACTTTTTGGATGTTAGTACGACACCAGGATTTGAACCCGAGCCTTCCGAATGGCAGTACGCAATGCTAACCACTCGGTTCCGCACCATATACTGACGAATTTCAACTTCTCTTTTTTGCCTTTCAAACACCCTTTCCACTTCAACTCTTAGTATCTTTCACGTACCTTTCATTGGGAGACAACCAGCAACTTTTTAGTTTCGCCGGCTGCCCGTAGGAGGCTTGCGCTCAGAGAGTAGAAGGGCAAGTCCCGTCGCGAAAATCGTTTGTTTTGACTGCAGCTTGTAGGGGTCCAAACTTTTGATTCGCAAAGCAGCAGAAATAATTACCGAAAACATAAGATTTGTCACCAAGAAAATGTTTACTCTCACACATCGTTTTCTTTTTTTTTTTTTGAGCAATCAAAAGGATTAATAGACTATAAATCTTTATTTAATCGGTACGTATTCAACTTTCCTAAAAGAAAAATATTCTGATAAAGGAATGCGTAAACACGATTTCTACATCTGATTTCTGTTTTAAGCCCGGAAGCAACGAGAAGAAATGTTTATTAAATTATTTCAAAATTTTCATATTCTCCTTAAGCATTTAAGTGTCTAAACACAATTTAATAAAAATATGTAAAAACAGCTAGTACGGAAATACGTATCTTCAAATGGCGAATGTGAAATTTCTCTCAAAATGCCTACAAAGCGCTTGTACGTGCAGACGACTATGCCTTTTGTTGTATGCAATTGTTGTTGGTTATTTGTAAATTGCACATCGCACATTGACTGCTGTTGCATGTGTGCTTAACAAATGTGTATAAATACTTTTCAAGCGTTTCAATTTGGGGTGCGGAACCGACTGTGTACACGTAATAAATTCAGAAAGGCAGAAAGGAATGATCAAAATGAATTGCAGCCTTGGAAGTTCTAGTTGTTCAAAAATGTTGGCACTTTGAAAAGTGAGTTAACACACTTTTATACAACAACAAACATATGGGAATTCACGCATTTAAATGCGATGTTTAAATACATTTAAGCTAAAATGCATTTAACGTCCGGTGGGAATAGGCTATAAAAAAAGTCAGTCCTATTATAAGGTACACCGACTGACCGGGGGACTAATGAGAAGTATCTACAAGCCAATCATAGCAATTACTTGAGTACTATAACAGGAGAATTCCTCTTGTTGCTTCTACAGTTGCATAGTAGACATCCCCAGTTAAGGAATAGACAGTTATGCAGGTAGTATAACTGAGAAGCTATTACTTTAAACTCGCATGCACACCATAGACATATCGTAAAGGAAGCCCTTGACTTAATGATGATGACATCGACTAACTTAGCTTCACAACTGGGGTAACATAGCCGGTACAATCGTGAGTTGGGCGTTCAAGAATTTATCCACGTTATCGTACGGCAGTGGAAATACTTGTATTTTTTCGAGGTAAAATACTGTCACTTCCGATGCTATAAAAACAACAACAACAACCGCTACAAAAGAAGTTTTCGGAAAAGTTTTCGGTTAAGCGAGTTATATCGCGATATTGAGCTCTTGGGCCTACCATGATCATGCTTTCTAAATGGGAGTAGGCGAACAAGATTTAAAAATTTGTAACAGTATTGGTTCAATCCTTGCTTCAAAGGCTCCACACCTAAATACTTCCGCAAAATTTTATATTTACAACGAAAATCCCAACCGCCCGAGGGTCGGGCCAGATTTACTCATCAACTGCTGTAAATTACATGGAAAAAATCTCAGTAAGTAGGTTTTGATACCGCAAAGCGAGTCAGAGGAATCAATGCTAGCGGCATAGGTACTAAAATAATAGCACAAAAATCTAAAAGGGTTGTGGATTTTAAAACTTGTTTAGAATGAACGCAACGAATGAAGAACAAGGTGTCTAGATAAGTAGCAATGGGCTATTGATAAAAAGGTATTATCATCAATTCAATTGCGAACGAAGAAGGAACCCGAAATAATCGAATTTCAAGTGAAGTAAAGAATGTGAGACCTTGTAAATGCTTTGCAATGTCCCTGTAGCTCCCTATAAAAGATCTACTACCACAAGAAGACAATAAATGAAAGCATTGAATATGTTCGTTAATGAAATAGGTATGAGCTGTTCAAAACAGTGCTGCCAAAAAGAAAGTTGCAAAAAAAGTAACTCTATGTAAACATGTAATCTTTTTGAATGTTTCCTCAAACCTTTATTTATTTGTACTTCGGGTTCCAAATATTTACTAACTTTTCGCCACTGTGACCGGAAACATCTGATGGCATGACTGAAGTACAAAGCGGCGACTCTCAGCTTAATTGCTGTGCACTTTAGTGCAACTACTGCTGCTACCACAACTATGAGTACGTAAAACAAAATCTACAACGGTTCTAAAGACTATCCTATAGCTATTTGCCACCGGCATCGCATAACAAAACACAAACGGCCTGTGACCGCGTAACCACGATTTATAAGAGTCCCATTTGTCGGCAAAGGCCAACTATGGTAACACATGGAAGTACACAACAATGTATGTGCATGTACCTGTATCCTGCTTATAAATATATGTGCATTGTAAGAGTTTATGCACACAAATACATATGTATTTAATATGTATGTATGCATTCCATGAATGCTTGTGAACAGAACTATTTCATGCAGGGAAATTTGTTTAAGATTTAAAATCAAAATATTTGCTATTTACAACTTTCACTAAATATGTTAACTTATAACTGAATAACCATAAAATACATATGATGTATGTAAAATCAAGTAGATAAATGTATATATTTATAGATCATGTGTAATCACTTTCTTAACTTTTGGCTTCAAATGGTTCCTACATTATTCTTATTGCTCGCATGCACAAATGTATATGGTATATGCATGTAAGTGTCAATATGTACGCGTGAAAAACTTTTTGAAAAAATATTCATAACGACGCAATGATAAGCACGAGCACTAGATGTTTAAACTGCATAAAAATATAAAATTCTAAAATGGTCCAGTCGTTAATGGAAAAAGCTGAAGAGGCCGACCATATAATGAGTATCTCTACACCAATACTACGAAAGGATATTTCAGACTAAAAATAAAGTTAATGAAGTCGAAGAAGTTTCTGCACTCAAAACGGCCAAGAAACTTTGGTATGTAAAAATATTGGCTCTATATACTCTAATCAAAAACTTCTTCACTGACGTGGGCATCACTTACGCAATTATAGCCGAATCAGCAATAGCACGCCATCGGTTTTTCTCTTCGCTGTTTGGCGCCAGTTGGGAATAGCAAGTGAAACCAAGTCGCGCTCCACCTGATCCTTCCAACGGAGTTGGGTCTTCCCTTTCCTCTGCTGAAGCGCTTTCTTTCATTCGGACGACATGACGTAGTAAGCGTATAAATGTCAGTTTACTCGCAAAGAACCAAAAATCGTTCTCAAAACTTTTCTCCAAGTTACCTTCGACCTCGAAGTTATAAGTGTCAAAAATGACTTGGAAGTCAAGCTGTAAATGCGCCGCTTGTTTGCTTGATAACAGTAGGTATGTCGTCCTGTCCTCGTTCACTGACGTACCCATACGCTTCGCAATTTTGTGAAGCTTAAAGAAAGCAGAACTAACAGCAAGGTTGTCAAAGCCGATGATAACAATCTAATGGGCATCATTATCAATTGCGGTTTCAGTCCACCATCTCCGGGGGTAGCATTTTCACTGCGATTCAGCTGGCTGTGGCCGTGTTCCCTCTACACTCCAACTAAGTTTTGAACGTCGGTAACCAGTTTTCTACATGCATGCCTACAAGAGTATGCTCCGGGTTCAGGTCTTTATCCAACTTTGCACATGTTGTGGTCAATAGCGAGATTACGAGGTAGGCAGACGCTGCAGTTCGACCTTCCTAACCTTTTGCTAGATAGTGGTCCGAGTTGATGTTGGGTCCTCGGAGTGGTCGAACGTCAAGAACACTGGAGATATATCTTCTTTGTATAACAACATGATCGATCTGGTTTTGAGTTTTTCGATCAAGAAACAGCCACGTAACTTGATGTATTTTCTTGTGCACAAATATTGTACTACAGATAACCATTTTTTGAGCACCGGTGAAGTCGATGGGCCTCAGGACGTTGGGGATGTTTCGTCATAGAGACTGAATTTCCTAATTTTTGCGGTGCAAATACCTTCTATGCTCACACTGACTTTAAAGTCAGTCACATCTTAGTCACATCGTCTTTCTCTTCTGTTGGGGCGTGGGCACAAATTATTGTTGAAAAGCTATGCTTTGATAATTATAATTATTAAAAATTCGATTTTTACTTTCGTAGTAGGAGTGCAAAAATCAGCGAATTTTTTTAATAGTTTCCTGTAATATTTGTATCACATTTTTTCTGCCGTTTTTTCCTGAGATTTTAAATAAAGCTCTTCATCAGAAGGGACATACCACTTCCTGTTAAGCCAACTCTACTTAAAGGGGTGAAGTGAAGTCAATATTGAAGAAATTAGGATAATCTTAGGTATCAAATTTAGCTGTTTAGCTTAAAAGACTTGGATCTTAACGCCGTAGTTAGGTCGCATTCTATTATGGCAATACTTGCAATTAATATTTTCAAAAGCAAGTCAGATGGAGTTCAGTTTTTGCAATTCTCTTGAACTTCTTCCCCCAGATTTGTCAGCAACTTTTCAAGCGAGCTGCAATACGACTAGGCTGAATGCTCCTTATTAATAGAGGAATCACAGTACCGGACATGCTAAAATATTAATTTCGGAAGAGCCAGACAGCGATAACGCCGATTCATTGCTGCTCTCAGTGTATATGAAATGCAATTTAATAATGGATTTTGTAGAAGTTGCAGAGACGAAGAAGAGGCGGAGTATATCACCCAAACCAAAAAAAGTCGTTTTGGATTAACTATAGTCAAAAGCAAAAAAGTATCTTAAATAAAGACACTTATGAAAATATTGCAATGAATGCCAGAAGTCCAATTGGATAACCTCACATTTTACATTCATATCAAAAAAACATCATTTAGCTTACACAGGGTTGCTTTTTCATTTTGCAAACTGTGGAAAATAAATATACATAGAATTGGCTACAGGACCTTTTTTCTATCGTAGTATATTTTTTTGCATATGTTTTGTTGTTGTGCCATTGCACGGATAAGAAACCTTGCAACCCGTGCACCCTAGCATGCATTTCCTAAACAAAGAGAATACCCCTAATATCACAATAAAAGCATTTCCCTTTCCTCTCCAACCGCGCAAGAACCCTCAAGGGCAATTCATAAGCCTAAACACAACAAAGCTGTTGGCCCCGAATTAACTGTTTAACCCTTTCAAAATTGCCGGGATATATGAGAATTTTCACATTTTCTAAAAACCTAAATTGAATGAACATTTTTTTTTAGATGTTGGTCGGATCGAAACCTGATAATAGCAGTACACAATGCTAATCACTCGGCTATCGCGGCCGCCGACTCTGTAATACCAAAGAAAATAATCGATGCCTTTCAGGATATCTATACTCACGCCGATTGTCGCGTTTGTTTCAGGAGTAAACACAGTGACAAATTTACGTGTGGTGACTCGATTCCATGATAGCAACCACTGCTAATCACTCGGCTATTGCGGCCGCGGAAGGTGAAGTAATGAGAGCAAGACATTTGATCTCCGTCTCTAGTTTGGAGAAAAATTCACAGAGCCTAGGACTTCCTATTTCTGTGGCTGCGGCATTATTGGTATAAGAGCTATTTTTTGTTCTAAAAAAAGTCAGCAAGTTCCCTTTTTAATCGAGGAAAGCTTTAAGTACAACATTGCTTTGTACGCTTTAACTAAGGGAATTGGGAACGAAAGCCCAGGTCATATTCATCATAAATCACCAATTATGACCCCATGGAGCATATTTGGGTTGTTATGCAACTCTTTTCATGTCTTTGGACTAAGCTAAGTAAATTATAAATTAATTAAGATAAAAATAATTGCCAAATAATGCAAACTCATTTAGGAAAAAGGTTACCGGCATAAGATGTATTTTATCCAAAATTGTTTTAAAGTGAAAAAACACTAATAAATAACATGCGGCCTAATATTGTCCTACCAAAATATATAGTACAATTTGAGTACGAAAATCATACACATTACTGTTGACTTACCCACGTAAATGTGCATCCTTCACCTGGTTGCACAAAAAGCTCTCCAAAAGAGCGTATTCGCCAATTAATAGTCCTCAGTTTTTTGTGAAATATATATTTATTTTCATTTTTTGCATTTATTCGACAGTTTTGCGAAATAAATTTACGAAATTCAAAAGCAAACATTAATGTACAAATTTACACTTGCTCCGCTCGCGGCGAAACGAACTCTCCAACGGATGTGAGTGCATCCGCTTAGAGATGGGAAAATTACTAGATACTCTTTCAAAATCTGTTAAGGAGTTACAACGGTGCAAAAATCAAAAAAAAAAAAACTTTTTGTAAATATTTTCACAAAACGATATCGAAGCGATTGCCGTTGTCTGCTATGCCGATAGGAAGAGGTCTCCAAATCAATCGCTAGTACTAAATGTACATATGTATACAAGAGCAGCAGTTAGTAAAAATTGATGCTGGTGTATGGCTAGACGTGGTACACTTCCACCTAAATTTCTTCGCCTGCAGTTACTACTACTAATGATGACGTCTGCTTCGTTTGATGTTCTATACAAATATACGTTTCTCACTGTTTTCTTTTTCACAGTCGTACTCTGCTCGTCCTGTAACGTAGATTTCAAGTGCCTAATATTTGTATTTGTATCGATTCCGCTGTGACGCTAGAGATTCATTACTTTTGCGGCTCATATTCTCTTTTCTAATTTTCTATGACCATTTTTCTTGGCAACTTTTAAGCGAAAATCAAATTTTTTGTCACAATATTCATACTCTAAAGGGATGTACATACGTTTTTATCAGTGTTTGGCATTGCCTTTGATTTGCTAAGGCAATAAGAAAAAATAGTATGGCGAAGAGTAGTCTCATAAGACGGCAGTCCCAATCGAAGTAATAAATAAAAAAAAAACACAAGAAAGAAGAACTGTCTTCGGCCATGTCGAAGTCTTTGGCTTCCACGACTATATCGGTTCGAGGGGACTATATGTTTTAATTGTCCACTCTAACCGGTTCCGACAAATGATTAATGCAGAATGAAAATACATCTAAGTAGTAAGTTTAATTGAAATATGTCAAAAGCTTCCCTCACCTCCTGAGCTTGGAGACACAAGCAATCGAACTTTGAGGAATCCTTATTACCGTCGGTATAGAGAATGTGGGTGATAAAGAAAGCGATTAGTCGACAGTCATCAGTAGAAATTCTCCCCGGCATCGTTAAATTTTTACGTTAAGAAGCCCTCATCAGCTATAGAGGGTGCCTCTTTTATTTTTTATGCCGTTAAGTATCAGGTTATTAATAATTTTCTCAAAGGTGAACTGCTATTTATTAGACTTTTCTACTGTAAAACACTTACAATTATAACTAGCTAAATCTGCAGCAACACTCTTTACTAGCTGGTCGAAGTAGTACTTGCCCGATTTTGATTTCAAAGTCGCTGACGTCAAACTACGAACTATTAAAAGCGCATGTGTCCGCAATGGCATCAAAATATAATGCCGCAACAAAAACTTCAAGCGCAAACTAAAACTACTAGCCTGTCAGAACATAATTTTGAAAACCACTTGTACTCTATTTTCATTGGTCGACATCCATGTTTACAGTATATGTTGCGACGATTCTGCAGGGATATTCCTTGTAGAGACAAGCTAGAACTTAAACTACCTCACAGCCTACAAAGCGATCGACCGGGCAGAGGCTAGCGTGACGCAAACTGACCGCTATCAGAACACCATCTCGAAGACCATATTAAGAAATTGCTTAACATCCGTGCTCCCAGTATCTGACGGCAAGCAGAAAAGAAGGAATTATCACCATCTTTTGTTCCACAGCTCTGCTTTGGATAAGGAGATCTTTAGAAATTTCTGATCCACAATTTTTAAGAATCTATCTTAACAACTATAATCTAGACTATAGGTATACAAATATTTGACGCTCATTCTCAACTAGTGATGTGCGTATTGATGATTTTTTCTAACAATAGGAGTGATCTTCATTCTATACTACGCCGCTTTGAATGGTTAACTGATTTATTGGTGAAGCTTTTTATTTCATGCCAGGAATATACTCATAAAGGTTGACATTACCTGCCGAGCAGTGACCCCGTTTAGAAAAAGATAAATGTTTTTTTTTTATTTAAAAAGAAAAAATTCTATAATTTCGGATGATGGTTGGGCCAAGACCTGGCTGCTTTTCTGATTAATTTGGAAAAAAATAAGAGAATGAGGCTTTGAGGCTTTAAGCAATGGCTTAAAATTACAACTACTTACATACTCGTATATATATGTATGGTTTGGAGTATGCTACAATAGAATCAAACTCAGGTGACCCAAATACCAAACGCAATAACTTGACTGATTTCCATTGTATTCCATTCACTTTATTTATATGCACATATTAATTAATCATGTTGTCAATTATCATCGTTGTCAAAGTGCACGGACGTGTTTTTTTGATCGGCTCCGTAACTTCACTTAAAGACAAGAAAACGTAAATATTAAATCGTTTAAACTTATACATCGACTGTAGCGGGTGTATAGCCACTTAAATTGGCAATAAACAAATATAATAATACAATAAATAAAAAAAAATAAATAAATAAACAGAGAAACGAAAACGTTAAGTAAAAAGTGAACCGGCGATGTAATGAGTGATCAACGCTCCAATCAGAAAGAACGTCGGCATTCAGTCGCGACGACAGAGAGAAATGCTTATTTCACTGTTGTTGCGAGTAAATCACCACCTCACAGCAGTGCAAAGGCAAGCAGTTCAACTTTAAAGGCGCCAACGCAGACCTTAGCAACAACAGAGAAAGCAAAGAGTGAAAAACTCTCTTCCCAACAGAAAAACAAACAGCTATGCAGTCAAGCAGCACAGCAGCAGCAGCAACTCCAGTGCGGGCGACTAATACTGAGCAAGGTGAGACAGCCAAAATGAAAAAAGGGTCGGCAGTGCAGACAGGCATTGATCGGTACATAAATGTGGTAAATAAAAAGAGGAAATTTAGTCCTCCCAAAAAAGTGATTAATGCTAAGAAGTATAATACCGTTGGCTCCACTATCGATGCTGATGGTAATGCACTAAAAGGGAACAGATTTGCCCCGTTAAATGAGGAAGAGCCTATAACAGACCCGAAGGGTATTTCCACAGTCGTCAGTACTAAACCTCCACCAATCTACTTGCGGGAGGGCAGCTCCAATTCGCTAGTTACGAACATAGCTAAGATAATAGGTACCAACAAATTTTCACATTGTACATCTTAAAAAAGGAAACATAGACGAAACAAAAATACAAGTCCACAGTGAAAAAAACTTTCGTGAAGTCGTTGTGTTTCTCTCTGCAAACAACAAGAATTATTACTCTTACCAGTTGAAGAGTGGACGGGACAAGGACGGAAGAAGGTGGGTCCTTGTGAAATTTACTACAGCGGCCATATAAAGGAGCGCAAATTTGGTGTCGGATTCGTGGTGGGAGAGAGACTCCGTCGCCGAGTACTGGCATTCACTCCGGTGGATGAACGTCTAGCCACAATTCGCATTAAGACAAAATTTTTTAACACCACCCTAATTTGCGCCCACGCCCCCACGGAAGAGAAGGATGACTTGACCAAAGATGCCTTTTACGAGCGCCTCGAACACACTTATGAGCGCTGCCTCCGCCACGACGTCAAAATTGTGCTTGGCGACTTCAACGCTAGGGTGGGCAAAGAAGGTATCTTTGGTACGGCTGTCGGAAAATTCAGTCTCCACGACGAAACATCTCCAAATGGGCTGAGGCTGATCGACTTCGCCGGGGCCCGAAATATGGTTGTCTGTAGCACTACATTCCAGCACAAAAAAATTCACCAAGCTACTTGGCTGTCTCCAGATCGGAAAACTTCCAACCAGATCGATCATGTTGTGATAGATGGAAGACACGTATCCAGTGTTTTAGATGTGCTTACGTTCCGAGGTCCCAACATTGACTCGGATCACTATCTTGTCGCAGCGAAGATACGCACGCGCCTCTGTGTATCGAAGAACGCCCATCAACAAACACAAGGAAGGTTCGACGTTGAAAAGCTGCAATCACAACAGACTGCCGAGCGGTTTTCTACTCGACTTGCACACCTGCTCTCTGAGAGCACTCATCAGCGACCCGGTATAAGGGAACTGTGGGACGGCATCGCAAACTCCCTGCGTACAGCTGCAAACGAAACCATTGGATTTCGGAAAGATCGCAAAAACAGCTGGTACGATGAGGACTGCCGTGTCGCAGTGGGGAGAAAACAGACTGCCTACCTCGCAACCTTGCGATCGACCACAACACGTGCGGGGTGGGATAGATACCGAGAATTGAAGAGGGAAACAAGGCGCGTCTGCAGACAAAAAAAAAAAGAGGCCGAGATGCGCGAGTATGAGGAGCTTGAGAAGCTGGCCGACAAGGGTAACGCTCGAAAATTCTATGAAAAGATACGGCGACTTACAGAAGGTTTCAAGACCGGAGCAAACTCTTGTAGGACCCAGGGAGGTGAGCTAGTGACAGATGCCCAGAGTATACTCGATTTATGGAGGGAGCACTTCTCCAGCCTGCTGAATGGCAGTGAACAGGAAACACGCGGAGATGGTGAACCCGAAACTCCAATGGATGAGGATGGAAAAGTTGTTCCATTACCCGACTATGAAGAAGTGCGAATAGCAATCGTCCGCTTAAAAAACAACAAAGCGGCAGGGGCCGATGGATTACCGGCCGAGCTATTCAAATGCGGCGGCGAAGAACTGATCAGGTGCATGCATCAGCTTCTTTGCAAAATATGGTCGGATGAAAGCATGCCCGATGATTGGAATTTAAGTGTGCTCTGCCCGATCCACAAAAAAGGCGATCCCACAGCCTTCTTAATATCGCATATAAGGTCCTATCAAGCGTATTGTGTGAAAGGCTAAAGCCCACCGTCAACAAACTGATTGGACCTTATCAGTGTGGCTTTAGACCTGGTAAGTCAACCATTGACCAGATATTCACCATGCGCCAAATCTTGGAAAAGACCCGTGAAAAGAGAATCGACACCCACCACCTTTTCGTCGATTTTAAAGCCGCCTTCGACAGCACGAATAGGAGCTGCCTTTATGCCGCTATGTCTGAATTTGGAATCCCCGCAAAACTTATACGGCTAAGTAAACTGACGTTAAGCAACAATAAAAGCTCCGTCAGGATCGGGAAGGACCTCTCCGAGCCGTTCGATACCAAACGAGGTTTCAGACAGGGTGTCTTGTGACTTCTTTAATTTAATGCTGGAGAAAATAATACGAGCTGCAGAGCTAAATAGAGAAGGTACAATCTTCTACAAGAGTATACAGCTGCTGGTGTACCCCGATGATATCGACACTATTAGCCTCAACAACCGCGCCGTGAGTTCTGCTTTCTCCAGACTTGATAAAGAAGCGAAACGAATGGGTCTAGTAGTGAATGAGGGCAAGACGAAATATCTCCTGTCATCAAACAAACAGTCATCGCATTCGCGACTCGGCTCCCACGTCACTGTTGACAGTCATAACTTCGAGGTCGTAGATAATTTCGTCTATCTAGGAACCAGCATTAATACCAACAACAATGTCAGCCTTGAAATCCAACGCAGAATAACTCTTGCCAACAGGTGCTACTTTGGACTGAGTAGGCAATTGAAAAGTAAAGTCCTCTCTCGACGAACGAAAACCAAGGTCTACAAGTCGCTCATTATACCGGTCCTACTATATGGCGCAGAAGCGTGGACGTTATCAATATCTGATGAGTCGGCTCTAGGAGTCTTCGAGAGGAAAGTTCTGCGAACGATTTAAGGTCCTTTGCGGATTGGCAACGGCGAATACCGCAGACGATGGAACGATGAGCTGTACGAGCTATACGACGATATTGACATAGTTCAGCGAATGAAGAGACAGCGGCTACGCTGGCTAGGCCATGTCGTCCGAATCGATGAAAACACTCCAGCTTTGAAAGTATTTGATGCAGTACCCGCTGGTGGAAGCAGAGGAAGAGGAAGACCTCCACTCCGTTGGAAAGATCAAGTGGAGAGTGACCTGGGTGCACTTGGCATTTCCAACTGTCGCCAAACAGCGAAAAGAAGAGACGAATGGCGCGCTGTAATTTATTCGGCTATAATCGCGTAAGCGGTGCCAACGCCAATAAAGAAGAAGAAGAAGTTGAAGAGTGCGAAAGGCCTGATTGTTGTAAATAAGGGAATTGAAGCGACTGTTGACTCATGTGACATAAAAGAAGCTCTAGAGGAGCAAGGGTTTGAAATTAGGGCGGTCGTTAACATAATTAACAGAAATAAAGTGCCGCAGCCTATGTTTAAAGTGTCCTTATCGCCAAGCTTAGCTCAACTTAAGAAAAACGAAACGCATCCAATTTATGGTTTAAAATACCTTTTACACCGAAGAATCACGGTGGAAGAAGCGCTTAAGCGTAATGGTCCCGTGCAATGCACAAACTGTCAGGAATTTGGTCACACAAAATCCTATTGTACTTTACGTACCGTTTGCGTAGCATGTGGTGATCTTCACCATTCTACCAAATGCCCATTGAATAAAACGGATGCAACACAAAAAAAGTGTAACAACTGCGGTGGCAATCACACCCCTAATTCCGGTTTACAAAGATTTAAATCTATACTTTCTCAGGGTATACAAGTCAAACGGAACCAACTCCCATATACTACTTCCATTCCGAGCCTTTCCAACATACCCAGCTCAAATATTGGTCAAGTGTCCTATGCCAACGTAGTAAAAGCCAATGTACAGGCCCCACCAGTCACCCCATCCAGTACTGGAGTTGAGACCATGATTCTTAATCTAACCCAGTGCATGACACAATTTATGTCAACCATGCAAAGTATGGTTCAAGACCTAATAAAGGCGCAAAACCAAATGCTCCAAACCCTGTTGACCAAATGAGTGAACTCAGGATTTGCTTATGGAATGATAATGGTGTAAACCAGCATAAATTAGCACTCAAATTTTTTTTACAGACCCACGAAATTGATGTTATGCTTATATCTGAAACACATCTCACCCAGAAGTATAATTTTTACATCCCTGGGTTTAAGCTGTACAACACTAATCACCCAGATGGCAAAGCAGATGATGGCACAGCTATACTCATAAAGAACCGTTCAAATCATAACTTTCTTGATTCCGTTTCAACAAATTGGTTGCAGTCGACCCCGATCACTCTTAAAAATAGAGGGGGTAAACCTTACTTTAGCTGCAATTTACTGTCCGCCACGTTTCGTAATAACAGAAAAACAATTTAGCGACTTTTTATGACTCTAGGAGATAGGTTCCTAGCTGGAGGTGATTACAATGCGAAGCATACTCATTGGGGATCAAGGCTAATTAATCCGAAAGGTCGTCAGTTATATAACACGATCATAAGCTCAAAAAATAGTTACGATTTTATCTCCCCAAGACAACCAACTTACTGGCCTACGGACTCAAGGAAATTGCCTGACCTGATTGACTTTGCAGTAACTAAAACCGTAGATAGGAGTTTAGTATTTGCTGAAACCTGTGCTGACTTACCTTCTGATCATTCCTCAATAATCATTAAATTGAACGAACAACCAATTGAAAGTGAGCATGCTTGTCGACTTACTACATCAAGAACTAACTGGCTTAAATATAAAAAATACATTAGCAGTCATACACAGACCAATACGCAAATAGAGAGAGGAACTGACGTTGAAAATGAGTTACTTGTATTTAACAGTATACTAGCAACAGCAGCAACTATAGCCACACCAGAGCAGAATACAAAAGCAAAGGCATTGATAACTAATAGTGGAATAGAATTACTGGTCCGAAATAAGCGACGTTTGCGTCGCGAATGGCAAGCCGATGCAAAAATTCGTCTTAAGATGGCAGAAAACAAACTAAAAAAACCATTAGTATACGAAGAAGAAAGAAATATCAAACATCATATAACATCTTTGTCTCCCAACGTTTCTACTAAAAAATCTCTATGGTAAGCAAGCAAAAACCTTAAGCCGCCAGTAAGCACTGAAGTACCGTTGAGAATGCGTAATGGTTCATGGGCAAGAACGGATGAAGAAAAAGCGTATTGTTTCGTAGAGCATCTCAGCACAGTATTTCAACCAAATACTGCTACATATAGTGCACCTTTGTCACCGAACCACACTGCTCCTACATACACTGTTGCTTGCGGAACATCTGTGTCTGAACTAAAGAACACTATTGCCGCCTTAAATCCAAAAAAATCTCCAGGAGACGATCATATCTCACCTAAAATGCTAAAAGAATTGTCAAGCATTGCTCTCGCTTTTCGTGTAAAGCTTTTCAGTGCCATTTTGATGCTGGGATATTATCCACAAATCTGGAAAAAGTCGCAGATAATTATAATAGCTAAACCAGGTAAAGACGCAACCATGCCGTCATCATATAGACCAATCAGCCTGTTGCCTTGCCTATCAAAACTTTTCGAAAAAGTACTGCTATCAAAAATTACTCCTTTTCTCCATCAAAATGATATTATTCCTACACATCAATTTCGTTTTCGGGAAAAACATGGCACAATTGAACAAGTAAATCGTATAACAAATGAAATAAGGAAAGCATTCGAAATGCGAGAGTATTGCTCGGCTGTTTTTCTTGATGTGGCGCAAGCATTTGACAAAGTGTGGTATGATGACCTCATTCATAAAATTAAAAAATCATTACCTAACACGTTCCACAATATCCTTGAATCCTACTTATCCAACAGGCGATTCACAGTAAAAGTAAATGATTACATAACAGAAGAGTGTCCGATTATGGCAGGTGTTCCACAGGGTAGTGTTCTTGGACCAATATTGTACATACTGTTTACCGCAGATATCCCTACAAGTGACGAAGTAATTACGTCAACATTTGAGGATGATACTGCTATACTAAGTCGACATAAATGTCCCATTACAGCCACAAAAGTGCTTCAGCAGCATCTTAAACAAAATGAAGAATGGCTAGCGAAATGGCGTATAAAAGTTAATGAAAACAAGTGCAAACACATAACTTTCACATTAAGGCCAAAAACGTGTCCTACTGTTAAGCTCAACAATGTAACAATACCGCAAGCTGACGAAATTACATACCTCGGAATCCACTTGGACAGGCGCTTAACCTGGAGACGACACATTGCAGCTAAAAAGCTGCAGCTTAAACTCAAATCTGCCAGTTTACATTGGCTTTTAAACAAGAAGTCTGGACTAAGCCTTAGCAACAAAGTCCTCTTATATAATGCAATAATAAAACCGATATGGATGTATGGGATCCAGTTATGGGGCACAGCTTGCGCGACGAATATAGATATAAATAATTCAAAGATTCCAATCGAAAACGTTAAGAGTAATAACGGGCGCACCATGGTACATGCGTAATGAAAATATTCATAGAGATCTAAATATACCTACCATCAAGGAAGAAATTGAAATCGCAGCAAAAAAATACTTAATAAAACTGCGTAACCATCCGAACCCTTTGGCTAACACCTTGGCCCATGCAACAAGTCAAACCCGCCTGCGGAGAAGAGACAAAGCAGCCTTCTAAAGAGCAACGTCAAGCCAGCAGCCCGTTCCAACTAATGGGCTTTTTGTTTTAATTTAGTTTAAGATTTTATTACTTATTGTTAGGCTTCCGAAGTTGAAGTAGATTCAATAAATAAATATTAGGTGAGATATGATCGTCTCCTGGAGATTTTTTTGGATTTAAGGCGGCAATAGTGTTCTTTAGTTCAGACACAGATGTTCCGCAAGCAACAGTGTATGTAGGAGCAGTGTGGTTCGGTGACAAAGGTGCACTATATGTAGCAGTATTTGATTGAAATACTGTGCTGAGATGCTCTACGAAACAATACGCTTTTTCTTCATCCGTTCTTGCCCATGAACCATTACGCATTCTCAACGGTACTTCAGTGCTTACTGGCGGCTTAAGGTTTTTGCTAGCTTTCCATAGAGATTTTTTAGTAGAAACGTTGGGAGACAAAGACGTTATAAGATGTTTGATATTTCTTTCTTCCTCGTATCTTAATGCCTTTTTGAGTTTGTTTTCTGCCACCTTAAGGCGAATTTTTGCATCGGGAGATCGGCAGGCTTGCCATTCGCGACGCAAACGTCGCTTATTTCGGACCAGTAATTCTATTCCACTATTAGTTATCAATGCCTTTACTTTTGTATTCTGCTCTGGTGTGGCTATAGTTGCTGCTGTTGCTAGTATACTGAAGAGGAGGACTTGGACAACATTTGGTTCCAGCACACAGCCAACGTTACGATCGATCTTGTGCGCACTGTTTTCGGAAAAAAAAGTTACGTGGCGGACCCTGTATTGTAGGGTTTGAACCTTGGCATTACATGTTTGAGGCAATTTTTACGTTATTTTAGGGCGTTATCTCAGCCATAATTTGACGACTGTAGGTTTTCAGGAACTCAGAAGTTAAAGGCTTAGCCCATAAAACCACCCTTTCGCGTAGCCACTTAAAAAAAGTCCAACGGTGTCAAATCGTACAATCTGGGTGGTCAATTGACATCGCCAAGGCGTGAGATTACGCGACCGGGAAATTTTTCTCGCAATAAAGCCATATTCGCTAGTGTTGTCTGGCAGGACGAACCTTCTTGTTGAAATCACATATTGTGGTGTTTTTCAATTAAAGGCCAAAGAAAGCGGTTATCAAACGATCATAAGGTTCGAATTGACGGTGACTGTCTCGCCGTTTGTAGTTTTCAAGGAAGTAAGGTCCAATCAAACCTCCAGACAGAAGAGAACACCAGCCATTAGGTTTTTTTTTGTTTGGTATAGTGACCAGTTGCGGAATGAGCGAAGCTGTAGGAGCTGGGTTTTATATTAAGAAATGCAATCCGATTTTGTTATTTAATATTTATAACTGTTCAAATTAATAATAAGCCAGAATATGAGTGATACAAATTGCTCTTAGACAGGTCAATGAAACATTCAGCAAAGAGTTCAAGAAATTATTACGAAAAAAATATCTGACGATTAAAACTTATCAGCACAAAATTCATAATTTCATCAAACACATTTCAGGCTATTTTTTTGCAATAATCTAACAATTTCTGATGTTTCTTTATGATACCTTACAGAAGTATTTGTTGACATAATTTAGCGGCGTCAATTTCATAGCCTAAATATTTCTGATCTGAATATGTATTATTTTGGGCAATTGTTTTTCTCCACAACTGTTTTGTGTTTAAATGTCATTGTCCATACTGAAAAAAAAAATCATATCACGGCACTGCGTTAATTAAAAATGTTATAATACATCAAAAATCTCAAACGACAACCACAGAGAATTTTCACAACGATAGAAAATTGAGATTTTCTTCCTAAGCATGTCCCAATATAAAACACCACAAATTCCACGCTCGCCTATAAGATATTTTCATACCGACAGGAGTTTCTTCGCCCTCGGCGCAGCGCGGAAAAATTAACCAATCCAAAAATTGATTTGACTTTGGGATTTAAAGGAGAATTTTGTAATTACGAGAAAGAGATGGTTTGCGGATATAGTCTCTTGGCTCGTATGAATATTCATATGCCTTGACGACTTTCATTTCGTCGAACACAGATTTTATCCTCTAAAACATTAACATTAACATTAAGTTAAAGTAGTAAACATTAAACTAATTACAAATATACATAATAATAATATTAATAATAATAAATAGCCTTACAGCAAAATTTCTAAATAAAACAACATGAAAAATTACCTTTCTGTTGGGTAGAGTCCGGAATCAAGCACAGTATGTTTGAACAGACCATTTTAAGGTTTGGGACAGCCTTTCCAAGAAGTCTTGTGTTTATTCCCGCACCAACTTTGTCCTCGTTTAAAAAATTATTTCCTCAAATGAGATCTTTTTCGCACAGCTGTACTTCTCACGACAACGACCACAACGAACGAATTAATGAATCTTTTGGAGCATGGAAAAACAATTCAGCTCTCGTTTAGCCTTTTTAAATATATTACGCACTTGACTATAGTAAGTTTTTTTCAGCTTCAAATATCGCTTTTCAATGTGAAAATGAATTTAAAATTGTAAAGGAAATAAATCTGGCAAATTCGAAATCAAGAACAAGCCAAGGCGAATTCATAAAGGTGAGAGTAGGAGAACAAAAACAACAATTGCCGTGTATTTGGTTTTTGTTTTCACTATAACAATTGTCTAATTCATGACAAGTTCATACAATTCGCTTTTGTCAAATTGAATTAATAATTCAAAACAAGCCAAAAAAAGAAGAAAAACGAGAATTTAAAAATGATGTCGTTAGCTTAAAAATCAAAGTTTGCTAATTCAAATGACATTAACAGTAAAGTAATTTCATTTTATGGGATGTTGGAACATTCTTGACGAACATGTATAATTATTTCAACCCTGTTTCGGAAGGGAATTTTGCAATCAATGGCTATGAGACTCAGGCGCATTACACCAAATATGCATAGGAGAAAGTTCTATAATTGCTGTGGTCACAACCCTATGCGCGGGCTCTCAATAATGAGATTACCACTGTAGCGACTTCCAAGCAGAACTCTTTGCAATCATGGAAACCGCCGAGTATCTGCTCAAATCTATAGAAGCAGGAATATTAGTTATGATAAATTCCAATAGTCAAGCTGCAATCGCATCTCTAAAGTGTAACAGTACCACATCAAAAGTGGCTATAACACGTAGAAGCAATCTGAAAAAACTCTCGACTAATTGCGACACTGCCACAGTTTGCGTACCCGGACACCCCAAGAAATTGCACGGCAGACGAACTAGTGAGAGAAGGATCCCTTCTATCCAAAATAAACCACGTGCACGATGCATGTTTACCTTTGTCATGGCAAAGAATATGAAAGACTTGCCTTTGTCAAAAATGCAATTAGAAGTTCAAAATAAAAATAACAAAAAAGTAAAAATATAAACAGACATACAAAACATAAGCAAACATTTTGATTGCTTTTACACTGAAACGAATTAATTAAGTGAAGTACAGCCAGTTTCCTCTCCAAGTCAAGTTCCCAAAGGAGTGGTAGTCTTTCTCTTCCTTCTGCTGAAAGGATCACATGGCATTTCAGCGGAAGTTGTACTAGCACCAGTATCAGGTTAGAGAGTTTATCAATGTCCTTCAGATATTATAGGAATGACTATTAAATGCGAGGTTTATTTATAAATCACAAAGGTCTATCGGTCTATCTTATGGTGGGAAATTTAAATGAGCATAAGCAAAATGGTTAAGACGTTGTCAAAGCTCGGATAGCGTTAACTCAGCTGTTTTCTATTGGAAATAATTTGAGATATAACAGTTTTTGAGACTAGTACAAAGCATTTTTTAAGTGATAGTTTACTTTCGCTTGTGATCCTGTTAACAATAAGCCAAGTACTCGTATGTCTTATAATTGTGTCAGTCAACTCAAATTTCTGAAGCCACATTCACCTGAATTTGTAATAACAGAGTAGAATACATTTATGATAAGTCAGCGGTATTTTGAATTAAATAAATATATTTTTTTCAGTATATTTTTAACATTTCATTTCTGAATACAGTTCCCTTTTAGCTCCAGCCTTTTTTTGAATATTTTTATTTTTTAATCATAATGGATTGTCTGAAGGCCCTCAAGTTTGGAATGAAAAAATAGTCGTAGTGGACAAAATTTTGGTAATCATTTATGGTCACGTCATTCATCTTTTCCCTATTCACCTTTTCTAACCCTCTCTTCTTGTAGTTGCTTGCAACGTTATGTGGTAGACAGTCCACTCCTCTCTGAAATCGTAGTGTAAGTTGAGTGGAAAACTAGCTGACTTGCTACTGTGATAGCAAATTTTTTAAGTTGAACCTCCTTGGTGTTTGCTGACAAGCGTTTTTTGCTACACTGAGACGGGTGTATGTCATTACTGCTACAATATAGTGGTCTGAATAGATGTTATGTCCTCAAATCCAACGAGCGTCTATTACAATATCATCGACCTGGCTTGGAGTTTTCCAGTCTGGAAAAAAGCCAAAAAGTTTAATGATCTAACCATTTATATATATTTTTTTTTTTTTGGTGGAATTTATTGCTTTTGTGCGGATTGTGGCGAGACGTTCATCTACCAGAGTAAACGAAAGAACTGTGAAACAATGTAGCACTCCTAATACATCAACAAAATGACATGACAAAATGAGAAAGATTTTACTCTCTCGTTCTTGTCCCTTCCATCAGGTCTTTTGGATTGTGGTGGTGTCAATGTTAATATTGACGAACTAAGAACGAATTGAAGAACTTACCCGCGGTAAGGCATGCCTATCGTTAAAGGTGACTATACTCCAATAGTCCCGCGACATTCGGGTTTTTATACCGGAACAACTCAGATTTTTATCCAACCAAAAACGGTAATATTTATCGAGATATAATTTAGGAATTATTTTTAAGTTCAACACAACAACAACACCAACATCAGGACCAGTCATTCCAGGTTCACGCTCTCACATCAACGCACAATTTCACAACTGAATGAGACATGTACTGACAATAAAACCGAATATGTCAGAATGGCTTTAATATAGTTATTTCTTTTTAACCAGGTATCAAGGCTTCACTCTTGTTAATTATCACATCCCACACAAGAGGGCTGGTGTTTGCGGCGAGGACCCAAGAATAGGAATTGAGTATAGTCTTTCAACTATATCTGAATGCTCAGAAGTAGAACTACACCCGATTCTAGCCCTCACAAACGTTTAGAGCACTTTATTAATATTAAATATATGACAGCCATACTCATAAAGTCAAAAACTTATTAAACTGCACTTGTAAATTTATCGTTAATATTTATGCACCGAAATTACGCTCTTATGACGACCTATGCGCTTTGCTTGTGGGCTGTTAAGTAAGCATAACAACAGCCTCACGTCCCACTAACAGACAAGTGTAACCTTTAGAAACTCACTGAGAACAAGAGTAATAGTAGCTTTTATTTAATAGCTGCTTCTTTTTCCCTCTAAAATTTGTTCTTCGTTGTCTGTTTCAATTTGGTAGGCGCGTTAGCATCCGCTTTCGATGTCCTTTTATTATTAAAAAAAGCTTGAGAGTGTGTATACAAGTGGTTAATATTTAGCAAAATTTCTTCGTCGTTAAAAAGGTTTATAGGTAACAATAAAAGCATCAGCAACAACTACAAGTACTATGGAAATATGGACAAACATGAAACCTCACTTAAAGGCTGTAACAAAAATAAATGCAAATTTAGGCAACATTTTTTTCTTTTACACTTTCTGGCAAATTCGCACTTAATTAACGAGCTGTCTATAGCATCTTTGACATATTAGATTTTTTTAAATTTTTTCTTGTGACTGGAACCCGTATGAGCACATGTCCCACATACATACATCTCGATATCTTAGGTTATCAACAATAGCATAAATGTGAAAAATGTAAGAACCAAAGTGACTGATGTCCAGATTATACATGCTGGGGGAACCACAAAGCGATTGTAGCTGATGACTTACCGGATGGGCTATTTATACATGACGGTCAAGACCTGACTAGGTGAATGCATCAGCTTCCTAGCAAAATATGATCGAATGAAAGTATGCGCGATCGACGATTGCAACTTACAAAAGTGTGCTCTGCGATCCCACAGTCTGCGCCAATTATTGTGAATTAAGCCTCCCTAATATAAGGTCCTTCGGAGCGTATTGTGAAAAGACAAAAGCTCACCCTCAACAAACTGATTGGACCTTATCAGTGTGGCTTTAGAACTGGTAAGTCAACCATTGACCCGATATTCACCAAACGCTAAACTTGGAGAAGACAAATGAAAACAGAATCAATACACACATCCTAACAATAACCAACATCATAAGCTTCATCAGCATCGGAAAGTACTTCTCCGAGTCTTTTGAAACGGGGTTTCAGGCAAAGTGATTCCCTCACGTGTGCCTTTTTTAATTTATTGATGGAGAAAATAACACAAGCTGCAAAGTTGAACAGAGAAGGTACAATCTTCTTTAAGAGTGTACAGCTGCTGGCTTACGCCTTACAACCGCGACCAATGGCATAAGGTTTTGGCCATGAAACAAACAGTCAAGGCATTCGTTACCCGGCTCCGGCGTCACTGTTGACAGTAATAACTTTGAAGTCGTAGATAACTTCGTCAAACTTGGAATCATTAGAATAACTTTTGCTTTTAGGTAATTAAAAGTAAAGTTCTTTCTCGACGAACAAAGTCCAAACACTACGAGTCGCTCATCATTCCCATCCTGCTGTATGAAGCGGAGGCATGGACGATGACAACAAGAAGTTTCGAGAGAAAAGTTTTGTCTAAAATTTATGATCCTCTACGAGTTGGTAACGACGAATACCACAGTTAACGGGACGATGAGCTGTACGTGATATACGGTGACGTTGAAATAGTTCAGCGAATCAAATGACAGCTGCTACACTGGAATAAATGCTTCTCTTGCTACCTTGGCTATAATCGCGTAACCGATGTCAGATAATATAGTTAGCACGTTGTTCTATACCGAAAATTTAAACCGAAAGTATTTTGAAATGTACAATCCCAATTTCATATTCCGATTCCCAATGTAATTTCAAAAATTCCATGCGAAAATGGATTGATGTGCTTCTCATATTCACAAATTTCATTGTCTATAAATGTACACTCTTTTTTACACTCTTCAAACTCACACTTTATTTTACACTCTTGTTATCGATATCGTGTTGGCTGTTCATAAGCATATATTATAATTCCCCTTTAAGTTTGAAAGTTATTTCAATTTCAGGAAATTGTTAAAAAATTAATGTTTGATGCTTTGGTTGAGGGACAATTTATTTTAAGCCACCTCTTAAGCGCCGATGGAAGATGAGCTTTTATTTCATGCCAGAAATACACTCGGAGGGATTGAAACTACCTGCAGAGGGACACACTACTAACCGCTCGACTATTGCGCAACTACTATTCAGAAAATTCAGCGATTTCAGTAAAAAATGCTGCGATACTTTCCGAGTGTGCCGTAGTGGGCACAACAAGAATATAAATAAATATATAGAGACTTTGAAACAGTAATGATGGCACAGTAGTGGAAAATACCTGACAAAAATATCTGCGGAAAATGAAATATCATCCGAACCCCTAGAGAGCGTTTAATTTTTCATAGCAAGGGACATTAAAGCCTTTCAAGAGCAACGTTTCACTTGTTCATTATTACTGCAATTAACTAATTATTAACATTTTAATAAACATTGCTTATTTATTTATTTATTTATTTTGCTATTTCAGGGTGTGCCTCAAAAAGTACGCTCAGTATTCGATGGATAGACATTATGAGGAAAACATTACTAATATTCATAGCATACAATTTAACTTTTCTTTTAAATAATAAAATATATTGTGATATATATTGTTATACGTTTCTAATTTAAAAAGTCAAAAATTCTAGGCAATTACTCATAAAATATTACTTAGTTTTTTTTAGCTCTTAACACCAGCTAACCATTTCAAATTATCCTTTGTATTATCATTTTAACATCTGGTTAAATGCTTACAAAAAATAAAGTTACTTCCTCAAGCAAAAGCATCACTCCATTCATATTGATGGTCCTAAGGCGGAGGGCGACAACAAACGTGCTGTGAAATTCGTTGGGAAGCTGGAAATAAAATTTCGGCAGCGTGTGGCAAGCCAAGAATTTGCTAACTAAGTGTTTATGTTTGTATATACGTATGTACATATTTGCCTTCAAAGCTTTTGGACATGTCGTATGAGCAACATTTAGTCATCGAAGGAAAAATTAAAAAATATTAAATTTAAATATATATTTCAATAAGTGTTGAATGACCTTTTTTTAACTATTCCCACAGATCCAAAAAATCGTTGAAATAAGATATTTTTGGCGAAAAACAATAAATTCTTATGTAAAAAATAATAGTTTATTGTTCAAAAAAAAAAAAATATTTTTAGTTGAACTTTGACCTTGAAGAACTTTGACGTTAGTGATTTTTTTGCAAAACTTCAGAGAAATTTTTTGTAGAACGTTCAATTTCTTACAAAAATAATTCGATGCCGCAGCATTATATCAACTGGCTTCGCAAAGAAAAAATTAATAGCAAAAAGTACGAAAACTCCATGTTATTTAAACGGGAAATGAATCGTCTTTGCGGCACGGGTTATTATCAATATTAAGAGCTCATATGAGTTTCATACTTTTTTTTAGGGCATTAACTAAAAATTTTAGGGGCGCTGCAGAGTCAAAAATCAATTTGGGAAATAACGGACACCCTATTATATAATGCTATATAAAATATTATAATTATAATAATGACAGCCATTTATGAGCTAAAAATTTTTCAATTTATCTATTAATTCTATACTGAAAGATATGTCAATTGCTGTAAGGACCTTTCTCATGAGAAAGTATGAAAGCTATAGCTTACATTTAAATTGGCCTACACATCCCACAGGTGTAATTTTTAGCACAGGGCAGCTTTTACACCCAACATAGACAAACTTATATACAAAGTAGTTTTAAGCCATGCCTCCGCTTTCGAAAAATACCATAGCAATTTTCTATCAAATTAACTTCAATGAAGGAGTCTCTGTAACATTTTTCATTTGATAAAATTAAAGGTATTAAAAGCAAAAATTGCTATTGCGTAAAAGGACACTGAAGAGGGGAAATAAATAATCTACTTTTTTATCGCATGAGCATTTTTCAGTTTGGGAGGAAATATGGAAGAACGATTTAAATTGATGAGCGATTTCTCAGCATCTGTTCATTTCCTCCACAACTCAGAATCCCACGACTATAACATACAAGGTTATCCAATTTGCGGCTTCGAAAATAAACACAAATAAAATGCATTCAAAAGAAGCTTTCCATGAAATTTCTAATTTATTATAAAGTTTGATTTTTGTCATTGTATGTGAAACACCATTCACTCATCATCTTGTTGAAACCCCATATTGTTCAAATTGGGTTCTACAAGTACACACCAAAAAAAAGTCGGTTCTCATACGCCCATATCGCTTCGAATTGACAGTCATAGTCACGCCGTTGTCGTTTTGAAAGCAATAAAGTTCAATCATATCTCCGGACCTAAAGCGCATCAGTGTATGATCTCTCCTCAACTATCTAAGGATTACAGGAGTATTTATTTACGTATCCCCGGAGTGAGAAATGTGCCACATTGCTGAAGAAAATTTTGTTCAAAAAATCTCCGCCCCCTTCTTGATGTTGAAGCACCCAATCTGCGTATGTATGCCGTTTTAAATGTGAGCTAGGCTTAGTAAAACCAAGTGCAAAATATGCCATAATGTACCGTACAAAAACCCAGCTCTTAAGAATGCCGAGAAATAAACACGTTTGGTCTTGGGCTACACTTTCACTTACAGCATCAATATTGAGAAGGAGCGAGTAAAACGAGTATAGATAACATGAATCTATATATATGTAAATGAAGATAAATTTTTATTTTTTAATAAAATTTATTTAATACTTCTTGTGATTTTTTAATAAAATTTATTTAACACTTCTTGTTTGCTTGAAAGTGAAAATTATTCAGAATAATAATTCAGAAAATGAAAATATGTTAAATTAAAAATTCAGTAACATAAAAATTAATAAATTCTAAATTGTAAGTGAAAAATGTTAAAGTAGATTCCTACATTTACTCCCCTACAGTGAAACGCATATTTATTAATATTAATTAAGGTGAAATGCAACTTTTTTTGTTTGGTGTTTGTCGGTGTGTTTCGTGAAGAAGTAGTTGACATATTGTTTGCAGGCTTAAGTAAATCTATTGATATTGTTTTAATTTTATTTCCATATTGTATTTCAAAAGTTTTGTTATCTTTGGATATAACTTTAAATGTTCCTTCATAAAGGGGTTGAAGATTAGACTTACGAATAACTTTACCAAATACGTATTCACAAGTACTTAAACTTTTGGGAATGAAACTATTTTCTTTATTATGATGTAGGTATTACTTTCGATCGAACAAGTGAGAAATGTTTTCTTAATTTAAAAAGAATTTTATTTGTATTTTCGATTTCGCTATTATAATTATTATTGGAAACATTAAGTTCACCCGGTAGCCTCAGTGTTTGGCCATAAACTAATTCAGCTGAAGAACATTTTAAATCTTCCTTAATCGCTGTTCGTAAACCTAAAAGAATCCACGGTAAAATTTCAGACCAATGAACTGAATCATTTGATGCTGTAATTGGAGTTTTCAAAGTTCCATAAAATCTTTCAATCATTCCATTTGACTATGGATGATATGGAGAAGTGTGTATTTTGTGAGAACCTAATAACTTTGTTAATACATTAAGTGGATATGCTTCCGGCCAACGAGTATGTCTGTCAATGATTGTTAATATGTATCGATTCTCTTTTGAAACTGGAAGAGGTCCTACTAGATCCATATGAATATGTTCAAATCGTCCAGAAGGATTATTAATCTTTTGAATTGGAGTTTTTATGTTTTTAGTAACTTTAGATTTCTGAAAATAATTTTTCTCATTGAATTAGGGACGTATGGTCTAAAAGGTGTTTGTGTAACATCACACCAAATATTGAGATTTATAATAGGTACATTAATTTCTTTCAAATTACTATTAGTATTTGGATCTGAAATAATATTTTTAAGTATTTCATCTTTTTGTTGTTCTTCATAAAGGTATTGGAAATTAATGTCTTTTGTTGTTGAATTAATTTCTGGGATACGAGAAAGAGTCTCAGCAATTTTATCATCTTCACCACAAATATATCTAATATCATTAGTAAATTGGGCAATATATTCTAAAAGTCTAATTTGACGAGGAGGTCTATCTGCTTTAGAATTTAGAACATGTGTAAGTGGTTTATGATCAGTGTAAACAGTGAATACTTTACCCTCGAGAAAATGTTTAAAGTGTTTAATTGAATTATATATTGCCAAAAGTTCTCTATCGAATGTTGAATAATTAATTTCAGTTGGAGTTAATTTTCGCGAAAAATATGATAACGGTTCTAATGTGTTATTACTCTTTTGTTGTAAAACAGCTCCAGTAGCAACATTTGAAGCATCTAGTGCAATTGATAATTGACCGTTTTTGTCAAAATGTGTTAATAAAGTTTTTTGTGCGAAAAGTTTTTTAACATTTTCAAGAGCTTTTGTGATTTCATCTGTCCATTTTAATTCTTTAAGTTAATTTTAATTGTAAATGTTAACATTTCGTGCAGAGGACTTAATTCTGCTGCTAATATTTTACTATATGTACCTATGATAATAATTTAACATACCTAAAAATTTTTGTAATTTGTTAATCGACAGAGGTTTTTCAAATTCTAAAATTGTTTCAATACGTTCTAAAGAAGGTCTGATGCATTTACTTGAAATTTCATAGCTAAGAAAATTTAATTTATTTGTTCCAAAAACACATTTTGCTGGTTTAATATTTAAATTGTAATTTTCAAGTCTTTTAAATACTGATTTTAAATGTTCAATATGTTGATCTTCATTATGACTAACTACTAGAATATCATCGATGTAAACAAATACAAAATCTAATCCAGAAAATACTTCATTAATAAATCATTGAAATGTTTGAGCCCTGTTTCTAAGTCCAAAAGGCATACGTACAAATTCAAGCATTCCAAAAGGAGTGGTTATTGCTGTTTTGTGTATATCTTCCTCAGCCATTGGTATTTGATGATATGCACGAACTAAATCAATTTTTGAAAATATTGGTTTATCTTTTAAATCAATATTTAAATCGTGAATGTGAGGTAACGGATATCGATCTGGAATAGATATAAAATTTAATCTTCTATAATCCCCACATGGTCTCCAAACATTTGGTTCTTTTTTGGGAACTAAATGAAGAGGAGATGCAGTATGTGAATTTAATGATCGACAAATACCAGTTTTAACTTAAAATTCGAATTCAGTTTTTGGTTTCCTGTAATTTAATAGGATCAAGCACGAGGTTTAGAAAAAGGAAGAATCCCTTTTGTTTTAATTCTGTGAACCGTATGGTGTTGCACTTGTTTAGTGTAATTTGGTTCACAAGTAATAGATCGAAATTCATTAAAAAATTCGTAAATTTATTTTCAATAATGGGAATTCGAAGAGCGAAAATTTCGCAAAAACCAGTAGATCGTTTTAGTTTAAAGAATTTCCATTTGAAATATTTGTATTTATTTCAAAACTGCAAAGTTGAACGCACTTGAAAGCATTATTCTTAAATTTTTGATGATACCAACAAATATTATTTGAATTATTTTTATTTCTGGGTCTTGATGAATTTCTAGATCTAGATCTATACCTATCTCTTGATCTAGATCTAATTTGTAATTAATTAATATCTGCTGTAATTTTGTTTAAAGTTTGATACATTCCAGTTGTTAAGTCAGTTAAATTTTTAATACATTGTTCTAAAATATTATTATTATTATTAAATAATAATATAATTATTAACAATTGAATCTGAATGTGAACGATCACCTAGTTCCAATCTCTTTTCTTCACTAAGAGAAAAACTTTCTTTATAGTTTCGTATTTATTCGAAAACGGCGGTGGATTAATAACATCGATAATTTTGAAAATAGTTTCTCGTTGAAGAGCAATTAAAACAATTTGAAATTTAATGTTATCATTATAAATGTTGTTAATTTCAAATTGTCCTTCAACAAGTAAAAACCATGCTTCAGGACATTCATTCCAAAACGGAGGTAATTTAATAGATTTGGAATTCGGTCTAAAAATATGTGTTTGAATGTTTGTGGTTAATTTTATGTTGTATTTAAATCTGTATTAGAGTTCATGATTTCATTTTGTGTTTCTGTTGTTGTAAAATTACGTGTGTGTATGGGTGATCTATGCATGTTTGGAGAAATAGCTTACAAAAACTTGATAAAAATTAATAAAGATTTAAATTATTTAACTTAATTTAAAAAGTTAAATAACATATATATATATATATATATATATATGTATATTAATTTAAAGATTAATAATAATTTGTTTCAATTAATAAAAACCTGATATTGATTTGTTCTATTAGATAATATTGTTGATTGCTGTAATTCTAGACTTTGATAGAAGTTAAATTCTTCAATTATATTGATTTCATTCTAATGGAATTGATAAACATCAAAAGAAATTGATGCAAACAAATTGATATTATTTCGGATTGAGCATTTTTCTGGCTTCCAATGTTTCTTTACGATTTCTTTTCTTTATACAAGTATGTTTTGATAAAAAACTTTTAAGATTTTGAATACCGTATAGATAATTTCATATTTCCTTTAACTGATTTTCACAATTTAAATGTTTAAAAATTTCGTTTTATTTGATAAATCACTATATTTGTTAATTACTTCGATGTGTTGATCTTGCTATAACTGATGTTTTAATGTTCACAGATTATATGCATTAAAAATTGAAATTGTTAAGTTAACCGCAGATTTAAGAAAAATTATTTGTATGTAGCTTGTAGATAATTCGATAAGCAGGATCGCCAATTTATATAGATAACATGAATCTATATATATGTAAATGAAGATAAATTTTTGTTTTTTAATAAAATTTATTTAACACTTCTTGTTTGCTTGAAAATGAAAATTATTCAGAATATTAATCCAGAAAATGAAAATATGTTAAATTAAAAATTCAGTGACATAAAAATTGAAAAATTCTAAATTGTAAGTGAAAAATGTTAAAGTAGATTCCTACAACAAGGATACACAGGACTTGCAATATCTGTAATTGATCCAGTCTGTTCTAATTTCTTTAAAATATTTCTAATTAGGTTCACTGTAATAGCATCTTAAAGCACAAATCATGGCCACGCAGATTTTAACAATTTTAACGCGTTGAGCGTTTTCTAAGCGATCTATTTCCATAAATCCCTGACTTTAAATTCAAACAAAATAATTTTAATAACCCTATATATATGTGTATAATTGGCCCTTTGTAACCGCTGAAACGATTTTCGGCCGAGCTCCTCCTCCAATTTATGGTTTTGGGTCTTGATGTTTTCCATCAAAAAGGGGGGGACCTGCAATTTATACTAAGCTGCTTCCGAACGGCTGATGTTTTTTTTTTTTGAGGAGCTTTTATTTCATGTCACAAATACACTTGGATGGGTTGACATTCCCTGCCGAGGGACAACCGAAATTAGAAAAATCAGCTTAATTTTTTATTTAAATTAATTTTCTGTAACTTTTTGGATATTTGTACGACACCAGGATTTGAAGCCGACCTTTCCCAACCGAAGATAGGGCTGAGTGCACAGTTCTACAATAGCTACCCTACATACAATAGCTCGCAACCGTCTCGCGGCAATGTAAATCCAATTGGAGATTGACGAAGTTTATATTTGCCCGTACGAATTGCCCTTGGAATTCGAATTTGAGCGTCCTCATGTGAGTTCTTATGTGAATGACAGTTTTGCATAAATATTTCCCGAGAATAGCCATTTGCAACGCTAAAATGCATATGCAACATGTCTAAGAGCAATATGTCAGTGGGGCAGGGCACAGCTTTGAATACCAAATTATATATACGGCTATAAAAGAGCAAATTTTTTTCTGTGTATTGGATCGGTTACTATATTTGTAGATCAGAAAGGTGAATAACCTCACATTTTTTCTTTGTTTTGGCTTCTTGATGTACCATGAACTTGAGGCTTAAGAAAATGTGATAGTGAACGGAAGTTCATATCCGTTGAGAAAGAGAGGGAGAAAGTCTCATTTGCAAAACTCATACACAATGCAGACACTTTTCATATTTGTGTACGATTTTTTTACATAAGACATCTTATTCAAAATACTAGTTGTTAACTATAGAAAATCAAATTACAAAATTCAGCTGAGTAACAAAAAATAGTTTGTAAATTCTCTTGCAGCAACTGAAATTGTAGTAGTGTTTTCCGCCGCTTTTGTAAAGTTTCGCCTTTGCTAATGCTATAAATATGTTATTTTTGCTATACACACATGTGGGTTAAATTTTCAGTTCCGCTAATTATTTTCTATACAGTTTTTACGTGTCCCTTATTTCGGCTCAATAAAAATGTTACGTATACGCCACGGGCTACATGTTTACGTGTTTTTAGAACTAAGTCAAATATTAATATTTAAACAAAAAAAAATAATCCAAATTAACTTTTCATTACAAAAGAAAGAAAATTGTCGGTTTAAAATCTGCGATTTTTGTCGGATATTTGAGAAAGTTCAATATATAAATTTAAATAAAATAATTTAATTTCTAGCATTTTCATTTGCTGGAATCGGCCATGTCGGACCCCTGTAGCATATGCTCATATGTGACCGATTTATCACAGTTGAGATTTTGGATTGGATATCCGTCAAAAGAGCACCAGAAGCGGGAAATTTAAATATTCAAATGAATGCTGGGTTGCCGCAAAAGAAACCGGCGATTTTTCATGCAAACGGGGTTGACAATTTTTTTGAACAGCTTACGACTATTTAATCGCATTTTTTTTTTTTGTAACCAATTTGGCTGCACAAAGGCATAGCGGAAAATAGAAAAATCCTGTTACTACTACAATAAGAATACATAAAAATGCTTTGAGCATTGCCGTTACACTTTAAAATTGCCTATTTGCCATTCCATGGATACAATATCATAGTTTTTTTGGGACATAAGATGGGTGCGCAGTGGATATCACCAAAGCAATAAAATGAAAATTTTTCAGTAAATATAAATATAAGCCCTTCCCTGTGCTTAAAAAGAAATTCCAACAGTTTAAATTTTTTTTTTCTCCAAAATCTTTACTTCAAGAGCACCACACAGAAAAAAACCTATGTTATAGACTGACAGACTGCCTCAACTGCTTTTATTATACGACATGAAACGAATATGTCCTTTTTATGGCAGGTGTTCAAGATGATGTCAGTAGTGAGCCAAGGTCCGCTTTGGGGTCGGTTATAATGCTTTAAGGAATATGAAAATTGAACTTATCTAACAGAAAAAACTATGGTTTCCACAACTTTTCATAAGACCGTGGATTTTGGCGTAACACACCATTAGCTGCCATTTTTACGAATTTGGTATTAGAAAAAATTGTTAAATTTGGATGAATTGCTTGTGAAACATGCGATGATGAAACCATATTAAACTTATGTTATTATCGAGGCCGAATTTGTTACCAGTCCTAGGCATTTCGTTAGGGTAGGAAAGAGATCTTCATGGAAAGATTTCTGCAGCAGGATTCAGAGCGCATCAGAAGTTTCCGTTTAAGATCTATTTTCTCCATCCGACTAAAGAGTTGTTCCTTTAAAGGAAAATGATCCTTAAAGAACATTAGGAAAGGAAACGTCAACATATTGTTAAAATCTTCAACCAGTCATAAAGTCATAAGTCGAAATAGGCTCCCCTAACCCATGATTTTGATACTTACAGCAAAATTATGTTATGAGGATGTAGAATTCACATGGACTATCTGCGATTTCATGGACGGAACTCTTGGTTTGGCACGAAGGAGTTATAATTGAAAATAAGCTTAACTGGAAGAATAATATAATATTATACAAAGATACGAGAAAGCTGCTTATGTCTTCTATACATGCAACAGAAATCGATCTACGTTTCAGTAGTAAGACCAACGCTCCTTTACGGTGCGATTGCGTGGTGGCCAGCATTAAATAAAGTTTCAAGTGCTAACTTCAAAGAAGAAGATTCAAAAATGGGCATTAATGAGTATTAGTGGTGAATGAGGAGCGCGTAAAGTGAGGCTCTAAATGTAATACTCAATATCTTTCCACTTTACGTCAGCTGACAGCAATGACTGAACTGTATTTAAGAGAGTTAAATCAATGGACCACTTAGCCATGGATGCACTTCGAAAATATGGGATAAGTACGATTTAGTCCAATTATATTAACTGATTACTACTTCCGAATACGAGACCCCAGCGGTGAAGAAGGGGTAGATAATTACCACACCTGACAGCCTGAAAAAATACAGGGATGGATGAAAGCTGAAGGAGAGAGTCGGCGAAGTTTCTTCCCAGGGAACCTCCCATCGAACTCTCTTTCAGGTTACTTGACCTCTGCAGTTTTTTAAGGTTGAGATATCTGCCTGCCATATCATGGTAACTGCATATCGCAGCCAGTTTAAGGATAAAGATAGGCAGATTTGAGGGTTAAGATTTTCTGACATCACAATAGGTCTTAATCAGGCCTAAGTGCAATCGATATCACAGTTCGGTTACCACTACAACCTAATCCGATCTACCCAAAGAAAACACTCACACTGCTACCTGGTTCAAACTTTGGTAAACTTGGACGAAGACGGTCTCTCTTTTAGCAGAGAAGTAATGTCAATGTTTTCAAAAAAGATATTAGAAATATGAAGAGAAAACTCAATATTTCTTCTTTATCTAAGCAAAATCTAAGAGAAACTCAAAGTGGAAGGTATAATAAATGATATAATTGCACTCCACATTTTGGCCTCAGTATTTCTGAGCCTAATTTTTCCCATTTTTGTACACACTTTGCTGGTAACGAACTATGAGTATCCTTAGTTCAACTGAAACTGATATTCTATGCCGAAGGCGACCGCAATTACGAAAATTAATTTTCAAAAATTTTGGATGTTGGTCGGCCCAGCACCCATACTCTGACCTTCCGAATAATAGAACGCAATGTCAACCACTCGAAAACTGCGACCGCTCAAATGAGTACAAATACAAATACACAGTATGCCACTACATATGTAATTTTATTTGTAAATCTAAGTACAAAAATATACAGCGCAGACCCTTTGAAAAGCTGTTCTGCAAACGCATATTCGCATTTATATTTGCACTTTCATCCTTTACACTCTTTCACTCACACCAACTTGTATTCCAGGTTTGTTTTCCTGCGTAAAATAATATTTATTTTATGTGTGTGGGAGCAACAGCTATAACTGGAAAACATCTTCAAGTTGCTCGTAAAAGTATTTTCAATTTTCATAAGCAGCTAAAATATTCGCGAATTTGCAAAATACCAGCAATATTTCAAACAGTACGTTGTCAACAACGTGCAAATGGTAATCCTCATGAGGGAAAATCTTTAAAAGAAATTAGCTTTTTCTCATAAATCTTAAGGTGAGAAGAACATCTTTTATCAGATTACCAAATTATTTATTTTTTTATTATTATAAAATTTGGGAAGTGAATGCCAAAGTAGTATATATTGAATGAGTTATGAGTTGCTGTTGCTTCCAAGACACATCAAAATCTAGCCATTTTCAGTTCATCTTTTCAACTCTCAAGTATCTTCTTCTTATTTGTCGTAGTTACCACTTGCGCGATTGTAGCCAGTTTACAACAGTACTCCACTTTTTTTTCTGTGCGCCGATCGGCCCCAATTGGATACACCAAATGAAGCTAGGACCATCTTCACTTAAAATTTCCAAAGAAGTGGGGATCTTCCCTTTCCTCTGCTTACACCATCAGCTACTGCATCGCATACTTTCAATACTATCCTCCTACAGACGACATGGCTCGGACAACGTATATATACAATATGTAGAAGTTTGCCGGTTTTTCGGTAAAGAAAACACTTAATTTTCAGAGGAATCTCAAAATTTTTTTATTCAAAGTATTGACTATTGGTTTCTACACATTTCGCCCATCTCTCGGGTAAATTATGGATACCATTCCAAAAAAACTTTTTCTCTTTCGAGGCAAACCATTCGACGAGCCATTTTTCGACTTCTTCAAAATTAGCGAAGCACTGCTCTGCAAGAGAATGTCCCATCGATGCGAAAAGGTGGTAGTCGGACGGGGCGAGGTATGGAGAGTACGGCGGGTGCGATAATATTTCCCAATTAAGTGTTTTTAGCGGTATGAGACGGCGCGTTGTCATGTTGCAAGATAACTTTGCCATGTCTTCGGGCCCATTCCGACCGTTTTTCGATCAACGCATGATTCAAATTGATCATTTGTTGTCGGTCGCGATCCGTGCTCACCGTTTCACCAGGTTTTAACAACTCGTAGTACACCACACCACACTGGTCCCACCAAACACAGAGCATTGTCTTACGGCCAAAGCGATTTGGCCTTGCAGTCGATGGGCCAGCTTCACCAGGGGAAAGCCATGATTTTTTTCGCTTCGGGTTCTCTAAATAAATCCATTTTTCGTCCCCCGTGACAATTCGATGCAGAAAAGATTTTCGATTTTCCATTTGTCTATCGTTCAGCTGGTGTGACACCCATTTTCCATACTTCTGGGTCTTTCCCATGGCTTTTAAACGTTGGCAAATTGCTCCTCGAGTCACATGTAGTGTTTCTGCCAATTTTTGTTGCGATTGGGTTGGATCAACATCCAATAACGCCTGCAATTTCTCGTCTTCGAACTTTTTCGCTGCACCAAAGAGTTCATTGTCTATCAAATCGAAATCTCCACTTTTAAATTGACGAAACCATGTCTCACATGTTCTAATCGCTGGAGCATATTCACCATAAGTTTCTTCCAGCAACCGGTGAGCTTAAGCTGCTTTTTTCTTTTGATGAAATAAGAAAAGCAACGAATGCCGCAAATGCGATTTACTTGGAACGAAATTCGACATATTCACTGAGGTAAACAAATATGACGCTATTATTTTGGCGGAATGTGACTTGCGTATTTGTGTAGGTTAATGTCAATAGAAAAAAATTACATACCTGCGAAATCATAGAAATTTATATTGTACATATTGCTAGCGACATCTACTAGTAAACCGACAAACTTCAACAAACACACCGTTAAATAATTGGCGCCTTGTAACCGCTGAAGCGATTTTGGGCCGAGCCCCTCCTCCAATTTGCAGTTTTGCGTCTTGATGTGTTTCCAACAAATGGAGGGACCTACAGTTTATACTAAGCCGCCTCCGAACGGCTGATGTTTTTTTTTTTTGAGGAGCTTTTATTTAATGTCAGAAATATACTCAGAGGGGTTGATATTCCCTGCCGAGGGCGACCGCAATAAGAAAATTTAACTTAATTTTTTATTTAAATTAATTTTCTCTAACTTTTTGGATGTTACCAGGATATGAACTAGAGCCTTCCGAATGGCAGTACGTAATGCTAACCACACAGCTACCGCGGGCGCCATATTTGTATGATATTCGTTCCATGGAGTTCGGTGTTCACCTTCGCTAGCACGAAATTTCCATAAAGCCTCCTAAAAACATTTTTTTCGAAGACTTGTGATGCGGCTCCCTTCGATTTTGTCACTGTCCACGTTTCTGCACCTTATAAGATAGCAGGAAAGTAATAATGAGCAATATGTGGAGTTTTGTTTTTTTTCGTCAACGAAGAACTTTGCTTTTCAATTTCTTACTCAGTTCAAAGTAGCAGCTTTTGACTAGAGTGATTCTCCCTTGGATGTCAAGACAACAATATCAGTCTTGGTGTTTAAGCTGGTTCCAAGTTAAATTAAACCGTCTCCAACTATCATAAGTTACATGGAAGTCAAGGCAAGAATGAGCTAGCTAATTATTTGATGGCAAAAGATATTTCGTCTTCTTCCCGATCACTATCAGACCCATTTTCTTTCCTTCCTTATTCAGTCGGAAGAAGAGAGACTGCAGCAGATAGTGTCAAAATTATCGGTACATCTCATCAGTAATGCGGTTTTACAGAAGATTAAGCCTTCTATGTTAAGTTCTGCAACTCTTAATATACAATAAAACCCGAGCATTATGCTGAAGAAGTCACACGATAAAAAGTTGACTCACCTCACTTAGACTAAAGTTTATATAGTCGTAAACTATTTTCGGGGATATGAAGTTTGGACCCACGCCTTAGCAGCAGTATATCTTCATACTATTGAAAGTAGCTTTAAATGTTGATACTTTTCACAAAAGTCTCTTCAAACGTTTGGCGCACTGTGAATATCTGGTTTCAGTAGCGAATACGCCGTCCACTCCCTAACCATAACCGCCACTGTTAGCCAGTTGCGCGCGCACAGTTGATTACAGCCCGCAAATGTGCGACAAGCAAACATTCATAACTATGAGAAGATGTTATATGAGCACTCTTATGTATAGATATAAAATATATATAGTTATTATGTCTTTATATTTAATGGCATTGAAAACGTCATTACTAATCTGAGAGAGCTTTACCCCACACTTCTACCCAACAAAAATTGTACAAAAAACCATGCAAGCACAAAGTATATATTAAAAGCATACTTCAAGGCGTTCGGAGTGCATCTCTGAGATCAAACTCATGATCATCCCAACCACACGCTTTACTTAAGTTAATAACCAAATATTCGCGTACTTAGAATATATTATATAGAACTTATAAGTATGTTGGCGTAGCAGCTGAATCGCGCGCACTACCAATGCAACATATGACAACTTTGGGCGTACAACAACTATAACAGCATAACATTATTTCATGCCTGGGCAAATTTCAGTTTAACAACTAGACTTTTGTTTGTTTTTTTTTTGTCAAACTTAAAAATTTGTTTAAAATTTTTTCGTATTTCATGGCCAAGTGCTTTGTTAGTATATATGTATATATATACTCAAGTATGATTGTAGGTGTGTGTGTATACTACAACGGAATGAGAATATTCACTGAACGTCCTTAAGAGTGGCAACCATGAACAACAATAAATAAATAACAGCAGCTACAAATATTGCCATAAAAATGCTAAGCATGAAAACGTGCTGTCGTAAAAATGTATATGGACATTCTGACACATTCACACTTAATTTATGACCTGTCTGTATCATTCTTGGCATATTTTGGCATTTTTGTTTGCTTGACTTGTACCTTCACTTCCTGCTTGTCATTGAACTTGGATTAGGTAGAATTCAAAATTTGTTTTTTTCCTTAATTACACTAGTTAAAGTTTTAAGTAACAGTTACAAGACTGAACCCAGTTCCGGCTGTTGTGTCTCCGTCGGGCAACCCAAGTGCTGGAACCGGTAACCAGCCCGCGGCTGAAAGAAATCTTTAGTTGAACCATTCAGATATACTAGGCTTAAAAGTTTATGGAAGTATTGTCAGAAGGTGCCGATGCCCAACTAGTTTTCAACATAATAGAAAGAAAGCATTGAGGGGAAAATAGAAGTAAAAAAATTATTCACTTGCATAGCAAATAAAACATAACCTTTAAATATATGAAACTTCCTCAGTGGGATTTTTTAGTTTCAACATTCGTATAACATTTTGGAATTTAAAGTAACCCAGTGGCACGTCCGCTGGATTATGCGAACTTTTTATTACGCTTAACCGTATTAAACAATTGCGCAGCAGATGGAGAGGAGTTGAATAGGTTTAACCTGCAGCATACTGCACCTGCAACTTTGTTTCATAAATGTTAGTCTTATTTGCCAAATATGCTGCATCCGGGACGGCAGCTCGGCAGGTGTAGCAACCCTAAGAACATTAGAAACCAATCTTATATAAAATTTCAGTGAAAACGTATAAAAAATTTCTTGCTTACTAACATGCACGGATGATATCTGCTTTTTGAGTTCAGCAAAGGGAAGTTTTGACTTTAAACTGCAATACTTTCTTAAAGTGAAAAAAGATTTTGGCTTCTAGTCCTAATGGTGGCTAGAAACGCTTAACCCTCTACCGCATACAAGGCCATATTGTGGCTTCTCACTTTCTATTATTTTTCCAGGTGGGAAAATGCACCACTCGAACAGAGTTCCGGGGAATTTCCTGGTGATTCATTATATTTGATCGCAGGACGTCCGTGCTTCTTTATTTTTCCTGTCGTGCACAGGTACTTAGCTATTAAAAGCTTGAAGTCGAACAGTGGCATATAATGATCTGACTTACGACACCATAAAATCCATGAATTAGCCACGAACAAATCAATCGAGGGGAAAAATATTTTTTATACCATTTTCTTGAACGTAATTGAATTCTATAAAGTCACAGTAAAGAATACAGTAAGTCAGCGCCACCCATATGGTAATTGTACACATCAGCTGTCTTAGGAGACTCGATTTCTATATACTTTTTGTTTTTTTTTTTTTACTGAATCGCCAAATTACATGGAAAGCAATATAACGCAAACTCTGAAATACGCTAAATGCATAGAAAGCCATATATGGATTAATTTTTTTTCACCCAAACTAGGCCCCCTTCAAAAAGAAAAGTCATAAAAAAAAATTTCTCCATTATTTCTATGCTCATGCAGTAGAGGATTAAACAACTACTCACATGCAGCCTTAGACCAATATACATTTGCGGGCGAGATAAAGTGAGAAGTGAAAAGCCGCATGTGCTTGTGCGTAAGGTTACGAATCCAACACATAAATCACCAAATGAATCGGAAACATACTCAACTTAATATCTAAATTAAGAAAAATATGTTCCCACCTTCTGTTAGAAATATTATAAATTATCTTTCATAAATTGCTATATTTTATGCTGATTTTTTTATATTTCCTTAATTTAAAAGAAATTTTTTTTTCTTTCATTTAATAAAATTTTACTGGCCGAAAGTGAGAACATTCCCTACCGAATAATCACTTTATTGTAGCCACCCGCATTAACGCATAGTCGCGTGCTATTATTTGGTTTCCTTTAGTCGGCTTCATATTCTGCTATGTGCACTCCCAAAGCTCGTTTTGCTGTACCTACATATAATACGAATATGTATAGTTTCTCATAAAGTTTGTTGTTGGAAATAAAATAGTTTTTGTCTTCGAGGTAAAAATCAAGGATTTGCTGAAATTTGAGTTTGAACGAATTTTTTACTCTATATTTTGTTTTGTGTTTTCTTTTTGTATTTTGGTTAATCTATGAAGTCTGGGTGCAGTTGATGCAGTGCAAGTGAGAAGGTGTTTCTCCTATGTTGAGAGATTTTGCTTTATAAAGCTCATCTATTATTTTGTCGTTTTTCTTCTGTAGAATGTTTGTTATGTCCACTCTATTCGTAATTGTTTTGTGTGTGCTTTTGTCCTCGTTTCATAATCCGTTTAGAGCAATGAGCAAGCAATAAGTTTTCTGCCTTTTTATTTTAAGATTTTTACTAATGTATCTTATACTTTTGAAAAACTTTCCAGACTTTTTCTTCACATCATCAGAGCGCTACCTGTGGGTAAAGCTGCTGCTAATTACCTTTTTATCCATCTAACAACTGACCAGTTTGATATTCATTTCTCTTGGTTCTGATGATTTCTACTCTTTAGCTGAATAGATCAAATGAAACCGACTCGAAAATTTTAATGATTATTTACCGTTAAGAAATTAAAAACTTTTAATAAATAATGCAATGGAGACAGTAAATACCGAAAGACTCAAATTGAAGATTCGGAATCGGATGCAGTGGGGTGGAGCAGAAACATTGCCCTTGCCAATGATATCTTCTAAAAATAAGATGCATTAGAACAATTTTATTTGCAATTTTTTCACTGGCTCTAAGTAAACAGAAGAAGAAGGGTTAAGTGTCGTATTACAATGGCCAAGTACAGAAATCGGAAGAAGAAGAGAAGAAGGCAGAAAAAATTCTGGAAATGACATGGAGAAAAATAAAATTAAAACAGCATCTAGTAACATTAAAGATGTTAATGATATTATCGTCTACTGATAAATCGTTGACGACTCTGAAAACGATGTGGGTTACCAAGATTTGGAATAAAAAACAATAATTCGAATACAGAAATGAAATAATTTAAAATAAGATTAGAAAAATTATAAAATACAATTAAGACAAATTTAAAAGCAATTATATTAAAAGAAGTAATTTAAAATAAAATAAAACAGAATTAAATAACATTAAATCAACTCGAGTAAGCTAAAAAAAATATTAAAAAATAAGATTGACTAAAAAAATTAGTACGAAGTAAAAACATACATATAAAATAAAATAAAAAATTAAAATAAATAAATAAAAAAATAAATAAAACAAAATTATATACAAAAATTAAAATATTTAAACTTAGATAAAACATAAATATAATAACTTAAACAAAATGAAGTAAACTTAACTTAAATAAATTTTTATAAAATAAAGTAAAATGTAATAAAATAAAGTCACGTTTAATCTAATAAAGTAGATTAAAACACATCGAAAACAAAAAACCAAATTATATAAAAAAATTAAAAAACTAATAAAATAAAATTTAGAAATATTTAAAAGTTATTAATACAAAATAAAATTGACTTAAGTAAAATAAAATAATCTAAAATAAATTAAAAAAACTCAGTAACACTGAGTAAAGTCAAATAAATTACAAAATATCAAATGAAAGAAAATATCATAATATATTGTATATAAAAAGAGGAAGACAATAAATAATAAAATAAGAGATTGAATAATAACACAAAATAAATGAACTAAGAAGAAACAAAATTAAGTAAAACATGATAAGATAAGACAGAATAAAATGAAATACAAAAATTGAAAATTAAATAAATACGTAGGGTGCTATATATACATAGGTCTGGCCTAGGCAACACTAAGTGTTGCCAGGTGCAATCTGACATTTCCATTGGAAAGTTTGACATTTTTTAGCATAACATCACTCAGAACGTTTTGTCATTTAATCGTGAATTGTTTTATTTACAGGGAATTAAAAAATTCATCTCGGCCAAAAAATGTAATTAACTCGTGAACATTTTCGTGCGATCATTTTTCACAACTTTCGACGTGGATTATCACGACAAGAGTGCATCGATGAACTAAAATCTTTGTATGGCTATGAAGCACCATCCTATAGCACTGTGAAAAACTGGTACAACGAATTTAATCGTGAAGGTCGTCCAAAATCAGCCGTTGTGCCAGAAAACATCAATGCCGTACGTGAACTGATAATGCAAGACCATCATGTAACATATCTTCGGATAGAGGCATGCCTATGCATTTCTCCCACCAGCATACATTCGATATTGCATGAACACCTGGCCGTAAAAAAGGTTTGTTCTCGTTGGATCCCGCACAATTTGACAATCGCTCAAAAAAAGGCTCGTGTGGATTGGTTTAAAGAAATGCTGAAAAAATACTATCGCGGTGCTTCAAAAGACGTTTATAAGATTGTCACAGATGACGAATCATAGATCTATGCGTATGAGCCCGAAACAAAATAGCAGTCGACCGTGTGGGTCTTCCAAGACGAGCCAAATCCAAAAAAAAAAAAAAAAAAAAAAACCATTATTGTTGATAAATATTCGTATTTTCATTATTAGGCCAGAAATATATATAGCAGCCCTCGTATAACTTGAAATTAGTTAAAACATAAAAATATTAACTAAAATAAAATTAATGAAAATTAACCTTAATGAACCTTTATAAAATAAAGCAAAGTTAAATTTAATAAAGTACAATAAATATACATCGAAAACAAATATAAAACAAATTAAAATAAAATAGACATAGTAAAATAAGCAAATTATATTAAAAAGAAATTATAACAGGCTAAACTATAATAAAATAAACAATAAGCAAAAAATATATATAAAAATAATAAATTAAATTAAAATTAATTAAATGTACAAAAACTAATATAAAATAAAGAATACAAATACTAAAAAAAAGTATAGTAGTATAGTCATATAATTTAAGGTTAAAAAATGTCTAGAAATTTAAGAAATAGCAATTACGTTAAACTGTTGAAAAGTTGAACGAAGTGGGGATGAGCAGCAGTGTGGAGCATCAAAATAAAAAAATTAAAAGCAAAACTAACAGCTTCAGAAGAAACACAAGAGTATAATGATACTTCAAGTAATTGCATCTAAGCTTCGTTCAACAGTGTTGATTGCAATAGCTGTCACTGCAGTGGTAATAGTAATTATGACATGCAATGTACTTTGTTTTATAGCACTGACAATAAACAAACAACAACAATAATTTCAACAACCACACATTACTCGACCTTCATGAGCTGAAGGGAAATATATTTTCGGTGATTATTCTGGTTTTCAAAATTTAAAAGAATTTATTTGATTCTGATTTACTAAGAACTTCCGTAGCATCTGAAGAAAATCTTAACCGCCTACGACCTTCAAGACAAAGCCAGCCAAAGAATAGTCGTTAGGTGTAATCAGATATAAAAATGCATGGGAAATTGCAAGAGACCTCATATGCGGCTTTTATTATGTCGGAGAATTATTAGCTTAACCCAAGGTTTATAGAATACAAGGTTACGACAACCGTTGACGTCACCGTACCAACTTCATCATATATGCAGTAGACAAGACTTGATACATATATCATAAAAAAAAGTAATTTTCTTTATAAAATGTATATGTATTTGAACCTAATAATATAAATATGAAAACATTTTCTTATACAGCCGAAAAAAAACAAATTATACAACATTTTTAAAATTTTTGTCCACTATAACCCACTGTATACTTTTTCATCGGTTCGATTTTTAAACACGAATTTTTCACTAAATAGGGATAATCCATTCCCCAGGAGCTTTTTAACACATCAAGAAGTTATGCATAAATCGATTTCTATATTAAATTTTTATAAATACTATTTGTTTGCTTCGAATTTTGAAAATTTTAAACGTTTTTGACATTGACACCAAAAGTTAGAGTTACGAGCTATAGAAATTTTTGTTAAAAAATAATATTAATTTTCATAATTTAAAATTTTTTGAAAATTATAATACATTTATTCAACATAAAACTATTCAAAACGTTTCAATTGTAATTGTTATTAATTTTAAAACATTATTATGCAAGTCTTTAGGGTTTTATAGTCAAAAAGTAATGCTGCTTCATTGATAATATTATGAAGATTTATTTTAAAATTTTCGCCAACCTATCAAATTGAACCAACTTCGTCAAGAAACTTATGATTTCTCTCTTGTGGTAACAATCTATTTTATAAACCTTGAGTTTACTCAGAGAAAGAGGGCAACTATCTCACTATCTCACTTGTCAAAGGATTCAAATAGTCCAATATTAGGGAAAAGTGGATTTTGTTGTATTCACCATGCGAAACTGCTCGCTTCGAATTAATTTCATCATTATCAAATTTTTGGTGAAGTTATTCGTTACAATTTTGTGCAGGAAATTTATTTAAATAATGTAAATAACAATTTTAAATAGAAAAACAATTATTTTAAGGCCAAAATCGGTAAATTAAATTCAATCAGAAATATTGGCAGAATGGCAGTACGCACTGCCACTTAGCTGAAGAAGTGCAAAAAGAAGTCTTAAAACGGATAGGAGAATTGAAGACCACACAAGAGGCCTTAATAACAATTTCAAAATGTTAAACAATTCGAAAGAACAAGAATTAAAAGAACTAAAAAACAAACTATTCTAAATAAGCGGCATAACATGGAAATGGAAAATTTCTGGAAAAGAGAAATTGAAATTTCAAAAATGTATTTAAGTTGACTTGTCTATTGAAATTTTATTTGACGTTTTGACAGCTATCATCTCAAACTCGAAATTTCGATGTGAAGTGCTGTTCACCAGAAATCTTACTGCGATCATGGTAAGGTGAACGATTTCGAGTGAACGAAATATTTCAATGGTGAACTATTTCACACGAATATTCATGATAAATCTGAATAATTCACACAACATTTATGTATGAATTAATAAATGTTCCATACATTTCTAGTTTCTAATTTTTTATTATTTTCTAGCCGCCTCAAAACAATGTTCACTTGTATGTATTCGTATTTATAAAAATGTGTGCATGTTCGGATCTCTACACTTTGAGCAATTAGCTGGTTATCCCACCTCTTTTTTCCAGTGGGACTTTGTAATTTAATTGAAGCGAATATAAACTTAAATGGAGAAAGGCCAACAACCATATGCACAAAATGTGCATATGAAGATTATGTATGTAAAGTACAAACCAAGTGCAATTTTCACCGAGGAAGGGCGATAAATTCTTAAATAATTAAACTAATTCGGTACGGTCTTTTGTGTTAAAAAAGCGATTTTTTTATTGGAAAAAGAGGAAAAAATACAAAAGTATACTACTTCTCCCATTGCTCTAGTAATTTTCAAATACAATCTCTAAAAACTTCTTCAATTGCTCCCAAAATAATTTAGAATCCATCGGAAAAGTCAGTAGTTGGAAGGAGCGAGTTCTGGGGAATACGGGGGTAGGGTAAGATCATGTTGCACAATTGCCTTGTTATGGCTTTCGGTCGTTGCAGGCCATTTTTCACGCAAAGTAGTCGATAACGTAACAATGGTTTCGACAAGTTTTAGCAACTTACAGCGCATTACATCCGACTAGTCTCACCATGATGGCCTTGTTTTCAACGCAAATATGCATCCCCATTAATTTTATTTCAACGCTGCAAAGCAATTAAAAACGGAACCCACATGTCTCTGATAGGTTACCAAGTTTGCAAAAAAATAACGAAGTGCGAAATTCGAATGAAATTCAAACATTCATACTAATATTGGTATTTTTGTCAAACCCAAATATGCTACTGGGCTACTATGCTCTACAAGGTATGAAAAAGAGGAAAAAATATATAAAGCTTCAATGCATTTCAGTTGTAACTTTTGAGGCCATATCGTTGAAGCTGAACAAATTTTTTTTTTTTTTTATACACAATTCATTTATTTACTGTATCTGCTTTAATATAAGCCTAACAGTAAGTGTACAAATCTTAAAAACTAAATTACAAACATGATAGCTCGAGTTATGTAACTCTGAGCCCTTTTCAAACTACGGCGCTCTCCTTCGAAGGCGGGAACATCTCTTCGCTGGAGGCGAGAATTTCTTGTTGGGTTGCATAAAGTATTAGCTAGCGGGTTTGGATGATTTCTCAGCTTTGTGAAGTACATCGTCCTGCTTCTTTCAATTTCAGGCTTAACCAGTAAAATACCAAGGTCTTTGTGAATATTTACGTTACGAACGTACCATGCGGGCGCACCATTAGTGCTCTTAAAATTATGTACTGGAACCTCTGTATTTTATCAATGTAAGTTGCACAGGTAGTACCCCACAGTTGAATACCATACATCCAAATTGGTTTTAATACTGCGTTGTAAATAAGGACTTGTTGGCGAAATAAAGTATCTATGTATTCGTTAGTGTTGCTGTAGGGCGATGACTTTTTCATAAAGCGATTAACTAGCTGACGTTTTGCTCTTTTATTTTGCAGCCACATTTTCATTTCCATTGCAAAAAAGATTGCTGCGCAAAACTCACATGATACTATTCCCGGAAACAATTCTACATATATTGGTACATTTACCAAAATGTCGTCACCCACTCAACTTTGGAGTCGCAGAATATCCTATACGTATTACTGTAAAAAAGGTTCAGTTGGCAGAAAAATATTTTAAAAATGGACAGGCTACCTTTCGGTATGGGATGGGTTGAGTAATACTAGGTTCGTCGTCAAAAAAAAAAAAAATGGCTTAAAAATGTAAAAATAATATGTGCAATATATAATAATAAAAATATTACTTTTATTTATAAAGTTTACTAGAAGACGTCCAGCTTATCATCTTCTAAATAAGATGTCTCATCAGCCATACAAGATTTTCAGACCTATTTTGGCTAAAGTTGCATCGGAGTGTTTCCACATAGACGTGGCCTGTGCATAAATTAATTCCTTCAGTCGAGACTAGCTGTATAACTTTGTTGATTACGGAGCTTACATACCTCACTCTTAAAATCTGGTGAGCTTAATATTAGACTGAATATGGTTCAATTCATTTCTAAATTTTAGAGTATGTTAAAAAAAAAATAAATCTTCACGTTAAGATATCTCTGATCGTACCTTAGGTTAAATCTTCCTTCAAACTCACATCGTTTAAATCTTCTAAATCTACTTACTCTCGCAAGGCGCAGAAAAATCAATAAATTTTGTAGTTCAGTTAAAAGTCAACTTTAATCTTCTAACTTCTGTTTCTAGGTAGTTTTGGCAGTTCAGATCATATGAAGTTTCTGCCCGTTATATTTATGGCACCGCTCGTGTCGGTGAGTAAGAAGTATCAGTTTGCAAATGAAAAGGTCAACGATACTCCTCCAGTACGACTTTATTATAACAAAGCCTACCAACCTGTTAGAAGATGAAGATGTATTTGCATGTAAGTATACAGTTCCAGCATGTTTTAAATCTTTCATGTGAAGCGGTCATCTATGCTGAGATTGTGGAGAATTGAAAAACTGTGAGCTCAGGTGCGCAATTTTAATATTTTTTTTTTTTGAAACATTAATATTTATTTATTGAATCTACTTCGACTTCGGAAGCCTAACAATAAGTAATAAAATCTTAAACTAAATTAAAACATAAAACCCATTAGTACGAAGCCAGCAGGCTTGACGTTGCTCTTTAGAAGGCTGCTTTGTCTCTTCTCCGCAGGCGGGTTTGACTTGTTGCATGGGCCAAGGTGTTAGCCAAAGGGTTCGGATGGTTACACAGTTTTGTTAAGTATTTTTTTGCTGCGATTTCAATTTCTTCTTGATGGTACGTATAGGTAAATTTAGATCTCTATGAATATTTTCATTACGCACGTACCATGGTGAGCCCGTAATTACTCTTAACGTTTTCGATTGGAATCTTTGAATTATAACGCATCTATATTCGTCGTGCAAGCTGCGCCCCGTAACTGGATCACATACATCCATATCGGTTTTATTGTTGCATTATATTCGTATAAGAGGACTTTGTTGCTAAGGCTAAGTCCAGACTTCTTGTTTAAAAGCCAATATAAACTGGCAGATTTGAGTTTAAGCTGCAGCTTTTTAGCTGCAATGTATTGCCTCCAGGTTAAGCGCCTGTCCAAGTGGATTCCGAGGTATATAATTTCGTCAGCTTGCGGTATTGATACATTGTTGAGCTTAACAGTAGGGCACATTTTTGGCCTTAATGTAAAAGTTATGTGCTTGCACTTGTTTTCATTAACTTTTATGCGCCATTTCGCTGGCCATTCTTCAATTTGTTTAAGATGCTGCTGTAACACTTTTGTGGCTGTAATGGGGCATTTATGTCGACTTAGTATAGCAGTATCATCCGCAAATGTTGACGTAATTACTTCGTCACTTGTAGGGATATCAGCGAAATTTTAATTGAGGTGGTCATTTTCAATCAGGTTGTTTAACAACACTTGTCGACAAAAATCGGTTAAACAAAATTAACAGTATTTTACTAGTTGCCAGATTCCAATTTTCATTAGCTTTACCGATCCAAAATGCTTTGTCTAGCCCTTAGCCGAATTTCTAGTTGAAAAAATTCGACCCGTGTAAATGCAGGTTTAATTTATAAGCATTTTTCAAACTCTTATCGTTTCTTTTGAAGCTACGCCTACATAATTTTTTACGCAAACTTTACTTGTTCACGTGGAATCTTACCCTAGCTGAGAAATTTATAACTAGACCTAAAACTTAACTGTATTTTCGACTTATCCACCAAAACTCTAAATGGACTTCGACTATAATTTTACATATTTATAAGCCTAAATCTACAAAATTACTTCTCTTCTACAAAAACATATTTGTTCCATTTGACCAAACATTCTGTCTGAAGTTAAAAAACCTGCTCTTAATATTTTACTCTTCAGAAAATTCAAATCTTTTTTACCTATACAAATTTATTTTAAATTAACAGCAAGTGCTTCCATTTCCCTTTCATTGGAACTCAGTAACAACTCATTCTCTCTTCCTCCTACTTTGTTTTTTATTTATTTTTATTTCAGTTTTTTTATATTATGCAAGGATATTTGCACAATTAATTAATACTCTCTTGTAGATGGTCTCAGGTCAATTATATGGCAGACATAAAATTATTATCAAAGACCAACCGTACAACAAATAAGTTACATCCTGCTGCAAGGACATTTGGTCACATAAAGAACATATTACTAAGAACAAAGAAGCAAACAAAACAAAGCAAAGCATAGAAAGAAAAGGTAGAATAAGAACATACTAAGAAACACACAATTTGGAAAATAGCAATAAGAATTCGAATGAACAGAAACAGCGAGATGTAACAAACAATATGAAAATAGTTTGGGATGAAGTCGTAAGCATTAAACGTCTGCTTTTTTCTTTTGTGACCCTTGCATCCGGCTTGGGCTTTTCTTAGTTTACGACTTTATAGCAGAATTATTATTGTATTTTTGAAATGGCATGGCTTTTACTTTTGGCGGCCGCGGTAGCCGAGTGGTTAGCATTGCGTACTGACATTCGGAAGGCTCGAGTTCAAATCCCGGTGCCACCATTATCCAAAAGTTATGGAAAATTAATTTAAATAAAACATTAAGTTAAAATTTTCTGATTGCGGTCGCCCTCGGCGTATTAAAATATATATAAAGACAATTTGAATATTTGCCGCATTACCGCCATCTAAGAAAAGCGATGGACATAAGTTGAAAAAAGGTTAATTCTTTTGAAACTTATTGCGGTCATATTACAAAGGAGTGCCTTGATACGGTTTCAAAATTGTGCTCCGCTCAACAATCAAGGGAAATGTTTCAGCCTTCAAGACGAAAACTTCCTAAATGGAGTAATGCTCTCGACAAATAGTTTTTCGTTCGACTTACTGCTCTCGAAGAGCAGTCATCATAACTCCGTATAAAGGATTTGTTGGTCGACATTTCAAGTTCTCTACGTCAGAAAAAAATGGATTTTTGATCATTTTTCAAATGAATTGATAAGATGACAGATGTCGGAAGGAAGTGAAGTGGAAAGAAATAAGAACTTTTTAACAAAAAAGTAAAACCTACAAATGATTTTAATACACAGATCGGTATTCAAATCATATTTTTCACCATTGGGGTAGGACTTTTATCTTCAAACTTCGAGTTTTACTCTATCCAAATAAAATTAAATTTATAAAATTGGATTTCGTGGAAACAGATATACAAGATCATACCAGCGCATTATTTAGTCTCTACCCGCTTTTAGCGTTAAAATGTTTCCTCCAAGACCAAGTTCAAGCTATATCCCTTCCAGAAAAAATTATCAAAATTCACCACTGTAAAAGGCCCACGCATAAAAAGTATGTATGGGTCGAATTGTGAACCTTTTTTCTCGTAGCTTATAAAGGTTGCCCATCTTCCAACCGTTCACAATGTGAGGCGCTTGGGAGTATCTTTTCATGCATTTGCAGAGAGAAAATATAGATGCCGAAATGTATGAGTGCGAAAAGAAATAATCGAACAATGTGTTATAGGAGTTACTTATATAGGATTTTAAGACTTGAGCATATTCATGCAGACATTAAAGATCACATAACCAATATTCAATAAATTAAGAGATGACGAGATTGGGCTAGGCTATGAAGTCTGGCTTGATGTATTGAATTGGCGAAAAACAGCAAAACAAAAATATTGGCGTGCTACGGATTCCGATATGGTCGAAAATTAAGCCGAAGATTTGAAGTTGTATGCATAATCTCAGTAGATTTATTACATAGCAACTTTCTCTTTCGTATATCCCAGTAACATTGAAACTATTTGTACACAAGTGAGAATATCTAAGTCTATTCCGCTCAGAGCAGGCACCAAAAATGATGCCGCCGCTTCTTGACAAAGATTCTCCTAAAAAGCTGCAATTTAAGTCACTTTAAGAGACGTCTCAAATATTCTGTACATTGATTTTTTACCTATATAATTTTAAAATATATAAGATTTTAATTTTATGCGCATAATTATTCATATATGTACATATCAATCTTATATGCGAAACTAATTGCTGTTTGCTTGTCTCACGTAAACTTGAGAATGAATGAACGGATTTGGCTGAATGTGCTCTTGAAATATTTAGAGAAATTCAAATATGGTTTAAACTGTCCAATCATCCAGGATATGGGTCAGGGACCGACCTATTAAAAAAACCGGGGACTTTCTTGAAATTTGCTACAAGGAGAGAAAAACAACTTTTTCTTCCGCAAAGTGGTTGAGGGATCGATCTATTCTAATAAGCCATATTTTTTTATTCTTTACGTTCTAGACAAGACATCTTAGGGAAGACCTCCACTCCGTTGGAAAGATCAGGCGGAGAACGACCTGGTTTCACTTAGTATTTCCAACTGGGGCTAAACAGCGAAGAGAAGAACCGAATAGGGCGCTATTATTGATTCGCCTATAATCGCTTAAGCGGTACCTATGCCAATGAATAAGAAAAAGATAAAATTATAGAATTCACTTATACCACAAAATTCTTTCAAGTATGTTTTTTCGGTTCTCCTGGGGAAGAGACAAGACATTTCTGATACCGGGTTCAAGTCTGATGATTGCGACGGACTATAAAGCCGGCGAGGAGCATAGCACTATAAGCATTCCTTCTCCAAACCCGCTATATGGCTAGGGTCGTTGTCTTGTTGAAATATCTACAAACAACCAAGACCCAAGGAATCCACGCTTTACGCCAAATTTTCACGCGGCCAACGCTTCCGAAAACGTTAAATTTCGATTCTCTCTAACTAACATCTCACCAGGATAGCTTCCTTGAACGCTTAGATCTTGGACTATTTCCAACAGGTTTGGGTGTTTTTACTTTCGAACAATATTTTGCACACTCGCATAAGGATTATCAAGAATTTTTCCCATATCTCGGTAAGATTTACCTTCTTGAAAACGTTTAATCATTAAATGTTTAACACCACTCTCTAACTTCTTTTCTTTAACCATTTTTTTTTTTACTTTACATTCATTGTTGGAGAAGCAGTCGCGTCTAATACCGGATAAATGTGTATAAGTTGCCAAATCATTGAATATAATGGTACTTTATTTCTAAAGAACTCGCAAAACACATGCAATGGGTATTTTTCTTTTTTTGTATTAAAACTTTTGTCCCGCATAATTTTATGTTTTTAATGAATTTATCGTTATCTACGCAAATTTGATTATATTTATGGATTGCATTGTTGATTAATTATCTACTTTAAATAAAATGCATTTTTACATTTACTCTAAAATGCTTAATTTTAATAAAAAATGGAATTTCAAAGGTGTATTTAAACTTCTGTCTTTGACTGTAAATATGTATAATATGTGTATCATAATTTTATTTTATTTCCCTGTTTACTTAAGCTCTAAATCGCTACGTTATAATAAATATTGTTATATATTTTAAGCATTCAAAAAATTTCATGTAATAATTTATGTATTACTATAATTTAAAGATATGGTAATCTTATTGTACTAATCCTTTTCTTGATTAAATAGAAAAACCAAAGAAAGCCATAAGGCGTGTGGCCGGGACTTCTAGTATAAGTTAATAGGTTTTCATTAAAAAAAACCTTTTCTAAAACACCTGCAGTCACAGCTCCTGAAAGATAAAACGTATGGTACATAACAAAAGTTCAAAATTCGCGATCTTTAGTTTAATTGTTGTGCACTTTAGTGCAACGGCAAAACTACTACAAGCATCGCACAAACACCGGTCTGCCACACACGCATACCTTTGTTTATGTGTTGCTTTACAATCTGTCTGCTTGGCATAGCAAAGCTTAAAACGGTTTGTGACCACTTAACCACGATTTATAAAAGGCCCTTTTGTCAGAAGTTCAACAAACATACATATTTGTATGTATGTATGTACGAGGATATAGATAAATGTTCATGTGTTCATATGTGCGGTTATTTTAAAAGTTCGTGTAAAAATGTAAATAAAGCCACTGTCATGTACACAACAAATATTTGTAAATACCAAAATACCTTGAAGAAAAACTTATAAAAGATTTCGCTCATGAAAGAACTTTTAGAACCTTTGCCGATTTGAGTACTATTTGGCATTTTTTTCAAGCATAAACCCATGCAAGCTCATGTTAGCCGTAAAATAGTGGTATACTATTACTATTTATTTTATTTAAGGTGACATGCCTTAGTTGGATAAAATTCGGTACAACTCCGATGGGTGAAACTGGGATAGGACTGAATTGCTACAAAAGTACAGATTCGAAACAAAATCCCGAAATCGCTTGTCGAAAACACTTGGATGCAGCTTACAAGATAATTGGCCGGCCGATCGTTAATTACAGTGTACCGGTCTGGACGCCGGACACTAACGAATCGCAGTTGAAGAAGCTAAAAGCTTTCCAAGAAACTGCCCTGTGGACTGTGAAGTGAGATCTACTGATGTCACCTAAGCACCACTTACAAAGGGTGACATCTATGCTCCCAATTAAGAAGCATAATATTATGTTGTCTGCTGGCATGCTACCGTAGAGACTATTCTTATAGACACTTATTGGAAGTTGAACCACCATCTATACGGTTCAAGAATTTACCAGTAATAAGGCATGTCTGCCGTTAGAGGCGTCAAAAATCAAATAGTTTTCGCGACAGTTGGGTCGGCCAAGGACTCTCACTCCAACAATATTCCCAGAAACCCATTCCCTCTGATATGAATCCGTCGTATGATCTCAACGGTGTAGATTAGTTTTGTCTGCTCCTGGACGAGGTTTAGGGAACGGCTTTAACAACATCAAAAACACCAAGATGCTCCCACTGAGAAGCCAAGATACGAATACCTTAACTAATAATTTATATAAACACTGATTACAGACTCTGACTTTGAGTGGGCCAGAACCCCAATCACTTTGAAGTTGCCTGACTGTTATTTAAATGTGAAATTATACAGACGTTGCTACCGTGACAGCTGTGTCTGTGTTTAAATTTTTGGGTGTCATTTTTCAATATGAACTATTGTTATATCTTTATACTTATATTGTATATAAATATATATGCGCATTTCGTTTTTTATATACATATATGCAAATGAATTTCTTATCTATATGTAAATTTAACGGTCAGCGCAACAATTAAACACATACAGTTGATACACATGTACGATGCGTACGTATGATGTCAGAAAGCATATGGGAATTAAAGTCTTCAACGAAAAATAACCAAATCTAAAAAGTGAAATATGCGCTATAGTTGCAGCTTTTATTTTATTTCCTATGTTCTTATTTGTCCTTTCCTTTTTTTTTTGGTTTTTGTTCATTGCGTATAGAGGCTTTCTAACAGCCTAACTACCAGAATTATGCAATTAAATTACTATTCACTATTTTCATCTCACTTTTGGTCAGTGCAAAAAAGTTTTGCACTGGGGATTGAATTTTTCATAAAATATTCTTATTTCAACTGTGATTTGGTTTGTAATGTATGCATCAATGTATAATATTACATTTGATTTTATGAATATATCTGCAAAATCCATAAGAAGACGGATCCCACTGCCTCTGCCAATTACTGTGAGATTAGCCTTTTACATAGCATCAAATGCATTGTGCGAAAGACTATAGTCAGAAAGGCAAGGCAAAATCTTTTACAAAAATATATAATACGTCAGCCATTCCGATGACATTGACATCAGAACTCTCAACAACCGAACCACTAATTTTGCTTTCTCAACTAGGACAAACCATAATAACTTCTGTCATCATAACTTCCACTTCATCTATCGAGTGGCCAGCATTAACATTAATAATAATGTCACCCTTGAAATCCAATGCAATGAATAGGACGTATCGACAAAGCCTAATGTATGGATTCATGTCAGCCTTCTATTAGCCGCCACCACTGAAATCAAACGAATTCGGATGTAATTTTAGAAGGCCACCCGCCAACCGGAGAAGCTTTATTGACAACATACTGTTGTGGCTGCCATGGCATCACGTTAGCAGAATGCTGAAAAGAGAGGGATTTGATGTATATAAATATGTATTTAGGTATATTTGTATGAATGTATGTTTTGTGCATAAGTGCAGAAGTTTAGAAGGTTAGTGTTGGCGTTTTTTGCAAATTGAAGATTTAAACTTTATTGCGCTAAAAATAATAATTTCTGTTTATCTGGTGCTGGAATTTAAGTCAAGTACAATCAGAATCCAAAAAAGTATATCCAAAAAAGACATATATGTGGGATTGAGGTCAACCCACTACTACGTTACCATACGACAAAATACATCACTGAAGTTAGAAAACAGATAAAACCCTGACCTATCGAAGTTTACGTCAAAATGATATACAACGGACAGTTTTAGTTGAAAAGTTAGTTGCTATTTAACGCTTAAGAAGTAATATCTTTTAATTTAATTTAATTTAATAAATAAGCCATGTTCAACTTTATATAATAATAAAACTAATTTGCATTGAACGTTACGTTGTTTTACTTCACAAGAACTTAGTAAAACACCACATATATTGGAGGGCGCCTCAGGTCACTGTATTCTCACAGCTACTGAGGTCCATTGGTGCAGAACATACCAAAAGTACTAAATATTCTGTTCAAGAAATTTGATGACATAGCTGTAAGATGAATGAGGATGAGATGAATAACTAAAACGGCCTTCGAAACCACCAACATCAACAGGCAATAATCACTCAGGACCACGTCTGGGCTGTAAGATGATTGATTAAAAATCTAGCTTGACTCTCAGCTTTCGCTAACCCTACTCATGCCAAGATGAGCGTGCATCGTCGATGACAATTTTTATCGACTATTTGGATAAGTTTTGGATAAGTTTCGATGCTCCTGACCGACCTCAGGTAATCTTCAAGAGGTTCATTTCCTTGTTTAAATAACTTGTGCCATTTGCACGTCATGATTTCTCAGACAGGAGTCGCTGTTAGCCAATGACATCGTATTTATTATGCGATTATGATTTTGAAAGTACTCCCATATTTCACTTTTCCCTGCCGATTATGTTACTTGGTTGACGATAGCTTAAAGATTAATTATCTAATAACAATGAAAATTAAAACGCTGCCTCCTAGAGGAAATTTTTAGAATAATACTTGCGTTACAATGGATATGAAAAAAATTAATAGAATCAAACAATTATTTACATATAATGACATTTGTGCTCAGCTGAAACTGCGTGAGTGCTGATATGGATGATATGTATTAGGAACTTTGCAATTACCGTTTCTCTTCATTTTCTGATTGAAATATCCCTATCGACGTTGTAGAGTTTCACTATGAAATGGCTTTTGTACACAGAAGTATAAAGTCAAAAGTTGCTATTATTGTGTATATTGGCAGAATTTTCGCTCTTTCATGTTCAGTCTTCATCAGTCAGTATTCTAAATATAATTGTTTTTGTTTCATTCACTCATTTTCGGATGGCGAACAATGTTGCGTATACGCAGTGGCTTACAAGAAGACTACCTGAAGTATTAACAAATTTTTTGTTAACACTGAATGTAAGAGAGATTACCTATCTGCTTGTTGTTGATGTTTGAGAGTTTTGTTTCTATTTTTATTGGTTTTAATTTGCTACATTTACTTAATTTGTAACATTTCTAACATTGCTTTCCAGCAGTATATAATTAAAGTTGTAATGGTGTTCGAGAAGATTTAAAATAGAATAGAATATAAGAATTTTTTTGACACTTACTAGCTTTTGAATGCAGTTCCATTCCAAATCTCAGAAATCAATTGAAATCCTTGGATCTATATATATTAAATGAATTTGTGCGCATCTATGCAGTATATAGAGTACGAAACCACTCAGCCGATCTTTTAAAATTTTCAAAAAAGCTTCATCAAAAATCGAAAAATATTTAGTATGTCACCTAATCAAAAGTTGGTTATGGAGGTGTGTTACCACCTGAACCTATTTTTATGTACTTTTTTATGTGTTTAAATGTATTCGGAGCCATGTGCAATGTGACAAGACAAATCTGACCATCCTATCCGATACACAAGCGTAACAACCAACGTAATAACCGGGCACTTTAACGGGGACTCATAGTAGAAGGATGACCTGCTTCTCAAACGAGCTGTAGAGACAAAGATTAGGAGGAATCAGTGGAACATTATCTTTGCCACTGCCCAGATCACAGTGCGGCGCGTTATCGCTTTCTTAAAAATGTCTTCTTCGATTTCAAGCAGGTGAAAGAAATCCAGGCCAGTAGGCCTAAGTGCACTTGATCAGGGTTCCGCCTGATTTAATATTTAAGGTTAATAAAGATAATACTACAGCTTGTTTCGGTAAAAGAAAATCTCCCCACTAGCACGCGACATAACTAAATAAATTCACCTGGGACTGAACTAATACATGTTCCATCGGCCAATGAAGAAAACGAAACATGAATTATTCGAAAATGGCTTCAGTCATACATATCAACGATGAAATCAAAGTTTATTACAGTTAAACATGGTGAAAACCTACTTAGTTCAGCAAACAAACTCTTTTCATACCGTTATGATCTTCGTTAACTCAGGCAGCTTTATTTTTTGACCATTGAAAACAATATAAAAAAGAAAAATAGTATAATCACCGTGTATAGAGCCAAATTGATGGAAAGTATTTTGGTTGTTTTTTAAAATAGAAATTAAAGTTTAATTTCAGAAAAATCCTGGAAACCGTTTGAGGAAGTTGAAATTTATGAGGAAACTGCCTAAGCTTGAGGGTAGGAGGGAGAGTATTTTTGGGATCCTTTTAATTCACTCATAGAGCCGTTTGGCTCTTAACGGAGTTAGGACTGGACTCTATAGGAAAAATTAGAGGTGGTGCGGGATGACCATTCCTCGTTTAACCTGGCAAATGTCATGGATGGGGCACAGTGGTGAGCTCCAATGAGAAATTAAAGATGCTGCGGGGTGACCATTTCTCCTGGGTAGGAGTTGGTGCGGTTCTTCGCTACGGCGGAAATTATTTGAACCCTGTGACTCTTATTTTGCATAAACGATTGAGTCTTAAAGCTTATTAAGTTGATTGGAAAAATGATCCGGAATGGATTGTTCAAAAGCCTCTCTATCCTCAACGTTTAACTGTTATGGTCCAGCGCGGTCATTGAACCATACTTTTTCGAAACAGTTACAGTGAATGGATTGCGTTTTCGAGAGACCGTGTTATCTCTCGAAGTAGTGATCGCAACTGTCTAACTTCTATTATCTATTTTGAAAGGTATGAATTTTTGATCTCCTTTCCATTGTATATTTAATATTGCGTGTTATGGCTAAAAAAAAAACAAATTTGATGTTGTTGCTCGTTTTGCTCGTCCATGGTTATCATAATTATGGAAGTTGTTAAAACCGAAAATTTGTGTACATAATTCCTCTTGGCATCGTTGTTTCATTGCAATTTTCTTCTACAAGGTTATTAAATCCCCCATTGCAGTATTGAACAAAGTAGCAGTATGGTTTCCTAAATTTAAAGAGAATGTTAAACTAAAACTTAGGTTAACAATGTATATACATTTGCATACATACATAAAATAATTTTTAAATTGCACATGCACTAGATATCCATTTATAGTGGAGATATGATTATACCCTGCAGGGAAAAATACCAGTTATTCACTAGAATCCAACTGGTTTGAATTTTTGCAGTAACTAGTTCATCTTCTATCTATTTCCCATGTGAGCTATTGCTACTTTTAATACGGCGATGTCCGAAGATGTATCAGCTTTATTCTTTTTAAATATTCGTTCATTTAGCCATTTTGAAATTTTTATTCACTAAGAATTAAAATAAAAATAAAAAAAATTTGCCTACAGCGAGATTCAAACCCTGAACCGAGCGTTCTACTATAAGCACTTCTAACCACCAGTTATCTTCACGTTGAAACGATGCCGTAATTTTGGGTACTTCAACAGAGGTAAAAGACTGGAACTCAGCCGTGGTGAGGTATATACAGGGCATTGTGGTGATTTCATCTTCAAATTACTGGTATTTCACTAAAATTTTTGCATACTAGTCTACATTCTCCTTACGGGGTATTGCTACATAAAATGCTAGTCAATTATGTCTCGGTGTATGCCCATAAAAAGCAGAGAACTAATAAAATGTGGAAATGAAGTCAACATAAAATTATAATGCTATAATAAAATTGTTTCTTATGTTTATGCGGAAATTCACACTTTCCTGCCACATTTTTATTGTAAAAAAGGCAAGAAAAAGATTATGTTATAAAAGTGGTTCGAAGAAGTATTTAAAAATTTCAATTTTAATTTATTAAATTGTCAGTTTTTCTTGTTAACCTTCTGCCGAGCTGAAAATGAACTCCATCGGAATAGATAATTTTTCGATAAGCTTGCTCGTCTTCAGCCAAACGGTTTTCAGCCCAAAAAGCGAAGCGAAATTGCATTTTATTTTCCGGCTTGAGTTCTTGGACCAATTGGACTTTATAAGCCTTCGTGATGAAGTTTTGTTGAAAATTCTTATGTAAAGAGATGCGTTATATTATTAATTCCTACGAACAGTGTGTTAATGTTGATAACTGTTCGAGTACAGTGTGAGTTGCTGTAAAGATATTTTCCTGTGAGTGCACAGGACGAGCACGTACGCCAATTGATTCGTCCGATAACGAACCGATTGGCGGACGTACTGCGAAAAAACTGCCTGAAAAGAGAATTATATCTTCTGAATTTTGGGCGCGACAGAAACCGAAGAGATGTTCTAACGTCTCACTCAGGCCTTACATTTTCCTTATATTTCGTACATGTATCAGTGTGATTTAAATAAAATTTCTTAGGTTTCTACACAATGATTTTCAAATTGATAAAAGTAAATTAATGAATATTTGAAATCATGAAATTTGGCTTGAAAGATTATTTATTAAACAAGCTTTCTTACGCTAATTACAGCCATCTTTTTATTCGAAACTACCATAATGATTCCCGCCAAAATGCAGTTATGGATGGAAGCAACCCATTGGGATGAACACGTGAAACTCGATGCTTTCCACAAGTAAAATTCGATACGTGAAATTATTCCACCAATCTATGTATATAATTGTAATTCTCCACTCGTTACAACTTGTTCCAACGAACATTGAACAATTCAACGGATGCTCTCATGTCGCTAAAAATACATATTGTATCTACTTAAGGGCAACGTAACCCTTCTTCAAACACTTAGTCTCCCTAGACTCCAAATCTGAGAAACAGTTATACTCTCGGAATTAGTAAATCAACTCCATCCAAACTCTCTATGCTCTCATGAGTTTCATGCCTGGGTTGAAATGAAAAACCTCCTGTCATTCGAAAAATATACATTGCACCCTAGCATTTTGTAGGCTAAGAGAAAAGCCTTAGTTAGAATTATCCGATTTATATTACATATGCACCAATTGACTCGAAAAATTTTTTGGAATTTTGAAGGTAATATCATTATGCCTTTCTCACAGAAACTCTTATCCCTATTAGCAAAACATTGAGTCAACCGATTTTCACAGACTTCTCTTGAAGTCAATTCTTCACAAGCCAAATAATTTGTCATAGATAAAAACAGCTGGTGATCACTTGTTGCGAGTTCGGGACTATAAGGTGGATGCATAATAACCTCCCAACCAAGCTCTAGGAGCTTCCTGTCGAGTTACTACCGATGTGTGTGGTCTGACGTTGCCCTGATAAAATACTATTCAGAATTGGATCAACTTTGTTACGCTTTATTAGCGATTCACGCGATTCGGTTCATGACGTTTTTCCAGTTAGCTCATGTGACACCCATATATCGAATTTCTTCGTGTACGCAGCCCTTTCAAGTGGTTCCAAACTTTTTTCATTAAATTTTCATCAGAATTATTATCGGCGTAGCCAAAATTATGCATAATTGACTCAAGTGTTAGGACCATATACAATATTCACATTTTCAACCATCTTTATAGCGTCATCTATCGTAAGCCAATCGCGCTTATTGAAGGCGAGATCCAGATCACTAAAGCCATATATTATTGGAATAAAGGATCTCTTTTTACTACATCTAATAAAATATAATAAATAACCAGCATCCAACTTAGGCTGATATCACAAAATTTACGGACAAAGAATAATTTTTTTACGAGTAAGGAAACTGTTTCCTTACCAACAATACGCTTAGTTTATGTTCTGCTTGCATTCTGCCTTCTATTTGCATTACTAGCTGCCACACTGCACATACTCGGCTCCACCCATTGCCCACCTACGAATCGTGGACTCTTATCGTCCGTTGCTGCAGTATCGCAATAACTCAGGCCAGCCGTACAAAAAATACCATGCCAGAGGTCTCATTCAAATGTTTATTGATTGAATTCATTCAAAATTGACTTGCTCACACCAGTCACCTCCACTCTGTTAAGGTTAGTCTCAGATGTTATTTAACTTATTTTTTTGCGGCTTTTGCTTGTGATTTTCTATTCCTTTCCAATTTGCTGCGGGAAACTTCAATTTGGAATTTAAAATATTCATTGTGCGGTTAAGGGGAATTTTCAGCTGATAAGCCGTGAAACTTCCTTATTTCTTTTACTGGATGTCGAGTTGTATCGACAAAATATCGCCGGCGTGTCAAATAAAAAGAAGAAAGAGGGTTTTAGATTTTGTACGTTATAAATATGTGTTTATTTATAAATATGAATATACATATGTGTATGTGTTTTATAATTCAAATTAATTGTTTTATATAAAAATTTGATACTTATAGTGTAGGGCTAGTGTGTACAATATTTATATATGACCTGTGGGTTTATGTTATTTTTCCAACGATGTGGTTGTTGTTGTGCGGGTGTAGTTCAACTTCACTGTTTTCACTTTTGTTTGTTTTCAAAAACTGAAAACATTATTCGTATGTTGGCGCTGTTTAGTATTTTTGCATTGTCCTCTTGTTCGTTTTGAGGACAATGCAGGGATGTGTTTATTGGGCATAAACATCCCGGCCGCCTTGAAGGATTTAGGGTCTGCTTCAAATTGTACCAGTTAGGGTCCAACCGAGTGCGGTGTTTTGAGCGACTATGTTTCCATTATCGGGATTGAACAAGCCGGGTCGGATGATTTGCGGGTAAATGTCTGCTCCTAGTTCGATCATTACCTTGTCTGTCGTTATGAATTTAGGGTCAGCGAGGACTAGGTGGTCGAATCTTTTCGCGATTTTACCACCTAAGCCACAATCATAGGGTCGGGTCGGTAGCTCGTTTGTAACGAGACTATTGCATTTTACACGTAAATGATTATCGGAGAGAGATCCGATGATTAAACTGCAAATGCTGTGTGAATATGGCAACTTTAGTTTTTTAACCAATTCAGTTGCAATTGTGGTCAACTTTCGTGTCGGGTTTACGAGTGCTCTGACTTTGTACCATGTGCCATCGTGTTTTAATCTGATGATCGCTGTTGGTATAACGGTCTGCTTACTTAGTAGACTAACAACGTCTGTAGCTTGAGCATGGATCGGGGTGGTGAGTTTACGTTGGCCTTGTTGCCCTTCTTCAGTAAACTTTGGATGACCGTGTAGCGTAGAATGGTGCTCTCCATTACAAGTGGAACACCTTGTCTTACTGGTGCAGTCTCGGGTTTTGTGCGATCGGGCCAAACAGTTGACGCAGTACTTGTGTCGTGTAACTGTGTCAAACTTTTCTCTCACACTCATTGCGATGTACTTGGAGCACGTCACCAAGCGATGGTCCTTTTTACAAATTCCACATGCAACGTGTTTATAAGCGGGTTTCCAGTTCCGCTTTGAGTGGGTTATGGTACGTTGTGCTGTGCGATGAGTGGGGTCGTTTTCTTCACGAATTGTAGAAAGGGTCGCTCTGAATCGTTGTAGACGACTGGCTAGGGTTCTTGCTTCGGATCTCGGGCTGACGCTTCGACTGCTGCTTCGCGAGCTCACGGTAATTGCTGGACTGTGTCCTCGAGGGTTTGTTGCCTTAGTGGGTGCCATGATACTATAAATGGAAATAAAATGTTAGTTATAGGGTAGAGTCACAACTTTTGTAATTGGACGGGTCATAATGCCTTGTGAGGTTCGTATGTCGACTACTCTAGTTCTAGTGTCTGACCCGAGGTAAGTCTTTTCGATACGACCTAATTTCCATTCATTCGTGGGTAGGGTTTCTTGTCGAATAGCTACCAAGTAGCCTGGGGTTAAAGGTTCTAAGCTTGTAGGGTCATCGCTGATAGGGTTTAGGGGGCGAGAATTTTCGATTCGGGTTAATAGTGTTTTTAAGCTTTTAACTCCTGCTTCCCAGAGGCCGCCCATATGAGGAGCTCCTGGAGAATTAAAATGCCACTTGATGTTTTGGTGCGCTTGACTTGTTAATATTTGGGTTCTCAAGGTTTTCATGAATTCTCGTCGATCTTTGAGTAACAGTTGCGAAGCTCCTACAAAGTTCCTTCCATTGTCCGAATAAAGATCGGCGGGGCTTCCGCGCCTAGAGAAAAATCGCGCGAATGCTGCCATAAATGCTTCTATAGTAAGATCACTTACAGGTTCTAAGTGTATTGCTTTGGTTGCAAAGCAAACGAAAACACATATGTATCCCTTGGTAATTAAGCATGCTCTTCCGGTATAGTTTTTTATATCGTAAGGTCCAGCGAAATCAATTCCAGTTGCTGCGAATGGGCGGGTTAGGGTAGTACGTTCAACTGGTAGTGCTGCCATGATTTGAGTAGTTTGGGTTTTTTTGTACAGCATGCAAGTTTTGCACTGATGAATCGTTGTTTTTATTTTGGAATCCAGAATTCTGTACGAATGAGTCGTAATACTAACTGGTTTCCTCCATGTAGTGTTATTGAGTGGGTAAATTGGGTGAGTAATTTTGACAATCGACTGTTGTAGGGTAGTAGAATCGGATGACGTTCGTTGTATGATAGCGCAGCTGAATTACTCAAGCGGCCATTACCTCGCATGATTCCTTTGGGGTCAATTGATGGGTTAAGGGTCAATATAGACCTCTTTTTGGGTATCTGGGTCTTTTGGGTCAAAGCTTCATGTTCCTCATGAAAGTATCTTTTCTGAGCTAAGACAATTAGCTTGGAACGGGTTGATTTAAATTCGTCTGAGGTTTTTTCGACGGTTGTAAATTGCTCTTTTCTTCTATTTGGTGACGCGTTTGAACAAGATCTAAATAGATATGATATAACACGAATTGCTCTGGGCAGTGTAGAGAATCTGTCTAGTATATCTTCTTGAGCTGTAGCGGTAAAGGTTTTAATTGGTTTAAGCTCTAGAGTTGTGGCGGGTGGTTTCTGAGTGATTGGCCATTGTTTCGAATCGAGCTGTAGCCATTGAGGTCCGTGCCACCAGAGTTTGTTGCTCGCGATTTCTAGGGGAGTGCATCCACGACTTGCGAGGTCCGCCGGGTTATCACGGCTTTCCACATGGTTACAAATATCGCTTCCGACGTTTTCAACTATCGTGGCGACTCCATGAGAAACGAAAGTCGTCCATGAACATGGGGGTTTGCTTAACCAAGAGAGAACAATAGTTGAGTCCGTCCAGAGATGGGTGCGATAGTGTGTCAAATTTAACTGTGATAAGGTAGTGTCCACTAAGTTTGGGAGAAGAACGGCTCCGCATTGTTCTAGCCTGGGTAGTGATATGCTTTTAATTGGAGCTACTCGGGTTTTCGATGCTAACAGGGTGGTCCAAGTATTTCCGTCTATAGAAATTCTAATGTAAAGAGTTGCGGCGTATGCTTTTTCAGACGCATCAGAGAATCTGTGAAACTCTATGACCGCTGAAGTTGAGAAATGGGTCCACCTTGGAATTTCTATTTTATTAAGCACCTCATATTCCTTAATAAATGTTTTCCATCTATGTAGGGTTAGGGGTTTTAGACTTTCATCTGAGTCTGATTTGTCAAGCCATATTTGCTGCATGATGATTTTTGCTGTTACGATTACTGGACTGAGCCAGCCTGCTGGATCAAACAGTTTAGCAATTATTGATAATACTTCTCGTTTAGTGAACGATTCTTTGTCTGGGATGGGGTGGATAACGAAAAAGAATACATCTTTCTTAGAATTCCATCTAATTCCTAGGGTCTTTGTGCTATTGGATTCTGTTAAATCGAGCAAATTAGTATCCAATAGATGTTCTGATGGGAGTCCTGATAAGATTTTTGGGTCGTTGGAAGTCCATTTGCGTAGAGCGAATCCTGCGGATTCCAAGGATGTTACGAGTTCGTCTCGAGCCAACTTCGCACTTGATATATCATGGGCTCCGCTGAGAACATCATCTACATACATTCCATTACGAATTATATCTGATGCTAGTGGGTGGGTTCCCTTTACATCATCTGCTAATTTCAACAGTGTTCGGATTGCTAAATAAGGAGCACAGTTAATGCCAAATGTTACCGTTTGTAATTCAAATTCCTCTACTGGGTCATCATTTGACTTTCTGAAGAGTATTCTCTGAAATCGTGTGTGTTTGGGTTCTACAAGAATTTGCCGATACATTTTTTGTATATCTGCATTGAAAACGAATCGAAATAGACGCCATTTTATTACTAAGATTACCAAGTCTGCCTGCAGAATAGGTCCAGTATGTAGTACGTCGTTCAGACTGTTTCTGTTAGATGTGGGACATGATGCATTAAATACCACTCTTAGTTGCGTAGTTATTCGATCGGGTTTGATAACTGCGTGATGTGGTAGATAATATAGGGTGTTTTCATCCGCGGGATTGTTTTCCACCTTTTTCATGTGTCCAAGTTCCAAATACTCATTAATAACTTTGTCGTATTCCATTTTAATGTCCGGCTTTCTTGAGAGGGATTTCTCATTTCTTAAAAACTGAGCTAGCGCTATGTATCTTGAGTTGCCCAGTTCTATGTTTTCTGGGTTTTTAAAGGGTAGGGTTACCACATAACGTCCCGATGAGTTTCTGTATGTTGTTTTTTGATAATTTTCCTCACACAATTTATCTGAAGATGAGGACAGAGACTTTCTCGGAACTTCTTTCACTTCCCAAAATTGCGTGAGTAATTTATCTGAGGTCATTTGGTTGAAAAATGAAGATACTGGGCTTTTCTGGAATGGGTCCTGACAAAATCCAGCCAAATTCAGTTTCTTGGGCGAGCAAAGTATTCAATATATTTCTTTGTACACCACCGAGTATTATTTGTGGGTACAAGTCACTTCCGATTAGAACGTCGACGGGTCTGGGCTTATTGAAATCGGGATCAGCTAAACTAAATCCGAGTTTTCCAATTTCAAATGTTGGGTCGAGTGAGTGAGTGGGTAAGTTTTCTGTCAGAGTTTTTATGATAAACGCTTGCGTCGTTATTTTAAATTCTTTCCTCATAGCTGAGCATAGGGTTAATTCGCATGTTTTTGTGGTTGTTGCTGAAACTGAGTTGTTCAGCCCTGTTACTTGTGCAACTGCATGTTTCGTGTGTATGCCCAGTTTTCTTTGGAATTTCTCTGAAATAAATATGGCTTCTGACCCAGAGTCTATGAGTGCCCTAGCTGAATATAATTGCCCTCTATGGTTTATATGAACTACGGCCGTACCTAACAAAATCTGTTTCCTACAAGACATGAGTGGTTCTTGAGTGGACTGTAAGAGGGTTGTGTATGCTTGTGGATTTGGATTTGAGGGGTGGGTTTGGGAGGTACTGCCTTGGTTTGAATCAAGAGCAGGGTTTTGTATTAGGCTCTTCCACGTTGCTGATCGTCTTGTTATGGATATATATAGCTGTAAACATATCTCTAAACGAGGGCCATGTTGCGAAATCTCCATAAAATATATCCGTGTCAATAGGGGGCAGATGAACAAATGATCCTACGTTCATCGATGGGTATACCTCTGAAGTTCGCTCCTTTATAGTGGCTGATGGGGTCTTGAGATAATCAATACATTGATTGATGGATCCTAAACATCTCAAATACAACTGATGGCCTTTTCTAAAATTTTCTTTGACTTCCGTTAAGTCAATTGGATCAGCAGGGTTTTGCGGGGCTCTGCGCAAGGCATCGTACGATTTGCTTGCCCTATCGTATATTGCATTGAGTTCAACTCTTTTGATTTCCAGAGTGAAGGCTGTTTCATCTTCCGGGAGTGTTGAATTATGTCCTTCTATGTATTCGAATAAATCGAGAATACAGAACTTAAAATCTTCCATTATATTTCTTTGTTTAATTAAATTAAAATTAGCTTCAAACAACAAATTTGGGTAGGGTTCTTTGTGAAAAATAGCAAAAAGCTAGATAAATTTCGCAAAAATTCGATTTTTTGACTTTGGGTATTTTCGGCCCTCTTGGGTATAAAGGGTTAATTATTTAAATAATAAATTTGTTTAATATTTAACGTTAAATTAGTTAACGAAATTCCAAATTGGGTCACGAAAAAATTCCTTACTGGGTTTTCAGAAATTTGTCCTACTGGGTATTCCAAAATTTTTCCTGCTGGGTATTTTGTCTTCAGTGCACCTAACTGACTGTGCACTAACAAAATATACTTTGGGTTTAGGAATGCAATATATATTTATGAATGAGCGTATGTATGTATATTTGCCGTGAGAAATGTAATTTATTTGAAGTATTTTGGCTCCCGGCAAATATTGTATATACAATGGGTGTATATGATGATATATGTATATGTAAAGTGCAAAGCAGAATATGACAAACGCAAAGTTTCAAATAATTTGATTTTAAGACAAATTAAAAAATTTTGTTAATTAGTTTATTGTTTATTATTCTGATTTGCACCAATATAAATAATACGGGTCGTTGTACTTACAATTTTTTCCACCAAAAAATATTAAACTGCGGGTCGTTTTATGATATATATAAATATATATTAGGGTATTTGTTGGTGCACAAAGAACGGCTGCAAGCAAGTCCAACGTTGATGCACAATTTCTGTGGTTTGGGTGGGTAAATTTAATTTATTGAGTTGGTTGGGTATATGAGTCTTTAACTCTCTTTAAAGGACACTTGAGAATCCAGCTCGAAGGACCAAAATGTCGAGTTGTATCGACAAAGTATCGCCGGCGTGTCAAATAAAAAGATGAAAGAGGGTTTTAGATTTTGCACGTTATAAATATGTGTTTATTTATAAATATGAATATGCATATGTGTATGTGTTTTATAATTCAAATTAATTGTTTTATATAACAATTTGATACTTATAGTGTAGGGTTAGTGTGTACAATATTTATATATGACCTGTGGGTTTATGTTATTTTTCCAACGATGTGGTTGTTGTTGTGCGGGTGTGGTTCAACTTCACTGTTTTCACTTTTGTTTGTTTTCAAAAACTGAAAACATTATTCGTATGTTGGCGCTGTTTGTATTTTTGCATTGTCCTCTTGTTCGTTTGGAGGACAATGCAGGGATGTGTTTATTGGGCATAAACACTGGACAACTTTGGTTTTTTGGTACTTAAATGTATAAAGCTTTAGATCAATGAGCAATTATAGAAATTTTAACTCCTTCCAATATACTTCCCAATTCGATCAATCGTTCGGAGGCGCATTAAAGGAATGTGGTTAAATTTCTTTCATATTTCGCTTTTCCTTAAACATGAGCACCCGTTAAAGATAGCAGCGCTGTGAAGACGAAATGAGTCTAATCAATACATTGAATATTAACCCTCGCTAGGCCGTTACCTTCAACACATGTTTTTCTAAGCGAGCAAAAGTGGTGAATTTCTCGCTGACTTGTCTAGAAAACATAAAGATTAATAATAATATGTAATGTATAATATTGAAACATCTGATATACAGCTTTATTGAGAGCTTTTATTGCGTAATAGAGAATCGTTATGGTACAGCATTTTGTAACTGATGATATACTCGTATCAACATATTACATGGTGTCTACCAGAAAAAGCTCTCTATTTCTACGTGAAACCAAGGACGACTTTGATGGAATGTCAGCCTGCAAATTTTGGTCACGGTGAGGAGAAGCCAAGTCAGTCGATGAACCTAGTGCATGGTATTCACTTTCTGAAGCATTAGTTAATTGCAATTGCTCCCTGTATTGTATACACTGGGAATAATTTCGCTGCTGCTGGTTCTTACTTGTTCTTTATCTCGCTTGTTCTCCGTCGCGTTTGTTCACTAAATAATTTTACTAATGGAGTGCTGCTGTATATATAATATATAATGCTCTGTGGTTTCATCAAGTTGAACCTAGAAGTTACACGCAAATATGAAGACTTGGTAGAGCTTGAATTCATTGAAATGTCTTAAACTGTGCACAGCGTCGACATCACAAATCCGTTCTATCTGATCTGCCCTTTATAGTGTTGATCACAAAATTCTACTATGCGATGTAACGTTGGAGGGTTTACGACTTAGTAAGTGCAATGATTTTAACTTTCGTCCTCAGTTTTCTTTTTTTTAGTACAATGGTGTTGACTATATATTTATAATTAGGGTCTCCTCCCATTTGTGGTGTGCGTCCTGATGTTTTTCCATCAAAAGAATCCTCCGTACGGCTAATGGATTTTTATGAGGAGCTTTTATTTCATATCAGAATGCTTTCGCAGGGATTGACTTTCCTAGCTGAAAATTAGCTTGAATTAATTTTTTATAATTTTTGATTTTGGTCAGCCATGACCGATTAGTACACTTTAAAGTGAATTTTCAGTCTCCACAGTTTACAGTTGATGGTCTTGAAAATACAAATTATATTCAGCCCTATTAAGAGCGATGTGGTTGTTGTTGTGCGGGTGTAGTTCAACTTCACTGTTTTCACTTTTGTTTGTTTTCAAAAACTGAAAACATTATTCGTATGTTGGCGCTGTTTTGTATTTTTGCATTGTCCTCTTGTTCGTTTTGAGGACAATGCAGGGATGTGTTTATTGGGCATAAACATCCCGGGCGCCTTGAAGGATTTAGGGTCTGCTTCAAATTGTACCGGTTAGGGTCCAACCGAGTGCGGTGTTTTGAGCGACTATGTTTCCATTATCGGGATTGAACAAGCCGGGTCGGATGATTTGCGGGTAAATGTCTGCTCCTAGTTCGATCATTACCTTGTCTGTCGTTATGAATTTAGGGTCAGCGAGGACTAGGTGGTCGAATCTTTTCGCGATTTTACCACCTAAGCCACAATCATAGGGTCGGGTCGGTAGCTCGTTTGTAACGAGCAATAGTCTCTTTTACACGTAAATGATTATCGGAGAGATATCCGATGATTAAACTGCAAATGCTGTGTGAATATGGCAACTTTAGTTTTTTAACCAATTCAGTTGCAATTGTGGTCAACTTTCGTGTCGGGTTTACGAGTGCTCTGACTTTGTACCATGTGCCATCGTGTTTTAATCTGATGATCGCTGTTGGTATAACGGTCTGCTTACTTAGTAGACTAACAACGTCTGTAGCTTGAGCATGGATCGGGGTGGTGAGTTTACGTTGGCCTTGTTGCCCTTCTTCAGTAAACTTTGGATGACCGTGTAGCGTAGAATGGTGCTCTCCATTACAAGTGGAACACCTTGTCTTACTGGTGCAGTCTCGGGTTTTGTGCGATCGGGCCAAACAGTTGACGCAGTACTTGTGTCGTGTAACTGTGTCAAACTTTTTTCTCACACTCATTGCGATGTACTTGGAGCACGTCACCAAGCGATGGTCCTTTTTACAAATTCCACATGCAACGTGTTTATAAGCGGGTTTCCAGTTCCGCTTTGAGTGGGTTATGGTACGTTGTGCTGTGCGATGAGTGGGGTCGTTTTCTTCACGAATTGTAGAAAGGGTCGCTCTGAATCGTTGTAGACGACTGGCTAGGGTTCTTGCTTCGGATCTCGGGCTGACGCTTCGACTGCTGCTTCGCGAGCTCACGGTAATTGCTGGACTGTGTCCTCGAGGGTTTGTTGCCTTAGTGGGTGCCATGATACTATAAATGGAAATAAAATGTTAGTTATAGGGTAGAGTCACAACTTTTGTAATTGGACGGGTCATAATGCCTTGTGAGGTTCGTATGTCGACTACTCTAGTTCTAGTGTCTGACCCGAGGTAAGTCTTTTCGATACGACCTAATTTCCATTCATTCGTGGGTAGGGTTTCTTGTCGAATAGCTACCAAGTCTCCAACTTCTATATTGCGTTGGGGGTATTTCCACTTATAACGCTTGTGGAGTTCTTTTAGGTACTCTTTTTTCCATCGAATACAGAAGTGTTGATGGAGTATCCTTAGTTTCTGCCATCTATTCACGGTACTGAGCTTTGCGTCTTCTAGATTAGGTTCAGCTGGGGTAAGTAACGGGGTACCGATTAGGAAATGGCCTGGGGTTAAAGGTTCTAAACTTGTAGGGTCATCGCTGATAGGGTTTAGGGGCGAGAATTTTCGATTCGGGTTAATAGTGTTTTTAAGCTTTTAACTCCTGCTTCCCAGAGGCCGCCCATATGAGGAGCTCCTGGAGAATTAAAATGCCACTTGATGTTTTGGTGCGCTTGACTTGTTAATATTTGGGTTCTCAAGGTTTTCATGAATTCTCGTCGATCTTTGAGTAACAGTTGCGAAGCTCCTACAAAGTTCCTTCCATTGTCCGAATAAAGATCGGCGGGGCTTCCGCGCCTAGAGAAAAATCGCGCGAATGCTGCCATAAATGCTTCTGTAGTAAGATCACTTACAGGTTCTAAGTGTATTGCTTTGGTTGCAAAGCAAACGAAAACACATATGTATCCCTTGGTAATTAAGCATGCTCTTCCGGTATAGTTTTTTATATCGTAAGGTCCAGCGAAATCAATTCCAGTTGCTGCGAATGGGCGGGTTAGGGTAGTACGTTCAACTGGTAGTGCTGCCATGATTTGAGTAGTTTGGGTTTTTTTGTACAGCATGCAAGTTTTGCACTGATGAATCGTTGTTTTTATTTTGGAATCCAGAATTCTGTACGAATGAGTCGTAATACTAACTGGTTTCCTCCATGTAGTGTTATTGAGTGGGTAAATTGGGTGAGTAATTTTGACAATCGACTGTTGTAGGGTAGTAGAATCGGATGACGTTCGTTGTATGATAGCGCAGCTGAATTACTCAAGCGGCCATTACCTCGCATGATTCCTTTGGGGTCAATTGATGGGTTAAGGGTCAATATAGACCTCTTTTTGGGTATCTGGGTCTTTTGGGTCAAAGCTTCATGTTCCTCATGAAAGTATCTTTTCTGAGCTAAGACAATTAGCTTGGAACGGGTTGATTTAAATTCGTCTGAGGTTTTTTCGACGGTTGTAAATTGCTCTTTTCTTCTATTTGGTGACGCGTTTGAACAAGATCTAAATAGATATGATATAACACGAATTGCTCTGGGCAGTGTAGAGAATCTGTCTAGTATATCTTCTTGAGCTGTAGCGGTAAAGGTTTTAATTGGTTTAAGCTCTAGAGTTGTGGCGGGTGGTTTCTGAGTGATTGGCCATTGTTTCGAATCGAGCTGTAGCCATTGAGGTCCGTGCCACCAGAGTTTGTTGCTCGCGATTTCTAGGGGAGTGCATCCACGACTTGCGAGGTCCGCCGGGTTATCACGGCTTTCCACATGGTTACAAATATCGCTTCCGACGTTTTCAACTATCGTGGCGACTCCATGAGAAACGAAAGTCGTCCATGAACATGGGGGTTTGCTTAACCAAGAGAGAACAATAGTTGAGTCCGTCCAGAGATGGGTGCGATAGTGTGTCAAATTTAACTGTGATAAGGTAGTGTCCACTAAGTTTGGGAGAAGAACGGCTCCGCATTGTTCTAGCCTGGGTAGTGATATGCTTTTAATTGGAGCTACTCGGGTTTTCGATGCTAACAGGGTGGTCCAAGTATTTCCGTCTATAGAAATTCTAATGTAAAGAGTTGCGGCGTATGCTTTTTCAGACGCATCAGAGAATCTGTGAAACTCTATGACCGCTGAAGTTGAGAAATGGGTCCACCTTGGAATTTCTATTTTATTAAGCACCTCATATTCCTTAATAAATGTTTTCCATCTATGTAGGGTTAGGGGTTTTAGACTTTCATCTGAGTCTGATTTGTCAAGCCATATTTGCTGCATGATGATTTTTGCTGTTACGATTACTGGACTGAGCCAGCCTGCTGGATCAAACAGTTTAGCAATTATTGATAATACTTCTCGTTTAGTGAACGATTCTTTGTCTGGGATGGGGTGGATAACGAAAAAGAATACATCTTTCTTAGAATTCCATCTAATTCCTAGGGTCTTTGTGCTATTGGATTCTGTTAAATCGAGCAAATTAGTATCCAATAGATGTTCTGATGGGAGTCCTGATAAGATTTTTGGGTCGTTGGAAGTCCATTTGCGTAGAGCGAATCCTGCGGATTCCAAGGATGTTACGAGTTCGTCTCGAGCCAACTTCGCACTTGATATATCATGGGCTCCGCTGAGAACATCATCTACATACATTCCATTACGAATTATATCTGATGCTAGTGGGTGGGTTCCCTTTACATCATCTGCTAATTTCAACAGTGTTCGGATTGCTAAATAAGGAGCACAGTTAATGCCAAATGTTACCGTTTGTAATTCAAATTCCTCTACTGGGTCATCATTTGACTTTCTGAAGAGTATTCTCTGAAATCGTGTGTGTTTGGGTTCTACAAGAATTTGCCGATACATTTTTTGTATATCTGCATTGAAAACGAATCGAAATAGACGCCATTTTATTACTAAGATTACCAAGTCTGCCTGCAGAATAGGTCCAGTATGTAGTACGTCGTTCAGACTGTTTCTGTTAGATGTGGGACATGATGCATTAAATACCACTCTTAGTTGCGTAGTTATTCGATCGGGTTTGATAACTGCGTGATGTGGTAGATAATATAGGGTGTTTTCATCCGCGGGATTGTTTTCCACCTTTTTCATGTGTCCAAGTTCCAAATACTCATTAATAACTTTGTCGTATTCCATTTTAATGTCCGGCTTTCTTAAGAGGGATTTCTCATTTCTTAAAAACTGAGCTAGCGCTATGTATCTTGAGTTGCCCAGTTCTATGTTTTCTGGGTTTTTAAAGGGTAGGGTTACCACATAACGTCCCGATGAGTTTCTGTATGTTGTTTTTTGATAATTTTCCTCACACAATTTATCTGAAGATGAGGACAGAGACTTTCTCGGAACTTCTTTCACTTCCCAAAATTGCGTGAGTAATTTATCTGAGGTCATTTGGTTGAAAAATGAAGATACTGGGCTTTTCTGGAATGGGTCCTGACAAAATCCAGCCAAATTCAGTTTCTTGGGCGAGCAAAGTATTCAATATATTTCTTTGTACACCACCGAGTATTATTTGTGGGTACAAGTCACTTCCGATTAGAACGTCGACGGGTCTGGGCTTATTGAAATCGGGATCAGCTAAACTAAATCCGAGTTTTCCAATTTCAAATGTTGGGTCGAGTGAGTGAGTGGGTAAGTTTTCTGTCAGAGTTTTTATGATAAACGCTTGCGTCGTTATTTTAAATTCTTTCCTCATAGCTGAGCATAGGGTTAATTCGCATGTTTTTGTGGTTGTTGCTGAAACTGAGTTGTTCAGCCCTGTTACTTGTGCAACTGCATGTTTCGTGTGTATGCCCAGTTTTCTTTGGAATTTCTCTGAAATAAATATGGCTTCTGACCCAGAGTCTATGAGTGCCCTAGCTGAATATAATTGCCCTCTATGGTTTATATGAACTACGGCCGTACCTAACAAAATCTGTTTCCTACAAGACATGAGTGGTTCTTGAGTGGACTGTAAGAGGGTTGTGTATGCTTGTGGATTTGGATTTGAGGGGTGGGTTTGGGAGGTACTGCCTTGGTTTGAATCAAGAGCAGGGTTTTGTATTAGGCTCTTCCACGTTGCTGATCGTCTTGTTATGGATATATATAGCTGTAAACATATCTCTAAACGAGGGCCATGTTGCGAAATCTCCATAAAATATATCCGTGTCAATAGGGGGCAGATGAACAAATGATCCTACGTTCATCGATGGGTATACCTCTGAAGTTCGCTCCTTTATAGTGGCTGATGGGGTCTTGAGATAATCAATACATTGATTGATGGATCCTAAACATCTCAAATACAACTGATGGCCTTTTCTAAAATTTTCTTTGACTTCCGTTAAGTCAATTGGATCAGCAGGGTTTTGCGGGGCTCTGCGCAAGGCATCGTACGATTTGCTTGCCCTATCGTATATTGCATTGAGTTCAACTCTTTTGATTTCCAGAGTGAAGGCTGTTTCATCTTCCGGGAGTGTTGAATTATGTCCTTCTATGTATTCGAATAAATCGAGAATACAGAACTTAAAATCTTCCATTATATTTCTTTGTTTAATTAAATTAAAATTAGCTTCAAACAACAAATTTGGGTAGGGTTCTTTGTGAAAAATAGCAAAAAGCTAGATAAATTTCGCAAAAATTCGATTTTTTGACTTTGGGTATTTTCGGCCCTCTTGGGTATAAAGGGTTAATTATTTAAATAATAAATTTGTTTAATATTTAACGTTAAATTAGTTAACGAAATTCCAAATTGGGTCACGAAAAAATTCCTTACTGGGTTTTCAGAAATTTGTCCTACTGGGTATTCCAAAATTTTTCCTGCTGGGTATTTTGTCTTCAGTGCACCTAACTGACTGTGCACTAACAAAATATACTTTGGGTTTAGGAATGCAATATATATTTATGAATGAGCGTATGTATGTATATTTGCCGTGAGAAATGTAATTTATTTGAAGTATTTTGGCTCCCGGCAAATATTGTATATACAATGGGTGTATATGATGATATATGTATATGTAAAGTGCAAAGCAGAATATGACAAACGCAAAGTTTCAAATAATTTGATTTTAAGACAAATTAAAAAATTTTGTTAATTAGTTTATTGTTTATTATTCTGATTTGCACCAATATAAATAATACGGGTCGTTGTACTTACAATTTTTTCCACCAAAAAATATTAAACTGCGGGTCGTTTTATGATATATATAAATATATATTAGGGTATTTGTTGGTGCACAAAGAACGGCTGCAAGCAAGTCCAACGTTGATGCACAATTTCTGTGGTTTGGGTGGGTAAATTTAATTTATTGAGTTGGTTGGGTATATGAGTCTTTAACTCTCTTTAAAGGACACTTGAGAATCCGGCTCGAAGGACCAAAATGTCGAGTTGTATCGACAAAGTATCGCCGGCGTGTCAAATAAAAAGATGAAAGAGGGTTTTAGATTTTGCACGTTATAAATATGTGTTTATTTATAAATATGAATATGCATATGTGTATGTGTTTTATAATTCAAATTAATTGTTTTATATAACAATTTGATACTTATAGTGTAGGGTTAGTGTGTACAATATTTATATATGACCTGTGGGTTTATGTTATTTTTCCAACGATGTGGTTGTTGTTGTGCGGGTGTGGTTCAACTTCACTGTTTTCACTTTTGTTTGTTTTCAAAAACTGAAAACATTATTCGTATGTTGGCGCTGTTTGTATTTTTGCATTGTCCTCTTGTTCGTTTGGAGGACAATGCAGGGATGTGTTTATTGGGCATAAACACTGGACAACTTTGGTTTTTTGGTACTTAAATGTATAAAGCTTTAGATCAATGAGCAATTATAGAAATTTTAACTCCTTCCAATATACTTCCCAATTCGATCAATCGTTCGGAGGCGCATTAAAGGAATGTGGTTAAATTTCTTTCATATTTCGCTTTTCCTTAAACATGAGCACCCGTTAAAGATAGCAGCGCTGTGAAGACGAAATGAGTCTAATCAATACATTGAATATTAACCCTCGCTAGGCCGTTACCTTCAACACATGTTTTTCTAAGCGAGCAAAAGTGGTGAATTTCTCGCTGACTTGTCTAGAAAACATAAAGATTAATAATAATATGTAATGTATAATATTGAAACAGCTGATATACAGCTTTATTGAGAGCTTTTATTGCGTAATAGAGAATCGTTATGGTACAGCATTTTGTAACTGATGATATACTCGTATCAACATATTACATGGTGTCTACCAGAAAAAGCTCTCTATTTCTACGTGAAACCAAGGACGACTTTGATGGAATGTCAGCCTGCAAATTTTGGTCACGGTGAGGAGAAGCCAAGTCAGTCGATGAACCTAGTGCATGGTATTCACTTTCTGAAGCATTAGTTAATTGCAATTGCTCCCTGTATTGTATACACTGGGAATAATTTCGCTGCTGCTGGTTCTTACTTGTTCTTTATCTCGCTTGTTCTCCGTCGCGTTTGTTCACTAAATAATTTTACTAATGGAGTGCTGCTGTATATATAATATATAATGCTCTGTGGTTTCATCAAGTTGAACCTAGAAGTTACACGCAAATATGAAGACTTGGTAGAGCTTGAATTCATTGAAATGTCTTAAACTGTGCACAGCGTCGACATCACAAATCCGTTCTATCTGATCTGCCCTTTATAGTGTTGATCACAAAATTCTACTATGCGATGTAACGTTGGAGGGTTTACGACTTAGTAAGTGCAATGATTTTAACTTTCGTCCTCAGTTTTCTTTTTTTTAGTACAATGGTGTTGACTATATATTTATAATTAGGGTCTCCTCCCATTTGTGGTGTGCGTCCTGATGTTTTTCCATCAAAAGAATCCTCCGTACGGCTAATGGATTTTTATGAGGAGCTTTTACTTCATATCAGAATGCTTTCGCAGGGATTGACTTTCCTAGCTGAAAATTAGCTTGAATTAATTTTTTATAATTTTTGATTTTGGTCAGCCATGACCGAGTAGTACACTTTAAAGTGAATTTTCAGTCTCCACAGTTTACAGTTGATGGTCTTGAAAATACAAATTATATTCAGCCCTATTAAGAGCGGAATAGCCCTGCAGATGAAAGTGTGTAAGGAGAGTCGTCTTCTCGTTAGGATGTGGACCAGGGATTGTACCATTAAAAAAGTTTCATTTTTGGTTCGGTTTACATAAAATTTGGTACATAGGTGGCCATTTGCTTAGATTAACAGGAAGGTCCGGGAAATGGACCATGAACCGAAACATTTTTAAAAGAATCCGACTACTATTATCTCCGAGAAGTGGACCAAGTACTAGACCGTTCGAGAATAGTTTATTTATGGTTGGATTTGCTTGAAATTCGGTACATAGGTAACGTTCTGATTAGATTAGCAGGAAGACTACACTTCTCTCCTGAAAGTGGGTAAGGCACTGACATATTCAAAGAAATCTTATTTATAGTTCCATTTACTTGAAATTCGGTGAATAGGTGGCTTTTTGCTTAGATGAGCAGGAAAACTACTCTTCTCTCTGGGAAGTGGAACGGGATTGGCCTATTCAAAAAGTCGGACTATTCCTTTTGCGGGTAGTGGACCATGTCAGTGGTAAAACCAAAAATGTTATATTCCCATAAGTATTGAGTAAATAAAAATATGATCAAAAGAGGTTCTATGATTGATTTGATATACATACATATACATATATCTGATATATTATATGAAAACGGTTTCTGGCCTCCAGTCATTGACCAATGGAAAGGCTTTTGTTGATGACCGACAAGTGCTTAAAATATATACGTATTTTCTTTGCTGTGAACTTGCAATAGAAATCAATATATATGCATGTATGCATACAAGAAAATAAATACACAAGTATGCACTTATAAAGTTTAGCCTTCAAATTTTTCGGCTCGCCAATCACTGGCAAACAGCTGATGGCAACCCACACACCCGCAGCAAGCCGGCGAATAATGGGTATAAGAGGAGTATATGATAGCTCTTTTGTGCAGACACTGACATAGTTAAATATGTATATATATTTACCACGCTAATATAAGAATATTATATATTAACATTGTCTACATTTTTAATACGCGAACGTGCTAGAATGTTATAGGGAAAAGAAAAGCGGTGAAAATACAATTTTTTATTATGTACACTGTAAACTCATCTTGGCCGGTAAACTGAAACCTTTAACATATTTTATTTACAGTAAGTTTGTATTTAGCACGTTTTCATTTAACGGTTATATCTTTTTTCAAGATATGTAATCTTTCGTTTTCGCTGCCTTTTTAACGTTAAATACTCGAGCATTTCTTGTTGTTCGTTTGTAAGTGTGGTAGAGAAGGTCATGCAACATTACTATACTATATAAAGTTTATCATCATTATAACATAATGTAATATAATGTAGGTTAAGTTAGCCTCATCGAGTTTCACTTAGACGACACACGCCCATAGTCTTATCAGATACATAAGTATGACCTAATTGTACTGCTACACTCTTTATTGCGTCTCCAGTTCGAAGAACTTGGCAGTTTGTATATATGAGTGCTCTTCCGGAATTAAAATTTCCGGCATGTATTTTCCTCCGCGTTTCAACATATCCAAAACTCAATTAGGGAATATATTCTCTAATCTGGGTAAAAGGTTTCTGGATCCGGTAATTACACTGAAAAATATTCTTTCATTTCTTTCGACATTGGCTTTACAACATTACAGTAAGCAGTAAAAATTCCAACACAATTTCTCAACGGTCTTCAGGGAAAAGACATTACGTGATTGGTAACTTAGAAAATACAACTTAAGAAATATTGGCAGTAGTTTCATTCCCCGATCTTAAAAAAGAGCCCAATAGCTGTATAAAATAACTTCTGCAAAAAAAAGGAAAATAAATTTCAAAAGTCATTACAATCTAAGTCAGCTTTTGACGCTAACTGCTCTTTGTGACAATCCACTGAGAACTCACAATGGGCAGTGGGCTCAAAACGACAAAGCCACATATCTTTGCAATGTACTTACACACAATCTTGGATCCATTTCTCTTTCAGAATTTGATGGAGATCCCGAAAAAACATTTTTTTAATTTAATTTTAAGTTTCTTGAAAAAACTAATACCAATGACATTAAGATGAAGAAATGAAGGGTTGGGCAAAAAGTTACACTACTGAGTCCTATGAAATATTTTCTGGTGGAAAGTGGAATCATTATACATGTGATCTTTTCTCAAACCGAAATCTCGTCACATCAGTTATAGATCAGAATAACATTTAAAAATAATAGAAGAATGACTAGCTACTTAGAGATTTAATGTCAATGAGTTGGTGTATACAAGTAACATTTACCCTAAACAAAGGCACATGTCCTTTAATCCCTTTAAAGAAAGAACTCGTTACTTACTTAGGAATATCTGGAAATACCACACAAACTAATTGAAAATTGCAACTTCGCATTTAATTTTTAATTATAAGTTCGGTCCAAAACTGAGCTTAGAAACCCAGGTGTTACTTTCGAATTTGTTTATACAGCCATCGTGGAAGTACATAGTACAAAACCCTAACAGCAGTAATCAGAAACCCTTGGTATCTTAAAGGAACTCCTAGCTGAAGGTTTGTTACCGCATTACTGCCCCAAGCGAGAGAGAAAGGATTTAGATTTGAACTGCGACATTCAATTTTACTACAGGAAATTTTTCGCACTGCTTTCAGGTTTATTAAAAAGAATTAGAGCATTGTGCAATAGATCTTCTAATGGATTCAATTCAAAAAGTGTAAACCCACTTTTTAACATTTTTTTATATATAGCTAGCAGAAAGGCAGCTGTAGTGGAAATACTAAAGTGGAAAGTTCTAATGAAAAAAAGTATAAAACACCTCATTTTTGATGACGGCACAACAATCGAAGTATTGCGCTCATATGACGAAACATTCCCAAAGGGTTCAAAGCTAATAGACTTCCCTAGAACACGAAATGTTAAATATTTGCCGTACTAGACTTCGACAAAAGAAAATTTAACAATATACTTTGCTGTCATCAGATCCAAAATCGATCAAACAAATTGAGCAAGTTGTTATTGCATCAAGACATGCCCCCGGTCTTTTAGATGTGTGTACCTTCCGACTCTGATCAATATACTGTTACAGCGAAGATACACAACCGACTATGCGCAACAAAGAACATCTGCCAACAAACACAAGGAAGGTTTGACGTCAAAAGCTGCAATCACAACAGACAGTTGTACGGCTTTTTGCCTGACTTGCCCTTCTGCACTCTGAGTACTCATCACCAACCCGCTATAAGGGAACTGTGGGATGACATTTCAAGTTCCCTACGTACGGCAGCAAACGACAATATGGGATTTTGGAAAAGTCACACGACTGCTGGTACGAGGAGGGTTGCCATACCACAATGGAGAAAAACTGCAAGTCCATCTCGCACCGTTGCGATCGATCACTACACGCGGGAGTTAAAGAAGGAAGCGAAATGCTTGTGCAGACAAAATAAAGATAGATGCCAGAGTACGAAGGTCGTGAGAAGCTGGTCGACAAGGGTAAGGCTCGAAAGTTCTACGAAAATATACGGCAACTTACAGAAGGTTTCAACAACGGAGCAAACTCTTTTAGGACCCAAAGAGGGCATCTAGTGACTGATGACGAGAGTACACTGAATTTATGGAGAGAACACGTCTCTAACGTGCTGAATGGCAGTGAAAATGGAGTACCAGGAGACGAGCCCGGTTCCCCAATCGATTGTTATATTTTATTTCAATATAAGCTCCTTGATCAACCTTTGTTTCAGTATAATTATAACACGCAAACATAATACTTGTTTCATCCTTTTCTATTTGTGAGACCCCCATCTAGCGTACAACAACTCCTTTTTTCTCACATTAATTTATTTCTGAACTGATACATATGCATTTCTTCTCTGACACATTTCATAGTTGTGTTATTGTTGGAAACAACATTTTGGGGGAATGACGAGCTACTGACGTATACATGGATGGCGATATTGCTATGAATGTTCAGCAAACAATTACTGGAAACGTTTAAAGGCTTTCATGGTTTCAACCGTATATGCGTGAACGAGTTGACTTGCCATGGCTGATTGAAGGAATTGCGTCTCTGGTTAAAACAAGTGGAAAAGTGTTTTTGTACTTTTGTGACTGAAGTACTCCGACTTGTATTGAAGCAAATCACATTTGACCAGTTTGATAGTTTAATAAATATATTTGTTCTGTGCAATGGTATGTTTTTATTTTTAATGTTTCCAAGTATGCACTGAACATTCGTTCGGAAATTGTATTGCTCAAATTAACAGCTTAAATGTTAAGATTCTCAGAGTGAAGCAAATTGTCACACAACATATGTATAAATACCAGTCATACATCCATATTCCAATTCGGAAACTCGTACACCATGCAAGCATTAAATTTTACACCCGCCAGTTTTACGATTGCAACTTAAAATAGAAAACTCGCGCAAATACTAAGCGCTTTCATATTCTCTTAATGTTGGTACGAGTTTTAATTAAGCATCAGTAAAACTGTCGGGTTCTATGCTTTGGCATTATACTTCAAATAATTGGCAAATTAGACACAAAATTAATGACCACAAAAATATCTCTGGAGTTTAGAAAATACAGATAGTTATGGAAGCTTTTGCTATTACAATTAATTTAATGTTATTGAAGGTCAGAAAGTTATTTATGCAACGAAAATTTGATCACATAAAATGTATTATAATAAAAACATGAAATATTTGTATAAATGTACCATTACATGATCTTTCCAGTGTTTTATCTAATGTAAATAGAGATGCAAAATAAATATTGGCTTTAATTAGACCTTACTAATATTGAATTATGTACATAAAATCGTATTTGTTTATTTCGTTTATTTGTATATACGAGGGTGGAATAATAAATGCTTTTGCTTTTGAAGAATTTCAAAAATTTCACAAACAAACGAGCCGAGAAGGTCCACCAAAATCACTGCAACTCTGGTGAAGTCCAAAATTGACGAAGACCCACGGTTGATACAAAAAATGATCTCTACGGAATTCGGCTTGAATACCATGGCTATATCGCGAATATATAATAATCATCTGGGATGCACGAAGAAATCGGTTCGATGGGTACCACGAATTTTAAATGAGGCCCAAAAAGAGGCTCGAGTACATTTTTCTCAATTTTTCCTAAACAAATTCGAAAATGGTCAGTCTAGCAACTTTAGTAAAGTCGTTACTGGTGACGAATCTTGGTTCTTTAAGTACGATCCAGAAACCAAAGAGCAGTCCATGGTATGGAGCCCAACAGGGGTAAACCCATCCGTAAAATCTAAGGAACAAAAACCAGCAACAAAAGTAATGATGTCAGTTTACTTCACCCGATCTAAAATCAAAGCTGCTATTCCACTGAAAAAGGGTCAGACGGTAACTGCAAAATGGTACACCGACGTTAGCTACCAATAGTTTTACAAAATTTGTTGGAAAACAGGAAGAAAGAAGATTTGCGGCGCTACTTTTTACATCATGACAACGCCCCAGCCCACACTGCTGAAATAACCAGTACTTTTATTGCGATCTCTTGGATCTTAGAAATATATCCATTACCATATTCCCCGAATATAGCACCTTATGATATCTGGTTATTTCTAAAAATTAAAAAAAAATTTAGAAGAAAATTTCTTTAGTGGCAAAGAGGGGATAATTAATGCGGTTAATGCTGAACTTGATAAGCTCAAAAAGCGAGATTTTGAAAACTGTTTTCAGAAGTGGATCTTAAAAAATGCATTGAAATCAATGGCGATTATGTAGAAACGATAAAAATGATAAAGTTTACGAATAAATACAAAAATAATTTTTTTCTGGTCAACTTACCGAAGTTTTGTTAATCACCTCGTATATTACAGTGGTCCAATATGGGCGCTCTCGACTGCTGATTTTTTTCTCTATTGCGTATTATTATACGTTTAAACTTATTAAATATAGCATTTTGTTCTGGTTCCTCTAAAGGAACAAAACAGTATACGTAGCGCGAAACTTAGATGATTAGCAATATTATCGGTTTCGCTGGATGCTGTTATTGAGCTCCGGTTTAGCAACTCATAAGTAAAATCAAAGACTCCAACAACTTCGACTTTTGTGTTCTTAAATATCTCCGCTATAATAAAGTACTCAAATTTTAAATGGATTTCTCTACTTACCTCCTACCCACATAAGCATTATATGTGCTATTTTATCTTAAGCTTAGCTGACCAGATTCAACATTCATTCACAACTCTTATAAAACCTCAACAAATTATTTCCACTCATTACCTAAGCGAAACAATAGAAACCGCTTCGAAGATTTTAATGATTAGTCGCGATTAAGAAAGATTAAAAGAAAAAACTCAGAAAAATAATAATAAAACAATTGAGACAACAACAAACAGCAAAAGAGTTGAATGCCACCCTTCACTGGGTGCTGGGTGAGGAGGAGTGCGCTGAGACATTGGCTTTACGAATGATATCTTTTTAATAACGCACTTTAAATAATTTTATTTCCAATTCAGAGAGAGATGCTGTTTTTGGCTCCATGTAAGATATGTTGTTTATGGAAGTGCAGCAGAAACACTGTAAAAGTATTAGAAAAAGGATAAAACGTCGTTTTCCAACTGAGAGATAAGTAAGAATTCATACACACTCACATACAAAAATGCGAAAGCAAAAAAAAAAGAGGAACGACAAACACTTACCAGAAAAATTAAAAAAAGAAAAACAACAGCGAACGGAATTCAAATGGCGATTGAAGATGTTAATGACAACAACGTCTGGCAAGAGATTCTTAACGCTGCTAAAATATTTAGATAGAACCAAATTGATTTAAAAGTAAAAGAAATAACTGCTACAATTCAATGAAAAAACCGAAACGGGCGATAAACCAGTGTATACAACATGAAATATGAAGCAATAAAATGGTTGAGCTCCTCATGAGGCAAAGGGAGCTACATGACCCAAGCAATAGCAAAAGCAAATAACGAGCAATGATGTTGTCCCCGAGTGGGATTACAATATTTTGTACTCAAACTTGGGCGTAAATATACAGACACTTAAAGACGGCCACGTTTGAATAAAAATTATGCTCTTTCGAAATATGATGAGACCACATACAGTACACATGCTATCCCAGAAGAAAAAATACTAAATGTAATATAAATATAATATTAACCAAATTCCAAATAGTTGATGGCTTTACATTACGATGTATTGCGTAGGTGTGTCAAATTTTTACTTAATCAAAAATAAATTACCTGCATCGAGATGTGAACCACGAGTCTCAAGTACGATAGCCATAAAAGGTAATCACTCGGCTGTAGTGACCATGTAAAGACTATCGACATACAGCGCAGTTCAACAGAGCATAACATAACTCCTAACGCTGACTCATCAGTTGTTGCCATAGTCTATGTTTCTGCACCATATAGCAGGACGGGAACCATGAGGGAGTTGTAGAGTTGGATTTTCGTTCGTCGGGAGTGGACTTTACTTTTCAATTGCCTACTCAAGGCTGACATTATTAGTGATGATGATGCTGGTTCCTAGATAGACGATATTATCTACGGCTTCAGAGTTCAACAGGGACGTGAGAGCCGAGTCGCGACTGCTATGACTGTTTGTGTGATGACAGGAGATATTTCGTCTTACCCTCGTTCACTACCATACCCATATTCTTCGCTTCCTTATCCAGTCTGGAGAAAGCAGAACGCACGGCGCGGTTGTTGAGGCAAATAATGTTAATATCATAACATATCCGTGGCTGCTAAAAATTAACACAACATATCAATGGTGGAAATGATTACTATTCCTCTTACTGGTCCGCTGCAAAACATTTGCCAACAAATAGCAAACTGGTATGATTTCATCTAGATCTTTGCTAAAATTTGGCGATTCACTACAGGGATACGAGTATTAGAGGAAACAAAAAATACACACACAAACATTAGAGAAGAAAACTAAGTTCTGCCGAAACAGAGCATTACATAGTTTATGGTAAAAAAGAAGCTAATCGAGTTAATTAAATACGACTTCTGCGAGAATTTTCAAGAAACAAACAATAATTTCAAAAATTTTAAATATAATAGAAAGAAAGAAATTTAAAAAGAATTTACAATGAATGTATTCTGAACTATGGAGTTTGTACATACATATGGATTTTACGACCGCAACAGCTGAATGGTAAGCATGGAGTACTAACATTCGGAAGGCCAGGGTTAGACCAGCATCCAAAGTTATTGTATATGAATTTCGAACCTTCCGAACGTATTGGGTTGTCCAAAAAGTAATTGCGGATTTTTTAAAAGAAAGTAAATGCATTTTTAATAAAACTTAGAATGAACTTTAATCAAATATATAATTGCCATTTTGTTCGATAACCTTTTGCCATCTTCCCAGCAAATTTAGTATTCCACGCTCATAGAACTTCTGGCCTTTATCTGCAAAAAACTGAACCAACTGCGATTTTAAACCCTCATCATTGCCGAAAGTTTTACCATTTAAGGAGTTCTGCAAAGATCGAAATAAATGGTAGTCTGATGGTGCAAGGTCAGGGCTTTATGGTGGATGCATCAAAAGTTCCCAACCAAGCTCACTCAGTTTTTGGCGAGTGACCAAAGATGTGTGTGGTTTAGGAATTGAACCCGAGCCTTCCGAATGTCAGTACGCAATGCTAACCACTCGGCTACCGCGGCCGCGGCCTTATAAAATAACAAAATTCCATCCCACTGTTAACTACTTTATTTTTATTTATTTTAGCGAGTATAGACTGTGAGATACTGAATTTTCAAAATACCGGATGAAAATGGTGTACGAGGTTTTAATATACCTATGTAATGAGATTTTCTAAAGTTTACGAGTGATATATGCGTTTCTCAGATGGAGGCTCTGAACGCAACAGGATATCAACAACCGATGAAAATGTGGTAAAAGGAATGAAATGGTTATGAACGATCGCCGAATCATAACAAGAGATTTTTCTGATGATATTAAAATAACTTTAGAATATAAAACACGTGGTGGGAATTTTTTTCCAAATTTATAAACTTAACTGCTCACGTTCCATTGCTTGTTCGTGAATTTTTGGCGAAAAGCAATACTGTAACGATGCTGAGCTCCCCATGAGCTCAACATTATAGAAGAAATAGTTTGGATTGACTTAAAATGGGCTGAAACGCTGACTGGTGATGAAAGGTGGATCACTTACAGGAATGTCAAACGGAAATGGTAGTGGTCGAAGGGCAGTGAGCCGACACAAACGTCTTTGACGAACCATCCATTTTGAGCTGCTCGCCTACGGCTAAACTTTAATTCAGATCTGTTTGGTTGATGATAGGACCGTCTGAAGTAGGCAATCGCCCGGAAGCGTCTTTGCCGACAGAAGGGGGCAACGCTAAACCACACACATCCATAGAAGCTCCGAAAGCTTGGTTGGGATGTTCTTATGCATGCACCTTATAATTTGGATCCCGCAACAAGTAATTACCTTCTGTTCTTGACTAAGGCGAATGATTTGGCCAGAGAAAAATTGGCAATAAGTGAAAATCAAATGGCATATTTAACATAAATCGGATAATTCTAAATAATGGATTGCTTTTTGAAAGACCAATTAATACTATGTACATACAATAATAGACATTATTTTTTTTAGCAAAAATATAGCGATTCTAAAATTATCGTTTTCTCAACTCGCTGTCATAGTGGTTGGGCACGGGTTCGCTATCGTTCACATCTTCACATCGTTCACATCTTCCCGCCCTTCTAAAAATCGCTGCTTTGGTTCCAGCAAGGTTTAGAAACCAGCATTCAAAATTGTGTTTTTTCACAAAACTGGTTATAGATTTCAGCTTTCGACGAATCCACAGCGTTAGTTAATTGCTTTGAAATAACAGTTGAGCTTTGCTTATCTCTATTTCATATTTATATGTTCATGTTTGTTTGCACGTTTGTGTGTGGACAAATCGCCGTTTGATTGATAGAATAAATTTGCTCATAATCAACCCTTCTATTTACAAATTTTTATTTTACAATCAGCATATCAGCAACTCAGTGGAATTTGACCGAAGATGCGAGCGGAAAGTCTGAAGAAATGAACATTTGCAGATAAAGAAATAAATTCGGAAATTCGGGCATATAAAGGCTTTAAACAAGTGACATATTGCTTTTTAACAAGATATATACGAGGGGATTAACAAAAGTTTGGTAAGTTGACCAGAGAGAAACAAACAAAAATCTTTTTGTATTTATTCGCAATCTTTGTCTTTTTTATCTTCTCTACATAACTGATTTCAATGCATTTCTAAAGCCTGTAGATCCACGTCTGAAAAAAGTCTTCAAAATCTAGCTTTTTAATCTTATCAAGTTCAGCATTAACCGCCTTAATGATCTCCTCGTTGCTATTAAAGATCAAAAAATCACGAGGTGCTTTATCTGGGGAATATGGTGCTGGACGTATTTCTTCGATCCCAGAGATCGCAATAAAATTACTCGTGCTTTCAGCGCCACCACACTCGTTGTTATGTAAAAGGTAGCGCCGCAAATCTTCTTTCTTCCTGTTTTCCAACAAATTTTGTAAAACTATTGATAGCGTCGGTGTACCATTTTGCAGTTACCGTCTGACCCTTTTTCAGTGGAATAGCAGCTTTGATTTTAGATCGGGTGAAGTAAACTGACATCATTACTTACTGGATCGTACTTAAAGAACCAAGATTCGTCACCAGTAACAACTTTTCTAAAGTTGCTGACTGGCCATTTTCGAATTTGTTGAAGAAAAATTGAGCAAAATCCACTCGAGCCTCTTTTTGGGCCTCATTTAAAGTTCGTGGTAGCCATCGATCAGATTTCTTCGTGTATCCCAGTTGATTACTTAATATTCGCGTTACAACCATGGCATTCAAGCTCAATTCATTAGCAATCATTTATTTTGTCAATCGTGGGTCTTCGGCAATTTTGAACTTCACCAGAGCCACAGGGACGTCATCAGTGGAAGATTTTGGTCGACCTTCGCGGGGCTCGCCCTGTACGGCAAAATATCGGGTCTAGAATATTCGGAACTACTTAGAAACAGTCTTTAAAGATGGTGCAATAGCTTCATATGCAATTCATTCATTCATTGAATATTTGTATTGGCTGTAAATTACGCCGACGCCCGAAGAAAATCAAATGGACAATTTGTGCTTGTGATGGTGGTGGAATTTCGTCTGACCCATCCTGAGATATCTTGTGTTTTCTTCTCTCCGTTTTAGCCGATCGTTTTACAATTTAAAGGAAGGCTAATAAATAATGATTTGGTATTTCTAGATTTAACAAAAACAAATTGAAAGTCACCAACTGACCGACCTTTTTTTATCCCCTCGTACTTCAAAATTTTACCAACAAATACATTTATACCGTAACTTACTGAATAAAGACTGGAAAGGGTGAGAAGTTAGTCGGTGGTGTATTGTTGTTAAAATAACTTTGCGAAAAACGGTGCAAAATGTAAACGCGATTGGGCAAATGAAACAGTCGGTAAAATGGCATACAAGATTTGGGCACGTTAATATGAACGATATTCGTACGTTGTATAATAAAAAATTAGTTCGGGGATTAAATGTGCATGATTGTATACTTTTTGAAAACTCTTTTGAAATTTTTAAAGAATAAAATGATCGTGAAGAATAAACTCTTTATTAGGACCTATATGTTTTGTCAAGTTCGAAGGATAAAATTAGTATCGGTAATCGTGATGACAGTGTGGTTGACGAAGATAGTGAACCGGTAGTTACTCGAAAAAGGGAACGAGGTAGAGCGAAATTATTACGTGATGGTTGTATTGGTCGAAAAACCAATTCAAGGAAGCAGAGGTTTTAAATTTTGTTGCTGAGAATCCACAAACGGTAAATGAGGCATTATTTTCGAAAAAGCGCGAGCACTGGAAAGCTGCCATAAAATCAAATCAACTTTTGTTAGCACTGGCAGCAAAATACAAGCTGTTAAGTAAGCATGCAGATGGGGTGGCACCATATATAATATAAATGGGGATTTGGCACAATTCGGGAACGAAAACTATCACGTTAAAGTGTCTGACTTAAACAGGCGCACAGAGAGTGGAACAAAAAGGTTTCAGTAATTTTTACGACTATGGCTTCAAGCGTTACCAAGCGGATATTTGCGTATATATTAAAAGGGAGCATGACTCTACGTTCTCATTGGCTTGTATGTGTACCATATGCTTTTAGCGTATTCCAATACGAGGCAGGTGCAACAAATATTCCAGCAATTCAGGGAATATATTGATGTTGTGCATCGACGACCAGTCTCATCGTATCTGGGGATATAAATGGAAGGAGATGCTTTTATTGGTTTTATTTATGTATAAAGAAGAAAAAGCCTCAATATGGTTGTAAATTGTTGAGACTTATAAAGCAATTTAAATTAATAAATTTAAGTTGCTAATTAAGTTTGAAGAACTCTGAATTATATTCTTGAGATAGTTAATATCATTAATTTATATTTTGAGCAATTGGGTTGAGAGGGAAAGAAAGTATGGTGATCCACTTGCATTCATTATTGTGCCATCTTCCATTGTATCATCCTTTAATCTTTACTTAGTCTAAGTAAACCAATCTTAGTGTAAAAACGTGTTTTTTACTCTCATTCATGTGTGGACTACAGGCAGTATTATAACCTAACAACTCTTGCATCTCATCCACGGAGGAGACAATCTATGCTATTAATATATTAAGGCAGTGGTTACGATAGTTATAGAAAATTACTTTAGATAAAAAGTTAAGCGGTCGCCAATAGGCAGGGAATGTCAACCCCTCCTAGTGTATTTTTGACATGAAATAAAAGCTCCTCATAAAAACCATCAGCCGTTCGGAGGCAGCTTAGTATAAACTGTAAGTCCCTCTATTTGTTGGAAAAACATCAAGACGCAAAACCACAAAAATTTTAAAATTAATTAAATAAAATAAAAACAAAGTACTCTGTTTTCATATATTACACGGGTTAGTCTCGCGAACGGTTAAATCTATTCAAGAGGATGAAAATAGAATTAGTCGAACTTGTACTCCTCAAATTTTTTTAAGCTTATATGGAAGCTGCAACAGCCAGGGTTCCGATTCCAGGAACAACATCCAAAATTATAGACAATTAATTAATTTCTAATTGGGGTAGCCTCTCGACAGAAAACGTCAAGCATGACATGAAATAAGAAGCCCTTCATAATAATACATCAGCCGTTCCGAGGCGGCTTAGACTAAACTGTACATCTCTCCATTTGTTGGAAGAACATCAAAACACACATCACAAATTGGAAGAGAAGCTCGACGGAAAATCATTTCAGCGGTTACAAAGCGCCAATTGTTTAAACATATATATTTATTTTGATCAGCAAACTATAACAATATCATACACATATATATGTGCATAAGATAAAATCACTTAATAAAGACTTATGTACAGCACAAGAGCAAAGCATTTAGAACTTTGATATTCCCTCTCATCACAACATTAGACGGACGAACTTTTATTGCGGTTAATGGTTTTGCAAAGCGAGAGACGAGATTATGATTAGCTCCAAATCAGCATTAGATTATACGCTTATTAAGTGTTTAAGGCGTTTTCATTAGTAACTGGTAAGTGTTCCGCTTATCTTTTGATCAGTATTTATGGCAGTGAGGAGTACTTTTGGCTGAATGGTGGTTCACGTTTGTATGTGAAATATTTTAGTGTTTGAAAGGGCATGCGTCTTACAAAAGTTGAACTCCATAAAAATAGACAAAAAATACAAAAAACCAAACAATCTTTTCTTAAGAGTGAAGTCCTGTTTATGGAGTTTCAGTTGCAAGTCTATACTCAATTCCTAATCTTGGGTTCTTATCGCACGCTCTGAAAATGTGACGCCACGACGAGAGGGGAAGTGTTAGTGTACACACGCCGACTTATCTGGTTTAAGGGTTATTCTATTTTTTTAATTGGCTTACGATCGCTTTTGCGATTTTAATTGAGTTAACCACACCCGTTTTTGGCGCCAATTTGAGATTCCTCATTATGACAGATCCTTTTCCGCCTCTATCTGAGAGTGGAGATTTTTCTCTTCCTCTGTTTCCACCCGAGGCTTTTGCGTTAAATACCTTTAAAAGTGATCACTTCTATACTGACCACATGTCCTAGCCTTATTAGTTACAAGGTTCAGGTTTAAGGATTCACACCTGTAATGTTCGGTCTCTTAATTATAAAGATGTCGCGGTCTAGCTGGTTGATGTCCTCGTAATAATTAAGGCTGGCATCATAGCCGAAAAAAATTGCAATGATGGGGGAAAATGACGGAAGAAGATGAGCACTTGTAATATGCACCAGTTTGCATCAAAGCTTACTTTTTCAATGTAGCGCTGATTTGCGCTCCCGCCCCTGCGATATACTTCACAGAAGCATACGGATCGTACTTATGGGGCGCTGCCCCGCCGAGATGCCAAAATTTTGTTTGGTCTATAATGGCACTGTAGCAAAGAAGATTTCTTCGCCACAACGGAAAAATCTACCTCCACAACGAGGATTGCCAAAAGTAGATGGAATCCAGAAAGTTTTGTCACTACAAAAAAAAGAGGGACCGAAATGTGTGAGTATGAATACTTTAAAAATTTGTCGACAGGAAAACTTATTAAAAATGTTATGGCAAAATGTGGCAGCTTTCAGATGGTTTCAAGGCCATAGTATGTTGAGCTATGTAAGATCCAAAGAAGGTAATCTGACTAGTGATGTGTAGAGTACACCGAATTTGTGGAGACAACACTTCACTAAACCGCTAAGTTTCAATGAAAGCCTTAACCTGCATTACCCAACTATGAAAAAGCGCGAACAATTGCCCGCCTAAAGAACGACAAAGCGGAGGGAGCCGATGGCTTACCAGCTGAGCTATTCAAATATGACAACGAAGTACTAACAAGCGCAGACATGAGATTATTTGCAAAATTTAGTCTTCTCTCGATGAAGGAAGGACAAACTGCAAGTCCGTCATCGATCTGATGATTAAATCATTATCCTATAAAGTTCATTACGACAAGGAGATTAAATGTGTGGTAGTGAACCAAGACAAAATAGGTGTTGATAAAAAATGCTCCAATCACGAAACCTATCAAAAATTACGAAGGCTGATTTTATTTTTCCTGTTTTATTTTATTTTTTATTCCAATATTTCATTAGAAAAGCTAAACGAAGATGCCAAAAAACATAAGATTTTTGCAACGAAAAAATTTAAAACTGGAAATTGTAAAAAAATATTGCATGCATGTATTTTGTATGTACGAACGAATTTTACTTTTTTCATTTCTTCGCAACGCTTGCTTGAAGTGTTCCAAAAACATCAATTCTTGGTTTGTAATTTTTTGTGTTCCTTTTCTGCCGTGGTCATACACGTGGCTTTTGCTTTGATGCAGCTATCGAATTGCCACAGACTGTGGGTTTCAATTTAGTGTGTGCTGCTGTGCTGCATATGTTGGCTCATTTTTCAGTTTTGCATTTTTCACTTATCATCCATCACTCACTGCTCTCAATACGATCATTTTGCTTTCCGGCATTCACTCACTACCATCCTACAAACAATGTTACGTGTACGCAGTGGCTTGTGCTTGGGATATTCGGATATGCATATGTAGAGCGTGTATGCACAAGTACTCAGCAATTTACTACAACCGAAATTTGCGTAATTTACTAGCTTCTGATTACTATTTAAATGTAATTGCGTTTATTATTTCTGTTATTTTAAGAAAGTTTGTGGTGATTTTTAGGATTTGAGTATTTGTAATATTTTATTACAATAGTCGGCGAGTAAGACAACGCAAAAAAGTTTTATTTGAAAGGAGCAGAAGTGATACTCTATTCTTACAAAAATTCTGCAAAATCGAAACATGTTCTACTTCGTGGAGAGAAATGAATTTCTAATAGATCAAACCATTGAGTGGTCCATATCTTATATTAGGACTAAGGCTACCTGTGAACCAAATTAAAAGCAATTCGAAGCATAAACAAAATTTTATGTAACAGAAAGAGTCTGGGTTTATTTCATTATAGTCATTACTGGAAAACGCCGTCCTTTGACGATTAAAAGTTTCCGAGAAGCGTGCCTAAATTTCTATAGCTTTTCTTTTTCTATCAAAAAAGATATACATTGGTGATATTTGTACCTACACCCAGGACGGAATGCGAGAGTAAGAACAGCTTGTGAAGCTACCCGTAGAGTAAAAGTTCCTAAAATCTATGAAAAGATGCGGCGATTTACAAAGTGTTTCAGAACTGGAGCATACTAATGTAACACTTAAGGAGATAATCTGAAGCCCAATATCCAGAGCGCACTGAGCTTGTAGAAGAATTGAATTGAATTGAAAGTGAAACATTCGGGCATAATAAAACGGAATTCTGAATCACTGAAAATTAACGTCCCATTACTTTAATACGACGAAATTCTAAAACCAGCAACCCACTTAAAGAATAATAAAGCGATAATCTGAAGCACTGTTTCGATTTTCCAGAAGCAAAATATTGCATAAAAAGCAGTTTGGAACCACTTGAAAAAGGCTGGATATACAAAGAAGGACGATGTATGGATAACACAGGAGTTAACGAGAAAAAAATCTCATGGACCGCAGTTGCTACTGCGAATCGCTGCTGTATGCGAGTACTAATAAAATCGACCCATTTCTGAAGCGAGTTGTGGCTGATAATGAAAAACGGAGCACTTACAGCAACATCAAATGAAGGGTCGAAGGGCCATTCCCAAAAACATAGTTGAATAATTGGAACTGATCCGGTTTCGGATGAAATGGAGGAACATATAAACCAAACAATAAAATTTCATACGATTCTTGAACATAAAATGGTACATTAACTTTGATTCGAAGCATGTTAGTACCAGAACGCTAACTAGTCCCTCCCTTTTGGAGATATGGATATGAATTAAAAAGTGTAAAAAATTCGGCATAGTCGAATGCACAAAATCTTTATTTTATATACATATATACAAAAGTTACGTGTCTTAAATAACCACGCATTTAGTTCTGGTGACCGGCTCATTGGACAATCATTTGTACTGCAGCAGGACAACGCTTCATGCCACAAGGCCAATATGATTATATAAAGAGAAAACGCAGCTCAGATCTATAAAGAACGCGAGAAGAGACGATAACTGAGGTTCAAGGAGTTTGGCAGGATATCTCATTGGAAACATTACAAAATTTGGTAAAATCTATTCCTGGACGCTTGCAAAAGGTCATTGTTGCCAAAGGAGGGTTTTTTTTATTAATAAGTTTGTAAGCATCACCAATTTATACTTTTTCTACAATTTTTTTAAGAAACTGTGAATTGTCAAAATACTTTTGTCCAGCCAAAAAATCAAATGCTGGCGTACAAATAAAGTTAGAAGCGGTTTTGTATATAACACACAGATCTTGATAATGATTTAGAATAATAAAAATGTATGAGTAAATTCAATTGTTTAAGTTGTAAGAGGGTAAATTTTTGGTCTTTAATGAGTTTGTTTTTTTAACATTAGTACTTATTTGTTGGATCTACTTCGGCATCGAAATCCTAAATTAAAATATAAAACCAATTGGCAGGCCTAGGCTGCTGGCTTGACGTTGATCTTTAGAAAGGGAACTTCTCGCTCTTTCAAAGTCAAAGATTTGGCACACGGTGGGAGTTCTGACTGGGCATTGAGCCGTAGGTATCTACGAAATGAGGTTTAAGATTTTACCGGTTTTGATGCTTTTGCAACAAATAAAGAGTTTTAGTAGCTTTATTTCATGCCAAGAGTACACTCGGAGGTTTTGACCTTTCCAGATGAAGGGCGACCGCAATTATAATTTTTTTTTCTTTATTTTTACTAATAAAAAACTATGGTATCTTCCCATCGCAAGTTTATACCGTTGTTGCTGTATTTAGAGTGAAATATTTCCTCCAATAAAACAAAACATCAAAGATGGCATTTATGATGACCATTATTAAGGCAATGGTCAAGTGATAAGAAAGCTTTCCAAAGGCCTGTCGTCGAAAATTGCGATAAAATCATGGGAATAATGGAAACAGACCGTCACGTGAGCACTTATTTAATTGCTGAAGAACTAAAGATAAGCCAGAAAACCATTTAAAACCATTTGCATAAAAAAACCGAACGAACTTTTTACTTTACCTAATATATTCTTAAGTATTTTTATTAAAAACTCTTTCTTTTGGTTAGCTCATTTGTTTAATAATTAATTAAAGTCTTATTTTATTGGAAATAAAATTATGAACTTCAAACGATTTGTTTCTTATACAAATTTTCCATATATTTAGAAATTTTAAACAGTAAGCCCGTCAGCGACTAGGCTTTTGCAGCCGTAACATATTCACTGATAATCAAGCAACTAATTTTATACATTCCCATACCCTTGAACTTATAATAAGTAGAAATATATATATTTATATATATATTTATATTTACATAATTACGTGCTCACGTATATTCACCTATCCAATATTCACCGGCAAGCCGGTCGCGTGGAAACAGCTGATAGTGGCCCGCACACCCACGCACGATTCATAAGCATTGAAAGAGTTTTTGAAAGCGCTTTTATATATAAGAAGCTTAAACTTATACGTAAATACATATTTGATTAGCTATTATGTAAATAAGACTTATTTTTTCTACATTCAATACATATGTACTTGCTTATGTGCACTTAGAACGTCATAATTTAGAGCTTTCCTCTCACAGCTGTTTGTAAACGAATATTGTACTAACAATCACGTAAGCAACTAGTGCATAGAAAAAGCATACTTTAAGGCATTGAAAGTGTATGCTTACTTTCTCAACCTTATTTTCTCTTGTAATAAACAAATACATACATTCGAATTTGTTTCATGAACTTAAGCTTGCTGCTCAAACAGTCACTACTTCCACTCCGAGCAACTCTGTCCTATTACTTAAACCTATTAAAACTCACGAAAAAACAACAATAACTACAACGTACTGAGTAATTTTCCATGTATAATTTTTATTTCATTTTTTACTCAGTTATAGCGGGTACATTCACCTTCATCCTTGGCAGTCTCTTAATGTTAAACTTTTGTGAACTTGAGTGCTTAAGTTGTATGTAAGTTGTATGTCTGAGTATGTGTGGTGGCAGTGAGCATTCATTTTCTATAGCGACGGCAGATGAACAGCTCTACAAGTATTCTCATAATAAAACATAGCATGAGAACTGGCTTAAGGCCTGTCATACTTATTTTGGTTACAAATTTCTATATATATTTTTGTACTTTCACAGTTAATTTATGTCCTATTTATGTAGGTATATCAACCTTGTGCATATTTTGCCACTTTGTAATTTTTTTCTTAACCATGTTTTTTTAGTACTTTGATATTTGTTGAGTTGTACACCTTACAGCCTTTTTTAATTTGAAGAACAAATTTCCAAAGAAGAAGAAAACAAGATGCACTAGCAGACAGAAAAAGCGAGAGCCCAAGAAGCTGGCTTACAGGGGTAATGGTCGAAAATTCTATGAAAAGCTATGACGACTCATGGAAGCCCCGATGACTGTAGTATGATAGTGTGCGAACAAGGCTACATTTCTTAAGCCTTCTGAACGGCAGTAAAAGTGAAACAGCCGAGATGGCGGACGTGAGTTCGGAAGCATTTGCTCGATTAAAGAAGAAACAAAGTTGTGTGAGCCGAGTGTGGCGGAGGAATTCAGTGAAGAATTATCTTTGCTTGTTTACAGGATTTGGTCGGAGGAAAGCATGGATTGGAACCTTGTAAGTTTGTTCTGCCCAAACCATACAATTATCCACAAATATCGTGAAATGCGCCGCCTTTAAATCTATATAAGATCTTATCGAGTGTACTATTGGGTGTATGCATTAATTCGTGGGGTTTTTTTCGAAAATTAAGACTTTATTGTGAAAAAATTGTTATACATTTAATGTTCAAAGTATTGCCAATCGGAAGCTACGATGTTTGCCCATCTTTCTGGCAGTTTGTAGATTCCATCCCAAACGAACTTCTCCGGCTTGGAGGTCAAGAAAGAATCGAGCCAATTTCTGATATCCTGTTCTGAAGTGAAGCGTACTCCGGTGAGGGCATTCTGCATTGATCTGAACAAGTGGTAATCGGAAGGTGCTATGTCTGGGATATAAGGCGGGTGAGATAGAACTTCCCAGCCACAGTTTTCCAAATAGTTTTTAACTGGCCTTACAACATGTGGCCGAGCGTTGTCATGATGAAAAATTATTGATTCGTGTCTGGTCGCATATTCTGGTCGTTTTTCCGCGATGGCCTTTTTCAAACGAATCAATTGTTTTTGCTAGAGGTCCCCATTGATCGCCTGACGCGATTTAAATAGCTCATAATAGAGCACGCCCTTGTGGTCCCACCAAATACATAGCATCACCGTGGCACCATGGATATTCGTCTTTGCCGTGGATGTCGATGGTTGGCCGAGCTTCACATACGATCTCTTGCGCTTTGGGTTATCATAATGAATCCATTTTTCATCGCCAGTGACAATCCGATGCAAAATTACTTCTTTTGGTGGCGTTGAAGCAACATCTCTTGGCTTTAATTCATAAGGCACCTAATTTCCAAGCTTCTGGATGAATCCAAGTGATTTTAATCGTCTGGAAACGGTTGCTTGATCAACTCCTAATACTTTTGCAAGTTCTTCTTGCGTCTGGTATGCATCTTCGTCGAGCAATGTCTCCAATTCTTCGCCTTGAAATTTTTTTGGCTGTCCGGGTCGTTCTCCGTCGTCTAAGTCGAAACTGCCACTGCAAACCACTTTTGGCATGTTCGTTCAGCTAAAGCATGGTCACCATAAACGTCCACTAAAATACGAGGGCTTTCGGTAATCGGTAGCACTTTTCTTCATTTTAAAGTAATGAAGAAGAACTCCCCGCAAAAACACTTTGTCTGGTACAAATTTCGATATTTTTAAATGAATGAAACAAATGGTTGTTCACGCTAAAACAAATGACGTCTACTGAAAACGGCGCGAAATGACAGTACCTGTACGATGGAATGATAATTCGGATGGTATACAGCAAATGTCCCCATATTCCTTTTTAATAAGTTTTCTCGTCAAAAAAAGTAGCTTGCAATCCATTTCTTTTAAATTCTATTTAAAGCTTTGCATTGTGATCTCTCAGTTGATATGCCTAAACCTGTTCCTGTTTCAACTACGATAAATATTCCTAAACAAATCCTTTTTCCAAACACACACGTCTTCTAATTAACCTTTTCAGTACATTACAACAATTTCTTGGTTGATTGAGATGCCGCTGTCTTTTGATTCGCTAAACTATACCAATGTTCCGTACCTCCTACAGCTTATCATTTCATCGGTTGCGGTATTTGCCGTTCCCAACGCGCAGAGGACCGTAAATCTTAAGCAAAAGCTTTCTCTCGAAAACGCTTAACGCCGACACATCACATATTGTTATCGCCCACACAACTGCACCTTATAGCAGGCCAGGAAAGGTAAGTGGCTTGTAGAGAAGTATTTAGTACGTTACAATATTTTCCATAGTCGCTACCTAACGACAAACCGCCATATCCACAGTACAATCGTATCCACAAACCAAAAATCTTCTAAATAAAAGATCGCCATACAGATTTGTAGTTCAAAATATTTTTCTTAATATTTTTCAAACATACATACATGTTTAGTACTTACTCTTTCACCATACCTAGTGAACTACAGTACCTAGTAATTACTACTAACTACTATTAATCCTACTGCTATATAAGCAGCGCATTGCCGTCGACTCGTCGGATATCCCCTACGATGTATGCCTTTCTCTCGCTTCGTGGATCTACGAAAACTGGATAATCATGGGTTCAGAGGTCCTCTTGATATGTCATTTTTAAACATAAATGGTGACGTATCATCGGTTTACATACGTATATAATAAATAGTTATGAAAAACATGCTCGTTTGTTCAAATTCCAAAGTTTTTTCCCACTATTTTCTTCAATTAATTTGACGCAGTTCACCAATAGCTCTTATCACAAGGACGACAGAAAATAAGAAGGATGAGATCAACCGCCGTTTTCATGAAGCAATACGTAAAAAATTAGCTATAATTTAAAAGTTACACGAAATGAGATGATTAAGCAGATAAAAAGAGCTGAAAGAAAATGTATTATATCTGATACAGACTTCTTTGAAGTGAACAAAATGATTACTATATTAAAAGAAACTTTTACATATATTTCTTAGTTCAAATAGCAATAAGCTTTTAACGGATATCTCTATGGAAGACTTCAGTGCAAGCTTTGTAAAACCAGTAAACACAAGTTGCACCAACCAAGGAATAAGTAAATACAGAAAAACGAGCAACAAACGAAACTGAAAGTGGGAGTCCTGCGTTCACTGACAATGCAACCTTGAATTAAATAATATAAGGCAATGCCCTCATTCGTACTTTGGTAAAAAAACTTTCGAAATCAAAGCGACGGGGCGGTAAAAACCGCTACGATATATCAACTTTTTATTATGCTTAATCGCATTGAACAATGGTTGCTCCAAGTGAAATGACTACGGATGGGATTGGAATATTGCACAAATCGACATACAAAATTGTGCACAAATTTCAATAGCAACGTGCGCAAGAACGACAAATTGCAGTAACAACAACCATTTCATCTGTGCTTTGAAATGTTTGCATGTTGTTTTTCTTCTTCTTTTGTTTTTCTCCACCAGTGGAATTATAGTAACGGTTGGTTCATTGGATTAGCTGAATTACTTCCCTTGTCTCGTTGACTGATTGCAAAGTTCATAAGGATCAGTCACGGGGGAGAGGTCGAAGTGCTCAGAAAATAAGACAATAAAAATCAAATTCGTCGCGGGCATGTCGGTAATAATAGTGTTTTTAAAGCACACTCCAAGTGCTCATAAAAGGCTAACTTGGATACATAGAATGGAGATGAATCTACTTTCCAGAATTTTTTTTTTTTTTGTCAGATAAACAAATCTCTATATATTACACACAAGCTGATTTTACATTTTTGTGCTAATATATTATATTATTGGCGCTTTGTAAACGCTGAAGCGGTTTTCGGCCGAGCTTCTCCTACAATTTGTGAGATGTGATTTCCTGTCTTTGAACTAAGCCCCCTCCGAACGGCTGATGGTTTTTTTATGGGGAGCTTTTGTTTCATGTCAGAAATGCACTCAGAGAGCTTGGCATTCTGTGCCCTTTCTTTTACTCATATACGAGTATGTAAGTTAATGTGACATACGCTCGTTAATTCATTTAATTTTAAGTTGTGGAAACTACTTTGTAAATTCATATAAACAAGGATTAAACCAACGTAACTTTTCAAGACATTAAATGTGAAATATACATATGTATGCATGTAGAATATGCTCCATGCTCTTACTAACGAAATTCCTTGGATTATCCATTTACAAAAGGGCAAAACAAGCCACTGAATACAAAAAGGATCAAAAAACAAAAAATTATATAAAACAATAAAATGAAAACAAAATGGTTCAAAATGTTATTTTCCCCATCATTTGAGTTAGTTCATGCATAGCAAAAAAGCAATTTGCCAAAAAAGATAAATATGGAAAAATGCTATGGGTAAAAAATAAATTTGTTTGTATTTTGTCATAGAATAACGCTTTTAATTTTTCTGAACTTTAAAAGCGTTCATAAGATGCAAAAATGTTTCTTTCAAGTCAGCGAACTTGGTTATCCATTTCAAAAGTACAAGACTGTATTTCAACATCTGTCAAACTTAACTATCAAACCAAACATGTTTTCATAATTGTTTTCGCGGCCATACTATTAATTTTTGTTGTAAGCTTTACTGAGCTTGCTCATTCCACCTCAAGTATGGCTTCTTTAAGGGAAAGTGTTGTCAAAGACCCGAATGTGTCTATTTCTTACTTAGCTTACTTTGAAACGGGACTTGCACCCACATCCATATAAAATCCAGCCCACACATCAACTGAAGCCAGCTGACCATTCACAACGCCGTACATACTTTGATTGAGTGCTTGAGCAACAAGCGGTGGACGGCGATCCTTCAAACTAAAATTTCTTGAGCGACGAGACACATTTTTTAATCGGCAGATACGTAAATAGCAAAATTGTCGCATTTGGGGCTCCATGAATCCTCAAATAATTGAAGAAAAGCCATTTCACAAAAAAATGCGATTTTTGGTCCGGGGGTGAGATTGGACCATACTTCTTTAAAAAGTACAACGACGAGAAGAACACTATTTGAGTAATATGTAGCTTTAACTCGATATAACGTGTTTAAGCGGATTAACCTTTAACTCTTGTGCACTTGAATACCAACATTCGTTATGGCTGAGATACCCCCAATATGTGCAAAAAAGTGGTCGAAAATTACGATTGAAAAAAAGAAATCGAAGTTTGCAAAAATTTGCAAGGCGGTCATTTGAATGACATAGTGTTTCACAAATAATGATAAGGTTCCAACTGTACAGTAAAAAATTAATTTCATGGAAAAAAATATTTTAAATGCATTTTAATTAAAATAAACATTCCTGCATTGAATGGTTTAAAAACCTATAGCTTATTATATAATTATAACTAGTTTTTATCCGCGACTTCGTCCGCATGATATTTTCAAGTTTTTAGTTGTTTTGTCCGTTCTTATTTCCCCAGTCACAGGCAAAAAGTAAGGCAAACCGAACAAAAAATACGATTTTTTCAATAGTCCTTTTTCCAGATTATTAACCTTTACAATGAACTTTTCAGCAGCAGGGAATATCAACTCCTCCATATGTATTCCTGACATGAAATAAAGGCTCCTCATAAAAAATCTTCAGCCGCCAGACATACATCCCTTTATTAAACCTCAAATTTTGCATGCGTACGTCACCAAAATAGGTAAGAACAAATCACTCTTGCCGACTAAGAATTTGAGTAGTGGTTACTATGGCAGATAACGGACACTCCGATCTCGACTTCTTCTTCATTGACGTAGACATCTCATCGTCAATCATAGTCCTTAATACTTTAGAAAGTTCTTCTTTGATATTTCTTTTTCTTTTCCTTTTAGCTGGTTTTTACGTGGCAGATCCCAAAACCAGGGCATAACTTCGCTAGACGAATAGAGTATCATAAATATTCCTTTGTTGCTTAAATGAAATCAGAATTCCTCAAAATTGTTCAAACTTTCGCAAATATGTACATGTATAAAAACATATGTACGTGTGTATAAAAATATTTTCCTTCGCAAATTCACACTGGCGAGTATGTCATAGTGTCGAATTTATTTCTGGAAATGCAAAAGTGAAATTGCTAATCAACAAAAAAAAAACGAAATTTACCGTGAATATACCAAAATTAGGTTGAGTTTCTGAGTATGCCTTATTGTTTGGTTTTGTGTTTCAGCTAAAGAAATGCTGAGTATATTGATCCTTCAGCTTCTGTTTTGAAAACCAAATTAAAATTTTGGTTACAGCCTTTGCTACTTCTGCACTGCTTTCATCTTCTGGCCAACACAGTTGAAAATTAATCAAGGTAAGTAAATATTTGCATAAACGTTGCCACTCTAACTTTTTTCCGAGAGTTTATTTCTGGCATATGTAGCTTTAAATCACTGCCTTCCTTTGTGACTAAATAAATGCACTATATAAAAAAATCACACAAATATATTGTAAATAATATATTTGGTCTACTTTTTTAAAGGTATAAACGTTAAGTTGCCTAGTTACATAGAGTTATTGTTTTTATAAAATACGTCTGGTTCTCCATGAGGCAATAGGTTTTTCTTGTAGGACCCAGATAGGTAATCTACTGACTGATGCCCAGAGTATACTAAATTTATGGAGGTAACACCTCTCCATCTTGCTGAATGGCGGAGAAAGTGTAATCCCAGAAGATGGCGAACCCGAAACCACAATCAAATACGGTAGAATAAATATTTCTTTGCCCGACTATGAAGAAGTTCGTATAGCAATCACCGACTTATAAAACAACAAAGTAGCGGAGCCGATGCCTAACTGGCTGAGCTGGAAGATTAGGTCGCTCTGCCCAATCCACACAAAAAGGGAACCCACAGTCTGCGCTAATTCCCGCGAGATAACTCTCCTCAATATCTTATATAAGGTCCTATCGAGTGTATTATATGAAAAATTAAAATCCACTGTCAACAAACTGATTGCCGTTAGACCTGGTACTATTGTTAACTCAGCTTTAATCCCCTAAGCAACAAGGAAAGAAGAAGAATAAGCTTAAGAAACGACATGTGACCTAATATCATCGAGAAAAATAATGTATCTGGACTCTCTAAACCTCAGAAAAGGTAAGAAATTGGCAATTTTAATAAATTGTCCTAGCCTAGCGAATGATCTCTCAGACGGAGCTGTGTTCCATTGTAGATTATACGTTTCATATTGAAACATAAACAGATTTTAGCAAATCCATATGTCTTATAACACAGTTCAACAAAACTGAAAATTTAATCAATTTTGAATTGATTAGGGTCACCAACGCTTTTCCATCCAGGAAATGAACCGCTCATCTCATTCGTCACTCATAGCACCCAAATTCGCCGGAGAGAAATCATTGACGTATTACCCCCAAAGATGTATTTGACATCAAAAGGTCATTTCTTAATTCTTTATATTTTCTGATTTATGCTTTTCAAGAATAATCTGGCCATCATTCACAAAACATTGCCAGACAAGTTTTTCCCGATCATTCAGCTTTACTTTAACGGTCTTATGGTTTAGCAGTTGCAATATTTGTGGACGTCTTTGTTGGGTGACTATCTTGATATACCGTACCGTGCTCATTTAGGACAATTTAGTCGAGTCTTTCTGATCGATTTAGAGGGCTTGAAGGCAGATGAGTTTTTTGGCCGACGATAAGTTTGCATAGTGGATAGTGTGTATGAACGTTTTGTTATATCTTTGGTTTGAATCAATAAAAAAAAAATAATATCACGTGATCTCTTGGTACAATCTAAATCATATTTATGAAGTAATCGACGCAACTATAACGAATGTTATTTTAATTCGTAGGCAAAAATCTTCGATAAGTTCGTGTGACAAAAACAGTGTTTACCAGTGTATTATGCCTGAGTTTAAATAAGGATACTTCTGCCGCTTATAATCGTAATTTCCTTTTCTGTGTCGTTCTTCGCGTATACACAGAAACACTTTCTTCAAGAAGTTTTTTTGACATTTGTTTCTTTTTCATTTTTTTCTCTATTCCGCTTTATTTTACTTGGAATTTTTCGTTCGCTTCGCGCTTTCTAATATTTCTAAAATAAAAACACAACGTTTATATAAAGGAAGACATAGCTTTTATTTATCTCTTTCTTTTATATATTTTTACATTCGATTAAACATGAACTCTACCCTTTCCAAAGTGTAATATTTATAATTACATTTCTCATCCTACAAACGAGTGTTTCGTCGACAAAAAGTATCCCCGTGTAAACTCAGACCATAGAATTTAAATTATTCAATCATAAGTTTCTAAAGCAATTTATTAATTGCATTGAATTATATAAGTGATCGCAAACATATAGCAAATTTATATATAATGTTATAACAAACATATTAATTTCATCAAAAGCATTCATGGCTCTATAACTTTAGTTATACTGACCGTCCACATTTGTAATACAAGCCCTGCTGGAAAATAATTTTAATCTAACCTATTTTTCTCTTATTATCGCTTTACTCACCTTTCAACTACCCGACTGGAGAGCGTATGGTCTTCGCATTTATTGTCCCCAGCCAGAGGTTCTTTAAAGGCATAATTCGTCAGTAGGCAATGTCCCGTAAATAGCCCTACTAAGGGGTGATCTATTTCGAGATTCCCGACTTTTTTAAAGAAAAAATACAGAAAAACTTAATTTAATGGTCAATGTTTATTACCATTCGAAAGAACATTTATTTGGCATTTATTTGTTGAAGATTATCTTTTTTAAAATTGGCCGCCACTACTTCTTAGATGGTCTATCCGTTAAGTCCAACTTTCGATTACTCGTGTGAGCATTTCGACTGGTAACTGGCGATAGACACGCGTGAAGTTTTGGTCTAAGGCCTGAATCGAAGCGGGATTGCTCGCATAGACTTCAGACTTTACATATCCCCACAGGAAAAAGTCTAACGGTATGATATTACACGATCTTGGTTGATGCGATGTGTGGGAAGTGGCGGCGTGTTGTTAAAACTAAATGTCGCCGAGATCACGAGCTTTAATTTCAGATTTCAAATAGCCGGTCTTATCGCTGAACAAGATTTGGCTTGGAAACGACGGATATTCTTGGAACTTTTGAAGAGCGCATAGAACAAAGCAATGTCGTTTGAGAAGGTCGAACGGCTGTATTTCGTCATACGTCAGTCCGAGTTGCTCCCAACGGCGCTGAATTGACTCTCCACCCTCTTCGTGTATACTCTCAGCTACGAACGCTATATTTTCTTTACTGCGTGCTGGACGAGTTCTATGCAGTAGAATATTTTCCAATAATGAATTCTGGCTTATTTCTATTTCCGTTTGAGGGTAGTAAATACAGTCTCCTCTCCGGCATTCATTTTAGAACCATCTGCAAGGATATAAAAAGCTTTGCTTGCAAACTTAAATTATTTTCTCCATCCATGTGTCTATTGAAAACTGTCCGTCTTTTCAAGACTAATGGTGTCTGTAGCTTGTTATAAATGAGAGGATTAGAATGAATGCAAAGATTCCTTAAATATCGGCAGAGGTAGAGGGTGTTTTTAAGCATGTCTGGTTAAAACGCATTTCCTGTTATGACCAGGTTTTTAACTCCGTTATAAAGATAAAAGTTTGCCATTATGTTCTAAGAATGTATGGCAAGGAGCCACTGCGGCTGACTCGAATAAATTCCAGCGGAGATGCCTACCTTTCGGCCAGCAATTAGGGCCGTATGTCAGCAATAACGGGAGGAATACTCCCTTTCATGATCGTTTCGGGCTTATCTGCGTAAACAAGCGACTTCACATCACCGCAAAAAAATACTTCAGCAGTGTTGAATTGCACGATCGTGGCGACTACTCCACAGGTCTACACCGTAAGATAATGCGCTTGCCAAAAGTTTCCTTCAATAAAAAGGATTATTTCGCTGGCATGCCATAGTTCTATCTTGCTGGAACCAGGGTCGTCCATTGACTGTAACATTATGGTCGGTTTTATTTTTGAAGAAATATGGACCACCGATTTCATTAATAACTTGCAGTTTTTGGTAATAATATATCTAGTTCAGACGAGGATATTTCTACAGATATCAAAAACTTGTTCCTAGTTATAAATAATTTGGAGTTTTAAGGGTTAAATTAACTTCGGTCAAACATTCCAAACGTTGATCACGAGTAATTCTACCAACAGCCTGGAATTTAGTTTCTTTACTTACTTACTTACTTTACTGGCGCAGACTCCGCTTACGCGATTATAGCAGAGTTAACAACATTGCGCCATTCGTTTCTTCTATTCGTTGTATGGCGCCAATTGAAAATACCAAGTACAGCCAGGTCCTTCTCTAACTGGTCTTTCCAACGGAGTGAAGGTCTTCCTCTTCCTCTGCTTCCACCAGCGGGTACTGCATAGAGAAGTTTCAAAGCTAGAGTATTATTTTAATTATTTTTATTTTACTTTATTTTTCATTTGCCTACTCATTCCAAAGGCGGCCGCGGTAGCTGAGTGGTGAGCATTGCGTACTGCCATTCGAAAGTGCAATTTTTTAAATCCTAGTGTGACCAACATCCAAAAGTTATGGAAAATTAGTTTAAATAAAAAAATTAAGTCAAATTTTCTAATTGCGGTCAACCCCTCCGAGTGTATTTCTGACATGAAATAAGGCTCCTCACAGAAAGTCATCTGCCGTTCAGGGGCGACTTATTACAGGCTGTAGGACCCTCCAATTATAAACGTATATACTCATTCCACAGTAGCACCCGTTAGCAAGGGTGATTCTGCGTTGGATTTCCAGGCTGACATTGTTATTGATGTTGATGCTTGTCCCCAGATAGACGAAATTATCTACGGCCTCTAAATTATGACTGTCAACAGTGACGTGGGAGCTAAGTCGCGAATGCGATGACTCTTTGTTAGATGACAGGAGATATTTCGTCTTGCCCTCATTCACTACCAGACCCATTCGCTTCACTGCTTTATCAAGTCTGTTGAAAGCAGAACTCACGGAGCGGTGGTTGAGACCAATAATGTTAATATCGTCGGCGTACACCAGCAGCTGTACACCCTTATGGAAAATTGTACCTTCTCTATTCAGCTCTGCAGCTCGTATTATTTTCTCCAGGAATAAGTTAAAAAAATTACACGATAAAGAGTCACCTTGTCTGAAACCTCATTTGATATCTAACGGGTCGGAGATCGATCCTGACGGAGCTTTTAGTGTTGCTTACGGTCAGTTTACATAGCCGCATAAGTTTAGCGAGGATACCAAATTCAGACAAAGCGGCTTAAAGCCTGTCGAAGTCGGCTTTAAAATCGAGGAAGGGGTAGTGGGTGTCGATGCTCTTTTCACAGGTCTTTTCCAAAACTTGGAGTATGGTAAATATATATATATATATATATATATATCTGGTCATTGTTTGATTTACCAGGTATAAAGCCAAGCTGATAAAGTCCAATCAGTTGGTTGACGGTGGGTTTCGGTCTTTCACACAAAACACTCGACAGGACCTTATATACGATATTAAGTAGGCTTAGCCCAGGATAATTGGCGCAAACGGTGGGATCGCATTTTTGTGGATTGGGCAGAGCACACTTAGGTTCCAATCGTCCGGCATTCTTTCATCCGACCATATTCTGCAAAGCAGGTGATGTATGCATCTTACCAGTTCTTCACTGCCTTATTTGAATAGCTCGGCTTCTTTACCGCTTGTTAGTTGAACGTCATATGTTTTGAACATAGGTTTCGCAATTCTGCAGCTTTTAGCTCGCTCTCTCGTCCAATTCTAATCTAGATTACTTCCTCCATTCTTATTTGAGGCATTTTAATGCATTAGCGATGTGGATACCATCGACGACAATATACTTTACAGCACCTTGTCAAAAGAAGTAAATCTTGAGGATGACTTAAGATCTTGGACCGTTTCAAATGCATGGCAAATTATTATAATTGTAAATTTATTAATGATATAAATATAATATATATTTCCCCATGCTTAGTATAGTGGAATTCTCTGAGTGTAGAACATGCACTGAAAAGGACGAAATCCCGCGTAATTATCTTATCGAAAATCTGGTTTTCAGCTAATTGCTATGTCTTTTTGATAACTGTTCGCAAACATGTACATAATAGGGTTACCCAGAAAAGTGAAAAGAGCTTACTCAATGTTTTCGTATGGTCTTAAATACAAACAAATTCCAAAATTTTGAAAATTTGTTTTATATCTCTGTATTTAAAATTATTATTGCCTAAAATATTCTACTATGATTTAGTACTAAGAAATAAAAAACAAATTGTATCTCTTTTTGAAAACAATAAATTTATTGATATAATCAAATCACAAACAATAAATATAAAGTTTTCATAAAAAAATTTAATGGGCTATGAGACGGATGCGGCAAAATTTTCCAACCGAACATTGTCATGAAGGAAAATTATTGTCTCGTTCCTGATCGCAACTACCAGACACGCGCTTCTGGTCTCACCAAATACAAACCATTTCCTTGGCGTCTTGGCTATTCGGCTTTGTTGTTGGTTTGACTGGTTGGCTAGGCTTCTTTTGTAGCGTTCAAGCAACATCATCTTTCTACGTCTCTTGGTTTCAAATCATTGGCATTGAATTTAGCTAGCTTTACACGTTTTGAAAAGGCTACTGGATTCCACAAGTAGTCATTTGCAAAGAATTTCCTACACTGTTTTCTAGTTATTGGCACAAACATATTTAGACCCATTAACACATATTGGCTTTTGAGCTACACATGTTAGCCGAGTTCTCTAGAGCTGCATATTAAATTTCAATTATGTAATTAATTAATATATTATTAATTATTATATTATACTCAGCGGCCGCGATAGCCGAGTGGTTAGCATTGCGTACTGACATTCGGAAGGCTCGGGTTCATATCCCAGTGCCAGCAACATCCAAAAGTTATGGAAATTAATTTAAATACAAAATTAATTTAAATTTCCTAATTGCGGTCGCCCCTCGGCAGGGAATGTCCACCCCTCCGAGTGTATTCCGGGCATGAAACAAAAGCTCCTCATAAAAAAACCATCAGCCGTTCAGAGGCGGCTTAGTATAAACTGTAGATCCCTCCATTTGTTGGAAAAACATCAAGACGCAAAACCACAAATTGGAGGAGGAGCTCGGCCGAAAATCGCTTCAGCGGTTACAGAGCGCCAATTACATATATGTATACTAGTATATATACATATTGTACAACTACGTACCTATTCAATTAACATTTTGTCTAGCCAACAATTTATGCTCCAATCAACTCAAACGGCAATAAACCATGTAAATATTTTTGGATTCCAAAATTCTGAAGTATAATATTTCAAGCATTATGTAAATAATTTTACTGGAAAATAAGTAAATATATTTGGCTAAGTTAAATTAATTTGAAGTACTTCTTAAATTCTCAACTATATATGCGCAAAATTTAGGATTAAATTTTTTTCCAAGAAAACTTTTTACAATTATTCACTCAAAATCAACGGAAAGAAACTGATTTATGATTATTTAAATGCTAGCTTTTATTTATGCTTTTTCTTCTTCACTGGCGTAAGCACTGCTGACTTGAGTGGAGGTCTCCCTCCCAGCATCAGATACTGCGTAGAATATTAAGAGTCACATTGTTTTCGTTGATCCGAATCTGCGTAGACGCTTGCTTTTAATCCGCTGAAATATTCTGTTCTGCTGTTTCGCCGTCACCAGTATGCAAGGAACCTTACAACATTCGCAAAGCCTTTCTTTCGAAGTCATTCAAGTCGGACTCTTCGTATGTTCACGCATACAGCAGGTCGGGTATAATGAGGGACTTGTAGAGTTTGCTATTTGCTCATCGGAATAGGACTTTCGATTCTAATTGTCTACTTATTCCAAAGTAGAATCTATTGGCAAAGGTGATAATCCGGTGTATTTCCAGGCAGAATTTTAGTTTGAAGAATTCAACCGAAAGACTGTCGTCTTATTTGAAGCTTCGTTTGGTACCGAAAAGCCCTGTGATGTGCTTGCTTAAATCTCTGGTGTTAATGACCTTGGCCAATTCTATGGCAGACATACAATACAAACATTACCAAAGATCAACCTTGCAACCATTGAGTTTTGTTCTCCCCCAAGGACATTCCGCCGCATTAAAAACGAATTACCAAGAAGAAAGAGACTTTCCGTATTCTGACAATAAAGATGATAGCACAGAATGACAAGTAAGATGAATGAATAAAACAAAAAAACGTAAAGAATTCAAATCCTGTTTTAACAAATACTCACATATATTATATATATATATAAGTATATGTTCTACAAGGTATACATGAAAGGATTATTAAACAAAGACGAAGAGTCTCTCAACAAATAACAATAACAACTCGAAAGAGCAACTGCAACGCCTAGCTCTAGCGGTGTGGGAAAGAGTATGAATTGTGGCAGGGAATAGGTGCCCTTGGAAAAAGTCTAACACAAAAGCCAGCACTAATATACAATAAATAAATTTTCAAGGTAAGAAAGATTGCCTGTTAGATTTTTTAGTTAGACATTTAGAGTATTTGATAACTCAATTGAAGATATTTATTTTATTTTTTTTTAACCACTGGTGTGTTTTAGAATATTCACTGGTGTGTTTTAGAATATTCAGGAGCATAGTGATGCCTACCGATGCAAGTTCTGCATGGCAATCGAAGAAGAAATTTGCGAGAAAACGATAACAGACTGCACTGAGTGTTGGGCAGGGATAGAGGTAATGTTCCACCGAGTCCTCCTCATCTATGTCCCAGCAGCTGCGGCAGGAGTCGTCTGAGAAGCAGCTTCTAGCATGCGTCTGTTTTCTTTCTGGTCAGCTCGTTGGCTACGCAGTTCCCTGGGATGTCTCTCTTGACTAGGCATCCAAAGCACGGACGTTTCGTATACACTTGAGAATTTGTTTAAGATCATTCTGCATTTTATTGCCACCCTGTGGTATAATTGCATTCGAGACACTTAATGGCAGCCTGGCTATTAGAATATATTGTAATAGATTGGGTTAACGTTTTAGAAACGAGCAACCAAGTGGTTTCCGTTATCACGGCAAAGTCGGCTTGTGAGTGCTGACCACCAGACAGTTACTTCCTAGAATAAAATGGGCCTAATTACCGTTTTATATAACCAGTTCACAATATGTGGTCTGAGCCCCCATATCTTGCGGTCGTAGCTTTCTTACACTTATCTACAGTGTTCCGATTCCACGTGTGGTGCTATCTAAGATTATGCCTAAGTGTTTAACCTCAGTAGAAAAAGCAATATCGAAGCTTTTGGGGTACGTCAATTTGCATACCTGGTAACTGATGCGCCTGATCCGACATTGCTAAAGACCCCTAAATTTCGAGAAATGCTCTTGGGCGGAACCTCTGTCAATGACAATATCGTGAAGAACAAGGCCTGCAGATTTGCCTTTAAAGTAATTAATAAGAATAATGTGAGGCTTATTGACTTAAATCTTTTGAATATATATGAATTTTCCTGCCGCCCTTTGTTATGAAGGTTAATATCGTTTTGGTCCACACACAGGGGATGTGCTCAATGGAGAAACAGGCTGAGTAATTACTTCACAATAAGGTGGACATAATGTTCGTTGCTATATTACGGCGGAGAAGAAAGGAAAGTAATTAAGATGAATAGGGAACGAGTCATATATATTAAGCCGCCTTCGAACGGCAGATGTTTTTTATGAGGAGCCATTATTTCAGACCATAAATGCAGTCGGAGGATTGACATTCCCTGCCGAGGGGCGACCGCAATTGGAAAATTTAACTTAATTCTTTATTTAAATTAATTTTCTATAACTTTTGGATATTGATCGTACCAAGATTTGAACCCTGGCCTTCCGAATTGCAGTCCGCAATGTTAACCACTTGCCTACCTGTGCTGTCAACACAATTACATTTGTTAAATTTTAGCTGCAAAAGTACTTTTACAACAATTGACGATACACGACAAAACATACAGAACATACACACATAGAAACTAGCACCCAAGGTTGATTCTACATACCTATACGATTATTTACCATATTTCCAAATGATATGTAAAGAAAAAGCCACAACAAACGAGCAAAGTTTACTAATTTTCTCAGTTGTGTTTCGATAGATTAAGCCTGCATTTGATAAGCTGACTTTGTTTGTGCGCCAATTTCAAACCGTTCGCTTTAAAAACTTTATTCGAACTGTTTTATCTTTTCCTAAGTATGCGTAATTGGTAAACACATTCAATTTCAAGTTTTTAAAGTATAAAAAATGGACTTTATTCAAAAATTTCGGCCACTTTGCATACGTAGAATGCAGTGATAAATTTCTTCGACTATATCTATACATAAAAAAGAATAAATTTAAATTTCAAAACTATTTGTCATCTATTTATATTATATTTCTCTTTTTTTTTACAAAAATACATTAGATAAGCCAAATAGCTAAAAGTATAGTGACGAAACCACAAATAGCTTTTGTATAGAATGAAAATAAATGTGTGGTTTTCGGGTACAATTCACACTTGCAGAAGCTGATGAGATGTCATGACAGTGGTTTGGTCGGCATCCGTAAGAGTACATATAAATATTTACTGCTAACCAAAACACTTAATTCTTGTCATTCAGGAGAGATATGGGCAAGAAACAAATCTTATATGCAATTTAAATTTAATATGATAAATCTACTGCAGTACGTGTTGTGAGTCGGATTGCTCAAATTCCGATGAGCCTATATGTAAATCTATACGAATATACGTATTAAAAGGTTTTGCCCTGAATGGCAGACGGATCAACCCAAAGCCTAAACCACTAATCGTAGACGCCTGAAACTTGAACGGTGTGTTCTTTGTAGGCATACGATAAGAAAATATATTATAGTCGAAGAAGTCTAATTTATTTTCACTCAATTGACCTATACTTTGGTACCTGGGCAGCTTTTTGGATAAATTATCATTGGGAATATATTTTCCGTGAAGTTTGGTACCAATGGATATGAAAACTGTTATTTACAAAATATATTGAACTAGGAAGAGTAGACTTAGATAGAAAACTGCGTCTCACATGGATAAACTAAGTGTAGGAAGTAGCTTGGTGACTGAATATTAATTACAAAGAAATACAGCGATAGATATGTAGGATTATCCATTTTGCGTTTACGAAATTCGATTATGTTGTATAAGTTAATTCAATTTCATCTCAAATCGTGGTAGATTGGAAAGGTTTCACATCTGTCAACAACAATTAGTGTGCGTCTGCATCTGTTACTGACAACAGCGTTGGTTTTCGTCTCTACGAAAAAGTAAGGATTTTAAATAGACAGCATTTGCGACGTATTTTGATTTTCTATTTTAATCAGAAGAATATTTCAGTTGAAACTCATCGAATGCTTTTGGAAGTTTATGGTAAACCTGCGCCGACCGATAAGTTATGCAGTGGTTTCGACACTTCGAAAGTAGTGATTTTAGCATTGAAGACAAAATTTTGTCGAAATCGAACCAAGACGACTCTAACTATTGTTCGCTTTTGACACAGATTGAACACTTATAAATGAAGTATTGTTAAGTTATTGTTGCTTTCTCATGTAAAATATTAAAATTTATCAATCAATTTTCACGATTATAACCTTTTAAAAAATTTAAACTTTAGACTGTTGCCATAAACAATTTAAAAATCGCCCAGCAGCCATTGATTACCCTTTCTGCTTAGCAGCGCTGTCACTGTGACACTAGCAAGTAAACCTCATGACTACCAGCTGAGCAAAGTAATGAAAGTCATTAAGCTCATGTGTTAAGGAAATAACAGTTGGCGAACCCCATGGTGTATGATAGGCTTTGACTTTTGCTTTACAATTTTTTTTATTAATTCGCACTTTCAGGTAATTCAATTCAAGCCCGTACACAAAAAGAAATGAAACGAGCCATCGACAAAACAATAATGTGGTAAAACGTTGTTTAATTTATTTATCATATAGTTAATACGGCTGTAATTCAAACTATAAAACCGCGGTGTTTTTTTTTATTTTGAAAAGAAACATCGGATATAACGTAACGGTTTTCAGAGGCAGGATTTACTCATCGCGTCTACACGAACGTTAAAACACAAAAACCAAACGTAACGTTGGTGTTTGTAGTGTGCGTGTGCTAATCAACTAAAATTATTAAAAATAATAAATCACGGAAGAAACGAACATTTACGATACTATTGGGCAAATGCTTTGCAACTAAACCTAACCTCACTTTTCATGAGACTTCCCCGACAAAATATGGCTCCGCAATACATACACATTTATCGCATAACAAACGTTTCAAATTTGAATTTGCAGTTTAATTAGTTCTCGTCGTTTGTATTGTACATTTTTTATTTGTCCCTTTTACAGAGACAGTTAATCAACGGGAAGGTTCAATTGCAGACCAGCGTGTAAAGTGTCAAAACATGCCAAATTGCTAAGAGTTCATTTCATTTCTACTCGGGTAAAGCCTCCAAGCATAATCTCGAAATGTTTTACCAGAGGTGAATTTAGAATGGAGTTAATATCAGAGCAGCCAAGCCCAACTTTCCTCAATTTTGGTAAAATTTTAGGTAAATAATTGTATTTTTGGCAAAAAGTTAGCAACGCGGAAACTCTGCATCAATCGAGTTAAATGCAAACCAGCTGATTTCAACACAACCCGCGTTTATGCTACCGAGTTAACGCTTCTACACATGTAGATAAAATGTGTATAATATGCCCAAGTAGACGCCTTAGCTCATAATGAAAAAATGTTTATGCTTGCGAATTTAATCTACCGTGTAGAATAAACCCGATTAGAAATTAAGCATTATAGCCTATTTCCACCTTAACGTCCGGTTTAGCTTAAATGCATTTAAACATCGCATTTAAATGCTAAATTCCCCTTTCAAAGTGAGTTAACTCACTTTCGATAATTTAACAGAAAATGTTATGTTAACAGTCGATGCGCTTTCCTTATGTTTGTTGACGGGCGTTCTTCGATACACACTGGCGCATGCGTATTTTCACTGCAACAAGATAGTGGTCCGAGTCGATGTTGGGTCCTAGAAGTGTACGCACGTCAAGAACACTGCAGACATGTCTGTCATCTATCACAAAATGATCGATCTGGTTTTGTGTTTTTGATCAGCCAAGCGGCTTGATGTATTTTTTTGTGCTGGAATCTAGTACTACCGACAACCATATTGCGGGCCCCGGTGAAGTCGATCAGCCTCAACCCATTAGGGGATGTTTCGTTATGGAAGCTGAATTTTCCAACTATCGCCCCAAAGATACCTTCTTTGCCCACCCTGGCATTAAACTCTCCAAGCACTATTATCATATCGGTCGGGAACAGCGCTCATAAGTATGTTTTAGGCGTTCATAAAAGGCATCTTTGGCCAAATCGTCCTTCTCTTCCATTGGGGCGTAGACGAAAATCAACAACATGTTGATAACTTTCGTTTTGACGCGGATTGTGGCGAGACGCTCATCCACCGGGGTGAATGCCAGTAGCTGTAGTAAATGTCACAAGAACCTACCCGATTTCGTCCTTGTCCCGTCCATCGCATTTCTGGGACGGTGGTGATTTCAGCCTTTAGTCCTACGAGGACATCAACCAGTTGGGCAGCGGCACCTTCGCTATTACGGGACCGGACATTCCAGGTGGATGCCCTCAAATCGTGATCATTAATTCGTTTGCGGGGGTCGTCAACAGCAAGGGGGTATCTCATACTAGGCGTTGGTAACTTTTATAATGGAGCTGGTTTCTAGGTGGCGGGTCCCAAACCCAGCGCACAATCTCGCTAGGCGAGTAAGTTTAAAGATTTTACACTTTTGTATAGCGAGCCGCTTGCTTCAAGACCGATGCCCGCTCGCAGCCGCATCTCTGGTGAACAGACGCAAATAGAAAATTTAGCTTAATTTTTTATTTAAATTAATTTTCAATAACTTTTGGATGTTGCTGGCACTGGGATATGAACCCGAGCCTTCCGAATGTCAGTACGCAATGCTAACCACTCGGCTATCGCGGCGTAATTTATAGCCAATACAAACATTCAGTGAATGCCAAATTACATATGGAACGATTGTACAGTCTTCAAAGACTACTTCGAAATAGCTCTGGTGAAGTCCAGAATTGACGAAGACCCACGATTGACACAAGAAATGATTGTTTATGAATTGAGCTTGAGTGCCATGGCTTGTATCACAAGTAATTATTTGGGATATACGAAGAAATCTGCTTGGTTCGGGCTCATACGCATAGAACCATGATTCGTCACCTGTGACGATCTTATAAACGTCTTTTGAATCACCGCGATGGAATTTTTTTAGCATTTCTTTACACCAATCCACACGAGCCTTTTTTTGAGCGATTGTCAAATTGTGCGGGATCCAACGAGAACAAACCTTTTTTACGGCCAGGTGTTCATGCAATATCGAATGCATGCTGGTGGGAGAGATGCATAGACATGCCTCTATCTGAAGGTATGTTACATGACGGTCTTGCATTATCAGTTCACGTACGGCATCGATGTTTTCTGGCACAACGGCTGTTTTGGACGACCTTCACGGAATTCGTCTTTGAACGAGCGTCGGCCACGATTGAATACGTTGTAACAGTTTTTCACAGTGCTATAGGATGGTGCTTCATAGCTATACAAAGATTTTAGTTCACCGATGCACTTTTGTCGTGATAATCCACGTCGAAAGTTGTGAAAAATGATCGCACGAAAATGTTCACAAGTTAATTACATTTTTTGGCCGAGATGAATTTTTTAATTCCCTGTAAATAAAACAATTCACGATTAAATGACAAAACGTTCTGAGTGATGTTATGCTAAAAAATGTCAAAATTTCCAATGGAAATGTCAGATTGCACCTGGTAACACTGAGTTCTGCATAGGCTAGACCTATATATAGCAGCCTACGTATCAGTTTACTTCACCCTATCTAAAATCGTAGCTGCTATTCTGCTAGTACACCGAAGAGTGTTTACCGATGGTTTCACAAATTTGTTGGAAAACAGGAAGAAAGAGGATTTGCGGCACTCCATTTTCCATCACGACAACGCGCCGTCCCACACTGCTGAAATAACGAGTCATTTTATTGCGATCTCTGGGATCGAAGAAATACGTCCAGCTCCAGATTACATCACATTAGCATCTTGTGATTTCTGATTATTTTCAAAATTTAAAAGGAAAGGTTTTTAATAACAACGAAGAGGTAATTAATGTGGTTAAACCTGAACTTGATAAGCTTAAAGAGCAAGATTTTGAAGACTGTTTTCAGAAGTGGATCTATAGTATAGGCTAAAAAATGCAAATGGAGAAGATAAAAAATTACTTTTTTTTTAATGTTTGATAACCCGCATAGATATGTAAGCATTTCTGGTTTTGTATACACTTTTTCATGTATAAAATTACCTTCCATCCACATACTAGATGATAACTTTCGTTTTGACGCGGATTGTGGCGAGACGCTCATCCACCGGGGTGAATGCCAGTAGCTGTAGTAAATGTCACAAGAACCTACCCGATTTCGTCCTTGTCCCGTCCATCGCATTTCTGGGACGGTGGTGATTTCAGCCTTTAGTCCTACGAGGACATCAACCAGTTGGGCAGCGGCACCTTCGCTATTACGGGACCGGATATTCCAGGTGGATGCCCTCAAATCGTGATCATTAATTCGTTTGCGGGGGTCGTCAACAGCAAGGGGGTATCTCATACTAGGCGTTGGTAACTTTTATAATGGAGCTGGTTTCTAGGTGGCGGGTCCCAAACCCAGCGCACAATCTCGCTAGGCGAGTAAGTTTAAAGATTTTACACTTTTGTATAGCGAGCCGCTTGCTTCAAGACCGATGCCCGCTCGCAGCCGCATCTCTGGTGAACAGACGCAAATAGAAAATTTAGCTTAATTTTTTATTTAAATTAATTTTCAATAACTTTTGGATGTTGCTGGCACTGGGATATGAACCCGAGCCTTCCGAATGTCAGTACGCAATGCTAACCACTCGGCTATCGCGGCGTAATTTATAGCCAATACAAACATTCAGTGAATGCCAAATTACATATGGAACGATTGTACAGTCTTCAAAGACTACTTCGAAATAGCTCTGGTGAAGTCCAGAATTGACGAAGACCCACGATTGACACAAGAAATGATTGTTTATGAATTGAGCTTGAGTGCCATGGCTTGTATCACAAGTAATTATTTGGGATATACGAAGAAATCTGCTTGGTTCGGGCTCATACGCATAGAACCATGATTCGTCACCTGTGACGATCTTATAAACGTCTTTTGAATCACCGCGATGGAATTTTTTTAGCATTTCTTTACACCAATCCACACGAGCCTTTTTTTGAGCGATTGTCAAATTGTGCGGGATCCAACGAGAACAAACCTTTTTTACGGCCAGGTGTTCATGCAATATCGAATGCATGCTGGTGGGAGAGATGCATAGACATGCCTCTATCTGAAGGTATGTTACATGACGGTCTTGCATTATCAGTTCACGTACGGCATCGATGTTTTCTGGCACAACGGCTGTTTTGGACGACCTTCACGGAATTCGTCTTTGAACGAGCGTCGGCCACGATTGAATACGTTGTAACAGTTTTTCACAGTGCTATAGGATGGTGCTTCATAGCTATACAAAGATTTTAGTTCACCGATGCACTTTTGTCGTGATAATCCACGTCGAAAGTTGTGAAAAATGATCGCACGAAAATGTTCACAAGTTAATTACATTTTTTGGCCGAGATGAATTTTTTAATTCCCTGTAAATAAAACAATTCACGATTAAATGACAAAACGTTCTGAGTGATGTTATGCTAAAAAATGTCAAAATTTCCAATGGAAATGTCAGATTGCACCTGGTAACACTGAGTTCTGCATAGGCTAGACCTATATATAGCAGCCTACGTATCAGTTTACTTCACCCTATCTAAAATCGTAGCTGCTATTCTGCTAGTACACCGAAGAGTGTTTACCGATGGTTTCACAAATTTGTTGGAAAACAGGAAGAAAGAGGATTTGCGGCACTCCATTTTCCATCACGACAACGCGCCGTCCCACACTGCTGAAATAACGAGTCATTTTATTGCGATCTCTGGGATCGAAGAAATACGTCCAGCTCCAGATTACATCACATTAGCATCTTGTGATTTCTGATTATTTTCAAAATTTAAAAGGAAAGGTTTTTAATAACAACGAAGAGGTAATTAATGTGGTTAAACCTGAACTTGATAAGCTTAAAGAGCAAGATTTTGAAGACTGTTTTCAGAAGTGGATCTATAGTATAGGCTAAAAAATGCAAATGGAGAAGATAAAAAATTACTTTTTTTTTAATGTTTGATAACCCGCATAGATATGTAAGCATTTCTGGTTTTGTATACACTTTTTCATGTATAAAATTACCTTCCATCCACATACTAGATGTAAACTTACACTTCTACCGATGCTAAAGCAGGTCGGTTTTTCAAATCATCCGGTTCAAAGAAATTCCAAATAACGGTTACATATCATCAAATACACATACATATATACTTGTACATATTTTAGAAGTTTGGTTGATCTCTTTTGCAAATATTATCGCAGCCAAAGTCGTCTGCCGCACTTACGTCGAACGGTGTTTTTCAGGTCCCTCACAAGGTATGGTTTCTGGATGCATTTCGCTTCTGTCGGGAATTTTGGGTAGATTTCTCCTATTTACCCTACGTGAGGCGAGTAACAAAGCCCGATTCTTTTGCACAGAAACGACGTTGACACAATTCTGGGAAGAAGGTTCGCATCAATCGCATACCACTGTGCAATATTTTCTAACCTAATACGTGAAATAAACGGTGTGAACTTGCACACCTCAGTTGCAGTTGAGAGCCATTCCGTCGAGTACTACATTGGACTGTACAGTGATAAATTTTGTTAGTTCCCATTTCGTGTTTATCTAAAAGAAATTACTGTGGATTGAAGTTTTTTTATCCTTTATTTATGTATAAAATATTTTAACATTTTTTAAATTTTATTATTTAATTTATGCAAATTTAAAGAAAGCTTCAGGTACTGTAAAGCAATAGTATGTACCACTTTTGGGTAGACGAGCCTTTTCCACCCACCGATCGCTTTCGTCGTCATAAACGTAAGAGCAGTCTGTTGGTCCATCCCACAAACCGCCGATTGCCCATAATTGATTGTTTAAGGAAATACAAGCAGCGCTCAAAATTTCGGTAGGATACGCACAGATCTGTGAATAATTTTACATCAAAATTAATGTTAAACATGTGAAAAATTTGTAAAAATTAGTCAACTAACATTCGTCCATTCATCTCTATGTGGGTCGTATCGCTCAGCGGCCTCAGCTCCTACAACATATATGAATCCTTTGTGCACGGCTGCCTAAAATGTAATCAAATACAATACACAATTAACCACACATACATATGTGCATAGAATGCTGCAATTAATGCTTTTAAAGCAACTCTGACTTCTTTAAACTCAATGTTGTTGCTCAGTTAAAATTTAACGAAAGCTTCATTTGTATTTTTAATTAAATAACGGACATTCTTTTTATTGAAATTTGAAAAGAGATCGTGTTTTCTACATTTAACTTTTTTATTGCAAAATCAATAATAAATATTTCGTTTTAAACTTTTTTGCCCAAACATCTTGATAATTTTGTATGATTGAACTTGAGTTAAATGTAAACCAAATTTTTAGCAGTTCATTAGCAGGTGAGCCTCGATCTGGTACAAGTACATCGTGCACACATTCATAAATACAAAATTGATTTATAAGGCCTAAATATAAAAGGCCCTATATAAATTTAGAGTTGTTGATTAAAAGTTCACTTACACCGTGACAGAAATAGGAGTTATTCATATTCGCACAAGAAGTCCAGATATGACCTCCCATAACGAAAATGTTTCCATTTAAGGTCACTGCAGCTGCCGCAGCACGTGGTGTATTCATGTTCCGTACCACCCGCCATCCTCCAGTGGAGGAGAACCTAAAAGAAATGAAAAATAATAAAACTAAGGAATTGCATAACAACATACAAATATAGCTTAAGCTTTGGAAAACGGTAATTATACATTCATATATACACCCATGATATATCAGAATAAATAGAATCTCGTTTTACCCAAAAATAAAAGCTGTTAATCGTCGTTAATGTTAAATCGTTGACAGATAATGGTAAATGTTAAAATTGGAGTGTGCTATTAATATCACAGCAAGCAGCCATTTTAAAATTATCGTGTTGAGTTTGAGGGGTAGTTTAGCATCTCTGGAAGAAACCATATTTTTGTCCAAATCCCGAGAGTTCATAAAATCTGCCAAGTTACAAACACAAAAATAGAGAGACTTTTAATTGTCACTAGTCTTTACAACACAAATTTAGCCAATATTTATCAGGGATCGAAAATAATCTTTATTTTTGTTTTTTCTATGAAAAAAATCAAAGACTTCACTTATCGCAGGAAAAATTTCTGTATGTGTAGGAGCAAAGTTTTAGAGGTTCTTTGCGATTCTGAAGTGATTTCGAAAAGTGCGATCCATATCTATAAAAACCAAAATTAATAATAAATTTTAATTTTTATTTTCCGTTCAGAAAATTATTATTAACTATTAAGTTATATATTTTCGATCAGGTATAGTTCTCATTATAGTTTCGCTTAAAGCAAACATTTTAGCTGAGCTTTAAATTTTTCTTATCAGAAGTAATCATTATCTTGATATTAAAGTTTTCTGATCAAAACTCAAGATTTTCTCTTGAGTTTTATTTGTTTCAATAAAAATATTCATAGCAGTTTGAGTGCAATGGGGAGTAGTAAAGCTTCTGGGTATTCTATTACAGTTCCGAGGCTATACTCAATTCCTACTCTTGCGTCCATGTCGCACCTGGAATCGTGAGCAACCTTCCTACAAGAAGTGGTAACCAAACCGCGTGGAGTTTTCGGTCACGGCTAATGAGAGAGGAAGTTTCCTTACTACTTATTCGTTTAAAGACTCCGCTGAAGTCTAATTGCAGCGTCTGTTCGCCAGAGGTGCGGCTGCGAGCGGGCATCGGTCTTGAAGCAAGCGGCTCGCTATATAAATGTGTACAAACTTGTGTACACATTTTAAACTCGCTCGCCCAGCGAGGTTGTGCGTTGGGTTTGGGACCAGCCACGTAGAAACCAGCCCCAACGAAGAATTTTTGCATTCCTCGGAGAGACCCCCTTACGATGACGCAAACTTTAAAGGGATCATGATTTGAGGGTGTAAGACAGGTATCCAGGGTTCTTGACGTAGGTACACTCCGAGGATGGGATAGACGCCGGGAACTTTAAAGGCAAGACTCATCTGTAGAATAAAATAAGGAGTTCGAGTTGCATGAGTATAAAGAGTTTGAGAAGCTGGCTGACAAAGGTAATACTCGAAAATTGTATGAGAAGATACGACGACTTACAGAAGATATCAAGACCGGAGCAGACTACTGTAGGACACATACATATAGGTGATCTATTTTATTTTATTATTATTTCATTTTGTTTAATTTAATTTTATGGACTCATTTTCTTCTTTTATTTTATTTTATTTAGTTTTAAAATTTTTTACTTTTTATAATAATTTATTTTTTTTTTATTTTTATTTTATTTTGATTGATTTTATTTTAACCTTTCTTATGTCAATATAAATTATTTAAGGAGTAAGACCACTGTAAATGCATGGCTAAAAAAATTCTTTGGACCTTCTAGAATAATGAACAAAAGGTCTTACTGAGGGCATCGGGCCGCTCCGATATGTATTTTGTATGTCACAAAACTTTAAACGCAGTTTTTTCGAATCACGTTTTTTGAAGTTGGCTCGCAGCAAAAAATTTTCAATATTTTCAATTCGCTTCTTTCTTAGACCTATTTACATTATTTTTTGTTTTTTCTCAAATGCTTCCAAATTTCACAAAAATCAATATTTTTTAAAAGCCGTACGTAATTCTCATGTAGATAAAAAAAAATGTTTTTATTTTGCAGCAGATTCTATTTTGCACCCTTTGTGCTGCAAGCCACGGAGCTCTCAGAAGAAAAATCACTTTACAAATATGTCCATAGTTCCGCAATTTTAAAATATTTGTTTGTTGTAAATTATCGGCGGCGGCGGTAGCCGAGTGGTAAGCATTGCGACGCGTGATGCAACTTTGACATCGAAATTACCGCAACAGAACCTAGCAAACCACTTTTGTGCTACACGTTTACAGTATCGGGCCCGTAAACTAAATTAATTTTTTTAGCCGCTTTGGCTGCTTTTTCGCCTTGATCGAAGAAAAATTGTAAAATGTAGCGAAATTTCTCTTTGCTGGTGTCCATCTTTGACGAGCCCTCACAACGTACTGAGCCAATCAATCGAAAAACTGTTAAAGACAAACTTTTAGCGCGAATAAACACGTTTTCAGCGCCGTATAGGATGACATGATGCGTAACACTAGTACTATGGACAATAACGCCATCTCTTAGATAAAAACGGACGAAATTTTTACTTTACCTAATATATAAATTAAATTTTTTTTTCTATTTAAATATGAGACTAATAAGATATCAAAACATTATAATTTTATTGCCTTTCTCTTCATATAAAAAAGTTCTTAAAAAAATGTGTTTTTTTAGCGTTTACATTGGCCTTACACCTTAATTTAATTTAATTTCTTTCATTACAGTTTCTAATCTTATTTATTATATTTCATCTGATTTTGATGTGGTATTTGTTTTCAGTATTTTTTCTCTCATGCTATATTTTTGTATTTCTTCCAAATGTTAAAATAACAGTTATCGGTAAAAGAATCATTTAGTTGTGACGCGATACCAAAATGGGAATCGTAGCATGCATCGTGGCGTTGCAATTAACAAAATACTCCAAGAAAGAGAGGGTGATATGTAGAGTGCATTCAGTATTTCAAAGAAACAGCATGTAGATGTCGCCAAGTTGAAATGAATTAGTCCAAAAGAAAGTTACCAACTGACAGACAGACAGACAGACATACAAGTTAAGATAATAAAAGCGTGTTAAAAATAGGACTTATCTTACTTGTACTGCAGTTACTAGCAATGGGCTTAAATAGAAGACAGTAATAGTAACCCGATATGAATGATTTTTGCTTATAATACTAAAGACTAGCGTGTGTTCGTTTTTAATAATCCCAGTCGGATCTACATAAAAAACCTAATAATTTAATGAAGAATTGTACTATATCCATAGATAACAGATATCATATCTTCTTTTCATATATTGACTTAAGACTATGTATTTATATTTGAAGTAAGTTTCAAATGCACATTGCAGTTGCTATATCAAAAGCAATTTCCTACGTAGAATTTACTGGAAAGGACCTATGATGTTTTGAGCAATTCAAAAAAAGTGATCAAAAAAATAAAAATCAAAAATTAATTTTTTTTCAAATCAATAATTTTGCTGAATTATTTATGATCGAAAATTTTCTAATCACTGAGTAATGATTATAAAGTGATTTTTTTAATAAAACTCATAATGATTTATGAGTTATTATTTATTATATTTATTTATTCATTGTATGAAAGAACAAGGATGAAAGGGAGAAACCTTATTACTTTAGCTAAAATTAAACTTTTAAAATTGGGGATGAGTCAATTCCCCACTCACGGTACGACGTTGATTGGTTGGTCTTGCTATACGAGTATGTATTTTTAAAGTTCTTTTATGATGATTTTTCCTCATGGTAATGTTCTATAACCTACAAAGATGTGTATGCATTTCGCGTATTTGTACACATTTTCATACATATATTTGTATTCCACATACTACATGTATACTTACACTTCTACCGACGCTAAATAGGTCCCTCCGTTCTGTCCACCAATCGCGTACATTTTGCCATCTAAAAGTGCAACCGTGTGATCTTTCCGGGCGCAAGTCATTGCTGGCATCTGGTTCCATGTTCTAGTTCGCAAGTTCCAACTTCCAACTATAATTGTACTTTGATCGTTTCTTTCTCCTCCTTTGAAGATTAGATTATCATCATTAAGAATAACACTGGACCCAAAGAAACCCGGTGTATCAAAATCTGCGTATCTCACCCATTGATCTTCAGTTTTATTGTATCGTAAAAGACATTTAGGATTCTGTTTAAAGAAATTGTAAATAAAGCGAAAAAATTTAAGAGAAATATACTCTTAAGTAAGGAACGCTAATTGCGACATGCTTTCAATTTGAACATGGGATCGCAAAATCAGATTTTGAAATCAGATTGCAGTGAGGACGTGAATAAAATCGAAATACACTACGTTGGATAATAATATATGTATGTATGTACTTACGGGACCAGTTATTTCCACCGCGAAATAAAACGTCTCTTTAAGATTTCTACGTAAAGATTCTCGCGGTTCCGTGAATTGTAAGGATATTGTTTTTCGTGCCAAAGGCTGACTGATCCATGCTATTGCCTTTAAAGCCAACAACTCACATCCTGGCAATGGGTGAATATTTGTCAATATGAAATTCGAATCGAATTGCGAGAGACGCAAGCAACCAATGAGGTCAGGCAAATGACGTTCACGGCCGAGAGTATCATGTTTGTACCATCGTTTAATCGCGGCAAAGACATCTTCTTCGCAAGACACATTCAAGTCCTCGCTCTCTAAAATTCCCTTCAATTCTTCATAGTCAAAGTTCAAGAACTCAGCGCTGTCTTTTACCTACGGGAATAAGAAAGTGTAATGAGTAAAAAGAAAGGCAATAGTTCTATACGTATGTACACGTATGTAGGTACAGATGTAGGATTATATTTGGTGATATAGGTACAAACGCCTCATAGTTAAAGTGGTTGTATCGTTGAACTCCAAACATTCAAAAAACTTTATTAAATGCTCGTATAAGTGGTAGTATATATAGAACGTTGTATTTTGATGAATATCGCTAAAATATGCATGCAACTCTTCTTCGCTCATTTTTTCTAGTTATGTCCCAGGGGAAACGTGACTGTTTAATCACAAAATCACAATATTTTAAAGTATTTAGTAGGCGTTATTTACACTATTATATAATTGTGGCTTCCCACAATGAATACCAGTTATTGGACAAAGGAACTGTGACTTTTGATGAAAGAACCTTGCTTCTTTCTGAAAAAGCTCTTTAGATTTTTCGAGAGTCAAATGAACATGAATTGATATTGTGAGCAAAGTAGTATTTTCCAAATTAATTAATATTAGCGAGACTGCACTGTACTTACTTCCATGAAATGTTCTATTTCATACTCCTGGGTTTTCTGCGGAAGGCTTAAACCCTGAGTCTCGCGCTCCAGTTCACTTAGAATTTTTTCCGTAAATTTGGAACTACCTGCAGGAGTTGACGATGAACTGCTGCTTGCCATTTGTATTGAGATAAATGCCTGAAATAGATTGAAAAGTAGAGAATGCAATTGTTGAAAATATAAAGAATAATATTCACATATATATATACATCAGAAGTGCAGATATGATGATATGAGATTTATTCGGATCGATAAATTTAAATTGGCCTTAGGAGAATGTGGAAAATCATATATCTTTTTTATATGTATGTACCTATGTATGCTATATACGTATGTATATGCATTGCCGCGTACTGGCCGCAACAAAAACTTCTTTTGTGTTTGTTTGTTCATTTCCTTTGTTTTGCCTAATATTCCTTTCACTCCAAACGTTGGCAGTGGCATCTGTCGGCAACTAATTGCGTAATTCAAAGCCATGAATTATTGGCACGGTTGCACTCGGTGTGTGCCTACCCAGTGGTATAAGTCTCCAAAAGGAGATGTTCGTCAAAACGGTTCCTCCACTAACAAATATTAGGGAAACGGAATGCTTTGCGCGAGTATTCCGTAAAAAGGGATGTCGCCTTTCTTTTTATACGGCGAGGGGAAAATTATCCCAGTGTACTTGGTGTGCCATGGTGGCGTGCGCTATATAAATCTGTCCCTTTGGGTAATGGGGCGGCGCCAAATGATTGGGCACCAATACACACTCGCCTGAGAATTCTGACGGCCGACGCGTAGCTTGCGGCCTGGCTCGTAAGTGCGTGCCGGATCAGATTCGAACGATCTACGAAAGCGTAAACACCTTTTTGAGCGAACGTGCGTTTATCTTTGCAAAAAAAAATAAAAAATAATTAAGTTTAGAGTAAAGGCAGTTGAAGCCTTGTGAGGTTTTTTTTGTGTAGTAAAACGGGGTCACCTACTAAATACTCATTTCACCTATTTAGTTGTTGCAATTTGGAAAATATTAGATCATGGCATTCGGTCAATTCAGAATCAGCAAGTTTGGAGATTGATTATTACTTTATACTTACAAAGTTATTTACATATGTACATACATACATACATACATATTTACAAAAATACACTTGTAAGGTAACTATTAACATTTTTTGTAGTTGAAAATCAAAATAATTTCGAAATCTTCAACGAAAGCACAGGTACTTTCGACAACCATATATAGGTATGTACATACAGACATACATGCATACATATGTAAACATGCACAGGCCTTTAACAGTTCTATGATTTCTCTTACATTTTTTCAAAAAGTGTTTATTTATTCATCAATAACTATCTTGTACCCTTCAAAGTAATCCCCCTCAGATATAATATACTTATGCCAGCGTTTTTTCCAATCCTCGAAACACTTCTTAAACGCGATTTTTGGTATCGTCAATAGCTTCTGTTTCGATTTTTCTTTTATCTCCTCAATCGTAGAAAGCCTCTTCCCTTTCATGGGAGTCTTCAGTTTTGGGAAGAGGAAAAAGTCAGCGAGAGCCAAGTCTGATGAATATGGTGGTCGAGGCATGATAACGGTTTTGTTTTTGGCCAAAACCTCACGCACAAGCATCGATGTGTGAGCTGGTGCGTTATTGTGGTGCAAAATCCATGATTGTTTTCTGTGCGTTTCTTATAAATTGCCTCGCGCAAACAGCGCATAACTTCTAGGAAGTATTCCTTATTGATCGTACGATCTTGTGGCAAGAATTCATGACGCACCACGCCATTCCAATAAAAGAAAACAGTGAGCAAAACCTGCACATCTTCTCGACCTTCATTAAACCGCTTATACCACAATTGAACTTATGTTTTGCTCATAGTAGACTCGCCAAACGCCACAGTCAACATTTCAAATGTCCTTACGCATTTAATTTAATTTTTTACACAAAACTTAATACGGTTTCTTTGATCCAACACGACTTACCTTTTTATCTGTCAAAAACAAACTGACAATCCAAAATAGCTGATATTGCCAACATATACAAGAGAGATGAGTACCAACATAACAGAAAAAAAGCGAAAATCGAACATACGTAACTCACGAAATTTGAAAATAACGGATATTTTCTGATCACACCTCGTACATATGTACGTATGTACATAGAAGCAATACGTAGTTGAGCTTGTTGCAACAATTTTATCTAGCCTCTTGCTTGAAAAATGTAATAATTTTAGATAAATAAATACAACACGAAGAATTTAACTTTTACTTGAAATCACACTAAATACCTATGTATTCTTATAGCCTATTTCCACCGGACGTTAACTGCATTTTAGCTTGAAGGCATTTAAACATCGCATTTAAATGCAAAATTCCAGTGTGTTTGTTGTTGTATAAAAGTGTGTTAACTCACTTTTCAAAGTGAGTTAACTCACTTTCGTTAATTTAACAGAAAATGTTATGTTAAAAGTCGATGCTGTCACTACTAATGTAAACATTTCGGACGTTTCGGTATATTTCTTGCCAGAGTCGTGTATTTTCGTGTATTTTTATTTTGCATGCTGAAATTTTGTCTGCAAAAGTTACTTTTTTGCATTAATATTGACATAAAAACATATATTAAATAATTGGCTTCTCCTCTTCAAAAAATAAAATTAAAATAAAATAAAAAACAAACAAAAAGCAATTGTGGAATTTCGAAAGATCCCCTCAACAAAAAAATATACGCGACTCTGGCAACTATCACTATAATGAGCTACTCCTCAAATTGTGGTTTTCTAGAAAAACAAAATAAATATTTACTTAAAAAAATAAACTATGGTAAACTGAAAATGGAAACAAAACGACGCAAGTGGAACCTTACGGAGGAGCAAAGTTTCGTGGATTGCTGGGAAGGAAGAGCTCAGGAATTGAGAGGTAGCCGAAAAAACTCTCATGTATACAAAGAAATGGCGGTGGAGTTAACGCAATCGAGGATCGAAGTCACTGGCAGTTGTAAGAATGCAAAATAGCAGTGTCCTTTCAGCGGCGTCTGTCCGTGCAGCAATAATCTGCACTTGCAAATCATAATATTGTATAAATAGCAAAATAAAATAAATGCGGTCCCTTGAATTCATGATTTTGATAATTGTGACAAATTTTGCAAACTGCAAATGTAAACAAAAATCAGCTGTTTGAGTTAACTCACTGTCGGTGGAAACGTTTGACATTTCATTCACTTAACAGAGGCCTTAAATGCAGTTAAGTGCTTGGTGAAAATAGGCTATTGCACTCTTATGAATATATACATATAGGTGTGTGTATGTCTGTAGATACTTTGCTCGCGGAAAGATTTCCATCACGATTGTACTGTATATATATGAACATATGTAAGAGCGTTCGAAATTGCAAGAAATATATAATTTAAAAATATAGTTTAAAAAACTAAAAAACACGCTTTTAAAGAATATTGTACTAAAAAGTTGAAAATAATTTTGAAAATAAACTTAAGACAATAGTATATAAAAATACTTTTATAATTAAGAGAAAAGCGGGGGGCGCTCGATATATGGAAATTATGGTACAAAGCGCCCCACGCTTTTCTCTTAATTATACAAGTATTTTTTATATACTATTGTCTTAAGTTTATTTTCAAAATTATTTTCAACTTTTTAGTACAATATTCTTTAAAAGCGTGTTTTTTTAGTTTTTTAAACTATATTTATTTTTAACTTTTTAGTTTAATATTCTTTAAAAGCGTGTTTTTTTTTAGTTTTTTTTTAAACTATATTTATTTCATTTAATTTTTAGCCAAGACAATTAGGTATCGCGCAGTTTGACAGCCAACATAAGGTGAAAAGTATAAATCAAACTGTTTAGGCTGAAAATAAGTCAAACTAAGATTTTATGGTAAAATTATAGTACGCTACGATGTATGCAACGATTCGCATTTCAAATATTTCATATTGGGATCGCGTCACCGCTAAAAAGTTACAAACTGACAGACTGACAGACAGACAGACATACTGACATACTGACAGACAAGTGAAGCTAATATAAAGCGTGTAAAAACTCTCGTCCACCCCTATGTCCTACATGTATGTTCCTATGTATGAGGCCGAGAAATAAAATTCCACACTATCGAATATCCGAAGCGCAAACAACAATAATAACTAATTATATTCACAAGTGATTCCACCAGAGCTTCTTAAAGATTTGCATTCGCTTCACACAAAAAAAAAGGATGCCAGTAGCATCAGTCAAGCTGGAGCTATCGAATTTAATATGCACACACACACACTTGTTCTTTCATATTTCAAAATATTTTGAAAAATTTTGGCTAAAAGTCGCTTTACACTCACCAGGACTAAAATATGCACACAAAAACACTTAGACGCCGGGTTGAGCTGACACAATTTTTAATTCAAAAATATTACATAATCTTGATATGTATGATATGTATTTGTAATTTTTATATACGCATATAGTAGCGGAACTGTTTTATATCTTAACCGAAATGAAGTCCAACGCGCGGTGGCTGAAGACTGACTATTTCACTTAGTCCAGCATCTTTATTTATATGTTTAAAAATCTTACCTACTACGAAAAGGATATTTTTACTACGAATTTGAATGTGAATGTGCCAACATTCAAAACTAAACACTGATGTTCAGAAACACGCCAAATACAAACAAATAGTGCCAAGACGAATCCTTTCTCTTCCCTTCATTTCGCCTAGCCTAAGAAAAATACGCAAGCAATATCGCTACAACAGCAATAGCATAAGGCGAGTGCAGATTTCGACATTCGGTCGTACGGATAATACAAAAAAAAAAAAATATGTATATAGGGTTTTTGCTTTCGTATATTGCTACTACCTATAAAATTTTCCTTAAATCTTGCTTAACGGGCACACTTATACATGTGTGTAGGTGTTAAATATTAGGTATTCCCTAATTTACAAATCCATTAATATATACGTACGTGCATATACATATATGTGCGTAGCATTAGTAGTTTCCTAAGAAATAGTTTAGATTGCTTACGTGCAATAGAACAATGACACCAAAAGAGCAGCACGATCCAAGCAAATAAAGGATTAATATAGACAATTTGTATATGAATTTGAGTAAGTATTGTATTATTTGTATGTTTGTGTGTGGGAATAAGCAGGTACATACATGCATACATATTATATGTGATATGTTTGTAGTTCAATCGGAGATGCTTACACTGATTACCAAATGGTTCATTATCCTTTTTGTATGTATGTATGTAGGCATATCTTTGTTGTTTGCGTCGTATTTGGTTTTAATATGCATACATTTTAAATATGTATATGTAAATGTTTTTTAAATTTCCAATTTTTATCTGTCCATACACATCAAAGAGATTTATTTCTTGAACCTGCTTAATTTAAGTTATAAGTTTTAAAATCTAATAGTTTACTACTTTAGTTCATTAATAGCAATGGACATCAGGTAAAAACGTTGCTCTTCAAAATACTGGCAGATCCCTTCTTCGAAGGGGAGTTTGACTTGCTGGGCAGGATAAAACGTTCGCTAGAGGATTCGGATGATATTGCAGTTTTGACAGGTATTTTTGCCAAGTGTTTGTCACTTTGTGTCTACCATTGGTATTTCAAGGTCCCTATGTATGTTTTCGTTGCGCATATACCAAGGTGCTCCTGTGAGGGATCGTAGCGTTTTTGATTGGAATCGCTGTATTTTATGAATACTAGTTGCGCAGGCAGAGCCCCATAATTGTATTCCCTACATTCATATTGGCTTTATGATAGAATTATATAGAAGGATTTTATGATCCAAACATAAGCCAGATTTTTTACACAGTAACCAATTTAAGCTGGCGGGCTTAAGTTTGAGGTGGTGTATTTTAACAGAAATACACAGTGTGTCCCAAAAATAACCAAACTTTATATTTAAATCATACAACATACAGCGCCATCTACTGAAAATTTGCAACATTAAAAAGACACATTCATCCTCTTTCAAACACACCTGACTTCGTGTAAGTCGGATGACAAATGTAAAAGTGACAGCCATTTCAATAAAACCAAAAGTGTGCTAATGGTTCCAAAATAAAATGGAACAAAGAGCAAATATAAAATTTTGTATCAAACTTGAAAAAAAAATTTCCTGAGACACATGAATTAATGAAAAAAGTTTATTATTATTCAAGCAGCCGTAACCGAGGTACTGAAGAACATTTCTATAAATGACATAAAAAAATCTATGCATGCGCTGGTTGATCGTTCCAAACGTAGTGTTGAGTCAAATGGAACCTATTTTGAATAAATAATAACTTTCAAAGATAATATAATGTGTATTTTACTATTTTATATCCAAAAAGTTCGGTTATTTTTGGGACACACCGTGTATGGCTCTTCCAGGCAAGTCGCCTATCTAAGTGGATGCCCAGGTATTTAACTTCGCGTGCTTGAGTGACCATTACGTTGTTTAGTTTCAGTATTGGACATGTTTCTGTCTTCAGAGTGAATGTGACATGCTTACACTTTTGCTTATTCACCCTTATGCGCCAATTTGGCAGCCATCTTCCAACGAGTTTTAAGTGATTTTCTAGTATGTTTTAAGCTTTTATTAAATCGTCCGCAAAACTTTTCTTTCGAAAACACTTAAAGCCGACTGATCAGATTTTGACATCGTCCACGCTTCTGTGGTGTTTGGTTTTCGTTCGCCGAGAGGGGACTTTACTTTTGAATTGCCTACTCAATCCAAAGTAGCACTTGTTGGCAAGGGTGATTCTGAGTGATTGTGGTTGGTGTTAATGATGGTCCCTAGATAGACGAAATTATCTACGACCTTGAAGTTATGACTGTCAACAGTAACGTGGGAGCTGAGTCGCGAATGCGATGACTATTTGTTTGATGACTGGAGAAAGTGGAACTCACGGCGCGGTTGTTGAGGCCAATAGTGTCGATATCATCGGGGTACACCAGCAGCTGTACACTCTTATAGAAGATTGTACCTTCCCTATTTAGTTCTGCAGCTCGTATTATTTTCTCCAATATTAAGTTAAAAAGGTCACACGATAAGGAATCACCCTGTCTGAAACCTCGTTTGGTATCGAACGGCTCGGAGAGGTCCTTCCCGAACCTGAAGGAGCTTTCAGTGTTGCTTAACGTCAGTTTACACAGCCGTACAAAAGTTCAATAATAGTGAATCTGCTCATGTGAATTCATATCCGAATGTTTTGCTTACGATTCCTGCCAACCGTTTGATATTATCAACTGCCAGTAATTACTTCGAGAATCTTCTTAGCATAAGCAATATTACCAGTGATACAGTGAGCGTCTTATCGCCTGTTGCTACATAGGAAAGACACAGATAACCCACAAAAATGTCGCTGAAATGCTTAAAGCGGACATTAGTTTACAGGTAGCAGATGCTGCTGCTGACTGTGTTCATCATATTTTTGAAAATATAACGGAGTATACAGTGAAGCGGGCATGATTCCTATAGCGCGAGACTCAGTGTGAACGTCTTCGTCAGAAAATTCAGGAATATGAAAAACATCATCATGAGAGTAGAAAAAGTTCTTTATACAAAATTAGCGATTATTTAAAATGGCAAAAACAAAGATTTGTTTAACATTGCACAAGAATGCAAACTAATTGAGGCTTTAAGACGTACTGAAATAAAAAACTATCCGTTTTGATTTTCCATAGATAAATGTCAGTGCAAAATTCTTGAATTTTGACTATAACACATTGAAGGGAATCTTGAAGAGCGAAGACTTAAATGTTTTCTTGCCTGACCTCATTGGTTGATTGCGATTCCTGTAATTTGATTTAAATTTCTTAATGACAAATATTCGCCCATTTTTAGGATGTGAGTTGCTGGTTGTGAACGCTATAGCGTGTTTCAATCAGAACCCTTGACAAGTGCAAAGATATCACTAAAATTCACGGAACTACTTTAGTTTCTAAGTAAACAGCTTGAAGAGACATCGAGAGAAGTTGGCGTTGGAAGGAAGTGGAGTCAGTGTCAAATCTGTAGTTACAGTAGCATCTTAATATACATAAGTAGGATTAATAGTACCAACTGACGCAATATCATTCGCCTGTGTGAGTGTCAATTTTTTTCAGCCTTATTATAATGGCACCATGCGTTAATTTTGCTACAAAATCGCAAATTTCATGTGCTAAGCCTTCTTCAATTTCGACAAATGCAAATCAACAACGTACAAGCAATAATGTGAAATATCTCAACTGTGGTAACTTAAGTCATTTTGCAGTTAGATGCCCCAAAGCGCAGAAAGAGACGCGGTACGCAGTTTGTCGAAGTACCACCCGTAAAACCGAAGACTGTTCAGTGCAGAAGAAAGTTAACGTGTTTAAAATCAATAATTCAGACGCGGCTAAAAATAAAGAGAAACCAAATGCTAGTGTAGCCAGACATGCTACAAATGTTTTTGTTGATCATGGTCCATATAGGCTTTAGTATGGCTTTGTACAATAGTAATTTATTTTGAAGATATGACGGTGATTTATGCCTGAGTAGCCAATAGAGTTGTTTGGTCTTTATTTTTAATTGTTTATTTTTGGCTTGTATGTGCTGTTTCTATGTTAATCGTTTATCCAAATGCATGCCGAGGTATTTAACGGTGTCATTTTTAGGAATAATATTACCATTTAAAAACAAAGGAGGACTGTCATTTCGCCTTAATGTAAATAAAATATGTACAGATTTATTAAAGTTTACTTTCATTTTCCAACAGTCCAAACAAGTCTGAATCTTATTTAATTCTTCTTGCACTAAATTAGTTGCTTCTATTGGAGTCTCTCTCGATGACAGCAGAGCAGTGTCATCTGCATATGTAGCAATTAATACATTTTATGTTACAGGTATGTCAGATGTAAAAATGGTGTATAGTACAGGACCGAGTACGCTTCCCTGTGGTACTCCAGCTTTCATATATGCTATGTTAGATGTTTCGTCATTTATTTTTACATTAAGTGCTCTTTCTGTCAAATAGGACTGTCGCGTACTGGCCGCAACAAAAACTTCTTTTGTGTTTGTTTGTTCATTTCCTTTGTTTTGCCTAATATTCCTTTCACTCCAAGCGTTGGCAGTGGCATCTGTCGGCAAATAATTGTATCATTCAAAGCCATGAATTGTTGGCACGGTTGTACTCGGTGTGTGCCCACCCAGTGGTATAAGTCTCCAAAAGGAGATGTTCATCAAAACGGTTCCTCCACTAACAAATATTAGGGAAACGGAATGCTTTGCGCGGGTCGCCTTTCTTTTTATACGGCGAGGGGAAAATTATCCCAGTGTACTTGGTGTTTCATGGTGGCGTGCGCTATATAAATCTGTCCCTTTGGGTAATGGGGGCGGCGCCAAATGATTGGGCACCAATACTCACTCGCCTGAGAATTCTGAAGGCCGACGCGTAGTTTGCGGCCTGGCTCGCAAGTGCGTGCCGGATCAGATTCTAGCAATCTTTGAAAGTGGTAACACCTTTTTCTGCGCAGGCGTGCGATAAATTTGTGAATAAAAAAATAATAATATTTTTTTTAATAAAAATATAGAATATTATCGAGTTTTGCCAGACGGGGCAATAGTGAAAGGGCAGTTGGAGCCTGATTTTTTTTGTGTCACGGAATAGTGTTGTTTTTAGTGGTTTCCAGTGGCGGAACCGAAGTTTGGCGGCATCACCGAGGAGCACCGAAGTTGGGTACCCACACCCGACTGAGAAACCCTGAGTACCATTTAGTTGATTTATTATTTTCTTACGTTTTTCTTGTCGTGCCGACAGTGTCGTTCCTTCGTCTTTCCCATACCCATCCTTTTAGCATCCCGCACCCAGAGCCCAGTCATACAGGCGGGTTGAAGTTACCCCCGGCAGCACGGGAGTAGTGCGAGTGGGTTCGTAACCAGTTTGGTTGGACCACACCTCGGGTGCACCCCAAAAATATATTTTGTTTATTATGTCTTATATCGTTGCTTAATTGTTGTCGTGCATTCGTTTATTTACGTCAGCGTCGATCACTTCACTTGGTTTTGTACTTGCTAGTAGTCGTTGTTCTTGCACTTAGCTGTTGACCCACTCCGTCTCCACTAAGCTGGTCGATCGCTTTGTTAGTTTTTGTCATCTCCTTTTTGTGCGGTAGTTTGTTTTGTTGACGTGTGTGGTTGTTGGTAGGCGCTTGACCAACAGCCACTGTAGCTATACATATGTATGTACGTATGTACATACGCACATACATATTATTAATTGGAAAAAGTGGAGGTGACAGAACTTAAGAATTAGATATATTTGGGAGGAGAATATTTTTTTTAATTTAAATAGTAGGCCATCCTTACGTTTGAAACAGTCTATAATGTATTGTAGTTAACTACCCGGTGGCATTGTTCAGGTGTACCGTTATATCGGCGAAATCCAAATTGATGATCAGGTATTACCTTGTTTTCTTTCAATAAAGCCAAATTCTATGTAAAAATATTTTTTCAAATATTTTAGAGAATAGAGATAACAAGCTGATTGGTCTATACGAACTGATTTCGTTCTCGGGCTTGGCAGGTTTGGGTATCATCACAATTTCAGCGTATTTCCACTGAGTAGGGATATGTTCAAGCCTTAGTATTGCATTATATATAAGCGTTAGAAACATAATACCTTTTCTAGGTAAACACTTAGCAACTTTGACATTAATTTTGTCATATCCTGGTGATTTCTTGTTAGTCAATTTCTCGATTTCGTTACGTATCTCTGCAGGTTTAATTGAAGTCATTGGTAAAGATAATTGATATGGTGCATCAAGGAACTCAAATATTTCAGCATCGTTGTTATTGCCGCTACTGGTGAAAGTAGTGAAGGTTGCTTCAAGGTATTTAGCATATGTATTCGCTTTGCTTTTATCTGTTCTACACAAAACTTGGTTATTGCCTTTTATAGGTACATTTCTTTTTTTAGGCCGTTTTAAATATTTTGTAGCATTCCATATCTTATGGTACTCACAAATTCTATAATTTAAACTCGCAATATATTCAGAAATCTATTTGTTTCTGAAGTCATTTAATTTTTCTTTTAGCTCCCTTGTAGCTTTATTTAGAGTAGTTTTATTTATTGGGTTTCTACTAGTTTGCCACTTTTTCCGTATGCGTCGTTTACTTTGGATTAATGCTCTAATCTCAGCGGAAACATGAATTGAGTTATGAGTAGCAGTAAATGCTGCTTCGTGTATTAAGTTTGTAAAATTTTCAACTGCATTATCCAGTTCTGTTGAAGTTTTAACAGAGGTGTTAGGTACTAAATTTTGGATTATGCAATCTTGAAAAATACCTATTTCAATTTTGTTATTTAAAGCATGATATTTCCGTTGTTTAACATTAAACAACGTGTTGTAGCTAACAATGATTGGAGAGTGATCAGAGTTTGGTTCTTCAGAGCTAGCGATATCTAATAGCTGAGTTGGAATGCCTTTATATACGATAAAGTCTTGGAGGTCAGGAATTTCAATGGGTCACTCGGCCAGTAGGTAGGTTCCCCGCTTGACAAAGTTTTTAAGTTATTTTTCATAATGAATTTATAAATCTCTCTGTCCTTTGGGTTTGGGGTACGTGAGCCCCACCAGTTGTGCTTTGCATTGTAATTCCCTCCTACAAAGAATCTGGGACCGAGGGAGTTAAAGAAATTTTCGTATTCAGTAGCTGTAATACTGTGCCCTGGTAGTGAGTATAGGGCATATATGTGTAAGTCGATTTTATTTTTATCTCAGCAGCTTGTATTGATGGTGTTTGAATTGGTTCGAGTGCGTCATATTTGATACAAGATTTAATTAAAACTGCACAATCAGCATGAGCTCTTTTACTTGGATGATTAGAGGCAATTATGTCATATCTTATTTTTAAAAATGTTTTATTTGTAAAGTATGTTTCTGACACTAACATTATATCAATAAAACTTTCATTCCAAAATATTTCAGTTTCTCGAGTGTGACGGGACAAGCCATTGGCATTTCATATTGCTAATCTTAAATTCACTTGCATAGCTTATTAATAAGTAGCGACATCATATTAAGAAGTGTGTTTTTTAATTCTAATTGTTTTTCTAATAACAGTTTTTCTCATCGTATTTTGTTCATTCGCGACACTAGCTTTTAAAACATTAGAGTAAGATTGCTCAGTACTGTTATTTGCCTCATTGTTAATGTAATTTAGTTGAGGTAACTTATTACTTGAGCTGGGGAAGTTTTCCTGTTCTATATTTTTTTCTCCTTTCTAATATTTGTGAGAACCGGTTTATTTCGAACAAGTTGTTGGTATACAGAACATCCTCTGTGATTTACTGTAAGATTTTGCAAGCAATGTACGCAGGTAGGTGAAGTGTCGCTGGGTTTAGTACATAGAGTAGTTGGATGCATTGAATTACATTTTACGCATTTATATGGTTTTTTGCAATATGTTTTGGTATGCCCAAATTCTTGACATCGGTAGCATTGAACAATGTCATTCGTTTGACAAGGAGGCTGGGGTTTACAATGTAAGCGAAATGATAAACACTATTTCAAATGTAATTTATAAAAAAGATTTGAGCTATAAATCGGTAAAAGATGGACAAATTATACTTACGATAACTAATATAGACTACTACGAGTACAGAAAAATTGAAAAACTTAAACAAGACCGACCATATATGAGATGCTTCTTCTTTATTGGCGTTGGCACCGCTTACGCGATTATAGCCGAATCAATATAAGAGCGCCATTCTTCTCTTCTTTTCGCTGCCTGGCGCCAGTTGGGAATGCCACGTGATTATGCTCTGGGTGTTGTGCTGAATTTGGTTTAGCAATGCGATGAATGAGGGAGATACTCTGTGAATGAAGGAATAGAGTTTTTGTGGAAGTTGATTGCTTCTCGCACTATGAATTTTTTTGTGATTTAAATTTTTAGTATTTCTTTTGCTTGCAAAAACTTTTCACATATGTTTGAAGAAGAAGGGTGATTAGTGGAACAGTTTACGCAAAAGATTCGTGTTCAGAATTTGGGGCAGTGAGTTAACACACTTTTATACAACAACAAACACATGGGAATTCACGCATTTAAATGCGATGTTTTAATGCATTTAACGTCCGGTGGAAATAGGCTATTACCTTGCATCAAGCGATATCTAACTTTTCAGGAATGTTAAAACGATCAAAAGTTAAAAGTATGACTCCAGATGGTTGCATACGATCATTTATCTGTTTTTTGAAATTTATAGACAGCAACACCACCTTGGGAGTTTAGCTCATTGATAATTTCATCTTCGGGCACATATCTAAGAAATGGTGCATAAACTGTACCTTTGTTAGATGCTCATGGTATTTAGCCTTAATAGCACAAATACCATGAAGTTCTTTCGAGGCGATGCATTTTTCGGCAACGTTTTCATTATTAACGAGTAATAGTAAATTTTCATCACGGAGCTTTGAAATCGATTGGATTTCTTTGCTAATATCAGTAATTGAACGATGGACAGCAAAACAAGGGTATTGCGAAAAGGTTTTTTTATCTACTGCTTCTAATACCACGAACTTGGATTTTTTTTGTTTGCACAGCGGGTAGCTCAGGAAAGAGTTCTAATTTTTTGTTAATTTAGTTTTTGTTTTTCTTTTTATTGATTTTAGATTTGTCGGCTAACAAGGCAAACCGATTGCCTGGATTTTTCAGGTTCTGTACCGATTTACTTGAAATTTTTATAGATTCTTCTTTGTTGGCTTGTCTATGGTTGGAACTAGCCCTATCCACAAATTTTTATTTTTACTATTTTTTAAAAAATTCAAAACCGTCAGAAAAAGTGGTCGAAAAAAAAATTTTTTTTTAAACAGTCGCCATTTTGTGAAAATTTTTTTTTCAAACTTTTCGCTACTTCCGACCATTGCGACATTATTCCTGATTAATAGTCTTTTTTTTTTTGTTGGTTTCAGATTACTAGGAGGGTTAAAATCATGGTCATAGTCACATGGAAATTTTTAAAGAGCCCCCACTCCGTCAGCTTATAATTTTAAAAATTTTGTACTTTTTTTAGTTTTTAATTTTTTTTTTGTATTCTAATGTTAACAAACAAAAAATAAAAAATGGATAGTAAAAATATGAATTACCTTTTTTTACGACATTTCAAAAATTACCTGAAATTCATGTTTCTAGACCAGAATACCCCCTTAAGGGTAAGTATAGGTTAGAATATTATGAAAATTTCTTTATTTTGTTGTTCCTTCTTTTTCTTTCCAAAAGAGTTAATTTAGTTGTAGTTGAAAAAAGTACTTAGCATGAGGTAATCGCCTAAGCTTTCCTCTATACGTAAGTGTTGACTGTTTCGCATTTTACTTTTATGTAAGTACAGATAAAATTTACTTTTAGTGCGAATTAGTATAGTTAAACTTTACAGAACAAAATCTTGATTTTTACACAATTCTTCTAATGAAAAAAATATATATTATATATCCCGTATAAAACAGCAAATTAGTAGTAAGATTCCATTCAGAATTGAGAAGAGTTGCTTGTGTTGATGTCCTTGTACATGTTGTACCAGGTGTACAAGTATGAAATGTCGTTTTTTTAAAATCAAAAAACACGTTAAATTTTGTGGAAAAAGAAAAAATCATTTATTCAAAGTATTTGCCGTCGCTAGCTACACATTTTTCCCATCTCTCGGGCAATTTGTGGATTCCACGCCAGTAGAACTCATCGTCTTTTGCGGCGAACCATTCATCGAGCCATTTTTTCACACTTTCGTAAGAATCGAAGCGCTGCTCAGCGAGTGCGTGTCCCATCGAAGCGAATAGGTGGTAATCGGATGGGGCCAGGTCTGGTGAGTAAGCCGCATGCGGAAGCACTTCCCAATTGAGTGTTTCCAACGTGTCGCGAACCGCTCTTGCCGTATGTGATGGAGCGTTGTCATGGAGAAAAATGACCTTGTGTTGTCTTTTTTGATATTCCGGTCGTTTTCTCTGAAGCGCACGGTTCAAATTGATCAATTGTTGTTGGTAGCTTGCCGTATATGCGTTTGAGCATCGTCTTCATCCAATAATGCTTGCAGTTCGGCGTCTTCGAACCTTTTTGGTGGTTTTCCGTGCTCTTTGTCGTCGACGTCAAAATCACCACTTTTGAAGCGTTGAAACCACCGTTCACACGTTTTCACAGTTGGTACTTGTTCGCCAAAGGCTTCAACAAGCATTCGGTGCGATTCCGCAGCTGTTTTCTTCAAATGAAAACAGAAAATTAACACTGTCCGCGTTTGCTCTTTATTCGGCACGAAACTCGACATGTTGACTGCACTGAGAGTAAACGATAATGACGCTCGATTCGCGCAAAACTATGGTGGTTCGACAGTCAAGGTTGACACTTCACAAGGTCAAAGTTTTATGACAATCGATAAATATTTACGTTTGCGAGACATCTATATGTTCGAACCGACATTTCATACTTGTACACCTGGTAAATTCGAAAAAATTTGCACACACTTTCTTTTCTCCAGATAAAAAACCCCAATATATAAAAAAACCTTTAGTTTTATCACAATTATTTTAACTTTATCTTTCCCTTGTGATGTCAACAGCTCGCTGGTCTTCCGAAAAAAGGAAAGAAAAGAAAGTAGCATTTTCGCGGGACTCAATCGTAAGCCCAGATGTTTGGCGCATCATATCATACTTACTGTCGTATGACCTGCTGGGCTTAAGGAACATTTTTAAGCTTTGTTTAATATGAACTTCCGTCACAGTACAGCGAAAATAATTAAGCTAGACTTACATAAAAATTTATGAGAAAAATGTGCAAAATAAAATAAATTTGTATGCATGTACCCACGGTACAAGTTTGCATATATTAGTATATAACATATATACATTTTTACACAGGTGCGTATTAGTTATTGCAAATAACCTGCAAAAAATTTTATTTTTGTAAATTATATATTTTATTATATTTATATTGTATGTTTATTTTTCATAGGCATTTAAGCCGCTTTAGAATATTTTGACTTATGGAATGACTACGTGTATCGGCTGAAAAGTTTTGAAATTGATTGCTATAGAATATTTTTTACCAGCGTAAATTAAATGCTGATACGAGTATGTGGCTGGTAAAGAGATGACTAACAAATGACAAAATATTTCAATTATGTATATGTAAATAAACGTTGTTATTTTATAACTATAAAACGCTTTAAGTAATAGTGGCCCATTGAGTTGAAGTGGAATGCAACCAAAATACTCGCAAAAAACTTGATGAGGTCGTCGTAGCACGTAACAATAAACAGAAATTATCTTAGATAAAAGATGAACTTGCATCAATAAAACTTTGTCTCGGTATAGAATTCAGTCAATGTTCAAAAACCAACACTATAAGTATGTGTCAGGCAAGGTACTTCAGAGCTGGAGTGTTCTTATCCATCCGGACCACATGACCTGGCCAGCGTAGCCGCCAATGGTCAATGGTTGACTTGTCAGGTCTAAAACATCACTGTAAAGGTCTAATCAGTTTGTTGACAGTGGGCTTTAGTCTTTCACATAATAAGCTCGACAGGACCTTATAGGCGATTTTAAGGTTGCTTATCTCACGATAACTGGCGCAGACTGTGGGGTCCACTTTCTTATGGATTGGGCAGAGCACACTTGATCCAATCATCGGGCAGGCTTTCGCCCGACCTTATTCTGCAAAATAGCTGATGCATGCACCTTGTCAACTCTTCACCACCATGTTTGAATAGTAGTTTTGCCGGTAGACCGTCAGCTCCAGCCGCTTTGTTGTTTTTTAAGCGGGTGATTGCTATTCGAATTTCTTCATGGTCAGGTAATGGAATGCCTTTTTCATCGTTATAGATTGTGGTTTTTGTTGACCATCTCCGTATACTTCATTTTTACTGCTGTGTTCCCTCCATAAGTAAGTTGTCGTGTCTTCTCATAGAATTTCCGAGTGTTGCCATTGTCGGCCAGCTTCTCAAGCTCTTCATACTCATGCATCTCGGTCTATTTTTTTTTTTGTCTGCAGGTGCGTGTTGTGGTCAATCTCAACGTTGCGAGTTAGGCAGTCTGTTTTCTCTCCACTGCTATCGATTTTGGGTTCTCGTAGCATTCGCATGTCAAGTACCTTGAATAAATGTTTTCCGTCAATCACAACATGATCGATCTGGTTTTGTGTTTATCGATCAGTGAACAGCCAAGTGGCTTGATGTATTTTCTGCTGAAATCTAGTACTACTGTCGAAAAATCGTCCTTCTCTTTCGCCAGGGCGTAGTCGCAAATCAACGATATGTTGAAAAATTTCGCTTTGATGCGGATTGTGGCCAGCCGCTCATCCACCGGGGTGAATGCAAGTACTCGATGACGGAGTCTGTCTTCCATCACAAATCCGACACCAAATATACGCTCCTTTATATGGCCGCTGTAGTAAATGTCTTAATGCCCTACTCACTTCCTTCCTTGTCCCGTCCATCACACTTCTCGGTAGGCGGTGATGTCAGCCTTTAGCTTAGTGAGGATATCAACCAGCTGGCCAGCGACACCTTCCTAATTAAGGGACGGAAATTCCAGGTGCATGCCCCTGGCGGGTCCCAAACCCAGCGCACAACCTCGCTGGGCGAGAGAGTTCAAAATTTTTATACATTTATATAGCGAGCCGCTTGCTTCAAGACCGACGGCCGCTCGCAGCCGCACCTCTGGTGAACAGGTGCTGCAATGCTTCAGCGAACCCTTAAACCGAGTAAGTCAGAGTGGTTCCACTGAAGCTTTTTCTCTCATTAGCTGTGGCCCAAGGCTTCACCCGGATTGGTTACCGTATCTTGCACAAGGGTTCCCTACGTTTCCAAGACGCGCGACGTGGACGCAAGAGTAGGAATTGAGTATAGCCTCACAACTGTAACTGCATACCCAAAATCTTTACTACACCCCATTACAACCCATCCTGCAAACACGAGAAGAAAATTATGCAAGGAAATATGTCCGAACACTAAGGAAGAGAAACTACCTGCTAGCAAGTTCCCTACCAGAATCTAGAAAACGCACTAATTTACTTGGCTGCATCCACTAGAGCAGATATAGAGCACATAGTGAGCATTTTGAGTTAACTCAATTCGAACTACGAAAATCAGCATTGGGTACCAGCAAAGCGTGTGCTGCAATACTTAAAAGGCACTCCGATAACGAAGGTGCCGGTAAGCTAAGCAAAAATCAATTTTTTCATAATCGTACGAAAAGTCGACATTCGTCATCATTTCGATCGCGAAGCCGTCGATTTAAAGCATATTAAAGTAGAATATATAAGTACAGAAGAAATGACAGCAGATGTCTCAACAAAGAGCTTGCCTGCAAACAAACACCAAAATTGCATTAAAAATCTTGGAATCTTCCAACAAATGCAAGGACCTGCAGTTTATACTAAGCCGCCTCCGAACAACTGATGGTTTTTTTATGAGGAGCTTTATTTCATGTCCGAAATACACTCGGAGGGGTGGACATTCCCTGCCGAGGGGCGACCGCAATTACAAAATTTAACTTAATTTTGTATTTAAATTAATTTTCCATAACCTTTGGATGTTGGTGGCACCGGGATTTGAACCCGAGCCTTCCGAATGTCAGTACGCATTGCTAACCACTCGGCTACCGCTGCCGCGGCATTACCTGCTCTCGCTTTATATCCTTCTTTTTCCTGTTAAATTACAAAATAATATACGCATAGAACATCTCGATGAATTGAAGCTTCCCTATTATTTCTAAAAACAAGAAAAAAGTCAAAAGGAATTAATAATTAATAAAAAATTAAATAAAAATAAATGATAAATAGTAAAAAATAAATAAATAACAAATTGTAAGTAATGAATTAAACATGATAAATAATAAATAAAAAACAAATAACAACTAATAAATAGTAAATAAGTAAAGAATTAAAATAAATATTATAATAAAACATTATTACTAATTTAATAATTTCATAATAAAATAATAATAAAATAATTGATAAATAAAAAAAATAACGATTAATAAATAATAAATAAATAATAAATTTTATCAGTCTGCTGTTTTTTCCAATAAATGGTGATATATTTAAAAAGAGTCGAAACAAAAATTTTACGCTGAAAAAGTCAGTCACTAATTTTATTTAACCAAGTCACGTTCGAAATTGTTTAATTTGTTAATTTGACTTCATATGAGCCAAGAAGACAATCTTTCCAATGCCTGCCAATTGAAATCTAATACGTATACAACCCTACCAAATACACAAAAGGGAGCCGATTGTGGGTTTAATTTAATGTATTGAATGAAATACACCATTTCGAAATTCATCATAACAAACTGAACGGTCTATGTATATCAGTGTGATATATCCCCTATTTTCCAAAAGTTGGAAAACATCCGGGAGGTAGGGATGGAAATAGAGAATCACACAAGTAAATTCAATTGCTTTTTTTATTTAGTTATACAATTATACAATTTCTGAATTTTAAACATTAGCTTATTTTGTTACAGTTTATGGCTGGTAGTCACGCCTTGATGGTTGGTTTTAGATTGAAATAAAATTAAAAGCGTGGAGGGCAAAGAACCAAAGGTGCACGGAGGCGAGTTGCAAAACTTTCCAGCATTTGGGGGTCTTCCTTAACCCTTTAAGGGCTGTTGCCGTCAACATGACGCTCCGCCTGCCTCGTAGGCAGTAGCAGCAGCTTATTTTCCAGTTTTTCGATGGCCTACCGCTCATCAGCAACCAATCGTCGCAGCCATTTTACACGCTGTTGGGTTGACCGGCTGATTATCTCAGCTCATACCTTTTTACGCAGAGATTGGCGTTGATGTTTCCCTTGGTGCCACATCGATGGCAACTTGCTTCATGGGGTGTAATCGGCCACACAACCGGAATTTTGTGGAGTCCTTTCCTCTTGATCTGCAAAGATATATATCAACAAGAGAGTTTAGTATAAGAACATCAGAAATGTGAGTGAGATTTTAAAATATGGGTGGAATATGTGTGATAAGTAATTGGTGGAATGTGGTATTGGTATTGTCATAGCTAGACCGGGGGTAAAATGCACAACTTGAGTATGCTTCGGGTTATGACTCCATGCTGAGTTTTTATGTCCACAACACAGACATTTCCAATGGGGTCCAAAAAATAATCAAGTAATTAAACCCAGTCGTCATTCGGCTGGAGAAAGCCAGTCAACTTTAACAACGACCTTTTCTCCTTCCTGAAAGTTTCGTTGCGGCGTTCGATTTAGGTCTTGCTGGAATTCGTTCTTCCAACGCATGCTAATTTCGTGGTGGAGAACCTTTAGTCTCTGCCAGTTAATGATAAGGGGAGTTCTTTAGCGTCCGGACCAGGGGTGCTATAAAAAGAGCTCCACGTATAAAATTTCTAGGGGTAAAAGGTAGTAAATCGTCTGGAGCTTGGGATATAGAGGACAGAGGCCTGGGGTTTAATATGGCTTCAATCCGATTTAAAGGAGTTCAGAACTTTTCAAAGGAGAATATGTTGTGAAAGCGCTGTGCTGTTTTTTAGTTTTCCTATGTCGGCTTCATGTTCTGCTAAGTGCACTCCCAAATCCCGTTTTGTTGTACCTATGTATAATTTCTCGCAATTCTCGTTAGTTTTCCCTTTGCATTTAATTTTATACACTACGTTTCTTTGTTGTTGTGTGTTAATTGGTGTTTTTGTTCTTGTGAATATTTGTGCGAGTGATTGATTTGACTTGAATGCGAATGTAATATTTTGTTCTTTCTTGGTTTCACATCCTAATTTTTCACTGAGCTTTGGTATGTATGTAACGCTGTAATATGTCTTAGGTATGTTTGTTGTATCTAGTTTTGATGTTTTCTTATTACGAATATTACGTTGTCCTAATATTGTCTGCTGTATTAATTCCCGTATTAGGTACTCAGGGTAATTGTTGTTTTTGAATATGATATGTATTTTTTCTTTATTGACATCATGAAATTTTTGGTGGCTTATACGTACGTTGTCAGTATTTTGTTTATTACATTTTTCGCTGTGTTGATTTTGCATATCATTGGTTGGGAAGAAAGAAAGTTTATCAGGCGTCCAGAAGTTGTAGGTTTAGAGTACCAGTCAAGAATAATTTTGTTGTCGTCTCTATGTACCTATTTTTGTGTCAAGAAATGCAATGTTTCTGTTTCCACTCCCATTGTGAACTGGAGTTCCTTATGATACTTGTTGATTTTATTATTGGGTGTATGCATTAATTCGTGCGGTTTTCTAAGAGAGTGCTCTATTAGTATTATTTCGCGTCGTGTTCATCTGTGGCTATATTCATTTCACAGGAACTGTCATTTCGCGTCGTTTTCAGTAGATGTCACTTGTTTTAGCGTGAACAACAATTTCTTTCATTCATTTGAAAATGTCGAAATTTGTACCAGATAAAGTGTTTTTGCGGGGAGTTCTTCTTCATTATTTTAACATGAAGAAAAGTGCTACCGAAAGCCATCATATTTTACTGGACGATTATGGTGACCATGCTTTAGCCGAACGAACGTGCCAAAAGTGGTTTGCACGGTTTAAAAGTGGAAATTTCGACTTAGACGACGGAGAACGATCCGGACAGCCAAAAAAATTTCAAGACGAAGAATTGGAGACATTGCTCGACGCAGATGCATGCCAGACGACAGAAGAATTTCCAAAGGTATTAGGAGTTGATCAAGCAACCGTTTCCGGTCGATTAAATTTATTAGGATTCATCCAGAAGCTTGGAAATCGGGTGCCTTATGAATTAAAGCCAAGAGACGTCAAACGCTGCTTCAAAGCCACCAAAAGAAGTAATTTTTGCATCGGATTGTCACTGGCGATGAAAATTGATTCATTGTGATAACGCAAAGCGCAAGATATCTTATGTGAAGCCCGGCCAACCATCGACATCTACGACAAAGCCGAATATCTATGGTGCCAAGGTTATGCTATGTATTTGGTGGGACCACAAGGGTGAGCTCTATTATGAGCTATTGAAATCGAATCAATAATTTTTCATCATGACAACGCTCGGCCACATGTTGCGAGGCCAGTTAAAAACTGTGAGTGGGAAGTTCTACGTCTCCCGCCTTATAGCCCATATATACATACATACATAGCACCTTCCGATTACCACTTGTTCAGATCAATGTAGAATGCCCTCACCGGAATACACTTCACTTTAGAACAAGGTATCAGTAATTGGCTCGATTCTTTCTTGACTTCCAAGCCAGAGAAGTTCTTTTGCGATGGGATTCACAAACTGTCAGAGAGATGGGCAAACATCGGAGCTTCCGATGGGAAATACTTTGAACATTAAATGTATAACAATTTTTTCACAATAAAGTCCTAATTTTCGAAAAAACCGAACGTATTAATGCATACACCCAGTATATTATATTTTTATATATTGCTTCTCAAAATTTTCTTAGTTTTCCACTTAACAAGGAGGTTTTCTATCATTGGCTGGGAGAAAACTCACAAGTCAGACGCTATCATATGCACAGGGTATCCATTTGAATATCACCGTTATCTAAATTATTCACATTACCGCCAAGCGAAAGTTTGCAAACTTCGATCCGTTTGTGGTATCTCAGCCGTAATTTAGGAAATTTTGGTTATCAAGTACTCAAAAGTTAAAATTTATCCGCATAAGCACTATATTTCGCGTAGCCCCACAAAAAAATCCAACTGTATCAATCCGAACGATCTCGGTGTCAATTGAAATCGCCCGGAGTAGAGATTGCATGGATGGGGAATTTCTCCCGCAATAATGCCATAGTTGCTTGTGTTGTGTGGCATGTGACACCTTCTTGTTGAAGCCAAATATTGTCCAAGTCGTGTTTTACAGTTGCAGGCCAAAACAAGTCGGTTATCATACGACTATAACGCTCCGGATTCACAGTGACAGTCTCGCCGTGATCGTTTTCAAAGAAATAAGTGCAATCACTCTTCCGTATCAAAGAACGCATCAGAGAGCAAGTTCTTTTGGGCGTAATGGCCTCTCTTCAATTATTTGAAAATCCTCGGAGCTCTAAATGGTACAATTTTGCTCATTTACGAATCCCCCGAGTGAGAAATGTCTTTGTGTATCGCTGAAGAAAATTTTGTTTATAGATGTAGATGTAAGTTCAAGTGCAAAATATGCCATAATGTGCCGTAATAAAATCCCAGCTCATAAGAACGTCGAGAAATATTCACATTCGGGTCTTCGGGTACGCTTTCACTTACAGCAGCGAAATTTGAGATAGAACAACCCAAGCTATGATGTACGGGCCGTACAATATCTGCATCGCTCCAGTATCTTCCAACTACTTTAACATTTTACCAATCGCTTGAGTAGTTGGACGGTTATGTGGACCATAATTACCTCTTAAATCAAAAAACGTGGACACGTTTGAATAATCATTTTTGTAGTAAGTTTTAACAATTTTAACGCATTGTGCGATTGTTAAGTGATTCCTTTTTATGAATGTCTGACTTTTAAAAAGCAAAACATCTTTCGTTTGACAATTAAGTTTGACAGATGTCATGTAGTTATGAATCTACGAAATGGGTAACCACACTCGTATACATATGAGTATGTCTCGTAAACATGCATACAAATTTATATTTCAGATAAATAAAAAATAAAAATAAAATAATAAAATAAAAATACTCAAACTAAATAGTTGGAGTAGCGAATGTGCAAATTCAAATTCAATTACGCTGTATATAGTTTTGAAATAACTACCACTTAGTGTACCACCGTAGCTGTTTAAAATGAATTTCGAACAATTTCTAACGAGTAATATTTAATACTTTTTTATTTGCAACTATTTTGAACTTCTATAATTTTGTTGTTGTTGCGCTATTGAAGTTTCAAATTTTTAGCCACCAGCACTTAGTAGTATGTGTTAGCGTGCCGTACATTTTTTTTTTAACCAAAAATTATACACCCAACCAGTGTAGTTGCATAAAAGTTGGGTAATCATTTATTCTGGCGACCGCGGCAGCCGAATGGTTAGCATTGCGTACACCATTCGGAAGGATCAGGTTCATATCCTGGTGTCGTAACAACATTCAAAATTTATAGAAAATTAATTTAAATAAAAAAATAAGCTAAATTTTGTAATCAAGACCCAAAACCGAGAAGCTTGCTTGTGGCAAAAAGATTATTATGACTTCGTTTTTATCGTGTCCTTGTCAGTCTTCCTTCGATGTCTATATGGCCAGAACTCATGGGGGGAATAGGTTGTTTTGCCATCTTCTGCAGAGTTCTGCCACAGTCCGCACAATTAGATTTCAGAAGGGGCGAGTTGCTGAACATAAAGATAATTTATTTTTTAAGGCTGGCTTTGATATGTTATGTTCCATTGGCCTGAACTGAATCAAAGTTACATGTAGGCTTTCGGAAGAATACACTACCACTGATTCTCCTCTCAAGTTTTAATTCATCCGTGAATATTTCCCCAAATTATATTCAACCGCATGAGTCTAAAAGGCTTCGTAAGAAAGTGTATCTTTTTAGTCTTTCTGAGTGATCCAAAAGTTGAGTACCTGTATTGGTTTGATTTTTTTTAAGGAAGTGCGGCTATTGCCGCCTTCAAATCTAGTGGTATGATATTGAATATTGCATTTAGACCATATTCCTATTTGGCATGGGAAGGAGTGTTGTTCTTACCACTGATACTTAGGTGGTGTAATAAATCCTTAGACAGGCCTCATTTATTAACAATAACCCTTTTGTACATATAAGGGCAGGAGCAACCATCTCAAATCTCTGAACTGTATTGTGTCCCCAATGTCTCAATAGTTCGAGCGTTGATGTTCTCCAATGTTGTTAGTCCGGAAGTTGATGTACTGATGGGTTTAAAGTCTTTTAGAGGGATAGGTGTGTCTTTTATGATGATAATAATTACGATCATTGATACCTGTCTCTATGACATTGGTCTATGATTGAATCTCAGACAAGTTTTTAGATTGTCAGCATATTCATAGCTTCTAGTTGTTTTGTAGCTGCCCGGGGTGCTTTTCTAGGGCTAAAAATAGATAATTTACAGATCACGCTCGACAAAACTCGTTACGTTTGAATACAGAACTGTGAAAAAGCCGGACAGTCCAGCTATAAAATATATTGCTATAAAAAATAGAAACACCCTAACAAGTTTTTATGCAGCTTAATATTCAAAACGCAAACTGCAACACATTCTCTATGCTAAGTACATATGTACATACATATCCAAAGGTGTTGTTTATACATATAATATATAAAGCACTCGTTGAGCGGAAATGCCCGCAGACTGATGATAGGGCCACTGCTACACTGAACTGTCAGCAGGGTTCAAACAAATACATACACGGTGTGTGCCAAAAATAACCGAAATTTATATTTAAATCATACAACATACAGCGCCATCTACTGAAAATTTGCAACATTAAAAAGATACATTCATCATCTTTTAAACGCACCTGACTTCGTGTAAGTCGGATGACAAATGTAAAAGTGACAGCCATTTCAATAAAACCAAAAGTGTGCTAATGGTTCCAAAAAAAAAATGGAACAAAGAGCAAATATAAAACTTTGTGACAAACTTGAAAAAAAATTTGCTGAGACATACGAATTAATGAAAAAAGTTTATTATTATTCAAGCAGCCGTAACCGAGGTACTGAAGAACATTTCTATAAATGACATAAAAAAATCTATGCATGCGTTGGTTGATCGTTCCAAACGTTGTGTTGAGTCAAATGGAACCTATTTTGAATAAATAATAACCTTCAAAGATAATATAATGTGTATTTTACTATTTTATATCCAAAAAGTTCGGTTATTTTTGGGACACACTGTGTACAAACCGTATATTTTTGCATAGTTGTAAATTAATAAATACTTGTATATGCGTATATATCAGATATTCATATATGTATGGCGTACCTTTCTCTATGATGATGCTGTCGATTGGATATCCAGGACATTTCAAAAAAAATATTTAACCCACCACAGCAGATAGTTTTGGCATCATGCGCACGTATGGCATACCTGCAAAGTAAGTCGAAGAGGAGCATATGTAGATAAATGTATTTTATAAGTATGTATGCATGTTTGTAAATGAGGAATTTTTCAGGTGAGTAGATGTCAGCTAAATAAACAAGTAAATGTACAAAATTTCAACGTACGTATGTACGTACAATTATGTATGCATGTAAATTATACTACTTGACTGAACATTTAGAAGAGATTATATTTACTTGGCTGTTTTGCACACGACGTTAATAAAATATGTACATATGTGCACAAACGTTTACACGTATATAAATATATGTAAACGCGTTTATTAACATCTTAGTTTGTCAACTGCACTCACCGTATATATTTAGACGTGCCGCATGTGATGCCTCCTCTGCACGCGAAATCGCTTGGCACTCATATTCACCGCAGATATGTTGGCATGGCTTATAACATCACCAAACATTGTCACATATTGGCCAATCATGAGGCGGTCGTTCTGTGCAAGGATGAACAGAAAGGAAAAAACATACACTCTAGCTGGAAAAAGTCATTTTGATTAATATTAAAATTAATTTTCGCTAGCTGTTTTTGTTGCAATGGGAAATTAATTTTAAAATACTCGTCTATGTAATTTTTACAATAGGTTTTGGGCACTGAGACACCTGGTTTTTAATATTAAAAATGCCAGAAAGGCTTTATACAACAATTTGAGCCTAAATCCAATTGATCGAAGCAATCGATGATATTTATGAGTTCTATACGCTATGTGCGTACGTATATACTCTTATGTTCTAAGTTTCATGCCTAAGTACGAGTATTCTATGTTCGCATAACTGAGACATAACTCAGCTGTGAAAGTATTGATATTTCAATATTTGCTTAATTCATTTAAAGGTAATAATAAAAATTAATTCTTTATATATGTGTATACACCTAGAGCAGCCGCATCTTCAACATTTTTGCTAACTACGCAATCGCAATGCATTGCTTTGCATCGTTCCAACGTCATTGGTGTGCCACTAGATGGGAGGTGTTGGCAATTTAAAGTTTTGGCGCATTTATATGCATACATACATACACATATGTGTCTCTGGGAGTGGTGTAAGTTTGTGTGGAATACATTTTAAGACGCATACTTTGGAGAATTTGAATGCCGTACAACTCTGATGTTGAGTTGCGTATCCTATCGTGCATGACATCAAAATGGAAGTTATGCAAAATACTCGCACGTTAGTTGTCCCAACAGCAGCCGTCAGCAGCAATGACAATATGCACAAACATTAAAAGTAAGCGCATACGCAGGGCAATAATACTTAAGTGAAGCGTGGAGAGCATTGGCAAAACGATTGCTCACGAAACTTTCGAAAGAGACCCGTCACAAGGTTCTTAAGACTATGTACATATGAGTATTAGAAATGGAAAAGTGAAAAACATAGAACTTGATGAATTGTATGTCACCTCAAACCTCAAACCTCGAATGCACAATGCAACAAAAAAAAAAAATCCAAAAAATAATGGGGATGAGTTATTTCTGGTAAAAAGTGGTCTTTAGTTGAATATCCGTTAATGAATTTTAAAAAATTGAAAACAGGTCCGTTGGAAACCATGCCCTTACTAATAAGAGTGATGAGAGTAATATCATAAATAAAATCCAACTTTAACAGAGATGAAATAACAAGAAATAACAACTATGATTTAAACTTCAGCATAACGTTAAGGAAAAAAGTAACATGGAAATAATCCCTGATAAATAAGAAAATCAAACCGCTCTCACAGGTGTGGTGCACTAATAGGACTGCAGAAGATATTGGTGCGGGAATTGCGGGACCCAAATCAATGATATCAATACCAATGAGAAAATACATCAGCATTTTCCAAAAGTCTGGTTGATATTTCCTCTAGCGCAGAAATAATAATTAAAGAATAAGGAATAGAACAACACTTAGTAATTTTTTATATTTTATATTATATTACTATATTATTTTGCTTTGTGTTATATTTAATTTTGTTTAATTTTATGATATATATTTTTACCCATCAAAATTTAGACCGATGAGGTCACTTAGACGGACTGCGTTGATTCAGTCATGCCCTTCTTTCCATCTGTTTAGGTATATGCAAAGTCGTTCCTCAGTTTTTGAGATATTTTAACGAAACTTGGTACACAGTTGCACTGATATATTTAAACGATAACTTGTCGTAACCAGCCTGATCAAACTACAATAACACATATTAGTGCATGGCATTTGGTATTCTGTTCATATATAATGCTTATTTGTTTAAAAATTATCGACTATAACATTTAACTCCCGCACACCGATTTTGATCAAAACTATGTCAAAAAATCTTCTAAGAGCATGAAATTTGGTATTATACATTCCAGCCTAGTGCTTTTTTATTTTACTTCACTTTCTCTAGTTTTATTTTGCTTTATATATTTTAATAGTATATTTGATTTTTTTATACTTTTTAAAGTATTTTATTTCATTTATTCTATTTCTGTGTAATTTATTTTGCTGAATTTATTTCATTTTCTTTATTTTATTTCAGTTAAATATTATATCAAATAATTATATTTAATTTTTTTAACATTAATTTACTCTATTTTGTTCTAGTTTTTAATTAGTTTATTATATTATATCTTATTTTATTTAATTTCTTTAATTTTTATTTTTAATTTTATTTTTATTTTCTTTTACTATATTTTATTTTTAATTTAATTTACTTTTATTTTAATTTATTAAATTTTAGTTTAAATTTTTAATTTAATTTAATTTTATTTTATTTAATTTTATTTGATTTTGTTTTATTTAATTTTATTTGAATTTATTTTATTAAATTTTAGTTTATTTTATTTTATTCCATTTAATTTTATTTTATTATATATATTTGTATTACATTATATTGTATTATTGTAAGGAAAAAGGAAAGAAAGGAGATGTAAAATATTCTGTTCATATGAAAAATATTTCTCTGGTTTTATTACAATCCATAGTTGCTTGGGATACAAGAAACCTTTGCAACAATTCCCGAAACGTTACGAGCATACACACGAACAAATATTTGCACACGCAATTATTTCCATGCGGTTATAATCCTGCTTTCTCACATTTGGAGCTTAGCTGCACAAGTAGATGTCGATAATGAAATTCGAATATATTTCAACACCACCACAACCTTATGCTTCAAACTCCCAGTGGTTTCAAATGCTCTTGCCATTACTCCTTTTCCATCATCTCGCGACGGACAATAAAATATGCTGCGCTATACACGTATGCAAGAAGTGTATGTATGTATGCATGAGTAGGGATATAAATATGACTAGCATTTTCCACACAGTATGTCATATTCAAATTTGCTGGTGACAGCATTCTCCCGTCGATGCTTCACTCAAAGCCTGAATGTGTTTACACACACACTACATTCATACATACATATAATTGTGTACATACATATGCACATGAGTACACATTTGTGCAATTTCCGCAAATGGAAAAATTGAATTTGAAATATGAAGAAGTTTGTAGTCGCAACGCAAAAATGCACAGACACCTTGTCTTCTATGAAGTAACTATGACTGAGCGTCTAACTGACAGGTAAGTAATGGAGTTAGTAATTTTTTTAAACCTGTGGAAATGAAGTGACGCATATTTTTTTTTAATTTTTATTAAGGAAAACCATATTGAATTGTGGCTGGAAATGTAGTTAGCTAGCACATATGTACATATGTAAATATGGATTTGTAAATAAATAAATGGCGTATAGATGCATATATTGTTGATAAGTTAAAGTTTAATGTTACTTATTTTAGCCAAAAAAATAAAAATAAAAAATAAATAATAATAATAAAAAATCTACCCAAATATTTATTTCTCTAGTTATTTACATATATACATATATTTTTTATTAATTTCCAATCCTAAAGTATTGCCATACTTACATCTGGCAGTGGATATCCATACCAGACGATTTTCGGTGTTGGGTTGCCACTGAAGCAGGAAGTAATTATTAAATTTATTTATGCTGTAAAAACAAAGAGTTTGATAAATTGTTGCAAATGAGATCACTGTAAGATAAACACATATAACCTACGGTCTTAGCTCAAAAAGCACGGGTAATGTCGAGATTACAGGGCACATATCCCCGCGCTTGACATTGAAAACTTATATACTTCAATGTAGAACAGAACAACACTTAAATTTAGGAATCTTAAATGGCTGGCGACGTAAGTGTTGTAATATATTGCGACGAGCTCAGACAACCCTTCATGTCGCCAGGCCACTAAAATAATTTCCAGGTGGAGATATTTGATATGCTAAGTAAAACAATACTGCAGAATTTTTAACATCCTGTACATAAAATTCTTTCTCTTGAAGTTTCAGATCTTGTGTTCTCTGTTGTTTTCAAAAATTCCATCTCTTTCAATCAATAACAGAGAAGCGATGTAGGTATTTAACTAATTTCAGATCACTTAGTCACGAGCAGAGCTTGACTCGCTTTGTAAATTATACCGGAATAAACCCAAGAGAATGGCTCATGAACACCATTGGAACACTTACAAAGACGAACTTTACACTTGCTAGTAAGCTTTGATGGTGGGCAAAAATATATTTTTGTTGGTATTTTTGGGTAAGTTGTGGGCCCAAGAGAAATGGTTAAGACCCCTAGGACGCCTTAATGTTCACAATAAACCAAAGAAAACCTAATATACAAGACACTAGAGAGAAAAATAAGTTACTCTAACTCAGTTGCCTGTCTTGCTTTAATAAATTTTCTACTAGATACCGTAAGATCTACACTAGATCACTTAGGTGTGAACACTTCACTGGTGGACCGTTAATTGGAACTCTCATTCAAGCTACCAGACTACTTACAGGTAGAAATCGTGGCAATACTGAAATCTATTAAACAAAGTGGAGACAAAGAGATATATTCAATCTTCGGTGATAGGTACGCAACTATTAAGCCCCCGGGCTAGATCATGACAAGTTCTAGAATCATACTGAACTGTCGTAGAACTCTTCAAGATTTGAATAGAACAGACCTTCCCACATTTGGATCCCAAAAATTCACATAGAACTAAAGAAAACATTGGTATGCCAAAGCAAGCTGCTACTGAGGAAATATTTTCCCTGGCAAACATATCGGTATCCACAGCTACCTACCTTCCTAATTCATATGCATATATTCCAAAAGGTAACACTGTACCAAAATTCAAGACGAATGCTTAGTCCACTTTGCGCATTATAAATATTTTACTCACCTCCAAGCCTTATCTCAGCTGTGCCTTGTGCTGATTCCAAGTCATTTTTCATAATACACTGATACATTCCCTTGTCTTCTTTCGTTATTGACGTAATGCGTACACGTATATGCTCTGAAAGTAAACAACGCGTACACCAGAACGTGATGGTTGACCGTCTTTTGGAAATAAAATGCTGCAAATCTGAAAAAAATAATTGAAAATATATATCTATGTACGTACATACATACATATTTATGTACGTATGCATTGTATATATATTATATATATGCATCAATAACAATCATTAGACTAATTGAAGAAAATTTTCACTTCTCTCAACTCACCAAGTTTGTTGTCTTGCCGAGATTTACCGTCTGTATAGTGGGTTGTATGCTGGCAGTGAGTTGCGATGTAACAGCAATTTGGCTGTGCAGAAGAAGGCGCGGCTATCGGGCCAATCGACCGCGGGTATAATTAGTATGCCTTCTTTAATTTTCGCACGACCTGTAGCCAACAAATGTTGTATATATTCCTCATTATTTGGCCGTTTCGTGTGCCAGCTGGAAGTAATTTATAAATGGTTGAAATTTATTAGTTGAATGTTTTTTGTTTAGAAAAAACTTTTAATTTTCCACTTGCCAAGCAAAATTCTTAACTTCATTAAGAAAGTTGTTTGGCAGTAAAATGGTTTATGGGTGAAAAATTGTGCAAGTTCGAATAAAGATTCGAACCACTTAACGCAATCTCATTAATCTTTTAAATAGAATGTACGAGCTCAATAAATGTAAAAATGTTTGCTCAGAAAAAAAAGGCATTTTTAAGATAAATGAGCGAATGTTTATTTAAATGTAAAGAGGAAGATTGCCATTAATTATCATGCCATAAAGGAAAACAATATCAGTCAAATAGCCGATATAACTACGCTTATAGTACAGTAATCTTTTATGAAATTTTCCGTCACCAAATCCCAACTTTGGTCTGTTGACGTCGATCTTATCCTTCACATGGCCCAAAAGAAAGAAGTCAATAACCCGGTCCGGAAACTTTTCCCTTAAAAAATCGATGGTTGCTTGCGTGGCACGTAGCGTCGCCTTTTTGAAAATACACGTACAGGAGTCTACTAACCTACGTGTAGGTGGAGGTACGCCTCCAGGTGGAGTGCTCTGTCGTGATCTTTAATATTACGGTTAAATCGCTTTTGACAGGTCCTGATTATGGGAGAGGTTAAGTCGATATTGCTGTAATCTACAAAGGAGAGTTGCCACATATTTTTTGACAAATGAAAAATTTTGAGTTAGTCTATTCAATATGAGCTCTGTCACCCCTGTTAAGGTGGAATATGTTCTCTCCAGATTATAGTGGAACCTTTTTTGCGGACAAAAATATTTTTAATTTCAACGTTAGTCAATCGATTTCCGCCAAAGTAGACCAAAGAGAACAGACTATCTTTCATTTGGGGACTTTGATTGAAACTATAAAGCAGAAGAGCCTTTTAGACAAAGCTTAAGATACTTAAAGAATCTGCATACTTAGGAGCACGCCGAACATATGTATGTAAATGGCAACACACCGCGACTTGTTTTTCATCCTTTATTTGACCCCCGCAATGGCAAGCGCTATTCTCAAACGGTTACAGTTTATTGACCTTCCGCTGTCCACCATGGACCAGAAGAAACCCGATCACAGATCTATTTAGTTTTTTTTTTTGAAATTTGATCGTGGTAGAAAATGAAAAATTTCTTCTTTTTTATTAATTTTTCCTCCTTCTTCACCTGGCTTTCCCAACAAACTAGAAGTCTTCCTATTTCTCTGTTTCTACCAACGGGTACTGCGTCGAAAACTTTCCGCACCATATGAACGAGTTAACGAAGTTTGATTCAGTGAACCATGTTAATGTCACTTTGAACTCGTACAGCTGTTGCCAACAATAAATTTTACTCAAAAACTTTCTCTGAAAAACTCCTATAGATGACTCATCAGATTATAATAACATCCACAAACTCCATCTATGCTTCCGCATCATATAACACGACGGGAAGTAATAAGTGACTTGTAGAATTTTGTCTTTGTTCATAGAGAGAGGCCTTTACTTCCATTTTGTTGCCAAGAGTGATTCTGCGTTGATGCTGACATTGTGTTTGATGTTAATATTGGTTCCAAGATAGACGAAGTCATCTACGATTTCAAAGTTGTGACAATCAACATTAGCGATGACTGTTTGTTCTGCCCTCTTTCATTACCGACCAATATGCCCCACTTTCTTATCCAGTCTGCAGAACGCAGAACTCCCAGCGCTGTTGTTGTGGCCAATGATGTCAATATCAGCGGTCGAATATTCTTTTAGAAGATTGTAAGTTCGACGTAGAGTCAGTTCCTTTTGGTCTTGCCGATGGCTGCTTTAAAATATAGGGAGGGCTTCTTCACGGGTCTTTTGAAAGATTTGTTGCATGGTGAAGAGTAGGTTACTGCTGGAGATACTCTGATAAGGTCCAATCAGTTTGTTGCTGGTAGGCGTTAACCTTTCACATAATACGCCCGATATAATCTTGAATGCAATATTGACAAGGCTCATCCCACTATTTTTCAAAAAATATCGGCACCCACAGCTTTTTGGCTTTCTAGGCGAGCAAATGCTATTCGAACTTCTTTACAGTTGGACCACGAAACATGTGTTTGATCGTCATGGGTTGAGGAATCGAGTTCATCATCTTTTGGTGCTGCACTTTAATTGCCTTTTAGCAGGCTAGAGAAGTTTTCCCTCTATATATTCAAGATACTTTGCGAATAAGTCACTACACCTTGAAACCTTTGAATAGACGCTCTTTCCACCCACGCACTTTATCATCCCCCCCGCTGTTTTTTGGCTTTTCCGAGACCAGTAGCTACGTTTGCAGCTGTACTTAGAGAGCTTGAAATCCCGTCCCACAGGTCCCTCATACCGAGTTGTTGACAAATCCTCTCCGAGAGCACGAGTGCAAATCTAGAAGAAAACAATTTTGCTGTCTGTCTATTAAAAAGTATTTTCAAAGCAGCTTCATGGTGGTTACTTGAATGTTATCTTCATATCCTCAGATAAGCTGTGTCTACGAAATAGAATATTAGATACCATTAAAAGTTAGCACTGTTTTTGCATTATTTTGCTTCGTACATCCATTGCGCACACTGTTCGGTCTAAGAATATTTCATGTTGCCGGTTATGGTATTTTGTGGTGGCTATTACGGGCAGTTCTTGTTGTTGTTTCTACTGTTACGCTGCTTGGTTGCCGTGACATATTAAAATATTGCATTTCAATGTACTCGAGCGTATCAACTGAACATGCACGTAGACCCCAGCCCACATCACCCGCTGTCTCAACTCACATTTAGCACAAATACACGTAAGAACATCCTGTCATCTCGTATAAACAAACGCGTGCACACACACACACCGGATCACATATTTTCGGTATGTTACGTAAACGCAAAACTTGGTTGCCGTGGGCGTCTAATCGCCACAATGCTGCGGAGTTGCGAATATCGCCGTACTCATTTTCATTTAACTGCTTGTTTGGCTGGCTGGTTGGTTGGTTGGTGGGTTACGGCTTGGCTTCGTTGCCTCTGGACCAATCGGCATGGTTAAGTATTTCCACTGCCGCTTGAGTTTCGTTCCGGTTTTTTCATGTATGCCTTTACAAACATCTCTCATTTTCTAGATTTCTACTTTTTTGCATTGTATTTAATTTTCTTTTATTATTTTTATTATTTTTATTATTTTGTGATTTTTTTGCTTTCCTATTTGTTTATTGTTTTATTTATGCCGTTCTGCTTTTTAGTTTCTCTGCCTCTAAATTTTCTGCTCTTTACATTTTCCCTTTGTGTTGCGCGTTCAACATTTGTTGGCGGTTGACTGTGTATGGGACAGTTGCAGTAGTCATGTGTGTTAAATTATTTCTCTGCTCAATCGTGCCGTGGTTGTCCCCATATTGCTCACTCTTTGACACGTTAGGACCCAGTCTGCTTTATTTCGCTTTGTCTCAGCTTGAGTTATTTGATGCAGCAGCGGCAAGTTTGTACCGAAATATGTATGGCATACTCACACCTGCATTCAAGTACACGGGGATATTTCATATTATACATACACACATATATATGGTATATGTAGTGCATAGATATGGCCGTCACAACAGACATTACTTCTCATATATTTTATGAGAGGACTGGTTGGTTTGTATAATAAAATCGTGAAATTTACTGTGAAATTTTAGTACAAATTTAAGTTTAATTAATTTTTCTTAATACGAGGGGATTAACAAAAGTGACCAGAAAAAAAGAGAAAAAATTCTTTTTATATTTATTCGTAATCTTTGTCCTTTTTTTCTTCTATAGATCCACTTCTGAAAACAGTCTTCAAAAGTCTTCAAAATCTTTCTTTTTAAGCTCATCAAGTTCAACATTAACCGGATTAATTATATCCTCGTTGCTATTAAAGACTTTTCCTTTTAAATTTTTTTTTTATTTTTGGAAATAACCAGAAATCACAAGGTGCTATATCCGGGGAATATGGTGCTGGAGGTATTTCTTCGTTCCCACAGACCGCAATAAAATTACTCGAATTTCTGGTGAATTTCTGTTTGCGTTGGTGGGGAAATTTTGTCTGACCTATCCTCAGCTATCTTGAGTTTTCTCGTCTCCATTTTAGCCCATCGTTATATTCAAATAATTGCAAAGGATTTGGTAATTTTAAATTTAACAAAAACAAATTGAAAGTCACCAGCTGACAGAACTTTTGGTAAACCCCCGTATATTTCAAAAATTGTGCACTAAGTGCTTGGAAGCCGCTGTACTTATCCGATACTTTAAGTCTTAGTCAGAATCAGTTGAAGCTGAGCAGTTTGGGGACATTTAATTCATGAAAATTAGAAAAAATTCTAAGCTGGTTGAGGACCTGTTCGCACTTAAAGCAATGAGTAAGCTGATAAGATCCATGTGTAAGCCAACTAAGTATTAGCAAACTTGTTTTAATATTTCTAATACGATCTGAATCAAAATGAGGTTTTCCAGCGCTCACACCTTTACGACAGAGAAGGACGATATGTGAGCGCTGCCACTCCCCAATGTCAGGGTGAGTAAAGAAGAAGGATATATGTGTATTGAAGTGTAGTTGCCTGTAGTACTAGATTGCAGTGTAAGAAAATTCATCAAGCTACTTGACTGCCTTCGGCTCGAAAGATTCGAAACTAGGTCGATAATGTTATGATAGACAGGAGGAATTGCTCCAGAGTATTTAACATGCGTACTCTCCTAGGTTCTTATATCGAATAAACGCTATGAAGGTTAGGTGCCAAAAAGTTACAATCAAAACAGACAATCAAACGTTATTCTGCTCGTTTTGCTTTCGGATAGCACTAACCAGCAATTTCCAGCTCTGTACGTCCATCCTTCGTCAAAACTGTGTTTTTCGAAAGGTCGAAGAAAGAGCTGGTACGATGAGGATTGCCGTGCGGCAGTGGAGAGAAAAAAATGGTCTGCCGCGCTGCGGTATATCAAGAGTTGAAGTGAGATGCCTTTGTAGATAAAAGAGAAAGAGGCCGGAATGTCTGAGTATGAAGAGCTTAAAGGGCAGACCGACGTGGGTAAAGTGTAAAAATTCTATGAAAATATAAGACGACTTTCCGAAAATTTTAAGACCGGAACATACTCATGTGGGATTGAGAAAGGCGATGTACTGACCGATGATGAGAGCATACTAAGTGCATGGAGGGAACACTTCTCCAGACTACTTAATTGTAGTGGGAAGAAAAATACAAGAAACAAACCCATTCCCTCAATCGATCGTGACGGTAGCTCAATGATGGCCGCACGATCTATACACATAAAGCAGCAAAGAATATGGGACAATGGACTAAGTCAGCGTCTCCCAAGAGAATTTATTGTAATCATGAGAGCTGTGTGGTTGCTACAATAACAAATCAAAATATTCCTATATACGTTAACTGCCAAAGTGTTGTTTGATCTCGAGAACACAGCCACATCAACCCAATTAGACTCATGCAAATCTGAATTTTGTATCCCTGCAAAACTTATGCGTCACACATCTTCGACGTTTATAACCACGACAATAGTTTTACTTTCTCCAGACTGGTTTAGGAAATGAAGAAAATAGTTATGATAGTGAATGAGGACTAAACGAATTATCTGCTGACATCAAACAAACACTTAGCGTATTACCGTATTGCCTCCCACGTCGCTGCTTACAGTTATAACTTTTATGTCGATATAATTTTTCATTAGTGAATGTCATGGCAAAGTGGGAAATGATTTTGATTGGTATATACCTGACAATGGCCTGAAATGAATTTTTACAAGTGTGAGTAGTTCATGATTTATCGAATTAGATAAAGGATCATCTAGATAGTCAACAAGCATCCATTTAGTGGTCATTGTTTGAGACCCACCACAAAAAAGATGTCGCAATGAAAAAACCCTAAATATCTACTTTACATAGTTAAATATAAAAAAATATTTTTTTTCCATTAACACTCACTCATCATGCTAGAATAACTTTTAGTGATGTATTTAAGAATAACATACCACGACAACACTTAAAAACATTCAAACATCTTATCCATAGTAGTACAAGTATTTACCATATGTACATAAATATTGCTTTTCGTGATGAAATAAGAACTCCTGAAAATAGCGCCGCAGGCTTTATAGTATTTATGTATATTTATATATATGTCTAAAAAGCAAAGAAAAAAATATATATTTAATATTTACGGATGTAAAAAATTAATAAAATGTAAAGTTGTGCAACTGCATTTGTACGATAATAAATATTTACATTAAAGAGCAATTTGCAAATAAATCAAATAAAGCAAAAAATGCTTAGAATTCAAGGTAAATAAAATTGAAATTAAAATTCATTAACAGCAATTTCGGGAGCATCTCGATAAGTTATGCGTTGGTTTTTAGTTATGTATACTATGCATATATATATATACGAAATGAAAATACGAATATTTATCAACGAAAATGGTTTTTTTTTTTTGGATTTGGCTCGTCCACGGTCGATTGCTGTTTTATTTCGGGCTCATACGCATAGATCAATGATTTGTCACCTGTGACGATCTTATAAACGTCTTTTGAAGCACCGCGATCGTATATTTCAGCATTTCTTTACACCAATCCACACGAGCCTTTTTTTGAGCGATTGTCAAATTGTGCGGGATCCAACGAGAACAAACCTTTTTTACGGCCAGGTGTTCATGCAATATCGAATGTATGCTGGTGGGAGAATTGCATAGGCATGCCTCTATCTGAAGGTATGTTACATGACGGTCTTGCATTATCAGTTCACGTACGGCATAGATGTTTTCTGGCACAACGGATGTTTTTGGACGACCTTCACGGAATTCATCTTTGAGCGAGCGTCGGCCACGATTGAATTCGTTGTACCAGTTTTTCACAGTGCTATAGGATGGTGGTTCATGGCCACACAATGATTTTAGTTCATCGATGCACTCTTGTCGTGATAATCCACGTCGAAAGTTGTGAAAAATGATTGCACGAAAATGTTCACGAGATAATGTAAATGTCAGATTGCACCTGGCAACACTTAGTGTTGCCTAGGCCATACGTATGTATAAGCATGTTGGTTCATTTGCATTGATTTGTGCGGCGAGCGTATGAGTGCCTTTTAAGTATTTCGAGTGCACACTTTTGGCGAGTATTTGCCTCCATGTATGTTGTTTCTAGTATGCCTCGAAGCCAATGCTAATTAATTTGACGCTATAAGTAACATGCCGCAGCATTACCAAATCCACAATCGAGAGGTGAAGTTTGTGGTCACCTGCATATCACCTGCATATAGTGTTTTTCAAGAAATTGGCAATCGCAAAACTCGTGACTACTTTTTTTTTATTCAAAATTAAGATTAACGAATGTTGCTTTGTTTCTTTGGTCATTTTAGCCACAACTCAAGCTTCACCAAAGAGTTAAAGTAATTATTTATTTCTTTTCTGTCATTTAATTGTTTTATCTATTGCGTCTTTGGTTTTATAAACTTTACATTAGGTATACCAGCTGACTAGATATAGAGTTGAAACTTGTTTTCGGGGATATGAAAATATGATCCAAGCTCTAGGATATTTTATAGAACTCAAAGAGTTTTCTATAAACAAGATAACATTTGAAATAATTAGTTCAGTGAGACACACACACTGAAGCTCAGGAGAAGTAGCTAAGACTGAATACATCATTGAAAAACAAGTGATTTTAGATTTGAAAGCATACAACGGTCATCAGAGAAATGAAATGAAACAAAAATAAAACGAATAATCCTAAGTTGGACCTTCCAGATCTAGAGTGATGGCTAAGGATAAATTTCAAATTAAGCTAGCTTACTCCAGCTTTGAACGAACTTTGGAATTATATAGAATTTAACGTATACCATATAGGGATATTTGAAATGAGGTATGAATAAGCATTAGGAATGGTACAATTGATATGATTAATGAATGTAAAATCCACATAAAGCAATACACCAATATCTAAAACTTCATTAACCAGAAGAGACTATTTTGAGTGCCTTTGTTATCAGGAAAATATTGTCTTATAGTATAAAATAATAAAAACAAAATCAAACCTAGTAATGCTTTGATGCTTGACCTTTCGAAAAATATGGGAGAGAAAGAGAATGATCCCTTCGACCATGCCGAAGTCTTTATACCTTTCTTGAATTTAGCACCCTTTTTGCAAAATTGGATGCTATTTTCAGGATCAATATTTATTTGAATTTTTGTGTAGAAAATACTGAATTTCACGCCCTTAGATGCTCTTTTGATGAGTTCTTGACCTAATTTCGATTGATACGGATGTAAATATAATGATAAATTTCACACTCTAAGTCGCTTTTTGACGGATTTTAAAAAATCTTAAAATGGAAAAATTGGTTGTATGTACCCCATAGTGATCCGATGCTGACAGTTCTGAGGCGTGACCGCTTAAATGTACCAGTGCATCTGTGTACCAAAATCACAAAACTGAAGTACTAGTTTGCGTACAAACGGGCGGATAAACGGGCACAGCTGAACCAACTCATCTCGTCGATCTGATCTTATTTATATAAATATTGTTGTGTCTATCTCTTCTCCTTCCCTTCTGGTATTTACATACTTCGGACCTTTCAGGCACAAATACAATACAACAAAAATTATGCTACATTACAGCGTACATTTACATTGCATTATATTAGGTTTTTCAAAAGCTTTAGCTTTAAAAATAAAGGATTTGATTTAAAAAATAAAAGAAATAAAAGCGCCAGTCATTTCCGTTGTTTTTAAAGATCATAATCATAAAAATTGGTTTAGTATTTTTTAAGTTATGCTGGTGTATAAGCATTTTTAACAGATTAATGTAAAATATTAAAAGCAATCTTGACAAGTCACTCTATATATTGGTAAAAATTTCATTCATGAAAAAACATTTCAGCCGTTTTTGAGTTTACTGCAAATAAACAGACGCGGAGTGTGAAAATGTTTCTTCATGCTACGGAGGTCATGATGGTATCACTGGCCCTGCTCTTAACTTAAGTTTTCAAAGATTTGCGGGCAGAGGGTGCAACCTGATATTTATGATGCATCCATGTCGTTCAGAACTATTTTATTTCTCAAAATTTTTTTGGATAAGCCGTTTTTCTCTGTCTTTGTCATAAGGCTTGAGGTTCATGTAATATTGCACAACTTAACATTTTAACATATTTCTTTTGAAGGTTAATATTAACTGAAAAAGTGGTGAAAGCAATAAAACTAGCGTCATATATGTATTTGTTACTTTTACTATTATAAAATAAGTCTTAAATATTTTGCATGTAATTCAAATTTGTTTCGGCTTAGCAGCTAAAAACCATCGCATTTTTTGAAAATTAAAAACTAAAAATATTTCAATTTCGTCAGCAATAGTAGGTATAGTCAATTAAGAAGCATGAATTAAATTTGTAACATTGGTCCATAATTTTGCCTGTTTTGTTGTGAAGTTGTTAGAACTGATTCTTAAATAAATTTACGCCAAATTTGCTTTGTTATTGTTTAATTCCTCTATAAATGTTGCTTATTTATTGCACAGTTCTGTATGCAGGCAGAATGCCACTTGAAACCCCACTGCGTATGAGCAACTAATTATTGCTTATTATTACGTAGTTGCTATAAGACTAGCATTTCGAAAATCGAAAGTAGCTCAATTGTTTAATTAAATGCTAAAAACACATTAATATATTTAAAAAATTTATTATGAAGGAATTTGCATAGCCTTCAAATAGTGGTTTTTAGTTATCAATCTATATTACTAAAATGTAGTATAAATTTTCTCAACATACACTCTCTATATATTTTAATTTATTTGCCTTATGTGTTTTTCCCAGCAATCACCTAAGCATATTCCATTACTTGACTCCGTCTCTACTAAATGCCACGCGGTGGGGTCAAGCGTGCAAGGCATCGCCAATGCTTCATATTCCGTACACTCCCTATTACAGCTACCCTACTCTGCGTTGTTCTTGTAAATGTTGTAGTTAACTTACCAGTCAATTGAATTTTGCCCATATTGCTGCTCACAACGGAGTCCTGTGTTAACTTGTGATGGGTGCGGCAGCGATAAACTTTGTGCGCATCGGTGCGTGTGATGTTGTACACCAAAAGTTCGCCGGTCAGTAACATGTGATTTTTAAAATCTGAAAATAAAATAAAATGGAAAAATACAAATATGTGTGCGAGAAAGCATATAAAATCAAATTGGCTAAACTGTTTCGCTTCAGTGTAAATGTCGTGTGTAATAAATTTACTTGTTTGTTTTTAGTTTTGATTCTATTTGTTGATTTGTCGTCTATTTTTAAAAAAATTTTTTGGAAAAAAAGTACTTTGCTACCTTCGTCTACAAATAGATATTCTTACTTTCTATATGTATATTTAATTGAGGAAAATAATAAATTTTCAACATATAATTGTAAGTTAGTGTGAGTTAGAATGTTTTAGAATTCATCGTTCTCAAAATTCAGTTGGAGCAGCAGTTGCAGTCTGGAGGTGCCGCCAACGAGGTATCGGGTCGTGTGTTATCTAACGAACTGACACTTAACTGTTGCTACCCAGCTATTATTTGTTGATGCCCCAACTTTGGTTATTTCATTTTAGCGACGGTTCATTAAATTTAACAAACAATTGGGCAAATCTTTTTTTTTTAAATCAAACCATAAAGTTGAACATTCTTTACAAATATTGAATTACGCAAACGCTTAAGATCTTAAGATAAGGATTAAATTACTTTGAGTGATTGAATTTAAGAAAAGAACTCTTATAATGATCCAGTCTCATTTGTTTAAGCGGTCGTATGCAGCTATATAAGCCTTGCTTGTCAAGCAAAAAATGAGTGGCGATCAAAGCAAAACTTCGTTTTTGTATCTATACCGAATTTATATCCATGACTATAGAAGGGGATCCCTTAGTATTACCGAATTCCTTACCTCTCACCTAGCTGTTATTAGTTTTCGTATGCTACAAAGTCCGCAATAGTTAGAGGCTATCAGTACCGACTATCTAGGGCTTTTAGATTGCTCATTTTTATGTTGACTCACCTAATACCGAGGATGAGCTCGGTGAAGCGCTACAGTTATTGTTGGTACATTTCCAGATAGTGTACTCTCTTGTTTTGGCGATCAAAACTGTTCCCCTAGGACATTAGATTTCCTTTTTTGATCTTATTTGAAATCCCAGGTATATTGCTTTATGAGAGGAGATTCAACATAGAATCATTGAAATTCTGCCACATTTACGCAGAATAGTCATGGAAAATTTCTACAAACGAATGCTTATGTGTTTGGGAAGCCATGATGTGTTATTCCATAAATAACCCTATCCTAGGCGCTTTATGGATCAATAAAAATATTACATTTGAAAGACTAAAACTAATTTAATTCCAATCTTCCGTTAATTTTGGTACTTCCTCTTTTGTATAATAGTCCATTTATTTTTATCAATAAAAGTTCTTCGAAAATTTTTGATTTTAACATAATTCAGCTTATAAGGCTTCAGGTATGATAATATTTTTGGAGAGCGTCGAGGATTTAGAAACGCTGAGAAATCTTTATATGCGGTTAAAGAAATTAATATGATAAAATATTCTTCCTATTTTTCAACGCTGTCAAATCGACGAACAAAAAAACTGACTACAATTCATATATTTAAACGGCCTTGTCCTGAATGAGTGACGTATCAACCCACAGCCTGAAGGTTTTTCCGTGAAGTGCACCTGGAACCTATCTATTTGCAAAATCTGAATTTACTTTTAAATCATTTGACATACTAAAATTTGGTACAGTAGTTGTTTTGGGCAGGTTTTTCCATTGGTAACACTTTTTCTTCCAGAAAGTGTATCTGGGATCGATTCAATGGTTCGACTTTGCTTAATATGAGGCAAATATAATATATTGTATGTAATAATTTGCAAATTATAATAAAGTTAATAATATTATAAATCTTATAAACTTTATTAAAATCATCTTAAAATTCCATGTGGAAGAAGTCGTGGAAAACTCTAGTATATGTATTTATAAAGCAAAATATATTTACAAACTTTTCTTTTAATTGCTAGACAGTTAATAATTGAGATGTTAAAACATATTGAAAAAATTTGACGTAAGCATTTTTTATCCACATATAATATATAGGTATATTCTTTCGATACTTTATTTAGGTGTGCCAATAATCTAGTCCGCGTCTGTATTTATCAGCTTGAATTTGCTACATATATAAATGCATTAATTATTGCAAAGTATCTACTTACCTCCTCCTAATGATGTATTTATATTTGGCTCCTGTAGCCATGTTGTCACCGTTACATACTCCTTTACAAACGATGGTATATTACATTTAATTAAAACATTGCTGCCAAAAAAACCGCCTGGATTTTGAACTTCGGGTTCATAGCGTTGATTTACAACTGTAAATTAATTGAAAATAAAAGAATAGAATTAAAAACGAGCTATTTTACTCCTATATGTATATGCATATGTGAATGTACATATAAAGTGCATTAATTACATGCAAAATACAAACGATGTTTAATACTATTTAATTGTATTTTACAGAAAAAATATTGTAACTATTTGTTTGCGCTTGTGTTTTAGCGCATGTTATGTTAGCTAATTCTTGGCACATAAATTAATGCTGAAAGCGCTTTAATTGCGGAAGAGAAAAATAAAATTAATATTTAGAAAGTGTTGGCATTTTAAGTAAATAAACATTACGAAAAGTGCGTACGTTAGGTTGCTTCCTAAGGGATTAATTAATATTTATATTTATACACATGTTTTTTTCTTTTTTTTAAGCTTGTTTGCCTTTGATACTGTTTTAATAAAACTAGGTGACATCCCAATAGATATTATGTAAAACGAAATAAAATAATAGCTTGCAGTGGCAATTGCACCTGCCCAATGAACCTTTTTCAATTTCAGCTGATATGTGAAGATATACTGAATTGATACATTTATGTTACCGATGAATCCAATTTCAGAACAGCCGTATATAAATAGTCTAATATATCGAAAAAATCATACAAATAGTGTAAAAGTGTGTTCCCAACACAAGCCAGCGAATTCGAGATGTGTTTGTTTTCTTTTATCGAACTATCGAGACGATACTGTGCGCCGCTAGGTACGAAAACTCGAATTTTTAGGCTGGCACTTTACCAAGTCATTTTCAACAGCAAACTAAATACAGTTCATTGGTTCTGGCCTAATAACTGAAGTGCTACCCTGACTCTCAAAAAAGCCCTAGAAACTTCTGTATTGAACTTTAAAGTGAGCTACAACGCAATTCGACTCAAAACACACAAATTTCATATAAAGCGTTAACCTACAACATCTTTTACTTCTAATTAACATTTTTTCCCCCAGAAGCGTCACTGAGAGGAAAGATTTTTAAGCAGGAGTTAGTCATCACTACATACGGTTCAGAACTCAAGAAAAGGGTTAGACACAGATATATACAGCCTTGGCCAAAAGTATTAGGCACCCCACATATTACTGAATTTTTCGTAATGAAGTTTTATTAGTAAAACAGTGAAAAAACAATGAACTAGTGATAATAACATTAATATTTAGTAGGTCCACCCTTCGATTTAAAAACGGCAGCAATTCTCTTAGGCATGTTGCGTACAAGCTTTGTACATTCGTCTGCACTTATAGCGTACCACTCGTTAATTAAGGCATTCTTTAAGGCAGTTTTTGATGTTATACTGTGTTCCCTAATCTTGCGTTTTAAAATAGCCCACATGTGCTCAATGGGATTAAGATCTAGAGACTATGCAGGCCAATCTAGCAAAACAATGTTGTTATCTATAAACAAGGAGCTTTATCTTGCTGAAATTGAACCCCGTCTAAATTAGTATAGCCGAAAATGCGCGTTAACGAAGGCAGAAGAACAGCTTCTAATACATTTATGTACTTTTGACTGTCCATACGACCCTCGCAAACGAACATTTCGCCATCAACAGCCATCCAGCCCCAGATCATAATGCTACCTCCTCTATGCTACCACGCAATCTGGATGATATTCTTCCCCAACCCGTCGCCTCACGAACGTCACACCAGGTGTTCCAAATATCTGTAGAAAAGATAAAATAATGTTTTCATAAGATTGGTATTATGTCTTCAAAATTGCTCTACGGTAAGAAGCTATGGCTGTTAATACTTTAAGGCGATCTTAACTAAGCTTACCTCGAAGTTTGATTCATTGGACCACAGAACATTCGACCAATCTTCTTCCGTGAAATGTTGGTATCGGCGAGCCCATTCCATACGATTTTTCCTATTCTTTTCTAAGAGCCACGGCTTCTTTCTGGTTTGACATCCTTTTAAAACTGCTTCCAGAAGTTTTTTTCTAGCTGTTCGAGCACTAACTGGTTTACTAAATTCATCCGAAGATTTTTTGCGATCCTTGAGAGACTCGTATATTATATAAGTATTCGTTCTTCTCGTTTACTGGTTAGACGCTTTCTTCCACTTTTCGATTTATTATTGTCGGATTTCGTCTCCACAAATCGCCTGATAGCACATTGGACCACGCACCGCGAACATCCCACCAAATTGGCAATCTCAACCTGAGACTTATAGCCTATTTCCACCAAGCACTTAACTGCATTTAAGGCCTCTGTTAAGTGAATGAAATGTCAAACGTTTCCACCGAAAGTGAGTTAACTCAAACAGCTGATTTTTGTTTACATTTGCAGTTTGCAAAATTTGTCACAAGTATTAAAATCATGAATTCAAGAGACCGCATTTATTATATTTTGCTATTTATACAATATTCTGATTTGCAAGTGCAGATTATTGCTGCACGGATAGACGCTGCTGACAGGAAACTGCTTTTTTGCATGCTTACAACTCTTCCTTCCCAGCAATCCAGGAAACATTGCTCCTCCGTAAGGTTCCACTTGCGTCAGCTGATAATTGCCAGAGTCGCGTATATTTTTATGTTGAGGGGATCACTTGAAATTCCACAATTGCTTTTTGTTTGTTTTTTATTTTTTTTTTTTAATTTTATTTTTTGAAGAGGAGAAGCATTATCTTCGCCAATTACTTAATATATTTGCTATGTCAATATTAATGCAAAAAAGTAACCTTTGCAGAAAAAATTTCAGCATGCAAAATAAAAGTCTATCCCCTCATTAAATCCGAAAATACACGACTCTGGCAACAAGTATACCGAAACGTCCGAAATGTTTACATTAATAGTGAGAGCATCGACTGTTAACATAAAATTTTCTGTTAAATTACCGAAAGTGAGTTAACTCACTTTGAAAATTGAGTTAACACACTTTTATACAACAACAAACACATGGGAATTTCGCATTTAAATGCGATGTTTAAATGCATTCAAGCTAAAATGCAGTTAACGTCCGGTGGAAATAGGCTATTACTTTCTTCACTTAGAACTTGAGTTCTAAGTCTATCATCGCAACTAATTTCACTTTTTTTTTGGGCATTTCGGTAAATATAAACTGTTTTTATAAGATTGGTAACTTTTCACTAAATGTAATTTACACTTTCACTTTCAAATTTTAAATATTTTAAGAATTTCTTAAAAATGACAATATTTAGGTTTAGCTTACCCAGAGTGCTATGACTTTTAATAAATATTACACAATTAATTCGTTTAATCAACAATTAAATTTAAATGTAAGACATTTGCAAAAAGAAGTGGTAACTTTGATAGCCACATTTGAGAATACTTGTATTTTAGTGGGGTGCCTAATACTTTTGGCGAAGGCTGTATATTGTAAGCATAGCCAAAATCTCCATAAAAGCCGAAGATTTTTACTCCTTCTGGGCCGCTAGTCAGTCAGTATTACAATTGCCATCATTAGAAGACACTAATAAATAAAATAACAGTTTGCTGCTCGTAGTTACGATGGAGTATAGCCCACAGAGGCTGACACGAAAATAGAGTCAAACTGTGAGATCGACATCGCTATATAGTAAGATACTCCTATAGATAAAGATAAATGATTTGACAAAATATGAAGTCTTAATTTTGCAGTTGAAATATAAATTGCGTAATTTAGCGGAAGCCAGTTGTTGTGGTGTGGGAATGTCAACCCCTCCGAGTGTACTTCTGACATGAAAATCAAAAGCTCTTCATTAAAGAAAACCATCAGCCGTTTGGAGGCGGATTTGTATAAACTGTAGGCCCCTTCATTTCTTGGAAAAACATCAAGACGCAAAACTATAAATTGAAGGAGGAGCTCGGCCGAAAATCGATTCAGCGGTTACAAAGCACCAACTTTATATATAGTTGTTGTGGTTACCTCATCTCTGATCTGTAACGAAGAGCATAATAGTTCATTGTTAAGCTAATAGTTTCTTTCATAAATGCTCAAACTAATTCTGCAAGATTGGCGAAGTAAAAATTTCTGGGTATTTCGACGGTTGCTATGCTAATGGTAAATCAGTTTAGATCATATAAAATTCCGGATAAGGAAAGTACCTAAGGAAAGAGTTATATCTACGTTGTGCGCAAAAACTATTGTTGTTAAGATATCTATGATACACTACCTAAAGGGAGATTTTTGGACGAGTTCCGATGTTTTCCCGCCAAGTGGAAGGACCGGAAGTTCTCCTTTGTTTTATTTTGTACATTGCAACCATCATGAGGGCAATTATTAATTAAATCAACATGAAGACTGAGGATTTTATGAAAGATGTATCAGGAAATATACCAGATCGATCGATGACTGTGACTGAAGAAATAGTCGGGTTGTTATTGAAACCTACATTATATAACCTCATCTCAACGGAACTTAGAAAATGAAAAGTCGATGAAGTAAATGAAGAATTAGTCGGTTTTCATTTGAAGCTTTTATGCAGTATGGAGCATTAGTAGAAGTCTCAAAGCTACATATATATCAGGGCGTTCTTAAGCTTCAAAAACGCGTTGGCGTTGCAAATACGACAGATCTAATCAGAGTATGGAATTACAAAGGCCGAGTAGATTCACGACGTACGATGTATAAGCCGGCCAGCATGGCCATAACATTTTTATGTCCTTAACACAACCGTTAGATGAATCAACCTGGCTGCCACCACTATCTTCCAAGCCTGGTATAAAAGCAAACAAACTCATCAGCAACATTCACATTAGATGCAATACACTGGCAAATGCGAAGACACACGCATACGCACACAACATGGAATGTATGGTTGTATATATTGGATGCGTGTGTGCACATGTTTGCATGGAAACATAAACAGAGTAGATTCTAATTGCATCCTGCACGTTTCGAGGCGGCCAACCGAGCGACCAAACGACATGACAGGCAAACTCTCATTTCTCGTTGGTAATTTGAATTTTTGGCTCGTCAACAGCTGGCAGCAATTAAGGCAATAAAAACTGCATAGTACAAACAACAACAAAAATAGTAAAAACGAAATCAAAAATGGATAATACAAAAGTTTGGTTGAACGGCAACGACGAGCAACAGCAATGAAAAGGACGCACAAACAACGCCTGATGCATACAATTCTGTCAACCAGCCGCTCGAGCACCGCCACCGCTGGCGCTGGAATTGCATCAAGTTTTAAGTCTACTTTCAACAAGCAAGCAGATAAGCCTTACGTACAGTGCACTATTGTGGTCGCCATGACAGTTGGCAGGGATTGTATGGGATGAGTGCTGGTTGCTATGTATCTATGTATACATATATGGTAGTAAACGTATATTTTTGAAAAGCGCTAGAGTGTGCGTTGGTGCAGAAAATGGATGGAAGTTTTTCTACACAAAAGCCGAGGTAGCAAGAGTATGTTTCTTCCGCAAAGCTATCAACCACACACAATAGTACAACACTTTGCTTGTTTACGTGTAGCATGAGCGCAAATTTTTGGAAGTAAAATTTGGAAAAATAACTTCATCAATGGATGCAAAAAACATGTTTTCCTCTTTGCCTGTTCGCTTTTCGATTGATGAAATCAATGTATTCACCATTGGAAACTTATGGCAGTATTTTTCCTGTTTCTACCGCATTTTGCCTACCATTCGTCCTTTGAAAACATGCGAAAATTCCGTAAAACATTCGGTTGATACTCTGCATATCTTACAACTCTCTGAATTAAATTCTCGTTAAGCATTTTCTCTCTTACAGCTCTCTGGGAGCTAAATGAGATTGAGTCGGGTTTAGGATCCATAAGCCAGATAAAATTAAAAATATGGCCAAACAGAGCAGACTTAATAAATACAGTTTAAAAAAACTGTAAAAACACGCTTTTAAAGAATATTGTACTAAAAAGTTGAAAATAATTTTGAAAATAAACTTAAGACAATAGTATATAAAAAATACTTGTATAATTAAGAGAAAAGCGTGGGGCGCTTTGTACCATAATTTCCATATATCGAGCGCCCCACGCTTTTCTCTTAATTATACAAGTATTTTTATATACTATTGTCTTAAGTTTATTTTCAATATTATTTTCAACTTTTTAGTACAATATTCTTTAAAAGCGTGTTTTTTAGTTTTTTAAACTATATTTATTTTATATATTTTTCTAATTAACACTATTTTGATTTTTTTTCTCTGAAACAATCAGAGAACGTATAATAATTATTAGTATGGATTATTATACGTTCTCTGATTAATTTTGTTAACGCCACGGTGTATGCAACGATTCGCATTTCAAATATTTCATATTGGGATCGCGTCACAGCTAAAAGAGTTACAAACTGACAGACATACATACAGACTGACATACAAGTGAAGCTAATAAAAGCGTGTTAAAAACAAAAAACTTGAATTTCTGGTCATATATACCTAGTAAGTTTGAAGTAGGAAAAGGAAAACCACGAAAACTATTACCGATTAAGAACGCGTATCATACCCATTGCTACATGCAAGTTTCTACTAAAAAATTAATTAGCTGCGGTCTGCATCAAGATGGACCACACTTATCCATACATACTTGGGGTATATCTAGACAGACTTGGTCAAAATGGATTCAGCCATCAAAGGGCACAAAAAGTGATTTTTGATGATGCTTGACATCACGTCACCGGTTTTCCCTATATTTATCACAAAAAATAATCGAACGTAATCGATAAAAATCTTACAATAAATTGTGACTAGTTTTCCATACCCTGTGTGTTGCATCTGGGTATGCATATACAATTTTAAGACTACACTCAATTAATACTATTTCGTTATAAAATGTACTACAATTCGGAAGGCAAGGGTTCGAAACTTAGTCCGGGTTCGAGTCCTGGTCCACAACGTACTACGTAGAATCGTGCTTCTGTTTCTTTATTGGCTTTGGCACCGCTTACGCGATTATAGCCGAATCAATATTAGCGCGCCATTCTTCTCTTCTTTTCACTGTCTGGCGCCAGTTGGAAATACCATGGAAAGCCAGGTCACTCTCATCCTGATCATTCCAACGGAGTGGAGGTCTTATTCTTTCTCTGCTTCCACCATCGGGTACTGCATCGAATTATTTGAAAGCTGGAGTACTTTCATCCACTCGTACGACAGGATCTACCCAGCGTAGCCGCTGTCAGCCTTTATGAGTACATCAATCAGCTGGGTATCGGCACCTTTACAATTAAGGGACCGGGCATTCCAGGTGTATTCCCTGTAATCGTAATCCTTAAAACATTTGCGGAGGTGGTCATTAAAAGTAAGATCTCTCGTCCAAGGCTGATTTACATTTTTCATTGATTTTTTGTTTTTCCTGTGGTGAGTCCTAAACCCTACGCACAACCGTATAGAATTCGCCTTCTCAATTTAGCTCGCCTCCAAACGGAAGTTGGTTGGCTACCGAGGATCGGAAGTCGGAAGCTCCTTGAACCTATATATAAAAGAATCATTTCTGGCCACTCCCAGGTGAATGGCAGTCAAAAACTTTTCTCACTTATGTGAACTTCTTCACATGGCCCCATCCCCCATTACGTAGAATCCAGATTAAGAAAACCTAATAACAACCACGGAAATTGTATCAAGGAGTTGATGCCTTAGAAAGAATAAATGTTGGCATCACCGCCGTTCAAGAGAAAGGATGTGAGGGGCATGGAGCGTCTAACATTAACAGTAGGTGAATTTCTATTTCCATGACCAAACAGCTGATCAAATTCCTCGGTACTCGAAATATGACATACTGTAGTACCAGTTTCTGGCTGCAGAACATTGATAAAGCTACTGGCCTGCCACTGGATTGAGGAGCTTATCACAGGCAAGTCACTCATCTGCTTTTGTCGAGTTAAGAACGCCCGTTAACAAACACGAGGGAGGTTGGTTATCAACTAGTGCAACTGTTTTCTCACTCATTAACAACTCGTTATAAGAGAACAGTGGCTCACAGTGTCACTAACTTCAATACAGTAGTCAACGGGGAGAAATGTCGAACTGCAATGGAGAGGAAACGGGCTACTTAGCTTGCGTGAGTAGGTATGAAGAAAAGATGCGATGACTTACAGAAGATTTAAAGATCGAGTAGACTCATGTAGGAACCAAGACCATTGTCCATAGCATACTTATATATATATACAAATATGTCGGCGTAGAATTGACAAGTTGCATGCAACAGTGTCTTTGGTTGGGCGAACGTGAGCCCAAGTAAGCCCTATTCACAAAAAAGGGGATCACACAAGCGTAATAGCGCAAATAAAGACCTTTTAAGTGTGGCTTCAGATCTGGGAAATCATCAAGTTAATACATACATACAAACAAATTTTTTAGCCAAAAGTATATTCAAGAAACTTGTCCTATGCTTGAGCTTCGTCTGTTGTGTTTAAGCATGGATTGTCCCACGCCCGATGCAGGGGATTGTTTAGGCGTTAGTTTTTGCTTCCTGTCATTTGGGGTACTTATGCATATATGCATGCTTGCATAGTGAGTAAAGAGCAATGGTCACCCCGCACCACGTCTAATTTTTTCCTACGAAGTTCAATCCCGAACTCCATTAGAGCCTAACGGCTGTATGAATACATTTAAGGTTATTAATAATCATCACCTTCCCTACTCCTAAACATCCTCTCCCCAAGCTTAGATAGTGAGTTTTCCCTCATATCGAGCGTATGGAGCAACGGAATCCTCCTACACAATCCGTGTTCTCTAGGCTATCGCTAAAAGTGTGCAAATATCTTAAGAGTGGTGCTGTTATAGTTTGCTGCTCTTATCGCTGTCAAGGCATAAAGTAAGGAAGGAAGAAATAATTTCAAATATAACCGATGCAGGCATTTGAAATTGAGCATCAAGTGTTTGACTATTCAGTCCGATTCTAACCTCTCTAACAACTCATAAGTCACATCACATAATAACATAAAAAAAATTTACTAAAGTCCAAAACAAGCAAGAAACATTTTTGCTCAAAAACCAAGTATGCCAACTCAAAAGCCCAGAAAATATTTTGTGGTGAACGATGTGGCTCTGCTTGTTTGAGAAATCGTTAGGCTATATGCTAAAAGTATATCGTTACTTTAAACTCATGTATAGGATGTATAGGATGGCGTTATGTGAAATTAAAATGCCTGAGAGCAGAATAATGGATGCATTGATGGAGCAAGCAAGCATAATAGGAAACGTATATACATAAGGGGTATGCGTAAATATAAACAGATACCAGTGTACATATGTATGTACAAACAAAGGCTGTGAACTTTGCCATTATCATTTTTACTCATCGTCTGATTGAAGCGCTGCACGAAACACAAAATTTTGTTGTTTTCTCTGTTGATGGTGCAAGGTTTCGTTTTGAGTTGCTGTATTTGCTGTGTGTGTACACTTAGGCTCAATTTTCAGTCATCATTACTCAGTGCTCTGCTCCTGGTTTCCTGTCTCTCAGCACATATTTGTAGATTTTTTTTGCGACAATCACTCCTTTCGGCACAGAAAACAATTGTGCTTAAACGCAATGGCTTACATATGGGCCTACATGTAGGCGTACCTGAATAGCTTTGCAGTTTGCTATGGGGAAAAAATTGTAATTTCCAAGCAATGCATATGCGATTACCGTTTCTAATTGAGCGCAAAAGTGATTGTTTAACTGCTTATTGATAATATTTGTTATCTGCTTTTCTTAGGTAATTTACGCTTGACACCCCGATGTCACGACTAAATGGAAAGGAGCTTAAGCGAATTTGTACCTACTCGCACGGCAACTCTGTGCACTGGGTGGAAGACTCGCCACGTAAAAACCAGCTGAAAAGCTTGACAAGCTGCATGAGTAAGAGAGAGAAAAAGAGATATTGACGTAGTTCAGCGAAGTAAGAGACGGCGGCTATGCTGTGTAGAACATGTTGTCCGAATTGATGATCTTTGAATGCACTCGATGCTGCTGATAGAAGCAAAGGAAGAGGTAGGTCCTTACTCTGTTGGAATGACTAGGCGGAGAAGGACTTGGCTTAATTTTTTGTCTCCAATAGACGCAAAAAAATGAATCGATTGTGGTGCCATTGTTGAATCGGCTATAATTGCGGAAGCTTTTTCAATACCAATTGAGGAGAGGAAATTTTAATTTTTACAACAATTTGTCATACAAATACAATTGAAGGGATTTACATTGACCTTTGACTTAAATGGGTCTTGGGGTCAATGCATTAATAAAAAAAGAAAGCTGAATTAATTTATTAATAAATAATAAAAAAAATTACAACTATGTCTAAATATATTGAAGCAGTGGGTCATATTAAGCACATTAAACACAAGCAATAATCTTTGCTTTAAGGCCTTTAACCACCCTTACCGACCCTGGCAATAAATTATTCAGTTACAACAAATATGGGTTAACGTATTCATCAAATTCCACAAATACCACGATGCGTACTGAAATGACAAGAGACACAATGATACTTTCAAATATTTGTATACCCAAATTCAACTGTACATATACATACATATATGCTTATTTATTTGTTTCTGTTAGAATTTATATTATCAAACCTACAAAGCACTTGTGTACGAATATGTGCGCATATTTGTTGCCTGCTTTTGAGCTCACCAAAATTTACCGAACTTGGCACTGTGATGGCGTTAAAATCCACAATGAAACCCTCATTAAGATTATATGATTATACTGTGTCAAAGTTGTAAAATTCTTTTTAATTATGCGCACGAAGAACTGGTAAAAGTTTTAAATGTTCACAACAAAAAATTCGCTAATGCAAAACCCAAATAAATATTATGTACGTACAAATGTTATAACAGTATGAGTGTTGAATTCTCTGTAGAAATTGGTATGTACCAACTTGACATGATTACGTAGCAATGGAAGACCTATTTTTACTCATTGTGGGACAACAGAGAGGAGGAATTGTTGGCAAGAGTTATTTTGCATTGGATTTTAAGGCTAACATTATTGTTGAGGTCCATACGGGTTCCTAGACAGACGATACCGTCTGCAGCTTCAAGGATATAATTGCCAACAGTGGCATGGGAGTCAAGACGGAAAAGCGGGAGATATCTCTTCTTGCCATCGTTCACTACTAGAGCCATTTGCTTTGCTTCCTTGTAAAGTCCGGAGGCCAATGAAATTCAAAAATCACGAAGAGAGAAAAAGTCAAGGTATTTGTGATTGATCACCTATTTAGCTGTCGATATCTTGTCATATAAGATCATAGATAGTGTTGTAAACTGGAATGATTTTCTTTACATTCCGTCTGCTTGATTATCAGCACAATATATCTCGGCTAATTACGAAGCTAACGATACCGAAGCGTAATTTCGATAGGACGTTGTGATGCTGAAAATTTTAGTGACTGGGTTTCTCTGTGCTGCCACCACGACTTTATAGTTTTTCGTTAAATACAATTGATGTTTTTAAGCGATCTATGGAGTTTTTACCTTTCGCAGTAGATTTTTGATTATATATATAATTGGCGCTTTGTAACCGCTGAAGTGATTTTCGGTGGAGCTCCTCCTCCACAAATGGAGGGAACTACAGTTTATACTAAGCCGCCTCCGAACGGCTGATGGTTTTTTATGAGTAGCTTTTATTTCATGTCATAAATACACTCAGAGGGGTTGACATTCCCTGCCGAGGGCGACCGCAATTAGAAAATTTACATTAATTTCTTATTTGAATTAATTTTCTATAACTTTTTAGACCTGATTTTAAACCTGATCCATACGTACGAAAAAATACTTGCAGTAGCCATTCAATGGTGATTGTCAATACGTTGAGGTTTCTCTATGGTGACACGAGTTTGTTGTTAGTAGATTACTTATTAATTCTTGTAAGACTAATTCGGTTACGCAGTGTGAGCTCCTTCGCTCGTCCAGGAACTCTTCTGGTATGTGTAATGGTGTTGTATTAATGTCTGGTTTAACAGTAGTAAGCATTCAAAGTAATAAGAGCGATAGCGAAAAACTCCAATTCTTCGTTTAGTATTATTGTTCAATTATCCCGTTTCGCTGAGGGTGGTACGAAGTGATACTTAGGTGTTGTATATATATATGGCAATCGTGTGGGTCACCAATATAACTCATATTCTAATTGTTGTCCTAAATCTTTGGAAAACTTCTACGGTACGCCGTAAAATCACTCTGATTAGTGCGTTCGCTAAGATTTCAACTGATACATCAGTTAGAGGTATTTCCGTAGGCCATCATTAAAACAAGTGAAGTAATATAGAAATAAGTCGGATGTTGACTTCAACGTTACTCTGTTTAAATTTGTGGCCAGCTTGTGCCTAACGTCCCAGAGATGTTTTTTATGTCCTTGCGCCTTTGCTCTTAGCCATTCGGGGGGAAACGAAATACTCAGCAAACTTCCTTTGTTTTGCTTTGATTCTCGGGTGCTTATGTATTACCTATTTTCGAAAACTATTCAGTACATACGGTGGTACTCTTCCATGGGATTCGTACAAAAAGTCGTTTTTAACGAACATAGAAGTGGCATTTATTATTGGAAATGAAGTAGATCGGATTATTCCTAATAGTGTTGACTCTGGAGAGCGTCATTATTCGTCCATGCAGATAGCGAATATCTGTAGTGAAATTTTCCGCCGGGCTCATCCTCCAATTTGTGTATGAAGATTTTTTCAACAAATGGAGTGACCTAAAGGTAATTCTAATCCACCTCCGAACAACCGATAGATTTTTATGAGGAGCTTTTATTTCAATGGTGAACTGATATTATTTTATCTCTATAATACCAGTATTTTACTATATATTTATTTTTTAACTAGAGTTGATTTCCACTATACCCTGTTCAGTGAATACTATTGCATGCGTTAGGTAGCAAAACAAAAATCGGCATATAGGTTAAACATATTAAAAAGTTATATGCTCGTACTTAAATAAGCGCGGGGAGGATTTAAACGTTTCGAGGTTGCAATTCTGTGTGAATATTTGTTGCATGAAGGTATACAAATATATGTATATTCGTATACTTGTCACTGTGTAGAATGGGAGCTGCCGTTAAGGCTAACAAAACAGACACTCAAGAAGAAAACTTTAAGCTTTAAGCTGTTAGAAACTGCCAAGATTATTGGCAAATAAAGCAAAATCTGCAACAAGCATCAAGGGGGCGAGGGGTTAAAGAGGTCGTCATAACAAAGCCTATACACAATAAACAACAACAGCAGAAGTGGTTGCTGACTTGCGAGCTAGAAGGAAAAAAGAACGCCTACATGAGCTATTTAAAATGGATTAAAATGTAGCATTTGGCTAAAAATCCTCAACGTTGGTGCATGAATTGTGTGTTGTGTGCTTTGGCCTGAATTTTTATCCCCTGAATATCGCAAAGTAACTATTTTTTATGTGTGTTGGTTGTGTGTTAGTGTTTTTTAGGTACATATGTACATATATTTTTTAAAAATATGTAAGTGTTCATTTAACATTTCAAAAAAGTCGACGAAAAGATTACTTTAGCCTCTTTACTGGTTTGTGCCTTTACTTTCCTTTCAACCTTAGCAAACTTTCGTAAGTTGTTACCAATGCCGCATTGTTGTGCTTAATCCTTGTACCCATTGGAAGTATGTTGTTTGTTGTATCTTTCATAACTGTAATATATTCTCGGATGAAAAGCTAGTACTATATAGTTGAATTATGGAGAGATTAACCTTTATATATAAGTCACTCAATCGTTGGGTAAGCTTTCATCCGACCATATTTTGCAAAGAAACCAATGCATGCATGCAGGCTGGAGAAGTGAACCCTCCATAAATTCAATATACTCTGTACACCCGTCAGTAGATCGCCCTTCTGGGTGACCAACATTTACGTATAATAATTTTTAAACATAAAATTTTATCGAATTTTTCATCAACTCAAATAAAGATTTCATACATTTTTTTATTTTTATGTGTTTTTTTTTTAAATGAAATCCAAAAGCTCTTAAAGAACCACCCGTTACGTGTTTTCACGTATATGAGTATAAATGGAACACATAGAATTAATGATGATTCTTATATCTCTAATGCAAATTTTTGTAATATTTGTTAAAGCACAAAATTTTAGTGTTACTTACGAAGACCAATATTCGGTTAACTTTATGGTTTTATAAAGCTTCATAAAAACGCTTGTACTGAAATAAATGTTGGAATCTGAAACAAACTCTGAAAATTTTGTTCAACACGGTGTAGTTTATGACTGGCCATTACCACCTATCTCTGATTTTCAAGTTATTCATGGTCTCGTTTCAAAATATAAAAATAACTTGCAATCCTTTCGCAATCTTGACATATTTTTCTAAACAATATACTCGTATATGTAAGTATTCCATGAACTTAGATTCTCAGATTAACTTGAAAATTTTCAGAAGCTCATTTAACGTTTTTAGCTGGAAAACTTGAAGTTGCTTCCCCTGTGTAGACCACACATGGTGTTACCCATTCAATTCCTTAGTTGTAATATCTCAGCTCAGCTGTAGTGACCACAAAAATATAGGCAAAGCGCCATGTACAATATTTGTTTGAATACATATATATTATACATATGAACATTAGGTCAGGTACCAAATCATCTATTTATTACTTCTGCAAAATATGGCTTTAGTGTTGTGCATCTTGCTTTCCATAAACGCGATTCGATTGGGCTAGATGACATTATAAAGATGTTATCTTTTACTGAAATCGTCGAGTTCGTCGAGGTCGAAACACCTGAAAAGACTGGATATACAAGAAAAAAGCCACTTGGACTCAATTGCCAGCTGTGAATCGCTGTTAAATCGAATTAAAATCGACCCACTTCTGGTGGAGATGGTGACTGGCGATGAAAATTGGATCACTTACAGCAACGTCAAACGAAAACGATTGTGGCCTAAAAGCGATAAGCAAGCAAAAACGGCCAACGGAATTGTTTCATCAGGACAACGCTAGATCACACATATCAATAGTGACTCTTCAGAGCCTGGTTGGGAGGCTATTATGCATCCCCCTTATAGGCCGGACCTCGCAACAAGTGATTACCATCTGTTCCTTTCTATGGCGAAGGATTTGCCTGGCGAAGAATCGGCCTCAAAGGAGCCTTTGAAAATCGATTGTTCCAATTTTATTGAGATTTGAGAGGGTTATAATGGCATTGCCTATAAAATGGCGAACAGTTATCGAGAAAAACGATGTATATTTCACATAAATGGTATAATTCTAACTATGGTAAATAAAGCCTTCAACTTAATACAAAAATAATGGATGACTTGTTACTTGACCCAAAATATAATTCTTGCTTGGTCGCATCCGCTTGCCATTAACTTCATACATACATACGCCTATACATACAAGTATATATATTTGGCATTTCGGGTCAAAGTTTTTGCCAAATTAAAATGAAAATTTATGTAAGCACTGAAAAGTATTTGCACAATGTAAAAGCATCGACACATATTCGTACACATGTACATATGTATGTATTGTAAACACCACATACACATTTACATAAATGAATATTTGTAAGTCAATTATCCCTTTGTACATTCCTCTAAAAATAGAGCAAAGAGAGAACGTGCAAATGAAAGGGTTTCTGGCGTTTATGGGAAAATTTACACTTTTCTGCCATATCTTTATTGAATGAAATTTGCAAAAGAAGCTATCTTAAAACAGCACACGATTATTTGCAAACTTAAAGAAAATTGGTATATGAGTATGCGTGTATGTCGGAGTATGTGTGTTTGTATAATCTTAATATGTATCTTGTATATCAAAGTATTTTGAAAATTTGTATTAATTAAGTAGAATTCCACAGGTTACGACATCTGAAAACGTTTTACCATTGTCCGTTTTATTATAAAGACTAAAACCCCTTTTTTAAAGATATTTTTTTTTTTTGAATACTACTCCTCATAACGTTAGCTGTTAATAGAAAAATTTTGCTGCAACTTAGGAAGAAATGACAGATGTAGCTGGGCTCAGCATTTTATCCTTTCAATCAAAAGAAGGTCGTTATTTGGGTTAACACTTTTTAGGGAATTTACAAGCAACGACTTAAATATTTATTGACTTTGAGGTTGAAGGAACAAAGAGAATAGCGATATTTACCGGCGAATATCGGCTTTGAGCTGGTATGTGGCTTGTCGATATAAACTTTGCTCTTCAAATGCACCCACAAAAAGAAGTCCGGTGGCGTGAAATCTGATAAACGCGACGGCTAGTCAAAATCGTCGTTCTTCGATAAGATATGCCGGTCGTACATCGTGCGGAGTAGCGTCATTGAATCGCGGCTCCGTCCTGTTGGAATCAGAGGTGGGCTATGTTATTTTTAGTCATTTCCAGAAACACCTAGTCACGCAGTATCGCTCTGTAGTGCGCGCCATTAAAGACGTTGACAGCCTCGTTCTCGAAAAACTACGGCCCGTTGATTTTTTGGCCGATAGGCCACACCAAACGTTCACTTTTTGATCATGGAGAGCCTCATCGAATATCTCACAAGAATTTCCGTCCCACCCATAAGTTTTGCCTATTAACTGCGCCATTCAATGTGAAATGAGCTTCAGGTTTTACTCTGCTAATTTTAACAGCAGCTTTGAGGCAGGAGAGCGATATGTCTTTGTATTACTAATTTTAATATTTGTTATAGTTTTTTGTTTATGGAGTTGCAGAGGCGAGTACTTTATTAAACTCATCAATATCAGTTTCACTGTTGGGTAATGTATAATGACTACTTATAAACTTCAGCCTGGTTTCTTTGCATGCGAGTCTTGGCTCTTGATCAACCATCATCGGTTCTCGTTAATTTCTATTAAGTTTATTAAATGTTCTTACGTATTTATGACCCTAAATTTCAAATAAGTCGTAGTAATCCGATCTAGCCGCTTACGACAAATGATCGTTTAAGTGTACTAACTGTACTGTACTGTACTGTTTAGTTGGAATATCTCAATAACTGGGGGACATGTTTACACACAAACACACGTGCGGACTAGTCTACCTCCTCTCCTTCTTGATCTTACGTACGAGTACATACTTCGGACCAAAGCAAATATACCATGTACTTGAAAGATATAAAAATGTTCATTAAGCTTAAATTAAAGTTATCATGGTCATACCAGAGAATCTATAATAATGAGAAGATGCAAATTCATGGCACCACTTATAAGACGGACAGGCAAAAAAATTTCAAGACGAAGAATTGGAGACATTGCTCGACGCAGATGCATGCCAGACGCAAGAAGAACTTGCAAAAGTATTAGGAGTTGACCAAGACAATTTTTTCATAATAAAGTCTTAATTTTCGAAAAAAACCGCACGAATTAATGCATACACCCAATAAGTTTAAATCGCTCCCTTTTAATTTTTTTAAATGCTACGTTACTTAAAACATTAACAAAAAAGTTAAATGAAAGATATCAAAAAATTGAAAACATTAACAATTATTGCAAATAAACACATGTATGTATGGTATATTAACAATTATTAAAACAAGTTAAAATTATTAAAAAAAAAAAAAAATAAAATAAAAAAACTAAGAAAAATAATAAAATTAACATTTATTAATAAAATCTGCATCGAATTTATTCATTTTAGTTCATATTTCGAATTAAATATACATACAAAGGTCATAAAACTTGAGAATTTCTTTTGAATATTCCTGAAGACTTTGTAAATGCTATTGTCAGGAATCTAAATAGATACCAATTTGGGCAACGAAATTTAAAAATTGTAGGTGGTGTAATGGTTTGCGTCGATTGACTTTTGTCCAAGCTGTGCGGGTTCAAATCCTTTTCTCGATTCATTTTCGCATTTTATTTTTTGAAATTGGGAGATTTGAAATCGTCGCCAAGGAATTGCTTGTTTATGACGGGGTACAAGGGAAGATAATAGGCGTTTCTGTGGATGTATACACGGTGTGTCCCAAAAATAACCGAACTTTATATTTAAATCATACAACATATAGCGCCATCTATTGAAAATTTGCAACATTAAAAAGATACATTCATCCTCTTTCAAACGCACCTGACTTCATGTAAGTCGGATGACAGATGTAAAAGTAACAGCCATTTCAATAAAACCAAAAATAAAATGGAACAAAGAGCAAATATAAAATTTTGTGTCAAACTTGAAAAAAATTTGCTGAGACATACGAATTAATGAAAAAAGTTTATTGTAATGATTGTATGAGTCGTACGCAAGTTTCTACGTGGTTTACACGATTTAAAAATGGTCGTGAGGATTTAAATGACGACCCTAGAGCAGGACGTCCAGAAACTAGTAATCGTGCTGAACTGGTGGGAAAAGTCCGTGAAATCATTGGTATCGATGCCAATTTTACTACGAGAATGTTGGCTGAAGAATTGAATACGAGTAAAAACACTATTTGGAGAGTTTTAACTGAAGATTTGGGGAAAAGAAAGGTCTGTGCGCGATTTGTTCCACATGAATTAAATGACGACCAAAAAATCGCTCGCGTGGAGCATTGCAAAGACATTATTGAAACTGCTGAAAACGATCCAGACTTCCTTGATTCGATCGTAAATGGTGATGAGACATGGTGCTTTAAATATGACCCTGAAACTAAGCGTCAATCCGCTGAATGGAAGTCCAAAGGCGAGCCAAAACCAAAAAAATTGCGTTTTCAGAAGTCTCGAATCAAGACAATGTTGATTTATGATTCAAAGGGTATTGTCCACAAGGAATTTGTTCCAGAAGGTCAAACTGTTAATGGAAAATACTATTTAGGCTTTTTACATCGTTTGTGGAAAAGAATCGGTCGTGTTAGACCAGAATATCCAGCACGAGAACAGCTGTTTTTATTGCACGATAATGCACCACCTCACAAGACCAAAAAAGTGTACGAATTTTTAAAGAAAAAAGAGATTTCTCTCATCGACCATCCTCCGTATTCGCCTGATCTATCACAACGTGATTATTTTTTATTTCCAAAACTGAAAACCAAGATGAAGGGAGCATTTTATGATGATATCCCAGCCATTCAAGCAGCCGTAACCGAGGTACTGAAGAACATTTCTGTCTATAAATGACATACAATAAAAAAATCTGTGCATGCGCTGGTTGATCGTTCCAAGCATTGTGTTGAGTCAAATGGAACCTATTTTGAATAAATAATAACTTTCAAAGATAATATAATGTGTATTTTATTTTATATCCAAAAAGTTCGGTTATTTTTGGGACACACCGTGTATGTTTTTCGTATACACATTAGTTTCTTTGAATGTATGTGTCTTCATCTTAAGACCAACTTGAATTCTCATTTTTGCAAATTTTGTCATCGTCGCGAATCGTTTGTGGATGGCAGGTTGAAGAGTTCCCTCTTCAAGCTTTCGTATTGTGTGCGTTTTTCCAATACATATGGAAATGCTTGAATGTATGCGTTTTCACTTTGGCCTGAGATGAACATCAATTTCTGATTTTTAGCAAAATTTGACTTCGTCTTGAGGAAACTATTTGTAGATGAAGAAAAGAAGGGAATAGGGTTTGTATGCAGTTGTTGGGTTTGTAGCTTTGATATTTATTTTTCTTATAGCAAAAAGCATATTAAATAGAGAAGTGCGCAGAGGAGTAAAGTGAGCTGCGCATATGAATATCTTTTTTTGTTGTGATTTGTCGTATGACTTGTGGTTATGAATGAATGGGAATATTTGGTATTACCATATTTACATGCAAAAATACATATTTAAGTACATACTAGGTATGAATATATTTACATATGCATGAACATATTTGCATACATACAAAAAAATAATTAATTTAAAATATTTAATTTTCAACTTCATTAATTAGCATTTTATTTTAAGACTGAATTTAAATTTGATATTTATTTTAATTTTAATTTTTATATTTTATACACCAGCAAACATACTCACATATGTATGTATGTATGTATATATGTATGTATGTATGTACACGTTATGTCTTCATTTGTACTCACATCATTGCCATGACAACACAGAGAATCTATAATATTTTTTATAGATTCTCTGATGCACTCTACATATCACCCTGTTTCTTGGAGTATTTTGTTAATTGCAACGCCACGATTATATGGTATTGTCTTAAGTTTATTTTCAACTTTTTAGTTTAATATTCTTTAAAAGCGTGGTTTTTAGTTCTTTTAAACTATATTTATTAGCACTTGGTTTTCAGAATTTTTTAATTTTTCCAGAAATTATAAAAGTGGTGAACAATGCAAAATACATAGTTTTGAGTAAATCTTATTGAATTTATGCAAGCGATCTGGAAAGTATTTGATGCAGTACCCGCTGATAGAAGCAGAGGAAGAGGAAGACATCCACTCCATTGAAAGGATCAGGCGGAGAATGACCTGGATTCACTTGGTATTTCCAACAGCGAATATAAGTGAGGAATATTTATTCGGCTATAATCACATAAGAGTTGCCAACGCCAATAAAGAAGAAGAAGAAGCGATTTGGAGCACCGGACACCTTTTTGTTAATATCACCTAATATTTGTCTATTTTGTATATATATTTTTAAGATATGTATTCCAATTAAATTAAAAAAAATCTGATTCCCATAACCTCTGAAGAAGTTGCAAACACCACAACTTACTACAGAACTAGAGTCTGCCTGCAAGCAATTTATTACTAACATACACTCCCTGAGGGTGCTAAGATTATGGCAGGACAATAGACCATACCAAAGGAAAGAAACGTAAATAACATTAAGTTGAGCCATTATTAAATCTGCTAATAAAACGTATTCTTAAAAATATTTCTTAGTTTAATATGTATGGACTTCATAAACACTTTATTTTTATATCAAATCCTGAGGTTTTGTGTTTTTTCTCAGTCGACGATTTAATTAAAAAATAACAGAGTTTTTATAACACATACATAAATTTTAGTTTCTTCTACTTTGCTTGCGTCTTTAGATACACAATATATTTATCACAAGCAATTTTCTGTAATTGATAAATTTCTACAAATCTATCGCTGTTCGCAATCTATTTATCGAAACTCAAAATCTCATACATATATTTTTATGTTTGGCATGGTACATACCGGCGACATCACGAGAAACAATTGTACCAACAGCATTGCTCGCCACACAATGGTACACCGACCAGTTGATATCTTGTCTAAACTCTTCCGCCTCGAAGGGCGGAAAATAAAGCGAACCGTTGGCGAGTATGTGGCGTACCTGTACGAAAATTATATAAATTACTTACATGGGTATATAAAAAATTCAATACAAAAGGAGTGCAAGTGAAAAATGTAATACAATTTTTAGTGCACTGGTAATATTTTAAAGCAACAAAAAATTACGAAAAACTTGAAAAACAAAGTTCATTAGGTGCACAATACAACCATCTTAAAAGTAGTTAGAAGTTGTCGCATAACGAATCGGATTTATCTGAGGAAAGAAATAATTGCCAAAATTTAATTTTTTTTCATGAAAAATGTTCAGTTTTAAGTAATATTTTACAGAATTTTTGTTTTTTGTTATTCAACTCTTGTAGTAATCATTATAATGCAACACAATATTCCAAGGAAGTCAATAATCTGGTTATTATATTATACATTGGAAAGTGTTGAATTAAATTTAATTAATTTAAATTAAATTTCTTTCATTAAGTCGATTGTCAAAATAGGTATGCGTAAGAACCTTTGGTAGAAAATAGAATCCGAAATCGAACATAAGTATGTCCAATGATCGTCCTTTAAAGGTATAATTGATAAAAAGAAACTATTTTTATTAAAATACATGAAAAGTTCATCGACTAACTTTTTTTTGGGCTTCCAAATGCGATAAAAAAATTTGAATGTTAAAGCTTCAGATAAACTCCCGAAAGTAATCACATGGTCTAAAGTGCCCTTAACCTCTTACATGACGATCTAACCTTATTTTCATTTGACTACCGATGATAAACCTAGGTCTTGGACTAGAAAAATGTGAGGCAGACGACTTGGTGCATACTCGTATGTATGTATAACACTGGTGCTGATGAAACAGTTACTAAAGATAATTGAAAAAGAAAAAGGTTATAAATACATACAATACATATGTCATCTTCCACAAATTTGTCTATTTATCTATCTGAATCTATACTGAAATAACTTCTTTTTCGCTCGGTTGATGAAAGATAAAGTTTTCAATGAGAAATTTACTAAAATCAAGTTAAAAAATTGGAAACTTTTTATGGAAGAAGTGAGGTATTTTCTAAGAAATTAGGCTTTTGTGACTTTTTCACGCAGGTTTAAAAGTTGACATTTTAAGCAATATTTTTCATGAACACAGCTGTGTAAACTGTCATTCGTGGGAGTAATTATTTTGTTCTGAAATTGAACGAAATTTACGAACACGTACGTTATGTGATATTTTCTAATATAAAAAAAGTAAAAACGTATTTAGAAAAATGTGCATTCTTAATGGTGAGAATGCTATATATAAGTGAACTCACGACCCAAGAGCGCCTTACTCTATTCCGTTTTGTTTGGATGTCAAGTATGCAAAAAAAAGGCAAAGAAATTCAGGAATAACACTGGTGAAACAAGACCGACATTAAAACTGTTACTGCTAAGAGATAGCGAACACATTAAGCCACGTGACACTGTAAAGCATTTTAAAAAGATTGCCTTCTCAAAGAAGCTTCAAGTATATTGAAGCCAGATAAGGGGTACAGAATAAAAAAATGTTCCATTATGAACTGATACGAACCGGCGAAATGGTCAATTCTGATCTAACAACAAACTCTTCAATATATTCAAAGAAACCATGTTGTGTTTCGTCATGAACACGTCAGAACACGAGCTGCTGAAAATTTTGCCATGCTCTTAGCCGATAAATGACAGAAATTCTACACTGGTAGCATTATAAAGCTACACGAAAAGTTACTGAAGATCGTAGATAATAATGGTCAATATATACTTGATTAAAATTTATATTCAATAGAAAAAATTTCTTAAAAAATATGTATATGATAAATCAACCATTGACCAGATATTCATAATGCGCCAAATCTTGGAAAAGACACGTAAAAAGAGGATCGACACACACACCTCTCCGAGCCGTTCGATACCAAACGCAAAGCTGGAAGGTACAATCTTCTATAAGAGTGTACAGCTGCTGGAGCACGCGGATGATATTGATATTATTAACCTCAACAACCGCACCGTGAGTTCTGTTTTCTCCAGACTTGATAAAGAAACGAAACGAATGGGTCTGGTAGTAAAATATCTCCTGTCATCAAACAAACAGTCATCGCATTCGTCATAACTTCGAGGGCGTAGATAATTTCGTCTATCTAGGAACCAGGATTAACACCAATAATAATGCCAGTTTGAAATCCGACGCAGAATCACTCTTGACAACAGGTGCTACTTTGGACTAAGTAGTCAATTGAAAAGTAAAGTTCTCTCTCGGTGAACAAAACCAAACTCTACAAGTCGCTCATCATACCGGTCCTACTATATGGCGCAGAAGCCTGGACGATGTCAACAACTGATGAGTCGGCTCTAGGAGTCTTAGAGAGAAAAGATTTGCGAACGGTTTATGGTCCTTTGCGAATTGGCAGCGTCGAAAACCGCAGACGATGGAACGATGAGCTGTACGAGCTATACAAAGATATTGACATATGGTAGTTCAGCGAATGAAGAGACAGCGACTACGCTGGCTAGGTCATGTCGTCCAAATGGATGAAAGCACTCCAGCTTTGAAAATATTCCCTACAGTACCCGCTGGTGGTAGCAGAGGTATAGGAAAAATAAGAGGAATACGAGTACCATAAGTTCAACATCCATTCTAATGAGGTGAAAAGTGAGAGGGCTATTTTATGTTCACTGAGAAAAGAAAGTATTACTAAACTCTGCAAAAGGATATGTCAGAAGGCATAAAGCATGCTATCCTTCCATGGAAAGCTAGGAAGTAAAAAAATATATATCTGTCTTCTGACAGGCTACGGATATTGATCGTTCAAAGTGTAAATATATCGATGAGATGGATTTTTTAGTTATAGCGCTGCACTTGCTCCCTATCATGTCAGTTTTTACTCCTTTGTTTTTTTTTAAGTTTTAAGGAAAGTAGAAGGTATTATTTTACAACGGTAATTCGGCTGTCGGCACTAAAAATGCAGAGATTCGAATTCATGGCGTAGTCATCAATGACGAAATCACTGAATAAGGAAAACAAAGTAAGGAGCTAAAGAGGATTAACAAAAATTGGTGCCGTAAATACACAAACACACACATAAATGCACTGTCGCTTACACCTACACTGCATTCACTCTTAAATCTAATTGAAGTATTTCCTTCTGCAATCCCCACTTGGTTGCATGGCAATGCGGATAAGATTGTAGTATCTGCCGCAGTATTGCAACAACGTCGTTGGAACATTAACTTTTCAGTATCTACATTGCTGCATTGTTCTACGTAAGTGCACACACATACATACATACGTAGTTGAGTGTATAAGCGTAAAATAAAATGCGAAGTTGCTACATTGTCTGACCGCCCGTTAATCTTTCTTACCAACTACACTCTTTTATGGCTGTCTGCTTGCTGAATGCGCCCGTCTGTCTTACGCATGTGCCTCTTAACACCAACTCCTTCCTCCCCTAGATGTGCTCAAATCGTCACTTTGTTGACGAAGTATCGAAATAACTTCAGGTTAGCTGCCAATGGCGGAAGTTCGGTTCAAATGGTTATTGATTGAATTTGTTCGAAACTGACGCCCAATCCTCGCACGTTGTTGTTTCCTTCAGGTACGCACTGCTGTATGTTACTTGCTTTTGTTGTCATTGTGCTGTTGCTATTGCATTTGATTTGCTATCGTTGTGACAGAGTTGCTTCACTTTTTGTTACTGAAATATTCATTGTTCGGCAGTAGGCTCATGTCTCGAGTTTTGTGATATCGAAGCTGCTACTTACACAAAATGTTTTGTTCTTACTCCCTTGTTTGTTTGTCATTTTGCCTGTATTAAAATATATTTAAACTTTAAAACAACATCTGCTTAAATATTATGAAGTCTTTATCAGTAAAGCAAGAAAGATGCCGAGATCAAAACTTCAACTGGAAACTGGAAACAGTCAGCAAAAGACGGAGAAGTATTGAAAGCACAAAATATTCCTTACTCATTCAAATCTATTGCAATGATTTTGAAGTAGGCTCCTTCCGAAATCGAATAACGCAATCATGGCAACAATTTTGAGGCATTTTCTGAATTCAACTTCAGTGCTATCTTCAAATTTTTGTTATGTCTTCTTCGAAGTAGTGTGAGTATTGACTTTTGAAAAGAGAATCAGTTGTGCGGTTGTGGTACGTTTATGAAATTTTTTAACCAGAAATTCGTTCAAAAAATACCACTCATACGCAGTACGCAGTAAGAATTCCGAGTGCACAACACTGCTTTAAGGAAAACAGTCAATGTTAGCAAGTTTTTAATCGGCTTCGACGTTGTATTCGGCTTAGTTGAAAGACAATTTGTTTTATGAATGCAGGGTGAGAATTGACTCGTTCCAGCATGACTTCAGCGACCTTTACGCGATTGAAATTTTGAAGAAAATTCAGGGTTTTCCGAACTAGCCGAGGACTCACACAATTCATGCCCACCATTCATTTAAAATGGTAAAAATCTTCTTTTATCACACCTCGCCGCTTTTGAATGTAGATTACCACCTACACGTGTATATTTACGTCGTTTTGATGAAGTCGTTTCACCGTATGTCATTCATAATATTTTAAACATTAAAATGATCATGACATATTTACATACAATCTTTAAAATTATAAGCATATATAATAGAGAAAATTCCACCAATTTTTACTGCTGCAAATTTGTTGAAAGATATAAGAAAGCATAAATGGCAAATAATTCTCAACGACTGGTATTTTTCTATCCAAATAGAAGAGGAATATTTATGTTGATACGACGTTTCCCGGGTCAATTAGTTCTGTGAAAGGATGATTTGTTAGGAAATTATGGAAAGATTGGAGCTATAATTTCCCTTTTGATATATTTTCGCCTTTACTCATCTCAATTTTTTTTTCCAAAAACTTGGGCGTTACAAGTGACTAACAAGAGGAGTTGCTGCACCAAGATCTAGTGAACATCGAAGGATTTTGGGTAGAAGACTTAATGACCGAATATTGTTGGACTTCTACGTGAAACAAGCAATACAAATGACTCAGTTCCACCTCTCTTCATTTATGATTCGCTCTTCCTTTTTTGTTTAAAATATTACTATTAATTTTGAAAAAGTCATAAAAAAAGTAATTGACTAGATGAAAAACTGGAATCAAATCCTCGTGGTAATAAAGATGATTTGCAGACGTCATAAGAATGCTAGAATGGTAGAACAAAAATTAAATTTCAAGATGAAAATTCGGTCGACGAATCTTTGACTAATTATCATAGCTATCATCAATCCAAACAAATGACCAGAAGTAAGTCAATTATGGCTATCTTGGTTACAGTAAATTCCAAAATCAGTTTAAGAGAGACACATTCCTCGATTCCATCGCACCAGGTCCAATCCAAGGAATAATGCCTATAACTCTGGTAGACTGTTCAAATGGCTAAGATGTGTTTTGTAGCCAGAAAACTTGATGTCACTCACAATAACCCACTCCCTCACTTTTTTGCAAATTTTCGGCGGAATCTCTGCCATAACTCGTCAAATTTTGATTTTCAAGTCCTCAAGAGTTTAAAATTTAGCCGCACAAACACGATCCTTTGCGTAACGGCACATAAAAGCCGAACGACGACCAATCGTACGATCTCGGTGGTAAATTAACATCGTCAAGACGAGAGATAATGCCGCCAGGAAATATCCTTCGCTATAAAGGCATATTCGCTTGTGTTGTGTGGCATATGACACCATGTTTTAATTGAAACAAAACATGTTTGATTTGACAGTTATGTATGACAGATATCAAAATACAGCCCTGTACGTTTGAAATCATGAAATGGATAACCCTATATTGTGTAATAAATCCGGTATATACATATATAGAAATATGGGGGTGCTGGTTCGACCAAGCACCAAAAATAGCCGTCACCTCTCGGCAGGGAATGTCAGGCCCTGCGAATGCGTTTCAGATATGAAAAGCTCATCATAAAAATCCATCGGCCAGAGCTGGGAGCTGTTTATTGCCTCAATAAATGTTTTTTAATTATCTATTAATTAATTATATAGTTAGTGCTCTAAGAATGGAGAAAAATAATTTCAATCCGTCTCCTTTATCAGTTTATTCAAAAAAACATTTATCATTTATACTTAATTGAGCTTGTGTGAACCCAGTGAGGTATTTCCTGTTCAAATATTTCCCGGTAAAAAATCTCAACACTACATCTATTTGGCTGATTTTAGGAAAAGGAACTCTCAAATGTAGAAAATGTTATACATATTCAATCAAAAATAGTGGTATCCAGGATAAATTATTATTTTAATTTTAAATTTTTCTATTTTTTTTTTTTTTGGCTTATCGTAACCGTGCTCCCACTTAAAAAATATATAGTTTTTTTTCTTTGAATATGAATGAGAAGAAAATTTACCTTTGATATTGAGGTGATGGGATTATTATCCTTATCCAACCATTCAACGTTCGTTGGTGGATTCCCGTGGGCTATACAATCGGCAATGCTGCCAGCATTGTTGGTAAATTCAATATGTGATGGTGGCTCATGCGAGAAGAATCGCAATAAAGTAGGGATAGCAAGATGGAAAGATTGAAATTAGATAAATGTGTTGTGGAAGCAAACGGTAGTTTATAACTGTGAATTTTGTACACATTTTGCCACAGAGATAAAAATATATGTTGCATTAAAAGATTTTATTTGTGTGCAGAAGAGATTAACGTAAAATGCGATGATTGCTGATGCTAACTGCGGGTAAAAAATGTAACCAAACCCAATTGACTGAGATGTCGACCGCGCAGATGTCGTCAACACTTACGCTGTAGGTGCAAAAAGAAGTAGAAGAAGAAGAAGTAGAAGTTGGTGCAATTGCTGCTGTTGCTAAATGCTTAGAAACCAGGCAGCAATGCAATTCAAGCCAACTAAATTTTTTTTATTTTTTTTAGCATTTTTTTAATATATTTTTTTATTTACAATAGAATTTTATGTGCACATACATTTCTTTTACCTTTTTCTCCATTTACTACGATTTTAGTTGGCAACCGTTTTGTATGATACTTTTACATTACTGTCGCTGGGGTTACAAGCATTAAAGCTCTGGTTGCATGGTCTTAGACCGTTTGTCTTTGCTCCTTACAAGTTCTCTTTCCAACACTTTTTACCAACACCTTTACAACCTAACAGATGCTCCAGGAAGACCTTTTAGAGACGCAGGCAAACAGTTAAAAGGATTGGTATGGCTTGTCTTGACGCTGCTTACTTGATTGTTAGATCGGAAAAATGTCCGGATGAGCGTTTGATACCGGGGTGGTAACGTTGTGGAGCGAATTGATATAAAGACTCATCATTATACACACCCACACACCCGTACACTCACACTCACAAGGCCTGTGAAGATGATGAAACAGTTGGGGACACATCACAAACAAAACCGCATTGGGTTCAAGTGCAACCATTACAAATTTTACTTGCAATTCACTTGCAAGTCGATAGTCGTATACCCGCCGCTTCGCCGCCAGCGCGCTTACCATTAGTAACTCTAACTCCTGCAAGTAAATCAGCAAATAGCCTTAAAATCGCACGAGTAAACAGGAAATTGCAAGGAACAAACTCAATAACGGCGCTGTATGCTGAGCAACAGTATAATTGCAGAGCTCTCAGGATGTGTAGAAAGGATGCAAAGTATGGCATGTGTGGCGCAGCAAAAGAATGAAAATATCCTTTCTTTTCACTAAGGTTAGCGTGTGAGTGTAAGTGTAAGATACATATGTATGTATACATATGTAATAAAGTGAAAGATGGAAAACAAAAAGGAAATAAACAGAAAAACAGTAAAAGAAATTTCAAATGAGTGCCTGCTTTTTGTGGAGTTAAAGGCAAAATTAAAATGAAACCAAACATGGCAACCCTAAATAAGTACAAAACACAGGAGATAAGAAAGATAGAAGATAAAGAAGAATTAGAGAAGTTGAAGACGAGTAGCAGACGCATATAGAAGTTGAAGGCCAGCGATGTGTTAAAATTGTAATAAATTGTAAATAAAACTTTTCAAGAAAAAAATGTTAATGTTGCGATCTGTAGCCAACGGTTTAAGACTATTGTTGAGGACATAGACATCCTTTCGTTTTCGGAGTGATCCCCCCCAGGTGGCAACGCCGCGATGTGCTGCCCAATGTTGCTAACGTTCCGCACCAGCAACACCGTTTGAATTAACCAACCGGCTAAAGTAGCCAACAGCGACACAATCAGCTTTTTAATCGCTTTTCAACCCCCAACGAATCGACATCGCGACCACGGATCGCTCTTCATCATTTAAATTCATAATCTTATATTTGCTTATATTCTTTTAATTGTAATTTCAAATAACTTTTAAAGACCTAGTCTTGTAATAATTAAATCGTCTCAAAGACACTAAGACAATTTGTGTCTGAGAACCTTATACAACGAATTATAAATCAAAATTATTATTTTTTTCAATAATCAATCTTATAACATAAGAAATTCAATAAACCTGAATTGTTACCGTTTAAAACCCATTTCATTGGAAACGGCCCATTTTTTACCCCCACTCAACATTATACGTGGTCCTTCGGTGCCGCCAAAACGAATTGGCACCACTACTCTACCCAACGGCAACAGCGGCCATCACTCAGAATACACAAAATCAAACAGATTCAACAGTGCAAGCGATCGGGTGTGCGTGTCGGTATTCGGAATTAGTAAAATTAAGTAAATAAGTGAACAAAATGTATACATACATATTGACAATTTTCATTTTTACAAAAATAAATTAAAATACAAAAGTGAGAAACAAAGACGTACGTGAGAAAAAACTAAAATAAAAATCAAAGTGTGTACTACGCGCATAAAAATTTCATTCTAATTAGTGACCAATATTTTCGACTTAAAATAATCCACAAATATCTAATGACAAATTAATACGAGTATACGCAAAAACAAGAAAAGAAAAGGTGAAAATTAAATGTCTGTGGTGACAAAAACAAAAACAACAGCAGCAACAAGTTCCAGTTAACTGCTTGCGAGGGAAAAGTGTCTGCATTTAAAAATACAGTGAAACAAAAACAAAATTGTACTGTTAATAAAATATATATAATTAGTCCTTATTTACAACGCAGTGTTAAAACCAATTTGAATGTATGACATTCAACTGTGGGGTACGACCTGTGCAACTAACATTGAGAAAATACAGAGGCTCCAGTCCAATATTTTAAGAACGGGCGCATCACGGTACGTTCGTAACGTAAATATTCACAAAGACCTTGGTATTTTACTGGTTAAACCTGAAATTGAAAGAAGCAGGACGAAGTACTTCACAAAGCTGAGAAATCATCCAAACCCGCTAGCTAATGCTTTATGCAACCCAACAAGAAATTCCCGCCTGCAGCGAAGAGATGTTCCCGCCTTCTAAGGAGAGCGCCGTAGTTTGGAAAGGGCTCAGAGTTACATAACCCGAGCTATCATGTTTTTAATTTAGTTCTTAAGATTTATACACTTACTGTTAGGCTTATATTAAAGCAGATTGAGTAAATAACTAAATTGTGTATAAAAAAAAAATATTACAACCCTTTTAGAGAGAGACTATATTTTTTAACTGCTGCAAAAACAAAGGTAGCTCCTCTCCAAACAATAAGTCTCCCCCGTCTAGAGCTCTGTGGAGCAGTTCTACTGGCAAAGTTGGTAAACCAAATACAAACCGAATTAAGTTTACCGCCTCACGAACTTGTTCTGTGGACAGACTCGGCCATCGTCTTAGCATGGCTAGAGAAACCACCACACTCTTGGAAAACATATGTAGCAAACAGGATATCCCAGATCCTGCAACTGATAAGCAATGTTACGTGGCGCCACGTCTGCAGCAGCGACAACCCGGCTGACCTAGGCACCCGTGGATGTCAATCTCAGGATCTCGTTGAAGACACCATCTGGTGGAAAGGTCCTGAATGGCTCACCAAACCCGCCAATGAATGGCCCAGCTCTCTCCCCCAACACCCATCGTCTCTTGGAGAGATTTTCTTCCTTCCCCCGAGCCCTTAGAGTAATTGCATATATATATCGCTTTATTCACAGGTCACGAAAATTGCCTTCTCGGATGAGCATGACTCTAAGCCACGAAGAGATGAACGAAGCAAAAACGCGACTCATAACCCTAACTCAACTTTAGGCCTTACAGTGAAACCATAGCTCAACTCGAAGCCTCAAAACCGATCAGCAAGAAGGACACGCTGCTGACATTAAATCCTATACTCGACAGCAAAGGCGTACTGTGCGTAAACGGACGGCTTAAATTCGCAACCCTTAGTTACATTGAACGTCATCCCATAATCATCCTAGAAAACTCGCTATTCTGCACTCTGCTGTTAAAATTTCTACACACCACCATGCTGCATGCTGGAAACCAGTTAATGATGCGAATGGTACAACAAGAGTACTACATTCCCCGACTCAAACCCAAAATAAAAAGTGCATCTTTCACTGCAAAACATGCACCATCCACAAGCAGCAGATGAGATCGCAGATTATGGCAGCACTACCCTCCGAACGAACCACATATACCCTACCGTTTCACACAACTGGGGTGGATTTCGCCGCCCCGTTCCTAGTAAAGGTATCTACCCATCGGCGAGCTGCATATTCAAAGGCATACTATTATGTGTTTGTATGCTTCTCCACGAAAGCAATCCACCTCGAAGTCTGCTCTGACTTGACTACGGAGGATTTCCGAGCAGCCTTCGCTAGATTTGTTGGACGTCGCGGTCTCCCCTATAAGATTATGTCCGACAATCGGAGCTCAACGCACCTTCCACCGCGAGTTCGACGTGTTCTTGAAGGAAGTAGCAGCTGACGTCTCCGGTAAATACGCCCCACTCGGCTTCTATTGGGAGTTTATTCCACCGTATGCCCCTCATATGGGTGGACTATGGGAAGCAGCAGTGAAGAGTTTTAAGCTGCACTTCACTAAAGTCGCCGGAAATTTAGCTTCGAGGAACTCACAACCCTGATGGTACGAATAGAACCGGTTCTCAATTCCCGACCGAAGAACAAGTATCTCACAAGAGGTACAAATGGAAAAGGACGGAAAGCCCCGTAAAAGAAGGAAATCTAGTCGTCGTCAAGGATGACCTCCTCCCCCCGTATGCCCCTCATATGGGTGGACTATGGGAAGCAGCAGTGAAGAGTTTTAAGCTGCACTTCACTAAAGTCGCCGGAAATTTAGCTTCGAGGAACTCACAACCCTGATGGTACGAATAGAACCGGTTCTCAATTCCCGACCGAAGAACAAGTATCTCACAAGAGGTACAAATGGAAAAGGACGGAAAGCCTCGTAAAAGAAGGAGATCTAGTCGTCGTCAAGGATGACCTCCTCCCCCGAATGAATGGCGCCTAGGACGTATAACCAAAGTGTATAAAGGTGCAAACGAAAAGATCCGTGTGGTCGACATAATCACGCAGAATGGAATTATAACCCGAAATATAGCCAAATAGTGTGTGCTGCCCGCTGTAGGAACCTCGAACCCTATGACTTAATCCCAACATTTTACATTTACACGTACATATACCAACCTACAACTCATATAAAAGCATCTCATGAAATCTCTTCATATACCCTTTTTCAACCATGTACTAAAGTCATATATTTTCACTCTTCTCTCCTAGGTCACGACGAGAGGCGACATCGAGGAAGTGCGGTTTATGCGGCCGGTTGCATTCGCTGCGCCATTGCCCCGCTTTCCTCGCCATGGCACCGGGGGATAGGTATGAGTGCGCAAGGGTGCACCGGTACTGCATCAACTGCCTGGCCACCTCCCATAAGACCGGCGAATGCGACTCAAGGTCTAGTTGCCATCGGTGCACTCTCGGGCATCATACTCTGCTCCATCGGGCGAAGTTAAGGAGGGTAAGCGGTGCAGCGAATACAGCCAATTCCAGGCCAGCTTTATCCATCCGGTCTGCCCAGCAGCGGAAGAAATTGCAACAATTGGTGAAGGACGTCCGAAGTCTGATTGGCAAGCTGGAGAGGGAGATACAGGCACCAAAGCCGGGGGGCACCATGTTGAGGACATGGACCTCCTTTCGTTTTCGGAGTGATCCCCCCAGGTGGCAACGCTGCGATGTGCTGCCCAATGTCGCCCAATGTTGCTAACGTTCCGCACCAGCAACACCGTTTGAATTAACCAACCGGCTAAAGTAGCCAACAGCGACACAATCAGCTTTTTAATCGCTTTTTAACCCCCAATTTTTCATGTCCCTATCGAAGAGAATAGCAAAAAATATACAACCTTCGTAACGAAACAAGGTTTGTTCGAAATTAATCGAGCACCTTTTGGCTTTTGCAACTCGCCTGTTAATTTTGTAAGGTACGTAAACTATATTTTCCATGATTTGATTAATGACAATATAATGGAGCTGTAGGTATGTCAACGATATTGTAATCTACGGAGAAACGCCGCAAGAATGTCTGGAGAAACTGATGATATTCAAAGTTGCTGCATAATACGATTTAAAATTTAGATGGCAAAAATGTAAATTGATTTTTTGGGTCATTCAATTGAAAATGGTACAATTTTGGCAGGAAAAGAAAAGGTTAGAAAAATTTCCGTACCAAAAACACGTGAAAAATATACAATCCTTTCTAGGCCTAACGGACTATTTTCGAAAATTCGTTTCAGGGTATGCACAAATAGCGTCGCCATTGACAAATTTATTAAGAAAAAACATTGTTTTCGAAATTGGAGAGACGGAAAAGTTTGCCATTGAGCAATTGAGGACTAAACTTATTAAAGAACTTGTATTACATTTGTATGATCGGCAAGCTGAAACTGAATTGCATACAGACGCTACTTCAAAAGCATGAAAAAAAACTACACCCAGTATTTTTTGGAGCAAGAAAACTTCGTCTGCAGAGAGTCAGCAATATACAATAGTTATATATTGGAAGTCAAAGCGGCGTACGTGGCCTTAAAAAAATTTCGACATTACTTATTGGGCTTACAATTCAAATTAGTTACAGATTGTTCTGCTTTTAAGCATACAATGAACATAAAAGATTTGCCAAGATCAGTGGCTCAGTGGGTGATGTATACCCGAGAATTTACCTTTAAAGTTGAACATTGTTCAGCAGTACGTATGAAGCATGTGGACAGCTTAAGTCGCTATTCAGTTGAGTTGTTGCTGATTTCGTCAGAGCTAACTAGCAGATTCTATAAAGCACAACTACAAGACGAATGTATTCGCGCAATAACAGCCGCACTACAGACTGGCTCGTATGGGGTTTCAAAATGAAATGGACTGCTATACAAATGTGTAAAAGGGCAAAAGTTATTGTTTACACCCAAATTAATGGAATTTGAAATAATTAAAGGTGCGCATGAAACAATGCAGAAAACAATGCATATTGTAGAGCAAGAACTTTTTATACCACATTTAGACCGAAAAAATGATAAAGTTGTAAATAATTGCGTCAGATGTATCGTACATAACAAAAAACTGGGGAAAAAAGAGGAGATGTTGTAAGTGACTGATAAAGCTGATAATTATACTTATAAATATCTTATTTTCCTAAATGCACTAAATTGATGTAAATAATAAATAAATCTGAAATATTGATAATAAATAATAAACTGAAATTAATTTAATTAATTTAGTTTTAGAGAAGTACTGCAAATTGAGATTAGATTTTATGAGTCCCTAATGGTCGCAATAGCCGAGTGGATAGTGGATTACATACTGCTATTCTGAAGACCAAGGTTCGACCAATAGTTCTAATTGCGGTCCCGCTAGGGAGGGAATTTCAAGCTCTCCGAGTACATGAAATAAAAGTTCCTCATAAAAACCCATCAGACTTTCGGAGGCGGCTTAGAATAAACTGTAGTTCCCTCGATGTTTTGGGAAAACATCAAAATGTAAAACCACAAATTGAAGGAGGAGCTCGGCCGAAAATCGCTTCAGCGGTTACAAAGCTCCAACCGTATATATAATGGGATGGTATTGATCTGAACAATGTTTACAAGACGGCGCTACGTTTCACACACTAAACGAAACCATTGACCTTTTTAAGGGAGAGATTGTTTGTTTTTCAAAATACCACCTCTTATTGGAAAATATTTTATAAGAGAGACGATTTCAAAATTTCGTGCAAATAAACAAGTAATGAGTGCATGAGAACAGAGCAATTTCTAAGAACTTTTTGAGTTATATTCGCTACTTTTGCGATGATGATGTAAAATTGATTTAGGCAGCAACGTGAAAATGACAGTGCTCGGAAATTGAATCATGCGAATTTCGTTTTTCATCCGTTGACAATTACTCACCAAAGTTTCAGCCATTTTGGAAGCTTACTTACTGATGAGGATATTTTATTTTATGCCGGAAATACACTCTAAGGGGGCAATTAGAATATTCGACTTAATTTTTTATTTAATTAATTTTCTATAACTTTGGGATGTTGATCGTACCAGGATTTGAATCATGGCCTTCCGAATGGCAATCGACATAAAAAACCGGCCATAAAAAAACCATGAATCAACTCTCGATAAATATTGGGTTTTAATAATTTAATGCCTTGTCGAAACGTGTATCGTTCCATTTTTGTTGCTGGAGCAGTTTTTACTTATAAAATGTCAAAAAAATACAGCTCCAAAGTGGCAGGAATAACGGGTTATTCGAAATAACACCTTTTTCGAAAACCCGATAGAGTTCAATTGAAAATGGGATTTTTTATTATAACTTCTTAAACTTAGATAAGTACTTTTCCCGACTACTAATTTTTGCAGGAAACATGATATCCCTCGGAGGTAGTTTAATTTTAGTCCACCATCCGGAGAATTTTTTTTATTTTGTAGAATATAGCGGGACGAAGCTCAAAAAATCCATTAATCATGGAAATACTCACCCAATTTTGTTTTGAGAAAAGGAAAAAGAAATGAGTTTTCATATGTATTATTTAATCCATATGTACAATATAAAAGAATTTTCTTTCAAATCATTGTAATTAGTTGTATTAAATTGTAAATATTATTTATACAACAATGTAAAATTTAATAACAATTGAAATCCATCGTTCCATGTATATTAAAGTTATCCGTAACATTTGGTTAATTGGCCAGCATATGTATGTATATGTATCTACGAGTATGCGGTTGCCATCGATTTACTTTTGTTGAAAGAGAATAGGTAATTTTTTATTTTTACATTATTTAATTTTTACTTTTTGCTGCTGGCTGTTAAACCAAAGTAATATGTTTTATGTAATTCAAGTACAAATTACCGTAAAAAACAATATTTTAAATGAAACATGTGGTATTATACTTAACCTAAAAAATACGCAATAATAAAATAATGCTTAACAACATCATACCTTCTTTGATGTCATATACTAGGGTGTGTCGCTAGAATGAATTTGTATGACTACCTATATAAGAATTTGTTTATGTTAAGAATATATGAAGATATGTACATAATTAAACTACATTTTATACATATTAAGTCAGTAAAGCCCATTATTGGTGTTAGGTATATCCAAAATTTTTATTTGTAAATCATCGTCATAACCCAAAGTAAACTTAAGTTTCCAATAGAAATAAATTTTGAAAGAAAATATTTATGAACGACGGACGGATCAACCCACACGCTAAACCACTGATCGCAGAAACTAGGAAGCTGTGTTCTGACGTATGCACTCAATAAGAAAGGATTTTCCGGTAAGTCTTATTAGAACCACATTAAAAGAAGTCGCTGGCAAACTTTTGTAATATATAAAAGGTTTTGTCCTTAATGACTGATGGATCAACTCACTGACTCACCCACGGAATTTTTCGATAGTTGGAAAGTGTATCTGGAATATTAAATCGTACGATTAATATGAAAATTCCTACATAGGTAGCTCTTTGCCAGAGAGTACTTGGGGTTAATTTTTTTCGTGGGAATATACAAGAGACCGATCTTTTCGAAAAAAAAAAATTGTTTTTATGGTTCAACTTGTCTCATATTTGGAACATAGATAACCCCTGTATAGATTATTACAATACATAAAAAGCTTTTATCCATTAAAGTGGTCCTGAAATTGATCTGCGCAAAAAGTTTGGGATTTGGGTTGAAGCTTGGTTGTTTATCTCAAATTTTCCTCACAGGAATTAGACCAGGCTTCGATTTTTTCCCAAAAAAAAGGGGTTTTGGTTCCGTTCACTTGAAATTTGGATTTTGCTTAGGTGAGTAAAAACCCATAGTTTTCTAGTTTTCTACAATATATTCCTTAATTTAAATTTCAATCCAACAATTACCATATCTCTCAAATGAATCACCATATCAGAATTTTTAAAAACAGTTTTTAAAAGCTTCGCAGCACCTTGATATGTATAAAGTAAGGAAAAACTTAAACTAATGATCGGCTATTCAAATTATTGTCAAAATGAAGGTGATAGAATAGATTTTTCAGCTTTTGCTGATCATAACTATTTTAGCTAACTCCGTGGTTATTACTCAAAGTAATTTGATTAATTCCATAAATAAACGAATTTTGGTTAATTGGAGAGCCGAAAATGTACGTCGTATGAAAGTTAGACCTAAATACCGGGAATTTGTAAGTAAGGCAAATAAATATTTATTTAATTTATTGCACCGCCTTCAAAACAGGCCCCTTCCAATTATTTTAGTATTTTTACACTTAAGTTATCGTCTCGGCATTTATCTCTTGTATCAACTAAAAGCGGTCATTCGACTTCCTGAAGGAGATAAAATTAGCATATTTTGCTCTACTTCTCGACGAATTTTCTCACTCAAACGGTGCATAACGGAGAGAAAATATTCATTAATCGTCTTTTGCTCTTCTGGCAAGACACCGCGACATTGACTGGTTCTTGAGCTCGTGTATCATCACTTTTTACAGCGCACTGTTGAAACGTGGGATCTGAATTTACTCTATCAGACAATTTTAAGAGAGCTTTACGCGATAGGTGAGACATAGAAAGCTATAATGATGTATCTTCCAAACTTTAAAGACGACCTTCGGTCCTCACGATGATGACCGATCCATGCGAGGCAATTATTCCCCTACATTCTTTTAGATAAAGTTGATTCATCATAAGCTTTCTATAACATCAGCGAATTTAATTACGAATTTTAGCAATTTCTTTAGAAAAGCTTTTTAAAGCAATAGTTTCCTGTACTATTTTACCGAAAGTACATATTACATCTTTTGAATTTAAACGATTTATATTCGACTATCACCTTTTCGCATCGATGGGACACTCCTTTGCAGAGCAGTGCTTCGCAAATTTTGAAGAAGTCGAAAAATGGCTCGTCGAATGGTTCGCCTCGAAAGAGAAAAAGTTTTTGTGGAATGGTATCCATAATTTGCCTGAGAGATGGGCGAAATGTGTAGAAACCAATGGTCAATACTTTGAATAAAAAATGTAGAGATTCCTCTGAAAATTAAGTGTTTTCTTTATCGAAAAAACCAAAAAAACAAATTTCAACTAACACACCTGGTATATCTCCAAGTTTCTTGATTATCTTTTCCTTCTGTAATCTATCGGTAGACAGACAGAGTTATTATACCCAATGCAAGTGTGATTGGGTATAAAAATCTAGACTACATGTTAAAAGCCAAACTGAGTGCTATAGCAACCGCAAAAACATAAATTTCAATTATCAACTTCAGTGTTAATTGCATTCCTGGTAATTTTTCACAACCAAACATGTGCACGAATGTTTTTACATATATAAGTACAAGTACATGCAAATATTAACATAAGTCTGTGTTCTCATATTAACCGATGTGCTTCAGTTGTTAAGCATTCACAAATATACACAAATGAAAAGAGGATTCTTGCGACTCACCTGCACTGGTCGTAATGGCAATAAGGATCACCATTAAGAATAGCACGACATCCTCGCCCGTTTCGCTGGCAACTGACATCATTGGAGCGATTCTGTGGCATCGCTTGGTGGACGTTGCATAATAAAATAAAATTTTCCGCCTTTTGCTCATTTTCCCAAACGCAGGCTTATCATCCATCGCTACATATGTATTCGGGAGACGCATTGAAGGACATACGTATATATGTAAATTTGGTTGTAAAAATAAAATATGTAACTGCAGATTCTTCAATACGTGAATAACTATCGAACGCAACAACGGAAGACTCGATTCATCAGTTAAATGGAACCACAAGTGCTGCAAAAAAACGAAAAGATATTTCAAATAAAAATAAAAAAATCAGTTCAGTAGAACGCCAAAAAGGTCGCGTTTAATAATCCATTCATGAGTTATTGTGTAAAAAATAGTTTCCACTTTAGATGAGCGTACACTCTCGAAAAGTAACCAGGCAAAAAGGTAAAGGACTCTGCTTACATTTGCAGAGGTCAGAACACAGACAACTTCATTTCCTATGCAAAATGAATTTAATGACAAGGAGTTCTCTCTGTGTGTCTCTATTATCACATTAGACACAAAATAATGTTACGTTTTCAACATGAAAAGTGTATGCAACACGAATGTGTTTGACATGTTTTACCTTTTGTGCCTATATGTATATACCTATGTATGTATGAGTAGCTCGGTTGCAAATTGGGTCATCTAGCTATGTGTTGAACGTGAGTTGGTGTTTTTATGTGTGGTTGTTTCCCCCTTCGCTATCTCATAATTTTATTAAGGAATTTTTATACTACTCGTGTACTTTGGGTATCAGGGTATGTCGTACACGCAAAAAAGGTTTAAAAAATTTAAGATTTATTGAAAATATAGAAACAAGAAACAACCCAGTTCTCTGGAAGGCAACTAAAACAAAATAATTCTTCTTGAAAAAATAACTAGAGCTCCATTATTATTATATACCATATAAAATGTATTTTTAAGACATGTGGTATTAAAGAAGCAATAAAACGAATATAATTTGATGTTACGGGCTGGAATTTATGGAAAATGATTTCGCGGTTGGTTCGAATAAATTTCAGACGAGGGGCCCAATTTTTCGCAGTAAGTGGGCTCATAGGTATGTCAGCGTCTCTAGCTTATCTGCGTAGACAAGCGACTTCACATAACTCCACTAAAATAAGTCAAGGGTATTAAATCACTCGGTCCTGGAGGCCATGACATAGCCTCCCGACGCTGGATAATGCGCTCACCAAAAGTTTCTTTCAATAGATTGATTATCTCCTCGGCTATATGGCAAGTAGCACCGTCTTCTTGAAACCAAAAGTCCTCCACAGCAGCATTTTCCGATTGAGCCATGAAGAAATCATTAATCACGGCTCTATAGCGTTCTCTAATGACTGTAACATCCGGGTTGGTTTTTGAAGAAATATAGACCAATAATTCCATCTGTTCATAAAGCTTCCAGAACAGTGACTTTTTTAGATACAACGGCGTCTCAATAACAGCTTGTGAATTGTCATCAATCCAAATGCAGCAATTTTGTATATTCACGTACCTATTTAACTAAAAGTGAGTTTCATTCAACCGCCGGGTCTCGTTCGATAGTCGCTCCACAGCAGGAATGGAGTTTTCGAGGTCTCGCATTATTTTTTAGAGTAAACGTGATGTGAAATCGATCCATGGTTGTTCGTACCATCGACTGTGCTAGATGATTATGTCGACCGATTATATCTCACGTCCGTTTTAAATTGAGTATCCTGGGGAAATGTTGACCATACATTGGGATAGAAGCATGAGTTGTGATTTATGGTGGGAAAGAATATGTCGAGGAGTACTCACAGATAGCAGGGAATGTCCACCCCTCCGAGTGTATTTCGGACATGAAATTAAGGCTCCTCGTAAATAAATCATCAGCCGTTCGGAGGCGGCTAAGTATAAACTGTAGGTCCCTCCATTTGTTAGAAAAACATCAAGACGCAAAAGCACTAATTGGAGGATATATTTAATTATATACAACAACATCTTACAAGGTTATCATTGTAAACGAATTTCTGGCTAAAAATTCGAAAAACCTCGTGATTAAGCTTTTACGATTCCTGTCGATTTTTTCTATGTCTAAAATTCCTCATACCTACAACTGTCTGAAAGAGATTTACCAAAAAACATTTTCCAAAAAGCAGCTCCCGCATACACTACAACAAAAACTGTTTTCGATCAAATAAAAATGAAATGTTGCCCGCAAACAAAAGGAATGAAGGACAATACGCAACTTGCTTTGCACGCAGCTAAAAGCTTTGCATTTGGCTGTGTAGGAGCTTTATTTTTGGAGAGAAATTTTGTTTGTTAAAAATTTCGCAAGAAGAAGTGTGAAGAACGCAAATGGCTGTAAAAGAATGGGTATGTGTACATATGTATGTTTTGAGAAAACACACACACCAGATAAAGGAGTAAAAATATGTACAAGTAAAGGAAGAATTGAGAAGGTTTCCAAATTTGCCATACGGAATATGAAATAAAAGGCATACCTTTATAACCCATTTGACCGCATTTGGATATATGTATGTAAGCACACATGTATATACACATATCATGAATACATATTTCATTATAAAAGCGCACACACAAAGTTCGCGTACTCTACTTTGAGAAATCCGAGTATGTTTGTAAAACATCAACAACGGAACAACACAGCGATAAAAAAAAACAGTAAAAATAAACGGAAATAATAAAAAGCGTTCGCATAATGTATTTTAGGCTTTACCGTTACACTTTAAAATTGCCTAACTGTCGTTCCACTCACTGGATATGTACAGCAGGGACTTCTTCCAATGGAAAAAATTGTATGTAGATGGCAATGAAGTAACACAAGTAGATGGGTTTGTTTTGCTCTTAGCTTTAAAACGTTGATGTTTTGCATGTAAAAAACTGTGTGGCATGCAGCATACAGTTGAGACCTCACAAAAGGCATTTTACGCCAAATTCTCATATAGTGAATACACACATACTAGCATACGAGTATTCACCCACACAGTATAAGCGCAATGCGTGTGTGTGTTGGAAATAAATGTAAATCCACGTGTAAAATGTGCTGAGCAAAACCCACTTTGACCTCCTGTGGCGCCACTCATACCATTTGAATTTGCTTTCTTTATTTCATTCACAAACAAAGGATCTGTTATGATTCTGCTGCGTGAAGATATTTACGTATGCACAGCTATAGGCATTTGTACATACTCACTACGTTTGTAAAGGAGCTTGAATTTTAAATTTTCAGCAGCTGAGAGTCGCCTTCGGGTAAAAAGTCTTTGAATGTGATATTTTGTCGAAATTGCATATTACCTGTATTATGGCACTGCACACAGTGTGGTGTCAACAATTCAATTACCAATATCACAATCTAGAATACGCTTTTATGTGAGCACAAAAGTTATAAATCTCTTAAGCATAGATAATACAAAAATGTTTATGAAAAATGTGCATTTTAATAAAATAAATCAAGTTAATCTTATTCGTATTATAGCAGCTTCTATAGTTAGATGTCTTGCCTACCATTAAAATACAAAAGAAAACCCACCTAATTGTGGTCGCCTATCGATAGGGAACGACAACTCATTGGAGTATAGTTCCGTTGTGAAAAGGCACCAGGCTGCGCTCTAAGGCAGCTTAGAGCTGTAGGTATTTCCATTTATTGGAGAAGCTTCAAGATACTCTTGCTTTTTAAATGGAACACTTGAAGATGACGAGCCCGCTTTCCCAATCGATGGTGATGCAACAGATGTTTCATTACCCGACGATAAACATGCTGGAATAACAAGTGCCCGCGTTAGAAACAACAAACAGGGGAAGCGATAGATTGCTTCTCAGCTATTCAAATACAGTGGCGAAAAACTGACAAGGAGCATGCAGGAACTGTTCTTTAAAGAATATTGTCGAACGAAAGCATGTCCAACGACTGGGACCTAAGTATGTTATGTCTAATCCACAAAATAGAGGACATCACAATTTGCACCCATTGCCGTAGCATACATAAGTCTCTAAAGGCCGCCGTAAGCAAAGTGATCAGCAACATCAAAGGCTCCGCCAGAATCGTGAAGAACCTCTCCGAGCCATTCGCTACCATACCAGTTTTCAGATAAGGTAAATCCTTATAGAGTGACTTCCTTAATCAATTGCTTGAGAAAATAATACGAGTTTCAAAACAAATTTAAGAAGATACAATATTTTAAAAGAGTGTACAAACGCTGGCTTTCGCCGACTGACTTACGTCAGCAAGCGCGCCATGACATCTGCTGCCTCCATACCGGATAAGAAAGCGAAGCCTAAGTGTCTGATAGTAAACGAGGGCAAGATGAAATATCATGTTATCAAATAAACTGTCATCGACTACGCGCCTCAGCTCTGACGTCACTGTTGAGAATCATAACTTGAAGTTTTAGACAATTTCGTCTATCTAGGATTTAGTATTAACAGCTACAGCAATGTCGCCCTGATAATCCGACGCAGAATATATAAACTTACGACAGTAGCGCATTAGATGTCAATAAGGACACAATTATACATTGTCAAGGTGAGAACGATCAGCTCAATGCTTTCTCAATTCTCGTTCATTGATCAACAGTTCAAATCTTTCTTAGAACTTTCAAGCTGCCGAACAATTCGAAGTCCAGAAATGTTTTTTACAAATATTTTTTTTGTATTTCATTGATTTTTAAATTTAATATTATTGAAAAAATTGCAAAAAAAAAGTCAAAACAATTGTTCGAAATGCTTGACCGTGTGCTTGAGAACGCGAGGGTTCGTAGTTGAAATACTCGAAAATATTCGAACAAAATCTGGAGATCTAGGGTACAACTTACCTTAATATCGGAATCTGAAAATTAACGAGGCAACAATTAAAAAGGGAATACTTGTAACCTCATAAATACATCAACTGATTAAAGGCAATATCCTTTAAAAAACTGAAAGACCAGGAAAACTTGCCGGGCAATGTTTTGTTAAATTTGTACAAAACTTTCATGGAAACCGAAAATCAAAAGATTATGAAGAATGAATAAAATAAATCTCATTTGGACTCTCATTTGGATGTCTTTCCAGCAAGTCTGGGAGGTTTGAGAGAAAAGGTGAGAGTTTTCATCAAGACCACAATTGAAAAATTTAATTTTCTATAAATTCGGATGTTGGACTCAAACCTTTTTATTTCATGTGTAGTTTTTTTGCCTCTATGTGTCTCTTCCAAATGAGACGTCTATCTAAATGTATACCGAGATATGTAACATTATTTACTTGGGGAATGTTTAAACCATTTAAGCGAATTGCAGGACATGATTGCGGTCTTAAAGTAAATGTAACGTGTTTACACTTTTGCTCATTAACTTTGATTCTCCAGTTTTCTAGCAATTCTTCGATGAGGAGTAAATGATCACTAATCGTGTTTGCTGCTCTTTTAGGGCATTTATCCCGGCATAAAACAGCTGTGTCATCCGCAAAGGTAGATGTCTGCACTTTTCGATTTAGTGGGATGTCTGCAGTGTATATAATATATAAAATAGGCCCAAGGACGCTACCCTGCGGAACACCAGCTTTTACCGGATACTCCTCACTGATAAATTCAGATTGTTTAATTGTAAATTGTCTGTTAGTCAGATTTGACTTAAGTATCATATAAAATTGAACAGGCAGAGCTTTATGTATTTTGTACAGTAAACCTTTATGCCAAACTTTGTCGAACGCTTGTGCTACGTCAAGAAAGATTGCGCAGCAATACCTTTGAGCTCGAGTGCCTTTCTGATTTCATTAGTTATTCGGTTAACTTGTTCAATAGTACTATGCTTTTCAAGAAAGCCGAATTGGCGATCTAGTATCACATTGTTATACTATTTTTTGATAGCATGATTTTTTCAAATAATTTGGAAAGACTGGGTAGTAGGCTTATTGGTCTGTAAGAAGTCGCTTGTGTATGATCTTTGCCTGGTTTGGCTACCATTAATATCTGCGAGTTTTTCCACGCGTTTGGAAAGTAATTTAGTTTTAGAATGGCATTAAAGACTTCAGAGAGCAATGCTTGTGCAACTCTTGGTAGCTCTGTTAGCATTTTTGGTGTGATAAGGTCGTAAGGTGTAATAAGGCGTGTACCACTTTTAGGCTTGATATTTCAATTGCCCCCTGATTTTCCTGGCTGTTAACAATAACTTCCGGTAAAATAAAATTATTAGTTGCGTCATTTGGCTGGAATACATTACTTAAATGCTTTGCAAAGCAATTTGCCTTTTCATCGTTACTACGTGTCCAGTTGCCATTTGGGTCCCTGATTGGCATATTCACTTCTATTGGAGGCTTAAATTTTTTTGTGCTTTCCAGAGTGAGTATTTTTTGGCAGAATTTGGCGCTAGACTTTCACTTTTCAGCTTCCTCTCTGCCGCTTTCAACCGTAACTTTGCGGCTGGAGAGCGATATTCTTACCATTCTCACCGCAAACGGCGCTTAGTTTTTACTAATTTTTCTATTTCCGTATTTGTTAGAATTTTTGGGCACGTAATAAGCTTTTTACTGTTTGGAGTTGCTATGGTTGCCGCGGAAACAAGGACATTATTGAGCTCATTAATGTAGTCATCAATATCGTTTTCACAATTCAATGATATATATTAACAATATTAGTATATTTTTTGTATTTTAGCCAGTTCCTTTCTCTGTTTGTCAGTCTTGATTCTTGTGCAACTATCTTCGGGCGCTTATCGATTTTTATTAGAACTGGTGAGTGGTCTGAAGACAACTCAGCAACTGTCACAGCTGATACAAGTTGCCTGTCGATTTTTCTTGAGACAGCATAGTCTATTAAGTCAGCCGATCGGTAGGCCAGTATGTTGGTTGACCTGGGGAAATACAATCTACATTGTTACGCTTGTTTATAATGGTATTGTATAGCTGACGGCCTTTGGGATTTATTAGACGGGATCCCCAGTATACATGCTTTGCATTGTAGTCTTCTCCTGCTATAAATCCATCACCAAGATTATCAAAAAATTCCTTGAATTGATTTTCTGTGATCTTAAATTTTGGAGGACAATAAATGGCTGAGAGATTTAGCTCTTTGCCATAATTATTCAAAGTTACAGATGTAGCTTGTGATAATTGGTGGCGTATGGCTGTAAGACGCAGTGTTTAAGGCGGTTTCTTAGAAGTATTCCAGTGCCCCCGTGCGCTTTGCCATCAAGGTGGTTAGTGGAGTAGAATATGAACCCAGGTATATAACAGTTATATTTATCCGTCAAGTGCATTTCAGACAGTAGCATTACGTCTATAGCATACTCTGATAAAAATCGTACCAATTCTAATTTATGTTGGTTCACACCGTTTGCATTCCAAAAACAAATGTTTAGCACGCTCATTTTTTTGAATGAAGATTTGTAGCTTGTTATTCTTGGCTTTAATCAAGTATTGGATCATTCTTTGCATAGTTGACATGAACTGTGTCATGCACTGCGTAAGGTTTAAAATCATCGATTCTATACCTCCATTAGATTGGTTCTGTGGAATATTATCTGACTCATTCTTCAGTACATTCGCATAAGATAATTTATTTGGATTTGTGGTATATTTACCATTTGACTTCGGTGAGTCTGTATATTGTTTGCCAGCCTTTCAACTTTTAGATCTTTATGTGCAGGGCAGCGCCTATAATTAGCAGTGTGATTACTTCCACAGTTACTACATTTTTTCATGGTGGCATCATCTTTCTTTGACGTGCATTCAGACGTGGGATGTAGGTCCCCACATGCTACGCAAACACTGCGCAATGTGCAGTAGGATTTAGTATGGCCGAATTCTCGGCAGTTGGTGCATTGCACTTTATTTCCGATATGGCGATTTCCTACTGGGTGTTTGCTTGCTGTTACCTTTTTTCTCTTGTTTTTCTGCCGACTTCGCCGTCTGTTTAGCGCTAGCTAAGTACTGCTGAGAGACTTCTGCTTGCATGTTGCTTGCTTTTGTCGTTGATTGTGTTGTCGTTGTTTCCTCAAAATAGGAAAAATAAGCATTTGAGAGCCTTCGATCCGGCGGGTTTGACCGCGACGCACTCATTTTGTTTTTTTTTTCGTTTACACTTATTGTTTATTAATATTATGTTCTATTATTTAATTTGGAGTTTGTTAATGTTTTCCTTTTTTCAAGTGTTCTTCAGATTACACTAAAGGCACTCGCTTACTTATTTTGAATTTTCACTGTATGTTTTGTTTTACTTTATTTTATTTTTATGAGCAGTGCTTAATTGCTTATGTGCTCTTACAGCTCTCTGACAATATTATCTTAAATGTATGTTTGATATTCTTAGGTCTTCATGTGCCAAAAAAAGTTTACATTTTGCTAATCAGTTTAAATGTTCATTTCTATTTACTTTGAAGATAGAAAAAAGAAAAAGAAGCTCTAGATATTTCCATTTACGCCGAAACAGTGCTCGGGGCTAGCATTTTATTGCCTTATCCAGTTTTTGAAGCAAGACACTTTCATACAAGTAAAATCCATCATGACATTGCTCTGACGAGAACTCAAGAGCTAAATAAATATCAAATTAGTTTTCGATATACGTAAGCAGCATGTTGTAACACTTTTTATTTGCTTTTAAGCCTCTTGTGGATTTTCGGTCATGTCTACGGAGTTAATTACACTGTTTTGCAAAAAAAAAATCATAAGAAAAATTTTTTTCGAAAATTAAGACTTTATTGTGAAACAATTGTGATACAGTTAATGTTCAAAGTATTGCCCATTGGAAGCTGCGATGTTTGCCCATCTTTCTGGCAGTTTGTGGATCCCATCCCAAAAGAACTTCTCCGGCTTGGAGGTCAAGAAAGAATCGGACCAATTTCTGATACCCTGTGTTGAAGTGAAGCGTACTCCGGTGAGGGCATTCTGCATTGATCTGAACAAGTGGTAATCGGAAGGTGCTATGTCTGGGCTATAAGGCGGGTGAGGTAGAACTTCCCACCCACAGTTTTCCAAATAGTTTTTAACTGGCCTTTCAACATGTGGCCGAGCGTTGTCATGATGAAAAATTATTGATTCGTGTCTGGTCGCATAATCTGGTCGTTTTTCCGCGATGGTATTTTTCAAACGAATCACTTGTTTTCGGTAGAGGTCCCCATTGATCGTCTGACCCGATTTCAATAGCTCATAATAGAGCACACCCTTGTGGTCCCACCAAATACATAGCATAACCTTGGCACCATGGGTATTCGGCTTTGCCGTGGATGTCGATGGTTGGGAGGGCTTCACATACGATGTCTTGCGCTTTGGGTTATCATAATGAATCCCGTTTTCATCGCCAGTGACAATCCGATGTAAAAATAACTCCTTTTGGTGGGGTTGAGGCAACATCTCCGACATGCGGAATCGACGTTCGACGTCTCTTGGCTTTAATTCATAAGGTACCCAATTTCCAAGCTTCTGGATGAATCCAAATGATTTTAATCATCTGGAAACTGTTGCTTGATCAACTCCTAATACTTTTGCAAGTTCTTCTTGCGTCTGGCATGCATCTGCGTCGACCAATGTCTCCAATTCTTCGCCTTGAAATTTTTTTGGCTGTCCGTCGTCTAAGTCGAAATCGCCACTTTTGGCACGTTCGTTCGGCTAAAGCATGGTCATCATAAATGTTCAGTAAAATATGATGGCTTTCGGTAGCACTTTTCTTCATGTTAAAGTAATGAAGAAGAACTCCCCGCAAAAACACTTTATCTGGTACAAATTTCAACATTTTCAAATCAATGAAACAAATTGTTGTTCACGCTAAAACAAAATACATCTACTGAAAACGACGCGAAATGACAGTACCTTTGAAATGAATATAGCCACGGATGAACACGACGCGAAATAATACTAGGGCTCTACTACCCTCTCTTAGAATACCGCACGAATTAATGCATACACCCAATATTAGTATGTGAACTTGTCATTCTGCTTGGAACCAGGATTAAAACATTTCGTTGAAAAATAAAAAATGATTTGACTTCGATAAAAAGTGAGAGTTTTTTAAATATAAATCGGGCTGTTAAATGGTGGCAATAAAAAATACACTAGTTCCTACATGATCTACTGATGAGATGAGACTTATTGAAATTTCAACCCGATCGGTTGGATAGCAAAATCGTCAACATTTTTAATTTCGTTCTCAAATTTTGAAAGTGTATTCTTAATATTAGTGCTCTCACAAAAATTTCGACTTTTCGAAACCAAGTTATCAGACTACTATCTTAATTAAAGAAAAGATATTATTCTTATAGCAAATATTGGAAAAATAATTATTACTCAAAACCTAACCAAGCTCTTATTTATACCTTAGGAGCTTCTCCGGCCCAACAAAAATCTTTTCTCTAAAATTTGCACCGCTGATTCCAGAAAGTTTGTATTAAAATGTTTTAAGATTGCCACATCCTTACTCATAGATTTTTTTGGTAAGTCCCATCTTTATGTTATATGTCTAGACGCATACCACAAATTACACGTACATTTATATATATAAAAAAGTTTAATTGTAATGAGTTTTCCCTTTGTCAAGCTTTCGTCTGTGATAACGTTTCCATTTTGAGATCTTTGGGTCTTTGTCACAAACTTTTTTTAAACTTATCTTCGAAGCATTTAAATTTCATATCTATTCATCAGAATTATATGGAAAGCTCAGTTCTCCACGAAGCTCTGTAGCATTAGTGAGAAAAAGTATCTTCGTTTTCTTCAGTGGAATTTTTTTTATAACAAGAAAGTAATCTATTTATTCAATCAGCGTAATTTAAGCTTAACAATAAGTTTTAAATCTTAATTGCAGCTTTACTCTATTTGTAGTAAAATGTTGTTCTTCAAAAGATTCTCTGGTACGTAGTTGAAGGCGTATGTACATTTGTTTGTCTATTTTCTTCTTGCTGTGAATCAAATTTTGGTCAAAAAAGAATTGAATTGAAGAATTGAGTACTGAAACATAGTTGAAATAATTCTGATCGACTGAAAAATGTTACTCGGCTACCGTGGCCGCCAGACTCAATATTATCACCATCATAACAGCTATCATCCCTTTTTCTATAAGAAGAATATTAAAAGAAATAAGGGAACTAACAATACATAGATGGTAACATGACAGAACCATCCTTTGTAGTAAAATACTTAAGACCATTCTTTGATTGCCGAGTCACGTGGAAAACTCTATTGGACTGCATGATTAGTAAAGCAACCAAACTATTAATGACACAATAAGCAAAAAGGCTTACTGTGGTAAGGAAAGGAACAGGCAAAGTGAAAATAGTACCCACTAGAACAAGGGACTAAACCGTTTTCTCAGTAGCAATGTATAACGCAGATGACATGCTTAAAAAGGATAAGTTTTGAAAATAAATATAGTACCCTTATGGGAGTGAAAATATTATGAGTCAATCAGAGATGGAGAACATATTTAAAGCATACACACATGTCTGGTAAACTTATGGCTCCAAGCCCATCGGAGGCATAGCTACAGGCGCCCGAGTATAACAAGGTTCAACTATTATGGGTTCAGGCATAAAGGTGTACAGGGAAATGAAGTAGGAGAAACATTAGCAAACGAAGTGACAGCAACTATACCAATAGGACCTGAACCCTTCTTTCCATCGGGAAACATACAATTAAAGAAGAGTTGGAAGATAACTACATTATAAATAAGCAATAGGCCAATGAACTCATAAGCGGCTACAGTTGATCATAGTTAGTAAAATAATTAAAGAATTATTTCAGGCATTCCAAAAGCACACTGAATACTGGGGACTTTTATACCGTTTGCATAAACTAGGCATTAAACTCAAACTACTCCTGCGGAGGAGGCTGAAAAGTATGTGAGCGTTACAGCCTAAGAATATTCTCATTACAACCGTTAGAATGCTAAGTCTTTTAGGTTATCTTAAGACACTCGGTTTATACGAAGAATTGTAATAAGTAGTGAGAGCACAATATACCTAATGTCGTTGGGTAGATTCTCCACATTATCTATCTATCTATCTAGTCCCGCCGCCACATCAACAACCGATGGAACTCCACGCTTTCCAGAAAAGGAGAAACCTGTTAGGGAGAATTATTCAATAACTATCGGAGAAATTGATGAGTATGACGACATTCTCATGTTCATGCTATGATATTTTTAGAAAACTTAAGTCGGAAGCGGAAGGTAGCAATCTTAATGCTGCCGTATGTTGCATGAACATTTTTCAGTAATTTTGGAATGAAGTCGTGATGGTGTTGATTTACTACTTACAAGTGCAATGAGTGATGAAGAGTCGTACGTAAATGGATATGACATCAAAACCAAAAGGCGATCGTCTCAATGAAAGAGCCCAAAGCAAAAAAAAAAAAAAAAACAAGGCAAGTTCAATGTTAGGCCTACTTTTTTTTCGATCCCATAGGGACGGTTTGCAACATCGGTACATATTATTCAAATATAAAAGTGGGAAAACAATTCATTACGTTTTCATCATGATAAAGGATCTGTGCATGGGTCAGTGTTTATTAGTATTATTGTTATTATTATTATTTATTTTTTTGTCAAAACAACACCGTAAACATGCTTGAACCACCGTATGCACCACATTCGGACGCGTGTGACTATATATTTTCAACACCACATTCTAATGACGGATCATAAATCTTACTCATGCCAACGTAAATTCGCAAACGACACGTTCACGCATAGAATTACAAAAGCATAAATATGCTTGCACTTGTATGTATATATTATATTTAAATGTGTATTTCATATTAAACATAATATCAAATATACAAACATAAATTGTGAATACTTACATATTTACATGTAAATTCAAAAGAACCAGGTTGTGTAATAATTTTATTCGTACTCCTTTGCTTATTCCCTGCAACTGCTGCAGATACACTTACTACACATAATTTTAATTAATTAACACTTGTTTCGTACTGTAATGTAAATGAGTGCATTGACACATTATATTTCACATTTTCGTATAATTGCGTTTACGTGTTTCAACGACACCAGTGACAATGTTTTGATGTTTTTCAAAATAATAACACTCCAAATTACTCGTCCCTTGGGACACAGAGACATACACGTATTCACATACGAGTATATAAATATGAGTACAAATTTGTAAATACAGTCTTTTTAGCACTTTATTTGTTTACAACTGCGACTTACGCACCGTACATTATTTATAGATGAACGCCGTTAAACAAATAAGTTTCCAAGTTATCATAACTGTATTGATTTCACTCACTTATGACTCTTATTTGATTTGTAGATATATACCTATAACATATTTTAATCCGAGTTGACATAGTTTGTTAAATTTTGTATATGGCACTTAATAAACTGTATAGTTCTCAACTAAATTATATTTCAATTACACATTCAAGTATTTATATTTCTTTCATCTTATTTTTTATTGTTTTGTTTTATTTTATTATTTATTTATTTTATTTTAGTTTATTTTATTTTATATATTTTTTTTTATAATTTATTTCATACTATTTCATTTTTATTCATTTATCGTATTTATTGTTTATTTTTTATAGTATTTTATTTAATTTAACGTTAATTTATATTGATTGATTTTATTTCATTATATTTTATTTTATTGTTTTTTATTTTAGTTTTTTCTTTTTGATTTAATTTAAGTTTTTATTTTATTTCCCTTTTTAATTTGATTTATTTAATATTATCATATATTATTTTATTATAGCCCTTAGGGTATCAACAAGCAAAAACAATAACTACACACATACAAAGCAAATTATCTGTTTTTGCTCATAAGGTATGTATTTATGGCCACGATTGTTTTGCTGTTCGCTCATAGATATAAAAGCACACTGCTAGTTTTCTATACGAGTGCATACATGTGCATAGATGTGCATAAGTGGGCGCATATCCGCTTGTTTCCATACGTACACGTATTTGTTTTTATCATTGCGTAACATGTGACTTCACAGCTATGACCGAGTGACCGAGTTATGGCTTCGTCGTTGTCAACATCATCATCAACATTTGCCGCCAATTAACTTTGCGTGGACTCATCAACACACTCACACACACACGTACACTTAATGTTGAATCGTTTTTCATTTATTTATGGATAGGTGTACATACATACGCATACAATTAGCTGTTTGCTATTTACTTTTCCACATAAATACTTATCTAAGTAAAGAAGCGTGTGGCGTTACTTAATGAGCGTTGTAAGTATGATGAAAATAGAGCTTAATTAACGGTGAATTTCAGGCTTGCGGTACATTACCAACATTACTACTGACGCGTTGCGGTGCATACGTCGTGTGTATGTAATTATGATTGTGTGTAGTTTTTCCTTATCACAAATTTTACGGTATTTTCAATCGATTTATTTTACACTGTTTGTTGTTGCCGGTACACTTACATCACTGTCACCAGAAAATGTCACAGCAAATGCGAAATCTGTAACATTCAATTAATTTCGACTTGACAGAGAAGCTGACTGCCTGCTTGGCTAACTCACTGGCCAGCTGACTGTGTTTTTTATTTTTATTTTTTTTACATACATAAGTACATTTATGTATTGTATTTTATATCATACATTACCTTATCAAAATTTTTATTTTTATAATAGAAAAATGTATTTGACCCCAACAAAAACGAGTTTTGTGCAAGAAGTGTTAAGATATTCTAAAAAAAATGTTGAACTCTTTTTTTTTCATCGAGATTCGCATTTCATAGGTATAAACAATCAACATGTACGTATGTGTTTATATGCGCATATCTTCTCTAAAATCAGGTGTTGTTTTTCTTTTAACCGTTTCCGTTGCGTGAACCAATAAATATGACAGCGCGACGATGACTGAATGATGTAGGGGCCCAGAGTTGGTAGCAAGCCTTGGCTGTGCAGTGAGTGTGCATGACGAGAGCCACGTGTGTGGTGAATTTCTACAGATATTGCTCCGAGAGCGAAGCACGTGCGCAGTTTAGGGATGCTGCGAAACAGCTGATAAACAATGGAAGCCAACACCTCAAGGACATGTGCGGCGTGAAGGAAAGAGTATGGCATTGTTGAGAGCATGCTTAAATGATAAGAAAGCTTTATGAGGTGAACTCTCTATACGCGCATATAGGTACATATGTATATGTATATACATATATACTTTAAATGGGCCTGACCACGGTTAATAGTTTTGGTGATAATACCTTTTCATGCAGCAAATAATAACACATGATGGATGTGATGACGGTAACGGAATCTTCATTAGAGAACCTGACAGAAAATGTGTTTTCTTTTATTTTAAAGCGTTTGCTCCTATACCGGAATTTTTCTGATCACAGGTTTAAAATCAAATCAGCAAATCAGAATAACATTTAAATAAATCCTACAAAAATATATGAGGAATTGCAAATTCTGAAGGTATCTCCGTTAGATCACAAAACACTATGGCTCTAGATAAGAAGGTCATCGGACATTTCCTTTACACATAATCCAAGGTATAAATTCACCCGTAGGTTGGTTTCCGAACACCGAAAAGTTTCGTCTCAGTAGGTGGCCTAAGAACCAAATGAAACATGAGTTACGAGATTGTCGTCAGCGATGGTGATAACACAACCCCATGATACGACGGTACAAAACCACACCAAGTCTTCGAAATCAGCGTTGACATAGCCGAAGGGGCATATTTGGACCACTCTTTATGAATCTCTTCGGCCTTCAAGACCCATAGCGGCCAATGCTAAGCTCCAAGGTACTAACAATGCCCGAAAAAGTAGACCTTAGGGAAATTAAGTCTCAACCACCTCCCCTCAACAACTTAAAGACCTATTTTTCTGGAAAATACCACGAGTGGAGCCAAGCTTTCACAGTTCTTCATAAGCTTCTCATCACAAGACGATGGTGCCAGCTATAACAATACCCCTTTGCGAGGTCGCCAAAAAGTACCTCACTCTAGGGTTCGTAGACAGGGGGCACACGGATGTGTTCATTTCTCTTCAATATAGTGCAAGTGTACAAAGTTAGTATACTACGCATTGGAGTCTAGTAGAATATAGTCTTTCTTAGGCCTACAACCGATCTAGAACCGCGATGGTAAAAATTGAGTGTTTCCTCCTTCGCTAGCTATACACATTATTTTGGAGGTCTCTTATTCCTTTAAGCGATTTCCTCTCTCCTTGCTCGTTTCTTATAATTTCACTGTCAAAGCCTTTTTCAAAAAATTCATCCTAGTTACTACTGCGTTCCCATTATCTCATTATAGGTTGGAACCCAGCCCTAAGTTACCCTGGTTATTTGTTCGATAGCTTTTATTATCACAATGACTTTCGCTTCAGGGTTGACTGCGGTCTAATCTGCCTAACCCCTACTTGATCACGATATACCACACCAAAAGAAAATGAAATAAATTCGTCTTGACCACCGCTGTTGTGTAGTGCAATTTTTTCGTTTGTTTTCGTGTTTTCATCATGTTACTAATAATAACTTGTCCGTCCCTAATACTGCCTGCATAGGCAATGAAATTAAGAGGTTTCCTATTAGAAGCTCACATGCTTCAAAAGGCCTCACGAGCGGTAACAATACCTATCTGAGAGGTCTATCCATCCGCCACCTAAATAAAACTTCCATTATTATTCGCCTTGGCACTTCTACAGCTTAGCGAACATTTCATCTACAGGATGACTGCAGTTTCTGCTCTGGTTGATTTCAGACTCTGAAGGATTGCATACTAAGGCACCAGGTCGAATACTGCGCTTAAGTCCAGTAAGACCACCAGACCGCATTCTCTATGCCCGGAGCTATCTATTCTATCCGTACATCCTGAAAAATGAGTGTTAACTACATCTTTTGGTGAATTTGTACTGCACTTAGCCTATTATCCATATTTTATGCGTATTAGAGTAGGCGCACTCATCCAATTCAACAAGAGTTGATCCCAATCATTGGTCAATTTTAATTATGTAAAATTTAAACGACAGTATTAAAGTTTTAACGTAACTGCTGTAATGAAAGCAGTTATTGTCCCACTCGAAACCTGAGTAAATATGATAGAACAACTGTAACCGCTAGTATTGCTTTCACAAGCTCCCTCTGCCACAAAAACTGTCACCATCTCTATGCTGTCCTTTGGGTAAACGACAAACAAAGCTTTGTCTACAGCTACCCATACTTTTATAAAAGCTATTCCACAAAAAAATACTTTTCAATAATCCCTCTTAACAACAAAGGAAGCGGAAAGTAAGAGGGCGGGCATGGCGCACAAAATTCAACCTTGAAACTTACTCAATTCCCACTTTTGTGATATCATTGTTTTTTAATGCAACTCTGTAGTTTCCAAATGAAAACGAGTGGGCGGCGCCATCGCAGTGATACATCAACTTAATATTGTCCTCAATCGCTTTGAACAATTGTTGTCCCTAATGAAGAGGCGACGGATGAAGCTAGAGTAACGCACAAGCCAACGGAAATACTTAGTAAATGCTTATCAAAAGAACCTTACTGTTTCCACCTTCAAATGCGGATGTGAGCGCGACAACGTTAACTTTCAGCAGCAGTAGAAATCAAAACTATGTTTCAGAAATTTCTGCTGAAGCGGCGTTTTTTTTCTCTCTCTCTCTCTCTCTTCTATTTTTGTTTTTTTTTCCGCAGAAGATTCCAAAGTTCATTAGGATCAATATCTCGTGGTGGTCAAAGGGCTTGCAAATTAAGATTGATATGTGCAAAGCGAAAGCAAGAACGCGGACAGCATAACAAACTGCGCTGCGAGGTTGGCGTGGTACACTTTTGCTCTGAAAGTACACATATTTCACGGGTTCGGTTTAATTAATTTTATTTGACACATGACCTGTCAGCTGGCATTTGGCGCAAGTAGTTGATGTTCCTAAGAGTAAAACGAATTGGGGACAAATTTTAAAACGCAAAGGAAGTTAAATGAATAGCTTAGCGGTATGGAAAATTAATTTTCATAACTTTTTGTATGTATATCTACAGAAGTATCTCCATAAGTGGTACAAGTCTTATATCGAACCATTTAATGAAAAGTTTAATTTTGTTTTAATGAATGACAAATTGAATTTAAGATTGGTTGGATGGTTGAAAGTGGGATCGCAGCGGCCGCACCTAAGCCTTTGAGCACGCTCATTGTGTTACCCAGTGTATCCAAATTAGGAGTTTACGAAAAGTTCGCGGAATTTTAAAAATTATTTAAGCTTTTTCCAACCATGCGTGCCCACCTCCATGACGGAGCATCATGGAAGTTGTGTCGTCTCAATCGGCTGAAGGCCGGACACTCGCAAAAGTAGTAGTGCTCTTCCCACCCCCGATTCCACATTATGTCGATTTTTGCCCCGTTAAAACAACATTTGGGTTGTCTACTATCCAAGCTGCCACACATTAATTTAGTGGTAGTCCCACTTTGTAGGACTTCCAAGATCTTAAATTTTTACATTTCCGACAATAATGATGCCTTTTGGAGTTAACAAAATTAACAGTCATTTTCGGAATTCTAAAATTTTGTAGTTTATGTTTTTTATTACAAAATTACCATTACATACTTCAAAAAACAAAAAATCCACAAGTGCAGTTCCTAAAAACTAGTGACAGACCAAGCAGTACCGAGACTGAGACCGTCTTCGTATTGGGTATGCTCTCTAGCAAAAAATAACACCAAAATCGCTGTACCGAACGCGCATGCTATTTTAAAAAAAATTGGGATATGCTAACATATGAAATAAACGTAGTTGATTTTGCTAGATTCATTAATATATCAATTTTTATGCACGATATATTCAGCGACAGCTGTAGCCGAGGGGCTTGTATTGCGTACTGCCATTCGGAAAGCCAGGTTTCAAATCCTGATACGACCAACATTCAAAAGTTATAGAAAATTAATTTAAATAAAAAAATAAGTTCAATTTTGTAATTGCGGTCACCCCTCGGCAGGGAATGTCAACCCCTTCGAGTGTATTTCTGACTTGAGAAAAGGCTTGACTATTTCTTATTCTGTTATCCTCGAATTTATTTAATGTTGTTTATCGCCAGCTTATACAGACGTGTAAACTTTGAGTGGCTACCAAATTCAAACAGTGTAGTCACCGTTTTTATTTCCAGGATTTATTCTAAGGTGTATAGATCAATCAATGTCTAGTCCGCGCATTGGCGGTGGTCTTTAGTTTTTTCTCAAGGCGCTAAATATCACCCGGTAGATCTCTATTCTTATAGATTGGGCGCAGCTAAGCCAGACAGGCTTAATTCGGCCATATTCTGCAAATAACCTAACGCAAGTAATTTGTTACTTCTAGCTTGCTATATTTAAACAGTTCGGCTGGTAAGCCATCGGGTACCGCAACTTTATTATTCTTCAAGCGAACAATCATCATAGAGGGGTGATGGAACGCCTATACCATTATCATCAATTACTTCTTGGGCTCGTCATCTCCTCGTTTTTATTCGTCGTAATTTAGCTAGCTCGTCACCAGATCGTTTTTCTTGTTCTTGGTGAGTATGTTTCAGTATTGAAACTTTCCCACTTTTACTATCGATATCTTTCACATATTGTTCCCGCTGCGGTCGATTGCAACGTTGCAAAATAAGTAGCCGTTTCCTGTTCACTTCAGCTCAGCATTCTTAAGTATGGTCAGGCATAGCCATAGACCTGCTGGTTCTTTGTAATCCCGGATGGAGACTATATTTAGTTCGACCTGAAGTAATCGCCGATTTTTGCGAAGGATAAGAAAGCCTTGACATTTTCATACGGCGAAGCTCCTAGATATCTAAAACGACTTCGGCTTATGTGTGTTGCCGGTAAAGTGCGATCTGTCATTAGGCTCACAACCGTCCTGCGTTCATTTCGAGACTATATGTTGTTATGATTTTACATTGGCTAGATGACCACTAAGGCCACTGAAAGAGAAATTCATGGGTATGTTACTGTTTGTGGACGATCCTGCGACTAGGTCGTGTGCTCTGGCATATAGGCCCGTAGCATCAGCTAGCTCGTGGGTTTAATACAAAGTCAACAGGATCACAGTTACCCCCACAAGCCAAATGATAGAACAGGTAAATATTTCTGCACACTGAGAAAAAGCAAAAAAACAGCTTATAACTTAACCAAAAACCCCAATTATTCCAGCCCAAAGTCTAACTTGCCCTGCAGCGCATATGTATATTTTAATGGCTGCGTCTTTACCCACCCTACCTTGGCTTTGTTGTTATTGTAAAAGCCCCATTGATCCATCTTCACGCCCTTACTAACCAGACCACAATTTCAGGTTAAACGTACATGAGTATTATCGAATTTATTTACTTATTCATTTCAAAATTCAATAACGTTCATTAGCTTCATACATTAATATTAATTCTAACAAAAAAAGTCAATCAAGATAACGCGACATAATTTATATGCTATACACCTTATGTTTCTAATACAGGACCTACCTCAACATTTCATGTGGTCATTGACTTACGCTAAATACTACTACATAAATAATTAGATATATATATATAGGTATGTATGTATGTGAAAAGAAACGAGAGTACAAACTATTCAAATTTATGAATGAAATTACAAATCAAAATAACCTTGTGTGAGTGATCTTACATTTGAATGGATATAACAAGCATATTACATATTTATATGTACGTGCATATAAAAACAACAACTAATAGCCTATTTCCACCAAGCACTTCACTGCATTTAAGGCCTCTGTTAAGTGAATGAAATGTCAAACGTTTCCACCGAAACTGAGTTAACTCAAACAGCTGATTTTTGTTTACATTTGCAGTTTAGTTTATTTTTTTTTTTTTAAGTAATTAAATGTGTTTTTCTAGAAAACCACAATTCGAGGAGTAGCTCGGCCGAAAAATCCCTTAACCGGTTACAAAGCGCACATTATATATATTGTACATAATTATTTGTTTTGCGCATTCAGCTGATAGTTACCAGAGTCGCGTATATTTTTATGTTGAGGGGATCGTTTTCTATTCCACAATTGCTTTTTGTTTGTTTTTTATTTTTATTTTATTTTATTTTTTAAAGAGGAGAAGCATTCTCTTCGCCAATTACTTAATATATTTTTTTATGTCAATATTAATGCAAAAAGTAACTTTTGCAGAAAAAATTTCAGCATGCAAAATAAAAGTCTGTCCCCTCATTAAATCCGAAAATACACGACTCTGGCAACAAGTATACCGAAACGTCCGAAATGTTTACATTAGTAGTGAGAGCATCGACTGTTAACATAATATTTTCTGTTAAATTACCGAAAGTGAGTTAACTCACTTTGAAAATTGAGTTAACACACTTTTATACAACAACAAACACATGGGAATTTCGCATTTAAATGCGATGTTTAAATGCATTCAAGCTAAACTGCAGTGAACGTCCGGTGGAAATAGGCTATTACTCTGAGTGCATGTTTACATACTCCCACGATGCGTTGAAGGCCTCCACCGCTGGAATGGGTCTACTTGATTGTTTTAAATAAAAATTGTTATTGCCACTCGAACACTTTTATATGAATATAAATTAATGCTATGTTATTCCTAATAGTTTATGTTCATAATTATTCAATTAATAAACTTTAATATCTATTGACATTATTTTCAAAGGAGGTTTTTTAAAATTATAAAAATGCAAATACAATATATTGAGCGACCGCAGTGGTCATAATAATTTGTGCACTAGCTGTACACGCATTGGTAATAACATGTGCTGCTCTCAGTAGTGCATTTTTAGCATCTCAATGCCGAGAAGAGACAAAAAAAACGTGCAAATATGTATGTTTATATGTCTACACTGCTGATAACCTGTTGAGGATGAGAGGCAGAGGCAGTAAAGGGTAATATCATTGGCCCATGTGGTTTTACCACATGGTTCTAATGATTATTATCTAGTTAATTATTAAGTTTTGGTTATTTTCGTATGTGTCTTGCTGATGTATGAATTTGATGCTAACTAAGGTTACGTTTAAACTATTTTAGAACATTATGGAAAATTCATGTATTGTATTTTGTAGCATTTACTAATCCACTTCTAAGGTATTCTTTCTAACTTAATTTCGTCAGCACTTTTATCGTAGCTAGTCGAATCTATGATCTTTGTTATTTTAATTTATTTTCCATGGTTTGAGCTCTTATATGTACGCTTCTCGTCTGATGCTGATTGTAACCATTTAAGGACCCCAAAAACGTTTTGCAGCGTCACCCTTGGGTCGAACAGCGTGGGTAACCTTACGTCTTATGACGCTCGGATGACGTACAATAAACACTTTGTATGATCTACCAAAAAAAATCACCACTTTACCACTTTATCAAAAACAGATAGGCTTCAATTATTCTTAATTTTTAATACTCACTTTAAAGTAAAATATTCAACTATGGTTATATATATATTTAATTTCTAATATTTCGGGCAATACTAATATTAACACTTTGATTAAGTTCTGCAAATGAAAACTTGACGATGTTGACTCCACGAAGGCTATTCAGAAAAGGACGGGGAATTCCAGATCACGCTTAAATCATGAAAAAGACCGGAAGTTGGGGCTTGTCAAGTCATTTGCGAATGTCATTATCATATGGGCATTTGCTGTGTTCAGTAAGCACAAGTCGATAGAGAGGTTTCCTTGGTAATAAATAACTAGGTGGTAATCCTTGCTAATAATGTTGAAGGAATAATGATGTGAAAAGAAATTATAAGAAATTCATACTGATGTCCTAAGAATTTTTTTTTCTTTGTTTATTTAGATATATGTACGGTCGTACAATGTATTTTTATTCCATGCTCATGTATATGGTCTCGGTGATCCTGCATGTCGTTAAGGCATTCCGTTTGTCTCAGCGTTCTTCACTCTGTGAGCTCTTTTTAGAAATTTGCGGACAAATTGTGTTTTTTGTTTAATTGAATGAAGCTTTCAGAGACTAGAAGTAAGTGCAAGTGGAATAGAATACCGGCTGGCTGTCTGTATTATTGCAGCTTTTCAATCAATCAATATTTTGGTTCCTGGCAAAGTCGATCAGACTGAGCTCATTCAGGTATGTTTCGCCATGGAAGCAGAATTTTTGACTGTTTCAACAAAAATACCTTCCTTCCTTCTAACCGCTACAAGAAAAAAATCCTTCTTTACATGAACAGCGATATAAACTGTATCACTGTAATAAAACTCACAATGGCATGTCTTTTTTTCGATGACGAACCCAGGGCACACCTGAAGGATAAAAAGTCACTAGACCATTAAAGTTAAGCTCCATAAGTAAGAATGCGCTATTGGTAATGCATCGGAGTGTAAGCAAATTAAAGAGGCGTGAAGGCGATTCTTAATCCGTCCCTGTGCCCCACTTCACACTCCTGTCATCAAAGAAATGATGTCATCATTCTTTTTTGTGACGATAACAGCGGCAATTTTTCAATTAAGAAAGTGGACATATAAGGAACATGACCTCAAATCAGGAAACTTAATATGTTTTGCACAGATCCAATATTTTCGGCACTCAACATATATGTATGTTGATGCTTGCACATCAGTATGCATGCAAGAAGCATATTTTTGATTATTTATTGTTCATATGTATGTATCCAATATTTTCGGCACTCAACATATATGTACGAGGGTTGCTATATATATGTCTGGCCAAATAATGAAAACACGAATATTTCAATAAAAATGGTTTTATTGTTTTTCAAAATATTCTCCATCAAGATTTATACACTTTTGCATGCGCTCAAACCAATTTTCGAAGCACTTTTTCCACTCCGATTGAGACACCTCCAAAACATGGTTTTTGAATGCTTCAACAGCATCTTCTGGCGACGAAAATCGTTGACCACGCATTATTTTCTTGATGTGTGGGAATAAAAAGAAGTCATTGGGTGCCAAGTCAGGGCTGTACGGCGGATGACCCATCAATTCGACGTTTTGGCCTGTCAAAAAGGCGCTGGTTTGAGCCGATGTGTGAGAGCTCGCATTGTCATGGTGCACAATGATTCGTCTTGTCTTGTTCGTTTTTCGAATTTTTCCGAAGACTTCAGGCAAACAAATGGTGGTATACCACTGGCGACCATTTGCTTCGAAGTGCTTCTTCCACGAACAACTTTCGTTGGATTTGGTTCGTCTTGGAAGACCCACTCGGTCGATTGCTGTTTTGTTTCGGGCTCATACGTGTAGATCCATGATTCGTCACCTGCGACGATCTTATAAACGTCTTTTGAAGCACCGCGATCGTATGTTTTCAGCATTTCTTTACACCAATCCACACGAGCTTTTTTTTGAGCGATTGTCAAATTGTGCGGGATCCAACGAGAACAAACCTTTTTTACGGCCAGGTGTTCATGCAATATCGAATGTATTCTGGTGGGAGAAATGCATAGACATGCCTCTATCTGAAGGTATGTTACATGACGGTCTTGCACGTACGGCATCGATGTTTTCTGGCACAACGGCTGTTTTTGGACGACCTTCCCGGAATTCGTCTTTGAGCGAGCGTCGGCCACGATTGAATTCGTTGTACCAGTTTTTCACAGTGCTATAGGATGGTGCTTCATAGCCATACAAAGATTTTAGTTCATCAATGCACCCTTGTCGTGATAATCCACGTCGAAAGTTCTGAAAAATGATCGCACGAAAATGTTCACGAGTTAATTCCATTTTTTGGCCGAGATGAATTTTTTAATTCCCTGTAAATAAAACAATTCACGATTAAATGACAAAATGTTCTGAGTGATGTTATGCTAAGAAATGTCAAACTTTCCAATGGAAATGTCAGATTGCACCTGGCAACAGTTAGTGTTGCCTAGGCCAGACCTATATATAGCAGCCTACGTATGTAGATGCTTTCACGTCAGTATGCATGCAAGAAGCATATTTTTGATTATTTATTGTTCATATGTATGTAGTCGGTATACAAATTTATAACTTTGCTTAGTTGTAGCACTAACCAAATATTTGGCAAAGAATATAATATATGAAAATGCAAACATGCAACATGTGTGTACGCGAATGTATGTATGTAAATGTTGAGTTAAAGATGCATAATAAAATGACGGGTGAGGAGAAAGAAAAAAAATGTAAAACTAATTTTCCGAAAAGCATATATGGTAAAACAAAGGAAATACTTTTTTTGTAAATACCGAGTAAAAGCAAATTGAGAAATCTTTAATGGTTTAAGAGGAAATGAAAATTTATAATAAAACTTATCGCAGTTATTAAATGTTTTTTGGTAAAACGAAAAATTACAAAAAAAGGGTAAAAAAGTAACAGAAAATAACCCGAGCATGTCTTAATTTATCAGACGTTTAACGTTTGTTTGTTATAATTTTGGGAAAATTAAAAGTCAGCTGAAAGGAAGAAATGATAATCACTCTGGAACATGAGCGTAAATCAAATGTTTGTGGTCCAGAACTTATCAGATCTTTATGCTACATACCGACGGGTATATTAGAACGTAGATACACACCGTAGCAACTTCATTTGCAGAGAGAACTCGTTTGTGGAAAATTCAGTTCGTGAGTGACACCACTGAAAATAATTGTGGAGAGAGCTTCATAGTGACAACTCAGGTGTGAAGTGAGCTTCGGAAAACTGTGTGTGACATTTATTTAAAAATCCAGTGATCGAAAGGGAGGAATTTGTGAAACTATTGTGGCTTAATTCACGAAAATCAGTTCAATATGCAAATACGGAATCTCAAAAAGAATTTTTATAATTTTTTAAAACCTTAAATTATTTCCGGTTCCGCAGAAAATACATAGCTCCTCTAGCAGATCTTATGAAAGCATTTTCAAGACATAAAAAGGTATTTATTGTGGGCAACATCTTAAGCTGTAATCTGTATAAAAAAATTAAGTGAACCTTTAATCTCAAAATCCTTACATATATAGTTGTGCATTGGGTGGGAAAATATGGCAAAAAGAATTAGGCTGGCACATATAAAAAGAAGTTGAAAACAACAGCAAAGGCAAAAAGTCACTTTATTGGACTCCCGCCAAGGCAAAGTTTCCTGCATAGATACGCTAGAACAAACATATGTTGCACGGTTGGTTGCTTATTTAGTTGGACTCACCAAAGAAGTCATGAGCAGGAATATATTTATGAGCATAGTAACGGAATGAAAAGAACAAATGGCCAAAGTACAGACGTGCATACATACTTGTACATAGGTACATACATAGGTAGACGAGATGGGTTAATGGTAAGAAGTCATTTGTAGAATTTAATATAAAGAGTGCAATGACATGCACAACAACACACACACATGAGGAAAACCTTTTTCTCGGGTTCTATAGGAGGCTACTGCCTTAAAAGAAAAATCTTTCATGGAACTGTTTTGTATGTTCAATTAATAATTTCTGTAATTGTTGCGCCGTTTTCTCACTCCAGAGGGGTGTCTTCAAGAAAATGGCTTCCAGTGACTATACTTCTTACAATTGATGCATTTACTGCTCCTTTGTGGAATTTAAACAAAATTTCTGTACGGTTTTAAGTTTGGTAAAGTCTCGAATGAGAGACGTCATTTTAATGACACCCATGCGAAGGTACCGCTGGCCAGCTGGTTGATGTCTTCACCAATCTATGATAGGACAGGGACTATTGTGACATATTAAGGCCAAAAATTTATATCGGATTCATGGTTGGAGAGAGACTCTGTCTCCGGGTCCGGTTTTTCACGCCAATGGATGGACGCTTTACCACAATCCGCATCAAAGCAAAGTTATTCAACGTATCGCTGATTAGCGACCACCCCTCGATGGAGGAGAAGGCACAAATACTCTCTAGAAATGCTTCGTACGCAACTATGATTTTTGTCTCTGGAGCTTTGCAATTTTATCGTTATGGTGTACAAAGAAAGTATTTTTGGCACAACAGTCGAAAAATTTAATATCCGCGACTAAACATCCCAAATAAGTTAAGATTGATGGACTTTGCACTAAAAGACACAAGAAATTTTCTAACTGACTTGCACTCTTGCACTCTGTGCGCACTGCATGAAGAATAACAAAACATCGGACGCACATGGATTGTCAGACAAAGTTTTCAATACAAAGAGCTTGCATCAGCTTTCTTATGAAATATGGTCAGGCGAAAGTATGACTGCCGATTGCAGCCCTGGTGCGTAAACCGACACAGAAGAACGTCAAAGGCTTCGTCATGATCGGGAAGGATATCTGCAAGTCGCCCAAAACTGAATGAGGTTCAGGAAAGGTGAATTTTTTTCGTATGGATTCTTATGCCTAATGTTGATTAAAATAAAATGAGCTGCAGGACTGAATAAAGAATGAGTTACAATCATCTCTAGGAGCATACAACTAGCGGCGTATGCGACGTTAGTTCTGCTTTCCACAGGCTGGAGCAAGAAACGATGCGATAATTTCATTTATCTAGGTAACAGCACTAACACCGACAAGAATATCCACTATCCGTTCGGAGGCGGCTTTGAATAAACTGTAGGAAATATATATATATACCAACTACTATCATTTTTCCTTTGACTTTTTCTTCATTCATAAGTAAAAGAAACATATTATTTTATCTTCAGCTCAAGATCAAATATTAGAGCGTAATCCACGAAGGAAGGATAAATGCAAACAAAATAAATAAAATAAAGAACTGCAACGTAAACACTGACATAAAGAAAAAAAATGGTGACAACGCCGTATAAGTGCGGATAAGAAGACTTGCAAACAGACTTGCACACACACACACCCCCCCACACACACAATCTCTTTATAAGGGATCAGGAATCCGACTATAGCAAATAAGAACAGAAAACAAAGCTTGCAACGACCAATAAAACACACACAAAAGAAAAAAGGGGATAACAAACGACATCTGAATAACGTTGGAGATGATAATGACGTTGTCGTCCGTTGCGAGATTGTTGACAACGTTGAGGTGGTTGAGCGCGTGCCAGCGGAATGAGGGTAGAGGAAATTGAAATAAAGGCAAAAGGCATAATTGCTAAACTTCAGAGATAAGATAACGCAAGAAACGGCAAACAATAAAAAGTAATAGGTAAAATGGAGACAGAATCTGGAGTTGGAGAAGCATGGAAGCAGTAAGCGACTTGCACTTTAGATGTTCATGGAGTATGGGTCTATATGCGAATCGGTGATTATTGCGAAAGAAAATATGAGATAGTAAAGTAGTTGAACTTTTGCCGAGGCGCTGTAAGAGCGAGTGTGCAAAAGTAAAGGAAATAAGATTAAAAAAAAAATAGAACGAAGGACGAGGATTTTGCTACTAACAAAATTTCATGGCTCATCGATTGATGTCATTACTTCTTCTTCATAAAAACCTACTAGTTGCAAGAGGATTCGGGCATCGGTCTTGGAACAACAACAGACATGCCAATTTTAGTAAAATATAAATATATCTGGAAAATTAGTTCCCTTAATTGGAAAGCTTTTACTGTCTGCATAGTTTGTGAACTCGTAAAACTAAACAATGACTGTTGAAATAAAAACGCGGTGAATACTAACTATAAACTTCACTTTATTATAATTCAAAACTTATATGCAATTAAATATTATCGAAAAAGAGCAGTGATTGAGGCTGATAGTAAGCAAAACTGTACGCAAGCGGTAAACACGAAATAACTGAGCTAAGTTAACGGAACGAATGAAATTGCCAAAAATCAAATGAATAAAGAGAAAAACAAATGAAAATGTAAAACAAATTATGGCAAAATATGGCAATCGGTGTTTATCTTTACGTATGTTCCCCATAAAACTTAAGTAGGCTGCACATATAACTTACGAGTTTACTTTCTTGAGCGTTTGCTTACTAAAACCCAACATACCGCCGCCCTTGAACTACGTGAGTACATAGTTCAATATAGTAATATAATTTCCTTAATTTCAGGATCTCTTTTTTTTTTTTTACAAATTTTCAATTCAGTTTTCTGAGTTATCGCAGAATAGATTTTCCCTTGTGGGTAGAAGACAAATTTTTACAACGGGTCGTACTAATTCTCCAACTGGAGTTCTGAAGGTGACCACTCTAACGCGACTATCAGCCCCTGGATAGCATTTAATTACTCTAGCTAAGGTCCACTTCGTAGGCGGAGCAACTTCACTGACAACAGCTACAACATCACCTACTTCGAAATTTCGCGAAGGTCGAAACCATTTAGTTCGACGTTGTAATCCCACCAAGTATTCATCTTTCCAACGGCGCCAAAAATGATGTCTCATTGCGGAAATTAACTGCCAACGTTTATGCAAATTTCCACAGAAACCTTGACTTTCAGGTTCTGGAATAGTCTTCAGAGGTTCACCGATTATGAAGTGCCCAGGCGTTAGGGCCTCTAAATCATTGACACTTGTAGAATTTTCACAAAGCGGGCGAGAGTTGACGCAGGCTTCTACTTCTATTAGCAATGTGTTGAATTCTTCGTATGATAGCAAAGTTTCTCCCAGTACACGTTTCAAATGGTACTTTATTCTTTTAATACCAATCTCCCAGTAGCCACCCATGTGGGGAGCTGAAGGGGGGTTAAAATGCCACTCGATACTTGATTCAGCAAAGAAGGATTGAAATCTGCTATCGGATATGCACTGCTGTAGATTCACACGGAGCATCTTTTCCGCGCCAATGAAATTTGTTCCATTATCAGAGAACATTTCCTTACAATGGCCCCTGCGATTAACGAACCTCTTGAATGCATTAAGGAACGCTACCGTTGAGAGGTCGCCCGCAAACTCTAAATGCATTGCACCAGTGCACATGCAAATAAATGAACAAATGTAGCCCTTGGTTGACTTTGCACCTCTTCCGTGAGTGAACTTGAACATATATGGCCCGGCGAAGTCTACTGCGCTGCGAATGAAACATCGAGCATACGTGATGCGAGTTACAGGTAGATCACCCATTGGCTGGTTAGCGATGTTGCGAGACAGCTACGAAGCGGAAGGGGCCGTTTCGCGCTGCAAATAGAGACTTCGTTAGAAAAATAAAATAGTTGCGTATACTTAATTAGTCGATTTTCAGCATCAGCGATCTCCTGGCAATTCGGCATACCGAAGAGTTTTTCGGCTCTGTTGTGAAGATTCGCTTTAATGTTGCGAATAAACCTTAGGCAGTAAACTACGATGCGTCGTAGTTTTGAATACGAAGAGTATCTCGTTATTACCGACCAGTACTCATTGGAATTGACAACGTGAGCATGGACCTTGCTTCTTACACCAAGCTCAGTAGTATGTAACTTCTCCGACGATTGTCTCCAGAAACAGCAGGTATTCTTAAGGAAGGTGGGCCCAGCCCACCACAAGGGGTGGCTCAGTAATTCGGATGGCTTTATTCCCCTTGATGCGCAGTCGGCAGGATTCTGCTCGGAACGGACGTGGTTCCAACATTGCGGCGGTAGAATTTCATGAATGTTCGCAACACGGTTTGCTATAAACGTGACCCATCGCCTGGGGTGTGATTGAAGCCATGCCAACGTAATAGTCGAATCCGTCCATGCATACAACGGACAAGAAATGTCAGTCCAGATATGTAATACAGCGCGTATGAGCTTGGCAGCAAGATGTGCCGCAAATAATTCAAGACGCGGGAGCGTTGTTGGCTTAAGCGGCGCCACTTTTGATTTAGAAGCAATTAACAAAACGGTTACCCTTCCATCATTTTGAGCAGTACGCGCGTACAATGTGGCAGCATAAGCCCGTTCAGATGCATCAGCAAAAACATGCAACTCTGTGATTGACCCATCTACTCCGGAGCCGAGCCAACGGTTTACTTTCAACTTTGCGAGTTGTAATAAGCCAGAGCGATTCTCTAGCCACTGCGCAGATATGTCATCAGGTACTTAATCGTCCCAATCCACTCCCGAACACCAAATTTCTTGAAACCATATTTTTGACCTTATAGTGACGGGCGCGAGTAAACCCAGGGGATCGAAAAGTGTACTTACATCAGATAAAAAAGCTCGTTTGGTTAAAGTAGCTGGCCGCTCTTTCAAATTTATGGCGAATGTGAAATGATCATCTGCAGTGTTCCAAACAAGGCCTAAGGCGTGCACATCCTTGTCGTCGATTAAGTAATGCGATATGCTTGGTGCATTTCTGGAAATATGTTCGTTTAATTTCGCGCAGTTGGTTGCCCATTTTCTAAGCTCGAAGCCGCCTTCCTTTAATATATCTGATATATTTTGTTGCAACAATAACAGCTCGTCGGTAGTGGAGGTTCCGGTTAAGAGATCGTCCATATAAAAGTCTTTTTCAATAACAGCAACCGCCTTTTCACACTTATTCGTGGAATACTTCGCAGTTTGTTGTAGTGACTTAACAGCCAAGTAAGATGCGGTCGCAACGCCGTACGTCACTCTTAACATTCGGTAGTCCATAATGGGTAATGACGAATCTCGACGCCAAACAATCCGTTGTAAGTCTATATGCTTCGACGAAAGGAGGACTTGTCGGTACATTTTTGCGATATCAGCGGTAACTGCATATCGATGCGTTCTGAAACGCGTCAAAATGGAAAAAAGATCTTGTTGCAATTGCGGTCCAACACACAAGGCGTCGTTTAGAGATTTTCCGGAGCTCGTCCTGGCTGATGCGTTGAAAACGACCCTCAGCTTGGTCGTGATACTTGACATATGCGGCGCTCGTCACTTCCGATGCAGGTTCCATATTAGGGTGTCCGTTATTTCCCAAATTGATTTTTGACTCTGCAGCGCCCCTAAAATTTTTTGTTATCTTATTTCAACGATTTTTTGGATCTGTGGGAATAGTTAAAAAAAGGACATTCAACACTTATTGAAATATATATTTAAATTTAATATTTTTTAATTTTTCCTTCGATGACTAAATATTGCTCATACGACATGTCCACTGGTCGTATTAGCAACATTTAGTCATCGAAGGAAAAATTAAAAAATATTAAATTTAAATATATATTTCAATAAGTGTTGAATGCCCTTTTTTTCCACAGATCCAAAAAATCGTTGAAATAAGATATTTTTGGCGAAAAACAATAAATTCTTATGTAAAAAATAATAGTTTTTTGTTAAAAAAAAAAAAAAATAATTATTTTTAGTTGAACTTTGACCTTGAAGAACTTTGACGTTAGTGATTTTTTTGCAAAACTTCAGAGAAATTTTTTATAGAACGTTCAATTTCCTACAAAAATAATTCGATGCCGCAGCATTATATCAACTGGCTTCGCAAAGAAAAAATTAATAGCAAAAAGTACGAAAACTCCATGTTATTTAAACGGGAAATGAATCGTCTTTGCGGCACGGGTTATTATCAATATTAAGAGCTCATATGAGTTTCATAATTTTTTTTAGGGCATTTACTAAAAATTTTAGGGGCGCTGCAGAGTCAAAAATCAATTTGGGAAATAACGGACACCCTATTCCATATGCTTCATTTCAATTAGTTCGTCCATAAATTCGTTATAACGTAATCGCAAATCCTTATTTAGAGCCAACTTTTTCTCGATCTGTAGCAAACTTCGTATGGCGAAATTTCGTGAGTTGCCTAAAGCGACTTCGGGTTTTAAGGGTAACTCGACAATAAAACGACCGCTAGGGTCTCTTCGATGACTTGATCTAAAATGGTCTTCACAAAACTACTCTTCAGACGTAAGATGCATCTTTTGAGGTGCCTCTTCTAACTCCCACAACTTGGCTAGCGCTCTTTCGATGTGCACATCGCAATGCAACGACTGAAACCGTGATACAGGTGACTTCTCAGCCGAAATGCTCCCGAATAACGTCCAGCCAAACACCGTTCTTTGTGCCATAGGTGTGCCAGGAGGACCCTTTCGTAACCCGGAACATAGAAATTGCTCCATTACGTCCATTCCAATCAATAAGTCGACCCGTCCAGGCTTCATGAATTGTGGATCCGCCAAAAGCAAATCATTAACATGAGACCATGAGGAGTCAGCTAGTCCGTGCGTAGGCAACTCGCTCGTGATATTAGATAAAATCAAAGCATTTATGGTGTAACATTCATCTGAATAGTAAGGCGAAAGTGAAATTAGTGTCTCACCTCTTGATTTGCCTCCCTGCGAGGATCCAATTCCCGTGATGAAAACTGCAGATGGGGATCGTGATAAGCCCAAGCGTTGTACACACGATTCCGTTACGAACGAGGCATGTGATCCGGAATCGAATAACAGACGAGCAGGTTGCCATTTGCCAGTGCAATCACGGATCTTTACCAAAGCTGTGGAAAGCAATACGGTTCTTTGCGTTGTTGGCATCGGACTGGAATTTAAGCATGAAGATATACATAGTGGTTCTGTAACCATTGAAGAAGTGAACCCAGATGAGAATTTTGCGGAGGAGTCTTCAGACGAGGGTTCCTTTACTTCGTTGACGAGGTATGTTGAAGATACATTGGCTGCATTCGCGTTAACATGGAGTAATGTATGATGTCGTTTTTGGCATATTCGACAAACTGATGTGCTGTTGCACTGAGCTTTGTAATGTCCGGTACTTAGGCAATTGATACATGCCTTTGATTCTTTTACAAAGTTCGATTTTGCGCTGGAGTCCAGAATACGGAATTTCTCACAACTATAAATTTTGTGCGATCCATTGCAATAAATACAGCAAATAACGTTCGTATCAGATAAAGCGTGAAATACAATACCTTGGCCAATTTGGTAGGTGCTGCAGTTGACGCAGTCGGCGTGGGAAGCATAGACAACGAGCGACATCTTATTTCCAAAAAAGTTGACAATTGTTCGAAAGTCGGCGGGTCATCGTTAAGAAGCGATAGCTCCCATTGATTTCTAGTTTCAAATGCTAATCTGCTGACGATTTCATGAACTAGCCAGTCGTCCCAAAACTCGACTGGTCGGCCTATAGCCTTGAGTTCTCTAATATGCTGCTGAAATGCATCAAAAACGGTTTTTATAGCTTCTGCTGTATCATTAGACGCTTTCTGTATTTCAGCCATCGCTCGAAAATGTACTTCCACGATAACACGTAAAACCTTATAGCGAGACTTAAGTAAGTCCCATGCTTCGCTATAATTTGCATCACAAATTTTAAATCCGTTAGCAATTTTTAACGCATCTCCCTTTAAGCAGCTGCGTAGATAATGCAACTTCTGGCTCTCAGATAGGGCGACGTTCGTATCTACTAATGCGGATAACGCATCATAAAAGCCTATCCATTCTGTTGAGTCTCCAGAGAACGTTGGAAGGTCCATTTTGGGTAGTCTTATAGGAGCATACACATGCGTTGAATTTGCGGCGAGTTGAGCAGTGGGTTCGATGCGGCACTTTAACATTCGGTTAAAATTCGATAAAGAGGTGGAGTACCATGTCTCTGCCTGGATGCGGATATTTTCCTCCAACTCACAGGCATCAATTCCGCAGGAAATCTCGACAGCGTCTTGTGCGGTATTGAAACGAATCCATTACTCATTAAGTAACTGAAGGTAACTTTTAATATTCTCCATATCCATGTCAAGTCCATCCTCCATACTCTTGGCTAAATAGCGTTTTATGGAGTTTAGAGCAGAGTCACGAGTTTTAACGGAGTTCGACATTTGTTGTACGTTAATAATGAAGCGGATTTTTTAAGAAATAGCGGTGCTTGTTGAAAGTAGAGCAAGGTGACGGTAGCTTCAACTGCGATCACACGTGAAAACAGCGATCTATTTTGTACAAAACTCGCCTTAGCTTTTTTGCTTATTGGTGTTGCATAAAATATCGAAAACAATTCTTCGAATTTCTTGCGGTATGCGGTAACTACTCTAATTAAGTTGCGGGTTGTACTTGTAACGTTGCGAGCGGAGCGAACGTATCCGGCTCGAAGGACCAGCTTTTTATGTTGAAATAAAAACGCGGTGAATACTAACTATAAACTTCACTTTATTATAATTCAAAACTTATATGCAATTAAATATTATCGAAAAAGAGCAGCGATTGAGGCTGATAGTAAGCAAAACTGTATGCAAGCGGTAAACACGAAATAACTGAGCTAAGTTAACGGAACGAATGAAATTGCCAAAAATCAAATGAATAAAGAGAAAAACAATTGAAAATGTAAAACAAATTATGGCAAAATATGGCAATCGGTGTTTAACTTACGAGTTTACTTTCTTGAGCGTTTGCTTACTAAAACCCAACAATGACATTACCGCTCTCCGAGAAATGCGAGGGTCCTTGTGAAATCAGCTACAGCGGTGACATATAGGAGCGCAATTTTGGCGTGGGGTTCGTGGTCGGAGGAAGACTCAGTCGCTGAGAAAAAGAGTCTCGCCACAATACACACCAAGTCGAAGTTCTTCAACATATCGCTGATTTGCGTCCTCGCCCTAACGGAAGAGAAGGACGATGTTATCAAAGATGTAGAAATGGAGCTTGTCGACTAGTGCCAGCGTGCCCTATCTTTGGTATATATATATTCGCATACATAACATTTACGTTTTTGCCAAAGCGCTTTGGCGCTTTGTAACCGCTGAAGTCCGAGCACCTCCTCCGTTTGGTGGTTGTGCGTCTTGATGTTTTCCAAGAAATGGAGGGACCTACAGTTTATACTAAGCCGCCTACGAAGGACTGATGGTTTTCTATGAAGAGCCTTTATTTCATGTCAGAAATACACATGGAGGGGTGGGCATTCCCTGCCGAGGGGCGACTGCAATTAGAAAATTTAACTTAATATTTTATTTGAATTAATTTTTATAACTTTTGGATGTTTGTACGACACCAGGATTTGAACCCGGGACCTCCTAATGGCAGTACACAATGCTAAACGCTCGGCAAACGTGGCCGCCAGGCCCTTTGTTAACGCTAATGCAATTTTCGAGCTCCTCCTCTAATATGTAGTTTGCCTCTTGATACTTTTTCTAACAAATGGTGCCTACAGTTTATTCTAAGCCTCTTATTCGATGTGGTGCCTGCTTCCCCTGTCACGAGTGGGGACCCATATAACACGGACAAGCCAGCATACAAAAATAAAAAACTTTCATCCTAACCTTAAAATGTAAGGATAACGCAAGCGCAACCGCTAAAGCGACTTTCTGCACCAAACAGGTGAAAACACCATTAGCGGTATGTTGCGGACCTGATCAAGTAGAACAACTGAACAGATCGCACTGGCAATGGCTGATCAATGTAAGAACGAAAGTGAGGGGATCCACGGTCACAAAACCGATTTCTTCAAGGGTATAACGACCTGATCTGAGTAGATACTGGCGGCAAGTGGCTACACAAAAGCGATGGTAACCAAGAGCCATATATTACCGTATCGGGCCCACAAACTAAATTAATTTTTTCAGCCGCTTTGTCTGCTTTTTCGTCTTGATCGAAGAAAAATTGTAAAATATAGCGAATTTTCTCTTTGCTGGTGTCCATCTTTGATGAGCGCTCACAACGTACTGAGTCAATCAATCGAAAAACTGTCAAAGACAAACATTTAGTGCGATTAAACACGTTTTCAGCGCCGTATAGTATGACATGATGTGACACGTAACACTAGTACTATGAACAATAACGCCATCTCTTAGATAAAAACCGAACGAACTGATTACTTAACCTAATATATATACATAAATGGAGCTTTGTAGCCACTGAAGCGTTTTTCGGCCGAGCTCAAAGATCACACATGCTGAAAAGCTTAAGGCCGTAAGAACATTGAACAAATATGTTTGGATCACTATAGGAACAACCGCCTCCATCGAAAGAGCCACACTAAGCACAAAAACCGAGCTTTACAGAGGTGGCGAAGAATAGAATTCTGATAGGAGTTCTAGACAGAGAAAATTAATTCGGCGCAATACCAAGGGAATAGTGGAGGTAGACAGGGGACATGTCCAAAGTAATAAAAGTTCTGACAGGCCACTATCTAATAGAACGATATGCGAAAAGACTAGGAGATCCCTATATGCAGCTGCAGGACTAATGAGGGAGAGGAAACGGACATCCATTTCTTATGCTTTAGGCGGGACGGTATATCAAAGATAGCCAACGTCAAATTCATGGATTTAATGAAGCCCATCAGGAATGTAAATGGCTGAATATCGAAGCCTTATGGCCAAGTATCTGTGCCAACACAATGGGCCTTAGTTAGACCTAGATGTAATCGGTACGATAGACGACCGCAAATAAAAAAAAAATAAATTACTTTAAGTTTGAATGTTGATCGCACCAGGACTCGAACAGTGGTCTTCCGATAGTTAAAAAGCCATGCTAACCACTCCGCTATTGAGGCCGCCATGGTTTGTACAGAAGTAAAACATTCATCAACTACTTGGTTGTCACCATGTTGTGATAGACGTATGAAACTTCTCCAGTATTCTAAATGAGCATACTGTGCAGCACAGAACGCACGTTAACAAACTCTTCAAAAGTTAAAAAAAAATTTGATGGAAATTCGCATATAACCAGGAAGGTGATCAGAAAAACTATGTCCAGAACATATTAAGAATATTTACTCATTCGACTGAATTTTAGTGAAAGTGCGACAAGCTAATCGAAAACAACTCAATTCAATTCCACTGAACTCACATTAATTTAATTCAGGCCACTCTAAATCAATCCTCTTAAGTCCAGTCAACTTAGTTCAAATCAGCCCAAAGCAACTATACTCAACTCAAATTGTCTAGTATGTCTGTCAGCAAATTGGAGGAATGAGCGGGTGCGATTTGTGGCTGAGCGTTGTTGTTGTGGTTGCAAATAGCAACTGTCATTATGCCATTAAGATCCATTTCATTTACCATGTCACACGCAGAAAAGCCCTTAAAACGACGTTGAATAGGTACATGCGAGTATGTATGGTATGTATGAAGTAAGGTTCCGCTAAGTGAAGAAGTTACAGAAAATTATGTTAAATTGTTTAAAAAGCGTACGATAAAATTAACGAATTGAGACAACGCAAAATCAAAAGAAAATGAAAAGCAAATAACAGCTGCAGAAGAAGTACAGACTTACATGCACACGCGTACATTGTATATGAGTTGAGGTTTGGTGGTGGCGATATGTCAAAAGATTGCATTTAAACCTCAAGCAAGAGGGTGACAAGTGCAATGTCTATCCCGTTGATGATGACGATGATGATCGCTAACAACAATGAACTCGCTATAGAAATGCTATTATCAGCAGCAGCTCCGGAAGCTAAGCATAACTTATTGACGGCAATTTTTTGTTTTCGACAAATTGAAAAACTTGTACCGTTAAGCGCCCACACACCCGTCTACAAATTTGCACCGAATTGAAATACTCCACAATGACGATGATGATCGCTGACAACAGTGAACTCGCTATAGAAATGCTATTATCAAAAGCAGCAGCGCCGGAAGCTAAGCATAACTTATTGACGGCAATTTTTTGTTTTCGACAAATTGAAAAACTTGTACCGTTAAGCGCCCACACACCCGTCTACAAATTTGCACCAAATTGAAATACTCCACAAGAAGCAAATTTTGACGCAGCTATGCGGCTGGTAGATGCTAAGCTCATGCGAGATAAGAACATCTGCATATGTATACATAACCACTTATGTAAGTGGTGAGTAAAAAAAAATGTTGCACTTGACAATATGTGGCAGCATCGCCCACGCATAGAAATGTTTGTATCTTCATCTTGAAATTTGAAGGGCAAAGCAAAATGGGAAATTAAGATAAGCACGAGTTTAGCGTTTAATTATTCACTAATTAAATTTTGATATGTTCACCAAAAGTTGAAGCTGCTGTATTTTATTATTACCAATAATTACTGTGGGGAGAATAATTCCTGTCCATATGGTGATATGCACATGCACATTCATGAGGGGAAACTGTGTAAGCTTTGATAATTACCCCGTTGAAATACATATGAATATACGAATATATACCTTGATGATGGTCTCAAAAGTTAACTCGTCACTTCACTATTTCTGGCCTGCATTCTGAGGTAAAGAAAATACCTTATACCATCCGCAGAACTGGAAGAATAGACAAATAATGTTTGTGATCTTACATAAAAAACCATGCCTGAGCTAGCCAGGCTTAGAAAGAGTCTTGGTTCAGATACATATGATGGTCCCACGGAAAACGATACTATTCAAAATTCACAATTTATTCAAAATTGTTTTATTTTGTCTTATCATTTATGTATATCATCGAATAAAAATGTGAATCCATCGTCTTCAATTTGTCCGTTTTCGCCTTTGCTCGTCTTTGCAGGGATTCTTAAGAGTATTTGGGTTATTGTAGATAAGCTCACTGACGGTGGACTTACGACTCATATCGTCTGAATCCGCTGTTGGCATTTTGTACTAGTTGGGGTGGTGTTAAATTTAGTGTGATGATTGATGCGTCGATGCGTTATGTTGTGGTTGGCGTTTACGGTCGTTATAACTCTTCTCCACTTCGGAGGAGCTTTTGTGACTGCAAAATGACTGCGGCTTGAGGACGCATGCGCTATTTAGACCTCTTCTTTTATCTTCCGTACTAATGATTTTTATTTTCGCATATCCAATCCCTTGTTAGTGAGTTCTATTAGTACAGCCTGTTTTCCGCTTATGGTTCTTATCTGATGGTGGGATAAGACCGGAAAACCTTTCAGAACATATTAATGAGAGATTGAAATTCGGCGTTTCTCTTCACTGTTGGACACAGTAGTCAGTTTAGAAAACAACGGCTAAATATTGGTTTCTGATGTAGACACATCATATATCAATTGAGATAATATAATGCTTGTGGAAAGAACTGGTAGATCATTTTTGCTCACACGACCATTGAGCTTTCATTCAGATTGGCTGATCATAAAAAACCAGTAAAAAAAAAAATTGTACTGAAGTATTGGTCAAGTTTATAGGTATGAAACGACCAACAAGTTTCATTATCATAAGCTTTCTATCAGAGAGAAGCAGCTAAAACGAGTACATATCAAAATAAAAAGGTTCTAAAGACCAAGGCCTAATAAAATGACAAGCAGTGGGTATAAAAATTGTTTATAAAAAAAATAATTATTAAAGAATAATGGTTGAGTATGTAACGATTTCTCATCTATCTACTACGATGAATTCTTCGAAGTATCACACAATGCGCTCTGTAAACGTTGGTCAACAAATTCAAAGCCGAAGCAATGCAGATAAGATTTATAATAAAAGGAATACAAACAGAGAATATAAAATAATGAATACAAAATAAAGCCTTCACCATAGCATTCACACCATAGGGTGTCGATCTTCCACACGTTCCATGGGATCATATATGCGACTACGGGATTGCTCGCTCGGTCCCAGTCATCGATATGCTTTCATCCGACCATATTTTGCAAAGAAGCTGATGCATAAACCTTGTCAGCTCTTCACCGCAATGTTTAAACAGCTCAGCGGATCATACTCATCATTGTCGGGTAATTTTAACGTCTATTCTATCAACATCGATTGGGTTTTCGGATTTCATCGATTGGCGAATCCGACATCTCCGAGTGTTGAATTTTCACTGCCATTAAGCAGGATAGAAATGTGTTCCATCCAAAAATTCAGTATATTCTGGGCATCATACGCTAGATCACCTCCTTGTGTCCATAAATTGGAAGACTAACTCAATTTAAAAGGAAAACGAAAAGCCTTTACTGAGTTTTTCATTTAAAGTTATGTTTATTTCGTATTGAATGCATTACGTTCATATTTCAACATATTCTTCTTACGCAAGCATAGTAAAAATTAAGGAGAATGGCATTTTATTTCTTTGCGTTATAAATCTAAATTAAAAATGAAAGGTCTACCAAAATATGTAGAAAAGATCAATGCTATTATTGCATGCTCCACCGAATAACATCCTAGACAATTTAGCAACATCCTATAAAGGACACGTTCGCGAATTCGCGACGTTCGCCAATTGAGCTCCTGGCTTCCGATATTTCCGTTTTTGTTTACTTTCACTGAGTGGATTATCAACCTTTGCCTCTTTTATTTTTAGGCTCCTCCTCCAATTTGTGGTTTTGCGTCTTGATGTTTTGCCAACACCTAAATTACACAACAATAAATGAAAACACTTTCAACGAAATCAATTTTGTTGAAAATTGCTTGGCGATACTCTTCGCAGTGCTTGAAAATGTGTCTAAAAGCGACAATTATGCCTAATTTGGTTGTACAAGGTTATTATTTCGTGGTTTCAAAAGTACCATACTGTATTTACATCTAGAAAACTTAACTGTCAAACCGAACATTTTTGGTTTTAGGTAAAAGTTAGGCATTTATGAAAATGGAAGGAGATTGTAGTGCACATAATCGTTCGACTACCAAAGCAATTGGTAAAATTTTAAAGAAATTTGAAGAGACTGGACAATTGCGAATATTGTAAGGCCTGTGTATCTTCGTTCTGCTCGTTCAAACTTAAATATTGCTACTGTAAGTCAAGGTGTAGAAGAATAGCCGAAGGTGCCTATTTCACAACGCCGTAATTATGTCGATTGGGTACTTGAATAACAAGCAGTGGACAGCGGTTTTCCGCATAAAAATTTCATCAGCTCGGAGGATACGTAAATAAGCAAAATTATCGCATTTGTGGTTTCGAGAAGTCTTAAATAATTGAAGTCCATTACACCAAAAATAAACTTACAGTCTGGTGCGCTCTTTTCTTGGAGGTGTAATTTTGACCTTACTTTTTTGAAAACGACAACTGTCACTGCTGATTCAGAGCGTTATGGTCGAATGATAACAGACTTTTTTGGCCTTCAATTGATGAACATAATTTGGACAACATTTGGTTTCATTAAGCTGGTGCCACAAAAACGATCGAATTAGCGTTATTGCGAAAGAAATTTCGCGGCCGATTAATCTCTCGTCTTGACGATGTCAACTGACGAGTGAGATCTTGCTATTTGTTGGTCATTTTTTAGAGGGTACGCGAAAGACCGTGTTTATGCGAATAAACTTTTAAATCTTGAGCATTTGAAAGCAAACATTCATCAAGTTATGGCTGAGATATCGTCCAACATGTGTCAAAAAGTGATAAAAAATTAACTCCATCAAATAGAAGTTAGCAAAAGTTCGCGAGGCGGTCATTTGAGTGATGAAGTATTTCGTATATAATGCCAAGCCTCAGGTTTGATAATAAAAAAGGAATTTTATGAAACAAATTATTTTAAACACATTTTATTTACTTTTATTTTCGAAACCGCAAAATGAATATTCCTCAGGGTAAAATTATTTCCGTAAAACTAATTTTCTTTATGTCGCACATCTTCGGCTACATCTGCTACATTCACACTTATGGTATACATACAAATAAAGCCTCGCTTAACATGTTTTCTCATCTTATCTCTTTTATTATACGCTGCGCATTTCTCAGTATGAAACTTAATTGTCGCGCAACATTAATTTAGGTTTGCTTTTAGACTTTTATGCTTTCAGGCGCAAATACCCACATAATATTAGATATGTAAAAATTGTAAATGTACCTTTTTGTGTGTAGGTAGTTACTATACCCTTTGGCCTCGTACACACCTAAACACTTTCTTTTCCAGCTTCCGAGCACATTTCACATCTCGTTTCATGTTTTGCACAGTTTCGGAGTTGGCAATCTAATTGGAATGTTGCCATTACGAATATTACTACAGCGTTTGAGTCGTTGAGTGGGTAGGTGGTAGTAGTAGGCGGTTCTGCTTGAAGCTAAATAAATATTTTGTTTGCTAAGCAACTAAGCACACTTTCCATTGATTGCGTTGCGGTGTTGGGATTAGAACTTAATGCTTTACGTTGAACTGATTGGAATTTGCTTTTATTAAGTTGAAATTACATCTAAGCAAACATGAACATTTTAGGAGAAAAAATATAATATAGAATATTTTCAATATTTTATTTATTATTTATTTATTTTGATGTGAAAATATTAGGACATTAAGATATAGTAATATTTTCTTGCACAATAATAAAACATAAAACAAAATGAAATAAAAAGTATGAGTAATAATTGAAATAAAAATATTAGTAATGTTAACGTACACGCTAAGTTAGAAACATTGTATTCTTGAAAAAAGAAGGTGAGTTTATAAACACTAATCTTGATCAACTTTTGACGAAAAGTAATTAAAAAGAAGTTTTTTGTAATTGCCTTTGTGCAGCGCGTTCTTCAAGGACAACAGAAGAGCATTCCAGAGCCCAACCACATTATTAAAAAGCAGTCCAGATGTGCATAAATAGTTAAACCTCGGAGGAATAAGATTTAACGAACGTATACTCTTAGAGAACTTAAATTTATTTTACAAATATTCCGGGTTCTTACTGGAAAACATTTAAAAAATAAAAATGCAATTCTCCGCGCTTAGAAATCCTTGCAAATCGGAGCCAAATGTAGAATATCGCATAGATGAGAGATGATTGTATTTCTTTAAACCAAATGTATAATATACCTTATGTCAGAGTTAATGGAATTTCAAAGAATGGGATGTAAGGGACAAATAAAGTGTTAATTAACTTTTTCTTAGTGAGGTGAAGTTACTCTGAAACATCGTAAAGTAAAAAATATTTTACTCACAACTTCACTAACGTGATAATCACACGAAAGTTCGGAGTTATATAAAAAGGATTTATTAACGTAAGGGGATTTAAAACGACACTAAATGTACTTGTCTGTGGCATTTCAAAACACCTTGTGTCCAGCATATAACGTAATGTGAAATTCATGTAACACTTTGATTTTCGAAAACGAAAATCTTATTATCGACTGACTATAAATTAAAAAAAATTAAAATGTTATTTTTTCAGGGCTCATAAGTGAGAAGACCGAAAAAAAATTTTCATAGCAAATCAAATTTATTCTTTTGAAAGACACTATTTATTTTATTTATTTCGTTTGGCGTGGAATGTTCCCAAGACAACATTCCCACTTCATCAGCGAATCCTTACAATAATCTGGATCTTCATGTCCGAAACTTAATGAACTTAGAAAACCTACTTTTACAAAACTTGACACCAAGCAATAAACATAAATTATAATTTTTGTATATTTGTGTTTGTTTACACGTAAATCCTTGCGTAACTTTGGGCGCTGGCTAATTGCTTCTTGCTATTTGACTTTTGCAATTCTCAAATATCCACCGAAGTGATACGGCCAAAATTCTTATTGTTTGCAATAACAAGATATCTAATCAGCTTTCGTGTTCCTATGCAATAAACTGATCCACGGTTGAATAAAATTCTTCAAAATTATTAACTACGAGGCATATACCGACAACATATCTCTAATATATTTATATACCTATATACTCGTATACATATATAGTTGGCGCTAAGTAACCGCTGAAGCGATTTTTACGTCTTGAAAGGGTACGCTGTGAAATTCATTCACCAACGCACTCAACGAATTTTAATTTTAGGCTTCCAGATTTCTGCAGCGACTTCCAAGCAGTACTTATTGTAATATCGGAAGTCGCAGAATGGTTACTGGGATCCCTGGTTATACCATAAACCAATCAATCAGTATGTGCCCTGCCATCAAATCTCTTCAATGTAATTTCAAACCACAAAAATGGCAGCCGTGGTCTGGGTGCTCGGGTATAGTGACATCTCAGACAACAGTGTGGCAGATGAGCTAGCTAGCTAGCTACAATAAATTCTACGATACACACGTCGCGGGCGTAGTCTTGTATACGGCAAACTCAGGCTAAAGTTAGACTACACCAAAACATCCAAAACCTGCGAAGGAGTCTGCAACGTGACTAGACATCTTTAGCTTGAGCTGTACGCTATTAGATCAAGATATCTTATCCACCTAGGCCGGCTTACCATTAATTCAAAAACGAGCATATTTACTTGATACCGTTTAATGGGGTGAAGAAGAGTAAGAGTCTGTTGGGCGCTACTCCTGTTACTGTCCAGCCATAAGCCTGGTTAACGTAGCAGCGGCTGGAATAGGCAGTATCCATATATGGTTTGTACGTCTGAGAAGGTGAAAACTACTCCACAAGGGTATCACATCGGCCTAAGTGCGCAGGTCGCTCTGATCAGCAACTGGCTTAGAAGCTTTAACTGGTTGGTATTATTTTTGAACAAACTCTAACCTAACAGAATTAATTTGCTAATTAGCGTTCCGTATCAGTGGACCATATTCTGATATTGTCTCCACCAAAGTCGTATAAGGTGGTTTAGTTTCATAAGGGTCCTTCAATTCTTTAATTTGAGCGTTGATTTTCCTTCACAAAAAAAACCGAGTTGAAAATTGGAAAGTAGGGAAGAGTTCGAAAATTGTATCTGGCTAATGAATGGAAGCTTAGGTATAGCGGACAATTTTGCTATATTTCTACAATTTTCAACGTTATACTTACTTTAGGCACACAACTACGCGCACTTTATGTTCACGCAAAAACTTTCCAGCTCAATTTTTGCTAATCTGCAGTCCTCCTGCTATCGAGTTTCGACTTTCTGAACATTTTCTTAGGTCACGACCGCCTCTTTGCGCATCGGGCAGGGGTCATCATCTCAGGTATCTCTTTCTTGCTGAAACAGCCGAGCCCATGCTTTCACCATCGTATATGAAGGAGCATTGTCGTTGTAAAATTTCCTTGGGCGTTATTTTTTTTACACGGAATTCAATAACAGCGCAGTGCTCCGAATTGTGGGAATTTCCAGTTTTCTTTAACATAGTTTAGCTGCTTGTTCCAAGAACGAAATGCTAATGATTCTAATAATAAAAGGTTTTGTTATTTATACTAATATAAAGGAGGAAAAGATGGATCGTCAACACCTTAAATTTTTTTTGTGTTTGGTTAACACCATACTTTGTCTCACGCCTTTTCCCCCACTTTTATGCCAATTTTGACACATTTAAGGTTAGCTAAGTTCACTACTTACCTCCCCTCAAGGCATCCAATTTATTGATCAGTTTGATAGCTACAAGAAATTATCATTTTGACTTTTTAATAAAACAACATTCAAGTGCAAATGTTTGTGTGTTTGTGCAATTGCGCAATTAAGGTCTATCAAACAGCCTACTTATACGAAATCATATAAATGTATATATATATAATTGGCGCTTTATCTTGATGTTTTTCCACCAAATGGAGGCACCAACAGTTTATACTACGCCGCCTCCGAACGGCTGATGGGTTTTTTACGAGGAGCCTATATTTCATATCCGGAGGGGTGGAAATTCCTTGCCGAGGGGAGACCGCTATTAGAAAATTTAATTTATTCTTTTATTTAAATTAATTTACCATAACTTCTGGATGTTGGTGACACCGGGATTTGAACCCGAGCCTTTCGAAGGTCAGTACGCAATGCTAACCACTCGGCTACCGCGGCTGCCACACGAAATCATATACACTTGTAACGGAGTTTTCCACTTGGCTTGGGTTAGCTCAGCCTAGCCAAGGTTATCTTAAAATAACAACACGATATTTTACGCTACAACAAATTTATTATTATTATTTATTAGTAAGATAAATATATCCCTTTCCAGTAAGGTGAAAACCCTCAGTGGAGTATAACTAAGTGTTCGTGAGGTGAAAACCCTCAGGGACACTACATTTGCCGGTGGGGTTGATCCCACGGGCAAATATACCTATCGACGACACAAAGGCTACTTAGTTTCCTTTGCGCGCAGGCAGAATGTTGGTTTATACAATAATAACAATTTATTGCTAAGCACAGTTTTCGCTTATTCTATGTGAATGTATGGATGTGCATGTACAAATAAATTCATGCTTGGATATGTTTATAAATATTCAGTTTTTCTATTGTGTGTACATATGTATATAAAGTATCTTATGCGTTTTTCGTATGTATGTATGTTTAAATGTGTATATATGTATATAAAATTCAATGATATTTGTAGGTGCATACATATGTTCTCATATAATATATGTTTTATGTTATGTATAAATTCAGTTCTTTTATTTTTTTTTTTTGTAGAAATCTATGTGTCTTGTAAGGTCTCCAAAAGCCTCGGATTTTGAGGTCTTTACACACTAGATAAATACATAGATACATACACAAATATACATGTATGTATGTATGTTCATACTGGCTGCAGTTTATGTACATTATGCTCCAATTGTTCATCTCTAAAATACCATTGCTGGATGCTTACCTTTTTGCATTTGGAATGACATTCCGATTTAGACGCTGTTGTACATTTTTGAAACATCACCGAGAAATCTTGGACACCGGCTTGAAAAACATAGATTTGAGAAAAACGAGGGTAAAGTTTTAAAAGCACAGAGTTAAATTAATTTTCAACTTACATTGAGTCATATATTCCCGGGCCATGTAATATACCCTTTGCGGTTTCGGGAGCTCCCATAAGATCGATCCGGTGTTGTCTGTGCACCATTCTTCTCTACCGCGTGCTCTCATGGGAACTGATCTGAGATCGTTACGCGCCATTTATCTTCTTTTTCGGCATATGAATGTGCATTGGGTCATTACAGATATGTGTGTAATTTCCAAAATTACAATCAGATTGACTTGAAAGAGTATTTACTTGAATACATGTACATTACGAAAATTAAATATAAAAAAAAATCGATTTTTTGAAAATTCTAACTGGATGTAACCTTTTAAAGTAATCTTTAATTTTTTTCAATTTTTTTTTTAAATTTTTTAGCTGGTCACTTCGACACGTTTTAAATCGTTTAAAATAGTTAAAAACTTCTCGGAATGTGCATGCGTACATTCATACATGTATGTACACTAATGTGTTATACGCGCGTTTATTGAGCGGTTAATGGCGTTACATTCCTCTATTGTTCTGGAATAATGCATTAAATGGTTTTCTCACAACTAATTACTTAACTGATTTTTTGTTCTAGTTGAAGGTCACTTGAGCCCTTTTTCGATTTTATTTTTTAATTTTTGTAGTGCATTTAGCGCAGTTTTTCCTTGCAGACGTTCAAATGATAATGAAGATCATTATTAGCTTAACTTGATCGAAATATTAAATAATTTTCACTAATATCTTTGGAGAGACCTAACTTCATGGTTCACTTGGATCTTAAATGAGCCAAAAACTAGATCATAATAGTTGACAACACAGTTAACAATAGTAGGTATAATAAAAAAAATCATTAGAAGGGAAGAAAAGAAAAAACTACTGCAATAATGAAGATCTTCTCTGGAAAACTGTAGCGGGAACGAAGAATGTTGCCTTTCTTTGCTTCAAGGTAAATATCGAAATAATATTTCTGAGTTCAAAAATTCTTGGTTACAGAATAGGGCTGTTAAAATATTCTTCAAAATTGAAACAACTAGTAAACAGAAAATATGATTCTGCGTAAAAATTAAGCAATTTTTGCAACATTTAGTATTTCGAAACAAAAAATATTTGCAAAGTAATTGAGAAATCCTTTCCTTGAGTATTTCTTGGAAGGCTACTAAACTGCACTGTGTAATAAAGGAAATTCAGAAAAAGCAAACGAAAAAATCGAAAATAGTTATGCAGTATTATTCCTAAAAGGACTAAGCGGCCTCAGGTAGGCGCACGCATATGTTAAAGAGGCTCCGCTGAAAGGATTAAACACATACAAATATACATATGTATGTAAGTACAAACTTATAGATTTTATATAACCACTTTGAGTGATTTGGGTATAAATAGAGCTGCCAGGACGAATGATAGTCAGACTTTCGCGATCACTCAAAATATTCAGACGTTTCATCAAAATAAAAAAAATAGCTGTGTTCAATTGAACGTTTTCAAATCTATCATTATTGTATCAGCAATAAATACATATAAAGAAAGAAGGCCCACACGATGGATTTAAATATGTGTTTACCAACTACCGTAAACTATCCCAATCAGCTTTTCAACGCAGACGCAAGGCAACCAGCGAAAGTGAGAGGAGTGGATTATGTCGCCACATGCCAAGACGATGGTCTGGTCACATTTCATCCAATTACAAATATGCCATATGTGCCGCAACCGGGTTGTAAATGGCAATCCATTGGCCAGACTTCCATTCTCTATTACGGCTTATTTCACAGCGGAGAGTCTACGAAGGGTTACCGAACTATCTTCGTTAAAAATCTTGAAGCGAAACACACACCAAGGGACTTGTTTAATATATTCGCACTATATGGTAAAATTATTAACTTCAGATTAATAGTGGATAAGGAGGGCCGATCACGACGTTTTGGATTTGTGACCTTTCTTAGTTCGAAGTCTGCTTTGGCCGCGATTAAGGACTTAAATGGCAAGTTAATTAGTTTAAATGGTAGGTTAATTGTGGAAATTGCGCACCGTCAGTGGTTCCACAATATTAAGCAGGAGAGATCAAAAGAGATAGCGTTGTGCTATCCAGGAACGCTATAATGCTATAATTGAGAACCTCAGGATTTTATTTGATACGACACTAACGTAACATTATATGTATATGGCTTTGTATATATGAATGTATATGTGCATATGTGAAGTAAAATAAAAATCATATTAAAAAAGCGACTCCTGATTTTGCTTATTTTGACATAAGATATAGTTTATTTAAATTTAATTAGTAAAAAAATTCGTAATACGAATTTCGGTTCATCGGAAATGACTGCCCTACCCAGATGGAATTTATTATTTTTTTATAAACAGTGCAACATATACTCGTATTTGTGGATGTATTCGTTTTGGATCGCCAAATTGTCATCGTCAACTACCCATCTTACATACTTTCCGTCCATATCAACCTATCTTTTGAGAGCGCAATGTAAATTGTCACCGCTCGCCCATACCGTCCCGGCGATTTGATTTTTTCCGTAAAACCGGCTCGGCTCGTTTCTCGCTGTTATACAAGGTTGCCAGTACTAACCTTTTTAAACTAATAATAAATGAACTGAGCTGAAGTAATGTGTAGTTTTTTCAAAAGAAGAGAAAACTGAATTCGTAATTAATTTTTATTACCATATAGATCATGTATACGTATATGCTATATATATTTCTGGCCTAATACTGAAAATACGAATATTTATCAACGAAAATGGTTTTTTTTTTTTGGATTTGGCTCGTCTTGGAAGACCCACACGGTCGATTGCTGTTTTGTTTCGGGCTCATACGCATAGATCCATGATTCGTCACCTGCGACGATCTTATAAATGTCTTTTGAAGCACCGCGATCGTATTTTTTCAGCATTTCTTTACACCAATCCACACGAGCCTTTTTTTGAGCGATTGTCAAATTGTGTGGGATCCAACGAGAATAAACCTTTTTTACGGCCAGGTGTTTATGCAATATCGAATGTATGCTGGTGGGAAAAATGCATAGACATGCCTCTATTTGAAGGTATGTTACATGACGGTCTTGCATTATCAGATCACGTACGGCATCGATGTTTTCTGGCACAACGGCTGTTTTTGGACGACCTTCCTGGAATTCGTCTTTGAGTTCGTTGTATCAGTTTTTCACAGTGCTATAGGATGGGGCTTCATAGCCATACAAAGATTTTAGTTCATCGATGCACTCTTGTCGTGATAATCCACGTCGAAAGTTGTGAAAAATGATCGCAAGAAAATGTTTACGATTTAAGTCTATTTTTTGGCCGAGATGAATTTTTTAATTCCCTGTAAATAAAACAATTCAAACTTTCCAATGGAAATGTCAGATTGCACCTGGCAACACTTAGTGTTGTCTAGGCCAGACCAATATATAGCAGCCTACGTATTTGATTGATGTTTATATTCGAACATATAAATTACGAAGTTTGTTGACGAAAATTATAAATTTGTAGTTGCAGCAGGAGGAAAAAAAATTGAAATTTTCACTCAAGAGAAATCTCATATAGGTATAATATGTTTATATTTCAGCGTTCATATATGAACATTTCTGAACCCTGGTTTCTTGGAAGCTAGTTTCTAAAACGTCTTGTAGAACGTAGGGTTAGCACTTACTATAACCTGGGCGTAAGACGTTACATATTCAACCAACAATTTTGGAGAATTCATTTCTAAATACAGTGTTCTTAAATCAACGTTTTCAAAATTAAACTTTTATTTACTGTACACAAAACTCCACTCGACTAGATTACAATATGTTATGAACTTTCAACATTCCACTAACGTATCCATACAACATTCTAAAGTTAGCGCCCGGTTTCGCTAATATCCTTACAACCATTTGTGTGCACTAGCTTTCCAGCTGCTTCAGTCATGGGGGAGTTCGGCTTATAATGGCTTTCAAGACTTAACCGGAAAATGGACGATAGAAATAAACAACGAGATAAAGAAAATAATTTGAACACATGAAAATTAAATAAAAGAAACCAGTGAACCGATGCGCTGTTTCCCAAGCCTCCTAAATTCCTGGATAACGTCTAACCATACAATTACTTTAGCAGCTACTGATGTTGTTTTAGCTGCTCCGAGCCCACCCTACCAATGGTTTCATTGCTGTAACAGAAACCCCTTTTGACCTATCAACGATACATCCAATTTCAGACCACTGTTTTCAGATTTAACAATTCATAATTGTTTAAGCGTGTGCTTAAAACAATAACACCACCTCCTTTGTGCGCACCCTAATGTACCTGCTGCAGCAATTATTATATAAGCCGTGCTTGCCAAGCGAAATACGAGATTTCTTATAAGCGAATCGGCAAGCGCGCACGGGGCGATAATACTTAAGTTTAAATTAAATTAAATACATGTATATATTCATACATATATAGAGGAAACATTTATTTAAAGGAAAACCTTTATTATACACAAATATAAAACCAAACCAATAAAACTTAAATTAAATTACTTTTATTCTTTTATAATTTGCAAATCTATATTAAAATTTTCCATATTTATTTAAATAAATAAACTAAACATTTGTACAATTTAAATACGAAACGCGAGGTGTTTTATTGTAAAAGGCTCAAAGAAGGTACCTCGCGTGAACAATAATCATGCTTTATTTACTAATTGAGCATAGAGCACTAATAATTATTAATTTAAATATAATTCCATTTATTAAGACTATTTTTAAATATAATTTTTAATTTTATCCAGTCGACATTAAATACTATCATTTATTTGTTATTTTAATCAAATATTATGAGAACATTACAAAAAGGAAAGTTGAAAAAAAAGTTCCGTAAATAAAGAAACTGAAACATATGCATGAATAAAAAGCATTCAATATTTGAAGCTCGTAAATTCATGAATATTAGATTAATAAAAATGAAAAGAAAATACAAAAATATCAATATGTTGTCGTTTTACTTACATAAGTACATACTTAGAGGCTGCTTCGAAGACCTGCGATGAGTCTCGTCGTATGCTGTTGTTGTTGTATAACTTTCAGAAATTATTATTTAATTAATATATTACTAAAAATTATGCTTTTCTTTCACCATTATCTTTTTTTTCTCAATACTTTTCTGCTTTAATTTTCAGTAACTTTACCTACTCTTCTATTATTCACATATTTACATAATTCCTTTACACTTTACTTAGTTTTAGTTTATTTTCATATTCTCTTTGTTTTTCTTATTGTACACTAAATACTATTAATATTTAATTATCAAATCACATGTTAATTTCTAATTCCTTTTTATTTTTTTTTTTTTTTGTTTCAACACGAAAACAAAAGAAAAAACTATTAAAATTTATTTATTAATTTGTCCTATTGCACTTTTCAAACATTTAATACTTTAAATAATATTTATTATGACATGTCAAAGAAAATATTTTAACAGCACGCTTTCAATGCAGAATAACACAGTGAACTAAAAAAAATGTGTATCCATCATTCTAATTGTTCTTCTTCGGAGAGCCGCTTTCTAAGCTGCGTGAGATGCGGTGCTAATGATCATCAGCGGCCACCACATCCTGTGTTATTTGTTTTTTTTTCTTTTAGAGTAAACATTCAAAATGCAATATAAAAACTATGTGTATATACGAATATGAAAATTATAAAGCTTAAAATCGCTAAAGCAAAGCTTTCAATATTATGATCATATGATTATTCATATTTTGATTTCAGATAAACTAGACTGTTTTGTATACCTATATATATTTTAATTAAATTAACATACATACATATGATAACGAGATGCATGTACATAGTACAAATTGCTGCGGTGTGATTAACGACGTTTGTGATGTGGGCTGTTAAACAGTATTAATTTTTAAATCTCTTCAATTCAAATCGTCAACTTTCCAAACCGAAAAAGTCATGGTGACAAAATTGGCAACAGCGGGTCACATGCCTTGAATTGATTTCAATACAGCTGTCGACGTGACAACTTCGGGAAATGGCACGTTTGATAGTTTTTCGTTAGTATAAAGTTAATATGCAAACCATACGACAAATTCAAAAATAAACAATTAAAAATATGTATTTTATCAAAAAACCAAAATATACAAAAACAAATTTGAGAGACTGGTGAATTTAATAATAAAAAAACTTATAAAGAAAGAGTAGATAAGTTTTAAGAGGAAGTTTACTTTCAACAGAAAAACTTTCAAAATTACCTATATTAAATGGAAACTGTCTCTAAACAAAAGTGTATCGAGAGTAATAGGATAATCGTAACCTTTTAGTATGGACGAAGCGTCGATAGGAATTTCCTGCCAGTAGCATACATGGTCATAAAATTAGTAGACATCTTAGGTAAGAACTCCTTTTAACTACTTTTGTTATAAGTTTGAAAAACATATATTGTAAACTTTGAACATATATTATCTTTCGACTGTCAGTAAAGTAAGCAATATTTGATATCACTGAATCGAAGTTGGTTCAATAGTGCACTGTTGACGTTAACAACTGTCCACTTGACTTCGGTAAGGATATAGGATTATATCTTTTGAAAAGCATTTGCGAAAATCGAACGTTTTAGAAGGTTTAATTCGCTACATATTCAGCTAAAATTATTTTTAACTGTTTGACTTTATTTTCACATACCATTTCTTCTATTTGGTATCAAAATTGATTGGTATAGAATTTTTTTAAGCTTAATTGAATTTTAGAATTTCAATATTTTTGCAGTTTAAGATAAATGTTTTGAATATAAAACTATTTTTAACATAATTTAGTTGTGTTATTGTTTTTGTCTAGAAGTTTTTTAACAATATTTCAAGGTTGTGTTCTTGGTTCGATTGGCTTGAACTTTGCAATACAAATACCTCTTTGGTTGAGTTAATATAGGGAAAACTATTATTTCTTTATAAAATATTTAAAATAGAGAATTTTTATAAATGTGGTCACGCCTCGGCAGGAAATGTCAACACCTCCGAGTGTGTGAAATGCGACATGAAATGAAAGCTCCTGATAGAAAACTATCAGCCGTTCGGAGGCGGCTTAATGTAAACTGTAGGTCTCTCCAGTTGTTGGAAAAACATCAGGACACAAAACCACAACTTGGAGGAGGAGCTCGGCCGAAAATCGCTTCTGCGGTTACAAAGCCCTAATTATATGGGTTATGTACATACAATCGCCGATTCCTTCAGAATTTCGCCAGCGTTGATAATTGTATTTACGACCTCACTAGAAAAAATAGAGCTTTTAAGTGGAACAAGGGACAAGAGGAGGCCTTTCAAGCCATGAAGTAACTGTTATGCAATATAGTGCAACATTTTTTCTGGAAACGGATACTAGTGTTTATGCGCAAAAAGGCTTTCTTCCACAGGTGATAAATAGCAGGATAAGACAGCTGCCTACAGCGCTGAAGTGGCGACTACAGTTCAAAATTCCTAAAAGACAGTTTCACTATTGGACCCCGTAATGCTGTCGCTATGCCCCGTCGATCATGTGGCTTGGAATGCAAACGATAGCAGGAAAATGCGGACTTGGAACTTCTAATGCATGGGCTGGAGATAGGTAGACGGCCAAGTAAGTAGGAAATGCCAGCAGAAATTCCATTTTCAAAAGCATACTGAGCGCAGTGGGACATTGAAAGTTGATATCAGGCTGTTTGCATAGAGTATGGAAAATTGAGGATGGTTGGTGTTCCTACAATCGAATAGTAGTTCCGATGTTGAGAATTCCGATTATAAAAACCTTGGAGTAGATCAAACAACGGCTCTATTGGGATGGTCATATAATGGATAGCAAACTGCAAAGGATGTATTACAGCTAAAGTACCGAAATTCAGAAGTCATGTACAGAAGAATCAATATTAATAATCGAGGTGCTCCATTTGAACGAGCAAACTAGGAAACAAGGAAATTTCAATGTGGTTACGGGCTACTTTATTAAATGCCGGAGGTCTACCCAATTCCAAACCAGGAACCTAATGCTGTTGCGGATGCGTCCATGTACAATTGAGTTGCCAGATACGGTTCATAGTTCATTCTGAGCAAGGAAGAAAACCTGGCCGACAGCTCTGCATTCCCAATTAGATGGAATGCTAGAACAATTCAACCGAACCATGGAAGAGCACTCGAGGAAGGTCGTGAACATACATCAGAAAGATTGAAATATCAACATCCCTTCTTTCTGATGGGATATCGGCCCGCAGCACTCTTCTGTAGAGAGCTTTGATTGCATGGTGATTTAAAGTATGGAGTAAATGGTGATACGGAAAGAATTGTAAAGAAAGTGTCTAATGTCCAAGAGGAAAAACAAAGAGAGATAGCGAACTCAATATCATTCTTGGAGATAAACGGAACACTTTCGACCGGCTCATCAAAAAGTATTTTGTGCTAATTTACATATATCAATAAAATAAAACATACACCTTGTCTTATTGAAACCACAACTTTCTTTTATTTGTCAAAGTGCTAATTCTCTTTAATTTCTTTTTCAAAAATTAACAAAAATCCAATTCCTTGGACACGTTCAATTGGAGCGATTAATCCAAGAGAATTGTGCATGGTGCAGATAGCAAACTCAAACTAAGACCAATAAGATGAAGACCAGATATGATAAGACGATGAACTACGAAGGTTTTCAAGGTGGAGATTTAGTGTTGCTATACGACCCACTTCGGAAAACCCCACTACTGAAAAAAGCCTTGTCCCCGTAACTTCAATAAAATTTTTAAGGTCCATATAAATTGACCAAACAGATCGTTGGGAGAACAAGAAACAAGAAGAAACTGGTTCACTTGGAAAGACTTGCAGCGTGTGTGTATGATCGAAACACTCAGACTGGGGTGGGGAACAGTTTGACGAGAGTGACAAATACGAATGACATATGGAAAAGAGAGGCCGGTAATTAAAGCACGTTCCAGAGCGCGAATATCGAATATTCTATATATCGGAAAAACATGTCAAAAATTTTCATAGAGTGCGAGCAATCGGTGAGGTATATAAGCGAGCGGCTAACGCAGCGTAGTTCAGTTAGAGAGTAAACTAGCTGGGAAAATCGTCAGTGCAAAGTGAAAATATTAAAGTGAGTGTATATTTTATAAAAAAAAGTCGATGTGTGTAGTAAAACAAATTGTAATTTATTGAGTAATAAATAAACGTTGATAATTAAGAAATGGGCGTGTGGGCGAAGCGGAGATCAGGATTTCCTGCCTGTAGCATGAATGGGTGAAAATATTAGTGTATAACATAGGTAAGAGCTCCATTTAATTATTTTTGCTGTAATATATTATATATATAAAACTTAAGTTATAAACTTTATACATATATTTTCTTTCGATTGTAAGGAAAGTAAACAATAGTCATATGAACTTCGTGGAAATATTTGGTAGCCCTCATACGAAGTTGGTGTAACAGTAGGCAGTACTGTTAACGTTTCGCAGGAAGCTCTAAAGGATGAAATAAAAAATCTTCTAATTGTGGACATAACAATTTGACATCAAGTGATTTGGAAAGTGATGAGAAAAATTGCGTGTCAGACAATGATATCAGAAATGGCTTCAAAACTTCGAATTTATATTTGCAAATATCTATTTTAAAACTTCCCGTGACTCGTGCTAGCGGTCAAAAGATTTCTAAATATTCTTCTTTAAGTCTCCAAAATTATTTTTGAACCCGTTTAACATGCAAAATAATATAATACACAAAATATGCATAGAAAAATTTCTATTTCCACTTTAAATATTTTTGTTCAAAATATCAGTAACAAGTCACTTGACTTGAGAAAGAAAATATGTTTTATGAAAAACGTATACGCAAAACAATGGTTTTTATAAAAATAACGCTTCCACCACGAATTCAGCTAATATTGAACGAACCATTCATTTTACATGACAACAGAATTGAATTTTAGAATTTCAAAATATTTGGAGCTTAAAATACATTTTTTGCATACAAAACTATTTTAATTTTTTAATCATAAACGTAATTTATTTGTGTTATAATAAATTCCATAGAAGTGGTTTAACAATATTTCAAGGTATTTCGTGCTAAATGTAATCCATATATAATAATATGTACACGTATAAAAGGCTTTGACCTGAATTACTGACGGATAAACGCACAGCAAGTAGAGTTTTGAAAGTGTGTTCTTCGTATGACGAAGGCATGCGATAAGAAATCATTTTCCAGGAAGTGGGACTGGGATCAATTTATTTGAAAAAAATTTAACTCAATTTTAAATCGTTGGATTTACATGAAATTTAGCACAGAGAAAATTAAATAAAAAATTGTTATAATTTATAAATTAAAATAAAAATCTTATAAGCACGATTTCATAATATTACAACTATTTTGAAAGACTTTGGAAGCACATAAATATGTACTCATTTCTGCTCCTAAAAATACGAAGACTGTTCCCAAACAGTTAATTCATAGACTGAAGAAATCAAGAACGCAACAATCGATTTGTACCAACCCACAGATTTGCGTTAATTTGCCTCAACTGAATTTTTTACTACAAGTCTTTGAGACAAACCTCGTAATTATTTAATGGATTTACGCGAAGGTTGCGAGTTGCAATGAAATTAACAATAGTTAGAATTTATAAATTCTTTTCAACCTTTTTTGGCAAAAATCATCAACTGCTGGCAATATCATGATTATGTGCCGTACATAGGACATATTTCTTCATATGAATGCCTGTCAATAAGTGAATTTTCTAGTAAAAGTTTTAAAGAAAACATGTTTAGGAAAGGTGAAACTGATTTTACACACACTATACGATTAATATAGATATGCACATGAACTGGAAATAACATGCTTGTGAGAATGTATATACAGGGCTGTCCATTTCGTGGTAACAAAAGTACAGAGCTGTGTTTTGATATCTGTCAAACTTAACTGTTAAACCAAAAATGTTTTATTTTAGTTAAAATTCAGGTATTTATGAAAATGGATCGATAAACAACCGCACAACGCGCACGGTTATCAAAATTTTTCCAAAAAAATAATGGTGCTCAAACTTGGTCACGTTTTGCGTTTTCTCAAATAAAATTGTCGCATTTAGTGCTCCGAGAATACTCAAATAATTCAAAGGCCGTAACGCCCAAAAAAAAAACTTACTGTCTGGTGCACTCTTTAGCCAGGAGGTGTTATTGACCCTTACTTCTATGAGAACGACTGAATCGGAGCGTTATGGTCGTATGATAAACTGCCTTTTTTGACTTGCAATTGAGAACAGGACGTGGGCAATATGTAATTTCAACAAGATGTTGACACATGCCAATCAACATGAGCGAGATATTCGCCGCCCCATAATCTCTCGTCCTGGTGATGTTAATAGGCCGTCGAGATTGTGAGATCTATACCATAGAACTTTCTTGTGGGGCTACGCGAAAGACCATATTTAAACGTTTAACTCTTGACCACTGGAAAACTAACATTCGTCCAGTTATGGCTGAGATACCGCCCAACATGTGCCGAAAAGTGGTCGAAAATTATTACAAACGGGATTAAGTGTGTAAAAAATTTGCGAGGCGGTCATTTGAATGATACATATAGTGTTTCACATATGATTCCAAGGTTCAAACCTTTTAATAGATAAAGAATTTCACGAAAAAATAATTTTAAATGCATTTCATTTACGTTTAATTTCGAAACCGCAAAAAGAAAAATACCATGTATTATTTCTGGAATAAAATTTAATTTTCTACGATTCAATGACAATTTGGCGGCATTGATTTTTCCAATAGGAGCCATACATTGCTGAGCTAAAAAGGCACAAAACGTGTGGGCTTTTGTCTGTCATATATCTAAGTGAATTATGTTCTTCGTTGATCACTACATTCGATATTCGTTTACATACCTATAGAGTTTGAGGTACACACTCATTTGGGACACTCAGTTCCTATCGTTGTTTTTGCTAAAGTTTTGTATATTTTTTTTTTTGTTTGTTTAGGAAAAATATGACTTACTCTTTCTATTAATCCTTTCCTGGATGTAAGATTTTCAACAATTTGAACAAAGCAATTTCATCGAGAAGTAGGTATAGCAAAATCTACAACAAATCTCCTGGGTATAGGAGGTTAGGATAGCCCTTTGTTGCCTAAATTAATGCAGACCATTTGGGAGTGGACTACGCATATTTTCGAATACGTAATTAAGTGTGTACTATTAATGTGGTCCTGAAAATGAAATGAACAGCGCTAGAATATGAAAATGTTAAGGAAATCAAAACTTCATTTGCAATCATGAAATATATCTATCTCTAACTCTGTAGTGTAGACGATAAGAAATATGTTAATTTGCTAATCTTGATACACAAATTTATTCATATACCAATTTTGTATACAAAAGTAATTAAAGCATTTTTCAAAACCTAATAGATGAGTTTGCAAAAGAGCAGCAAAAAAGCAGAAGAAAATAGCTTTGCTGTGGATTTACTGAAATTAGGTTGAACTGCTTAGTGGCTGTGGTGTGATATCGTTGTTGTTGCTAATGAAATGATGTCAGTATGAGTATATATATCTTTTTGTTGGTCCTTAGAAAGCAACGAAAATTTTGTTGTTAACTCAATAGCTTCCTACATCATCAGCCTAGCATCATCATCATCACCATCACCATCGGCAGTCAATCAAGGTATGTAAATATTTGTAAAACCGTTGACTCTGTGGAAAACATATTGCAGTCATTGCTGCCAATAAGTGCTTTTCTAGGCACTCAAATATTTAAGGTTTTTGGGTTAGAATCCCTGTTTTGAACTATTGGATTACATACTCTTGCGTAGGAGTATGGAATGTTTGTATATAAAAAAACATATATATGTACCATATGTATGTTGATGTGCTTGGTTATTGCTTAAGCGTCGTTGAGTTGAATAACTAAAGGTAGTGTTTCATTAGAAAATTTAATATTCATTTGAATAAACTGGCCATAAACAAGCTTTAGTCTAAAGTATTGGATTAATTAATATTTAAAGGGTCAGACTTGTAGAACAGCGGAAAACAACCTTTACGGAACCTACTGAAAGAAAAGTTATCGAGGTACTCATAAACATATATACATTTTCAATTACTTAAGTATTGTTGTTTAAGCTTTCAATACGTAGCCAACGTAGCCGCTGTCTCTCAATTTGCTGAACTATGTCGTACAGTTCATTGCTTCAGCATCTCCGGTACTAACCGTCACCAAAAACCAAGGGACAGCAAATCAGCTAATGTCGACTCAGCGAATATTGTCAATTGGTTGAAGTTTGTACGTCGAGGGAGGAATTTATATTTTCAAGTGCCTACTCAGTACAAACTATCACCTGTTGGCAAGAGTGATTCTGCAAAGTTGAATGTTTTCGTTGGTTTCCAGATAGACGAAATCGTACACAACTTCATAGTTGTGACGTACACGACTTACAGGACAGACACAACTTACAGGACAGTGACGTTTCTTTGATGACATGAGATATTTCGTCTTGTCCTTGTTCCCCCATGAGATTCGCACTTTTTGTTTTTTTGTACAGGCGTTGTGTTTGTTGACAGGCGTTCCTTGCTGCACAGAGGGGAGTGCGTATCCGTGCTGCTATAAAATTGTGTTCCGAGTGCTGTTGGGTCCATTTAACGTTGAGAATATTGGTCATCCGCCACTAACAACATGATCGATCTTGTGATTTTTTCGATCAGCATAAATTCATCATATGCATAAGTTCGCTTTTATGCGGACCGTGGCGACACGTTCATCCGCCGGTGTAAGCGCCAGACTTGCGGCAATTCAGGCTTATCCTATACCAAACTTGCGCTCCTTCATATATGCAGTATAGTGAATGTGCCAAAGGCCTACTCCTCTCCGTCCTTCTCCGGACGGCCTTGAGGTCACGCTTTAGCGTTACTAGGACGTCAACGCTCTGGGACAATTAAGGGACATTCAGGGAGCAGTCCCTTAAACCATATCAGAATAAATTGCTACTATCTACACTGTTTTCAAATGACTGCAATGCAATTATACCAACATTGAAAAAAACATGTAGTGTTCGTCCCAGGGAAGAGTATAAATGGGCGGTATGCTATTGGATTAAAGTTCAAAAATCGAAGCAGAACATTATGTAGTAAACAGGATTAAAATAAAATATTTTGTTATTAAGCAAACTGTTTGTAACTGCTTGACATTTAATAATGCTTTCTAAGAAACAAGAAAATAGCTCTCTTTTTTCCTGTTGTTGTTGTTGTTGTTGTTGTTGTTGTAGCGGTTCGCTAACCCCGCTTAGGGCAGGTGTAATCAGTCTAAGTCGCCGGGGTCATCTAACGGGAGGTCCAGGAAACGTTCTGTTTCGACAGGGTTGGACCAAAGGGAGAGGGGGGTTAGATGGGTCGGTTTAAGGGGGCATGTGAAGAGGTGGTTAGTATCGTGCGGGGACTCTCCACATGCAGGGCATACGTTGGGTATGCTGGGGTCGAGTCTGGATATGTAGGAGTTTAACCTGCTACAGTATCCAGATCTGAGTTGTGCCAGAGTCACGCGGGTCTCTCGAGGCAGCTCGAGCTCACTGTCTGCGATGGGTGGTGGTTTGGATCCGAGTACGCCATTCACTGGGAGGGAGTCTAGGAAGGTGTTAACTGACTCCTGGTGAATGGCGTTCAGTGCCTGTCGGTAAGCCGTCCTGTCCAGCGGTTGTTGAACATGGTGCTGTATAGTGCTGTCGTAGTCAAGTACTCCCTTCCTGATGTGCCTAGGCGGAGGCTCCGCTTCTAGGAGGTGCCTGCTGGGGTGCTCCGCGCGGTGGCATCCCAACAGGAACTGCTTGCACAGCAAAGCATTATGCTCCTTAACTCGTAGCATAGATGCTTCGCTGTGCAAGTGGTGTTCAGGTGACATTAGGAGGTTTCCTGTCGCAGTCCTAAGGGCGGTATTCTGGCAGGCCTGTAGTTTCCTCCACTGCGTCTCGTTCGTCCCCGGCGCCCAAATCGGTGCAGCGTAATTTACGACCGGCCGGCCAATTGCTTTGTAGGTTGCCAGCAAGGTTTCTTTATCTTTACCCCATGTGCTGCCGGCTAGCGCTTTGAGTATTTTGTTGCGGCCCTGGAGATTTGCGGCAATTGCGGTCGTATGCGGAGTGAAGGAGTACAGGCTATCGAATGTGACCCCTAAAATCTTAGGGTTGTTTACAGTTGGAATTTTTACGTCATCAACTTTCACATCGAGTTCTAGCCGGTACTCCTTCGTCCAGCTGGTGAAGAGGGTAGCCGAGGATTTCGTCGGTTGAATTTTTAATTGTCGTGCAGTGAAGAAACGGGAGAGATCAGCGAGGTAACCGTTCACTTTCGAACATAGGCTATCAATATCCTGGCCGGACGCCAATATCGAACAATCATCGGCATACGAGGTTAGTGAGACTCCTTCCGGTGGAGGAGGGAGCTTCGAAATGTAAAAATTAAACAGTAGCGGGGAGAGGACACCACCCTGCGGAACCCCCTGTTTAATTTTCCTCAATTTAGATGTTTCACCTCGGAATATGACCGATGATTGACGACCACTCAGGTAGCCCATGACCCACCTCTGCAACCCCGGCGGTAATGAGGATTCCTCAATGTCACTGAGTAGCACTGAATGATTGACAGTGTCAAAAGCTTTTGACAAGTCCAGTGCTACCAGGACAGTTCTCGCACAGGGTCGGTTTTGGTTCAGGCCATTGATCAGCTGGGTGTTTATGGCGTTAAGTGCTGTTGTGGTACTGTGCACTTTTCGGAAGCCATGCTGATGTGCTGCTGGACGCAGATGATGAGTAAAACTCGGGAGCAGTAAGGCCTCAAGCGTCTTCGCTACTGGGGAGAGGAGAGTTATCGGCCGATAAGACTCTCCTTTGTTGGCTGGTTTCCCCGGTTTGAGTAGCGGGACCACCCTACCGGTCTTCCACAAATCTGGTATGATTAGGGTGGTCAAAGACAAATTGAGGACCTTAGTGAGGTATTCTGCTCCCGCTGGTCCGAGATGTTTTAGCATCAGCATGCTTATTCCGTCAGGGCCGATGGATTTGGAGGCTTTCGCCTTCCCGATAACCCCCTGAACCTCTTCTCTGGAGAAATCAAGCGCCGCGCTTGTGTTTGGCAGTTTGCGCATACGACGGGTTACACGTCTTTTCGCTTTGTCTACCGAAGGATGCAGTGTAAAAAGCCGGCTAAAATAGCTCGCGCATCTCTTCGGGTCCGACGAGGCGCGATCACCGAATGAAATTTCCACCCGGTCATCGCGTCTCGTCGGGTTAGACAGCGACTTGACTGTAGCTCAGAGCTTGGTTGCCCCAGAGGAGAGATTGCAGGACCTTAGGTGCTCCTCCCACTTTTTCCGCTTGTGATTGTTTACAACAGTCGGAATCTCCGCATTTAAATCCCTGATTAAGGGATTCCCGAGATCGGAGTTATGGAGGATGTCGCGCCTTGCTGCTAAAGCCGCCGCTTCGGACGGGAAGTTAGGGCGGATTTCCGCAATTCGGCCTGCCGGGATGAAGCGGGCGGCAGCGGTCACAACTATCCTGCGGAATGATCGTTCACCAGAGGTGACGTCTGTTGGAGTGGAGAGAGCACTGAAGGCGTTCTCAGTGAATTCCGTGAAGCCGGTCCAATTAGCTTTTTTGAAGTTAAGTTAAGTTAAGTTAACGAAGGTCCGGTGGTCCGCGGAAACAAAGTCGGGAGGTCTGTCAATCGAGATGTGTATGGGTAAGTGGTCCGATGCTAGTGTCAGTACAGGTCGCCAACCTATACTGTTTATCAGACCAGCACTCGCAATTGTTATGTCGGGCGAGCTTTGGCAATTACCCACAACTCTGGTGGGGGTGTTGTCGTTCATTGTGCAGAATGTCGAATCGTCTATCTGTTCCGCCAGCTCCATTCCTCTACGGTCATTTGACAGGCTAGAATGCCAAAGATCGTGGTGCGCGTTAAAGTCGCCCAAAACCAAACGGTTTTCGCCTCTGAGTAGCGCACCTATATCAGGGCTATATCCAACTGGGCAACCTGTAACGGGAGGAATGTATATATTAAACATTTCGAGCTCGGCATCGCCTGACCGGATAGCTATGCCCTGACATTCTAGGGTAGTATCCCTGCGGTCGATGCCGCCGTCGATGAGACGATACTGCATGGTGTTGTGCAGGATGAACGCCAAACCCCCTCCGTGGTCTCGCTCGCGATCCTTGTGGATTATGTTGTATCCGGCCCGACTCAGAAGATCCGAGCGGGCGGTCAGCTTAGTTTCCTGGATCGCAGCAATTGACAGATGCTCCCGGCTCATATAGTCGACTATCTCGTCAATCTTCCCCTGGAGTCCGTTGCAGTTGAATTGAAGGAGTCGGGTCCGTCTCGGGGGAACGTTCGTGATACGGGGGGTGAGGGAGTGGTGCGTGGATGACGTGTGTTGCTGCTGTAATACCCGCTGAGGTTGGTTCCGCACGTTGGTGTTGATTGGCGGTGTTGTCGTATTAACAGGCGGGGGCAGACTCCTACAGCAAGGGGCAACGTACGCATCACTCCACTCACGGGTGGTGCGCAGGCCCGAGCACGTCCGAAAATGACACCAGCCGGAGCAAGAATTGCATCTGACTGAGGTCACATTCCGACGTACTAAGGCCTGACACACGGAACAGACTGTGCGGGGGACTAAGAGCTGCTGGGTAGCCCTCGCACCGGAGGAGGACGAGGAGCTGGTTGTGTGGGGGGAAGGGGGGGAGGGTTGGTGGGAGTCATGTTGCGGGGAGCTCCGGGAGGCCGTGGAGGTCTGCGGGTTACCCAAATTGGGTAAGTGTGCTGAAGGCACTGCCGTGGAGGCTGGGGGCGCACTTGGGCGCTGGCAACATGGGGCCACATAACGTGTGGTCCACTCCCTATGTGTCTTAAGGCCTGAGCAGACCTTAAGATGACTCCAACCATTGCACTGGTTGCACCTAACCGAGGTGGAGGAGTGGTGGAGTCTTTTGGTGCACACGCAGCAGAAATAGTCCGTCGGACCAGGGTTGGTTTCTACACCAGCCCTGATTAGAAGGATTTGAAGCAACCCAGCTGCGAGGTATTGCTCCGATGGCGCACTTAAACTAATTACATCTGTTGACCTAAACGGGGTTAGGTCGCCGAAAGGGTGACAGCCCTTGGCCGGATAAAATCCGGGTCAACTCCGGTACGTAGAACCGGCTGTCTTTTTTCATCATTCTATGTGGTTTAAAAAAAAAACTGTAGCTGCGTTTTCCAATTTTCTTTGTTTTCCTCAACAAGCTCTCGTTGTCTTTGACGTTATCTATGTGTCGTAGGTTATTCGAGAATTTAGACCTTTCATTCTTTCTATGATACGTGTCTTTTTGTACTTCGTCCTTAGTACTATGTTTCCTTTTTTTCATGCAGACGACTATCCTTGGGGAGGAAATAATTAAATGGTAATGTGGCTGACTTTGTTACTAATTGTGTGTCTACCATTTAATTGGCCAAGGGATATTAACAAGACAGAATTGAACAATTGTGATTGTAACAAAAAAAATCATTTAAAAACCACAAAAAAAATGAATGGGGGAAGGAAGTTGAGTGCATTGTAATTTTCCTTCTAGTTAAGCAAAGATAATAAAAGTGGAGTGCTCCATAATTATGGGCGATTCCATACGAGGGACTCGTATGTGCCCGAATTATCTTACCTGTCTTGGAAACATTTTCAAACGTTTTTTTTATATAGAAAACAAAATATTTTTTTTCAAACTAATTACTGCCTTAAAGATACGCATTTAAAAGAATTTCTGAAATTTTCCAGAGAATATTCAATTCCCCCATTATGACGTCGTTTGCGGTAGCCTCATAAAAAAACTTGCATCTGCGTTGACAGTAGAAATAAGAAAGGGATCATCCGAAGTGAAAAAAAAAACAGAAATAGTGTTTAAGTGATACCATAAACTAGAATTTGGACAAAGGAAAATAAAAAGGTGAGAATTAGAGTTTTGGAATATGTTTTTTACAAAAAAATCTTATTTTATTATAAAATTTGCTAAATAATTTTTTAATTAAGAGTGCTTAAAAAAAATCAATCATTTAAGCTAGCCAGTTTGTTAACAGGTTACTTGATCACGTAACCCTTATCAAGCGCACTTAGGTCTATTGGCCCGTTGTGATACTAATTTTGGTCCTGCTAAAGAGATTAGTTTCACCTTTCCAAATGTTCAAATCCCTTGGTATGTTTTCTAAAATTCAGGAGGTTATTGACACCTACCAATGCAAAATCTGTAAGGCAATCGAAGAATAAATTTCCGAGAGAACGATAACGGACCGCGGAGGTCTGGTTTAGAAGGAGTAACACGTGGTTTTGATTTTCTATCTAATGTTGATCCTTCTGATGAACCTTAAGGACCTGTGTAAAAAGTCATCAAGATCACTTTAGTATTTTTCAAGGATTTTTGACCACCTCAAGTTGATGTAGAAATTAATAAGTCAATAAAATTTAGATTTTTTGAAGCTCCAATATTCCTATACAACTCATTTTTAATAACAGAATCTTAAATAATTTTTTTTTGCATTTTCTTCTCTTCAATGGCAATTTCATGTAAAGCCAAGTACAATTTCAGTTATTATGATATTTGTCCACACGAAGTCTTCATTCCTATGAGGTCCATAATGTATCTTTGTCTTGCATTGTCTCTGTTTTAGCTCAGCTGCAGCGTACTGACCTGCGCAAACTTTTTAATGATGTATGAGTATGCAAATAAATAAGAACCACACTCTCTTCTTCTACTGGTCACAATAATCTCAGATAAGTTTCCGCATTTTATTACCATTTAGTGAGTTAAATGTCACTCACAGACTGGATTTGAGATCAACTCTGAAATCAGCAAGATATTCCCTTTGAGGTAATCCCACAAGTACTAGGACACGTCTACAACAGTTAACAGTTTTTTCATAGAAAACAATTTTTTAATATTATTATTATTATTTTAATAATAATATTAATAATAATAATAATAATAATAATAATAATAATAATAATAATAATAACAATAATGATAATAATATTTTTTTTATTTTTTACTGTTTTTGTAAGCAGCTGTACGCATTTTCGCTTGTTACGTCATTTTACTCAAAGGATTTTCTCAGATTGCATAGTTACTATATTTCTTAGCCGATCTCAAGATAAGTCCGGACAGAGAGAGAAAAGAAGTGTTCCAGTGTCTCACTCACGCCTTCTTCCCTGAACATGCAGGATGTCATAGTTACTGGTACCCACTCGTCTCGCGTTTGATGCCATTAAGTTGTGACCTGTCATTAGGCTAATATCTTTCCTGCAATTATTTCAAAAACTTTATATTGATTATCCTCTGGTGCTCTTGCACGTGATCTTGGCGAACCCGGAAGTCATTGAGGCATTCAATCTCACCTTAATTCGTCTGTCAGTCATTTCGGAAATTTCAATTTGCATCGTTTTTAGCGACTTGCGTATTTTCTGTACTGGTTCGATTGCCAGACTGATGGACGGACTTTTGGCAATACCATCAACTATTTCTTATTTAATATCAAAAGGTTCCGTGAGGCTCATAGGTCTCATATATGTATCTTGGGTTAATCTGCAGAGAACGAAGGGAATGCGGAGTTCTTGATTGTTATTCATCTAGGAATGACCAAAAACAATGTCATACGATTCGCGTAGCGTTTGACTTCTGGTCTGATGTAGACTAAGTAAATATCATCGGCGTAACCAACAAACAACTATTTGAAGGCGAGGCAAAGTGAGAAGACGAACCCCTTGCATTGCAAACCTAGTATTTAGGAGCCTCTAACTAAAGAACAAAACTTCTTATAAATTCTCAGCAAGTTTTATATGCAAAATCCTACTTTTAATTTGGAACACTTTCTTAACTAGAAAATCTTATCCATTACTATTCGATGGCTGGAAAAAATGTTTGCAATATACAATAGAAATTATTTGTAACGAGTTGTATCGAGTTCAGTTTGGTGGTTCGAGTGATGAGCATTGACTCTCTTCACATAAACATTTATGCTCTCGAAAAACGGTCAGATAATCTCATCCAAGTCTTTGTAGGTATTAAAGTGTTTAGCTTTGTTGAAGATTTGACGCCTTATATTGAAAACTTATTTTTTATTAGACAAGATTTTGTTTTCACTCTAACTGAAAAATCCGCTGCATGAATAATAATTCACGAAAACAATGCCTCTCAGTTTGCTGTGCACTTTTACAATAACAAAAAAATTACATGCAACAGCCATATATGGTAATATTGTTTATTGTTCAGCTGTTGTTTTGTCTTTGTTGCCGCCTGCATAGCATAACAAAGCACAAACGGCCTGGGACCACGTAACCACGATTTAAAATGTTATCGTTTGTCTAAAACACATATTTATATGCCTATATAAACATATACAAACCTTAGGATGGTCCAATCTTTTCAGAGGTAAACTAAACATGTACACAAGAAACCACACAGAAATGATGGCCATACCAATCTGACATACATTGGTAGTGTACAATATTAAGTAAATTTACCAACATATATTTAATTTCTTATCCTAAGCAAGCATTCAGATTTATGTTCGGCGTTTCGGAAACAATCAGATTAACGAAAGGTATCCTGAGACCACTTACATACATATATCTGTCGTATTTTCCCCGATTTAGATTCAAGTGGAGATCACCTGTGATAAAATAGTTAAATAATTTTATTCAGCAGCATATCATAGCCCGAAATCTCTTCAGAAAAGTTCCCTAAATACGAAAAAGAAAAATTCAAAAAGTAGAAACGTTTCCAACAACTTTTTCACCTCGAGAGAAGAACTCCGTGTAATCAAATACGCATTAACAAACCAACGAAATGAGCTCAGCGCCAACTATCAAACCATTCTGCGTCCATTAATGCTTAATATTATTCACTTCGATGTATGGAACCAAAATAATCATCCAAGTCTCCCGATGGTGGTACATCACTTACTGTGCGAAGAAAATCCCTAAACACCTGAAATATACCAGCTGCTACTTTTTATAAGGGTCATGTACTTGCGCTCCCCAAACTGAACAGTCATGCAAAACCTTCTATATTCTCTCACAACGAAATTCTCCTCCCATCATCTGTTTTGTATTAACACACATATATTCCTTACTCAATAAGTCTAATTCATTTAAGCACTCACAATGTATTTCGACTAAATTTTATTTACAGACGCCAAAACCATGTACTAATCCACCTTTACTACATTATACGACTTAATCCGTTTAAATTTAGACGTCCAACACAGCATAGTTTTCGAGAGTCAGCATGTCTTTAAATTTATACTCTCAATTCTCGCTCCCCGGGCGCGATAGCCGAGTGATAATTGCTTACTGCTACTTTGAAAACCAAACTTTGAGTCCTGTTTTGACAAACATCCAAAGTTAGAGAGTATTAATTCTTCTAATTGCGGTCGCCCCTCGGCAGTGAATGTCCAGCCCTCCGAGTATATTTCTGACAACCATCGGCCGTTCGGCTAAGAACAAGCTGTAGATCTATCCATTTGTTGGAAAAAACATTACATTTGAAATCTACAAACCTACATCATTCAAATAACAAGCTCTGAAATTTTTCTAAACTTCGATCCGTTTAAAGTAATTTTCGAACACTTTTTGTGACATATTGGGCGTTATCTCAGTAATAAATGGCGAACGTCACTTTTCTAGTGCTTAAAAGTTAAAGGTTTATCCGAATAAGCATGGTGTTTTGCATCGCCCCACAAAAAAGTCCAACGGTGTCATATTCGCTCGTTTAATATTATACTTGGCTCCATCTTGTTAAAACCACATATTACCCATGTCGTGTTTTTCATTGCAGTCCAGAAAAGTCAATTAACATACGACCATAACGCTCCGAAGTGACAGTAGCATACTCGCGTTGTCGGTTTAGAAGAAGTAAGGTCCAATCCCACCTGCGGACCAGAGAGCGCACCAGACAGTAAATTTGTTTGGGTGAAGATTTTAGAAGCCCCAACTGTGACAATTTTGTTTACTTATGTATTCTTGTAGTCCAAGTGCAGACTACGTCATAATGTGCTGTTAGAAAGTCCCAGCTCTTCAGAACGTCGCAAAATAGACACATTTGGTTCTTCAGCTACATTTTCTCTTAAACTAGCAATATTCGAGGTTTAATGAGCAGCCCGATGAGGCATTGACCTTACAGTATCTGTAACCAATCCAGTCTTTTCAAATTTCCTAAAAATTTTTTGAATTTGAGTAGTTGTGAACCATAAGGTCCTCTTAAGGAACGAAACGTGGCCACGTTTGAATCACAACTTTTGTAGTAGGTTTTAACAATTTTAATGCGTTATGCGTTTGTTAGCGATCCATTTTGATAAATGCCTGACTTTCGCTAAAACAAGTTATTTTGAAATCACGATATGGATATATTATATTAAGATATTTAAATAGTGCAAAGGCAGCTAGTGGCGTTCTGGCTAACAACTGGTAACTTTCCGTGCAGGGAATACTCTCATTTATGCGTGAACAAGTGTTGATTTTATTTCTTGCTTTTATGCAACTTTCGTAAATTGATTTTACAAAAGAATTAAATGTAGTTTAATAATGAGTAGAGTAAGAAAGTTTATACGAAAATTGAGGGAAATTAATTTGGCCAAAATGCTGTGTAAGATAACTCTTTGTGTGTTGCCAATGTAAATAGCAGAGCGCAATGTTGCATATGATTGTTTATTCATTTATTTAAATACACAAACTAAATAAAACTATTGGCTATCAATAATTACAAGAAAATGCAAGAACGAAAATTTTGCCCGTTGTGGGCAGCAAAATTATCAATATGACAATATGATTTTAAATGAACACAATAAATAAAATATAAAATTAAATTCAAAACAAATAAATAAAATAAAATTAAGAAATCAACAAAAATAAAAATAATAAACCAGAAATAAAAAAAATTAAACCTACGAAAAATAAATTTAAAAAATATACATAAAACTAATATAATATAAAATGGAAAAAAGTTAAATTAAATTAAATAAAAACTAAAAAAAATAAATTAAAATTAAATTAAAATAATATAAAAAAATAATTGAAAGCATAATACAAATAAATTATATTAAATAAAATCTAAACAAATTAAGCAAAAAACAATATATATTGTAAAACTAATAAAAGTAAAAACATATTAGTAAAACTAATTTTTTTTTTAAAATATATTAAATAAATTTTATAAAATAATTTGAAATAAACAATTGAACAACAAATAGAAAATAATAATTATCATAAAATACAATTAAAGAGTAAAATAAATTTATTTTAAGCTAAAATAAAATAATAATACAAAATAAAATTATTAAATATCAGCTTAATAACATGAATTAATTAAATTAAAACTATTAAAATAAAAGACCTATAATGATTTAAATAAAATAATTTTTTGGAGAACAAATATATAATTAAAAGCAAAATTTCTATAAAAAAAAGCAGCAATATACAAATTTTAAAAAAGTGAATTATATTAAAAAGAATATGAGTAAATTGAATTAAAATAACTTTAATTACCATATGTAAATTATAGAAGAAAAATTAAAATTACTTCAATAAAATAAAGTAAAACAAAATAAAATCAAATGAAATAAAATAAGGTTAAACCATGTAAAACGAATTAAAAGTTTAAAAAATTAATTGAAACAAAACGTAATAAAATAAAATAACATAAAATAAATTAAAAAAATTAAATAAATGAAGTTTAAACAAATAAAACTATAAAAAAATAACAAAAACAAAGCGTTATAAAATAAAATAAAATAAAATAATGTGAAGTGAAACAAAATATATATATAAATAGAATGAAACAGAATAAAGTGAGAGGCTCAACTTTACTCATGAGGATGTCTGATGAGGAGATGTGGTGATTTCCGAAACAGCTGTCGCTTCTACCACTTTTCATTCTTGTATAACAAAAACACTGACTTCATATAAACAAATAGGCTTTTAGCTCAATAAAAACTTACAACAAAATTAAATCATTTGAGATTACTTTTGACGAGATAAATATTGAAGTAGAAAAGCTCACAAAAAGCTTTAATTTTGATAATATTGTGTTATTTATGTGTGTAAATATTCCGTGTTTAATTTAAAAGGAAACGCACGTAAATATTTAATTTGAAATTTGGATATAATCCCACTCTTTATTTATTATTTCAAAAACCGTATAATTTTATAATTTTAAGAAAACCGTATAATTTTTTATTATTTTAAGAAAACCGTACAATTTTTTATGATTTTAAGAAAACCGTATAATCTTATTTGCATATACAAACGCGCTTGCTTAACTCGCTAATTTTTTCTTTATTTATACTATTTGTATATACATATGTACATTGGAAGGAGTAACGGAACGGAGTAGGGTTGCAGGTAAGTGCGTTTGAGTAAAAGCAGGGAGGTTATTTTTCGGGTAGGTATTCAGGTAGGTATTCGGGTAAGTATTCAGGTAAGTAATCATAAATTTAATTATAAGTTATAATTAATTTCTACATTCATTTCCTTTTTTTTCTTATATTTTATTATAGGTACAACTTATTATTTACAGGATGATGAGGTCATCCTCATCCATGTCTTCAACATGCCGGCGGGCCTGCGGCGACGATGCTTCCACGAGGTTTTCGAGCTGGTTTAGCGTTTCTCGCGCTTTCTGCACCAACCCGCGTATTTTTCTTTTTACAGCAGGAGCATTGCGGGAAACAGCTCTTTGAATTCGCCGGGTTGACGTTTGCTCTTTCCTCATTTTCCTTGAAGGTGGATTGGTGCGCCGAGTGTCAGCCGGTTGAAAAGTTACCTTTTTCGTGGCCGGTTTACCCTCGGGGAGGTCGCGTATTGGCCGAAGGAGCATTGTGTGATGAGCTAGGCCGCAGCGGCGGCAACTGTCGGGGCTATCACAGCATCCCGTGGTATGCGAGGTCGCCAAGCAATTTAAACAATAGCGATGGACCTTGGCCGATTCATATCGCTCTTCGGGAGTCATCGCTATGAAGGCTCGGCAAAAGCGTAGCGAATGGGTGCGGCAACAGAGGCGACACTTTCGGAAACCTTGAGATCTGTAAATATAGAGTTGCAGTATTTGTTAATAAGAATAAGCGGCATGTGGGATCGTGTGGGGAACGAGATGAATAAATTGAAAACGTATAAGCTAAGCGGGTGGTAATACACAGAGTTTAGTGATATTGCGAGTAACGACTCCGTTTTGAGTTCGGATATCTACCACTCGTATATTTTGGTCGGGAGCGGGATGAAGTTGTATGACGCGTCCTAAACGCAATTCGTTGGGGGGCAGGAGGTCGTCTTTAATGACAACGAGATCTCCTTCAGTGAGATTGAGCTCTTGGCCTTTCCATTTATGCCGTTTGTGGAGCTCTTGGAGATATTCCGACTTCCAGCGTTTACTGAATTGGTGGTGGAGCACTTTCAATTTTTCCCATTTATTCATTAGAGTTAGCTTTTCCGAGTTCGGTTCCGGGATGGAGAGTAGAGGAGCTCCACGCAAAAAGTGGCCTGGGGTCAGAGCTTTTAAGTCCTCGGGATCTTGAGACATTGGGGAGAGCGGTCTGTAAGGGGGCTACTTTACTCTTGGCTGCGAGTAAGTAACTCGTAAGTATACGCAAGAGCAGAATGCCTTCTCGGAAGCATCTGAGAATCCGTGTGTCGAAAAGTTTCGCGACAGATGAGAGGATCTGTCGTTTCGTGGCAGTGTCTGAGGATGAGGGGGCGTCAACTGAGTACGAAAATGTATCAGTGAGAGCATTCCATTTTACTCCGAGGGTTTTTGTAGAACTTGCCTCTTGGAATTCGAGAAATTCTTCATCTAAAAGACGAGAGGGGGGGATGTCTTTCAGCAGTGACTTGTGGTTTGCTGTGATCTTTTTTAATGGGAATCCGGCTGACTTGAGTACTTCGATAACTTGATGTATTGACTCGCCGGCTGAGTCGAGATTATGTCCGCCTGAGAGGATGTCATCTACGTATGTCTCTCCTCTTAATATTTTTGAGACATGGGGGTATGTCTCCTTAGAGTCCTCGGCTAATTGGTTGAGTGTCCTTATTTCCAAGTATGGAGCGCAGTTGACACCGAATGTCACCGTTTTTAGTTTAAAGTCTTCTATCGGACTATGGGGGGTTCTGCGAAATAGAACGCCTTGGAAGTCTTGGTCTTCCTTATGGACGTATATTTGACGGTACATTTTTTCGATGTCGCCGTTAAATACATACTTATATAATCTCCATTTTAAAATAATGAGCATTTAGTCATTTTGGAGAACGGGGCCAGTATGTAATACGTCATTGAGTGAGAGACCGGAATGCGAGGTTTTTGAGGCATTGAAAACTACACGGACTTTAGTAGTTTTGCTTCCAGGTTTAATCACCGCGTGATGGGGTAGGTAAAAGGAGAAATATTTACCATCGCGTATGATTTCTCGTGAATGGGTTGGTTCCATGTGGTCTAACGTGAGGTATTCCTCTAGGACTTCTGAATAGGTGCTCCGAAGTACATCTTTCTTTTCGTTAGTTCGTTCCACGCTGAGGTATTGCTGCTGTGCTGCGGGTCTTGAGTGCCCGAGTGCAATGGAGTCCGGGAAAGCTGACTTGAATGGCAGCTTTACTACATATCGGCCGTCGTCTCGTCGATGAGTGGTTTTTTTGTAGAGCGCTTCACAGTATTCATCATCGTCTGTGTTTGTGGGGGCCGGTGGTACCTCCTCTTGTTCCCAGAATTTCTTGAGTAATTCTCCTAGTGATTCTGAAGGGGTTTCAATCACCTGAGTAGAGAATGAGGAGATTTCTTCAACAACTGGTTTACTTAATATCCACCCAAATATTGTGTTTTGGGCTATTAAGCTGCCGCCTACATTAATTTTGAGACCTGGGGTGAGTATTTTTTGGATTATATCGCTACCAATAACCATATCTATTCTAGCTCTTGTAAAGCAGTTGGGGTCTGCCAATGGTAGTGAGAGATATTCTGTGAAATCTACTTCTTTTATTTTGAAGGATGGGAGAGTGTGCGTTAATTGAGGCAGTATTATCGCTTGAGCCGCGATTTTTATTGATTGATTAGCTGAGCATATCGTAATAGAGCATATTCTATTCGAGTTTTGGACTGTGTTACCGCCCATGCCAAGAATTTGGTAGTTGGCTTTTGTGGTGGGGAGACCAAGTAACTTTTGTATACGGGATGTTACAAAAGTTTTTTGAGAGCCTTGGTCAATGAGAGCTCTGATGTGAGTTACTTCTCCTTTGTGGAGAATGGGAATATTTGCTGTGGGAAGCAAAGTCCTGTCTTTGTTACTCGAATAGTGAGATAGAGTTTTTGTTCTACCGTTTTCATTTGCCTTTGAGTTTTTGGATGCCTGCTTAGAGGTGCAGGGCTGTTCTTCCTCGACTGTCACTTGAGAGGTAGTGAAGTTTTTTTGAGGTTTTGGGGGGTAAGGCGTGGGGTTGCTCGCAGTGTAATGGAGGAGGGAGTGGTGACGTCTTTGACAATAAACGCACGTAAAGTTGCTTTTGCAATCTTTCTCCAAATGCGAGTACGCCAGGCAATTTTTGCAGTAGTTGTTATCTTTAATAAACTTGTTCCGGTCTGAGACGGACAGTTCTCGAAATTTGACGCACGTTGTCATCGAGTGGTTTGATTGGCATAGTTTACATGAAACTTGCCTTTTGTTTTGAGTATGGAACGCTTGGGTTTTGTTCCGATAATTAAATGTTGGGGGAGGGACCGCTGGTGTCCGTTGGGGGTAGCTGGGCTGATTCATCTTCGGCTTATTGGGTCTGTAGGTGCTGAGTCGCTCCACGACCTCGTACCGAGCTGTCAGAAATTGGTCCATTTCCGACCATCGAGGTAACTCCTTCCTTGAGTTGAGTGATTGCTCCCAGAGAGCTAGTGTCTCGTCCGGCAGTTTTGACGAGCAGAGGTAGACAAGCATTGGGTCCCAGCTGTCTGTTGATACTCCATTTGCCTGTAGGGTGGAAAGACAATTATTTATTGTCGTCTGGATCTGTTGAATCTTCTCTCCGTTCTCTGTGTGGGCAGGTTGGATGTTGAACAGCGTCTTTATTTGACCATCCACTACTATTCTTCTGTTTTCGTAGCGTGCCTTGAGTGCATCCCATGCTAATAAGAAATTGTGGCCACTGAGAGGGTAATTCTTAATGAGGAGTGCAGCTTTACCTCTTGTTTTTTGTCTCAAGTGGTATAGTTTCTGCACTTCGGATAATTGGGGGTGGTTGATGTACACTGCTGTGAACATGTCCCTAAATGAGGGCTAATCTTCATATCCTCCATAGAAGATTTCTGTGTCACACGCAGGTACCTTGAGAAAGCTGAGTGAGTCAGCTTGTGTTGGAGGGGGGGGGGGCATCTTTGTGATGGGGGTAATTGACCGGGAGGAATCCATACTTTGTTGGATTTGGCCAAGTAACTCACTTATTCTGATTTTCGTGAGCATTGCGTTGTCATTTGTTGTCTCGTAGGCCTCTGCACATGCTGAGCGTGTCCTTTCATCCTCCACGTTGCTCATCTGTAGGTTTTGGTTGGCTGCCTCCACTAGTTCCATATACCTTTCCAGATGGTCCTTGCAAATTTTGAGGGCTGCTTCGGAATGAGTTTCTTCATTGGTGTCCCACCATTTTCCGCAGAATTTTTCCATCCTGGAGAGCTCATATAGAAATTTTTTGTGTAGCTGGGAGAATTCCTCTTCTTCTGCCTGGGATTTCGAGCGAGTTCGGGGTCCTGTAAGGGGGTGGAGTGATTGGGGTTTCTCCATTTTATCCTCCATTGTGAGATATTTTATTTAATTTTAATATAAAATATTTTTTTATATTTATATATATATATATATTTAATTATATATATATTATTTATAATTAATTTATTTAGGGGGTAGCTTTTATGTTAATATTGTACTGTCTCAGCGCGTCTGAGCACAGCAATGTATAAATGTATACTGGGTTTTTGTTATACCCCGTTTGTATGATGGGTGCTTTGCTTAGCTTACACGAGTATGTACGTATGTATACTTATGTACATACGTGCCTTTGTCCGCTTGCTATTGTAAATAGCGAAGAAGTGGAAATTGCCGGAATTGAAAAAACCACTTTATATATATATGTGTATGTATATACATGTACCACGATTGAGTAGCGGTGGCTTGCTATGCGGTGGTGACTTTGGGCAGTGTAATGTGCTTATACTGGTCCGGTTTTGGGCCCGTAGTAATGAGTTTCGGCCCTGTTGGGGTGTATATACTGAGAGTATGTATATACTTTGGAGGATATATTAGAGGGGCAACTGGTCCGATCTGGTCCTTTTCGAAGGTGTTTTTGGACTAGTTGGCGTATATAAAAAGGGTAGTTTATATACGTAAGGGGATATATAATAATAAGCGGTTTTTTGTATTGAATATATACTTTTTATGGGGAAAGCGCGAGTTTTTCATATATAAATGGTAATATATTATATATGAGCGCTGTTATAATCGGTAAATGAAAATTAGAGGATTTTCATTTACCGACCTTTGGGACCCGCTATGTATTATTATATATTATGAGTTATATTTTATTGTTTAGCGGATTTTGTGATTTTGCGCAAACTAAATAAACTTTTTATTTTATTATTATTATTTTTTGAGATCTGGTGTCCATGTATGATGAGGAGGTATCATGTACACCGTTTGGCAAAATCCGCTAAACTTAATCCAATATATAATAGTGAGAAAGTTGGACTTACTTAGACATCCGGACTAGTACAAACCAAACAATCTTCTTTGTTCTGGGGACGGGACGGGGGAGTGTTGTCTCCTGTGCAGTGCTGTTGTTCCTGGAGGTGTTGCTTGAGTCGTATGTTCCGTGCTCGTTTTGCTTTTTTGTTTTAATGTTAAAAAAAATTTAATTTATTTCATTTTTACACCTTTTTATTTAATTTGTGTTGTGAAAAAATTTTTTTTCATGCAAAAATAATATTTATTCTGATTTTGGTTTACTATTTTTTCTTTTCAATCTATTTAATTTTGATTATTTTTTTTTTATATATTTTACAATTTTCTTATTATTTTGATATGCATATGTATGTATGTAAGCATATAATCACAACCGGATTTTAGGCGATTTTTAGTTTGTTTATTTTTAATTTAATTTTTTTTTAAATTTATTTATTTTTTTTTTTCGTTCTTTTTTTAGATAATTTATTTTTACGTTTTTACTTTTAACTTTTTTTTTTTTTTAATTTTTTTTTTTCACTTTTTAGCTGATTGTTTTAGTTAATTTATTTTTACATTTTTTTTTAATTTTTATATTTTAATTTTATTTTAGTTTTTTTTTTTTTTTTTTGGTTGGTTTGCTTGTGCGTGGGCGTTTTGCCAGCGAGTTGCAATGAGAGCACGAGAGCGGGGTGGTGAGAGAGCAATGCACTTATTTCGACGTTTACTATGTGTGTTTGGGTGCACAGCTGGATTGGTACTTGATGGATGTCACATGATCAAAGCGCACACTTTATGAAGTTTTAATTTGGAACTTTTAGTTTTCCACACCCACTTGGAACGAAAAGAGGCACACGTTCAAAAATAATTTATTACTTTAGAATACTTTAATATATTTTATTATAATTTACACTTTTTTTTGGCACTGTATTTGGGTTGGCATGCACATATAATATATATTTCAAATAAAATGGGAATTTCGCAGTTACGGTATTTGTTTTCCGTTTTAGTTTTAATGTTGTTAAGTTTGTATTTTCTATGTTTGTTCAAAACGGGTTAATATATTGTGTTGTTATTTTTTATTATATGCCATCACAATTATTTCAACTTTATGAATTTGTGTTTTCTGTTTATAATTTTATTCATTTCTTAATTTTTATGTTATTTCGGTTCACTCCGTAATTAGGTTTCGGCACCATGTAAATATTCCGTGTTTAATTTAAAAGGAAACGCACGTGAATATTTAATTTGAAATTTGGATATAATCCCACTCTTTATTTATTATTTCAAAAACCGTATAATTTTATAATTTTAAGAAAACCGTATAATTTTTTATTGATTTTAAGAAAACCGTATAATCTTATTTGCATATACAAACGCGCTTGCTTAACTCGCTAATATTTTCTTTATTTATACTATTTGTATATACATACATTGGAAGGAGTAACGGAACGGAGTAGGGTTGCAGGTAAGTGCGTTTGAGTAAAAGCAGGGAGGTTATTTTTCGGGTAAGTATTCGGGTAGGTATTCAGGTAGGTATTCGGGTAAGTATTCAGGTAAGTAATCATAAATTTAATTATAAGTTATAATTAGTTTCTACATTCATTTCCTTTTTTTTCTTATATTTTATTATAGGTACAACTTATTATTTACAGGATGATGAGGTCATCCTCATTCATGTCTTCAACAATGTGTTTTTTTTAACCACAAAATCAGTCAAAATGATTACTAAAAATTTTGAGCAGAAAATTAATTTAAATAAAAAATTAAGTTAAATTTTCTAATTGCGGTCGCCCCTCGGCAGGGAATGTCAACCCCTCTGAGTGTATTTCGGACATGAAATAAAGGCTCCTCGTGAAAACCCCATCAGCCATTCGGAGGCGGCTTAATATAAACCGTAGATCCCTCCATTTGCTGGAAAAAACATAAAGACGCAAAACCACAAATTGGAGGAGGAGCTCGGCCGAAAATCCCTTCAGCGTTTACAAAGCGCCAATTATATATATATATATATATAAATATATTTAATATATATGTATGTGTGCTTATTCCTGCGAACTGAAAATTCTAGTTCAACACCAACGCACAACAGCATTTAATTAAAGTGTGTAAATATTTTCACAAAACGCTATTAAAAAGATTTTTGTTGCGTCGGCAATCCATTTTCAATTCAATAGATTTTGCAACAATTTCTGAGCGCTTCGGTGATGGTTTGGGGGTCTGGATGTTGTAGGCGTTAGCAGTCTTTTCAGTAACACCGGCCATCCTTCGTTCAATTTCGTTGAAAATGTTTGTGTCAAATTTATCTTTGATATATAATACTATGCACATACATACCTAACATAAATTCATTTAACATTATTATCAAGCAGATATGTTACAAAAGGCAAAGAGATAGGAAGACTTAGTTACCGATACCTTCTCGGATTCCTTCCTAAGTATACCATTGAGCTTAGCCAGCGGTAAACGAAAGGATTTGCTTAATCCTAAGCTGACTTCATAAGATTCCACATTCCTGTTTTCCCCTGTTTGTACCCATCCATACTGAATTGCATCGCGTCTCCTGGTGCTGTCCTATCCGTTGGTCTGTATCGGGCTAACTTGAAACATGTGGTGAGGTCAGGGAAAGTTATGCAGTAGTCCACCCTATTTGGTAGACAGAAGCCACTTAAAATGTAGACTTACTGCAGGTTCAGCGGCAGTAAGCAAACCAGTAATGCTAATGGAGGGTAGATCTGCTTGGTCGAACCTTGTTTAGCAAGTTAGTCTGCTTTGCTGTTCCCTTTATGCCTCAAAAAAATTCCCAAATTTTTTGTGCAAAGAAAATATGTTGTCAGATATTAAAAATCAAGCTCACATTTGTCTAATAATGAATTTTCGTACTAGTGCAGTTTCAGCAAGGAAATTCAAGTGATGAACCACAGACTATTTCTTACAATTTTAATATTTTACAACTAACACACCTGGTATAATGAAGCTAAAGGAGTATTTCCTGATAAACAGATTAATTTTGGCAGAGATGAAACACACAAGAACCTCTCAAAGAGCCAAAAAAAAGCCGAATTCGTAATTCTATGCCAGCCGATACAAAGCCCCCTACTCAAAAATATGATGTAGATCAGTTATCGAATTGAATATCCTGAAATGGTCTTAAAAAACACATTCAATAATAGTCCAAGTACGGCAGGAATGTCAAGGAAGGGTGCATCTAAAATTTACACATAAAACTGTAGTTAGATACATCTGATTATATAACGCCAACTTATGATCGACACTTAGAAAATACCACTTTGAGGAATAAACTAAAAATAGTTCTTCGGACACCATAGTTCCTCGGACACCGTCCTCAAAACGTCTAAATACTTTCTTCAATTTACTTCTTCAGGATCTATACGGCCAGCTGCAGCGCAATTAGGTTGATCTTAACTCAGTCTTAGAAGAATTTCACTTTTATACTCTTGCACAGTTTCTGAAAGACTGTACTACACCACCTCCGATTACTGCTAAGACAATCTCTTATGTACAATAATCCCAGATAGGAATTATTAGTAAAAAATGCATGTCCTGAACGGTTCTCTGGTTCAGGTTTTTTTAAAGGACACAAAACTCGATTACATGTTAGATGGTAGAATCCACTCACATCTTGCCGTAACTAATATTATATAAATAAGTGACTATTAGACCATTGTAGCATTTTCCAAGCAGAAATTATTGCAATCTGCAGAATGCGATATGAGTTTCAACTCAATTTGCACAGTGCGAACACTTATGTAAGTAGATGATGTTAAACTCTTTAAATCTGTTCGTTTTATTGAAGATAGGTATTTTTCAACTTGACCTAAATAATTTTGTTAAGTGGTGCCAACTCTATGTACCTAAATTTAAATAAGAGCAAATACAAGTAAATGTGTTTCTCCAGAAAGTCTTTTCAATCCTTTGCCTATATGATCCATAATCACAATGTTGACAAGTTACTGGCTTAATTGATTTAGGTCTCACAATGTACGATACTCTAAGCTAGATAAGGAGTTTAGTGACCTATATATCACCAAATTGTTCCTTACTTCACTTGTTATGCCCGTTTAGGAATATGGCTCTGTTGTATGGAGTCCGCACTATCAATTGTACAGTGATAAATTTTAATCTGTACGAAAGCAATTCCTAATATTCGAGCTAAAAAATTTAAACTGGGATGCGAATAAGAACCTTCCCTGGTACAAAAGTGGTTTTCGGCTCATTAATCTGCCTACATTCCATTGCTTGAAGTCATTGGTTACGGCCGAAAGAGAGAAACCTTAAGCTCTAATGGATGCACGGTTTATGAGTTTCCCATAGTCTCTTTGCAATCTCTGCTCACCAAAGGTGCGTTGGCCTTGAGAATGGATTACTTATTTATAATTTTTTTCGTAGCAGTAGGCACGCAGAGGGTGTAGAGTCTGCCGAGCACAACCTCTCAAATAAAGGTGTGATGGCAGCTGATTTCTTTTCTATATGGCTATCTCTTCCAAAACTGGCACAGAATTTGAAATGAGCTCCCGAACAGGGAAAGAGGTTTAGAGGCTTTTGTATATATTCGGTAAAATATACAAACATTTTACACTCTTAACGGGACGAAAGAAACAAAGTGACAAATATTTCAGCATGGATATTTTGCTTTCTTAAACCTTCGTCGTATCTCTTCAAAGACCTAACAGTGCATACATACAGGCGAAGGAATTTCACCTCAAAAGGTTGTAAGCAAATAAATGCCTACGGAGTAATAAAAAAAATAAAATTCATATGACGGCCGTCATGCAATGGTTCGAATCCTTAGATTTTTAAAACTAAGGAGCAGAAAAACTAAAAACCAGAACGGAAAAAATGAAGCAAAAGTTACAAAACACAAAGGAATTAATAATAACAAGAATAGAAAAAATAAAATGGGAAGCATGCATATCACATATGTATGTGTATAACTGAATATAGTGAAAGATAAAGCCTTGCTGGGCGGCATTTAGCCAAGCGCTGACATAAAATACCAATTGTATTCCCACTATCTATCTACTGTGGCATTTTAAAATTTTGCGTGCAGCACGGGCGTATACGTAACATTCATTCTGATCTGGAATAAAATATAAATTTTTTATTATACATATACATATGTATGGTATGTATGCAAATGTGTTCAGCTGAAACGGTGAGATTCTCGAGGGTCCGAATCACGCTTCGGCTACAGTTGAATGCGTTGACTTGCTGTATTATACGACATATCAACTGGGAAAACCAGTGGCAAAGCCATATATATACATATGTGTGATTGCATGTTAATTTAACGGCTAGCATAACGACGAACGAAAAGAGTCGGCATATCTACACGTGATATATCTGAGCATTTTATGTGAGCTCTTTTCTGTTTCGAAGCAAAAGGAGATCTTTTTCAATCAACGCGCAACGGCGAATTTTTTATGGTTTCTTTTTATACTTCGTAACCTAATCACATAAACAAGGAGTAGAACTATAGAGCAGACAAACTATATATACAAGATATATAGATATATAGCCAAGTAAATTTTTTGAATACAAAAATGCATTGGAGAGCTTCTCGCTACATGGACACCGGTACTTAATTAATTCTTCTACATTCAGTGGACAAGTTGATAGCAAAAATCGAGATAAACTTAAAAAAAAATTTCAAGATGTCTTAATAAAACCTTGTGTAGTAGGAAGCTATGTGTAAGGACTAGTGGACCCTTTCAGAAGATTTTGTAGAAGCTTCGAAAGTTACGAGTGGAAGGAGACAAATTATTACCTCTTATGCGACTTGTGCGACTCATTTTAAGCAGAAGTAAACTTCGGCGAATTGGATTCAAATAAGTGACACATTAAATTTCACAGAGGGTCCAAGTTGTTAGAAATAGAACTTTACATCGAAAATTGGCAAAAGTTTAAGTAAATAAAATAGCGACTTAGAAAAAGTTGCAGTTTTCTCCATCAAACTACAAATCGAACATCATAAACGGGGGCTTATAAAGCGACAATGTATTTCTAAAATAATTCAGGTCATAACAGTTTTCTTGGTAAACCTATGTACCCCCTTTTGGATTTTGGTCTCCATCTTTGGAATCGTTTACCAAATCTACAGGCAACTTTCGTTGTTCAAAGGAATCTCATTGAAATTTCGATCACTTTAATATGGAGTTCATGTTTTTTATCTATGTAGTGTTCGTTATAAATTTCATTGATAATTCGGCGAAAAAATGACAGCCACAATAAAAAATAAATACAAGCCAACTCGGCAGAATAGAACTTGCAGGGGAAACAATTTATAACCGTTATAAACTTCAACTGCTAATAATCCAAATTTAGTAGGAGATACAATCGTTTTCAATTGCGAATGGAAAAAAATGTACACTGATGCTTTAAGATCCTCCAGTTGCTAGCTACCAGCACCTGAAGAGAAGACAAAGAAACGTGTTACAAAACCTATATATAAGGTAATACAGAAATAGAGCACAGAGATTACTTAAAGGGAGTACTTGTTTCTATGTAGTATATTTCGTTTTATAGCAAAAACCCGCTGCATAGGAGGAAGGTAGGCTCTACACACCAATAACAGAGAGTCTCTCAACCCATAGATGACACTATCGGAATCCAGTCGCCAGCCATAGCAGAGCCAGAGCTTGAGTTGCTTCGTTAGACCGGCATGATTACTCAAAATATGTCTACGTGCAATGACTTTCAACAAGACACTTGCTTTATTTGCACCGCTACTAAACCACTTACATAACATCACTACCACTCTGGTCCAAATTCGTCGAAATAGCCCGATTCTTGCACCATTCATTAGATGATTTCGAACACATCGACTAAGTTTTCCTGCTACTGCTGCTGCTGGGTTAGCTACCTGTTTTAACAACAAAAACAGCAACAATTATAGCCATGCTAGACTTTGTGCTGTGGTACTTTTGGGAGGTTTGTCAGTCTATATTCTAAATCTTCAAAATTTCTGATTGGTTTCCCGACAAAATATTTAGGCTAGCGAAGAAGAATTCAGGCAAATGATTTCAATATATGCTTTGAGTTGAAATATAAGCTGTGAAAATAAAATATAATAGTAGTCGCAGTTAAAGCTTTGGCTACTTTCTGTAAGTTCCTGGTATATTAAATGATCTTTCGAAGTCGTAGGGATCACCATTAATGTCAGAATTAAAATTCAAAGCAGAATCACGCTTGCCAACAGGTTTGCTTTGGACTGAGTAGACAGTTGAAAAGTAAAGTTCCCTCTCAACAAGTCCTTCATCAGACATTCTTATCCTTGATGTGAAATATTACTATGACTTGATTCTGTACTTCCCAGTACGTCTCAACATTTACGTCATCAAAACAATACTTGTCACTTGGTCCCATATAATCTCTTTTACGGTGAGAAATCTTTACAACATCGTTCCATTATCGTGAAGGTCTGTGGCTATTTTCTATATCTATCAATATTTGAGATTTATGTTCAAGTATTACCAGAATTAAAAAAAAAAATCAGTTTACAGTAATGCGACTTTCATTAACGCATGAAATGCTGTCTACCTGTATAGACTAATGACAGGGAAGTGGTCGTTTTTAAGATTAAGAATTGCGGTTTCCGGTAATTGCCTGAAATAAAAAAGTTACTCAAAACCTTAGATATTGGCTATTGTGGAAAATTTTTGATGAACGGTATTCTCGACCAAAAAGGCTAAAAATTTTGACTACCGCGCATAGAACAATTAACACATTTTTTAGTCGTGATTGTGCTTACGCGAATAACAAGTATAAGACATTCCAAAAAATATAAAAAAATAGCAAGATTGTATTAATATTACAATGTTGAAAAAGACTAACCCCAAAGTTTAAGTAGCGATAAAGAATCTGACCTAACCTCAATTACCGAAAGTGGCTTTCGAGCTAATAGTTTTCATTGACCATACATACAGATATTCGTATAGTTTGAGCAACCATTTTATTAACTTACAGAAATTTTACGCACATGGCTTTAGTGGAGTAGTTGCACTTAAATATATCGGTTTCAGAGTGCGTGAAAACCTCATTGCAACACATGCAGAAAGTTCAATATGCATGTATGTACATATGTGCATATGTAAAAGTCCTTTAGTTCAAACTAATGTCATTGACTAGAAATGTATGCTATTGTGGTTTAAACTCAAAAGTCACACACAAATAAATATACATGAGTATATGAGTAAATGTATATATATTATAAATTTGTTAATGTCCCAGTAGGTAATTTTGGAGTAGAAAAATTGGAGTTTGCTGGAGTAGTTTATTTCGGCAATGAGATTTAAATGAAATATGCTCGATTGTGGAGCTGGAAACTTTGATTATCATAAATTAAAGTAAAATAATAAAAATAAAACAAAAGTAATCAATGGCCTGAGCGAATGTATAAGGAGAAAAGTAAAGAGAACAATGAGCAATGGGTACAATAAGCTCAGTTAATCAATAAAATTAAAAATAAAGGTTTTTTAAAATTTTCTATAAAATATTTTTAGAAAAATATGTATATATTTGTATTATATAATCGCTTGTCCAGTCTTCGCTTGAAATTTGAGATTTTACAAAAATCGATATTTGGCCATTCCTGTTCCAACAATGTGACGATATATGCGCATATGTACTCATATGTACATATATACCTATACTACATATGGGATGTCATCACAACTGCTACTTCACCTACAAACCACCTTACTCCACCCATCCATAGCGGCTACTCACTATGTACAAGTACACATACGAGTATATACATATGTATGCACTAGTATGTTATGTATGTACGTTGTATGATATGCAAATGAAATACTGTGAACTCAACTCGAAGTGCACAACTAAAACAACAAACACAGAAATTTATTGTCCGTCCAACAAAAAATAACGGCCGTTGACTGTAAGAGTAACTGGAGAGCTCATCATTGTTTTTGTTTGTTCTGCTTGATGGACAAGAGATGGATGTTCGACAAAATAGAAAATTACCAGAGCTGGTATGCCTGGCGACCATCGCAATGACACATTTCACATTTCATATTATGTACGTAATAATCTACGTATGTAATCTACCGTAAACTTTCCTGGAATAAGAATACGGCAGACCTTAGTCCTCAACAAAGTTGGGTAAGTGGGAATCGGTCAAAATGACCGTCATTTTTTGTACAAATGTTGGTATTTATTTCTTTACAAAATCTGTTTCTTTGGTTTGCACGGCTTTTATATGCCAAAGGCGCGTTAGGGGCTGCACATAATGTTCTTGGTTTTTCAGTAAGTTGAAGTCCTGTGAAGCGCACGCTTAAACACCAAGCAAGTTTCGACCCCTCCGTATATAAATAAGGAGCTCTACCCTCCAGTGGTTCTTTCCTTCCATTCCACACTGGCTCAGCGATATGATAATCCAAGAGAAAAATTTGAGTCACTCAAAAACAACGGAGTGCTGCAAGCTTGATCCAAGAAAATGGTCCAGGCTCCATGAGCCTTGCAGCGACTTTTGCAGCAATAGTCCTTCCTACGGTATCCACAGGCACTATACTCCATACGGCGTTGGTGGCCAAGATTGGAGAGCTTCTTAATACACAACAGATTCTGACGATGTCCGGATTTTGAAACATCTGCTATACTAATCATCTACAAAATAATATAATAAGGTTTGACTATATATCTCGATAAAAATTAGGGGAAATCATCCTATAGAGAGAAGACCCGCTTCTTGGTGCATAAAACAAGTTTTGTCTCACTAGAGACACCACCACAACACCGCTTCTATCTATGTTAATTTACCCATCCGGTTCTATGGCATAACAGATTCTTAAGGCAGAAAAGGAGAAAGTTATTAAACATTCTCGTAATGTCTAGAAAAAACTCCTACAGCAAACTGGTGGTAATCCTCTAACCGCATTGAAATAGTCCTCGAAAGGCAAATTTCTTTGGATTGTACATTTTAAATACAAATTAATTGGCTTTTTGTTGGTTCAATGTCGTTGGGTCCCGCAGACTTAACGAGTTTATCGTCTTAGCAATGAGAAGGTCGGCAAAAATCAAGCCACCTACATCTCTTACCAGTATGGATATTTCCACAAGAGAGTGATTGCAAGGAAAATGCGCATCAAACAGAAATTTCGGTAATTCTTTTCAGTGGCTAGTCCAATTTACCACTTGGTCGTTTCGGTTGCTTAAAAGAATTGGGATTCAGAAGGACTTGTGAATGTCATTTATATTATTTAACTAGACGAATATAGATAATGCTTTTCCCTGGATGGTACACCTGAGCCAGCTATCCAAACTTCTTCCATTGTTACCAACTTAAAAATCAACCTTTTACTCGCCATCCAACTACTACAGATGAGGAAAATAAATGATTCAATTTGAAACTAATCACACTATGATAAACCTCGACTTGCAGAGAAACTCGACGTATTGAATTCCCACTTTTAATAACACTTACAATAGATTGTGTACATAAACAAAGCATATGTTTGGGTTCCTGGCCTATTAAATGAAATTCACTTTACTGAACGCTGAGTATATATATTCTACTTTAAGACAAACCTTTGATTATAATATCTGCTATTGTGATCCAATATATAATGAGGATTTTCATGGAAAAAATAATTTTAAATGGATTTTATTTAAATTTATTTTCGAGACCGCAAAACGGATTATCTTATGTTATATGGCCGGTTCCGACAAATGGTCGTTTGAATTTACCATCGTATCTGTGTTCCAAGTTTGGTTGAATTATCTCAAAAGCTGAGGGACCAGTTTGCGTAGAAACAGACGGATAGACTGGCACGGCTACTCTACAAGTCAACTCGTCATTGTGATCATGTCGGTATAACTTTAGAGGGGTGTTTTTTTCTCCTTCTGCTACTTACATACTTCCAACCAAAGATAAAATATTGTATTGTATATTATTGCTTCAAAATCAAATTTGGCAGTCTCACCTTTTCGAAAATTCTTGATATTCACGCAAACCTAATAAATATGTTCGTAAATACATATGTTTATACATAGATACGCCCTTTTCATCTATATGACCTCATCTATAAATATATGCAAATCTTAAAGTCCTTAGCTTACTAGTGGTAAACTTTCCATTCAGACCTATATGTTTCATGCAAGTATGTATGCATGACGAAACAAGCAAAGAAAAAATGTGTGCAATATGAATTTTAGCTGCAGCTTTGTTCAATTTTATTTTCTTTATTGTTACTTTTTGTATGCATACATATATCCATCAGTTTGTTGTTACCACGGCCACAACTGGCTTAGTTTGCTATTTCACTGGTGCCGCCAACAACAAAACCAACCACCACTTCAATTTTTCCTGACTTTTTCCAATTTTGTATGTTGGAAATGGATGTTTTCGAAACTGCCTGACTTTTTTGTGCATATTCCAACTTTTGTTTTGAGCGTGAATGCATAAAAATAATATACAGATATATATGTGCATATGTATATGTGTGTAAAGTTGTATGCAGCTTTGCGTATCAGTTGCCGCTTTGTATCATATTCATTCATTTCATTTAGCTGAAAGCAAGTATGCGTGTATGTATGTGTGTATGTGCACATGAGGGAAATACAAATGGTTTCCGAGCAGGGCGGAGCTCAGACAATGTATCCCAATTTGATGGAATTTCAGAGGAGCGTGTTGAAAAAATCACAATGAAATAATATGCTCACTGAATTTCAAAAGATATCCAAAAACGCAACTACAGAACACTAACGAAAGCACAAGCCAAAGAAAATCAGACCTTTGCGGGTTTGAAAACTTTATGCATGTTTGAATGTTGCGTATTTTTATACTATAGATCATATTAAATAAAATAGTTTAAAAAATGGGATATGTGGGGAAACTTTTTGATTTTTCCGGTCTTAGACCAAGCGTTATTTGTGTATGCTATAAACACCCATTCAATATCGAGATGTAGAAGGAAGAAAGATAATCACAGATGAGAAACCCGCTTTTAATGGCCACGCGTTTTAAGGATGACGACTTTAGGGCAAACACATGTAAACTGTTTTCTACTCGACTTGAAGAGCAAGAACAGTGGGACGGAATTTCAAAATATCTACGTATTGAAACCCCAATCGCTGACGATGAAAAAGACGTTCCATTACATGACCATGAAGAAATTCGAATAGCAATCGCCAGGTTAAAAAACAAAGGAGCGCCATATCTTGGAAAATACCCGTGAAAAGAGGATCGACAGCCACCAACTCTTTATCGATTTTAAAGTCGCTTTCGACAGCACGACTGCCTTTACGCCGCTATGGCTGAATTTGGTATCCAAAACTATACGACTATATAAACTGACATTAAGCAACAAAGCAACAATAAAAGCTCCGTCAGAATCGGGAAGGATTGCTTCGATACCAAACGAGGTTTCAGACAAGGTGATCCCGTATCGTGTGACTTTGTTAAGCTATTGCTGGAAAAAATAATACGAGATACAGAGCTGAATAGAGAAGGCCGTGAGTTTTGCTTTCTCCCGACTGGATAAAGAAGCGAAGGATATGGGTCTGGTAGAGACCGAGGGCAAGACGAAATATCTCCTGTCATCACACAAAGAGTCATCGCATTTGCGATTAGACTCTAACGTCACTGTGGCAGTCATAAATTCGAAGTCGTAGATAATTTCGTCTACCTAGGAACCAGCATCAACGCAGAATCACTCTTGCCAACAGGTACTACTTTGGTCCTCTCCCGACGAACGAAAACCAAACTACACAAGTCTTTCATTATTTCCGTCCTACTATATGGTGCAGAAGCATGAACGATGACAACATCTGATTAGTCAGCGTTAGGATTTCTCGAGAGAAAAGTTTTGCGTACGATGAGGATTGCCGCGCCGCAGTGGAGGAATACAGGTCTCCTATCCCACAACGTTGCATTCGACTATTCCACATGCAGGTAGGAATAGATAGATATGAGAGCTGAAGAGGGAAGAAAAAACAGAAGGGGGAATAGAAAAAGTGGAGTGGAAAATAATAATTAAATAATATAACTCCGTAACAATAGAACATAATTCGTTAAAATTGTATACTTACGAGTATACTTCACATGGTCTAGTGTGAGCTCGAATTGAGTACGAGCCCAAATAACATACCTTCCCCAATGTCTTTTCCACTCCTATTGTTGACTCAAAATCGAGTATTTATGGTATTAATCAGCAGTTAAAGTGAAGTTGTGCGGCCGCAATGGCCGAGTGGTTAGCATTGCGTACTGACATTCGGAAGGCTCGGGTTCATATCCCAGTGCCCGCAACATCCAAAAGTTATGGAAAATGAATTTAAAATAAAAAATTAAGTTAAATTTTCTAATTGCGGTCGCTCCTCGGCAGGGAATGTCCACTCCTCCGAGTGTATTTCGGACATGAAATAAAAAAGGCTCCTCGCAAAAAAACCATCAGCCGTTCGAAGGCGGCTTAGTATAAACTGTGGGTCCCTCCATTTGTTGGAAAAACATCAAGACGCAAAACCACAAATTGGAGGAGGAGCTCGGCCGAAAATCGCTTCAGTGGTTACAAAGTGCCAATTATATATATATTATATAATCAGCAGTAAAACTTGGTACGTATGCTACTTTATCGCTGGCATAGGAACAGAAGTTACCTTTCCTCCTATATAACAAACCTTTTTTACAGGTCCGTGGAATCAGGATCGAATATTTTAGGCTTATACGAGAAAGTCTTGCCCCTCTTCTTACTTGTTGTATATGATAGTTTTAGTGATATCCAAATATCTGTTAATAAAATACAAATATGAAAATTTGAAGCTGTAGTTTTTTGAGCTTTGACAAGAAAAAAAACGGAAGCGTTCACTATAAAAATGGTGAAAACCTGGAAAAGAAGATTCGTCAAACTAAGACATTTATAAGTCGTCGCGAAGCACCTCATCGTAGCGCAATATAGAAATTTGTGGAAAAAATGAAGCTGTTAAAACAAGTTAGTGATGTGAAGAATAAAACATATGCACGTCGCTCAAGAACAACTGAGAATATTACTGCTGTAGCCGAAAGTGTTGAAGAAATCCCAGGTTTCGCCATTCCTCGTCGTTCTTTGTAATTTGAAAATCCACAAACGCCACTACACCGTACATTTGCATAAAAGTGGGCTTATTAACATCATAACTCAAGCCAGCCGATCATCAGCAACGTCCTGTCTGTGCTGATTGGATCCTTGACATGCATGAAAATGAACGAATCGAAATTTCATCAAAAATCATCTCGATAGATCAGGCCCATTTCCACCACGATAAGAAAAAAACCATCTGGGGCTCTAAAAACCCTAGATTTATTATTGAAAAGCCTCTCCATTCTTAACGTTTAACTGTTTTGGGCGGTTTATGATCCGGCGGTATCATTGGAAATTACTTTTTCGAAAATTAATGGATTGCGCTAGCAAGAGATGGTTAATGATTTTTTATGACTAGATCTAAACAACGTTTACTTACAACAATATGACGCTACGTACCACCACTACACCATTGATCCTTTAAGAGAAGAGGTGATCGCAATTGGCCACCGAGATCTTGTGATTTATCACCTTGCGACTTCTTCCCTTGGAACCGCGTGAAAGATAAGGTATACGCCAACAGGCCAACGACAATTAAAGACCTGAAAGATGGATTTCGTGAAGCCGTTGAGGGCATACAGCGCTTTTTGATTTGGTGATGGAAAATTTCATAAAAAGGAAATCGGCTGATATTGTTTTCCATTATCAGTGACATATCTTTCTCTCTATCCAAAAAAAACATTTGTCTTTGAATATGAAAATAATAATCCTTATTGGAAACCCTTAATATCGGGACTTGTGGAAGTTAGATAGGCCACCTAGCGTTTAATATGAGTATTAGCCGATCATCTTACTTATTTTCTTTTCTTTTTTGTTATTCTCGAAATCTGTAAGGCTTATTATACCAGATATATTCAAGTTTTTGTTTAATATTGCAGAAATACTAGCTTCAGTTGATGTTGTATACGTACATTCGTATTTATATATTTCTTAAAGTTCCAATACTCTTGCCTCTTATTAATTAATTTTTTTGTAATTGACAAATATGTAGCTGTCCTAGAAGTATAAGTTACTTAATCAGTGAGTAAGTAGTATTCAAAGAAAATTCTTAAGTTTCAACCCTCACATATACATATGTGAATATATATGTAAAGGTAAATTCACAATTACAATGTAATCAATTCTTACAACATGTGCATTCATATAGGAAGTCATTTTCAATCTTTGCCTCATTTACTTGCACATATCAATGTCACAAAGTAACCAAGATAACCAATTTGCATGCATACATGTACATGGGAGTACATTTCATATGGTCACATCTGTTTCCGAGTTTAATGAGTTTTTATCTAATTGTTCTTTTTTTTGTCCTCTTATCTTTTTCTGTTTAAAACCAAAAAAAAAAGTTAAAACTTTCATACCATTTTTTTGTCCTCTGGAAATCAGTTCGTTGGAATACCATTTTACATAAATCTGGAATATGAAGTGAAAATAATTGCTTCTATGTGTGATATGTGACGATAGGTATACTAGTACTCGTATATGTATGTATGTATACGTATATTTATTTTCTCAGAAAATATAATACAGCAGTGCAATGATTCGGGATATTGCCGCCGTTGATCACTTACATACATATACTCGTATTAATTTCTAAATGTAATTTTTCTGTTACTAATTAATTTTTAGAATAGTATTCCTGTGAAAATTTTGTATTTTTTCACATAATAAATAGGGAATGAAATTCACTTGAATTTGTTACTAGTTAAGTTTTAGGACAGAGACCTTAAATGGAAAGTATTTAAGAAAGATACACACTCTTTCATTGAAAATAATTTCAACAGAGTTTTAGAGATTTTGAAAGGACGACATGCGGAAACACCTGAGCTCCCTATAGAAGATGCTGCAGAATGTGCAAAGACGATGAGGAGAGAGAAACAATCACCCATTTCTAACTCGACTATCCTGCTTGAGGAGAACTAGGTTTCATAAAATTTGGGCCCCTATTCCTAAATGGTCTATCGAAGATAGCCGACATCAAAGTCATGGATGTAATGAAGTTCATTAGAGAATCAAAATGGCTGGATGATGGTCAGGTTTTTGTGACATTTTTATCTGGCCACTTTTAGCGAAGTATTTTATCGGAAAAAGGAATTATTATTACAATATTATTATTTAAATACTCTTTTTTACTTTAACACTACTACTTAAACTGTTAACGAAGCCAATTAATAAATTAATACGCAAAATACAAAAAAGTGTCCAATTCCACTTGTTAAAGGCGCATATTAAATAACAATTGTGCTCAATTCCACAAAAGAAATTAAAAAATTTCATAAATTTTCAAAAAACTGTTAAAGATTTAAAAATATATTACTGAAGTTATGCAATCAAACTTTTACTTTAATCTTCTTTACTTTGCTTGAACAAATTACTTTTTACTATAAATAAATCTAATAATTGTATTGTGCTTCAATTTTCGCCGAGCAGAAGTACACTCGGTATTTACGCACATACCAGGTGTGTTTGTTGAAGGTTGTCGGTGACATCTACTAGTATCGCTAGCAATATGTATAAATTTTTATGACTTAACATGTATGTAATTTTTTTCTATTGTCATTAACCTACAAAAATACGCAAGTCACATTCCGCTAAAATAATAGCGTCATATTTGTTTACCTCAGTGAATATGTCGAGTTTCGTTCCAAGTAAATCGAATTTGCGGCATTCGTTGCTTTTCTTATTTCATCAAAAGAAAAAAGCAGCTGAACCTCACCGGTTGATGGTAGAAATTTAAGGTAAACATGCTACAGTGATTAGAACATGTGAGACATGGTTTCGTCAATTTAAAAGTGGAGATTTCGATTTGACGGACAATGAACATCCTGGTGCAGCGAAAAAGTTCGAAGACGAGGAATAGCAGGCGTTATTGGATGTTGATCCAACCCAATCGCAACAAAAATTGGCTGAAACACTACACGTGACTCGAGGAGCAATTTACCAACGTTTAAAAGCCATGGGAAAGATCCAGAAGTATGGAAAATGGGTGCCACACCAGCTGAACGATAGACAAATGGAAAATCGAAAAACCGTTTGTGAAATGCTGTTTCAACGATTTAAAAGGAAATCTTTTCTGCATCGAGTTGTCACGAGGGATGAAAAATGGATTTATTTTGAGAACCCGAAGCGAAAAAAATCATGGCTTTCCACTGGTGAAGCTGGCCCATCGACTGCAAGGCTAAATCGCTTTGGCCGTAAGACAATGCTCTGTGCCAAACACAGAGACCAGTGTGGTGTGGTGTACTACGAGTTGTTAAAACCTGGTGAAACGGTGAACTCGGATCGCTACCGACAACAAATGATCAATTTGAATCATGCGTTGATCGAAAAACGGTCGGAATGGGCCCGAAGACATGGCAAAGTTATCTTGTAACATGACAACGCGCCGTCTCATACCGCTAAACTGGTGAAAGACACATTAACCCTTATGTTAGTAACCGGGTACCCGGGTGCCACCGCGGTGTATCCGCATGAATAGGTTAAAGAAAGTTCAATATTTCATTTTAAGCTCGTCGTTTTTTTAACATAAAAGAAAGCTAGTTGTGAGTTCACTTAATTGATTTATTTTTTATTTTTTTTTTAAATAAGCATAAACTCAAGCCATCCCCATTAGCAACCGGGTACCGGGTACCCACAGTGGAAAGCATAGGAAATAAATTGAATACAAGTTCTATAAATGCATGCAACTAAATTTTATTAAAACATATTACATTATTTTTATAATTAATGACATTGAACACATTCTACACGATTAACTGCGTGCTCGTCACATACAGGTTGGTGACAATCGGCACAAGCCTTACGTGTCTTTCGCCGTCTTCTTGTTGGCAAAGCATTGCAGCCATGGCAAGATCCTATAACTGTTTTCCTTCCGGTTTTATCTTTTGGAGTCCAGGATTTACCACGACTGGTCCTGTCAGTGCATGGCCTAAAATACTTTGAATGGCATTCTTTGTTGAGAAATGGCGCATTATTTGTGGATTCCCGGTACGATGTTCAATCACCGGCAATGCTAGTTCTTCACTTAGCTTACGCATAAATTGACGACGTTCTGTAATTTTTTTGGCAACTATTTTATTATTTTCATAATAAATTGTATATGCCGCAAGTGCAGAAATGTCTAGCATGTTGAAAAACATTGCCATTGGCCATCTCGAAGATCGTCGTTGACTGGTGTATCTCCGCACCATTTGGTCCATTGTATCGACGCCAGCTTTATATTTATTATAAAAATTAATTATTTCTGGTTTCTTTTTAGCATCATCAACTGAAGCATCGGAATGCATCGTAGACATCAGAATGACTGCTTTATTTTTTTTAGGAACGTAAGAACACATGGTAACCTTTCATGAAATCCAAAAACTGTGAAATACTGGTCCTTTGTCTTATTTACTCCCATAACACTAGGTATGTAAGGTTTATTTTTTTTTTACCGTGCCAACAATAGTAATTTTCCACGATAACAAATGTCTAGCATCGGGTAGAGTAGTAAAGAAATTATCCATGCAGATATTTCTACCACTATTTCGGTACGGAGCCGGGAAATTTTTTCACTACTCTTTCACCCTGATTCTTTTCTCGAGTGTTATCTGTTTTACCAGTGTACATAATCCCTAGCAAAGGATATGCGTTTTCTGCATCACAAATCCACCAGATCTTTATACCACACTTAGCTGGTTTCGATGGTATGTATTGAGTAAACCCAGTACGGCCACGGTATGGATATAGCTGTTCATCAAGAACAAGAAGATTTTGTTGAAAGTTTCACTGATTGACATCGTTTCCGTACTGCGATGAGGCCCACTCCGCTGGCGTTAAAGCTTGACGTCTAGCTATATTTGCTGGAATCCAGTCTTCGTCTTCACTGTCAGAAACCCCGCTCGAATCGCTGTCTTGTTCTCCAAGTAATTTTCTCAAATATAAGTCGTAAATAATTTTATTATACAAAATTATAGCTAAAACATTTACAAATATTAAATATATATAACGGTTATTTACCTAGCATATTCAACTCTTGTTAGTTGTTCCATAATCTTATTTTTCACTGTGAAGAGAACACCGTAAATAAAACACGTGTGAACTCACCAAAAATCTGTTACGTACTAAAAAATACTCGCATCGATGGGACACTCCCTTGCAGAGCAGTGCTTCGCTAATTTTGAAGAAGTTTTTTTGGACTGGTATCCATAATTTGCCTGAAAGATGGGCGAAATGTGTAGAAACCAATGGCCAATACTTTGAATGAAAAAATTTTGAGATTTCTCCGAAAATTAAGTGTTTTCTTTATCGAAAAAAGCGGCAAATTTCAATTAACACACCTGGATAAGATATACAACACTTTTCCACATAACTCAAGCTAAGTATAATGCCAACTCCAGCGCTTCATGAGAACCATGATAGGCTACAAATGCGTGAAGTCGTCACCAATTTGCCCAAACCCGCCCGCTGTCAAAAAGTTATAATGCGATTACGTTGAGATCTTTTTTTTATTTTTATGTAATTTTTCAATTTAGCTATTTATCAGATTGCACAAAAAATAATAATAAAATGAAATAAAAATATGAAAAAATAAACTAAAATAAAATAAAATAAAACGAAATGAAAAAAAAAAATTAATTAGAATTATATAAAACAAAAAACTATAAAATAAAACAAATAAAATAAAATACATTAAACAAAATAAAAAAAAAAACTTAAATAGAATATAGTAAAATAAACAACAAAATAAGAAAAAAATAAAATAAAATAAAATAAATTGAAATATAATAGATTATAATAAAACGAAATAAAATAAGCAATGGCTTTTCCAGGTCCAAGTGAATTCGTTACGATAGATCGGTAACCACCACAATCTACTCTAACCCAAAATCTTTGTTAGATGCGGTTAATGCTCTCCCATAACAACTGGTAGCTAAGGAGACCCTCAGGATGTGAATAAAGACACCGTGTCATATATATACGAAGAAGAATTATGCAGAGACGAAAAATAACCTTTTTTTTCTCGTGATCGAAAACGTTGCTCTTAGTTTAAGGAATACTTTTAAAAAGTTTTCATAAGAGTTATTTTTAATGAATATTTTTTTTCGTTGTCCATAATCTTTATTATAGATTTTTATTTTTTTAAGTTTTAGTTTAATCTATTTGTAAAAGGAAGACTTCCAAATCCCTTTGCCATATGGTTATAACATAGTAATAATCCCATGACACCACTGTAGATTGGTTCCGAGTTATAAGAAACGCGTTGTATATTCGTAGTAACACAAATTAAAATTAATTGAGTTTAATTAATTGATTTTTATTAAAACGCAGTTGACACAATATGCAAAGGGACAAGAAAGTTGAGAATAACTAATATGAGGCAACGTAAAAAAATAAAAACCTAAAATAAACATTAAAGGCAACAGAAAAAAATTTGCATTGAAAATAACTGTTCTTAATTCTTTTGGCTGTTTTTAAATAAACTTTTAGTTATGAAAATAATTTTTTTTGTAAGTATTTAATGAATTAATATGGCTCTTTTTTTCTATAGAAACAAAATCGCTCCTTTCGCGCAAAGGACAGTGATCTGCCTCAAAATTTTTTCATTCGCTTCGCTTTCCGTCTAATCTGGAGAAATCAGAATATAGCGGTGTTGTTAAGGCTACGAATATCATTTCATCTGGCTCAATAACTTAGATATAGCTTCTTTGTGCTGTGGAAGGCAGCTTTGAAATCGAAGAGAGTCTTTACTCAAGGGTCCTTCAAAAGATTTTACGTATTGTAAATATCTGCCTGGAGGTTTTCCCAGGCCTAAAGCTGCAATGGCAAGGTTCATCTTAAGGTTCTCTTAAATTCGATTCATAGACAATAATCTGCTAATGCAAGCTCCTTATCAGTTTTTCAACACGGGAAAGTGGACCAGCAACTGACTTATTAAAAAAATGTTTACTTCTGGCTGGATTTACTTGAAATTAGGTATATATGTGGCTTTTTGCTTAGATTAACAGAAATACTTTTTTTCTATCCGGAAAGTACACCGGGGACTAGCCCACTCGAAAAAATTTTCTTTACTGTTCAATTTACCTGAAATTCGGTACATAGTTGGCCTTTTGCTTAGATTAACATGAAGACTGTTATTATCTCCAGAAAGTGGACCAGGGGCTGACCTATTCAAAGAAATCTTATTTATGATTTGATTTACTTAATATTCGGTACATAGGTGTCTTTTTGGTTTGATTAACAGGAATATTACACTTCTCTCTGGGTAGTGGAGCAGGAACCGACCTATTAAAAAACGTCTAATTACTCTGCTCTCCGGGAAGTGTACCGATGTCAATGGTTAAACCAAAAACGTTGTATTCTAACAAGTATTGAGTGACTAAAGTGATGATAAAAAGATGTTTTATGTAGCGCAAATATTCAATAAAATACGTACAACAGTAACTATGTATGTATTAATGTATGCTTGATCCATTGAGGTATCCGTACGCCCTTATCAAGCACGTGGTTTTTAACTGACCTTAACATATGACGCGCATGTGTGTTTTATTGCTGGTAATTTTTTAGTAAAGGTAATTAACTGCAGTTATTCAAATGCTTACAAATTATATTGCATGTAATAATAACTGTAGCATGCTTGTTTACAATCGGGCGTGCAAAATTTCAATGCGATTGCGCAGCTATTGGAGAGGCTTGCAGTTGTAACGCTGATCTTTTGTACCATTTTTCGTTGGACATTTTTGGGGTGGACAAAACTCTTCAGATTCATTATTACACCCCGAAGTTTTGTGCTCCAAGCGTATCATACATACTCTCCTCATCGTAAGTGAAGATAATAAAATAAAATATATTGAGAACATATTTTTCACCCTCTCCATCAATATTACCTATGCAAAGTCTTTTATGATTTGAACAAGTACAAGCTTGTTATAGTTTCCAAAAGGTAAGTCTGGACCGGTAATCAGAAGTCATGTGAAAGCTTACTTATCTATAGGTCGTCTCTACATATGTGAGAAATCGCATTCTCAAAGTTAAGTAATGATGGCATACACGAAAGCGCACTAGGCGATTGGAACCTATTGTTTCATACAAAGGGGCACGTTACAATCCAATTACCGTGGGAAGAGTTACCTTATCATCGCGTATGAGGTCTTATCTTGGGGATTGTATGAAAGACTAAAGCCAATCGTCAACGGACTCATTGAACGTTATCAGAGATCCTTTTCATCGATTTCAAAGCTGCCTTCCGCAGCATAAAAAGGAGTTAAAAGATTTGACTCACTCTTGACTGTGTCAACATCAGCCGGTCGGTGGTCACTGTGAAACTATAATCTTCTGGGTATCACTACCTCCGTCGTTGTATATTCAATTGCAGACTTATGTAATCCACTGCGTATACTGTTATTCGTTTCATGCCATCCAGATCCTGTTAGGTCTGATTTTCCAAAACCTTTCACACCGGTTTCCAATGCAAAATTTTTTGTTAAATCAGTGCAAGCTTTTGAATACAGTTGTTTATGTGAGGATGTCTATTCAAGCCTTTTAAGTGTATAAAGCAGTTAAAAGTACAGTTGGATAAATATGGTTTCTCCAAACTCACGCAGAGCTTTATCGGCCATTTGTTCGCCTACTATGATCTAAAGCGTGATCCAAGTAGACGTTCTTTTTTACGAAAACTCACGTTCTTTAAAGAATGGGTTGCGCGGCCTTGGCTCAACTTATGGTTGACATAATCGGCCCACTGAGGGTACTATTCGCAACACCATCACCCATTATTGGATAATACCAATTAGACCACGTCCAGCACGCAGCCGTTCGCAGCAACTCGGACTGACGAATAGAAGAACTCGGCGAATTTACGTCGAGACCTTAAATTGAAAGCATGCAAACTACAGCTTATGCAAGAACTGAAGCCGCTCGACCTTCCCAAATGGCATTGCTTTGCTCTATGTGCTCTTGAAAAATTTCAAGAAGGCCCGACGAATGCACTTGAGTTTTAAATCAGTTGTTTTATATGAGAAGTTCATATATGTTACAAATCATAAATATGTATGTATGTGGGTCTGTGAGTGTTTAAATGCGCACCGAGCCATTCAGGAAATTCATGCACTTTCTCTTTGAATCTTGAGTACTTCTGATCGTATCACATCTCCAGTTACATATTTGTTTGCTTTTGTGTAAATGTGTGCGGTCGTGCATTCGCAGAAGCATCTCTCAAAACACCCCTTGTACGAAAAATTGCGTGTTTAATATTTGCACCGTCTTTATCAAGTACAAACACTCGCACAGGGACCCACGCTCCGCTACTCCACTATAAAATTCCTGTCAAGAGAAACCGCCTTTCAGCCACCAAAGAACTTCTAACCCAACAGCCATTTAAACGCCGGAAAACGGGGTAACAAAAACAATAAAGTAGGAGTTACAAAAACAAGATGGGTTGCCATAACGCTGCAGAAACAACAATCTAGATTTTGTAACATCATGGCTATAAGGCATTTTGATATGCGAGTACATGTATACATACATACTCGTTCATAAGAAGGGATTATGCTATAAATGTACTGTGGGGAAGGTTAGTTCAAAAATGTTAAAAAATATTAAATTAAATTGAAATTAAATTAATAAAATAAACTAATTTAAAAAAAAATATAAAAAATAAATTAATTAAAACGAGGGCTGTCACCCTTTCGGTGACCTAACCCCGTTTAGGTCAACAGGTAAAATTAGTTTAAGTTCGCCAACGGAGAAACACCTCGCAGCTGGGTTGCTCCAAACCCTTCTTATCAGAGCTGGCGTCGAAACCAATCCTGGTCCGACGGATTATTTCTACTGCGTATGCACCAAAAGACTCCACCACTCCTCCACTTCGGTTAGGTGCAACCAGTGCAATGGTTGGAGTCACCTTAAGGTCTGCTCAGGCTTTAAGACACATAGAGAGTGGACCACACGTTATGGGGCTCCATGCTGCCAACGCCCAAGTGCGCCACCCGCCTACACGGCAAAGCCTTCAGCACCCTTATCCACTTTGGTTAACCCGCAAACCTCCACGGTCTCCCGAAGCTCCCCGCAGCACCCTGGATTACCGGACGCTCGTTAACTTTAAAAAAGCTAACTGGACCGGCTTCACGGAATTCACCGAGAACGCCTTTAGTGCTCTCTCCACTCCAACAGACGTCACCTCTGGTGAGCGATCATTCCGCAGGATTGTTGTGACCGCTGCCGCCCGCTTCATTCCGTCAGGCCGAGTTGCGGAAATCCGCCCTAATTTCCCGACCGAAGCGGCGGCTTAGCAGCAAGGCGCGACATCCTCCGTAACTCCGATCCCGGGAATCCCCTAATCAGGGATTTAAACGCGGACCGTAGTAAACAATCACAAGCGGAAAAAGTAGGAGGAGCACTTAAGGTCCTGCAACCTCTCGTCTAAGGTAACCAAGCTCTGGGCTACAGTTAAGTCGCTGTCTAACCCGATGAGACGAGATGATCGAGTGAAAACTGCATTCGGTGACCGCGCCTCGTCGGACCCAAAGAGATGCGCGAGCTATTTTAGCCGGCTTTTTACATTGCATCCGCTACCGCAGGAAGCACCCCAGCCGGCACCTTTTAGAAGCCGAACGTCCACCTAGGCACATCCGGAAGGGAGTACTCGACTTAAAGCTCACCATCCAGCAACACGTGCAACAACCTCTGAACAGGACGGCGTACCGACAAGCACTGAACGCCATTCACCAGGAGTCAGTTAACACCTTCATAGACTCCGTTCCCGTGAATGGCGTACTCGGAGTAAAATCACCACCTTTTGCAGACAACGAGCTCGAGCTGCCGCGAGAGACCCGCGTGACCCTTGCTCAACTTAGATCTGGATACTGTAGTAGACTAAACTCCTACTTATCCAGACTCGACCCCAGCATACCCAACCTATGCTCTGCATGTGGAGAGTCTCCGCACGCCACTAACCACCTCTTCACATGCCCCTTAAACCGACTCATCTAACCCCCCTCTCCCTTTGGTCCAATCCCGTCGAAACAGCACGTTTCCTGGACCTCCTCTTAGATGACCTCGGCGACTTAGATTAACAAAACCTGCCCTAAGCGGGGTTAGCCAGTCGCTACAACAACAACAACAACAACAACAACAATATTGGCCGCAACAACCCCGCCATGAGTTATGCTTTCTCCAGACTTAATAATGAAGCGAAGCGAATGGGACCGGTAATGAGCAAGTCTCCTTTTGGAGACTTATACCACTGGGTAGGTACATACCGAGTACAACCGTGCCATCGATCCATGGGCTTAAAGTATGCAACTATTTGCCCACAGATGTCCACGCCAACGCTTTGAGTAAAAGGAATATTAGGCAAAACAAAGGAAATCGACAAACAAACACAAAATAAATTGCGGCTAGTACGCGACAATGTCAGCCTTGAAATCCAGCGCAGAATCACTCTTGCCAACAGGTGCTACTTTGGACTGAGTAGGCAATTGATTAATAAAGTCTTATCCCTGCGAACGAAAACCAAACTCTACAAGTCGCTCATTATACCGGTCCTACTATATTCCGCAGAATCGTGGACGATGTCAACATCTGATGAGTCGGCTCTAGGAGTCATCGAGAGAAAAATTTTGCGAACGATTTATGGTCTTATGCGCATAGGCTATGGCAAATACCGTAGACGATGGAACGATGAGCTGATATTGACATAGTTCAGAGAATCAAGAAGCAGCGGCTACCCTGGCTAGGTCATGTGGTCCGGATGGCTACGAATACTCCAGCTTTGAAAGTTTTGGATGCAGTTCCCGCCGGTGGAAGCAGAGGAAGTGGAAGACCTACACTGGGTAGAGAAGGACCTGGCTGTACTTGGTTTTTTCAATTGCCGCCAAACAGCAAAAAGAAGAAACGTATGCCACAATATTGCTAACTCGGCTATAATTGCGTAAGCGGTGTCTACGCCAGGAAAGTAAGTAAGTATGTAAGTAAATTGAATAAAATAAAAAAAATACAAAATTTTGTATAAAAATCAATTAAATTTCGTTAAATTAAATAAAATTGAATTAAATAAAATAAAAATAAAAAGATTAAAAAAAAATATTGTATATATAATTTAAATAAAAAAATGAAGTAATGTAAATACTTATAATAAAATAAATTACAATTAAATTAAATTATTATTGATATTAATAAAATTACATAAAATGAAGTAAAATAAAATAAAGTATAATAAAATAAAATTGACTTATATTCAAATAATTCAGACTTACACCTTGGAGAGCTTCAGAATCACATACATTTTTTAACATTTTCACACACTGCACCACGCTTCATTCGCAGTAACCTGACTTGAGTGCTTAGCTATTATACGCCGGTATATTGCAGGAATGAAAGGATGCTAGGCGCGCTCCTGTGGCTGCGTATTGCGGTGGTGGTGAAAGGCAACTGTCATCATGCCATTATGCTATATATTATTTTACATGCCAGGCTCAACAAAACCATTGAAAGTAGGTTGAACAATTTCAGCAGGTAGGTGTGTTAGTGGAAAGCTACGCCAATGTGAAGAGGTTACAGAAAATTACGCTAAATTGTTTAAAAAGAGAACGATAAAATTAATGAAGTGAGAAGGATCAACAGCGAACAGAAGCAGCAAAATAGCAATGAAAGACAAACGACAAACGAGCGCTCTGTTACATTGCTGCAATGGTTTTTGTGAATGGGCAAGTGGAGCTGACGTTCCAAAGATTGCATCTAACCTTTAAGCGGGATGATTGCAAATGTATTCACCACGGAGGCGGCGATTGCGAAAACGACTATGACAATGACACACTTTGTAGACAACGTCATTATCAGCCAAGCAACATCAAATGATGCAGCCATGAATGCTCAAAGCAACATATTGACGGAAACTTTTTTGTTTTTGCTAAATTGGAAAGCTTTCAATACAACGAGTACACACTTGCACAAAATCTCAAGTCCTCTTGGTAAAGCGTCATGTCAGACAGGGGCCATTTAGCTAGAAAATCTGTATACATAAATATATCCAAACGTTTTAGTATATGTATGCATGTGTATCTAAGATAAAATCGTTTAATAAATACTTTTAGTCACAAACATAAGATCGTCATACACACTCTCTACACATCAAAAAATGTTGACATATTGCACTTATCTCTGAGCTTGTAAGGCAAAATTTTGTGAAAGAAAAGATTAAGATAAGCGACAAATCAGTATTTGATTACTTACTGATTAAGTGTTTAATGTATCTACACACACTTTTTTCTTTTGTAAGCAATGGTAAGGTTATGTTAAAATGGTTGATTTGATAGAGTCTTATAAAGGTGATACCGGTTACACGATATTGTGTTTCTAGTTTGAATAACTTTATTATTCGCCTAGTAAACTAAAGAGGACCTTTTGGTGTGTTGTTCCTTGCTTATGGATTAATCGGATTTTCTCCCCAAGATGAGATACAACTCCGCCTGCCAAGCATCGGAGATTCACGATTACCTGCTCCTTACATTTCCTGCATTTATTGTCCTCAACCAAACCTAGTCTGAAAGTTAACGATCCCTACAGGTAATCCCTCTGTGATAGATCATCTGACCTCTTTGTCGTTAGTAAGAACTTCGTGAACTTCCCACTTATGATTTCACATAACTTTCGCAATTTTATTACGAAATTCCCCTGTTAGCTTGACAATACTAGAGCATATCTTTAGACATCACCTCCTAATTCTGAAATAAAACTCTTCTTAGCCAGTTTATTGGCCCTTGCTAGGTAAAGAATGTTTTTTTTTTCAAGAAGAAATAAAATTCATATAATTTAATGTAATGGTCTAGAATTCAGCCATGCTTGTCTGCATAAACAAGCAACTTCACATAAATCCACAAATATAGCCCAGTGGTGATAAATCACCCGATCCCGGAGGTCCTTCAATAAATTGATTGTTTCGTTAGTTTTATGGCATGTAGCGCCGTCTTTTTGGAATCAGAAATCGTCCACATCAACATCCTCCAGTTCAGGTTCGAAAAAGTTATTTATCACGGTTTCATAACGTTCCTCATTGACTGCAATACCATAATGAAGAAATATAGACCAGATATTCCCTCAACCCATAGAGCACACCAGCCCTTATTTTGATATTTTTTGAGGATTTAACGGCGAGGGGCGACCGCAATTCCAAAATTTCACTTCATTTTTTATTTAAATTAACTATAACTTCAACCAAAAGTGAGAATCATAGCTGAACAAAGTCATTTTGTGAAGGTTGATGTTCGATTGGCATGATTAAGAATTTGAAAGTCCGCTGGCCAATATCCTTCCACAAAATCTTCCACAAAGTGTATATGCATAGCTTCACGGCATCTCCCAGGATATTCTTTATTAAATCGCATACAAAACTGAGCATAAATGAAGTAACAGCTGTCAAAAAGCTCAACTCCGAAAAAAGTATTGCCTCATTCAAAACAGTACACTTGAAAAAACATTGTTCATATAGTTTAATTTCATGTTAAAACTGACAGAAATTTAATTCAAACATTCGTAATAAAGGAATCGAAGAAGTTACTGATAACTGAGAAAATTTGTGTAATAACTTAGCTAACAGTTAATAAATTAAAATGTTCGGTATCGTTGAAGAGCCCACACATTATTGATTCGGATTTCCAATTACAAAATTTTGTACTCGTTATTTAAAAAAAAGTTTCCAATTCCCAAAATTTATTCGGCCAAACCAAATTTAATGAACAAATAAATAAATTACTTTTAAAATTAATATTTTTCCGAGACAAAGAAATAGAAATAGAATAGAAATAAGAATAAGCTCTAGCCGTTACATATATTATATTTGTTACACAACGACGTAAGGAAGGATATCTATAACTGAGTATTATTAACACTTTTGATCTGTCCACGGTAGAACAGCGAATCTACCTACACACTGGTCAACTTTACCCTCATCAAAGTGGATATAGGTTGTTTCGCAACGATCTGATTTCTGTGATTTATAGAATGAAATTAAACCATATGTCGAATTTCAGTCAAATCGAGGTTAATCGCGCATAAAATTATAATTTTTTGCTACATTTAAGTATAAAATTTTACGTTTATAGCTCATTTTAGTAAATACAATTTGCCAAAAAATTTCAATTCATTTTAAAGTTATAATTTCAGCAAACAATCACAAAATATCCTTTCTTGTTATCCTTGCACTTTCTGCTTAGTTACATAGCAGCCAAAATATTTATTATACACCAAGCCAACCATCTGCGAAGTACAACCTACTATAATAACACCCTTAATGAAAATATTCCAATTACATTGTCGACCGAGGCAGAGCTAAACAAAAATAAAGGAGCTTTGAAATTTACATTGAAGTTGGCAATAACTAAGTGCGTTGAGGCGTGTGCGAAGTCAAAGGAATAGATGCCACTTAAGTCTACATATCTACACCTACAAGTGTAGCAGTTGCGGTTTTATTTGTTATTGAAATTTATAAATACAATAACACCCATTGCACTAGCAGGGGCAGGGGAAGAGTTCAATTTTTTTACGCTCTCAACAAAAAGTAGTGTTTACAAGATATGAAAAGAAATATGAAGTTATAAAATAAAACAACAAAAAAAATTTAATTTTTATATAATTATAGAATAAATAAAAATAGCAATTCAGGGAAAGTGAGCAGATATCAAAAAGAAGAATCGAAATGTCGCTAGTATTATTTTATAGCATTTAGCTAACGTGTCGCGATATATCTATGTCAAACTGTTGTAATATTAATATTTATTCTCCTTCTGTTTTTACATCAGAATTAGTTAGCTTCTGGCTGCTAACGACCCCAATGGGGTGATATATAGAAGTTCAGTAGGCTCTTTGCGCTGACTAGCCGAACACTGCTATGTGTTATCGAGAATTTCGATTTATTTGATAAATCACATTAGTTTTCCCGCCCGTAAAAACACTTTGCGTAAGCCTTTGTGTATCTGGCGGAAAAAGTCTAATTTGCTGTATACCACCTACGCAGTATCTAATGGCATTTTAAACTCCGAGAGATGTGCCTGCAATAAAGTTAAAAATAATTCTGTAATTTGACCTATAAAATTAGTCGAGAAAAAAGCCCAAAGACATTTTTTAGTATTTTCTTCATCTGATTTCTAACTCCCTCCTCCTTTATTTTTCCTTAAAGCTAATTAGGTGATAGAAAATGGTTGTTATGCGCAAAGCCCGATGAGAGTGTCAAGAGCTGGCTCTCTTCCAATTTCGCTTCGATGCATGCTGTGCCTGCGTCGCGCTGAGTTAAGAGACAACACAAAATAAATTGTTGTTTTTAAATATAATACGCGCTGGCCTACCTGTGGTTGCAGCAGATGCTGCATAGTAGACGGAGGACAATCCACGAATGTTGTTGGCTACGATGCAAAGTTACTGGACAAGAATAATGTCCGCCGTCTTTGCATCGAGGCGCAGAAGGAGAGTGTAGAAACATCCTTGTAACTGTGATGTCTCTATTATCTTACATAGTTTTGGAGTCCATAACATCTTCCAAGTTTTCCGAGCGGCTAAAGATTTCATCAGCATCTTCGCACAGATGGAGCTTGTCACTGGGACGCTGAACCATTTGATTTCAGGGCTGAGTCGAATACTCCACTCGGGTTGTTGCTATCGAATTTCAGAAATTTCTCAGCATGCTCGACTGGAGCTGTTCTACCCGTCTCGCTCGGAGTGTTGATGGAATCAATGGAAACCCTCTTATCGGAGGCTGCTAAACCGGCACAGATGATCGCGGCGCATTTTCCTTTCTTTTGTTGAGTGTTCTCACCCTTCCTGTGGACTTACTCCACCAAATCCCACATGGCTTAAATACAGACAGACGCCCTTGACTTTAAGCCATCCAGGGCGCTCGGAAACGCATGATACCTTGGATTAGGGGGGAAGGTTATGTTCAACACAATTCTGGTGAAGATCCGCAGTGTTAAGTTGGTATAACAAATTTACTGCTGGAATGAAGCTATTCCTCATCGCGCACTAACGGAAGCTGTCTTTGGCGACGAGACTCAAGTGATATTCATTATTTTCTACCGTGATATCTTCTTAAAAGGTTCCTTGTATGTTCTCACTAACGCTTAAAGTGACCTACAAATTCTGTTAGGAAGGCAGAGTTGTAATCCTGGGCCCAATTGTGTAGAGAATTGCTAGGTGTTAATATGGGTCTTACGCGCATGTGTTTCGTAGCTCCCAATTAGGTACAAGACTTACCCACTTGGAGCTCTGTATCGACCCTGCTTGATCGTTCTATATAGCTTTTTTCTTTTCTATGTAAAACAAGAATTGCCCGAGTTAGATAGTATTATATTATTAAGTGGTTACAACTAGTTGGAATTTTTAAAAAATTGTTTTTTTTTAATTTTTCATTTTAATTTTACATAATGTACATGTATTTAACCCATTAAAATCCAACTGTATATAAAACCAGCTATGTAAAATTTAATTTCACATATTTTAAATGTTTCAATATTTTACTTAATAATCCAATTACTTAGTAAATAGTCTGCAAGATACCGTTGTTCATAGTTAGTTTATGAATATGAATAAATATTTAATTGTTGTAGATTTTTCTAAAGATTTTGACCTTGTTTGAGCGATAAAAGTTGAGAGGAGGTGCATTGGCAAACCAAAGGGATAAGCTCAGAATAACCCAAGAGAGAGAAGAAGCCGAAATCGCTCATTCATCGACGATTTAGAAAGCGATTGACAAGTAAACTCTTTTAGCGGCTTACAACAGATAATAATAATATAAAGGAGTTATTCTATTACTGGATTAGCAAGAACCGATAGCACAATGACCTCAACCTCTTGGGATCGAAAAGCCATTGGTGCTAAGGTTTTAAAATAGCTCCTTTACACAGAACAACATTTTTCAGGTCATCGTTTCAGCTATACGTATGTTACTAACGATTGCTGCTAAAACTAAATTTTCTGCACCATTACTTTTCAAAGTTTAGCTATCGTTCGGAATTTATAACATCATAAATTTGTGGGCTCAAAGTCCACTTAGAGCATTTTTTCGATATTTTCACACAGCATATCTAGGTAAACTGACTATTGTTTTAATGTATTCAGTAGGGTTAAATATATTTAACGAGAGAAAACCCCCAAACCTCTTTACCCGGAAAAAGTTCATCTAGTGCCTCACCATTCACAATTTTTGGCTAATAACTCGGCTGTACATCCACATCTGTTGAAAATAGTACAGATTGTAAGTTCCGAAATAATATTACTTTTAATAGTACTTTGTCACCTGCGTTATGTTTGGTTCAAAAGGAGGCGGGATAGAAAAATTTCGCTTAAGGAAGTCAACGATGAAAGAAAGAAATCCATTATTTTTCCAATACATGGCGTTATTGCAAAGAGAAAATACGCTATATTTTATATTTTTTCTTCGATAAGGGCGAAGACGCCAGCCTGTCTGTTGAAAATGTTAATAGCGTTTATGGTTCTGATACTGAAACAGCAAATCATGCGCAATGTTGGTTTCGTCGATTCCGTTCCTGAAATTTTGATGTCAAAGATGCACCACGCACTGGAAGGCCATTGTCGAAAGTGTCGATAAAATTACGGACATTGCCGAGTTCGACCATCATGTAAACAGTGTTTCGATTGCCTAAGTGCTAAAGATATTGCACAAAAAATCATTTGAAACCATTTGAATAAGTCTGGATACGAAAAGAGAACCAAAAAAACCCATGGACCATTTGCCAATCACAACAAAATCGACCCATTTCTGAAGTGGTTGATGACTGACGATGATAAGCGGCGCATATTTGACCCAAATCGCTAATTAAAGCCTTAAATTTCATATCATTTTACTACACCTATATATTGCGCCCGAGGTAACCGAGTGATTAGCATTGCGTACTGCCATTCGGAAGGCTCGGGTTCAAATCCTGGTGTCGTACTCACATCCAAAAAGTTATAAAAAATTAAGTTAAAATTTCTAATTGCGGTCGCTCCTCCGCAGGGAATGTCAATCCCTTCTAGTGTATTTCTGACATGAGATAAAGAACCTCATAAAAAAGTCATCAGCCGTTCGGAGGCGGCTTAGTTTAAACTGTAGGTCCTTCCATTTGTTGGAAAAACATCAAGATGCAAAACCACAAATTGGAGGAGTAGCTCGTCCGAAAATCGCTTCAGCGGTTACAAAGCGCCGATTATATTTACCTATATAGGTATATACACGTATGTTTCAAAAAATTTGAAAAAATAAAAATCATTTATAAATTTCAATCCTTTTTTAATAAAAAAACTTTATATGAAACGTTAAACCCTTTATATTTGCAAATTTCACATATTGAAATCGGCACATTGTAGAGTAAAAAACAGCATGTTAGTGTTTACATATATTTAGATAGATGTATTGAAGAATGCATGGAGTAGAAATCCAACATGGATGGAATTTCAAGTACACTCATTCTGATTAAAGAACTTTTTGTTAGCAACATAGGATGTGTAGATGCAAAAGAAAGAAAGCAAAATAATATCGAAAAAATTGGTAAAACGAATGAAAATATACCACAACCACTAACTGCATCCTTATACATACCTATGTATGTATTGTATCATATGTATGCTAAATAACAATAGGAAACCGAATTGTTTCCTTTAACAGAAAGAAAAGATGTATTGTATTTTTATGTACGGATGTTTAAATTTACATTTTACCTAACCAATTTTTGATGCTAAAGAAAAGAAAGCAGTAACAAAATCAAGTTTTTGGAATGTATAAAAATTTGGAAAAAAAGAAGTTTTTTTTATGAAAAAAAAAAACGTTTGTGAAGGAGTGATGCGTGATGAAATCCATGAACATTTTACATTAATGAACATTTTTTATTAGTAAGCTACAATAATTATAGAAAACTTAGAAGTTGGCAGGGAATGTCGGAGGAAATGATTTTTAAATTTCGGAAGGATACTTATTTAATTTTGTGTGTAAAAATGTTTAATTATGTATAAAATTGAAAAGAAATTCATAAAAATACATATAAGAACAATCACTTGTATGAAAGCTTTAGTGATGGATCTAGTGCATTTTTAATTCTCTCATGAAACAGAAAAGTACGAGTATGTAAGTACCAGCTGAGTTGATCTGGTCATCATCGTCTGTTCGTCTGTTTTGTTTGAACATGGATTAGCTTCTCAGGTTTTAGATATTTCAACGAAATTTGGTATACACTTCCATTTTTATATTTTATTAATTATTTGTCATGGGGTGTGGTCAAGCTTCTGGGTATGCACTTACAGTTCCATCGAGCATCCTAAAAACGTGAACAATCTATGCAGTTTAAACCATTCAAGTACGATGAAATCCATTTGAGAAACGAAGAAGGAACCCGAAATAATCGAGTTTCAAGTGAAGTAATGAATGTGAGACCTTGTAAATGCTTTGCAATATCCCTGTAACTCCCTATAGAAGATCTACTATCACAAGAAGGCAATAAATGAAAGCATTGAATATGTTCGTTAATGGTATATGAGCTGATCAAAACAGTGCTGCCAAAAAGAAAGTTGCTAAAAAATAACTCTATGTACACATGTAATCTTTTCGAATGTTTCCTCAAACCTTTATTTATTTATACTTCGGGTTCCAAATATTCACTATCTTTTCGCCACTGTGACCGGATACATCCGATGGCATGATTGAAGTACAAAAGCGGCGACTCTCAGCTTAATTGCTGTGCACTTTAGTGCAACTACTGTTGCTACCACAACTACTATGAGTACGTACAACAAAATCTACAATGGTTCTAAAGACTATCCTATAGCCATATAATTCTGTTGTTATTGCTGTTGTTGGTGTTATTGCTAACGGCATCGCATAACAAAACACAAACGGCCTGTGACCACGTAACCACGATTTATAAGAGACCCATTTGTCAGCAAAGACCAACTAACACATGGAAGTACACACACATGTATTCCTGTATGTTACTTACATATGTGAATTGTAAGAGTTTACACGTATGCACACAAATGCAAATGTATTTAATATATGTATGTACCATATGTATTCCATAAGAGTTTTTAAACAGAACTATTTCATTCAATGAAATTTGTTGAATATTTAAAATCAAATTATTTGCTATTTACAACTTTCACTAAATATGTTCACTTATAACTGAATAACAATAAAATACATATGTATATGCATGTATGTAAAATAAAATAGTTATATATATATTTATAGATCATGTGCAATCACTTTCTTATATTTTGGCTTCAAATTGTTCCTACAGGGAGATTCTTATTGCTCCCATGCACAAATGTATATATGCATGTGAGTGTCATGTACGCGTGAAAAACTTTTTGAAAAAATATTCATAACGACGCAATGATGAGCACGAGGACAAGATGTTTAAACTGTATAAATAATATAAAACTTTAAAACGGTTCATTAACGACTTCCTAAATAAGCTGAAGAGGCGGACCAAATAATGAGCATCTCTATAATAATACCACTAAAAATATTTCAGGCTAAAAATAATGTTAATGAAGACGAAGATGATGAAGGTGCTGCACGCACTCTATTCAAAAACTTCTTCTTCATCGTTGACGTGGGTATCGTTGGGAATAGCAAGTGAAACCAAGTCGCGCTCCACCTGATCCTTCCAGCTTTCATTCGGAGGACATGACGTAGTAAGCGTATAGCTGCCCGTTGACTCGCAAAGAACATGCATTTTTACTGTGATTCAGCTGGCTGTAGGGGTGTTCCCTCTATACTCCAACTATACTTTGAACGTCGGTGACCAGATTTCTACATTCATTCCTACATGAGTATGCTCCAGTCTTGAAAACTACGGTTAGTCACCGCATCTTTTCATAGAATTTTCGAGCGTTACTCTTGTCAGCCAATTTCTCAAGCGTGAGTATCATTACTATCTCTTTCTTTCTTCTTCAGGTATTTATTCCACCTTGCACGTGTCGTGGTCGATAGCGAGGTTACGAGGTAAGCAGCCACTGCTGTTCGACCTTCCTAATCTTTTGCTAGATAGTAGTCCGAGTTGATGTATTTTCTTGTTCAGATAACCATATTTCGAGCCGCGGTGAAGTCGATGGGCCTCAGGACGTTGGGGATGTCTCGTCATAGATACTGAATTTCCCGATTTTCGCGCCACAAATACCTTCTTTGCCCACACTTACGTTAAAGTCAGACACATCTTACTCACATCATCTTTCTCTTATGTCGGGGCGTGGGCGCAAATCAGTGTTCAAAATCTATGCTTTGATAATTATAATTATTTAAAATTTGATTTTTAATTTCGAAGCAAGAGTGCAAAAATCAGTGAATTTTTTTAACAGTTTCCGGTAATTTTTATTTCACATTTTTCTCCCGTTTTTGTTTGCAATTTCATGGAATTTCAAAAATATTTTTCCCGAGATTGAAAAAAAACTCTTCATCAGAAGGGACATACCACTTCCTGTTAAGCCAACTCTAGTTGAAGGCATGGACCCTGTTTACTGAAGTCAAATACGTACGAATGAATACATACATATCTTAGGATAATCATAGGTATCAAATTTAGCTGTTTAGTTCAAAAGACTTGAATCTTAACGCCGCAGTTAGATCGCATTCTATTATGGCAATGCTTGCAAATAATATTTTCAAAAGCAAGTATTTGAAAGCAACTTTTCAAGCGAGCAGCAATACGAATTGACTGAACGCTCCTTATTAATAGAGGAATCACAATACAGAACATGCTAAAATATTAATTTCGGAAGAGCCAGACAGCGATAGCACCGATTCAATGCTGTTCTCAGTGTATATGAAATGGAATTTAATAATGGTTTTTGTTAAAGTTGCAGAGACGAAGAAGAGGAGAAGTAAATCACACAAACCAAATGGTTTGCTCGTTGAAAAGGAATAGAAAAGATACCGTTCTTGTAAAGTTTGATTAACAGGAAATTCTAACCTATAGATAACTACTCCGCGGTTTTGTCTTCTAATATAAAAAAAACCAAAAAGTCGTTTTGGATTAACTATGTTCAAAAGCAAATGAAGTATCTTAAATAAAAACACTTATGGAATTATTGCAATGAATGCCAGAAGTCCAATTGGATAACCTCACATTTTACATTCATATCAAAAAAACAACATTTAGCTTTCACAGGGTTGCTTTTTTCTTCTTGCAAACTGTGGAAAATAAGTATAGATAGGTTTAGCTACAGGAAATATTTCCTATCGTAGCATATTTTTTGGCATATGTTTCGTTGTTGTGCCATAGCACAACAATAAAATACCAATAGGAGCATTCCCATTGGCCCTTCAACTGTGCAGGAACTCTGAAGGGCTATCGCGGCCGCCGATGCCATTCAGGATATATATATACTGACGCCGATTGCAGCGTTTTTTTTCAAGAGTAAACACAGTGACAAATTTACGTGTGGCGGCTCGATTCCATGATAGCAAACACTGCTAATCACTCGGCTCTGGCGGCCGCGGAAGGTGAAGTAATGAGAGCAAGGCATTTGATCTCCGTCTCTAGTTTTTAAGAAAAATTAATGGAGCCCAGGACTTCCAATTGCTGTGGTTGTGGCATTAATGGTATAAAACCCATTTTTTATTTTAAAAAAGTCAGCAAGGGGCCTTTTTAGTCGAGTGAAGCTTTAAGTACAACATATCTTTGTACGCAGTGTTCGGTCTTTAGCTCGACAGCTTTCACAAAGGCAATTGGGAACTAAAGCTCACGTCATATTCATCATAAATCACCAATTATGGCCCCTTGGAGTATGTTTGGGTTGTTGCGCAACTATTTTCTTGTCTTTGGACTAAGTTTTGCTTAAAAATAGAGTAGAAATAAATTAGTAAATTACAGATTAATTGAGATAAAAATAATTGCCAAAAAACGCAAATTCATATACGTGTAGAAAGAAGGTTAACGGCTTAAGAAATATTTTATCCAAAATTGTTTTTAAGTAAAAAAATACGAATAAATAACATGCGGCCTAATATGAATAATAAATACTATATGTTTTGATATGACAATCATACACGTCGCTGTTGACTTAGCCACGTAGATGTCCATCCTTCGTATGGCTACACGAAAAGCTCTCCAAGAGAGCGTATTTGTCAATTAATAGTCTTCAGTTTTTTGTTAAAATATATATTTATTTTCCTTTTTGCATTTATTCGACAGTTTTGCGAAATCAATTTAGGAAATTCAAATAAAATCATACAAAAAGCACACATAAATGTACTAATTTACACTTACTCCGCTCGCGGCGAAACGAACTCTCCAACGGATGTGAGTGCATTCACTTAGAGATAAGGAGTTACAAGGGGACAAAAATAAACAAAAAAAAAAACAATTTTAAATAAAAAAATAGAGGGAAAATAAAATAACTAGTTCAAAATGACCCGCTTATAATATGTTAGAAAAAATGTCGAATCACTCCAAAAAAATATCACAGATCAACAAAAAATTTGAATTCGCCTTTAATTTAATTTTAATACTTTAATAAATTTCTATGTTTTAGGTCGTAATTAAAAGGAAAAACTTGACAAAAAATTTGCAACTCTTGGACGACCATCATCTCTATTTATTACTGCTTTGCTATAAGATGTATCAACAGGTGTTACGCTTTCTTTTCTAGACCAACGGCCATTATTACTCTTAACGTTTTCGATTGGAATCTTTGAATTATATCTACATTCGTCGCGCAAGCTGTGCCCCATAACTGGATCCCATACATTCATATCGGTTTTATTGTTGCATTATATAAGAGGACTTTGTTGCTAAGGCTAAGTCCATACTTCTTGCTTAAAAGCCAATGTAAACTGGCAGATTTGAGTTTAAGCTGCAGCTTTTTAGCTCAAAGTGTCTTCTCCACGTTAAGCGCCTGTCCAAGTGGATTCCGAGGTATGTAATTTCGTCAGCTTGCGGTATTGATACATTATTGAGCTTAACAGTAGGACACGTTTTTGGCCTTAATGTAAAAGTTATGTGTTTGCACTTGTTTTCATTAACTATGCGCCATTCATTAATTATGAGCCATTTCGCCAGCCATTCTTCAATTTGTTTAAGATGCTGCTGTAGCACTATTGTGGCTGTAATGGGGCATTTATATCGACTTAGTATAGCAGTATCATCCGCAAATGTTGACGTAATTACTTCGTCACTTGTAGGGATATCTGCGGTAAACAGTATGTACAATATTGGTCCAAGAACACTACCCTGCGGAACACCTGCCGTAATCCGACACTCTTCTGTTATGTAATCATTTACTTTTACTGTGAATCGCTTGGTTAAGTAGGATTCAAGGATATTGTGGAACGTGTAAGGTAATGATTTTTTAATTTTATGAATGAGGCCATCATACCACACTTTGTCAAATGCTTGGGCCACATCAAGAAAAACAGCCGAGCAATACTCTCGCATTTCGAAAGCTTTCCTTATTTCGTTTGCTATACGATTTACTTGTTCAATTGTGACGTGTTTTTCCCGAAAACCAAATTAATGTGTAGGAATAATATCATTTTGATGGAGAAAAGGAGTAATTTTTGATAGCAGCACTTTTTCGAAAAGTTTTGATAGGCAAGGCAACAGGCTGATTGGTCTATATGATGACGGCAGGGTTGCGTCTATACCTGGTTTAACTACCATAATTATCTGCGACTTTTTCCAGAGTTGTGGATAATATCCTAGCATAAAAATGGCACTGAAAAGCTTTGCAAGAAAAACGAGAGCAATGCTTGGCAATTCTTTTAGCATTTTAGTTGAGATATGATCGTCTCCTGGAGATTTTGTTGGATTTAAGGCGGCAATAGTGTTTTTTAGTTCAGCACAGATGCTCCGCAAGTAACAGTGTATCTAGGAGCAGTATGGGTCGGTGACAAAGGTGCACTATATGTAGCAGTATTTGGTTGAAATACTGTGCTGAGGTGCTCTGCGAAACAAGACGCCTTCTCTTCATCCGTTCTTGCCCATGAACCATTACGCATTCTCAACGGTACTTCAGTGCTTACTGGCGGCTTAAGGTTTTTGCTTGCTTTCCATAGAGATTTTTTAGTAGAAACGTTGGGAGACAAAGACGTTACTGTTAAATACAAGTAACTCATTTTCAACGTCAGTTCCTGTCTCTATTTGCGGATTGGTCTGTATATGATTGCTAATGTATTTTTTATATTTAGGCCAGTTAGTTCTTGATGTAGTGAGTCGAAAAGCATGCTCACTTTCAATTGGTTGGTCGTTCAACTTAATGATTATTGTGGAATGATCAGAAGATACACAGGTTTCAGCAAGTACTAAACTCCTATCTACGTTTTTAGTGACTGCAAAGTCAATCAGGTCAGGCAATTTCCTTGAGTCCGTAGGCGAGTAAGTTGGTTGACTTGGGGAGATAAAATCGTAACTATTTTTCGTACTTATGATCGTGTTATATAACTGACGACCTCTTGGATTAATTATCCTCGATCCCCAATGAGTATGCTTCGCATTGTAATCACCTCCAGCTAGGAACCTATCTCCTAGAGTCATAAAAAAGGCGCTAAATTGTTTTTCTGTTATTACGAAACGTGGCGGACAGTAAATTGCAGCTAAAGTAAGGTCAACCCCCCTATTTTTAAGGGTGATCGAGGTTGACTGCAACCAATTTCCTGAAGAGGAATTAAGAAAGTTATGCTTTAAACGGTTCCTTATGAGTATAGCTGTGCCACCATGTGCTTTGCCATCTGGGTGATTAGTGTGAATGGTCAACTGATTATTTGGTGGAGCTTTTTAATTCATGCCAGAAATATACTCATAAAACCTTTACTAAGAAAATGATAAATGTAATGTAAATAAATAAAGAAAAGATAAATTGTAAAAATGTTTTTTTTTTATTTAAAAAGAAAAAAATTCTACAATTTCGGATGTTGGTTGGGCCAGGACTCTAACCTTGGCTGCTTTTTTGATTAAAGTTGGAAAATCAAAGTTAAGGGTCTATGACCTGTGAACACTAAAAAGGCTTTGAGGCTTTAAGCAATGGCTTAAAATTCATACTACAAACTCAGGTGACCCAAATACCAAACGCAATAACTTGACTGATTTCCATTGTATTCCATTACCTTATTAATTAATCATACATCATGTTGTCACAGAATGCCGTTGTCCTGGCACATTTGTTTGTTTGCAATAACAACAGAAATAACAAAAAGTTTATACATATTTATATCGGTGAAAGTAGAACACAATGAAATAGAAATACAAAACATATACTGGGAAGAAAAGTCGTCAATGTCAATGTACATTAATATACTCGTATTTCCGTATGTTGTATGTAAATATGTAGGGATTTATAAAATTCTTTAGTGTGCAAGAATTTTAAAAATAAACTAGTGGTTTCGCAAGAAATAAACAATATCAAATATACAAATTCCCAATGAAACTGTTAAATATACTCGTATACCTATGCAGACTACAAGATCTCATCTTATTTTTCTTGGCCGAAACTATTTAATTTCCTGTTTTTATTTTTTAGTTGCCACAAAATTTGGTTTATTTAAAATTTTAGATATTTGCAACTTTAACAAAAATGTTAGCGGTTGCATAAACTAGTTGTCCCATGTAAGGGTTTTCCAGTAAGAGGAGTTATTTTGATATTCAAAGACACGAATAAAAGTTTCGTTGCTTGTATGGTACGTAGCGCCGTCTTGGTAAAAGATCAATACCATCTGATTCAGTCCTTAAAAACTTTAATCATTTTTCGATAGCGTAATCCATTTATTTTTGAAAAAGTAAGGTCCAATGGCGCCCGGGAACATAAACTGCTCGAAACAGTTACACGTTGAGCATGGAGAGACTTTTCAATAATAAATATTGGGTTTTCCGTACCCCAGATGCGATAGTTTCACTTCTTGACGTAGCCATTGAGGTGGAAATGAGTTTTATCAGCCAAGATGATTTTTCGATGAAATTTAAAAAGAGCTTTAATAATTTCAACGCTTTTATACTACCTCTATTCAAACTAGAGCCCCCGAATTTGGAATGTGATAAATTAATTATTAATTATCAAAATGTGCCACAGGTTCGGGAAATTGTCATACTATCGATGAAATTTATTTTTAATATTAATATTGTTGTTATATATTATATTTATAGAGTGGCCATGAGTTTGGGTGATTGTTAACTCTAGTCGCTTGAATTGTAAAGGAGTATGGGACGGGACGGAATGTTAGGGATTCTAGGAATGAGGATGTCTTTTCCCATGAAAGGTCAGGCCACTACTATTACGTTCCCCTGTAATCTTTTGACAGTAAGCCGTGTGCGTTTACAGAGTTTCGTCACAACGATTTTCAAATTTAATACTTGCGGTGGGACCTGCACAAAGTCGAAAGAATTCAAAAATTTTTTTTCCACATCGGTCTCTATTGACTTATTATAAGTAACGCATTCGTTTTCAATATTGGACCGAATAATATGATAGAAATCGTAAACATCTTAGTTTGTTGCAGCGAGAATAGATCGCTCACTCAGCTATCCATGAACCCGATTATTGATTTGGATATTTGGGAATACTCCGTGAATCAATTCTTCTTTTGATGTCACTAAATTAGAGAAGCTATTGGCTAATGTAAATCCCAATTACCGTAGCTGGCGTGAAAATACATCAACCGTAATTGCATTCTTTGTACAAAATTGAGTATTTTAAGCAAGCATTGGTCTCGTCCAATACTCATTGAAATTATGAAAAATTAACCACGGGATATCTTTTAATCATAACTTTATTTATTCAGTACTTGTAGGAATACAACATTTTCGATTTTACCATTGAGATTGGTCCACTTCCCGAAGAGAGGAAGTCCAATTTTTTCAATAGGACCAGTAATTTTCCTGGTCATCTAAAAAAAAAGCCACCTATGTACCGAACTTTAAGTAAATTGAGCAATAAATAAATTTTTTTCCCCCGAAATTTGTTTTTCAGAAAGATCTTCCCATGAATCGTAAAAATAATCTGACATAATTTCAAGCCAATCAGTTGGTAACTTTAGTAGAACACCCATTAAAAACGGAGTGTTTTTCGAAAAACCCTTCCCGAGAATCGTGGAAATAATCTGGCTATGTTTCAAGTCAATCAATCGTTAACTTTTGGAGATTACTGGATTTTTCCAAACGAACGATTTTTATATATAAGATTAACCTATCTATAACGAACTATTCGTAAAAAAGCCATACACTTCCCGTAAAAAATATACAGGCAAAAAAACTATCAGTACGATTTTTTTCACTATGTACCGAATTTCAATTAAATCCCTGGTCCACCACTCAGAAAATTTGTTCATATATACCTTCCGAGGAACCATAGAAATAGTCTGACAAAATTTCAGCCAATCTCTATAACCAGACATTAGATCTTTATATATACGATATCTACCAAGTCAAGTAATATATTTACTTTCATCTATCTCAAAACAAATTTTGTATGTAGTCTGGCATTGTCATCATGAAACACAACACTTCTCTATTGTTTAATTTTTCACGCTATTTTCACAAAGCTTGTAGTAAACTTGTTATTTGTTGACTTGATCGCTTCGCCAGGTTTTAGCTGCCCATAATGAACAATTATCTTCCAATCCCGCCGTACACTCAGCATTATCTTTTTTGTCGCCAATTTAGGGTTTTCGGCAGTAATATTTATTTGCTTTAATTCATGTGGCACGCAAACATCATATTCCTTAGAGTACTCAACCCTTTTGTAAATGATATTCAACTATTACGTGTGAGATGCCTAATGTCTTCCCTATCTCCTGACAGCCAACATGACATTCTTACTCCACAAGTTGCAGAAATCCATTGGCTATTTGAGTGACTGGCCGACGAAAACAAGGAAAATCTTCTAATTGTGCTTTTAGTTCAAGGTATGGTTCAACTAACTGTATCTTTTCATGCAGTTCAATGCTACTGATGAGAATTGGAGTAGTTCTTAATAGCTCATTTATGGTTGGTATTATTCAAAGTTAGTGTCCGAATTCATGTAGGCAGCAACTTTTACTGGAAATGAAATAAATTAGCAAAACATTTAAAGGATAACTTTATAGTATAATATAAACCACATTTAAATGTGGGCCAGACTACAGCAAATCGAATTACAGAAAGCCATTTTAATTTTTATTGAAGTGACAACAGATTTGACGCTCTACACGGCGTATGATAAACTTTTTCATTTTTGTCAACCGTAATAGCAGGTTGTGCCGCAATATGTTGTACATACATATATGTATATATATGATATATGTAATTTTTTATTTTTCAATCAAATATTCTTTTAATTTCAACGTTCAAACAACTCTAACATATGAATAACGCCAAGAATATTTATTGGTGAGTTTGTGTTGACAGTTTAAATGTATGCAAACTGACATTGACGCTTTGCCTCCGGCATGTATTTCCTAAAACCGAAAGAGCTTTGCATTTCCCATTTAAGAGAATTTGCGTAAACTTGTTCACAGCCGGCGTTATTGTTGGCAAGCAAGTGTGCTTCTAAGACTTTCTACTCAATCAATTACACATGTAAATACGCATGTATCATGTATACGAAGCTCATTCATTGGATAAAGCTGCCCTTAGAATTCGGCTTTATTTGCCCCCATGCAGATTTCTGGCAGTTTCAGAGGAAAGTTGATGCATTTAGTATTGTTATGGAAAGGTTGTTGTGCTACATATATTTCATAAAATGTCTGCATATATGTCGCTATAAGGCTTGTTGTGCTACTTGAGGTCATATTGTTGCCTCGGTTGCCGCAAAGATGTTGATAAAACAATCTTTCACAATTCATTATAAAACTTTTCATTGTTTCTCTTCAAATGTTAACACTTTCACATAAGTTCTATTTTTTCCCCTTGAGCTTCATCTTCACATACGTAATCTTCAACAAAAGAATCTTAACCTAAACATCGAAAATTAAATGATCTCGTCAAAACTTGGATCTTTTAAAATCTAAGCATCAATTATTGCAAAGGAACGAGAATGTAATATGATGTACTACAAAAGGTTTTACGGTATAAGAGAGGGAGCTTTATCAGAGTTACTTCGATAGATTTCGCTTAAGGGTTCCTAGGGTTGTTTGTCTCGTCTGTGTACTGAATCTAAACCTACTCGCGGTGCGAGGCTTGGTACGGAGTACGGGCTCCGCCACATAAAACTCAGCACCTCTAAAAAATCTCAACAAACCTCAGATGAGATACCTCATTTTTTATGATCCGAAAATATTAGAAAATGTCCGTGAAAACACGATGGACGCACCGTTTCCTTTCGACGATTTTGAATCAGTTTCGACAGCACAAAAAGGAGGAAATTCTTTCCAAATTTAGGTATCCCAGAAAGCTGCCATGATTATGGAAAGTAAAGTCCACTCTCAACGAACTAGTTGCTCCTTATTTACGCTCTACTATGTATATGGTGCAGAAGCGTGGACTATGGCGATATTCAATATCAGAATCCAAACACCACTCATCGCAGATGACCCGAGTAATACTGGCTCAATTAAAGTACGGATACTGCAATACAATTTATCTTACACCTGTGTCTTTTTGGTCCACCGCATCAGCTCATATTCCACACCTCCCGATAGTTGTTCTTGAGACGTAGACTAACTTTGCAGCTTCTTGCAAGGTTGAGCAAGCCGCTGCAACAAAAACGACATGCAATGGGTCGACGGAAGGCATTTTCGAGAGAAAGGTTTCACGAAGGATTACGTATTGCCTATGCCAAATACCGTAGATAATGGAAGATATTATAGGTATATGGCATCCATATGCGCGACAACACAGTTGGAGCTGGAATAGGCTTGACTTGTCGTCTCATATAGGTATCGAAATGATAAGTGAAGAAACGAATAGTGCGATGTTGTTAACATGTACATCGTAGCTAAATGAATTGTACACTTGCCCTTTCATACGAAACTTCTAGGGGCGCTTTGGGCGATATCGATAGTTTGCATAGCGGATGGTTAAAAACTTGCTGTAAAGCCTTTTGAGTGATTATAGGGCTTTAAAAATGTTACTGACTAGTGAGGTCTTCAGTTTTCTACCGAACACACTTGATTCCAACTTGGCATGCGGAACTCTTTAATATCCAATCTCTCTGCCGATATCCGGACAGTAATGTACATATGAATGTGCAAATTTTGCTATGCTTTCATGCTTCGCCTGAAGTTTCACATTTACACAAATCGATATTTGGCCGTTGCGGATGCAGCAAAGCGATAAATTCATTTGCTCCACATGCGATGCCATCACAACTGCAGCTTCGTCACTAAAACTGACACCACCGATGCACTGCCCATCGTTGGTATCCACTATGTGGAACATGGTATGCAAATGAAAGCTGTGGGCTTAACTTGAAGTGCCCAACTGAAGCAACAAAACCGGAAATTTACTATATGTACGGCAAAGCTTTTGTTGTGTTTATTACATTGTTGTTGACCGGTTGTTTGGTTTGTTCGAATTCGTTGTTTTTGTTTATTTTGCTGATAGGCGAGTGAGGGACAGAGAAAGGCGGGCGGGCTGCGGGCTGCAGCTAGCTGGGATGTTACTTTCTGTGGTGGGTTTAATGCTGTTGTTGTTGTTGCCGTCAACTCAACATCTCTGGCAAATGAAAAAATTTCCGCAGAGACCGCACATTTGTTTTCATTTCGGACAAATATCTTTTATGTTAGTGAGTGAAAAATTGCGACTGAGATCCTTATGGACGATGCTCCGGCATTCTTGGCGTACATCACATGCTTACATCTTTACATCCTTAAAATTCATAATGTAATATAAGAAATATGAAATTAATTATTATTCTGATTTTCCGTTCAATACCATTACTGGTGTGCTGCGGCGGTGCATTGCCGTGACATGAATGTCAATGAAATAGTCATCCACTCGCGTGAACATACAAATGCGCTGGAGCCCAACTCTTTATTACTGATAAAAGAGGTCGTCACACGCAGTGAAAATATTTGTCCGTTTGCACATTAAGGCTGTTGCGAAGTGCTTACGAAAGTTTTTTCCACGAATATGGATGAATTCTATAAAACGAAGCAAAAGATTCAGTAGCTGTCTCCTGATTTGCTGTGGCCGTATGTCTCGTATAGCCCGTCATGCCATCGTCTGCAGTATTTGCAGCCAAAACCCTTCTCTAGAAAATTTTCAACGTCAACTCATCACATTTCTTTATCGCAATATGGAGATTGGGCTCTATTCATCATACGCCAGAGGTTAAGCCGGCCTTTAAAAAAATGTTCCCCATCGATTTGCAGCTCTGCAGCTTATGCTTTTTTCTGCAACACACGAAAGTGAATAACCTTGTCCAAAATTTTTTTATTATCAAAGTTTTTGTAGATTACCAATACTGACTGACGGGCAAGTGTGTGTGTCGATGATTTTCTCATAGGTTTTTTCCAAGTTTTAGCGGGTGGTAAATAAAAGGTCAATGGTTATTTACCCGATCTGAAGCCGCACTGTTGAAATCGAATCAGTTCATCGACGATGAACACACAATACGCGACATATCTCGTGGATCTTGTGTGCAATATTGAAGAGATTTATTCATCGGTAATTGATACAAACTATGGGATTTACTACGCTATGAACTGTGCAAAGCGTACTCAATATCGATCATATTCTGTAAAGAAACTGATCAATGAAATTTATTTAATAGTAATCGTATTTAATAGTTCAGACGGTAAATCCTTAGGCGAGGTTTTTTTGTTATTGTTTCTGCGCTACTCGAACTTCGTAATGGAGGTATACTGGAATTATTTTTATCCCTATAGATTGGAAATCATCATCTCCGTGTGCTTAATTTTCACTGCAATTAAGCATGCTGGACTGGCTCCGTACTATGTATACGATGAGCGTCGAAAACCGGTATTGACGTATTTCTTTTCTTTTTCTTTTCTCCGCTATGTACCTCTTCAACCCTCACTATCATAACCATATGGTAATTGTAATGTTTGATCCCAAGATTGCAGTAGGATATTCCTCAGTTTGGAGTTAATAGGTGGCAATCAGCCTCTCTCCAAGACCGTTAGTGTGTGATGAGGAATCGCATCCTTCCAAAGGTGACCCTGTTAGACCAACTAGACACTACGAATCTAGACCTGGAGGGTGCTGAGCATACTCTTCCCTCCTAATCCAGGGTGTTATGCACATCCGTGCCCATTGGATGGTTTGCACCCAGGAGCGTCTGACTGTATTCAAGCGGAGCCTCCAGGAAACCGGTCTACCTCTGGGAGTAACGGTGACTTGCTGCGGCATGTGGCTCTGTCGTTGTCGACCCTTTTCTTTCGCCTTCCTATTATTCCGGTCAGCGAAAGGTCTTGTCTCAGTAGGTGACTAAAGAGCCGGATCTAGATGTCAAAAGTCCAGTCTCAAATCCCTACACAGGTTCAAACGCCGCCTTTGTACACGGTATTATAAAAAAGTCCTTATATTCTTATTCTTCGAGAAACGCATCGACGGGGCCGAAAGATCCTACAGGGCTTACTTCTACAAAACCACTTCGGCCTTCGTGACCTTTAGGAACCAATGCCCTTTCCCAAGAGAGGAAGCAACCCCTACCAGTTGGAGAAAAGCCTACGCCCTTGGAAGGTAAAGAAAAAACGTACAGGACAAAGAAACACAGGAGAGAGGGCAGCGCAATTGACCCATATCAACGCCCCTGTTTCTTAAAAAATACTATTAAATATAATATAGGGTGAAGATCCCTAGCAGAACTGGACTTGTGTGCCAGCATAGTGCTCCAAACCAAAAGAAAGCTTATAGCTCATCCGACTTGGCAGTGGGGAGCTACCCACCATTGATTACAGAATAGTCCAAGTTAGCGAAGGCAAGAGGAAGCAGCATTTAGTGAGATTAGTCCTAAACGATGGTTCCCTCCCAGCTGTCGCGGACTGTGTTGGTGTCTTAAGCTGCGGCTTTTACTCTATCACCTTAAATATCCACAAGAAGGGTGAGAATCAAATTAAGGAAGGAGAGAACGCGAGTCTACTAACCCAACAGTCCCCAAGGAAGCAGTTTCCATTGATCCAGACATCGCTTTGAGCGGATCGGGGGATGGAAGCGTCCCAAAGGAGAAAATAGGACGTGTGGAACCCAGTGAAGACACGATAGATGGACCGGAGGTGCCAGGCGACCCGGTGAAAGAAATTCATTCCAGTTCAGACGCGGAAAGCGAAACGCTCTTAGTTTTCCGGAGGGAAGGATAACGGGCTACAGTCTTAACCCTCTCCGAGCCAGAGGAGGGCAAATCATCCATCCCACCATCCGTGGGCCTATCAATCTCTTAGGATAGCGCAGATATTTCAGATTAATCTGTACTACTCCAAAGCAGCCTCAGCTGCCCTCATTCAGCGCCTTTGTGAGAAGGCGGAGGACGCGATTCTAGTACAAGAACTTTGGATAGTAAATAACAGGATCTGAAACTACTCTCTTATACCGACCAAATGGAATCCGCAACGGAAAAAGGTAGGTACTGTTAGGAATTGCAATGAAATAATTACATATTTGGCTCTTTGTAAACTCCAACCAACTTGTGGTATGCGTATTGATGTTTTTCTAGCAAATGGAGGGAAATACAATTTAAGCTAAGTCGCCTCCTAACGGTTGATGGTTTTTTATGAGGAGCACCAGGACTTAAAACCGGGCCTTCCGAATGGCTGTACGCTTTGCTAACCATTCGGCTATCGCGGCCGCCTTTTGGATTCAAATAATATTAATTTCGCATAAGACTTTGTAATGGAAATGAAAAAAACTGCAGGGTCAATTCACAAACGGACAAGTTTCTGTTATGCCATGTTATTCACAAATACAAATGTGTTGTGAAAAGGAGAAGCCGATGGCAAAGATTATTCTGGAGCGTGTGTACCGAATGCTCGTTATCGAGAACAAACAAAGCTAAATCTTCTAGAGATTCTTGCGAGAGATCGTTAGTTATATAATATAAGAGAGGCAAACAACACTGCAGCATGTTCATTTGAGTTTTAAACTCGGTAATGACAACATCGATGTAGAGTAAAGCGGAGTAAGCTGCATGTTTGAAGGAGATTAAATTTTGTGTTTTATAGAGCTGTATTAAAGTGTCCGTTATTTCCCAAATTGATTTTTGACTCTGCAGCCCACCTAAAATTTTTAGTAAATGCCCTAAAAAAAATTATGAAACTCATATGAGCTCTTAATATTGATAATAACCCGTGCTGCAAAGACGATTCATTTCCCGTTTAAATAACATGGAGTTTTCGTACTTTTTGCTATTAATTTTTTCTTTGCGAAGACAGTTGATATAATGCTGCGGCATCGAATTATTTTTGTAGGAAATTGAACGTTCTACAAAAAATTTCTCTGAAGTTTTGCAAAAAAAAAAACTGGTCGTATGAGCAACATTTAGTCATCGAAGGAAAAATTAAAAAATATTAAATTTAAATATATATTTCAATAAGTGTTGAATGTCCTTTTTTTAACTATTCCCACAGATCCAAAAAATCGTTGAAATAATATATTTTTGGCGAAAAACAATAAATTCATATGTAAAAAATAATAGTTTTTTGTTAAAAAAAAAAAAAAAAAATATTTTTAGTTGAACTTTGACCTTGAAGAATTTTGACGTTAGTGATTTTTTTGCAAAACTTCACAAAAAGTTTTTGTAGAACGTTCAATTTCCTACAAAAATAATTCCATGCCGCAGCATTATATCAACTGGCTTCGCAAAGAAAAAAATAATAGCAAAAAGTACGAAAACTCCATGTTATTTAAACGGGAAATGAATCGTCTTTGCGGCACGGGTTATTATCAATATTAAGAGCTCATATGAGTTTCATAATTTTTTTTAGGACATTTACTAAAAATTTTAGGGGCGCTGCAGAGTCAAAAATCAATTTGGGAAATAACGGACACCCTACTCTATATAAGCTCAGATGGAATATAGTCTTGTTCTGCCTACCCGGGCATAGGGACATCCCAGGCTAGTGTTGGCGGATGAGTCAGCGAGGGAAGGCACCACTCTAACTGCAATAAATTCTACGCACGTCACGGGCGTACCCTTGCTTCCGGCAAAACTTAGACTAAATCTGGCTTTCCAAACAGCCAACACCAGATGGCTTAGCGAAGGAACCTGCCACGTTACTATACAGCATTGGGCATACTAACTGGACATTATTTAATGTGACTCCAACGATTGTTGTCGTGGCTGTAGGGACGACGAAGAAAAATAGTATGTCGAGCACTATCTCTGTCACTATCCACCACTAAGCACCACATGAGATAAATACCAGATTGATTTCATAAGGCACACGAAATAGTTCGTATATCTGAGACGGTGAGAAGTACTCCACAGCGGTATCACGACGGTTCTTCAGGCCTAAGTGCGCCGGTCGCTCGTGTCGTTGATATAATTAAAGACAAGAGGTAACACAAGCAACTCTTTCCTTCTACCAGTCATACATACTTTGTTGGTGGCAATCTCCCTAGAGAAGTTGATACCAATTAAAAAAAACCTGATACCAGAGAAAAAAACAATATTTAATAAAAACTGTTAAATATTTTTTAATCCCTGACTGGAACACTAATCTCTTCATATGATTGCAGAGGCTGGCCTTGTAGTAGCTCAAGGTGTTGCGATTTTCGATTCTGCGTCCCCCTATGGCAGCTATGACCACTTCAATTTCATGTTTGTACTCATGAATCGTGGGATAACATTTATCTTTAACTGCTCTTAAAAAAAATAGTTTTAGCTGTAAGGCGGCCAGTTGACAAAACCGTTCCGGGTAATTACGAGATTTTCGAAAACAGTGGCCTAAAAGATCGTAGCGTTGTTCTTTAGCGCATTAAGCGGAGCGAAATCACATCGAACGATCATGATCAGTTTTGGATTAATTGATACCGTGGCATTAATGCAAGTCCTACGCAAAAAAGTGTGCGAGTGTAGCTTGAAAAGGAATTTTCAGATTAAGGTAACGGAAAATCTTTTAAGACCCAGATTAAATTAGCAGTTTCCGTGTTCTAAATTACTTTAAATGGAATGAAAAATCGTAATTAATAATATTTCTTTCTCAGAAATCATAACATAATGTCTTTACTTTACTTAACGAATATTTGAAAGAAAACCAATAAGTTCATAAGTTTAAAAAATCGTCTATTTGTTTGTTTGCTGTTTGTTTGTTTTGCAAAAAATAATTTAGACCCTGATGCTTCTATTTAAAAACCGAAAAAGTGAAGTTAAAAAAAATAATTTGACTGTAAAATATAATATTAAAAACAAAATTAAAAGTCCTCCTATAAGACGCACTGAAATCTACTAAGTGGGTTTCGAGTTATAATAGTCATTACTAAAGTTCTAAATTTTGTTGTCCTTTGCCTTCATTATTTTTCGGATACTCGAAAAGAATTTGTCAGATTCGCTTACAATTTCTTAAAACATTTTTTTTAATTGTAGCTACTTACCTTATAACAGGCCGCAACTGTCCCCTTGTTATGTAGTATTTACTCAGCTTGTCTCTCCATAAGGCACGTCTCCCGGGTGTGGACTAAAGCAAAAGTAATTTTCGTACCAAAAGGCGGCAGGAAAAATGATTTACAACCAAACGATTTTCGGCAAAAAGCCTTACGTTATTCCTATTAAAAAGCTTAGAAAGAATTTTCGACGTTTATATACGTCAAGTGATACCTCTAAATAGCCTACAGGGAAGCCAAATTGTAGTTACCGCTCTTCACGATATTGTCACGATAATTGGACTAGACCTCCTTCCCTCAAAGAGTACACATTGAGCGTTACATCTCCACTCCGAGAATTATATCTCGATGCGCGGGTAGTTAAACTTGTGTAATCTTTTTTAGTAAACAGAGCGATTTTCGTTCGTAGAAAGTGCATCAGTTATCAGGTATGCCAATAAAGCAGTGGTATATGCTGACGTTTCTAAAACATTAACCCAACCTATTAAAATATATTTTGACAGCCAGACTGCCATTAAGTCTCTGCAATGCTATCATACCACCTCAAAGGTAGCAAACAAATACAGAGACATCTCAAACTCCCGTCTGTATGCGAAACGAGATATCCATTGGAACTGCGTAGCCGACGAATTGACCAGAAAGGGAACAGCCTGGCCATTAATCAAGGTAAACAGAACTAAGTCTCTACTCCTTCTAAATCGGACCTCCATAAGCGTACCATAAGCATAACACCCGGCGTAATAACCGGACACTGTCTTAAGAGGACTCATGGTAGATAGGATAAGCTGCTTCTCAAATGCCTTCTGCCGCATCTGCAGGGACATAGATGGGGAGGCATCGATAGAACATTACCTCTGTCCCTACCCAGCTCTAGATGTCTAACTAAAAAATCTAACGGATAATCTAACTTAACTTGAAAATTTAATTATTTTATTATAGTGCTGACTTTTGTGTTAGAATTTTTCCAAGGGCACCTACTCCTTACCACATTTCATACTCTTTCCCATTCCGCAAGAGCCACACGTTGCCATTGCTCTTTCCGAGTTGCTATTGTTATTGGTTGAGAGACTCTTTGTCTTCGTTAAACAATTCTGTCATTTATACCTTGTCTCTTCCTCTTCGGTAACGTGTTTTTAATGCGGCCGAATGTCCTTGGGGGAGAATGTAACTAAATGGTTGCACGGTTGGTCTTTGGTAATGTTTGTATGTCTGCCATAGAATTGGCCAAGGGACATTGACAGCAGAGACTTAATTAATTGTGCATACGCCAAAGAAAAACTGAAATCAAATAACAATAAAACCATGGTAGGAAGGAAGATTAATGAATTCATACTAAGTTACAGTCAAAATAATGATAATGAAAGTGAAGCAGAAACACTTTAAATACTCTGAGGTTGGATTTATGTAGGTTTCTATGATCATTATAGCATCAGTTAGTTTATAACTAATTTGTTCTTAAGTTTCCACTTTTCGCAAGAATATCAGATGCATTATTAATTTTTTGATGCATTATATTTAAAATTCTTTCCTGCACAGTGTGAACGTGCTGTAATGCCAAATATCGCGTGCTTCTGCTCTAAGAATTTAATACCATGGGTTAAATGTGTACATAACCTTGCCATGACAATGGTTCTTAGTTTATCTTAGCAGCAGTGAACTGGCCGGACCAAGTCCGCCGATGGCCTACATGCTCAAGTAAAAACGATTGCTTTTAAATTTTGGCATTCATTTAGTGAGCAGAATGGATTTGATATGAACATCAGACTCAATACTTTCTGTGAAGGAAAATTGCAAGCTTCGACCACTCATTTTACAATCAAATCAAATGACAAAGAATTTCATTTCTTCATAACAGTTTTCAGTTTTTTAGTAATTTTTTTGCATATACAGGGTCCGCCACGTAACTTTTTTTTTTTAAATGCAATAAAACAAGATCGATCGTAACGTTACATATTCCTGAAATAAGCTCTCGACAAAAAGTTAGTGTGGCAACGTTTAGACAAATATTTACCTACCTTGATTAATTATCAACACTGTCAGCTAGAAGGTGAAGGCAGTGCAGAAGTAGCATAAGCTATCAGAACAATTTTGGTTTGGTTTTCTAAACAGAAGCAAAAACACAAAACCAAACAATAAGGCATACTCAGAAATTCAACATAATGTTGGTATATTCACGGAATTTTGTTTTTTGTTGTTTTGCAATTTCACTTTTGTATTTCCAGATATATATTCGTTACTATGGCATACTCGAATTTGCGAAGGAAAACATTTTTGTACTTACATACATATGTACTTATACATGTAAAAGTGAAAGTTTGAACAATTTTGAATAATTCTGTTTTAATTTAAGCAACAAAAGAATATTTATGATAGTTACTCTCGAATGTTTCTTTGTAGATTCTGTTTTATTCAAAACACGTCTCACAAATTGTAGGAGTAGCTCGACCAAAAATCGCTTCGCTTTTGTTTAAATATAGAGATTTGGTATGCAAAAGGTTTCATTTACAATATCATTTCCCATGAAATACGATTTTGAAGAACCAATATTTTTCACTTTGATATTAATTATTATTATTATTCCCTTTTTATGATTCTATACAACGACTCAGAGCTTCGCTTACTTAAAACCAACAACATTTGTATTAAATAAAATACATTTCTGAAATTGAGAAGTCTGGGTTTTGTGTCTAGAATCTCCGTGCTTTGCAGTCTTTGGAAATAAGTAACTCGTTTGAATAAGACTGAAGTCAAACTCGCTTTGTACTGAGGATTATCCTGTACCCGAGTTTTGCCATCCTGCGTGGCCCTTGCAATTGCCGACTTCTTTCAGATACCTTAACTGCTTGAGGGGTGAGGACTCAGCCGATGCCTTTTATGTTCTCTTTTTGATGCTTACCCTCCAGTAGAGTTTTCTATTCAGGAAGAGTGTCAAGTATTTCAAGGGGTAGCCCTTATTGTGATTTTGTAAGCAAACGTTATTAAATGGATAAAAACGATTAGAAACGAGAATCCTAATCAAAACCTTCGTTAAGATATTGTATCTATATGTGTACGATTCGACCAACCTTTATTTCTCGAATTCATAAATGTAGACTAAATACTTTGGATTCTGCCCCATAAATATAAAAGATATTACTAATAACAGTATCTCTTCCAAAAGCCAATCGTTAATAGTACGTACTGGGAGGAGTAGAATCATTGGTTTGGCTGAACCAGACTGACATTCAAGGTTATAGAAAAACTGTAAATAATATATAAAAGGCCTTGTCCTAAATGACTAACGGATCAACCCACATCTAAAAACACTCATCGTAGACACTCTGATACTTGGAGGGTATATTCTGCGTATGACGTAGAAATCTTACAAATAAGGATTTTCTGGGAAGTAGATTCATCCCTTCGCTCCGACGGAAGAGAAGGACCATGTGTCCAAGGAACCTTTTATTAGCACCTGGAGTGTACTTATTAGCGTCGTTCGCCACGCCAGGGTGGGAAACGAAAGTATCTTCGACGAAATATCTCTAAATGTGGGTCTGAGATGTGACTGTCTGCTGTCAGCACAAAAAAATTTTTCAATCCAGATTGATCATGTTATGATAGGCAGACAACATGTCTCTAGTGTCCTTGTTATTGCGTACGCTCTTAGCCCCCAATATCGGACATAGACATATACCTTCTGCTCAAATATAAACGAGACTGGCTCAATAAAACAAAAATGGTTAATTATTCTTCAATATTTATTTTATCCCCTTCAAAATAGTCACCATTAGAGGCGATACACATATGCCACCTTTTTGCCAATTTTCATAACACTTCTGGTAGGCCGCTTTAGGTATGGCTTTCAGTTCCTTCTTCGAATTCTCTTTTATGACTTCAATCGACTGCAAATGCTTTCCACGAAGCGGCAATTTGAGTTTAGGGAAAAGAAAAAAGTCACACGGTGCTATGTCGGGTGAATACGGTGCTTGCGGAACAATATTTACGTTGTTTTTGGTCAAATAATCGCGTACAAGACGAGACGTATGAGCAACAATTTTGGAACAAGTCGAGCAGACACACGTCTCATGCCCAAAACATCGTGAATAATGCTATGAGCGGATCCATTCGATATGTTGAGCTCACTAGCGATCTCTCTTTCAGTCACACGACGATTTTCCAACACAATTTTCTTTACTTTTTCGACGTTTTCTTCGTTTATTGACGTTGCTGGACGACGATCATGGTGCAAGTTCTCCAGCGATGTACGGCCGTCCTTGAACGACTTATACCAATCAAAAATACGTGCACGTGATAGGCAAGACTCCCCATATGCCTTCTGCAACATTTTCATTGCGTCCGTCGCACTTATTCCATTGGAATAACAAAATTTCAAACAAACTCTTTGCTCAACGTTAATTTCCATAGCAAAAATTCGAAAAACACACTCGAGGTTGACTTGTTTATAGTGCCGTAAAAAAAAAACTATGGGACAGATCGCGCTCAAATTTGACATGTAAACATATAACAGTCCTGCCAACCTAAGCAAAAAGTATGGCCATATTGTCTTTTCCTTGTCGAGTTATGGATAAAGTCTCGTTTATATTTGAGCAGAAGGTATATACTCAAAAAAATTTTAGCCATGCCCATTTTAATTCGAGCATGAGAGAGTTAAGTACCAAAAAACCAAAGAAATCCAGTAAAAGCAAAAAGGAAGTTTCACCTCCAATCAGCTAAAAATTCCCCTTGACCACCCAATACATACTTTAAATTCCAAATTGAAGTTTCCCGGATCAAATTGGAAAGGAATAGAAAATCAGAACCAAAAACCGCAACAAAATAAGTTAAATAACAATAATTCTGAGGCTAACCTTTACAGAGTGGGGGTGGCATGGTGTTTTTTGTACAGCTGGCCTGAGTTATTGCTATACTGCAGCAACTGACGATAAAAGTCCACGATTCGTAGGTTGACCATGGGTGGAGTAGAGACTGTGCAGTGTGGCAGCTAATAATGCATACAGAAGGCAGAATTTAAGCAGAACACAAACTAAGCGTGTTGTTGGTAAGGAGGATTAACGAGCTTTCAAACTTTGCATTTCATACCTCACCACAACTATACAGTTATTTCAAGTACACTGCCGCAATGTTGAGACTGCAACATAAATCTCTGCAGTACTCGGAAGCGGTTTCCTTGCTTGTTAAGGGAGGAAAGAGCAAAATAGCATAATAAGTTTTGAGTACTTGAATTTTCGCCGGTTTATATGGAGAAGCAACTGCGGATTAATGAAGAGGTCACGATCCACACTCAAATCAACCGAATTAATTTTTTTTTAACAATTTTAAATAAATCAATTAATTAGTTCACCAGTTTAATGGCAGTACAAAATTCTTCTTTGGCCGTAAATTTCGTTATATCAGCCTAAGTTGGACTATTGAGACCATCTACATTATACTAATTAACTATTATATTAGGTGTAGTAAAAAAAATCCATTATGTTAACAATAGATAGCTTTAGTGATCTGTATTTCGCCTTCAAAAAGCGCGAGTGGCTTACGATAAATGACGTTATAAAGAACGTTATTGAAAATGTGAATAGTGTATATGATCCTAACACTTGAGTCAATCATACATAATTTTGGCCGATTTCGCCTATGTAATTCTAATGTAAATTTAATAATAAAGGTATGGAACCACTTGAAAAGGCTGCGTACACGAAGAAGTTCGACATATGGGTGCCACATAAGCTAACGAGAAAACCCTCATGAACCAAATTTCCATCTGTGAATCGCTAATGAAGCGTAACAAAGTCAACACAATTCTGAAGCACATACAGCAACATCAAAGGAAAACGGTCGTGGTCGAAGGGAAATGAGTTGACCAAAATGGCTTCCAAGCCAGAAATGGTCTGGAAGATTTTTTTGTGTGCTTGGTGGCATTGGCAAGGAGTTGTTCACTATACTGTAAGGATTTTTTCAGTCAGACAGCAATCGCCCAGAAAAGACTAGCTTTTGCCAACAGGAGGAGAATAGTGTTTTATCAGGACAACGTCAGACCACACACATCGGTAGAAACTCGACTGGAAGCTCCGAGGCTTCCTTAGCCTACCAAATGCTAGGATGCAATGTATATTTTCCGAGTGAGAGGTGGTTTTTCTAATCATGTCAACCCAGGCATGTAACTCGTGAGAGGGTAAATCAGTTTGGATGGAGTTGATTTACTAATTCAGATTTGGAGTCTAGGGAGACTAAGTGTTTGAAGAAGGGTTACTTTGCCCTTAAGTAGATACAACATATATTTTTTAGCGACATGAGAGAAACCGTCGAATTGACCATTGTTCGTTGGAACAAGTTGCAACGAGTGGGGAATTACAATTATATACATAGATTGGTAGGATAATTTCATGTAACAAATTTTATTTGTGGAAAGCATCGAGTTTCACGTGTTCATCCCAATGGGTTGCTTCTATCCATAACTGCATTCTGGCGGGAATCTTTATGGTAGTTTCGAATAAAAATACACTATACTATGATATATACTATTTGTGAACAGAGACGATGGCGTTAATTATCGCTAGAAAGCTTGTTTAATAAGTAATCTTTGCAAGCCAAATTTTATGATTTCAAATATTCATTAATTTACTTTTATCAATTTGCAAAAATTGCGTAGAAACGTAAGAAAATTTATTTAAAACATACTGATACATGTACGAAATGTAAGGAAGTAGGCATGAGTGAGAGGTTAGAACACATCTTCGCTTTCTGTTCGACATTAGTTAGAACTGGCGCCCAGAATTCAGAAGATATAATTCACCTTACAGGAAGTTTTTTTGCAGCGATTCCGCCAATTGGTTCGTTATCGGGCGAATCAATTGGCGTACGTGCTCGTCTAGTGCACTCCCAGGAAAATATCTGCTGCAACTCAAACTGGGCTCGAACAGTTATTAATATCAACACGACACTGTTCGTAGGAATTAATAATATGTATAACGCACCTCTTTGCCTAAGAATATAAAGTCCAATTAGTCTAAGAACTCAAATCTCAGAAAAATAAAATGCAATTTCGCTGCGGTCATTGCACCAGAAAAAATTTGGCAGAAGACGATTAAGCTTATCGAAAAATTATTTTTCCGATGGAGTTCATTTTCAGCTCGGTAGAAGGTTAACAAGAAAAACTGAAAATTTTAAAAAAAAAAATTTAAATTTTCAAATAACTAGGATTATATTTACACACACATATTTTAAAACATTTATTTTCTTAAAGTTATTTTTTTTGGTAATTAAACCACTGTTATAACATACTCTTTTTCTCGCCTTTTGTACAATAAAAATGTGGCAGGAATGTGTGAATTTCCGCATAAACATCAGATAGCAATATAATTTTATGTTAACTTCGTTTCCACATTTTCTCAGTTTTCTGCTTTTTATAGGCATACACAAAGGCATAATTGATTAGCATTTTATATATACAGTGTGTCTCAAAAATAACCGAACTTTATATTTAAATCATACAACATACAGCGCCATCTATTGAAAATTTGCAACATTAAAAAGATACATTCATCCTCTTTCAAACGCACCTGACTTCATGTAAGTCGGATGACAGATGTAAAAGTGACAGCCATTTCAATAAAATCAAAAGTGTGCTAATGGCTTAAAAAAAAAATGGAACAAAGAGCAAATATAAAATTTTGTGTCAAACTTGAAAAAAAATTTAAATTGAAGTTTAAAAAATTAAAAAAAAAAATTAAAAAAAATGAAGCGGATGTCAAGGCTTGACAGTGGCAGAGGTAGTGCTCGATGGTCTCTTCCTCTTCTTCGTCCCTACAGCTCGGCAGAAATCGTTAGAGTAATATTCCATCCTATTTCGTGGAGTCCCATTAAACAGTGTCCAGTTATTATCTCAGTCGTTATGCTAATGGAGAACCGGTTTAGAAGGATAAGATTTTTAGATTTTTTCGCGTCCAACTTCGGCCATAGCTGTCTGGTTACATTGCACGTGAACTCGTTGAACCATCCTGAGTCAGCTTCCCTGGTGAAGGCCAGTTTAAGCATGTACACGTACTTGGCCGTGTACAGAAGTTAACCAGTATCATGTGCGTGTTTTATGGTAGATAGAAGGGTTCCTTCCCTTGCTAGTTCGTCTGCCATGCAGTTGCCTGGGATGTCCCTGTGTCCAGGTACCCATACCACGGCAGTACTATACTTTGTTGAGACTTTGTTGAGAGTGTTCCTACAGTTTATTGCCACTTTTGACGTGGTATTGAAGAGATCTGATTGCAGCCTGACTATTGGAGTAAATTGTACCCGATTTGTGCAACCACTCCGCGGTTGAAGGCATACGGTTTGTACCTCCTGGTAAATAACACCATTTCGGTGTTATCAAAATTCACTTCCAGCCCGCTATCTCTGCACCATCTCTCAATTATACCAAGGGCATTTTGCAGTAAATCGCTTAGAGTTTGTAAGTGTTTACCTGTTGCTGTCAGGGCAAAGTCGTCAGCGTATGCCACAATGTCACAACCTGTGTGGCGATAAAACTCCACCTTGGGGGGTACTTCTTGTTATGTGTCTGGCACCGCTGGCGCTGCCCATCTCTGCGAAGATGATCCTGTTCCTCAGAAGATACTCTACGAGTTTCACTATGGGCTGTTGAAGACCCATTTCCTGAAGAGCCTCTATTTCGAAGACAGGGAAAACGTTATTGAAAGCCCCCTCGTTATCGCGGAAAATACCAAGTGTGTACTCCTTCACGGCAAGTCCTTTTTCGATGTTCCCGACAATATCATGCAGGGCTGTATCAACAGACTTACCCTTGGAGTAAGAATGCTGCTCCCCGAGGGACTGTTTAGGGGAAGATTCCGGCATACATAGCTGTCTATCAGCTTTTCCAAGACTTTTAAGAAGAAAGAGATAAGGCTGATTGGTCGAAAATCCTTTGGATTGACATGGTCGGTTCTCTCTCGTTTTGGGATAAAAATTACTTTGGCCATTGTCCATGCTTGCGGGATATACCCTTCACGAGACATGCTTTGTAAATTTTACATAGAAATGGGGATAGGATGTCCTCCACCCTCTGTAGTTCAGCGGGAAAGATTCCATCTAGTCCTGAAGATTTGTAGGGTTGGAAGGACCTTATCGCCCATTCCACTCTTTTGCGACAAACAATGCTACTTATATCGAAGAACTGCTCCCATCCTTCTCGTATGGTTTGGTCATGTCCTGTGGAACATCTCGGAAAGTGGGTGCTCATGAGGATATCCAGCATTTCTTCACAAGATGTCATCTATTCACCATTTGGTTTCTGGATGTAGTTTAAGATTACAGAGCTCTTGAGGAGGACTTTCCTAAGTCTATTGCCGTCCGCATTTCCTTCAATTTCACTGCAGAAGGCCTTCCAAGATTCTCGCTTTGCCCTTCTTATACAAGTTTTAAAAGACTTTAAACACGCTTTATAAGATTGCCAGGAGCCCGTTCTTTTGGCTTCATTCAAGAGTTTTTGCTTCTTTTTGCAGAACGCTCAGTTCGCGATTCGAAGCTCGCTGTAGGCAAACTATTTTTATTTTTACTATTCTTAGTGCATAAGAACTTTAACATTGCTAAATGAACGAGTATTTAAATAGTATTAAATAGTATAAAGCTGATACATCTTCGGTCATCGCCGTGTTAAAAGTAGCATTAGCTTACATGGTGAATAGATAGAAAATGAACTAGTGAGTGCAAAAACTGAAACCAGTTGGATTCTAGTGAATATGGTAACTGCTTTTCCTTCTAGTAAGGTGTAAGCATATCTCCACTATAAATGTATATCTAGTGCAAGTGCAATTTAAAGATTATTTTATGTATATAAGCAGATGTATATATTACCTCTTATTGGAAAATCCTTTATATGTAAACTCATGCATGCGTATATACTTAAGTGTAATTTCAACTCACTGCTTCTTTAAACGGTTTCCAGGATTTTTATTAAATTAAACTTATTTTTCTAATTTTAAAAACAACGAAAATACGATAAAACCAGAAAACATCAAATAAATCCAAATATCGTTTTCAATAGTCAAAAAATAAAGCTGCGTGAGTTTGTGAAAATAATTTGTTATGAGAAGGCTCAGTTCAAAGTGCTTTGTCTAAGCTGAGCAGGTTTTCACCATTTTTAACTGCAAAAAACTTGGATTTCATCGTTGATATGTATGATTAAAGCCAATTTCGAATAAATCATTTCGTTTTGTTTTCTTTATTGTTCGTTGGACCCTGTGTTAGTTCAGTCGCAATTTAATTTATCAAATGGGTATAAAAACTTTTTGCCGCGAGTTGGTGGAGAGATTTTCTTTCACCAAAACAAAATTTCTTTCACCTACAGGAAATCAAAGAAGAAATTTTTAATATAGCGATAACACGCCACACTGTGAGATGGGCAGTGACTTCTCCTCATCTTCGTCTCTGCAGTTCGTTTGAGAAGCAGATCATTCTACTATGAGTCCCCATTAAACAGTGCCCGGTTATTACGTTGGTTGTTACGCTTGTGTATTGGATTGGACAGACAGATTTGTCTTGTCACATTGCACATGGTCCCGAATACATTTAAACACACAAAAAGTTCATCGAAATAGGTTCAGGTACTAACACATTTCCAGAACCAACTTTCGATTAGGTGACATGCTAAATATTTTCCGGCTGAGTGGTTTCGTACTCTATAGACTGCATAGATGCGCACAAACTCATTTAATGTATATAGAGATTTTGAATGGAACTGCATTCAAAAGCTAGTAAGTGTCAAAAAAAATTCTTACAACTTTAATTATATACTGCTGGAAAGAAATGTTAGAAATGTTAGAAACTAAGTAAATGTATCAAAGTAAAACCAATATATACAAAAACAAAACTCTCAAACATCAACAACAAGCAGATAGGTAATCTCTCTTACATTCAGTGTTAACAAAAAATTTGTAAGTACTTCAGGTAGCCTTCTAGTAAGCCACTGCGTATACGCAACATTGTTTGACATCCGAAAATGAATGAATGAAACACAAATAATTATAGAACAGTGATTGATGAAGACTGAAAATGTAAGATCGAAAGTTCAATCAACATATACGATAATAACAACAACAACAATAAAAGCAAAAAACAACAACTAAGGTCTGGCTGTATGTGTATAAATGCATTTCTATAGCCATTTCATAGTGAAACTACAACTTCGATAGGAATATTTCAAAGTACCTAATACATATCATACATATCAGTACTCACGCAATTTCAGCTAAGCACAAATGTCATTAAATGTAAATAATTGTTTGATTCTATTAATTTTTTCATATCGATTGTAAAGCAAGTATGGCCTTAAAAATTTCCTCTAGGAGGCAGCTTTTTTATGTCTTATGTTAATATTTAAGCTATCGTCAACCAAGCAACATAATCGGCAGGAAAAAGTGAAGTACAGGAAAAAGTCGAATATCGTTAAGTACCTTAAAAATCAACAGCGACTCCTGTCGGAGAAATCATGACGTGAAAGTTGCACCAGTTATTTAAACAAGAAAACCAGAGGTCGGTCAGGAGCATCGAGGTGAACATGCCAAAACTTATCCAAATAGTCGATAAAAATTGTCCTCGAAAGCGAAAGTTGGGAACCGAGCCAGATTTCGAATCAATCATCCTACAGCCCAGACTTAGTCCTGAGTGATTATTGCCTGCTTCGAGATATGAAAAAATAGGTGACGATTGTTTCACCGAGCTCCTCCTCCTAATTTTGATAGGCGTCTTCATGTTTTTTCCATCAAATTCAGGAACCTATAGTTTCCTCTAGTTGGCATCCGAACGACCGATGTATTTTTATGAAAAACAAGAGCAAAAGCTGACTCTTTCTTCCTTTCCTGCCTTTATACATAATGATGGTTGCTTCGAGGCCCGTTTAGTCATACCATCTCATCCCCATTAATCTTACAGCTTTGTCATCAAATTTCTTGAACAGAATATTTAGTACTTTTGGTATGTTCCGCACCAATGGACTTTAGTAGCTGTGACAATACACCGGCCTGAGGCGCCCTCCAATATATGTTCTTTTTTGGATATGCTTTTTTGGATTCTGATTGTACTTGACTTAAATTCCAGCACCAAATAAACCGAAATCATTATTTTCGGCGCAGTAAAATTTAACTCTACAATTTGCAAACATTTTTCACCAAACGCCAACTCTAATCTTCTGCACTTATGCACAAAACATACATACAAACAAATATATAATATAACGTAATGCCATGGCAACCACAAGTATGTTGTGAGGAAACTTTGTCCGGCTGGTGAGTGGCCTTTTAAAATCATATCCGAATTTGTTTGATTTTAGTGGCGGAGGTCAATATAAAGCCGACATGAATCCATACATCAGGCTTTGTCGAAACATTAGTGCATTACATTGGTGCTTGTTTTCGTTTTGTTTTTTGTTGCTTTCATTGACTAGTCAAAAATTCAAAATTTCAGCGAAAATGAGATGTTGGTTGTTCGGTCGGATAATCGCCTAAAAATAGACAAGGATGCAATTAGAATCCACTCTGATCTTTTGTTTGGTGTATAGTACTTCACTTCGGCCGCGGTAGCCGAGTGGTTAGCATTGCGTACTGACATTCGGAAGGCTCGGGTTCAAATTGCGGTGCCAGCAACATCCAAAAGATATGAAAAATTAATTTAAATAAAAAAGTAAGTTAAATTTCTAATTTCGGTCACCCCTCAGCAGAGAATGTCCACCCCTCCGAGTGTATTTCGGATATGAAATAAAGCTCCTCGACTGTAGGTCCCTCAATTTTGTTGGAAAAACATCAAGACGCAAAACCACAAATTGGAGGAGGAGCTCGGCCGAAAATCGCTTCAGCGGTTACCAAGCGCCAATTATATATATATATATAGTACTTCACAGTAAAATTTTTTACGAGTGGTTTATCTTGCAGTCCTGGAACATCTATAATACTACATTAATTAAATAAAACTACTTGAGAATGTCGAATTTACTTTATCTTTAATAAAGCTTCGCCAGAACTTCAAAAGAATTAAACAAATTTTAGTAAGAATCCTTTAAAATCGTGTAGAAGTAAAAAGAAAAATACAAGCTATAGGCGCCCTCAGAACAATACCTGTTAAGGACAATGTTCGGGCCCCCATAAGCCATTACGAAAAATTTTTCATCTTCCTACTAATTGGCGTATACACCGCTTACGAGATTATAGCCGGGTTAACAACAAGACACCATTTATTTAATTTTTTTTTTTTTGTTGGTTGGCGCCGTTTGGAAATACCAAATACAGTTAGCTCCTTCTGTACCTGGCTTTTCCAACAGAGAGGAGGTCTTCCTCCTTCTCTGCTTCTACCAGGGGGTATATTTATACCTGTAGTGTCGTATAATTCGTTCACCTCATCGTTCCATTGCCTGCGGTATTCATAGTTGGCAATGTGCAAGTTACCATAAAGCAGGTAGGGAACAATGAAAAAAGTGTAGAGTTTTGTTTTGGTTCGTCCACAGAGGATTTTACTATTTAAATGCCTATAAAATCCAAAGTAGTACCTATTGAAAAGAGTTATTTTTCGTTGGATTTCATTACATTATTATTAGTGTTAATGCTGGCCACTCGATAGACGAACTCGAAGTTATGATGACAAAAGATATTACGGTTTGTACTAGTTGAGAAAGTAAAACTAGTGGGAGGTTTTTGAGAGGTATGATGGCATTTCCAATATATTTACATATTTCAAAAAAGGCAAATACATATTACATTTTAAATTAATTAAGAGATTGAAGCACAGTCTGTTATAGGTAAGTTAAGGAAAGTCACTTAGTACTTAGACTTAGGTTCACTAACGCGGTCGGAACAAAGGCGGTCCGCTTGCTTTCAAACTCATACTGTAACAACATATTAAATTAAAAGAAGGTAGATAAAATATTCGATATTTAGACTATAACACAAAGGCTTTGAATATAGTATTTTACCGTTGTGCGGGTAACACATATTCGATGATGTAAATATATATACACACAAAGATATCAAATATTGAAGAAATAAAATGTTTAAAAGAGTGAAAACATTAAAACAAAATTAACAAAAATAAAAAATTAGAATAAAATATAATAATTTTTAGATGCTTTTTTCAGGTCATTATTGTGTTGAATTGAAAATGAAAACCCAAAAATAATAATTTTTAATTATATAATATGATAGCGCATTAAATTAAAGAAGGACTACTCAGGCAAAATAAAATTTCTTTTAACTTTTTTTTTCAAACATTGTATTGCCTACAACATTTATGTACCCAAAAATGGCAATTCCAAGAAAAAAAATTATCTTCAAATTACTTATATTCGCAGGCAGTGCAAATATTGACAGCCTACAACAACAATAACAATTTGTGGTTTTAATTCTACACATATGTACGTACAAATATATTCCAAAATGGCGGCAAGTATTAAAAGAAAATATAAATACAAAAAATAATACTAAAAGTAGAAAAATCAAAATAAGGCAAAAATAGCAAAAATTAAAAAAAAAATAAATTTTGAAAATAAAAATTACAATACAGACGAAAAAAAAAACAAAATTATAATTCGAAAAATTTTCTTCAATTTCACTCAACTTCGTCACTGCGAATACCCAAGCTGTTACTTAATACTGAGTATTAGCATTGCATAGAAAGTCAAGTATTAATAATAATATAATATACTAAAAATTATGATGAAAAGGGAAAATCAAATAAAAGCAATATTTTTTTGCTGCTCCCGCAGATATTTTTTTATTTAAATTACAAATACATTAAAGTTTATATAATATATATGTATGTAAAAATCTCTTTCTAGTATACCATTAAAATATTTAAACTATCCGAAAATCACTGTCTTCGTTCTTCTGAGCGGTGGGGGCGGCGGCGCTGACGGCTTTGTCCGCAATATGGATGAACGCCTGTTGTTACTGTTACTACTAGCCAATGTCAGGATTGCCATTGATTGAGATATTCGGTTCAATACTGTGACGGCTGTCCTAGCTGTAACTTCAGTGCCTTCCATCCCGTCCAGTTTCTCGGGGGATTGTGAGGAGCTGCAGCTTCTTCAGTATTTTTATCCTGTGCCGTTTGAGGCGTTTTAACAGCCTCCTCTTTAAGCGCAGCGGCTGATGTCAAAACAGCGGCAGCTTTGTTGTTTGGCACAATGACACCACCAGGTCCCACAAGCCAGATGAGACTAGTTTCTGGAAGAGTTCATCAATATTGATTTTATTTAGTGGCGGCAATACTGGTGTTTGTGGTGCCTGCGGTGGGGGCGGTTGCCTGCTGCCCATCATTGAGCCTGGTGGTAAAAATGGTGGACCACCGCTGGGTGGCATCTGCATTAGCCAGGACATTGAGGTTTTTGTTGTAGCGGCTATTGTTCATGTTGGGCGGTGGGCCACCGCTAAAGCCCCCAATACCTTGATGTGGCCATGTCACCGTATTTTTCTTGGTCGTCCATTTGTTAGGCTTCCAACGTCTTTCGCGCTGTGGCCTTCTACGTTGTGGCCACATCCTGTTGTCATATCTGCGCGCTTCGTAAATGGGCGAGCGTGTTGTTGAGGCGTCCAAATTCGATGGTTTACTCCTCTTGGGCAAAGGTTCACCCAAATCTTCATTTTGTTCATGTTCATAGTTCATGTTTACTCTCTATTATTGTTAATTTTTTTTGTATGCTTTTTATATATATGTTTATATATATTTTTTATTTTTTATGTATGTATTTTTATTTTTTGTTTATATATTTTTTAATATATTTATTTGTGCATTTTCTTCCAATTTTGTTTTTAAAAAAACAAGCGCATAAATAAATTAAGGCGGAAAGTAGTAATGTTGTCTGAGCGATGGATGTATGGCATCTGATCTACTACTCCTTTCTATATGCCTTATATAGCCGCTATACAGATAGTATTTATATTGACAACTTTCAACAACAACAACAATATGTGGTTTTCATTCTAGATATACATACAAACATATTAAATTATGGCGGAAAGTATTTAAAATAGAGAAAAAATTTGTTGAAGATAATATTAAAAAACAAAAATTAACCAGAAAATATAAATAATAATAGAAAACACTAAAAAAGAAGAAAAATCAAAATAATGCAAAAAATAGCAAAAATTAAAATTTAATTCAAATTAAAAAAATTTAAAAGAGTTACAATACAGAAGGACAAAACAACGCGATCTTGAAGGTTGTTGACCTCAATTCCGAATTAAAGTATTTGCAAATTAAACATATGTACATACAAAAATACATATCCAAGAGAATTTATTACAACACTTTTCAAGTTCACAGAGTTCAAAATAGACACTCTCCTGTGTCATTTCTCAACAAAAACAATTGTTCAAAAAAGAGTGCATCCATTCCCGCGAGCACTTCATTAAAATAAGAACATATTTACAAAGACCAAATTTCGACAATAATCTTTCTCTTTTGGTATTTAAAGAGTAGCGTAAACGCACAAATTACTTCTTGTGCTCTGCTTTTCTACTTCCTTTGTGCTTTCTCAAGCACAGCTTCAGCATAACAGCGAACACTCAACCGCACATATACTGCAGCCGCTGAGTGCATTAAAATATCAATTGATCTACTTCGCTCTTCCCTAAGCTGAAGCATAACATTGGAAGTATATGTACAAACATACACACATATAAACTGCATCCCAACCCAGCAGTAAACACTTCTGGGTCACTATATATTCAAGTATTTCTCAACTCCACCCAATTTCCAGCAACACGAGTTCCCCGAGGCTACGTGTAAACTTGTTTAAAAACAAGAATTATAAATTAAAAGATTTAAATAAATTTAAATAACTTAATATTTCAAAATGCCGAAAAATCTAAACCCAAAATCTCCAACACAGCTTAAGGCACAACCCGAGACTAATGCTGCTTCTCTTCATGTAGCAGCTGAAAGCAAAATGGAGCATCAAGCCTCAAAATGCAAACCTTACTACCCATATGCGCAAATATTTAACGCAACAAATGATGGCTTAATAAGATATTGTGCCAGATTTACCTCTTCCCCCGTAGAGGAATTTTCAGAAAATCTCCTGAAAATTAAAAATAATTCTCTTGACGATTGGTATACACAAGTTCAAGACGCATACGATGTCTTATTCGAAAAAGACAAAGAAGACCTCCCCGCGAATTTTCTTGCGCTGGCGGAAGGAAAATATCAATTTAGCATTGATACTTATGAAATAACAAAAGCAAAAATTGCTGAACAACTAAAATTAATTAGTGCAGTTAATCAACCAATGTCTAGTTCTCAAATAGAACCCAGACCCAAAATAATTGAACAACCGGAAGTATATCTCCAACTTCCGCCCTGTGACACTGAAACATTTTATGGTGGATACGATGAGTGGCCGTCTTTCCGAGACATGTTCACTGCCGTATATATAAACCACCCCCTGCTCTCTCCAGCCCAAAAGTTATACCATCTCCGGTATAAGACAAGAGGCCAAGCAGGAGTTATAGTTAAACGATTCGCTTTAACTAACGACAATTTCCAATTGGCTTGGGATGCTCTCCACTCCCGATATGAAAACAAGCGCCAATTAGTCGACAATCAGGTCACAAAATTATTGAACTTACCCAAAATTCGAAGAGAAACCAGTGAAGAGTTAATTGATTTGTATTCCACAATCACAAATTCTTTATCAGTGCTCGAAACTCTCGGCACACCCACTGATAGCTGGGACCCAATTCTGGTCAATATATGCTCATCCGCATTACCAGAAAATTCTCTAATGCTATGGGAGCAGTCTCTCGCATCCCGAAAGCAATGCCCAACATGGCAACAAATGAAAGAGTTCCTATACAGGCAATTCGAAATTAAAGAATGCGTTGAACACAAGCTCGCGAAATCCTCTACTTCGCAAAACATAACTAAGTCTATTCTTTCTCCACAGAATAGCCACCAATCATGCAAATTGTGCAAAAAGAATCATACGTTAAAGCATTGCAAGCAATTTAAGAAATTGCCGATACCCCAACGGTATAAATTTATAAAAATTAACAAATTTTGTACAAATTGTCTTGCGTTACACCATACCCTTAAATGGTGTACATCGCAATACACATGCTTGACTTGCCAAAAAAGGCATACTACTCTTTTGCACATAAACCCAACTCATGGGTATGACCGAATCACTAAAAGAAAGGCGTCCTTGACCTCCCCGAGTCAAGATACACCCAATTGGCGCAATTGACCTCCCCGTGTCAAAAAATGCCAAAAACAGTGAAGATCACCCCAGATCATAATCCACAATCGGTCAGAAGAAGAAATATGCAATCGTACTTCTCAAATCATGATAAGGTTTACTCATTTCATAATCTGATTACCCCAAAATCAGATTTTTCTCAAAGACGCCACTCAGATATGCTGTACAACCCCCGTAGAACAGGCTCATTTCGTCAGCATGATACTCAGTCATGCCTGTATAACATGAATATAAGTCTAAAATTAAAAGAAGGCACTTTTCACTGCAGAAAACTTTCAATTTTCTCCTTGCAGGAAAAGGACAGCCATCAAACGGTTGCCTTACACGGAGAACCCAACTCCTTAATGGCAAAGGTTTCAATAGCATCCAGTATCTGCAACATAAGTGCAGCGTGAGCACTCCAAAGTATCCACGAACTCTTTCATCAACGTCACCGGATCCCGACAAAGGACATCGAAATAGTTGCACAAATATGCCTGCGTCTCAAATACAAAAACCCGTCAGCTGAGCAAAAGCGTCGACTTATTCAAATGTCGCCACATACGGATATTGGCGGCTGAAAACCCAAACAAACTCAATACTGCACATTCGTGCAGGGGCCCCAGGATGTTTAAGCGTGTGCTTAATCATTAGCACATCCATACCTGTTGTACGCACCCTAATGCGCTTTTGGCCTATATAAGCCGTGCTTGTCAAACAAACAAGCGAGATTTCACATCAACACATCGGCAAGCGCGCACAGGGCAACAAATTTAAAATTAAATTAAATTAAGTTAAATCAAATATATGTATATAGTTTTCGGTTTGTACGTGTTATCGTACACTTTGAGGGCTTCAGAAATCTTTTTCTAAAAGGAACCTCAACCGATATGGAGTTGCAGAAAAATAAAAAATTCAAAGCCTCTTTGCTAAGTACTTATTCTGAACTGACTCTGTTTTCTTTATTAGCTTCTTATTTATTCTTAAATTCTATGAAATAAGATACTCTTATGAATGTATGACTATGAGTATTTGTTTACATACATTCCATGGAATAAAACATGCTCTTATGTATTTATTTGTTTGCTTGCATTCCGGAGTGAGTGATACTTCTATTTTTGTTTATTTTTATTATCGCGAGGAATATATGTACATATGTTAATTATATTCCTCAGCGATTCTGAAATATTTGACGGCTAGAGTTAATAGGATATGTCAATATATGACTCCTCCGCCCCTAAGTTCAATGGTCTCCATTGGATAATTAATTAAATTTCTCAAAGTTCACTCTGGTATGCTGCAATTAATTTATAAAATATGGGTACAATTATTTATTGATTATAAATAAGTTCTTAGAAATAAATTTACTTTTCGCTTACATTATTTTCTGCTTTGGACCTAGCAATGGACCTATTCTCTCTGTTTTTTGTTTATCATTTAAGGCATGTTGTATTGATAATTCTAAGTTTACATTTGTGGTCTCATTTTTCTTATTTTTCTTCTTGTATATTATATATATCGCTAGGATTCCTATTATTAATAACAATATTGTTAGTATATTTATTCCATTTATTTATATTTTTATGAACTTTTAGTTCTTCAAGCTTATTTACGTTATTTTCTTGGGTTAATATTATTTCTGAGAAGTTAATTTTCCTTTCAAAATGCAATGCGTTATTTTCTTTTTCGGGTAAATATATTTTTCTTCTACTATAACTTTTGTATTTTGGAAAGATTTATTTACTACCTCAATTTTACAATTATAAAAGTTTATTAACGCGTTCCTTTCAAGTATAATTTCTCTATTATCGCAATTTTGTTTCATTTCCGTTTTGTATGCATTTTTTATTAAGATTGTATCGTCTTCGATTTCTTCAATTGTTGTTTTATTGTTACATATATTCAAATTTGCATTGCTTGGATGAACATATGTCAAATTCTTTTAAATTTTTGAAATGTGCCCCTTCTTTGTATTTATATATTTTGCTTCCTATTGTAATAGCATATTTTTGTTCTTCTATAATTTCAAAATGTTGACTATTAGGTAGTGGGGTTATTAGTGTTAATTGTGCCTTAATATGTGTTATAGGTATTTTTATAGCTAAGAGTAGTGAGTCATCTTTATATGAGAGTAGCCCTGTCTCTATGTGTTTTAATTTATAGATGTCAATATTGAATCTTTCGATTTCCTTTGTTGATAGTATACTAGGATGTAATATGTTATGTCTTGCTGAAGCTATGTATATTATCTTGAATTTGTTCAATTTTGTTTTCTAAATGTTTAAGTTTAAACATTTGATCGGAATAGAGCATGTGTTTCATAATTTTTTCATTTGATCCGTTTATTTTTTCAAAAGTTTTTAGTATCTCTATTCTATCATTTTCTATGGTTCTTTTGAGTGTATTAATTGATTTATTAAAATTGTCATTTATATATATTTGTTGATTTACCGCTCCTATTATGTTGTGGTTATTTTTATCTATTATTTCTAAGTGTTGTAATATGTTTTCCCTATCTTCGTTGTCCATTGTCCCGAAAAGCCATTTATTTTCGCTTTTATAATTTTTATTTCCTCATATAACATTTCCCTGTCATTCCTGTCATATATTTTAAAATTAGTTTCTAAGTTATTTTCAATTTTATTTACAATTTCTTCGAATTCTTTAGGGTGTATTATATGTATAACTGTTGTCGTTTGGCTTACTATCTCTACTTCTCTGATCCTTATTTTTGCGTATCCCGTCTCATTCTCTAGTTTGTTTATTTGCAGGAGTGCGTTAATTGTCGTTATAATTGCTAGAATTATCGTGATTTTCGCCATTATGGTCCTGAAATTTAAATTTTCGTTTAATTTGATTTTTGTAAACTTTCCTGAATTTATTATCTTTTGATATTAAATGGTTTCCTTCTCTATTATAATTACTTATTTTCTTATATTTGGGTTGTGTTTTGCTAACTCTATAATTCTTTATATATTTATTCTGGAAATCTTGAATGTTTACTCTATTTTCTTTCCTATTAATATTATTTATTATATCTTCTTTCTGCTTTTGTAGATTTTCCGCAAATTTTGTCAATTCTTGTTCCGGGGGAAGGTTATTTATGAGATCAATTGGTCTCTTTTTTATCGTAGAATGTATAGTGTTATTATAAGCGGTTATTGCTTTGAATACTTTCTCCTTCAGATTGTCATTGTTATTTCCATCAGCATTAAAAATCCTTAAGTGTTCGGTTAGTGTAGAGTGTAATCTTTCGACATCTGAATTTCCTGTTTTATTATAAGTGGTTGTTAAATGTAGGTTTATTTTATTATCTTTTAAGAATTGTTTTATTAAGACTGTATCCAATTCATTGTCTGTTACTAGAGTTTCTGGTTTGCCTAAATATTGGATTCTTTCTTTTATGGCGTTTATAATTGATATCCAAGTTCTGTCTTTTAATGATTTAGCTGTTGCGTATTTTGTTAATTTATCAATGCTTGTGAGGTACATTACGCCTCTTTGTGGATACCAAATATCGAAATGAACAATTTCGTTATGTTTCTTGGGAGTGTCTGTAATATTTAAACTATGTTTGATGGGGTTTCTGTCGAATTTCGCCTTATTACATATTTCGCAGTTATTAATGTACTTTTGTATTTCCTTTTGTAATTTAGGGTAATAATGTGTTTTCCTTATTTCCTCTGTTATTTCGTTTATTCCTCTGTGATTATTTTCCAAGTGTTTATCTTCAATCAATGTTAAAAGTTCTCCTTTGTCTGTTATTTCTCACAAAATTATGTTTGATTTCATTATTTTTAGTTTAGCATTATTTGCGAAAAATTTTATATATAACTCTTGAAATTGTAAAAATAATTTGTCATCTGGGCAATAAACTACTACTAGTCCTTTTTCAGGTAAATTTTCTCGCATTAATTTTAAAATGTCGCTTTCAGGTGTCACATTTATTGTATTTCTTATTTTCTTCTTATATAATATTCTTTTTGTTATTGTTTGTCTTTGCGCTCTTTGAAGTATGAGTTGGTTTTTAAATATGTTAATTGCGTTTTCCGTTATTTTTATGTAATACGTACTGTTAGTTTCTGCACTGTGTACCGTATCTATGTCGTCATCGTTGAACATTTCATTTATATTTACTTCCGCCGTGTTATTATTTTCATAGTTTAGTCTGCTTAGGCCATCCGCAATTACATTTTCTTTTCCCTTTATATAGTTGATATCGAAATCGAACTCATTTAACTTAATTTTCCATCTTTGGAGTTTAGCATTTGGTTCTTTTAAGTTGCTCAGCCAAATTAATGGTCTATGGTCCGTTTTGATAGTGAAATGTCGGCCAAATAAGTAAGGACGAAAATATTTCGTTGCCCAAACTATTGCGAGTAACTCTTTTTCTATTGTACTATAGTTTTTTTCATGTCCGTTTAGTGATCTTCTTGCATAAGAGATAACTTTATCGGTTTGCAGTAATGCCGCTCCTAAAGCAAAGTTGCTGGCATCTGTCACTAGTGTGAAAGCTTTATTGAAGTCTGGGTCTGCTTTTATTAGCTCTTTTAGTTTATTAAATGCTTTTATATAGTCTTTATCATTATGATTTATTTTCATATCTTTCTTTAAATATTTGATAATGTGATACGCCACTTTCGAGTAATCTTTAATAAATCTCCTGTAATATCCCGTAATTCCTAAAAATGCTTTAATCTCCTTAACGTTTTTTGGAAGTAGAATCTTTTCTATTGCTTCCACTTTCTCCGGGTTCGGTTTAATTCCTTCTTTTGTAATCATGTGGCCTAGGAACTTTGTCTCTTGCCTTAGAAAATTGCATTTATTTATTTGTATTTTTAGATTCTTCTCTTTTAATCTAATTAGAATTTTATTCAGTGATTCCAAATGTTCTTCTATACTTGTAGAAAATATTAGGATGTCATCCATGTATACGATGCAAATTTTTCCAATATAATCTTTTAAAACTTCGTTCATTAGCCTTTGGAATGTTGCCGGTGCATTTCGTAATCCAAAGGGCATTCTTAAAAATTCGTAATGTCCGTTTGCAGTGGAGAACGCCGTCTTGTATATGTCGCGCTCGTCCATTTCAATTTTATGGAAACCTTTAGCTAAATCGAGAGTTGAGAAATATTGGCATCTTCTCAATTTGTCGAATATATCGTCTATATTTGGAATTGGAAATCTGTCCTCCGTAGTTACGCTGTTCAACTTCCTATAGTCGATTACAAGACGCCATTTTTGTTCATTAGTTGCGTCCAGCTTCTTTGGAACCAGCCAAATAGGGCTGTTGTAAGGACTAGAAGATGCTCTGATTATGCCTTGAGTTAACATTTGGTCTATTTGCTTTTCTATTTCCGGTTTGTGGATTTCTGGATATCGGTAAATTTTAGAGTAAACCGGAATGTCATTCTTGGTCATTATTCTATGTTTCGTTGTACTAGTAAATGTTAAATTATCATCTTCATTATAAAATACGCTCTTATGTCTTTTAAGAATATTTCTGAGCTTATTTTTGTCTATACCGTTAAGGTGATAAGTGTCAACGAATTCTGTGACACATTTATCTCTTACATCGTTATTGAAGATTTCCACTTCATTTTCTTTATAACTTATTCTGTTGTATATTTCTTCTTCTTCTGTTAGAGAGAAATTTATTGTTGCTTTATTTGTTTTTAAAATTCTGTTCGGGTAGTCTATTATGCAGTTAAATTTCGTTAAAATATTGTTACCTATGAGTCCGTCGAAGTTTTTGTTGAAGTTACATTCAAGAAATTCACATATGAAATCTTTTTCATTGAATTCTTTGAAAATTGGGAACCTGCAAAGTTTCTTAACTTGCATTGTTCTTCCCAGTGCTGTGACTTGTACATTTATTTCGCTCTTCCATTTGGGATCACAAACGTGCTCATTGATCAAACTGAACTCTGCTCCTGTGTCAATGATGAAATGTAGTTTGCGTACATGTGTGTTTATTACTATATAGGGTAGTTGTTTCTTGTATCCCTCCTATAGATGGGGTGACTGGTGGGGCCTGTACATTGGCTTTTACTACGTTGACACAGGACATTTGACCAATATTTGTGCTGGGTATGTTGGAAAGGCTCGGAATGGAAGTAGTATATGGGAGTTGGTTCCGTTTGGCTTGTATACCCTGAGAAAGTTTAGATTTTAAATCTTTGTAAACCGGACAACCTCTATAATTAGCGGTGTGATTGCCACCGCAGTTGCTACACTTTTTTTGTGTTGCATCCGTTTTATTCAAGGGGCATTTGGTAGAATGGTGAAGATCACCACATGCTACGCAAACGGTACGTAAAGTACAATAGGATTTTGTGTGACCAAATTCCTGACAGTGTGTGCATTGCACGAGACCATTATGCTTAAGCGCTTCTTCCACTGTGATTCTTCGGTGTAAAAGGTATTTTAAACCGTAAATTGGATGCGTTTCGTTTTTCTTAAGTTGAGCTAAGCTTGGCGACAAAAACACTTTAAACATAGGCTGCGGCACTTTATTTCTGTTAATTATGTTAACGACCGCCCTAATTTCGAACCCTTGCTCCTCTAGAGCTTCTTTTATGTCACATGAGTCAACAGTCGCTTCAATTCCCTTAATTACAACAATCAGGCCTTTCGCACTCTTCAACTGGTAAGAGTAATAATTCTTGTTGCTTGCAGAGAGAAACACAACGACTTCACGAAAGTCTCTTTCACTGTGTACTTGTATTTTTGTCTCGTCTATGTTTCCTTTTTTAAGAAGTACAATGTGAAAATTGTTGGTACCTATTATCTTAGCTATTTTCGTAACTAGCGAATTGGAGCTGCGCTCCCGCAAGTAGATTGGTGGAGGTTTAGTACTGACGACTTTGGAAATACCCTTCGAGGCTGTTATAGGCTCTTCCTCATTTAACGGGGCAAATCTGTTCCCTTTTAGTGCATTACCATCAGCATCGATAGTGGAGCCAACGGTATTATACCTCTTAGCATTTGGGAGGACTAGATTTCCTCTTTTTGTTTACCACATTTATGTACCGATCAATGCCTGTCTGCACTGCCGACCGTTTTTTCATTTTGGCTGTCTCACCTTGCTCAGTATTAGTCGCCCGCACTGGAGTTGCTGCTGCTGCTGCGCTGCTTGACTGCATAGCTGTTTGTTTTTCTGTTGGGAAGAGAGTTTTTTTCACTCTTTGCTTTCTCTGTTGTTGCTAAGGTCTGCGTTGGCGCCTTTAGAGTTGAACTGCTTGCCTTTGCACTGCTGTTAGGTGGTGATTTATTCGCAACAACAGTGAAATAAGCATTTCTCTCTGTCGTCGCGACTGAATGCCGACGCTCTTTCTGATTTGAGCGTTGATCACTCATTACATCGCCGGTTCACTTTTTACTTATCGTTTTCGTTTCTCTGTTTATTTTTTTATTATTTTTTATTTTTATTTTGTTTTTTTTTTTTATTTTATTTGATTATTGCCAACTTAAGTGGCTATGCACCCACTACAGTCGAAGTATAAGTTTAAGCGATTTAATATTTAAGTTTTCTTAGACTTTAAGTGAAGTTACGGAGCCGATAAAAAAAACACGTCCGTACACTTGTGCACTTATCGTGTGACTTCCACTTCCACGATAGGCGACTTACCTGGAAGAGCCATATTTCTGGTAAAATACAGCACCTCAAACTCAAAACCGCCAGCTTAAATTGGTTACTGTGTAAAAAATCTGGCTTATGCTTGGATCATAAAATCCTTCTATATAATTCAGTCATAAAGCCAGTATGGATGTACGGTAGACAATTATGGGGCTCTGCCTGCGCAACTAGTATTCATGAAATACAGCGATTCCAATCAAAAACGCTACGATCCCTTAAAGGTGCACCTTGGTATATGAGCAACGAAAACAAACATAGAGACCTTGAAAATACCTGTCGAAACTGCAATATCATCCAAATACTCTAGTGAACGTTTTATCCTGCCCAGCAGGTCGAACTCGCTTTCGAAAAAGGGATCTGCCAGTATTTTGAAGGGCAACGTTTTTACCTGATGTCCATTGCTATTAATGAACTAAAGTAGTAATTTATTAGTTACTAAGATTTTAAATCTTATTGTTAGACTTAAAAAAAGCAGGTTCAAGAAATAAATCTCTCCAATGTGTAAAAAAAAAGTATGGACAGACACAAATTCGAAATTTAAAAAACATATATACATATATTAAAAACTCTCGTCCTCCCGTATGTCCTTATATATGCATGCATATATATTTAAATGTATGTATATTAAAACAAAATACACCGCAATTAAAAAAGATATGCCTACATACATACATACAAAAAGATAATGAACCATTTGGTAATCAGTGTAAATATCGCCGATTGAACTACACAGCCATAGCAACAAACATATCACATATGATATGTATGCATGTATCTACCTGCTTATTCCCACATCGAAACATACAAATACCATAATACAATACTTACTCAAATTCATGTACAAATTGTCTATATTGATCCTTTATTTGCTTGGATCGTGCTGTTCTTTTGATGTCCTTGTTCTATTGCATGTAGCCAATCTAAACAATTGCTTAAGAAACTACTAATGCTACGCACATACATATGCACGTACGTATACATTAGGGAATACCTAATTTTTATCACCATCTCATACATACATACATAAGTGTGCCCGTTTAATTTTATAGACAATAGCAATATATGAAAACAAAAACAATATACATACATATTTTTTTTTGTATTATTCGTACGACCAAATGTCGAAATCCGCACTCGTCTAATGCTATTGTTGTTGTAGCGATATTGCTTGCGTATTTTTCTTAGGCTACCTGTCGAAATGAAGGGTGTGGATCTTTATCTTGGCGTGTTTCTGTACACGAGTGTTTGGTTTTGAAAATTGGCACATTCGCAGTTAATTTAAATTCGTAGTAAAAATATCCTTTTCGTAGTAGATAAGATTTTTAAGCATATAAATAAAGATCCTCGGCTACGTGAGATAGTCAGTCTTCAGCCACCGCGACTTTATTTCGGTTGGAATATAAAACAGCTCCGCTACTGTACGCGTCTATAAAAATTACAAATATATCTAATTTATGAAATATTTTTAATAATTCACGATTTTTGTGTGCACATTTTAGTGCTGGTGAGTGTAGAGCGACTTTTAGCCAAATTTTTTCAAAATATTTTGAAATATGAAAGAACAAGTGTGTGTGTGTGTGCATTTTAAATTCGATACCTCCAGCTTGACTGATATTACTGGCATAGTTTTTTTGTGTGAAGCGAATGCAAATCTTTTGGAATCATTTGTGAATATAAACAATTATCATTGTTGTTTCGAATATTTGATAGAGTGGAATTTTATTTCTCGGCCTCATATACATACACATAGGTACATGCATACATACATACATAAATATGTATGTGGATATTCTGGTGGACGAGAAATTTTAAATTTTATATTTTTTGCAATTTCGAATTTGTATCTGTGTCTATGCATTCTTAAGAAAACAAAAAACAATTAAAAAACTGAAGTGCTCTTTTTCGAGCTACTTTACATACATATACAGTACAATCGTGACGGAAATCTTTCTTCGAGCAAAGTATCTACAGACATACCTACACACACCTACACGTATAGGTATATTCATAAGAGTGTAAAAGTACATAGATATTTCGTGCGAATTCAAGTAAAAGTCAAATTCTTCGTGTTGTATTTATTTATCTAAAATTATAACATTTTTCAAACAAGAGGCTAAATAAAGTTGTTGCAACAAGCTCAAGTACGTATTGCTTCTACGTACATACATACATACCTTCTGCTCAAATATAAACGAGACTTTATCCATAACTCGACAAGGACAAGACATATGGCCATACTTTTTTTTGCTTAGGTTGGCAGAACTGTTATATGTTTACATGTCAAATTTGAGCGCGATCTGTCACATAGTTTTTTTTTACGGCACTATAAACAAGTCAACCTCGATTGTGTTTTTCTATGGAAATTAACGTTGAACAAAAGAGTTTGTTTGAAATTTTGTTATTCCAATGGAATAAGTGCGACGGACGCAATGAAAATGTTGCAGAAGGCATATGGGGAGTCTTGCCTATCACGTGCACGTATTTTTGATTGGTATAAGTCGTTCAAGGACGGCCGTACATCGCTGGAGAACACGCCCCATGATCGTCGTCCAGCAACGTCAATAAACGAAGAAAACGTCGAAAAAGTAAAGAAAATTGTGTTGGAAAATCGTCGTGTGACTGAAAGAGAGATAGCTAGTGTGCTCAACATATCAAATGGATCCGCTCATAGCATTATCCACGATGTTTTGGGCATGAGACGTGTGTCTGCTCGACTTGTTCCAAAATTGTTGCTCATACGTCTCGTCTTGTACGCGATTATTTGACCAAAAACAATCTAAATATTGTTCCGCAAGCACCGTATTCACCCGACATGGCACCGTGTGACTTTTTTCTTTTCCCTAAAATCAAATTGCCGCTTCGTGGAAAGCATTTTCAGTCGATTGAAGTCATAAAAGAGAATTCGAAGAAGGAACTGAAAGCCATACCTAAAGCGGCCTACCAGAAGTGTTATGAAGATTGGAAAAAAAGGTGGCATATGTGTATCGGCTCTAATGGTGACTATTTTGAAGGGGATAAAATAAATATTGAAGAATAATTAACCGTTTTTGTTTTATTGAGTCAGTCTCGTTTATATTTGAGCAGAAGCTATGTACGAGGTGTGATCAGAAAATATCAGTTATTTTCAAATTTCGTGAGTTACGTATGTTCGATTTTCGCTTTTTTTCTGTTATGTTGGTACTCATGCCTCTTGTATGGTATATGTTGGCAATATCAGCCATTTTGGATTGTCAGTTTGTTTTTGACAGATAAAAGATTAAAAATTGATCAAAAAAACTGTATTTAGTTTTATGTAAAAAAAGAAATTAAGTGCGCAAGGACATTGGATAACCGGTTTAATGAAGGCTGAGAAGATGTCAATGACAATGCTAATCTTGGTAAAATGTGAAGGTTTTGCTCAATGTTTTCTTTGATTGGAATGGCGTCGTGTGTCACGAATTCTTGCCACAAGGTCGTACGGTCAATAAGGAATACTACCTCGAAGTTATGCGCCGTTCGCGCGAAGCAATTCATCAGAAACGCACAGAATTATGGAAAAAGCAATCATGGATTTTTCACCATGATAATGCTTGTGCGTAAGTTTTTGGCCAAAAACAAAATCCTTATAATGCCTCAACCACCGTATTCACCGCACTTGGCTCCCGTTGACTTTCTCCTCTCCCCAAAACTGAAAACACCGATGAAAGGAAAGCGTTTTGCTACGATTGAGGAAATAAACAAAAAAATGAAAAAACGCGTTTCAGTAGTGGAAGAAACGCTGGCATAAGTGTATCTGAGGAGGATTACTTTGAAGGGGATAAGATAGTTATTGATGAATAAATAAACACTTTTTGAAAAAATTTAAGAAGAAAACATAGAACTGTTAATGCCTGTGCATCTTTACAAATGTATGCATGTATGTCTGTATGTCCATATGTATGGATGTCGAAAGTACCTGTGCTTTCGTTGAAGATTTCGAAATTATTTTGATTTTTAACTACAAAAAATGTTAGTGATTATCTCACAAGTGAATTCTTATAGATATGTATGTATGTATGTAGATATCTAAATATGTTTGTAACTATAAAGTAATAATCAATCTCCAGAACTTGCTGATTCTGATGACTTGGAAACGGAATCGACCGAATGCCATGATTTAATACTTTCCAAATTGCAACAACTAAATAGGTGATTTGAAAATTTTTTTCCCATGAAACTGAGGCTTCAATTGCCGACTCTCTAAGAAATATTTGACAATTTAAAATCCGTTTTCGCTTTTTTACATGTGTAGATATAGGTATGTACTTATGTTTTAATAAAACTTACTTACTTTTTTTATGTTTGAATAACTCACTCCAAACTACATATATATGTATAGCTAAATTGCCGAAATTATTGTTTTAGGGTGGGGTATTTGCGATAATTTAGCGATTTTTAAATCTTAAAAATATTTGAACATGCAATACTCATTTGCATGTGCATATGGATACATATAGCATACATAAGTACATATAAAAGGATATGTGATTTTCTACGTTCTCGTCAGACAAGAGGATATCAACAAAAAGTTAAACACTTTATGTTTCCTCCTAAGACCAATTATAATTTGTCGATTCGATTAAATCTAATTTTATATCATATCACATCTGTAATTCATACATATGGTACATACGGACATATATATGTGAATATTATTCTTTATATTTTCAACCATTACATTCTCTACTTTCCAATCTATTTCAAGTATTTATCTCATTAACAAATGGCAAGCAGCATTGCATCGTCAACCCCTGCATGGTGTGGTTCCAAATTTATGGAAAAACTTCTAAGTGGACTGGAGCGCGAGACTCCGTATGAACGTCTTCGACTGAAAATTCAGCAGTATGAAATAAAACATTTCATGGAAGTAAGTACAGAGAAGTCTCGCTAATATCAATTAACTTAGGAAATACTCGTATTACTTTGCTCACAATATTAATTCATGCTCATTTGAAATACTTTCGAAAAGTCTAAAGAGATTTTTCAGCGAAATGAGCGAAGAAGACTTGCAGGGGTTTTTTTTTAACGAAATTCACCAAATTAAATGCGAACCGCGAAACGATTTTCAAAACAAATATATTGATACATTAGAGCTTCATGTGTTATCCGAGCACAATGTTCTGTAGACTCTTATACGAGTATTTAATAAAGTTCTTGCTACATTTGGAATTCAACGATATAACAACTTCAACTATGAAGCGTTTGCATAACGCCAAATATAATCTTACATACTTACAAATATACGTATATACAATACATAACTTTTGCCTTTCTTTTTACTCATTACACTTTCTTATTCCCGTAGATAAAAGACAGTGCGGAGTTCTTGAACTTTGACTATGAAGAAGTGAAGGGAATTTTAGAGAGCGAAGACTTGAATGTGTCTTGCGAAGAAGATGTCTTTGCCGCGATTACACGATGTTACAAACATGATACTCTCGGCCGTGAACGTCATTTGCCTGGCCTCATTGGTTGCTTGCGTCTCTCGCAATTCGATGCGAATTTCATATTGACAAATATTCACCCATTGCCAGGATGTGAGTTGTTGGCTTTGAAGGCAATAGCGTGGGTCAGTCAGCCTTTGGCACGAAAAACAATATCCTTACAATTCACGGAACCGCGAGAATCTTTACGTAGAAATCTTAAAGAGACGTTTTATTTCGCGGTTGGAAGAAGTTCTTTCGTAAGTACATATATTATTATCAAAAGTAGTGTATTTGGGAAGGATTTTAATGCTTTCCAATATTTTATTCACGTACTCACAGCATTCTGATTTCAAAATCTGATGTTGCGATCTCATGTCCAAACTGAAAGCATGTTGCAATTACCATTCCTTACTTACGAGTATGTGTCTCTCATATTTTTCTACTTATTTTCAATTTCTTCAAACAGAATTCTGCTAAATGTCTTTTACGATACAATAAAACTCAAGATAAATGGCTGAGATACACAGATTTGGATACACCGGGTTTCTTTGGGGCGAGTGTTATTTTTAATGATGATAATCTAATCTTCACCGGAGGACGAAGAAACTGGCAAATTACAAATGAAGTTGGAAGTTGGAACTTGCGAACTAAAACATGGAGCCAGCTGCCAGCAATGACTTGCGCCCGGAAAGATCACACGATTGCACTTTTAGATGGCAAAATGTACGTGATTGGTGGACAGAACGGAAGGACATATTTAGCGTCGGTAGAAGTGTAAGTGCACATGTAGTATATGGAATAAAAATATATCATATATATATCAATATATATATCAAGCATTATTATGAGAAAAAATCATTTTCTTATAAAAGAACTTTAAAAATACATACTCGTATAGTATAGACCAACGGATCAACGTCGTACCGTAAGTGGTGAATTGACTCATCCCTAATTTTAAAAGTTTAATTTTAGCTGAAGTAATAATGTTCCTCCCTTTCACTCATAAATCATTATGAGTTTTATTAAAAAAAAAAAAACATTATACCATAAACATTATTCAGCAGTTGCCGATCATCAATAATTGAGCAGAAATTTTGATTTTAAAAACTAAAAATTAATTGAAATGGACGGTAACAGACACCAAGATATAATATCTGTTATCTATGGATATAATACAATTCTTTATTCAATTATTAAGTTTTTTATGCAGATCCGACTGGGATTATTAAAAACGAATATAAGCAAAAGCATTCATATCGGGTTACTATTACTACCTTCTATTTAAGCCCATGGCTACAATAACCATGAGCTTCATTGTAACTGCAGTACAAATAAGATAAGCCCTATTTTTAACGCGCTTTTATTACCTTCACTTGTATGTCTGTCTGTCTGTCAGTTTGTAACTCTCCTTTGGACTAATTCATTTCAACTTGGCAACATCTTTGAAATGCTAAATGCACTCTACATATCACATTGTTTCTTGGATTATTTCGTTGATTGCAACGCCACGATGTATGCAACGATTCCCATTTTAAATATTTCATATAGGGATCGCGTCACAGCTAAATGATTCTTTTACTGAAAACTGTTATTTTAAAATCTGGAAGAAATACAAAAATATCGCATGAGAGAAAAAATACTGAAAACAAATTCCACTTCAAAATCAGATGAAATATATTAAATACGATTAATGAAACTGTAATGAATGGAATAAAATTAAATTAAGGGATTATTCGAAAGTAAATGTCAAAAAAAGAAATACATTTTTTCAAGAATTCTTTTTATGTGAAAAGAAAGGCAATACAATTATAATGATATCTTATTATTCTCATATTTAAAAAGAAAAGGATTTAATTTATATCAAAAAATTATTTTTTAAAAGTATTGATTTTTGTGAAATTTGATAAAATTTATTCTGATATATCATGTATGTATATATGAATGTATAATTAGCGTTTTCCAAAGCTTAAGTTATATCTGTATGTTGTTATGCAATTCTTTAGTTTTATTGTATTATTTTTCATTCGTTTTAGGTTCTCCTCCACTGGGGGATGGCGGGCAGTACGCAACATGAATACACCACGTGGTTTGGCAGCTGCAGTGACCTTAAATGGAAATATTTTCGTTATGGGAGGTGAAGGATTTCATTTTGATTTTTGCTCCGTTGAACGCTACGATCCAATTGCAGATATCTGGACTTCTTGCGCGAATATGAATAACTCCTATTTCTGTCACGGTGTAAGTGAACTTTTAATCAACAACTCTAAATTTTTATAGAAAAGAAAAAACTATTTAGGCCTTTTGGATCAATTTTGTATTTATGAATGTGTGCACGATGTACTTGTACCAGATCGAGGCTCACATGCTAATGAACTGCTAAAAATTTGGTTTACATTTAACTCAAGTCCGATCATACAAAATTATCAAGATGTTTGGACAAAAAAGTTTAAAACGAAATATTTATTATTGATTTTGCAATAAAAAAGTTAAATGTAGAAAACACGATCTCTTTTCAAATTTCAATAAAAAGAATGTCCGTTATTTAATTAAAAATACAAATGAAACGTTCGTTAAATTTTAACTGAGCAACAACATTGAGTTTAAAAAAGTCAGAGTTGCTTCAAAAGCATTAATTGCAGCATTCTATGCTCATATGTATGTGTGGTTGATTGTGTATTATATTTGATTACATTTTAGGCAGCCGTGCACAAAGGATTCATATATGTTGTAGGAGTTGAGGCCGCTGAGCGATACGACCCACATAGAGATGAATGGACGAATGTTAGTTGACTAATTTTTACAAATATTTCACATGTTTAACATTAATTTCAATATAAAATTATTCACAGATCTGTGCGTATCCTTTTGAAATTGGGAGCTCTGCTTGTATTTCTTTTAACAATCAATTATGGACTATCGGCGGTTGGTGGGATGGACCAAAAGACTGCTCTTACATTTATGACGAGGAAAGCGATCGGTGGGTGGAAAAGGCTCGTCTACCCAAAGGTGGTATATACTATTGCTTTACGTGCCCTGAAGCTTTCTTCTAATTTGCATAAATTAAATAATAAAATTTAAAAAATGTTAAAATATTTTATTCATAAATAAAGGAGAAAATATTTAATAAAACTTCAATCCACAGTAATTTCTTTTAGATAAACACGAAATGGGAACTAACAAAATTTTTCACCTTACAGTCCAATGTAGTGCTCGACGGAATGGCTCTCAACTGCAATTGAGGTGTGCAAGTTCACACCGTCTATTTCACGTATTAGGTTAGAAAATATTGTAAAGTGCTATGTTGCTGATGCGAACCTTCTTCTGGCTGCTGCCACTCTTTCCCGTTAGGAAAAGCTACACTTGGTATTCTATAAACTAGGCGCCAGAATTGTGATCTAGGACTCGCCTAATATATTTACTGTCAACACTGGATTCATAATTTGACTCATTCATGCGCTAAGCTATTTATTTATAATTGCCGACCGTCTTCGTTTCACACTTCTGTGGATCACCTATCGTTTATAACCTTAAAAAGCTGGTTGATTTTATTGAGCACCTCTTTCCCTTCTCTATGACGTTACCGCTGCCGAACGTGATTTCTGTGCGAGAGAAGCGGCCTTTGTTATTCACCTCACGTGGGGTAAATAGGAAAAATCTACCAAAATTTCTCGACAGAAGCGAATTGCATCCAGAAATCTTACCTTGTGAGGGACCTGAGAAACATCGTTCGACGTAATTTCGGCAGACGACGTTGGGTGCGACAATATTTGCAAAAGAGATCAACCAAACTTCTAAAATATGTATATTATATATGTATTTGATGATATGTGACCGTTATTTGGAATCTCTTTAAACCGGATGATTCGAAATATCTCTTGCGATGCAATAAAACTGATAAAACTTGAGATAAATGACTTACATCGCAGATTTAGATCCACTTCAGAGTTATATTGAAAGATGATGATGATGAGTGAAGATTGAATCACCGGAGGACGAAGAAACGGACAATGCATAAATGAAGTTAGAAGCTGGAACTTGCGAACAAAAACCGACCTGCTTTAGCATCGGTAGGAGTGTAAGTTTATATCTAGTAGGCTGGTTATCAAACATTATCATGAGCTACAAGCTCTTATGATCTTTCAGTTTAGGAACTTGTAATACATACCCATATACATGTTGGAAATTTAAATTAATTAACTTCACAAGAAAAAGTGAATTCAAAAAACAAAATTAACTAAATATGGTTTTAGAATTAGTATACACATTTAATGCTTCTTTTAGTTTTTGAGAGTTGCGAATTTCCACTTCTACATACATACGAAGGGATTAACGAAAGTTCGGTAAGTTGACCAGAAAAAATATATTTTTTTATCTTCCGTATTTGCATTTTTTAGTCTATATTATAGATCTACTTCTGAAAACAGTCTTCAAAATCTTGCTTTTTAAGCTTATCAAGTTCAGGATTAACCGCATTAATAATCTCCCCGTTGCTATTAAAATCCTTTCTTTTTTAAATTTTTTAAATTTTGAAAAAAATCAGAAATCACAAGGTGCTAAACCTGGGGAAAATGGTGCTGGACGAATTTATTCGATCCCAGAGATCGCTAAAAAATTACTCGTTATTTCAGCAGTGTGCGCTGGAGCGTTGTCATGAAAAAAAGTAAAAAGTAGCGCCGCAAATCCTCTTTCTTCCTGTTTTCGAACAAATTTTTGAAAACTATTGGTAAGCACTCTTCGGTGTACCATTTTGCAGTTACCGTGTCACCTTTTTTCAGTGGAATAGCAGCTATGATTTTAGATCGGACAGGCAAGGTTTGCTCCTGTTAGGCTCAATACCATGGAACCAAGATTCGTCACCAGTAATGACTTTACTAAAGTTGCCAGACTGACCATTTACGAATTTGTTTAGGAAAAATTTAGCAAAATCCACTTGAGCCTCTTTTTTGGCCAGATGATTACTTAATACTCGTGATACAACCATGGCATTCAAGCCCAATTCATAAGCAATAATTTCTTGTGTCAATCGTGGGTCTTCGCCAATTTTGGACTTCACCAGAGCTACAGTGACGTCATCAGTGGAAGATTTTGATCGACCTTCTCGGACACGAAATAAAAAGGCTCCTTGTAAAAAAACCATGAGCCGTTCGGAGGCGGCTTAGTACGAAGGCTGCTATATATATTTCTGGCCTAGTGTTGCCAGGTGCAATCTGACATTTCTATTGGAAAGTTTGACATTTTTTAGCATAACATCATTCAGAACGTTTTGTCATTTAATCGTGAATTATTTTATTTACAGGGAATTAAAAAATTCATCTCGGCCAAAAAATGGAATTATCTCGTGAACATTTTCGTGCGATCATTTTTCACAACTTTCGACGTGAATTATCACGACAAGAGTGCATCGATGAACTAAAATCTTCGTATGGCTATGAAGCACCATCCTATAGCACTGTGAAAAACTGGTACAACGAATTCAATCGTGGCCGACGCTCGCTCAAAGACGAATTCCGTGAAGATCGTTCAAAAACAGCCGTTGTGCCAGAAAACATCGATGCCGTACGTGAACTGATAATGCAAGACCGTCATGTAACATACCTTCAGAAAGAGGCATGCCTATGCATTTCTCCCACCAGCATACATTCGATATTGCATGAACACCTGGCCGTAAAAAAGGTTTGTTCTCGTTGGATCCCGCACAATTTGACAATCGCTCAAAAAAAGGCTCGTGTGGATTGGTGTAAAGAAATGCTGAAAAAATACGATCGCGGTGCTTCAAAAGACGTTTATAAGATCGTCACAGGTGGCGAATCATGGATCTATGCGCCTGAGCCCGAAACAAAACAGCAATCGACCGTGTGGGTCTTCCAAGACGAGCCAAATCTAAAAAAAAAAACCATTTTCGATGATAAATATTTGTATTTGCATTATTAGGAAAGAAATTTATATAGAAGCCCTCGTATATGTTTGCATGAGCAAATGTAAATATTGTAGTAAAAACCCCATATTTCAATTTCAAAATTTACGGTATTTATTCATTTCAAATTTAAGACAGCTACAATCAGTTCAAAGTGAGAAACGAAATAAAAGGGAAAGGGAATGTCAAAATCTACAGAGACAAATAGCAACACAAAACTTGTCGAACGAGCACAGCGACACGGTGCGCTGCCTCCTTCGTCGTCACCCTCTCCCCTACAAACGAGTGTTTCGTCGACAAAAAGTATCCCCGTGTAAGCTCAGACTTAGGCTACCTGGCGAAATGGAAGGAAGATCAAGGGCTTTCATGGATTCGTCTTGACACTATTTGTATGTATTTTGCATTGATCTTTTTCTTGGTGTGTTTTTGCACATCAGTGTTTGGTTTTGAAAATTGGCACATACGCAGTGAATTTAAAAATCGTAGTAAAAAGTTTTTTTTCGTAGTAGATTTTTGATTAGATTTGCATCCAACGGTCTCATAATTTAGTTTGTTTATAAAAATTCTCTTGAATCGGGTTATATACATATTTTTATACATATGTACAAACATACATTAAATAGAATAATTAGCTAATAACGGTAAGCTTCTTTATAGATTCAATAGCCAAGCATTCAACTTTCTCTTTTCTACTACGAAGGGAAAAGGCGTATGATGCGAAATATGTATACCTAAACGGTAACCCTCGTAGCTATTGTACACTGATCACCAAATACTTGATTGCCCTTAAAAAATGCAAGTGTTATATACATACATACACAGTGGGTCCCAAAAATAACCGAACTTTATATTTAAATCCTACAACATAGGTACAGCGCCATGTATTGAAAATTTGCAACATTAAAAAGATACATTCAGCCTCTTTCAAACGCACCTGACTTCATGTAAGTAGGATGACAGATGTAAAAGTTTTTTTTTTTTTTTAAACATTAATATTTATTTATTGAATCTACTTCGACTTCGAAAGCCTAACAATAAGTAATAAAATCTTAAACTAAATTAAAACATAAAGCCCATTAGTACGAATGGGCTGCTGGCTTGACGTTGCTCTTTAGAAGGCTGCTTTGTCTCTTCTCCGCAGGCGGGTTTGACTTGTTGCATGGGCCAAGGTGTTAGCCAAAGGGTTCGGATGGTTACGCAGTTTTATTAAGTATTTTTTTGCTGCGATTTCAATTTCTTCCTTGATGGTAGGTATATTTAGATCTCTATGAATATTTTCATTACGCATGTACCATGGTGCGTCCGTTATTACTCTTAACGTTTTCGATTGGAATCTTTGAATTATATCTATATTCGTCGCGCAAGCTGTGCCCCATAACTGGATCCCATACATCCATATCGGTTTTATTATTGCATTATATAAGAGGACTTTGTTGCTAAGGCTTAGTCCAGATTTCTTGTTTAAAAGCCAATGTAAACTAGCAGATTTGAGTTTAAGCTGCAGCTTTTTAGCTGTAATGTGTCGTCTCCAGGTTAAGCGCCTGTCCAAGTGGATTCCGAGGTATGTAATTTCGTCAGCTTGCGGTATTGATACATTGTTGAGCTTAACAGTAGGACACGTTTTTGGCCTTAATGTAAAAGTTATGTGTTTGCACTTGTTTTCATTAACTTTTATACGCCATTTCGCTAGCCATTCTTCAATTTGTTTAAGGTGCTGCTGTAACACTTTTGTGGCTGTAATGGGACATTTATGTCGACTTAGTATAGCAGTATCATCCGCCAATGTTGACGTAATTACTTCGTCACTTGTAGGGATATCTGCGGTAAACAGTATGTACAATATTGGTCCAAGAACACTACCCTGCGGAACACCTGCAGTAATCGGACACTCTTCTGTTATGTAATCATTTACTTTTACTGTGAATCGCCTGTTGGATAAGTAGGATTCAAGAATATTGTGGAACGTATTAGGTAATGATTTTTTAATTTTATGAATGAGGCCATCATACCACACTTTGTTAAATGCTTGCGCCACATCAAGAAAAACAGTCGAGCAATACTCTCGAATTTCGAAAGCTTTCGTTATTTCGTTTGTTATACGATTTACTTGTTCAATTGTGCCGTGTTTTTCCCGAAAACCAAATTGATGTGTAGGAATAATATCATTTTGATGGAGAAAAGGAGTAATTTTTGATAGCAGCACTTTTTCGAAAAGTTTTGATAGGCAAGGCAACAGGCTGATTGGTCTATATGATGACGGCAGGGTTGCGTCTTTACCTGGTTTAACTACCATAATTATCTGCGACTTTTTCCAGAGTTGTGGATAATATCCTAGCATCAAAATGGCACTGAAAAGCTTTGCAAGAAAAACGAGAGCAATGCTTGACAATTCTTTTAGCATTTTAGGTGAGATATGATCGTCTCCTGGAGATTTTGTTGGATTTAAGGCGGCAATAGTGTTTTTTAGTTCAGACACAGATGTTCCGCAAGTAACACTGTATGTAGGAGCGGTATGGTTCGGTGACAGAGGAGCACTATATGTAGCAGTATTTGGTTGAAATACTGTGCTGAGATGCTCTGCGAAACAAGACTCCTTTTCTTCATCCGTTCTAGCCCATGAACCATTACGCATTCTCAACGGTACTTCAGTGCTTACTGGCGGCTTAAGGTTTTTGCTTGCTTTCCATAGAGATTTTTTAGTAGAAACGTTGGGAGACAAAGACGTTATAAGATGTTTGATATTTCTTTCTTCTTCGTATACTAATGCCTTTTTACACGCTTTATATTAGCTTCACTTGTCTGTCAGTATGTCTGTCTGTCAGTTTGTAACTTTTTAGCGGTGACGCGATCCCAATATGAAATATTTGAAATGCGAATCGTTGCATACATCGTAGCGTTAACAAAATTAATCAGAGAACGTATAATAATCCATACTAATAATTATTATACGTTCTCTGATTAATTCAGGGAAAGAAAAAAAATATAGTTTAAAAAATCTAAAAAAACACGCTTTTAAAGAATATTAAATTAAAAAGTTTAAAATAAATATAGTTTAAAAAAACTAAAAAAACACGCTTTTAAAGAATATTGTACTAAAAAGTTGAAAATAATTTTGAAAATAAACTTAAGACAATAGTATATAAAAAATACTTGTATAATTAAGAGAAAAGCGTGGGGCGCTCGATATATGGAAATTATGGTACAAAGCGCCCCACGCTTTTCTCTTAATTATACAAGTATTTTTTATATACTATTGTCTTAAGTTTATTTTCAAAATTATTTTCAACTTTTTAGTACAATATTCTTTAAAAGCGTGTTTTTTTAGTTTTTTTAAACTATATTTATTTAGTTTGCTTTCTACCACCTTAAGACGAATTTTTGCATCGGGTGATCGGCAGGCTTGCCATTCGCGACGCAAACGTCGCTTATTTCGGACCAGTAATTCTATTCCACTATTAGTTATCAATGCCTTTGCTTTTGTATTCTGCTCTGGTGTGGCTATAGTTGCTGCTGTTGCTAGTATACTGTTAAATACAAGTAACTCATTTTCAACGTCAGTTCCTCCCTCCACTTGCGGATTGGTCTGTATATGACTGCTAATGTATTTTTTATATTTAAGCCAGTTAGTTCTTGATGTAGTAAGTCGAAAAGCATGCTCACTTTCAATTGGTTGTTCGTTCAACTTAATGATTATTGAGGAATGATCAGAAGATAAGTCAGCGCAGGTTTCAGCAAATACTAAACTCCTATCTACGTTTTTAGTGACTGCAAAGTCAATCAGGTCAGGTAATTTCCTTCAGTCCGTAGGCCAGTAAGTTGCTTGTCTTGGGGAGATAAAATCGTAACTATTTTTTGAGCTTATGATCGTGTTATATAACTGACGACCTTTCGGGTTAATTAGCCTCGATCCCCAATGAGTATGCTTCGCATTGTAATCACCTCCAGCTAGGAACCTATCTCTTAGAGTCATAAAAAAAGTCGCTTAATTGTTTTTCTGTTATTACGAAACGTGGCGGACAGTAAATTGCAGCTAAAGTAAGGTCAACCCCCCTATTTTTAAGGGTGATCGAGGTTGACTGCAACCAATTTGTTGAAAAAGAATTAAGAAAGTTATGCTTTAAACGGTTCCTTATGAGTATAGCTGTGCCACCATGTGCTTTGCCATCTGAGTGATTAGTGTTGTACAGCTTAAACCCAGGGATGTAAAAATTATACTTCTGGGTGAGATGTGTTTCAGATATAAGCATAACATCAATTTCGTGGGTCTGTAAAAATAATTTGAGTGCTAATTTATGCTGGTTTACACCATTAGCATTCCATAAGCAAATCCTGAGTTCACTCATTTTTTGGTCAACAGGGTTTGGAGCATTTGGTTTTGCGCCTTTATTAGGTCTTGAACCATACTTTGCATGGTTGACATAAATTGTGTCATGCACTGGATGGGGTGACTGGTGGGGCCTGTATATTGGCTTTTACTACGTTGGCATAGGACATTTGACCAATATTTGAGCTGGGTATGTTGGAAAGGCTCGGAATGGAAGTAGTATATGGGAGTTGGTTCCGTTTGGCTTGTATACCCTGAGAAAGTTTAGATTTTAAATCTTTGTAAACCGGACATCCTCTATAATTAGCGGTGTGATTGCCACCGCAGTTGCTACACTTTTTTTGTGTTGCATCCGTTTTATTCAAGGGGCATTTGGTAGAATGGTGAAGATCATCACATGCTACGCAAACGGTACGTAAAGTATAATAGGATTTTGTGTGACCGAATTCCTGACAGTTTGTGCATTGCACGGGACCATTACGCTTAAGCGCTTCTTCCACCGTGATTCTTCTTCTGTTAATTATGTTAACGACCGCCCTAATTTCAAACCCTTGCTCCTCTAGAGCTTCTTTTATGTCACATGAGTCAACAGTCGCTTCAAATCCCTTAATTACAACAATCAGGCCTTTCGCACTCTTCAACTGGTAAGAGTAATAATTCTTGTTGCTTGCAGAGAGAAACACAACGACTTCACGAAAGTCTCTTTCACTGTGTACTTGTATTTTTGTCTCGTCTATGTTTCCTTTTTTAAGAAGTACAATGTGAAAATTGTTGGTACCTATTATCTTAGCTATGTTCGTAACTAGCGAATTGGAGCTGCGCTCCCGCAAGTAGATTGGTGGAGGTTTAGTACTGACGACTTTGGAAATACCTTTCGAGGCTGTTATAGGCTCTTCCTCATTTAACGGGGCAAATCTGTTCCCTTTTAGTGCATTACCATCAGCATCGATAGTGGAGCCAACGGTATTATACCTCTTAGCATTTGGGAGGACTAGATTTCCTCTTTTTGTTTACCACATTTATGTACCGATCAATGCCTGTCTGCACTGCCGACCCTTTTTTCATTTTGGCTGTCTCACCTTGCTCAGTATTAGTCGCCCGCACTGGAGTTGCTGCTGCTGCTGCGCTGCTTGACTGCATAGCTGTTTGTTTTTCTGTTGGGAAGAGAGTTTTTTCACTCTTTGATTTCTCTGTTGTTGCTAAGGTCTGCATTGGCGCCTTTAGAGTTGAACTGCTTGCCTTTGCACTGCTGTTAGGTGGTGATTTGCTCGCAACAACAGTGAAATAAGCATTTCTCTCTGTCGTCGCGACTGAATGCCGACGCTCTTTCTGATTTGAGCGTTGATCGCTCATTACATCGCCGGTTCACTTGTTACTTATCGTTTTCGTTTCTCTGTTTATTTATTTTTTTATTTTTTATTTTTATTTTGTTTTTTTTTTATTTTATTTTATTTATTATTTTATTTGCTTATTGCCAACTTAAGTGGCTATACACCCACTACAGTCGGTGTATAAGTTTAAACGAATTAATATGTACGTTTTCTTAGACTTTTAAGTAAAGTTACGGAGCCGATCAAAAACAAAACACGTCCGTACACTTGTGCAAAAAACTAGTTAATTCTAAAGTGGTAATTTTCTATTTTGGAATCGAGTCTGTGGTCTTCAGCTCGTCCATGAGTTCCGTTGAACTCCTCTTTTCCCCGCAATTGCTCAAAAGTATTGGTTTCAGTGTTTCCCAGTCATTGATTTGTCCGTATCTATGAATAATTTCCCTGGTTTTTCCTACGCATCTTCCTTTCAAGTAATTAAACAATATTCTTTGATTGTTTTCATCGAAGATTGTTATTGTGGGTAGTATGTCTTCGATCTGTCTAATAAAGTCCGTCAATTGGTTTGGGTCGCGTCCGTCAATTCCATTAATGCAGTTTAGGGTAAGTTGAAAGTGTGATATGTCATTTGCCTCCATTTTTAAATAAAATAATTTATTTCAAATCTTTACTGTTTCTGAAAAATTTATCTACCCTGTGCACTTGCAGTTTTGAAAAGGAAATGACAATAAGAGATATTTATTTTACTTGACTTTTATACGTATGCTTTTCTTTATGCTGTTGTATATATATGCTATATCTTTATATAACACGGAATAATTAGTAAATTATATCTTATTGTATGTCAATATGACTTGTTAATTAAATATGAACAAAATATAAATATATGTATAAAAAAAATGTTCAATTCATTTTTCTGCTTACTGTTTTTGTGGCTGCTTTTGCTTGCTCGTGCTTTTGTTGTTCTTGTTTTTGTTGTTCTTGTTTTTGTTGTTCTTGCCTTTTTGTTGCTCCTGTTTTTGTTGTTGTTGTCTTTTTTGCTGTTTTTTTTTTTTTGGACTTGTTTAGGTTGTTCTTGCCTTTTGTTGCTCTTGATTTTGTTGTTGTTGCCTTTTGTTTTTGTTTTTTTTTTCTTTAATTGTTCAAATATTTAATGTTTATTTGGTTTGATTTCTGAACTTAATTTCACTTTGTCTTTTAAACTATGCACACTTTTTTTCTGCATATATTTCCGTTTCTTAAAATATTATAGTCTCTCAGCTTTTTATGTTTGCTGATTACTAATTGCTTTTTTTTTATAATTTCGTATAATTTGAATTTATGTTATCGTATAATTATATTCGTATAATTTTAATTTCATTTATTTATTTTTAATTTTTCGTATAATTTCGATCGGATCGGTTTTCGCAGTTCTCGGTGGTAAGCGGGTTTATATTCGTCGCCAGTTTTCTCATAAAGTAGCACTTAATTTCGAAGTTTAATATTTTATTAATTTAACAAATATAAGATTTCATTTATATCTTTTGGAAAAATGTGTGATAATTCCAAAAATTTTCTTTCAAAATTCTTCACGTTTATATGAAATTTCCTTTACTTATTTTCATTTATTTATTTTCCTCGTCGCCAGTTTTCTCGCAGGTTTCCTCGTCGCCAGTTTTCGGTGGTAAGCGGATTTATTCCTCGTCGCCAGTTTTCGGTTTGTACGTGTTATCGTACACTTTGAGGGCTTCAGAAATCTTTTTCTAAAAGGAACCTCAACCGATATGGAGTTGCAGAAAAATAAAAAATTCAAAGCCTCTTTGCTAAGTACTTATTCTGAACTGACTCTGTTTTCTTTATTAGCTTCTTATTTATTCTTAAATTCTATGAAATAAGATACGCTTATGAATGTATGACTATGAGTATTTGTTTACATACATTCCATGGAATAAAACATGCTCTTATGTATTTATTTGTTTGCTTGCATTCCGGAGTGAGTGATACTTCTATTTTTGTTTATTTTTATTATCGCGAGGAATATATGTACATATGTTAATTATATTCCTCAGCGATTCTGAAATATTTGACGGCTAGAGTTAATAGGATATGTCAATATATGACTCCTCCGCCCCTAAGTTCAATGGTCTCCATTGGATAATTAATTAAATTTCTCAAAGTTCACTCTGGTATGCTGCAATTAATTTATAAAATATGGGTACAATTATTTATTGATTATAAATAAGTTCTTAGAAATAAATTTACTTTTCGCTTACATTATTTTCTGCTTTGGACCTAGCAATGGACCTATTCTCTCTGTTTTTTGTTTATCATTTAAGGCATGTTGTATTGATAATTCTAAGTTTACATTTGTGGTCTCATTTTTCTTATTTTTCTTCTTGTATATTATATATATCGCTAGGATTCCTATTATTAATAACAATATTGTTAGTATATTTATTCCATTTATTTATATTTTTATGAACTTTTAGTTCTTCAAGCTTATTTACGTTATTTTCTTGGGTTAATATTATTTCTGAGAAGTTAATTTTCCTTTCAAAATGCAATGCGTTATTTTCTTTTTCGGGTAAATATATTTTTCTTCTACTATAACTTTTGTATTTTGGAAAGATTTATTTACTACCTCAATTTTACAATTATAAAAGTTTATTAACGCGTTCCTTTCGAGTATAATTTCTCTATTATCGCAATTTTGTTTCATTTCCGTTTTGTATGCATTTTTTATTAAGATTGTATCGTCTTCGATTTCTTCAATTGTTGTTTTATTGTTACATATATTCAAATTAGCATTGCTTGGATGAACATATGTCAAATTCTTTTAAATTTTTGAAATGTGCCCCTTCTTTGTATTTATATATTTTGCTTCCTATTGTAATAGCATATTTTTGTTCTTCTATAATTTCAAAATGTTGACTATTAGGTAGTGGGGTTATTAGTGTTAATTGTGCCTTAATATGTGTTATAGGTATTTTTATAGCTAAGAGTAGTGAGTCATCTTTATATGAGAGTAGCCCTGTCTCTATGTGTTTTAATTTATAGATGTCAATATTGAATCTTTCGATTTCCTTTGTTGATAGTATACTAGGATGTAATATGTTATGTCTTGCTGAAGCTATGTATATTATCTTGAATTTGTTCAATTTTGTTTTCTAAATGTTTAAGTTTAAACATTTGATCGGAATAGAGCATGTGTTTCATAATTTTTTCATTTGATCCGTTTATTTTTTCAAAAGTTTTTAGTATCTCTATTCTATCATTTCTATGGTTCTTTTGAGTGTATTAATTGATTTATTAAAATTGTCATTTATATATATTTGTTGATTTACCGCTCCTATTATGTTGTGGTTATTACACGCTTTTTACACGCTTTATATTAGCTTCACTTGTCTGTCAGTATGTCTGTCTGTCAGTTTGTAACTTTTTAGCGGTGACGCGATCCCAATATGAAATATTTGAAATGCGAATCGTTGCATACATCGTAGCGTTAACAAAATTAATCAGAGAACGTATAATAATCCATACTAATAATTATTATATGTTCTCTGATTAATTCAGGGAAAGAAAAAAAATATAGTTTAAAAAATCTAAAAAAACACGCTTTAAAGAATATTAAACTAAAAAGTTTAAAATAAATATAGTTTAAAAAAACTAAAAAAAACACGCTTTTAAAGAATATTGTACTAAAAAGTTGAAAATAATTTTGAAAATAAACTTAAGACAATAGTATATAAAAAATACTTGTATAATTAAGAGAAAAGCGTGCTCGATATTTGGAAATTATGGTACAAAGCGCCCCACGCTTTTCTCTTAAATATACAAGTATTTTTTATATACTATTGTCTTAAGTTTATTTTCAAAATTATTTTCAACTTTTTAGTAAAATATTCTTTAAAAGCGTGTTTTTTTAGTTTTTTTAAACTATATTTATTTTTATCTATTATTTCTAAGTGTTGTAATATGTTTTCCCTATCTTCGTTGTCCATTGTCCCGAAAAGCCATTTATGTGTGGTCCCTATAATATTAATTAGTCCTCTACGTTTCCTTTTCTCTTCTATTGGCATTAATGTATTTATTTTCGCTTTTATAATTTTTATTTCCTCATATAACATTTCCCTGTCATTCCTGTCATATATTTTAAAATTAGTTTCTAAGTTATTTTCAATTTTATTTACAATTTCTTCGAATTCTTTAGGGTGTATTATATGTATAACTGTTGTCGTTTGGCTTACTATCTCTACTTCTCTGATCCTTATTTTTGCGTATCCCGTCTCATTCTCCAAAAGTTCACGTAATAGTTGGGCTTTATACCGGAAGGGCCCGGATTTTTTATATAGCGAAGGACGCAAGATTCCCCAAAGACTATAACAACAACCCCGTGCGGCCGCAGTGGCCAAGTGGTTAGCATTGCGTACTGCTATTCGGAAGCCTCGGGTTCAAATCCTGGTACGACCAACATCCAAAAGTTAAGGAAAATTAATTTAAATTAAAAATTAAGTTAAATTCTCTAATTGTGGTCGCCTCTCGGCAGGGAATGTCAACACCTCCGAGTGTATTAAAACACTAAACCGTTCGGTGACGGCTTAGTATAAACTGTATGTCCCTCCATTTGTTGGAAAAACATCAAGACGCATAGCAAAAATTTGGAGGAGGAGCTCGGCCGAAAATCGCTTCAACGGTTACAAAGTGCCAATTATATACATATATATATATATAAACTACACCAACTTCGAAAAGTATTTCATTGTCTAAAAAAACGGCCTTTACCATGGTGCGCCCGCTATCATTCTTAAAGTTTTAGATTAAAACCTTGGCATTATATCTATTGTATTTGACGGTATTGACCCTATTGTCAATATATGACTATATACATCCATATATATAAAATATAATCTATATCTAATTGGGTGTATGCATTAATTCGTGCGGTTTTTTTTCGAAAATTAAGACTTTATTGTGAAAAATTGTCTTGATCAACTCCTAATACTTTTGCAAGTTCTTCTTGCGTCTGGCATGCATCTGCGTCGAGCAATGTCTCCAATTCTTCGTCTTGAAATTTTTTTTTGCCTGTCCGTCGTCTAAGTCGAAATTGCCACTTTTAAACCGTTCAAACCACTTTTGGAACGTTCGCTCGGCTAAGGCATAGTCACCATTAACGTCCAGTAAAATACGATGGCTTTGGGTAGCACTTTTCTTCATGTTAAAGTAATGAAGAAGAACTCCCCGCAAAAACACTTTATCTGGTTCAAATTTCGATATTTTCAAATGAATGAAACAAATTGTTGTTCACGCTAAAACAAATGACATCTACTGAAAACGACGCTAAATGACAGTACCTTTGAAATGTATATAGCCACAGATGAACACGACGATATAAACAAATTATAATGCCCACTGTAAAGATCCGGTGTTATCCAAAAGTTATCGACCTATGCGAAAACTTGTACTATGGTCCGATTTATTTGAAATTCACAAAGGTGGCTTTTTGCGAAAAAAATGGTATTAATAGTTCTTTTTGCTTGACATTTTTTTACGGGAAATGGATCGCTTTTTTAAATTAAATATGTTCATGGAATACTTTTATTTCCCGGAAATGGACCAGAGACCTGGAACCATGTTCGATTTGCCCGAAATAGAAATAATATTTTCCATATGAGAAGGGGATCATCGACAAATTGACAAAAATTAGTATGATCTGGATATAAGCATAGATCGTGTGTAGCTATGTTCGCTTTGCATCTTTATTATTCTGCGTCTGCATGTTTCAAGGTATTCTTATATATTCAACTCGAGGGTGAATTAGCATAGATCCGAATGCTGCGTTTGGCTTAATTCGAGGCATTCATACATATTGACATTTGCGTGAAAGGCAACGAATAAGTGACCTACGCATAAAAATAAGCAGTTGGAACCCTTCATACTGTCCTATTTTTAAGACACTATATTCAAGTTGGCGGCCGCGGTAGCCGAGTGGTTAGTATTGCGTACTGCTATTCGGAAGGCTCGGGTTCATATCACGGAGCCACCAACATCCAAAAAATAAGTTATGGAAAATTAAGTTAAATAAAAAATTAATTAAAATTTTCTAATTGCGGTCGCCCCTCGGCAGGGAATGTCCACCCCTCCGAAAGTATTTCGGACATGAAAATAAGGCTCCTCCTAAAAAAAACCATCAGCCGTTCGGAGGCGGCTTAGTGTAAACTGTAGGTTCCTCCATTTGTTGGAAAAACTTCAAGACGCAAAACCACAAATTGGAGGAGGAGCTCGGCGGTTACAAAGCGCCAATTATATATATATATACAAGTTATTTTTTTACATGCTAGGTCTCTTATTTTTATTATTTCTGAGGAAATTCATATTTTTACACTATTTTTCTAATAAAATAATTTTTTTTTTCACTGTAAAAAATGTTTACGTAATTTTATGTAATTTTTTTTGCCTCAAGAAGAGCATTAAGTTTCGATTATACGAGTATATACCGTAAAGAAAAATAGTTACCAATTTCAAAACACATAAAATTGATTCTTAGACCTCTACCAAGTGCAGCCTCGGCCAAAAATATTAGGCACCCCACTAAAATACAAGTATTCCCAAATGTGGCTATCAAAGTTACCACTTCTTTTTGTAAATGTCTTACATGGGTGTTTAACTGTTGATTAAACGAATAAATTGTGTAATATTAAAAGTCATAGCACTCTGGAAATTCATAATATATTTTCGCATTTAAAATTTGAAAGTGAAAGTGTAAATTAAATTTAGTGAAAAGTTACCAATCTTATAAACAGTTCATATTTACCGATATGGCTAAAAAAAAGTAAAATCAGTTACGATGATAGAGTTAGAATAAGTGAAGAATGTAAGTCTCAGGTTGAGATTGCCAATTTGGTGGGATGTTCGCGGTGCGCGGTGCGCGGTCCAATGTGCTATCAGGCGATTTGTGGATACGAAATCCCACAATAATAAATCAAAAAGTGGAAGAAAGCGTCTAACCAGTAAACGAGAAGACCGAATATTTACACGCGAGTCTCTCAAGGATCGCAAGAAATCTTCTTCTGGCCTTGCAGCTGCCCTTTCGGATAAATTTAGTAAACCAGTTTGTGCTCGAACAGCTAGAAGAAGACTTCTGGAAGCAAGTTTAAAAGGATGTATAGCCCGAAAAAAATAGGCGTCGTTTGGAATGGGCTCGCCGATACCAACATTTCACGGAAGAAGATTGGTCGAATGTTCTGTGGTCTGATGAATCAAACTTCGAGGTAAGCTTAGTTAAGATCGTCTTAAAGTATTAACAGCCATAGCCTCTTAGCCTAGAGCAATTCTGAAGACATAATACAAATCGTATGAAAACATTATTTTTTCTTTTCTACAGATATTTTGAACACCTGGTGTGACGTTCGTGAGGCGACGGGTTGGGAAAGAATATCATCCAGATTGCGTGGTACCCACTGTTAAGCATGGAGGAGGCAGCATTATGATCTGGGGCTGCATGACTGCTGATGATGTCGGCGAAATGATCGTTTTCGAGGGTCGCATGGACAGTCAAAAGTACATAAATGTATTAGAAGCTGTTCTTCTGCCTTCGGCGATACTAATTTAGACGGGGTTCAATTTCAGCAAGACAATGCTTCTTGTCACAAATCATCGACTACGATGCGTTGGTTTAGAGATAACAACATCGTTTAGTTAGATTGGCCTGCACAGTCTCCAGATCTTAATCCCATTGAGCACATGCGGGCTATTTTAAAACGCAAGATTAAGGAACACAGTCTAACATCAAAAATTGCCTTAAAGAATGCCTTAATTAACGAGTGGTACGCTATAAGTGCGGACGAATGTGCTAAGCTTGTACACAGCATGCCTAAGAGAATTGCTGCCGTTATTAAATCGAAGAGTAGACCTACTAAATATTAATATTATTATCACTAATTTATTGTTCACTGTTCATTAATAAAACTCATTACTTCACTTGTTAAAATAAAAAATTCAGTAAGTAGTGGGGTGCCTAATACTTTTGGCCAAGGCTGTATATGAGACTGAGAAAATCCGTAAGAAATAAGATCTTTCACTGTCAAATATCCGAAGAGCGAAATTATTTCGAAAAGGATGCCAGTAACGTCAGTCAAGCTGGAGCTATCGAATTTAATATGCACACACACACACGTGTTCTTTCATATTTCGCCTTACACTCACCAACACGAAAATATGCACAAAAATTCTAAATTAGACGCCTGGTTGATCTGACACATTTTTTAATTCAAAAATATTTTATAACTTAAGTATATTTGTAATTTTTGTATACGCGTACAGTAGCGGAGCTGTTTTATATTCCAACCGAAATGAAGGCTAACACGCGGTGCCTGAAGACTGTCTATCTCACGTAGCCGAGGATGTTTATTTATATGTCTAAAAATCTTATTCTAGAGATACTGTACACGGCGTGTCCCAAAAATAACCGAACTTTTTGGATATAAAATAGTAAAATACACATTATATTATCTTTGAAAGTTATTATTTATTCAAAATAGGTTCCATTTGACTCAACACAACGTTTGGAACGATCAACCAGCGCATGCATAGATTTTTTTATGTCATTTATAGAAATGTTCTTCAGTACCTCGGTTACGGCTGCTTCATTTTTTCCATTTTTTTTAATTTTTTAAACTTTAATTTCAATTTTTTTTCAAGTTTGACACAAAATTTTATATTTGCTCTTTGTTCCATTTTTTTTTTTGAACCATTAGCAAACTTTTGGTTTTATTGAAATGGCTGTGACTTTTACATCTGTCATCCGACTTACATGAAGTCAGGTGCGTTTGAAAGAGGATGAATGTATCTTTTTAATGTTGCAAATTTTCAATACATGGCGCTGTATGTTGTATGATTTAAATATAAAGTTCGGTTATTTTTGGGACACACTGTGTATGTATGTATATAACACTTGCATTTTTTAAGGGCAATCAAGTATTTGGTGATCAGTGTACAATAGCTACGAGGGTTTAGGTATACATATTTCGCATCAAACGTCTTTTCCCTTCGTAGTAGAAAAGAGAAAGTTGAATGCTTGGCTATTGAATCTATAAAGAAGCTTACCGATATTAGCTAATTATTCTGTTTAATGTATGCTTGTACATATGTATAAAAATATGTATCTAACCCGATTCAAGAGAATTTTTATAAACAAACTAAATTATGAGACCGTTGGATGCAAATCTAATCAAAAGTCTACTACGAAAAGCTTCTTTTTACTACGATTTTTAAATTCACTGTGTATGTGCCAATTTTCAAAACCAAACACTGATGTGCAAAAACACGCCAAGAAGAAGATCCATGAAGGCCCTTGATCTTCCTTCCATTTCGCCAGGTAGCCTAAGTCTGAGTTTACATGGGAATACTTTTTGTCGACGAAACACTCGACGAAGGGGGTAGCGCACCGTGTCGCTGTGTTCGTTCGACACGTTTTGTGTTGCTATTCGTCTCTGTAGATTTTAACATTCCCTTTTATTTCGTTTCTTAAATTTCAAATGAATAAATTCCGTAAATTTTGAAATTGAAATTTGGGGTTTTTACTACAATATTTACATTTGCGCATGCAAATATATATGCATAGCGTATATGTATCCTATTATTAATAAATATTTCACATAATGGAGTTTGCAGATATTGTTGAATTAGTGCCCGAAATATTATATAATTTATTTTGGAAATATTAGAAAGCGCGGAGCGAACGTAAAATTTCGAGTGTAAAATAAAGCGGAGTAGAGAAAAAAATGATGAAGAAACAAATGTCAAAAAAATTGCTTGAAGAAAGTGTCTCTGTGTGAACGTGAAGGGCGACACAAAAAATAACATTACGAAAATAAGTCTGGGGCACCTTGGTATATGCGCAACAAAAAAAAAACATACATAGAGACTTGAAATACCAATGGTAGACACAAAGTGACAAACACTTGGCAAAAATACCTGTCGAAACTACAATATCATCCGAATCCTGCCCAGCAAGTCAAACACCCCTTCGAAGAAGGGATTTGCCAGTATTTTGAAGAGCAACGTCTTTACCTGATGTGCATTGCTATTAATGAACTAAAGTAGTAATCTATTAGATTTTAAAACTTATCGTTAGAAATAAATCTTTTTGATGATACAAAGATACAAATTGGAAATTTAAAAAAAACATATACATATATATATTTATATTAAAAATTCTCTTCCTCCCGTATGTTCTTATATATGTATGTATGCATACATATTTAAATGTATGCATATTAAAACCAAATACAACGTAAATAACAAAGATATGCCTACATACATACATACAAAAGGGATAATGAACCATTTGGTAAGCAGTGTAAGCATCTCCGATTGAACTACACAGCCATAGCTACAAACATATCACATATAATATGTATGCAATAATAATATGCTTATTCCCATACACAAACATACAAATAATACAATACTTACTCAAATTCATATACAAATTGTCTATATTGATCCTTTATTTGCTTGGATCGTGCTGCTCTTTTCCATTGCACGTAGGCAATCTAAACTATTTCTTAAGAAACTACTAATCCTACGCACATACATATATATGCACGTACGTATATATTAATGGATTTGTGAATTGGGGAATACCTAATATTTAACACCATCGCACACATACATGTATAAGTGTGCCCGTTAAGCAAGATTTAAGGAAAATTTTATAGGTAGTAGCAATATACGAAAGCAAAAACCCTATATACATATTTTTTTTTTTTTGTATTATCCGTACGACCGAATGTCGAAATCTGCACTCGCCTTATGCTATTGTTGTTGTAGCGATATTGCTTGCGTACACATATTTTTCTTAGGCTACCTGGCGAAATGAAGGGAAGAGAAAGGATTCGTCTTGGCACTATTTGTTTGTATTTGGCGTGTTTCTGAACATCACTGTTTGGTTTTGAAAATTGGCACATTCGCAGTGAATTCAAATTCGTAGTAAAAATATCCTTTTCGTAGTAGGTAAGATTTTTAAACATATAAATAAAGATCCTCGGCTAAGTGAAATAGTCAGTCTTCAGCCACCGCGCGTTGTACTTCATTTCGGTTAAGATATAAAACAGTTCCGCTACTATACGCGTATGTAAAAATTACAAATACATACATATAATATAGTCAAAGTTATAAAATATTTTTGAATTAAAAATTGTGTCAGCTCAACCCGGCGTCTAAGTGTTTTTGTGTGCATATTTTAGTCCTGGTGAGTGTAAAGCGACTTTTAGCCAAATTTTTTCAAAATATTTTGAAATATGAAAGAACAAGTGTGTGTGTGTGCATATTAAATTCGATAGCTCCAGTTTGACTGATGCTACTGGCATCCTTTTTTGTTGTGAATGCAAATCTTTAAGAAGCTCTTGTGGAATCACTTGTGAATATAAACAATTATTATTGTTGTTTGCGCTTCGGATATGCGATAGTGTGGAATTTTATTTCTCGGACTCATATACATACATGCATACATACATATGCACATATGTACATATGTGGACATACGGGTGGACGAGAGTTTTTAAATTTTATATTTTTTGCAATTTCGAATTTGTATCTGTGTCCATGCTTTGGGAAGAAAACAAAAAGCAATTCAAACACTGAAGTGCTTATTTTCGAGTTACTTTATGCCCTTACATAGGTATGTACATACATATACAGTACAATCGTGATGGAAATCTTTCCGCGAGCAAAGTATCTACAGACATACACACACCTATATGTATACCATATATTCATAAGAGTGTAAGAGTACATATGTAGGTATTTCATGTGAATTCAAGTAAACGTTAAATTCTTCGTGTTGTATTTATTTATCTAAAATTATTACATTTTTCAAGCAAGAGGCTAAATAAAATTGTTGCAACAAGCTCAACTACGTATTGCTTCTAAGTACATACATAGGTACATATGTACGAGGTGTGATCAGAAAATATCCGTTATTTTCAAATTTCATGAGTTACGTATGTTCCATTTTCGGATCAAAGAAACTGTATTAAGTTTTGTGTAAAAAATTAAATTAAATGCGCAAGGACATTTGAAATGTTGACTATGGCGTTTGGCGAGTCTACTATAAGCAAAACACAAGTTCAATTGTGGTATAACCGGTTTAATGAAGGCTGAGCAGATGTCAATGACAATGCTAATCTTGGTAAAATGTGAAGGTTTTGCTCAATGTTTTCTTTGATTGGAATGGCGTCGTGTGTCATGAATTCTTGCAACAAGGTCGTACGGTCAATAAGGAATACTACCTCGAAGTTATACGCCGTTTGCGCGAAGCAATTCATCAGAAACGCACAGAATTGTGGAGAAGACAATCATGGATTTTGCATCATAATAACGCACCAGCTCACACATCGATGCTTGTGCGTGAGGTTTTGGCCAAAAACAAAACCGTTATCATGCCTCGACCACCATATTCATCAGACTTGGCTCTCGCTGACTTTTTCCTCTTCCCAAAACTGAAGACTCCCATGAAAGGGAAGGGGCTTTCTACGATTGAGGAGATAAAAGAAAAATCGAAACAGGAGTTATTGGTGATACCAAAAATCGCGTGTCAGAAGCGATTCGTGGATTGGAAAAAATGCTGGCATAAGTGTATTATATCTGAGGGAGATTACTTTGAAGGGGACAAGATAGTTATTAATGAATAAATAAACATTTTTTGAAAAAATTGAAGAGAAATCATAGAACTGTTAAAGGCCTGTGCATGTTTACATATGTATGCATGTATGTCTGTATGTACATATGTATGGTTGTCGAAAGTACCTGTGCTTTCGTTGAAGATTTCGAAATTATTTTGATTTTCAACTACAAAAAGTGTTAGTAATTATCTCACAAGTGTATTCTTGTAGATATGTATGTATGTATGTATGTACATATTTAAATATGTTTGTAATTATAAAGTAATAATCAATCTCCAAAAGAATGCCATGACTTAATACTTTCCAGATTGCAACAACTAAATAGGTGATTTGAAAAATTTTTTTTCCCACTGAAACTGAGGCTTCATTTGCCGACTCTCTAAGAAATATTTGACAATTTAAAATCCGTTTTCGATTTTTTGCTGAATGGTTATCTACATCTACATACATTTGCTCGTATACATATGTATTTATGTTTTAATAAAACTTACTGAATTTTTTATGTTTGAATAACTCACTCCAAAGACCATATGTACATCTGTATAGCTAAATTGCGCAAATTATTGTTTTAGGGTGAAGTATTTGCGATAATTTCCTTTTTGTAGTAATACAGAGTGAAAATGACGATTTTGAAATCATAAAAATATTTGAACATGCTATACTCATTTGCATATGCATACATACTCGTACATATATAGCATACATAAGTACATACATATAAATAGAATATATGATTTTCTGCGTTCTCGTCAGATAAGACGGTATCAACAAAAATTGAAACATTTATGTTTTCTCCTAAGACCATTTATAATTTATCGATTCGAATAAATCTAATTTTATATCATATCATCATATCTGCACTTCTTATGTACATATATATGTGAATATTATTCTTTATATTTTCAACCATTGCATTCTCTACTTTCCAATCTATTTCAAGTATTTATCTCATTAACAAATGGCAATCAGCATTGCAAAGTCGACCCCTGCAGGGGGTGGTTCCAAATTTACGGAAAAAATTCTAAGTGGACCGGAGCGCGAGAACCAGTATGAACGCCTTCGGCAGAAAATCCAGGAGTATGAAATACAACATTTCATGGAAGTAAGTACAGTGCAGTCTCGCTAATATCAATTAATTTGGAAACTGGACTTGCAGGCATACATATTTTAGCGATATTCACTATATTACATGCGAACTGCTAAAAGATTTTCAAAACAAATATGTTTATACGTTAGAGTTTTTTGTGTCATCATAGGTATGACTGTTATCCGAGTTCAACGTTCTGTAATGTTCCTATTTGTATGTACATACATACATACAACACTACCTATGAGTCATTTGTATATTGTCAAATATAATCCTACATACTTACATATGTGTATAAAAATGTTAACTATTACCTTTACACTTTCTTTTTCCCATAGATAAAAGGCAGCGCTGAGTTCTTGAACTTTGACTATGAAGAATTGAAGGGAACCTTAGAGAGCGAAGACTTGAATGTGTCTTGCGAAGAACATCTCTTTGCCGTGATTAAACGTTGGTACAAACATGATACCCTCGGCCGTGAACGTCATTTGCCTGACCTCATTGGTTGCTTGCGTCTCTCGCAATTCGATGCGAATTTCATATTGACAAATATTTACCCATTACCTGGATGTGAGTCGTTGGCTTTAAAGGCAATAGTATGGGTCAGTCAACCCTTGGCACAAAATAAAATATTTTTACAATTCATGCAGCCGCGAGAATCAACACGTGAAAATCTTAAAAAGACATCTTATTTCGCGTTGGAAACAACTCGTCCCGTAAGTACATACATACATATATTATTATCGAACGTAGTGTACTTCGGTTTTATTCACGTCCTCACTGCAATCTGATTTCAAAATCTGATTTTGCGATCCCATGTTCAAATTGAAAGCATGTCGCAATTAGCGTTCCTTACTTAAGAGTATATTTCTCTTAAATTTTTTCTCTTTATTTACAATTTCTTTAAACAGAATCCTGCTAAATGTCTTTTACGATACAATAAAACTGAAGATAAATGGCTGAGATACGCAGATTTGGATATACCGAGTTTCTTTGGGTCCAGTGTTATTCTTAATCATGATAATCTAATCTTCAAAGGAGGAGAAAGAAACGATCAAATTACAAATATAGTTAGAAGTTGGAACTTGCGAACTAAAACATGGAACCAGTTGCCAGCAATGACTTGCGCCCGGCATGATCACACGGTTGCACTTTTAGATGGCAAAATGTACGCGATTGGTGGACATAACGGAAGGACATATTTAGCGTCGGTAGAAGTGTAAGTATACATGTAGTATATGGAATATAAATATATGTATGAAAATGTGTACAAATACCCGAAATGCATACACATCTTTCTCGGTTATTGAACATCATCATGAGGAAAAATCATAAATAATTTAAAAATATATACTCGTATAGCAAGACCAACCAATCAACGTCGTACCGTGAGTGGTGAATTGACTCATCCCTAATTTTAAAAGTTTAATTTTAGCTAAAGTAATAAGGTTTCTCCCTTTCACCCTTCTGCTTTCATACAATAAATAAATAAATATAATAAATAATAACTCATAAATCATTATGAGTTTTATTAAAAAAATCACTTTATAATCATTACTCAGAGATTAGAAAATTTTCGATCATAAATAATTCAGCAAAATTATTGATTTGAAAAAAAATTAATTTTTGATTTTTATTTTTTTGATCACTTTTTTTGAATTGCTCAAAACATCATAGGTCCTTTCCAGTAAATTCTACGTAGGAAATTGCTTTGATATAGCAACTGCAATGTGCATTTGAAACTTACTTCAAATATAAATACATAGTCTTAAGTCAATATATGAAAAGAAGATATCATATCTGTTATCTATGGATATAGTACAATTCTTCATTAAATTATTAGGTTTTTTATGCAGATCCGACTGGGATTATTAAAAACGAACACACGCTAGTCTTTAGTATTATAAGCAAAAATCATTCATATCGGGATACTATTACTGTCTTCTATTTAAGCCCATTGCTAGTAACTGCAGTACAAGTAAGATAAGCCCTATTTTTAAAACGCTTTTATTAGCTTAACTTGTATGTCTGTCTGTCTGTCTGTCAGTTGGTAACTTTCTTTTGGACTAATTCATTTCAACTTGGCGACATCTACATGCAGTTTCTTTGAAATACTGAATGCACTCTACATATCACCCTCTCTTTCTTGGAGTATTTTGTTAATTGCAACGCCACGATGCATGCTACGATTCCCATTTTGGTATCGCGTCACAACTAAATGATTCTTTTACCGATAACTGTTATTTTAACATTTGGAAGAAATACAAAAATACAGTATAGTATGATCAGATGAAATATAATATTGTAAATAAGATTAGAAACTGTAATGAAAGAAATTAAATTAAATTAAGGTGTAAGGCCAATGTAAACGCTAAAAAAACACATTTTTTCAAGAACTTTTTTATATGAAGAGAAAGGCAATAAAATTATAATGTTTTGATATCTTATTAGTCTCATATTTAAATAGAAAAAAAATTTAATTTATATATTAGGTAAAGTAAAAATTTCGTCCGTTTTTATCTAAGAGATGGCGTTATTGTCCATAGTACTAGTGTTACGCATTATGTCATCCTATACGGCGCTGAAAACGTGTTTATTCGCGCTAAAAGTTTGTCTTTAACAGTTTTTCGATTGATTGGCTCAGTACGTTGTGAGGGCTCGTCAAAGATGGACACCAGCAAAGAGAAAATTCGCTAAATTTTACAATTTTTCTTCGATCAAGGCGAAAAAGCAGCCAAAGCGGCTAAAAAAATTAATTTAGTTTACGGGCCCGATACTGTAAACGTGTAGCACAAAAGTGGTTTGCTAGGTTCTGTTGCGGTAATTTCGATGTCAAAGATGTATCACGCGTCGCAATGCTTACCACTCGGCTACCGCCGCCGCCGATAATTTACAACAAACAAATATTTTAAAATTGCGGAACTATGGACATTTTTGTAAAGTGATTTTTCTTCTAAGAGCTCCGTGGCTTGCAGCACAAAGGGTGCAAAATAGAATCTGCTGCAAAATAAAAAAATTTTTTTTTATCTACATGAGAATGACGTACGGCTTTTAAAAAATATTGATTTTTGTGAAATTTGGAAGCATTTGAGAAAAAACTTCTTTTCGACCAAAAAAACGGCACCTAATTGCTTATAACTATTGTTTAAATTAGTTTATCTAAAATCCCGGACGTCATTCTCTTTGAAATAATGTTAATTAGGTCTAAGAAAAAAGCGAATTGAAAATATTGAAAATTTTTTGCTGCGAGCCAACTTCAAAAAACGTGATTCGAAAAAACTGTGTTTAAAGTTTTGTGACATACAAAATACATATCGGAGCGGCCCGATGCCCTCAGTAAGACCTTTGGTTCATTATTCTAGAAGGTCCAAAGAATTTTTTTAGCCAACAAAAAAATTTTTTTTTTTATGCATCTACAGTGGTCTTACTCCTTAAATGATTTATATTGACATAAGAAAGGTAAAAATAAAAACAATCAAAATAAAATAAAAATAAAAATAAATAAATTATTATAAAAAGTAAAAAATATTAAAACAAAATAAAATAAAATAAAAGAAGAAAATGAGTCTATAAAATTAAATTAAACAAAATGAAATAATAATAAAATAAAATAGATCACCTATCTGTGTCCTACAGGAGTCTGCTCCGGTCTTGAAATCTTCTGTAAGTCGTCGTATCTTCTCATAGAATTTTCGAGTATTACCTTTGTCAGCCAGCTTCTCAAACTCTTTATACTCACGCAACTCGAACTCCTTATTTTATTCTACAGATGAGTCTTACCTGCCTTTAAAGTTCCCGGCGTCTATCCCATCCTCGGAGTGTACCTACGTCAAGAACCCTGGATACCTGTCTTACACCCTCAAATCATGATCCCTTTAAAGTTTGCGTCATCGTAAGGGGGTCTCTCCGAGGAATGCAAAAATTCTTCGTTGGGGCTGGTTTCTACGTGGCTGGTCCCAAACCCAACGCACAACCTCGCTGGGCGAGCGAGTTTAAAATGTGTACACAAGTTTGTACACATTTATATAGCGAGCCGCTTGCTTCAAGACCGATGCCCGCTCGCAGCCGCACCTCTGGCGAACAGACGCTGCAATTAGACTTCAGCGGAGTCTTTAAACGAATAAGTAGTAATGAAACTTCCTCTCTCATTAGCCGTGACCGAAAACTCCACACGGTTTGGTTACCACTTCTTGTAGGAAGGTTGCTCACGGTTCCAGGTGCGACATGGACGCAAGAGTAGGAATTGAGTATAGCCTCGGAACTGTAACAGCATACCCAGACGCTTTACTACACCCCATTGCACTCAAACTGCTATGAATATTTTTATTGAAACAAATAAAACTCAAGAGAAAATCTTGAGTTTTGATCAGAAAACTTTAATATCAAGATAATGATTACTTCTGATAAGAAAAATTTAAAGCTCAGCTAAAATGTTTGCTTTAAGCGAAACTATAATGAGAACTATACCTGATCGAAAATATATAACTTAATAGTTAATAATAATTTTCTGAACGAACAATAAAAATTAAAATTTATTATTAATTTTGGTTTTTATAGATATGGATCACACTTTTCGAAATCACTTCAGAATCGCAAAGTGAAGTCTTTGATTTTTTTCATAGAAAAAACAAAAAAAGCATCTAGGAATTACGGAAGAGCCTTGCCCTGGGAATGAAATTTTCCAATAATAAAAAAGGCGTTGCTTTAAAATATTTGTTGGTAAATTCTTCGCAAAAACAACTATATCACGTCAAGTTTACAGCTACATAATATATGAGCACTTGATCGTGGATATGTAGGTAAAAGGAAAAAGTGAAAAAACAACAATATGTGAAAGCGGCACACATGTAGTTTAATGGGCATCCCAAGTTCGAATCCCATTCGAGCAAAGGTGTCTAGAAAAAGAAGTCTGATGAGGAAACGTGGTGGTTTCCGAAATAGCAGCTATAACTTCTACCGTCCAAAACTATTGTTGTAATTTTTTCACTATTTCCAAAATATATATATGGTCTGAAACAGTTTCATTTTAAATTAAAACCCAAAAACAATTCAACACAATAATGACCTGAAAAAGCATCTAAAAATAAAGATTATTTTCGATCCCTGATAAATATTGACTAAATTTACCATTATCTGTCAACGATTTAACATTAACGACGATTAACAGCTTTTCTTTTTGGGTAAAAACGAGATAAAATTTATTCTGATATATCATGTGTGTACGTATATATGAATGTATAATTAGCGTTTTCCAAAGCTTAAGCTATATTTGTATGTTGTTATGCAATTCTTTAGTTTTATTATTTTTCATTCGTTTTAGGTTCTCCTCCACTGGGGGATGGCGAGCAGTACGCAACATGAATACACCACGTAGTTTGGCAGCTGCAGTGACCTTAAATGGAAACATTTTCGTTATGGGAGGTGAAGGATTTGAAACTTTATACTCCGTTGAACGCTACGATCCAATTACAGATATCTGGACTTCTTGTGCGAATATGAATAACTCGTTTATCTTTCATGGCGTAAGTGAACTTTTAATCAACAACTCTAAATTTATATAGAAAAGAAAAAAATTATTTAGGCCTTTTAAGTCAATTTTGTATTTATGAATGTGTGGACGATGTGCTTCTTCCAGTTCGAGACTCACCTGCTAAATGAACTGCTAAAAATTTGGTTTACATTTAACTCAAGTCCAATCATACAAAATTATCAAGATATTGGGACAAAAAAGTTTAAAACGAAATATTTATTATTGATTTTGCAATAAAAATGATAAATGCGGAAAACACGATCTCTTTTCAAATTCCTTAAATTTTAACTGAGTTTAAAGAAGTCAGAGTTGCTTCAAAAGCATTAATTGCAGCATTCTATGCACATATGTATGTGTGGTTAATTGTGTATTGTATTTGATTACATTTTAGGCAGCCGTGCACAAAGGATTCATATATGTTGTAGGAAATGAGGCCGCTGAGCGATACGACCCACAAAGAGATGAATGGACGAATGTTAGTTGACTAATTTTTACAAATTTTTCACATGTTTAACATTAATTTTGATGTAAAATTATTCACAGATCTGTGCGTATCCTACCGAAATTTTGTTCCCTGCTTGTATTTCTTTTAACAATCAATTATGGGCTTTCGGCGGTGTGTGGGAAGGACCAAAAGACTGCTCTTACGTTTATGACGACGAAAGCGATCGGTGGGTGGAAAAGGCTCGTCTCCCCAAAAGTGGTACATACTATTGCTTTACAGTACCTGAAGCTTTCTTTAAATTTGCATAAATAAAATAATAAAATTTAAAAAGTGTTAAAATATTTTATACATAAATAAAGGATAAAAAAACTTCAATCCACAGTAATTTCTTTTAGATAAACACGAAATGGGAACTAACAAAATTTATCACTGTACAGTCCAATGTAGTACTCGACGGAAAGGCTCTCAACTGCAACTGAGGTGTGCAAGTTCACACCGTTTATTTCACGTGTTAGGTTAGAAAATATTGCAAAGTGGTATGCGATTGATGCGAACCTTCTTCCCAGAATTGTGTCAACGTCGTTTCTGTGCAAAAGAAGCGGCCTTTGTTACTCGCCTCACGTAGGGTAAATAGGAGAAATCTACCCAAAATTCCCGACAGAAGCGAAATGCATCCAGAAACCATACCTTGTGAGGGACCTGAAAAACATCGTTCGACGTAAGTGCGGCAGACGACTTTGGCATTTGCAAAAGAGATCAACCAAACTTCTAAAATATGTTCAAGTTTTTATGTATTTGATGATATGTAACCGTTATTTGGAATTTCGTTAAACCGGATGATTTGAAAAACCGACCTGCTTTAGCATCGGTAGAAGTGTAAGTTTACATCTAGTATGTGGATGGAAGGTAAAGGTATACATGAAAAAGTGTATACAAAACCAGAAATGCTTACATATTTATACTGGTTATCAAACATATCATGAGCTACAAGCTCTTATGATCTTTCAGTTTAGGAACCTGTAATACATACATATATAGGTACATGTTGAAAATTTAAATTTATTAACTTCACAAAAGAAAATGAATACAAAAACAAAAATTAACTAAATATGGTTTTAGAATTAGTATACACATTTAATGCTTCTTTTAGTTTTTGAGAGTTGCGTATTTCCACTTCTACATACATACAAAAAAACTAACGAAAGTTCGGTAAGTTGACCAGAAAAAGGAAGTAATTTTTTATCTTCTCCATTTGCATTTTTTACCCTACACTACAGATCCACTTCTGAAAACAGTCTTCAAAATCTTGCTTTTTAAACTTATCAAGTCCAGGGTTACCGCATTAATTATCTCTTCGTTATTATTAAAAACCTTCCTTATAAATTTTGTTTAAATTTTGAAAATAATCAGAAATCACAATATGGTAATGTGATGTAATCTGAAGCTCGACATATTTATTCGATCCCAGAAATGGCAATAAAATTACTCGTTATTTCAGCAGTGTGGGATGGCGCGTTGTCGTGATGCAAAAAGAAGTGCCGCAAATCCTCTTTCTTCCTGCTTTCCAACAAACTTGTGAAACCTTTGGTAAACACTCTTCGGTGTACTAGTAGAATAGCAGCTACGATTTTAGATAGGGTGAAGTAAACTGATATCATTACTTTTGCTGCTGATTTTGGTTGCATAGATTTTGCGGGTGGGTTTACCTCTGTTGTGCTCCATACCATGGACTGCTATTTGGTTTCTGGATCGTACTTATAGAACCAAGATTCGCCACCAGTAACGACTTTACTAAAGTTGCTACACTGACCATTTACGAATTTGTTTAGGAAAAATTTAGCAAAATGCACTCGAGCCTATTTTTTGGCCTCATTTAAAAGCGAACAGATTTCTTCGTATATCCCAGATAATTACTCATTATACAGCCATGGCATTCAAGCCCAATTCATAAGCAATCATTTCTTGTGTCAATCGTGGGTCTTCGTCAATTTTCGTAAATTACGCCGAGACCAGAAAAAAATCATATGGCGAATTTCTGTTTGCGTTGGTGGTGGAATTTCGTTTGACCTATCCTCAGCTATCTTGCGTTTTCTTCTCTCCATTTTAGCCGATCGTTCTAAAATCTGAAAGGAAGACTAACAACAAAGTAATGGCAAAGGATATGGTATTTTTAGATTTAACAAGAACAAATTGAAAGTCAGCTTTTGTTAATCGTATATAATCTATAAAAGAAAAGCAAATGAATAAAATGTGCAGAGGAAGAAAAAGCACTCAAGTGAAAGTAAAAATAAATAAGTTATGTAATGTAAAATATATATGTACGAGTATATAATATATTAAAGCGATTTTTTTCGAACTTTAACTTATTAAATTGTAAAAAGGAAGATAAATAAAATTGATCGTTCATTGAATTTGTTACGAAAATGAATTTAGAGGTTTTTTCATTAATTTCAACAAAAGCAAACATGTTTAGGACAGTAAGTAACAATTGCACTTAGGCGTCGGTCTTGAAGCAAACGGCTCGCTATATAAATGTGTAAAATCTTTAGACTTACTCGCCTAGCGAGGTTGCGCGCTGGATTTGGGACCCGCCTCGTAGAAACTAGCTCCAATGAAAAAGTTAGCAACGCCTCGGATGAGATATCCCTCCGGATTTGAGGTTGGAGAGAGACTCCGTCCTCGAGTACAGCCATTCACCAGCGTCTCGCCACAATCCGCATCAAAGCGAAATTTTTCACCATATCGTTGAGCACTGCCCCCGTCACGATGTGAAAATCGCGATTTTAATGCCAGGGTGGTCAAAGAAGGTATTTTTTGTGCGACAGTTGGAAAATTCAGCCTCCACAACGAAATATTCCCTAATGGGTTGAGGCTGATCGACTTCACCGGTGCCCGAAATATGGATCTCTGTAGTACTAGATTCCAGCACTGGTTAAGAACTAAACCACACAGGGCACGAAATACTTAACGGCGTTTAAAATAAAATGACCAAAATTGAGTAGTCCGTTTACGTCGATTTAAGGCGGACGAACCGATCTCTTTATTAGCTTCAGGTATACTAAAATTACATTAAACTTAATGCAAGCTACAAAGTGAACATTTTTCGTATAAATATAAAGTGGACTGTAGAAAAGGATTAACGGTTCCAAAATTCCAATATTTATGCATATTTACAATTGTACATACGTAAAGCTACATATATAGGTACATACATATTTCTTCTTCTTCTTCTTTATTGGCGTTGGCACCGCTTACGCGATTATAGCCGAGGCAATTACAGCGCGCCATTCATCTCTTCTTTTCGCTGTTTGGCGCCAGTTGGAAATGCCAAGTGCACCCAGGTCACTCTCCACTTGATCTTTCCAACGGAGTGGAGGTCTTCCTCTTCCTCTGCTTCCACCAGCGGGTACTGCATCAAATACTTTCAAAGCTGGAGTGTTTTCATCCATTCGGACGACATGGCCTAGCCAGCGTAGCCGCTGTCTCTTCATTCGCTGAACTATGTCAATATCGTCGTATAGCTCGTACAGCTCATCGTTCCATCGTCTGCGGTATTCGCCGTTGCTAATGCGCAAAGGACCATAAATCGTTCGCAGAACTTTCCTCTCGAAGACTCCTAGAGCCGACTCATCAGAAGTTGACATCGTCCACGCTTCTGCGCCATATAGTAGGACCGGTATGATGAGCGACTTGTAGAGTTTGGTTTTCGTTCGCCGAGAGAGGACTTTACTTTTCAATTGCCTACTCAGTCCAAAGTAGCACCTGTTGGCAAGAGTGATTCTGCGTTGGATTTCAAGGCTGACATTGTTGTTGGTATTAATGCTGGTTCCTAGATAGACGAAATTATCTACGACCTCGAAGTTATGACTATCAACAGTGACGTGGGAGCCGAGTCGCGAATGCGATGACTGTTTGTTTGATGACAGGAGATATTTCGTCTTGCCCTCATTCGTTTCGCTTCTTTATCAAGTCTGGAGAAAGCAGAACTCACGGCGCGGTTGTTGAGGCCAATAATGTCGATATCATTGGCGTACGCCAGCAGCTGTACACTCTTATAGAAGATCGTACCTTCTCTTTTTAGTTCTGCAGCTCGTGTTATTTTCTCCAGCATTAAATTAAAAAAGTCACACGATAAGGAATCACCCTGTCTGAAACCTCGTTTGGTATCGAACGGCTCGGAGAGGTCCTTCCCGATCCTGACGGAGCTTTTAGTGTTGCTTAACGTCAGTTTACTTAGCCGTATAAGTTTTGCTGGGATTCCAAATTCAGACATAGCGGCATAGAGGCAGCTCCTATTCGTGCTGTGGAAGGCTGCTTTAAAATCGACGGAGAGGTGGTGGGTGTCGATTCTCTTTTCACGGGTCTTTTCCAAGATTTGGCGAATGGTGAATATCTGGTCGATGGTTGACTTACCAGGTCTAAAGCCACACTGATAAGGTCCAATCAGTTTATTGACGGTGGGCTTAAGTCTTTCACACAATACGCTTGATAAGACCTTATATGCGATATTAAGTAGGCTTATTCCTCGATAATTGGCGCAAAATATGGGATCGCCTTTTTTGTGGATCGGGCAGAGCACACTTAAATTCCAATCGTCGGGCATGCTTTCATCCGACCATATTTTGCAAAGAAGCTGATGCATGCACCTGATCAGTTCTTCGCCGCCGTGTTTGAATAGCTCGGCCGGTAATCCATCGGCCCCTGCCACTTTGTTATTTTTTAAGCGGACGATTGCTATTCGCACTTCTTCATAGTCGGGTAACGGAACATCTTTTCCATTGTCATCAATTGGAGTTTCGGGCTCACCATCTCCGTGTGTTTCCTGTTCACTGCCATTCAGCAGGCTGGAGAAGTGCTCCCTCCATAAATCGAGTATACTCTGGGCATCTGTCACTAGCTCACCTCCCTGGGTCCTACAAGAGTTTGCTCCGGTCTTGAAACCTTCTGTAAGTCGCCGCATCTTTTCATAGAATTTTCGAGCATTACCCTTGTCGGCCAGCTTCTCAAGCTCCTTGTACTCGCGCATCTCGGCCTCTTTCTTTTTTTGTCTGCAGACGCGCCTTGCTTCCCTCTTCAGTTCTCGGTATCTATCCCACCCCGCACGTGTTGTGGTCGATCGCAAGGTTGCGAGGTAGGCAGTCTTTTTTCTCTCTACAGCGACACAGCAGTCCTCAGCGTACCAGCTGTTTTTGCGTCCTTTCCGAAATCCAATGGTTTCGTTTGCAATGCCGTCCCACGGTTCCCTTATACCGGGTTGCTGATGAGTGCTCTCATAGAGCAGGTGTGCAAGTCGAGTAGAAAACCGCTCGGCAGTCTGTTGTGATTGCAGCTTTTCAACGTCGAACCTTCCTTGTGTTTGTTGATGGGCGTTCTTGGATACACAGAGGCGCGTGCGTATCTTCGCTGCGACAAGATAGTGATCCGAGTCAATGTTGGGACCTCGGAATGTACGCACATCTAAAACACTGGATACATGTCTTCCGTCTATCACAACATGATCGATTTGGTTGGAAGTTTTCCGATTTGGAGACAGCCAAGTAGCTTGGTGAATTTTTTTGTGCTGGAATCTAGTGCTACAGACAACCATATTTCGGGCCCCGGCGAAGTCGATCAGCCTCTGCCCATTTGAAGATGTTTCGTCGTCGAGACTGAATTTTCCGACAGTCGTACCAAAGATACCTTCTTTGCCCACCCTAGCGTTGAAGTCGCCAAGCACAATTTCGACGTCGTGGCGGGGGCAGCGCTCATAAGTGTGTTCGAGGCGCTCGTAAAAGGCATCTTTGGTCAAGTCATCCTTCTCTTCCGTCGGGGCGTGGGGGCAAATTAGGGTGGTGTTGAAAAATTTTGTCTTGATGCAAATTGTGGCTAGACGTTCATCCACCGGAGTGAATGCCAGTACTCGGCGACGGAGTCTCTCTCCCACCACGAATCCGACACCAAATTTGCGCTCCTTTATATGGCCGCTGTAGTAAATTTTACAAGGACCCACCTTCTTCCGTCCTTGTCCCGTCCATCGCAATTCTTGGACGGCAGTGATGTCAGCCTTTAACTTTATGAGGACATCAACCAGCTGGGCAGCGGCACCTTCCCAATTAAGGGACCGGACATTCCAGGTGCATGCTCTAAAATCGTAATCCTTAAAACATATGCGGGGGTCGTCATCAAAAGGAGGGTCTCTCCTCCGAGGCTTAAATTGATTTTTCATTGGGTTGTTTTTTCATGTGGTGGGTTCCAAACCCTACGCACAACCGCAAGGGATTCGCCTTCTCACTTTAGCTCGCCTCCAAACGGATGTTCGTTGACTACCTAGGGGATATGTGGTCTAAGACCGGACGTCGTGAGCTGCTTGAACCATATGCACAAGAATCGTTTCTGGCCACTCCCAGGCGAATGGCAGTCAAAAACTTTCCTCACTTGCGTGAACTTCTACACATGGCCCCATCCCCCTGTATATATACAGTGGCGGACTAAAGTCTACATACGATCCATTTTTTGGGAATTCAACCCGTCCTATAGCTTTCACAGAAAACATAATGATGCAGTTTTGTTTTAAATTCAAGTATATAACAAAAACCAAAATTTCTCATTTATTCAACATTAACTTTCAAAGTTATTTACAAAAAATGGAAAAAAGGCACTGACAAAAGTGAACATACGATTTTTTGCTTAGCTATTCTAGGTAATCATATTAATTTTAATAACTAAGTTAATATTTTGTTGGGCCACCATGCGCATCGATCACCACTTGCAAGCGTCTAGCATTGAAAAAAACCAAATTTTCCAGCTCTTCTCCTGTAATGTTTTGCCACTCTTCTTGAAGTTTCTCTCTGAGCTTTGATGCATTACTTATAGGGTGTTTTCGAATTTTCCACTCCAATATTTTCCATACGTGCTCTGTAATATTCAAGTCCGGGCTTTGTGGTGATGAGTGCAACTGCCGCGGAGCATAATACAGCAGCCAATCCTTTACTATTTGCGCTGTGTGCTTAAGATCATTATCCTGTAGAAAGATCCAGCTCGAGCCAAGGCACAGTTTGTCCACAGATAGCTTCAAATTTTTTTTCCAATATGGTCTTATACTCGAAGCGATCCATATTTCCTTCAATAAAGACCAATTTACCCACTCAAGACGCAGCAACTGCTCTCCAATCCATGACACTCCCAACACCATGCTTTAAGGTCGAAATAAGGTGCCTGGGATTCATGGCAGTATTGGGTTTTCTCCAAACTTTTGCTCTGCCATCGCATGCAAATATGTTATATTTTGACTCATCCGTAAATAGCACGCTTTTCCAGAACTCGTGATCCTTCTTTAGATGCTTTTTTGCGAACTCCAACCGAACTGCGCGGTTTTTCTCGCTTATGGGAGGCTTCTTGCGAGGAGTTCTGCTGTAGAATCCTTCGTTGTTAAGAGTTCTTGTTATTGTGCGTGGGTGCACAACAATTTGGGATCGTTCAGCTAGCTTCTGAGTCAAATTGGTAGCATGTACCTTGGGATTTTGGCTTACTTTATTACGGATGAAAGAGATGTCCCTACGGGTAAGCTTCTTTGGACGGCCATTTCCCGGCTTACTCTCGAACGAGCCCGATCCTGCAAAGTTTTTATAAATTGTTAGCACCGTCGCTTTTCTTAAATTTAACACTTTAGCTATTTCGCCGAACGTTTTCTTATCATTTCTGTGTTTTATATCCAATTTTCGCACAGCCACCGGGATTTCCGTTCCTGACGACATTTTCGCGATTGTATTTCTTTTTTCAAATGATGGAAAACATTTAAGATAAAGCCAAATACCAAGAAAAGTATAGAAAGAAAAAAAAAACGGTACTTGACCGCTGAAAACAGTAGCTGAAGTAATAAACGAAACAAATTAATGAAACGTATGTTCACTTTTGTCAACGGCTTTTTTGAGTTTTTTGTTAATAACATTGAAAGTTAATGTTGAACACACATGAAATTTTCGGTTTTTTCTTACAATTAAATTTAAAGCAAGATTACATCAATACTTTTCCTGTAAAAACTATGGGACGGTAGGGATTCCAAAAAAAGGGGTCGTATGTAGACTTTAGTCCGCCACTGTACATACATCTGTTATGTTCGTAATAAATGTACATAAATCTTATACCGCTTCGCTCAAAAGGGAATAACAATATTTCATATAAAGGGTGCATAGTTTAATTTAACTAATTGAAAGAATGGTTTTATGGTTCCTCAACATACCGCCCCCGCTGAATCATTGGTTCAGGTAAGTGGTAAAGATGGCTATTTTGCAACTGGTCGAACATATTGACCGCGAGCTGTGTGTATGGTGGGATATCGATATCTGTCGTGGAATCTTGATATTGGAGAGGTAATGCAATTCGGATATTATTTTCTTCTAGCGATGACTCAACATGGGAGGTAGCTTAACATCCCAACTGAAACCTTGGCACCAAGTTTCTTGTAAAAGTATTTTAAAGAGCACAACACTCGGAGATACCAAACCAAGTGGGTCAAATATTTTCGCTGTTGTTGATAGGAGACTACGTTTCGTAGGTTCACTGCCAGACCCTTCAGGCAATTTGATTGATATCTGGAACTCAATTGTGTCTGGGTCCACTGTATTCCAAGTAACTTCCCACAAAAAATATCTGGTTCACGATGTCTATTGGTTTATGTTCACATAGGTAGTTCCTTTGGTAAGGTATCTAACGAAGGTTTGCAATTCGAGCACCATTTTTGTAATTTGAAGTTGGCACATTTTAGAAGGTTTATTATCTCGGTTTAAGCTGAAGTAACTCTGCAACTGTATTACATCCGGTAGCTAAGTTATCGACATATATGTCACTCAATAAAAAACGCGCTGCGAGTGGATAAGTTGCCTTACCTATAGTCTTCTGCCATTTGCTTACGGAAGCAAGTCCGTAAGTTACCGTGAGAAGTCGATAATGCTCCACGGGTGAAAACTCATTTTCCCGCCAAACGCGTCATTGATAATTCGTATCCGAATCTGAAACCAAGATGCCACGAAACATTTTCTTTATGTCAGCTGAAAATACATAACGATGCTGACGAAAACGAACACATACACCAAACAGAACCCGCTGAATCGGTGAGCCAATATACAATCGTTCGTTAAGTGAGTAGCCACTGGAATCCTTACAGGATCCATCAAACACGACTCGGCATTTTGTGGTTGAACTATCTGGTTTGAGTACCGCGTGATGAGTCAGATAAAAGCATTCTGACGGGTGACATTCACCTTCAGAAGGCCCAAGACGGGTCATGTGGCCAAGCGATTACTCACGCAAAAAGTGAATGTCATGAGTTTTTAGCGCTGGGTTGTTTCGTTTAAACCGCCGCTCCATATATTGTAACCGCATCACCGCTTGCGAAAGTGTTGATGAAATTACCGGTGCGTTTTCCTTAAATGGATACTTGACGATGTACGTGCCGTTAATATGGCGGCAGTGAGTATTTTCGAAATGAACCTCTTCTGTGGTTTGGACTTCCTCGACCTCCATAAAGGACCGAAACAAATCATCAATGTCAACGGTAGCATGATGGCTTGCTGCAGTTAGATTAGCTTCGATTTCGGAGAAATCTGTCCCAGCTACGACCCACCCAAAGATGCTATTCAGAAAAATAGGCATGTTTGGTCCGCACTGTCTTTTATCTCCAGTATAAATGCTCCACAACTGATCGGAGCCAATCAAAACATCAGTTGGTGCAGATTCAGCGAAAGTAGGGTCAGCGAGCGGTAGCTTTTTAATCGATTGCCACGATGCTGAAGAAATGTTAACAGTCTGTACAGGAATATGCGAAGTTAGCTTATTTAAAATGAACGCATTGACATCAAGTTGAGTACTATTTATTGCAGTTATTAGTGTAAAATGCACTCGACCTCTAGTAACTCCGGCATTACACGCTGATAGACCAGAAACCGCGACACGACCATTTGTTCTTGACAGACCAAGGCGTTGCACAAAGGCTTCTGAAGCAAATGTAATGGTTGATCCAGAGTCAAGAAATATTATACAGCTCACCTTATTTCCCCATTTATCGTCGACAGTAGCGACTACCGTTGGAAGAAATGTGTGAGCGGTTGATAATGGTAAAATTGTATCCGCCACTTGATTGGGTGTTGGTATGTGCAAGCATTGTGTTACTTGATTTGGTTGATTCGACACGTGGAATGAAGACGTAGACGACGATCGTTCCTCGTGCAGTAGTGTATGGTGGCGTGATCCGCATTTTTTGCAGCTATGCTTCGATTGACATGAACGTACTGAATGTGACGAGGCCAAACAGTTAAAACATACTGTAGGAATCTACTTAAACATTTTTAACTTACAATTTACAATTTTAATGTTACTGAATTTTTAACTTCAAATGTTTTCATTTTCTGAATTATTATAATTTTCATTTTCAAATAAACAAGAATAGTGAAATAAATTTTATATTAAAAATAAAATATTAAAGTTTTTATTATATATAATAATATAAAATATAGATACAAACATCTATACATACCTTTTGTTTTTGTACAGCTTCCCGACGTAAGGACAGTTATCACCTGTTTGAACTGAGTGCATTACCAAAGCGTGTGGTTTTCTTTACAAACTGTGCATTGTTTGTGCCTCATGTCACCTACATTTGCCAGCAACTCGACGTGACGCGTTTTAACGGAGCGAGGCGGTACGCAGGCTTCAAGTGTATCACAGCAATGAAAAAGAAACTCGAGAAAATCGTCAAAACTTTTTTCGCTATGGTTATCACATTTGTCTGCCCACTGCTTTCGAGTATCTTCGTCTAGCTTATTAAGAAGGAGTTGCGTTATCCATGTGTCACGGGTGGTAACACTCAATGCATCCAGACTTCGAATGGCCTGATCTGCCCCATCAACGACTTGGCGAAGTGCTGTTAGGTTGTTTGAAGAAAGTATCGGTAGAGCCAAAAACGATTGCACAAGTGACCTAATAATTAGCGGCCAATTTCGCCCAAGCTCGATTCCGTTGAAGCAGCTCCATGACACCGATTGGTACCGGCCACAAAAAAAAAAAAATTATTTTTAACATAAGCGATAACCGAATGATGTTAGCAGTAAATAATCGCGAGCGCTAATTCGAGCAACCGATTCGAAGGACCAGTTTTTTTGTACGGTTAAGAACTAAACCACACAGGGCACGAAATACTTAACGGCGTTTAAAATAAAATGACCAAAATTGAGTACCCCGTTTACGTCGATTTAAAGGCGGACGAACCGATCTCTTTATTAGCTTCAGGTATACTAAAATTACATTAAACTTAATTAAAGCTACAAAGTGAACATATTTTGTATTTTCGATTAACGGTTCCAACAATCCAATATGTATGCATATTTACAATTGTACATACGTAAAGCTACATATGTACATACATAATTACCTGTATATAATTGCGTACGTACATACATACATCTGTTAAGCTTGTATATAAATGTACATAAATATTATACCGCTTCGCTCAAAAGAGAATAACAATATTTCATATGAAGGGTGTATCGTTTAATTTAACTAATTGAAATAAAGGTTTTATATTTCCTCAACAAGCACTAAAAACACAAAACCAGATCGATCATGTTGTGATAGATGGAAGACATGTCTCCATGACTCGAACCAATATCTTGTTGCAGCGAAAATACGCATGCGCCTGTGTGTATCAAAGAACTCCGTCAACAAACACAAGGAAAGTTCGACGTCGAAAAGCTGCACAACTAACAGACTTCCGAGCGATTTTCTACTCGACTTGCACTCCTGCTCTCTGAGAGCACTCATCAGCAACTCGGTATACGGGAACTGTGGGATGGCATTTCAAGCTCCCTACATACACTTGCAAACGAAACTATTGGATTTCGTAAAGGTTGCAAAAACAGCTGGTACGATGAGGACTGCCGTGCCGCAGTGGGGAGAAAACAGACTGCCTACCTCGCAACGTTGCGATAGACCACAACACGTGCGGGATGGGATAGATACCGAGAGCTGATGAGACAGAAGACGCGTGTGCAGATAAAAAAAGAAAGAGGCCGAGAAGCGTGAGTATGAAGGGATTGAGAAGCTGGCCGACAAGTATAATGCTCGAAAATTCTATGAGAAGATACGACGACTTACAGAAGGTTTCAAGACCGGAGCAGACTCCTGTAGGACACAAAGAGGTGTTCTAGCCACCGATGCCCAGAACATATTAAATTTATGTTGGGAATACTTCTCCAGCCTGCTGAACAGCAGTGAAGATAGTGAACCCAAAACCCGAATCGACGACGATAGACAAGACGTTCCAGGTAGTGTATTTTCATAAAAATATATGTACTTACGAAACCAGTTGTTTCCAACGCGACATAAGATAACTCTTCAAGGTTTCTACGTGAAGATTCTCGCGGTTCCGTGAATTGTAAGGATATTGTTTTTCGTGCCAAGGGCTGACTGACCCATGCTATTGCCTTTAAAGCCAACAACTCACATCCTGGCAATGGGTGAATATTTGTCAATATGAAATTCGAATCGAATTGCGAGAGACGCAAGCAACCAATAAGGTCAGGCAAATGACGTTCACGGCCGAGAGTATCATGTTTGTACCAACGTTTAATCACGGCAAAGAGATGTTCTTCGCAAGACACATTCAAGTCTTCGCTCTCTAAGGTTCCCTTCAATTCTTCATAGTCAAAGTTCAAGAACTCAGCGCTGCCTTTTATCTATGGGAAAAAGAAAGTGTAAAGGTAATAGTTAACATTTTTATACACATATGTAAGTATGTAGGATTATATTTGACAATATACAAATGACTCATAGGTAGTGTTGTATGTATGTACATACAAATAGGAACATTACAGAACGTTGAACTCGGATAACAGTCATACCTATGATGACACAAAAAACTCTAACGTATAAACATATTTGTTTTGAAAATCTTTTAGCAGTTCGCATGTATTATAGTGAATATCGCTAAAATATGCTTGCAAGTCTTCTCCATCATCACCTTCGTAGTCATGACCCAGGGAAAACGGGACTGTTTAACCACAAAGCCTCAATATTTTAAAGTATTTAATAGGCGTTATATACAATATTACATAACCCTCTAATGCCCAACCCCGCCTTTTGGCGGGTTGCAATAGAACTGCGTACAAAAACTGCGTAGTTAATTTTATTCAAAAAAGGGGAATCACATATATTTTAGGACATTTCATTTTGCATGTATGTGTACATCGCTGATCGTTTTTTTACTGAAACACTTCACAAGTTCAGTCCAAAGTGAAAAGTTGCAGGTGTCGGTCGTATATAATTCATTTTGCAAAAACAGTGATTTTGAAGATTGAACAAAAAGTTTATTTTGTGTCGTACAAGAAAAAAAAAATATTGGTGAGTAGAACGCATTATTATCAATAGGTTAGTTTAAAAATCAAATAAAAAAAACAATATAATTTAAGAAATATCGACTTGGAACAAATCCCGCCTTTTGGCGGGGTTGGGCATTTAGCTGTAAATTTATTGTTAACCATTGCATTCGTTATCGCTTCTTTATTTAGTGATGTCGGGTCGAAAGATCATAAATTTTTCAAAGCTGTCTGACAATGAAATTCAAAATATAATGGACGAGCTAGATGATGATGACTTTAATGAAACTGGAGATGAGCTGGACTCTGAAGACGACATTGAAGAGGCTAATTTCACCGGTCTTTGCAACTCTTTTATCGACGACTGTCTTAACTCAACAGAGACGCTTGTTAACGCAATTAATGTGACAGCAGTAGATAATTTTGATACAGATCTGGAAACTTCAGTAGCAACCGATGTGCCTGGTTCGAGTAAGCGTCGTCGTGTGTCTTCAAATAAGCGTAAAATTGACGGAAAGCGTACCTTTGTTCCCGCCAGTGATGGTTTTGTTGGACAACCAAATGAAATAAAAAATGATTCGCCCAAGTTAAAATGATCTCGCGTTCCATGGCTATAAGGAAACGCCTTCTGAGTTAGAAGAACTTAAAACGCCTTTTGACTGTTTTCAATATTTTTTGACCGATGAGTTTCTCAAGGTAAATTCTTGTTGTAGTACGATTATATATATTTTTTTAAATAATCTAGTTTCGTTTTATTTTCAGTTCTTAGCTGAACAAATGAATTTGTATGCTTGCCAACAAAATATACAGACTCGCTTTATCACTAACTTTATGGAGCTTCGCAAATTTATTGGTATACTCTTTTTTATGTCAGTGTATCGCTTTCCAAGCTCTCGATGCTATTGGGGAAAATATTCCTTTGAAGCTGTTAAAAATGCTATGACTCGCAATAGATTTGAAGAAATACGCAAAAGACTTCATTTTAACGATAACTCTGCTGCACTTCAGCGAGATCAGCCTGGCTACGATCGTTTATTTAAAGTAAGACCACTTATAACTTACTTTAATGAAAGGTTTCTAAAAGTTCCTATGCCTCAACGCCTGTGTGTAGACGAGCAAATGTGTTCCACAGAAATGCAGGGAAATCCGACACAAATGGAGATTGAGTGTCCTATGATTATAAAGGAGTACAATCGTCATATGGGAGGAGTTGACCTAATGGATGGCCTTATCGGCCGGTATCGTATTCGAATGAAAACACGAAAGTGGACCAACCGTTTATTTTTCCATCTATTGGATATGTCAATGGTAAACGCATATATTTTATATCATCGGTTGCATAAGGGACAAGCACGATGTTTTTTGCCAGATTTTCGAATTGAGATGGCGGAAACTTTATGTCTGCTTTCGATTCCGGCTAGCCGTGGACGGGGACGGCCATTATCTCACTCAGCATCACCGGCTCCGGCTCCATCGAAAGTAAAAACATACTTTCCAAATGCAAATGTTCGTTACGATCAGATTGGCCATTGGTGCAAATTTTTAGATCGGTCTGGCAAAAAAACATGCAAGATGGCCAACTGCAAATCCGAAACACAGTCTTTTTGCACAAAATGTAATATTCATCTATGCAATTCATCTTCAAAAAACTGCTTTTTTAATTTTCATATGCAACAATAAAAATTAAACACAATAAAATTTGTTTAAGTCTTCATATGGGGAAAATACACGTAAATGCCCAACCCCGCCTTTTGGCGGGTTAGGTATTTTTACCTGTAACAGGTAAACCATTAGCGTAATCAAAAAACTAACTTCATATTCGTCCGTTTTGACCCAAAATTAGTCTAAAATAATTTTTTCACTGCAATAGAAAAATTGGGCATTTGAGGGATAATTGTGGCTTCCCACAATGAAAACCAGTCATTGGACAAAGGAAATGTAACTTTTGGTGCAAGAACTTTGCTTCTTCTTGAAAAATGTCTTAAAGTTTTCGAAAGTATTTCAAATGAACGTGAATTAATATTGTTAGAAATAGTATTTTCCTTTATTAATTAATATTAGTGAGACTTCACTGTACTTACTTCCATAAAATGTTGTATTTCATACTCCTGGATTTTCTACCGAAGACGTTCACACTTAGAAATTTTTCCGTAAATTTGGAACCACCCCCTGCAGGGATTGACGACTTAACGCTGCTTGCCATTTGTACTGAAATAAATACTTGAAATAAATTGAAAAGCATAGAATGTAATGGTTGAAAATGTAAAGAATAATATTCAAATATGTATGTGTGTATGAATTACAGATAGATATAAAATTAGATTTATTCGTCTTGCCTGATGAAAGCGTAGAAAATCTTATATATTTTTAAGCTTTGAAAAATTTTAATGTACATTTTATAGATGTACATTTATAGAATTTCGAGAAATCCCTACCAAGTTGATTTAAACAAAGTTTCCCGGGAGGGTGCCAAAACTAAAGTGAGTATTTTATGTATTTAATAGTTCTTATTATTCAATGAAAAGAGATTAAGGGTTCATAGTTTAATAGTCTTTTTCAGTTTAGCTTTATAACATAATTTCTATTAAAATTAATAAAAAAGAAATCTAAAAATCGATTAAATGCTGGCTTTACTAAAAAAAATATAATATATTTCTAGTCGGTATTTTGTATTTTTGGTTTTTAGTTTAAAAATATTTTATAAAATATATACAATATAAAACAACTTTTTTTTTAATAATGGCTGAAAAATTTGAAGAAGTGACCATTTGGACCTGTACCCAAGCGAGTACAATGGGATAATCAGGGGTAAAGTTGCAGTAATATAAAAAAAAAATAATTGGAAGAAGAGCTCGGTCGAAAATCGCTACAGCGGTTACGTAGTGCTAATTATAAAAAAGCAAATATTACTTTGATATTCCAGTAAGCTACATTGACCGTTACTTGCAGTTTTGTAATGTTTTCATGCGTTGACCACGCGTGAACTTGCCTTTGTAGCGAAAACTTGGTCGTATAAGTAAACTCCATTCATTCCTGAGCTCCATACTATGATTAAGTTTGGCCGACGGACGCTCATCTTACGTCCTTTCCTTCCTGACCATAGTTTGACGGTATGCAACGTTACAATTTTATCACAGTATTTTCCCACGCTATTGATATTTCATTTGACAAAAAGAATCAGAATTAGCATACCTACAATATATGATACAGAATTACAATTAGTCATAAGATTAAATGCATTATCTCACATATGACCAAATTCTCCTTGTTGTCCTTTTTGTAAATATTATTTTAATTCGCTTCTAAAGGACACTTTTTTTGTCCGTCGTTCGATAGTAGTTAGTTGCCTTGAAGTCATTTTTTAAATCTCGTAGGAGGTCATCAGTCAAGTTCAAGGACTACTTTTCAACCTAATGGCAGACTTCCTCTGGGATGTTCAACCGCTTTAGCCATGCGATAAGTGTCCAACTAAAGTATATAAATAGCCACTGCTACTCATAATAATCCGGTTTTTATATCCGCTTTGAAGTGGCTTTCCTATAATAAATTGTTTGGTGGAATAACTACCAAAATACCTAACCATCGACTCTTCAATGGAAAGGTTTTGTACGTAACGCACACATGTTCCTCAAAAAGAACAGAAGAAGAAGATTTAGGTGTCCGAGAGTTAAATGCTAACCAACCCACGAAAATAACAAATTTTACAAAAGTGAGCACTGCGATAAGCGAATGGCGGATAACGGGACCTCTTATGTGTACACCGAAAACTATTTATTCATTCCTGATATTTCGGAGTATCATAAACTCGCGCTTCCTTGCAAGATCATGCTTGCGCCTGTTCCTGACAGCGCTTCAAAGAAGTAATTTTTTTTTGTACTCAAGGGAACGAATGGGTTAAAAGGGTAGGAGTAACCCAATCAAGTTGACTGGAAGTTATAGCAGAGTATACCCAAAGTGCAATAAAGTCCGAGAACTGGTGTATATTTCCGCATACAGGAGCCCGAGATACACTTTCCAGAAAGCGCTTAATATCCTAGCTACACATATGTACACTTAAAAAACTTCGAGAATATATCGGCAACATACCTCTGATCACATGAATGATGGAATGCAGATATTGCGCAATTCACAGTAAAGTTACTCACACCTCTGAAGTTTGGCAATCAACTGCAGTTTCGATGACGTCACACTTTCGAATCACAATGGCAAAACAAAGTAAATGTATAAGTTTCTTTCGATTTACATATTTTTAAATTTTGAAGTAATTGTAGAAAAATCATTGCTACAATCTATTTTCCCTCACAGCGAATTTTCTTTCACCTTTATCGGATACCTTCGAATTGTCAGCAAATATGGAAGTAAAATACCTTTCCTACTTCTTAGCAACCCAAATATCAAATTCCACTTGGAAAAAAACGATTAAATTTACTTAATCATTATATTTATTAGCCTATATACAAATGTGTTAACTGCTCACATTTTACATAAAGCTAATTGAACAGAGTTGCTGAGTGACACTACTCAAGTCTAGTGTTTCGTTTTCTACTTTCACATACACAGGCACCATAAGCGTGTATAACTATTTCAGCCATAAGTACCCTGGAGAGAAAACGTAGACTAATATGGAAAAATCTTAGTTATGTACTAGTATTTTTATGACGAAATCATAATAGTTTGTCGTAAAATAGAATTAGGTATACTAGTACTTCAATATACTAGATATCCATAGATTGTAGTTTTTTATATTATGTTCAATTCTAAACAAATGATGAACAATCCTAATTAAGCTTTAAATACAAAGGTCGATATAAGATCCACTTCTTAGAAAGAAGTAAAGTACCAAATTTCAAGTAAAGTTAACCATAAGTGCGTTTTTTTGAATAAGTCGACACTAGTCAATTTCCCCGTAAAAGGAATTTTTCAAAACCGTTCTCAAATCTGCCTGAACACACACAAAAACTTTCATTAAAATTTTTCTTTTTCATTTTCAATATAAGAATTATAATACTGTTTTAGTTTAAGATTATCATTAATATACAATATACAATAAATATAGTTTAAAAAACTAAAAAAACACGCTTTTAAAGAATATTGTACTAAAAAGTTGAAAATAATTTTGAAAATAAACTTAAGACAATAGTATATAAAAAATACTTGCGACATCTCCAGGTAGAAGCTTTGGCTGCTGCTCAGGGTTGCACACGCAAACACATATTTTATAAGTAGGTTACTGGTATTTTCAACACGTCTACGTATCAGCTTCATACTAGTTAAATACCAGTTAAAATACTGGTATCCATAATTCATAATTCTCTCGTAATTCTACTACTCACCTATCTATCAATCAAAGCCCAAAATCAAAAAGAAGGATTATTTTTATTACACGCTTTATATTAGCTTCACTTGTATGTCAGTATGTCTGTCAGTATGTCTGTCAGTTTGTCTGTCAGTATGTCTGTCTGTCAGTTTGTAACATTTTAGCGGAGACGCGATCCCAATATGAAATATTTGAAATGCGAATCGTTGCATACATCGTAGCGTTGACAGAATTAATCAGAGAACGTATAATAATCCATACTAATAATTATTATACGTTCTCTGATTAATTCAGAGAAAAAAAATCAAAATAGAGTTAATTAGAAAAATATATAAAATAAATATAGTTTGAAAAAAACTAAAAAAAACACACTTTTAAAGAATATTAAACTAAAAAGTTGAAAATAATTTTGGAAATAAACTTAAGACAATAGTATATAATAAATATAGTTTAAAAAAACTAAAAAAAACCCGCTTTTAAAGAATATTAAACTAAAAAGTTAAAAATAAATATAGTTTAAAAAACTAAAAAAACACGCTTTTAAAGAATATTGTACTAAAAAGTTGAAAATAATTTTGAAAATAAACTTAAGACAATAGTATATAAAAAATACTTGTATAATTAAGAGAAAAGTGTGGGGCGCTCGATATATGGAAATTATGGTACAAAGCGCCCCACGCTTTTTTCTTAATTATACAAGTATTTTTTATATACTATTGTCTTAAGTTTATTTTCAAAATTATTTTCAACTTTTTAGTACAATATTCTTTAAAAGCGTGTTTTTTTAGTTTTTTAAACTATACTTATTTTTAACTTTTTAGTTTAATATTCTTTAAAAGCGGGTTTTTTTTAGTTTTTTTAAACTATATTTATTATATACTATTGTCTTAAGTTTATTTCCAAAATTATTTTCAACTTTTTAGTTTAATATTCTTTAAAAGTGTGTTTTTTTTAGTTTTTTTTAAACTATATTTATTTTATATATTTTTCTAATTAACTCTATTTTGATTTTTTTTCTCTGAATTAATCAGAGAACGTATAATAATTATTAGTATGGATTATTATACGTTCTCTGATTAATTCTGTCAACGCTACGATGTATGCAACGATTCGCATTTCAAATATTTCATATTGGGATCGCGTCTCCGCTAAAATGTTACAAACTGACAGACAGACATACTGACAGACATACTGACATACAAGTGAAGCTAATATAAAGCGTGTAATAAAAATAATCCTTCTTTTTGATTTTGGGCTTTGATTGATAGATAGGTGAGTAGTAGAATTACGAGAGAATTATGAATTATGGATACCAGTATTTTAACTGGTATTTAACTAGTATGAAGCTGATACGTAGACGTGTTGAAAATACCAGTAACCTACTTATAAAATATGTGTTTGCGTGTGCAACCCTGAGCAGCAGCCAAAGCTTCTACCTGGAGATGTCGCTGCTGTAATTTGTTCCTATATAAGTGACTCTTCAAATTTATGGGAAGAGTCCAGTTAGGCCCGTTAGTCCCGTTTAGGATTTCCACCTTCTGTGGAAATCTTTAAAAGGCCAAGGTTGCCGGCCTTGGGCCCTTCTTTTTGATACAGCAGCCACAGCAGCAACATCTCAGGTGAGTTACGTCATTTATTCCTTTAGGTTTTTCAAATATATTTTTCATTCAATAAAGGATAATTATTTTTAATATAATACTAATGCGAATTTTTATTGAGAGCTTGGCGACAGGCAAGTAGTTCTTTTTTTTAGCTTTCTGTAGGACCGGCACCTCCCCCGATCCCCGTTGCCGGAATTCACGAGGAATTCCGGCCCCTAATCAACCCCGGCACGAAACATTGGTCCTTCGAGCCGGATCCAACAGAAAGGCTCAAAGATAATAAATAATTAAAAATAAAGAAATCTATATTTTGATTAAACCTTTGTGAAAATACCATCTTCACAAAGGAATAATAAAATATAGAATTATCAGCACTACCAAGTCGCGCGCTCATTTGGATAAAATAATTTCGTTTAAATTCTGGCCAAAAGGCGCGATCTGCTACCTCGAGAAAACAACTCTGGAAAAGGAATGGAACGCGACCATTTCCGCCAACATAATTTATTTTCTATTAGCAGTGAGGAGTGAATAGAAAAAAAAGTAAGTAAAAGGTAAAAACGTGAAAAAAGGAAGAAGGTAAATTGAACGAAAAAATATTTAAAAGGAAAAATTAAGTAAAATTAAAAAGGCTTAGAAAAGAAAAATAAATTGAGAAAAAAAAATCTCAAAGAAGAAAAATTATGTGAAAAAAAGGAAGGTTAATTAAAAAAGAGGCTTAAAAAACGAAAAACAAAAGTGTAAAAAAAATTGAAAAAAAAGAAGGTAAACTGAGAAAAAAGCCTTGAAAAGAAAAATAAAGTGTGAAAAAAAAGCCTTAAAAAGACAAATTAGTTGAAAATAAGAAGGTTAATTGAAAAAAAAGGCTTTGAAAAGAAAAATAAAGTGAGACGAAAAGTGAAAAAAGGGTAATTAGAAAAAAACCTTAAAAAGAAAAATTAAGTGAAAAAAAGGCTTAAAAAAGAAAAAAAAGTGTGAAAAAATTGAAAAAATAAGGTAAATTGTAAATAAAAAAGGCCTTAAGAAGAAAAATAAAAGTTGAAAAAAAAAAAAAAAAAAAAATAAGGTAAATCGTGAAAAAAAGCCTTAAATAGAAAAAGTTGAAAAAAAGAAGGTAAATTAAATGAAAAAAAGGCTTAAGAAGAAAAATAAAAGTGAGTGAAAAAAGAAGCTAAACAGAAAAAAAGGCCTTAAGAAGATAAATTAAATGAAAAAAAGGCTTAAGAATAAAAATAAAAGTGAGTGAAAAAAAAAGCCTTAAAAAAGCAAAATAAAGTGGGAAAAAAGAAGGCAAGTTGAAAGAAAGAAAAATAAAGTGAAAAAAAAAATAAGGTAAATTGTATATGAAAAAAAAAGCCTTAAGAAGAAAAATAAAAGGAAGTGAAAAAAAAACCTTAAAAAAGCAAAATAAAGTGGAAAAAAGAAGGCAAGTTGAAAGAAAGAAAAATAAAGTGAAAAAAAATAAGGTAAATTGTATATGAAAAAAAAGCCTTAAGAAGAAAAATAAAAGGAAGTGAAAAAAAAAGCCTTAAAAAAGCAAAATAAAGTGAAAAAAAAGAAGGCAAGTTGAAAGAAAGAAAAATAAAGTGAAAAAATAAGGTAAATTGTATATGAAAAAAAAAAAACGCCTTAAGAAGATAAATTAAATGAAAAAAAAGGCTTACGAATAAAAATAAAAGTGAATGAAAAAAGAAGCTAAATTTAAAAAAGGCCTAAGAAAGAAAATTAAAGTGAAAAAAAATAAGGTAAATTGTAAATAAAAAAAAGCCTTAAGAAGAAAAATAAAAGTTGAAAAAATAAGGTAAATTGTGAAAAAAGCCTTAAATAGAAAAAGCTCAAAAAAAGGTAAATTGTAAAAAAAAAGCCTTAAATAGAAAAAGTTGAAAAAAAAGAAGGTAAATTAAATGAAAAAAAGGCTCAAGAAGAAAAATAAAAGTGAGTGAAAAAAGAAGCTAAACAGAAAAAAAAAACCTTAAGAAGAAAAATAAAAGTGAGTGAAAAAAAAGCTAAAGTGAAAAAAAAGGCCTAAGAAAGATAAATTAAATGAAAAAGAAGGCTAATTGAAAAAAAAAAAAAAAAACAAAGCCTTAAGAAAAATAAAGTGAAAAAAAAGAAGGCTATTTGAAAAAAAAAAGGTAAATCAAAAGAAAAAAAAGCCTTAAGAAAAATAAAGTGAAAAAACAAGAAGCAAAAAAAGTTTTGAAAAAAAAAAAAAAAAAAAAATAAAAAAAAAAAATAAAAAATAAAATAAATAAAAAATCAAAGTGTGTAAGTGTAAGTGGCAAGCGCGGCAAGCGAGCGGTGAACGCGGCAGCGCGCAGTGTTAGTGCCAAGCGCGCAGTGTAGCGCGGCAAGCGAGCGGTGACCGCGGCAGCGCGCAGTGTTAGTGCCAAGCGCGCAGTGTAACGCGGCAAGCGCGCAGTGTAACGCGGCAAGCGCGCAGTGTGCAGGCGCAGTAAGCAGCAAGGCCACCACCAAAGGCCCAACAATAAGCAGCAAGGCCACCACCAAAGGCCCAACAAAAAGCAGCAAGGCCACCACCAAAGGCCCATCAGTACGCGGCAAGGCCACCACAAAAGGCCCAACGGTAAGCGGTAAGGCCGCCACTAACGGTCCAACATTTCGCAGTAGGGCCACTACCAAAGGCCCAACTGTGCAACAAGGTCTCCAGATACTGCTTATGCAGCAGTGAGGCCCAACTAAGGGTAAGTCATCTGGTTTCCCATTACTATTTAAATTGATTTTCGAAAGTTTGAGAGTTCTGAAAATTTCCCTGGGGATTTATACGTGAACTCTCAGACATTATAACATTTTACCGGAAAAAATATATATACGCGATATATCGGTGCTATTCGAGCACTTACGATCGGTCGATTCCTCGCAAATTTTTAGATTTCGAAAAATCTCCTTTTGGAACTATCGGGCTTTATAACGGTTTGGTCGAAAATATATATACGCGATATATCTGTGCTATACGAGCACATACGATACAGCTAGAATTTTAAATATTTTCTTTTTACGGCTGATACAAAGCAGTATCAGAATTCCAACTTCGGCAATATCTAAATTTTTCATTTAATTCATAATTACTGAAAATGACTCACGCTAATGACTTTTCTCGCGCCTGTGATGCACTGCTAGAGTTCGAAGAGTTGTATAACAACACTCCAAGTGCGAATCACTCAGTTTTTTCTCTGGACATTCAGAAGGAAGAATTGAAAGCGCTGTGGTTGAAAGTCAAGGAGTCATTCGATGGCTATTCGCGGAATTTGTCTGCTGACGAAGCAGGTAGTATAGCCACGCGTTCGGCTAAGACCAGGTATCAGGATTGCTACGCAGCATACCTGACATGTGCGGCACTGATGGGTGAAACAATGCACAACCTGACCTTTGTACAACAAAGCTCCTCAACGGTGAATCCTGCAGCGCGGGAACCTGAAGCCATCCCACGCTCGAGTATTAATCTCCCCCCATGTGACACCGAAATTTTTTATGGTGACTACATGGCATGGCCATCTTTCCGCGATTTGTTTACAGCAATATACGTAAATAATTCTCGACTAACTCCGGTTGAGAAATTATACCACTTAAACCACAAGACTCGTGGGGAAGCAAAGGACATCGTCAAGAAATCCCCATTGACCAATGATGGGTTCATAACCGCGTGGCAGAACTTATCGGAGCGCTACGAAAACAAAAGGGTGATGGTAAACAGTCAGTTGAAAACGTTGTTCAACTTACCAACTGTCACTCTCGAACGCGGCGCGGAAATAAAAAATTTACAACGAGCAGTAAATAATTGCATCTCAGTGCTTCAGATGTATGGCATTGAGATAAGCAACTGGGATGCAATTTTTGTCTTTCTAGTCTCTAGCAGGTTGCCGGACACAACATTAGCCCTGTGGGAGCAAGGAATCGTCCACAAGACTGAAATTCCGAGGTGGGAGGAACTTGATAACTTTTTAACAAACAGATTTCAGACGCTGGAAACGGTTTCAGACATTCAAAGCACAAGAGTGTCTAGGACATTGCAAAATCGCGGTCCAGTCCCATCATATGGAAAGAAGGTAGCTGCTCATCATTCTCAATTTCCACAGCCTAAATGCAGACTCTGCCCACAGGAAGTGCATGTGCTAAAAGCGTGCCCGAAATTTCTAGCCATGAAAGTAGACGATCGCGTCAAAGTGGCTAGAAAATACAATTTATGTATGAATTGTTTAGCACATTCCCACTTAGCAAGAGATTGTAAGAGCACTTTTAGCTGTTTAAATTGTCATCAACGGCATCATTCCCTGCTGCACCGGAATCCAACTGGGAATAACCCATCGACGTGAACTAATCGGCAGGCATCAGGAAGTACGGAGGCCAGGCCGGCTCAACCCCCACCCACATCTAGGAACGTAAACGCACTTTTTGCAAGAAACGCAAAAAACGTCGTATTAGGTACCGCAATGGTACACATCTGCTACTCAGGAGTGAAATACGAGGCAAGGGCCCTTCTTGATTCGGGATCAGAAGGTACATTCATAACGAAGCGGTTGCAACGACGTATCAAATTGCCTACACAGCCTGCTGACATGCAGATTTGCGGTATTAATGCGTCGACATCGGCTAAGGTGCTAGAAGTCGCACAGTTCGTTCTAGGTTCCCCTGTCAACCCCCAGATTAGAATTGACGCAAGAGGCCTGATTCTCCCCCAACTGACAGGAAACCTCCCCCAGTTTACAGTGGACCAAGTGGATTTTGGTCTACTGCCCCCAATTAAGTTAGCCGATGTCAACTTTAATAAAAGTCAGCAGGTGGATGTGGTAATTGGTGCGGATTTGTATCCGCAAATAATGATAGGAAACGTTAAGAAGAACGTTTTTGGCTCTCTCCTGGCGCAGGAGACAGTCTTTGGTTGGATTTTAACAGGTCCAATCCCTCAAACCCCCAATATGATTACTAAATCATACATCTCGATGTACACCGAAATTTCGAGCTCTGAGCTCACTCGGTTTTGGGAGCTAGAACAAGTCCCAAGTAAAAAACAAATCACTCCTGAAGAAACATTCTGCGAGCGGCAGTATGTAAGCATAACGGCGAGAACTGAACAAGGAAAGTACATGGTGACACTCCCATTTCGGCAAGAATTTCCAGTGGACATAAATATTGGATATTCGAGGACCGGTGCAATGCAGCAATTCTTGAGGAATGAAGCAGCTATGGTGCGAAAGCCGGAACTAAAGGCAGAATACCATCGGGTACTCCGAGAATACATAACTCTCGGTCATATGAAACTAGTGGACAGCACACGTGGAAGCAAAGGCCCAGGATCTTATTACCTGCCGCATCATGCAGTGGTAAAACCGGATAGCACTACGACAAAGGTCCGCGTAGTGTTTAATGCATCAAACCCAACATCCAATGGGGTAAGCTTAAATGATGTGCTTCATCCTGGTCCAGTTCTCCAAGCCGACCTTATCGCGTTGATATTAAAATGGAGATTCTTTAAATATGTATTCAACGCTGATATTGAAAAGATGTATCGGCAAATCTTGCTGCATCCAAAGGACACTAGGTTTCACAGGATATTATTTAGGGAATCAGCGGAAGAGGATGTAATGGATTATGAGCTCCAAACAGTGACTTTCGGAGTTAACTGTGCCCCATATCTAGCGATAAGAACACTACTTCAGCTGGCAGAAGATATCAGCCTGAAGTACCCGCTTGCATCCAAGGTTTTAAAGCAACATATGTATGTTGATGACGTCCTTGCTGGTGCACATGATTGCGAGACCGCCATTCACACTCGGAATGAACTGGTCGAAGCTCTTAAAGATGCAGGATTTCCACTACGTAAGTGGACCTCGAACTCCAAAGAAATTTTAGCCGATTTACCAAAAGAGCATCTTCTCAAGGAGGATTTCCTGCAGATTGATGACTTAAGCGAGGCAAGGATGTTAGGAATCAGATGGAATGCTGTTCAAGATAGATTCCATTTCAACGTCCAGGAGATGCACATAAGTCCAAGCTACACCAAGAGAGAAGTATTATCGTGTGTGGCTAAATTGTTCGATCCTGCAGGTTGGCTAAGCCCAATCGTCATCGAGGCGAAAATCCTTATGCAAGATATTTGGTTAACGAAGATTGACTGGGATGACAACATACCCAGAGGTATTTACTTGAGATGGGAAAATTTTCTCAAAAATTACATCAACATTTCAAAAATCGGAATTCCAAGATGGATCAGGTATACCCCATGGAACGAAGTTGAATTTCATGGGTTTTGTGATGCCTCAGAGAAGGCCTATGCTGCTGCGTTATATGTAAAGGTACGGGAACGAAACTTAAGCATCGTTCCAAGCGTAAATCTGCTGGTGAGTAAGACCAAAGTAGCGCCAGTAAAAACAATATCTTTACCACGACTAGAATTATGTGGGGCACTACTTTTAGCAGAACTTATTATATACTTATTATACGCTTTACTTCCACAGTTCGATGTTGCTCAACCAGTAGTCTACAAATGGACAGACTCCACCATCGTGCTCTCATGGCTGCAGAAGCCCCCATGCTGCTGGACTACCTTCGTGGCGAATAGAGTCTCGAAGATTGAGGAACTCGTCGGATCGAGTGGCTGGAATCACGTGGATTCCAAGGACAATCCGGCAGATCTTGGCAGCCGCGGCGTTTCCCCCCAAGAACTCGCGGAGAGCACTCTTTGGTGGCAGGGTCCAAGCTGGTTGAAGAAGCAGCCTTCTGAGTGGCCTCAGAGACAGACGGAGCCACAGGAAACCGTATTGGAACAAAAGGCAGTTAGAACTCACGCAGCACGAATTTTAGACAATGAAGACATCATGGAACGGTTCTCCGATTTTTCTCGCGCACTGAGGGTAGTTGCACGAATTTTTCAATTCTATTGGAAAATACATCCGGTGCACAAATTAACAAATCGGAGTGAATCTACGGAACTGACAGCAAGGGAAATTCGATAGGTAAAAACTCGACTTATCCTGTTGACCCAAAAACGTTGTTATTCGGATGAATACGGTGAATTATCGTCTTCTAACCCAGTAAGCGCTAAGAGCTCCATCCGTACTCTCAATCCATTTCTGAACAAGAATGGAGTTATGAGAGTCGGCGGAAGACTAGCGCTGGCGTCATTGTCGTACAATGAACGATATCCGACCATTCTGCCGTATAATTGCCAATTTTCGCGACTTCTCGTAAGGTTCTCACACTTGATTTCATTACATGGAGGAAATCAACTCATGTTGAGACTTATGAGGTCAGAATATTGGATAGTACGGTTAAAAAATTTAATAAAAACTGAAATTAATAATTGCAAAGTTTGTATAATTTACAGAAAAAGAACACGGGAACAACTCATGGCTGCGCTCCCACCGGAAAGAACGGACGTATCCAGACCATTCACCAACACTGGCGTGGATTTTACGGGCCCGTTTGAGATTAAAAATTACACTGGCCGAGCATGTCTAATCACTAAAGGATACGTCTGCGTATTTGTATGTTTTGCTACAAAAGCAATACACCTAGAGGCAACTAGCGATCTTTCGACCTCAACATTCTTGGGTGCTTTTGCCAGGTTTGTGGCAAGACGGGGCTGTCCGCATAATGTGTATTCGGACAACGGCACGAACTTTGTCGGAGCCAACAAAGCCTTGAGACATGATTTTAAAAAATTCATGACTGAAGCCTCACACCTAACAATGCAATTATATCTTCATCAAGAAGTCAGCTGGCACTTCATACCACCAGGAGCACCTCACATGGGAGGACTATGGGAAGCAGGAGTGAAGAGCTTCAAAACCCATTTTCGAAAGGTAGCCAATGCGATGCGTTTTACGATGGAAGAATTCTCGACGTTACTGGCCAAAATTGAAGCATGCCTTAACTCACGTCCGATAAGTCCACTTTCAGATAATCCTGAATCTCTTGAACCCCTAACCCCGGGACATTTTTTAATTGGAAGTCCGCTGCTCACGATCGCTGAACCAGAAATCAGCGCAAACCCGATATCAATAATCAACCGTTGGCAAAAGCTAAAGGCGCTTCACCAAGGATTCTGTCAGCGATGGAAGGTGGAGTACCTGAAAGAACTGCACAAGAGAACCAAGTGGCAGTTCCCACACCGAAATCTAGAGGTTGATGACTTCGTAATTGTCAAAGAGGACAACTTACCCCCGAATGAGTGGCGACTTGGTAGAGTTATTAGGGTTTTTTTAGGTCCAGATAGTCGAGTTAGAGTTGTAGAGATACGTACGACGCGAGGCATAATTACACGTCCAATTGTGAAATTGATTATGCTTCCCGTCGGAAAATGCGCTAATGATTTATCTAATTTCAGAGAAATTCGAAATGGTATGTGCCAACAACAACAACAAACAAGTGAGGGAACACCGGTGCCCTGTGTGCAACCACAACCACCGGCTGCTCTTCTGTCGACAACTGCGACGACTAGAACCGACGGAGAGACTGAGGGCTGTCCTCCTTCATCGGCATTGTGCCAACTGCCTGTCGCCGCGTCACATGGCCAGCAGTTGCCCATCGACCAGACACTGCGATCGGTGTCAAGAGCGGCATCACAGTCTCCTACACCTGTGGGAAACCGACAGGGGCGAGGAAGACGTGCCGCAGGCCTTAGACGCGGTAGACAGTAGGCCTACCAGAAGACATGATCCATACCGAGCTGAAGCCTTGTTGGACGACTCCAGCGACGAGGAGGTGCTGGAAATTGATGCCAGCGATGAAGAGGGTCCCGCAGAATCAAGCCAAACACCAAACCCCCCGGTACTCAGACCACCTCTGTCGGGTATCCGGTCAGTGGTCCAGCGGCCACCCCCACCGAGAGAAGGAAGAATTGCCTCACCAAGAAAGCGCAACAACAGGCCACAGAAGCGGCCTCAGGCAGTGAGAGACGCCCGAGAACGGATCAAGGGACCCGCTCGAAACAATGCGGGTATGTCTGTCGTCACGCCAACAGTGATGGTGAGAGTGGTAGCTAGCGGCCGAATGCATGCTGTCCGTGCCCTAATCGACCCAGGGCAGCCACAATCCACAATAGCACGCAGCCTGGCGAGACGTATGCACCTGCTGCAACGTGATTCGGTGGAGCAGATCAACCTGCCACTGAAAGGTTGGCGTGACAGGATCAGCCTACAAGCGAGAGTGGTGGCGAGCTTAATGAAGACCACACCAGCACGCACATTGGACGCAAGGGTAGTCGACGAGTTCGACAATTTGCGGTTGGCAGACCCCACTTTCTACAGGTCCAGTGCGGTGTCGCTGATTCTCGGGGCCGATGTGTACGGCATGATATTGCGGCCAGGACTGATGCCAGCAACCCCGACTCGACCGGTTGCCCAGAACACCATATTTGGATGGGTGATCTCTGGCTGTTCACCATATTAGACGGCAGCGATGGAGGGCGGAAATTTTAGTCTTAAGTCAACTAAATGAATTGTAAACCAAAAAATTTTAAAATGGAAATAGAAAATTCTGAAATGTAAATTTGAAATTGAAATTGTATTTAGATTAAGGTTTTAAACTTTAATAACAATGAACTGTAAATTTTTAGAAGTTTTAGTATTATTTTTTGCAGTGTTGCTGCAAGGCGGGCGGCATGTTTGCGTGTGCAACCCTGAGCAGCAGCCAAAGCTTCTACCTGGAGATGTCGCTGCTGTAATTTGTTCCTATATAAGTGACTCTTCAAATTTATGGGAAGAGTCCAGTTAGGCCCGTTAGTCCCGTTTAGGATTTCCACCTTCTGTGGAAATCTTTAAAAGGCCAAGGTTGCCGGTCTTGGGCCCTTCTTTTTGATACAGCAGCCACAGCAGCAACATCTCAGGTGAGTTACGTCATTTATTCCTTTAGATTTTTCAAATATATTTTTCATTCAATAAAGGATAATTATTTTTAATATAATACTAATGCGAATTTTTATTGAGAGCTTGGCGACAGGCAAGTAGTTCTTTTTTTTAGCTTTCTGTAGGACCGGCACCTCCCCCGATCCCCGTTGCCGGAATTCACGAGGAATTCCGGCCCCTAATCAACCCCGGCACGAAACAATATGTGAAAGCTGAACTAGTATTTTTCCCTTCAGAGTGTGTATATAAAAATGCATGTATTTATATATGTATGTATTATATAAGGAACGAATGGATTTTTCAAGTATTCCCATTTTTAATTTCAATCCACCGTTATTTGTACATATATCAAATGAGTCAGTGAAGAAGAAAAATAGCTAAAATTTAGGGCTTCTTATTTCTAATAATATAGTACATACATATATAGAGATACATATATTTATAATTTCAATAAAAAATTAAGTTAAATTTTCTAATTGTGGTCGCCTCTTGGCGCGTTTATTTCTGTCATGAAAAAAAGCTCCTCACACAAAAAAAGAACATCAGCCGTTCGGAGGCGGCTTAGTACGAAGGCTGCTATATATATTTCTGGCCTAGGCCACACTAAGTGTTGTCAGGTGCAATCTGACATTTCCAGTGGAAAGTTTGACATTTTTTAGCATAACATCACTCAGAACGTTTTGTCATTTAATCGTGAATTGTTTTATTTACAGGGAATTATAAAATTCATCTCGGCCAAAAAATGGAATTAACTCGTGAACATTTTCGTGCGATCATTTTTCACTACTTTCGACGTGAATTATCACGACAAGAGTGCATCGATGAACTAAAATCTTTGTATGGCTATGAAACACCATCCTATAGCACTGTGAAAAACTGGTACAACGAATTCAATCGTGGCCGACGCTCGCTCAAAGACGAATTCCGTGAAGATCGTCCAAAAACAGCCGTTGTGCCAGAAAACATCGATGCCGTACCTGAACTGATAATGCAAGACCGTCATGTAACATACCTTCAGATAGAGACATGCCTATGCATTTCTCCCACCAGCATACATTCGATATTGCATGACCACCTGGCCGTAAAAAAGGTTTGTTCTCACATAATTTGACAATCGCTCAAAAAAAGGCTCGTGTGGATTGGTGTAAAGAAATGCTGAAAAAATACGATCGCGGTGCTTCAAAAGACGTTTATAAGATCGTCACAGGTGACGAGTCCTGTATCTACGCGTATGAGTCCGAAACAAAACAGCAATCAACCGTGTCCAACGAAAGTTGTTCGTGGAAGAAGCACTTCGAAGCAAATGGTCGCCTGTTTCTTCGGCAAAACTGGTCATGTGGCGACTGTTCCGCTTGAGCAACGTAGGACGGTCCATTCTAAGTGGTACACCACCATTTGTTTGCCTGAAGTCTTCGGATAAATTCGAAAAACGAACAAGAGAAGACGAATCATTGTGCACCATGACAATGCGAGCTCTCACGCATCGGCTCAAACCAGCGCCTTTTTGTAATACATTGATATAGTTTTTTCCCGCATCTAATGTTCTTCCAAGAGTGTATTTTTACGAAGATATCCACAAAACTACGATTTCTTTCTTCCTTTAAATGTGATTGTGGAGACCCTGGAACTATCCATTAAAAGATATTATGGAGAAAATCTAGGGATTCTGTAAACACTACCATACTACATATTCCAAATTAGGAACTCTTTTTTCCTGCCAACTTATTTATTATTTATAGAAAACCTTAAACTAAATATAAAGTACAGAATTATGAAACGAAGGGCTGTCCGTCCTCTGGAAGATATATTTGTTCCATACATTTTCACTTACCAGACACACTGTCAGACAATGACGAGAACAATAATAAAAATGTATTTCAAATTAATTATACAAGTTAAACACTTGGTTATAGTTTTAATTTCTTTTTAAATGTTTTCTACTTCACTTCTACATTACAACTAGCGTGACTAAGTTGAAGCCCGAGCATATATTTCGCTACATTTCCCTGCGGGTGCAGGAACAACGAGATAGAATACCGCTATTGCTAGGTGATCTCGCTGTGAGCAGTTTTATAATTACAACTCCGATTTTAAAATTTCTAAAGGTACCGTACACTTCGCCTGCGTGTTTTTCCTTTCGTAACCTTTTGAATGTCCCCCATCAAAGAGTTACGTTGTTGCTATGCGCTCTTGTTGTTGATAATAATGATAAAGAGTGTTGTTATGCAAATGAACGTAGCGGGTATTACAGCATAAAGAGTCCAGCATGAACTTGCGTAGCATTGGTAGCGGTGTAGTAGTTTATGTTATGTTGGATGACTAATGTATCTTATGTTATTATGTTAGTTGTTGTATTAACTAATGTTAACTATGTTAACTCGAAAATAATCACTTTAGTATTTGAATAGTTTTTCGTTTTCTTCCCAAAGCATGGACACAGGATATGTACATATGTATGTATATGAGGCTGAGGCAATCCGTAAGAAATAAAATTCTACACTATCAAATATCCGAATGGCAAACAACAATAATAATTGCTTTTATTCAAAAGTGATTCCATGGGAGCTTCCTAAAGATTAGCATACGCTTCACACAAAAAAGGATGCCAGTAACGTCAGTCAAGCTGGAGCTAGCAAGTTTAACCCTCCGTCCGACACCACACTTTATATAGGTATGTGTACACCGACACCTGGTGTCTGGCCAGACCCCTATATATTTTTATAGGTTTATATGGGAAAAAGTACTATATGGAGAGGTTCATATGTATTTTTCAGGTATATATTATTCGTTCCTTACTTTTTATACCTTCGGGCACATGTTTAGCTACAATTCTTTGTAAAAAAAACAACAAAAATATTTGGACTGGAAAAAACAAGCCATTTGTTTACCTTTTTTATGCTTTATTTATGAGTCATTTCAAGACTGTTTGGACAAATATATATGGATTTGAATGGATTTTCTTATGAAATTTGATACTAACTAGCATCGGTCTGTGGAACGCAAGCAAAACATGTATAATTGGTTTTCGAATGCTGTACACAAACTGGATTTGAGCATGCTGTACAAAAGAAACGAGTTTTGCGTCGAAGCTTTTCTTCGCCATGTAAACAAATACGACAGTCTCTCTTCTTGGTGAGTGTATCTGCTCCACTGCGATGCATTGTCAGCAAATTTGGTGCAATGTTTATTGGTTTTCCAAAGAAAGATTCAACAGCAACTCGAGTTGTAAATTGAGATATGTCTTTTGGGTTGTTCAAACGGTTTTCAACGTTTGCAAGAACCAATGATTTGGCTAATGTATTCAAAAATGAACGTCTCGCGTCATGTTTACGTAGCCCATCCATTTCCTTACAAATAACAAACGATGTCAATGCGATAATATCCAACATATTGAAAAAGAAAGCCACAGTCCAACGGTTGGTCGGTCGTTTTGTTGAAAAATGAGTCGCCATTTGGTCCATGCAATCGACACCAGCTTTGTTGATATTATATAATACAGAATTGCTTCTGGTTTTTTCGCTTCGCCCCCGACATTTGTTGTATAATGGACGGTTGAAATCAAATTTACGGCTTTGTTTTTTTTTTGACGTAACTGCAAAGCGATACCAAATTTTCATGAAAACCAAACAAAGATGAGAGTAATGGACGCTGTGGATTTTTCTTCATTTCAGGCGGTAAAAATGCTTTGTTGGCTCGAACTGTACCGACAAATGCGAGACCAATATTGGCCAGCCGTTTAGCTCCATTTAATGTTGTGAAAAATTATCAGCAACAATCGTTCGTCCACTGTGACTGTAATTTTTCGACAATTGTATCAAAACATTTTCGCCTTGATTCACCTCACGCTCGTTTCCTTCTTTGTCTGTGTATAATTTACCTTGCAATGGATATTTTGTCTTTGAATCGCATGCCCACCAAACTTTTATTCCATATTTAGCTAGTTTTGATGGAATAAACTGGGTGAATTTAGTTTTACCAGATTTGGAAACATCTGCTCGTCAATGGTTACGTTTTCATGCGGCTCATAATTTTTGATGAGGTTTTCGTTCAAAAAATTCCATATATCGCGAATAGGAGCCGCTTTGTCGGATGCTTGACGAAATTGACGCGTACGACTACCATCGAAACGAATATATCGGGCCAATGCAAGGAATCGTCTATATGGCTTAGCAGTACGAAAGATGGGCAAAACATCTGAACGCCATAAAAGTGCTGACTCTTGCATATTATTGTTTGTAACACCAGCAGCAAAAAGTATACCAATAAATGCATTAAGCTCAGTACTAGTCAAATCAACCCAAACTCTTGGCTTTAAATCTGGATTTTCTTCATTCCATTTTTGAGTAGTAGTTTTTGCATTTCGATTTGTTTCGGTAATGATAATGAATGAAATATTCGGTGTAAAAAAATTTTTGAATACCTCAATCGGAACCGATGTTGTAAGTTTTGGACAAAGTCTGAATCGCATAATATTATGCTGGCGCGTACGGCTTAGGGTTTGCTCCTTTTTCTATTCTGTGCCATCTTTACCAAAGAAACTTTCGGCCGTAGCTTCACGTTGAATAACTGGAGCGGTTGCATGTTGTTCTTCGTCTTCAATTTCCTCATCACTGTCCAGTATTTCGTTCGGTTCAATAACCAAATCGTTTTCAACATCTGATGCGTCACCATTCAGCACATAATCTAAATCTCTACTGTCATCACCATCGTCGTAGTCGTTCAATGCAAGATTTTCTTCAACATTTTCCGAATTTCGATTGAAATTATTCATTAAAGCGGTGCCCAGTCGAGAATAAAAATTGCTACTGAGGCTTCTACTACGTAAACGAGTATATTAAATGAATTCAATCTCTTTACTCATTATAAATAATACAACACGTAATATAAAATATTTGGCGCGCAAAATGTGTTGTACGGAGCAATATTCTGTTCTGTTCACTGTTCACGCCAAAGATACGAAACTTACTCAAAATCACTCAAATTGCAGCTGAGAGCGTTCCCCCATCTCACATTCTAATGTTGGCAGGAGTGTCAGATCGGGGAAAATTCAGCAGCTGATGGGCAAAACACACCAGTACCACTTTGTCAATAAAAAAATCCATTGCTTTTGTTTCAAAAGAAATTTGCTTCAGCAGTAAATAATAAAGAAATTATTGTAATTTTATTCTTAAAACTTAATATAATTAAATATTTCCCTGTTTCTCAATAAAATATTTTAGTGAAATTGTATTTAAAGACGTCGTTGTTTGTAATAAAACACCCAAATTTTACCTAATAATCCAAAGAAGTCACTTTTCTATCACAGTGGCACTGTTCAGAAATGTTATAAAAAATGCGGATTTTTGAGCGCTCTCACGGAATCAAGAGTTTCGTATCTAGTCATCTTTGGGTCACGCATCAACTGACGCTCAAAATAGAATAGAGAGAAAAGAAACAACACAATAAAAGAAAAAATATAACTAACGCATACACACATACAGACATATACGTCATTTTTCGCGCTATTTTGATGAGTTATTGTTCGAATGATGCGAAGAAAGAGAATAGAACAGAGAAAGAAACAGCGTAATAGCAATGATACAGACGAATGTAAGTATGTGTGCGTGTGAATACGTCTGTGTATATGTGTGTATAGGTGCTAGGCAAACATACATGGCAGTGTGAGTATGCAATTACAACAAAAAGAACGAAAAAAACCAGTACAATCATCAAAATCATACATATGTTCATATGTTTCCATACAAAATATATAGGAGTCTGGCCAGACACCAGGTCTGTCCTTTTTTAAAAGGACAGGTAAATGTTTTTATTGCATAGATCGATAGCCAATAAAATTTTAGGAGGGTACCTAGGAGCACAATTCGCCATCTAAATTTTAAGTATGTTAAATTTATCTCCAAAAACGAAAAACGACCCTGGTGTCGGACGGAAGGTTAATATGCACACACACACACTTGTTCTTTCATATTTCAAAATATTTGGAAAATTGTGACTAAAACTCGCTTTAATCTCACCCACACTGAAATATGCACAAAAAAATCATAAATTAGACGCCGGGTTGCGCTGACACTGCATTTTATGTAGGTACATATATTATTTCGCAGCAAACGCCTTTTTTCTTCGTGGTGGAAAAGAGAGAGTTGAACGCTTGGCTATTGAATCTATTATTAGATAATTTTTCCATTTAATGTATTTACATTTGCATGAATGTACGAGTATATCACCTTCGTTTCTAGGGAACTTTTATAAACAAACTTAATTATGAAACCATTACAGAGAGGCTACTGTATGTTAAGAAAATCAAATCGAAAATCTACCACGAATTGGAACTTTTTACTACGATTTTTGTGTGCCAATTTCCAAAACCAAACACTGTTGTGCGTAAACATGCCGAGAAGAAGATCCATGCAAAATACAAACAAATAGTGTCCTGACGAATCCATGAAATATATTTATGTATGTATGTATATAAGGTTTTTGTTTTCGTATACATACTTGCTACTACCTTTAAGTCTGAATTTGAGTAAGCATTGTATTATATTATTTGTATGTAGGTATGTATATGTTTATATGTTGGCGGCCGCGGTAGCCGAGTGATTAGCATTGCGTACTGACTTTCGGAAGGCGCGGGTTCATATCCCGGTGCCACCAACATCCAAAAGTTACGGAAAATTAATTTAAATAAAAAATTAAGTTAAATTTTCTAATTGCGGTCACCCCTCGGCAGGGAATGTCCACCCCTACGATTGTATTTCGGACATGAAATAAAGCTCCTCATAAAAAAACCATCATCCGTTCGGTGGCGGCTTAGTATAAACTGTAGGTCCCTCCATTTGTTGGAAAAACATCAAGACGCAAAACCACAAATTGGAGGAGGAGCTCAGCCGAAAATCGCTTAAGCGTTTACAAAGCGCCAATTATGTATGTATGTATATGTTTCTAGCTAAGGCTGGGCAGTTTAATCGTAGATGTTTAAATTGATCACCAAATGCTTAAGTCTGAGTTTACCATACATGTCGCTTATTATCGAAATTTTCTCTTTTGTGTCGCCCTTCACGTTCACACAGAGACACTTTCTTCAAACAATTTTTTTGACATTTGTTTGGTGTTAATTTTTTTCTCTACTCCGCTTTATTTTACACTTGCAATTTTTCGTTCGCTTCGCGCTTTCCAATATTTCTAAAATAAAAACATTATGTTTGTGTAAAGGAAGACACAGCTTTTATTTATCTATTTCTTTTATATATTTTTACATTTGATTAATCATCAACTCTACCCTTTCCAAAGTGTAATCTAATTACACTCATAATTTTTACTATCATCAAAATCAATCTCAGTGGCTTCTTCAATACTCTTTAATATATCTTGCATTAATTCTATGTTATCTGCAAACTCCATTATCTGAAATATTTATTAATAATTGGATACATATAAGCATAGGCATATATGTTTGCATGCACATACATATATGTAAATACGAAGGCTGCTATATATATTTCTGGCCTAGGCAAAACTAAGTGTTGCCAGGTGCAATCCGACATTTCCATTGGAAAGTTTGACATTTTTTAGCATAACCTCGCTCAGAACGTTTTGTCATCTAATCGTGAATTGTTTTATTTACAGGGAATAATAAAATGGAATTAACTCGTGAACATTTTCGTGCGATCATTTTTCATAACTTTCGACGTGGATTATCACGACAAGAGTGCATCGATGAACACTGTGAAAAACTGTTACAACGTATTCAATCGTGGCCGACGCTCGCTCAAAGATGAATTCCGTGAAGGTCGTCCAAAAACAGCCGTTGTGCCAGAAAACATCGATGCCGTACGTGAACTGATAATGCAAGACCGTCATGTAACATACCTTCAGAAAGAGGCATGCCTATGCATTTCTCCCACCAGCATACATTCGATATTGCATGAACACCTGGCCGTAAAAAAGGTTTGTTCTCGTTGGATCCCGCACAATTTGACAATCGCTCAAAAAAAGGCTCGTGTGGATTGGTGTAAAGAAATGCTGAAAAAATACGATCGCGGTGCTTCAAAAGACGTTTATAAGATCGTCACAGGTGACGAATCATGGATCTATGCGTATGAGCCCGAAACAAAACAGCAATCAACCGTGTCCAACGAAAGTTGTTCGTGGAAGAAGCACTTCGAAGCAAATGGTCGCCTGTTTCTTCGGCAAAACTGGTCATGTGGCGACTGTTCCGCTTGAGCTACGTAGGACGGTCAATTCTGAGTGGTACACCACCATTTGTTTGCCTGAAGTCTTCGGAGAAATTCGAAAACATCGGCTCAAACCAGCGCCTTTTTGACCGGCCAAAACGTCGAGTTCATGGGTCATCCGCCGTACAGCCCCGACTTGGCACCCAATGACTTCTATTTATTCCCACACATCAAGAAAATAATGCGTGGTCAACGATTTTCGTCGCCAGAAGGTGCTTTTGAAGCATTCAAAAACCATGTTTTGGAGATGTCTCAATCGGAGTGGAAAAAGTGCTTCGAAAATTGGTTTGAGCGCATGCAAAAGTGTATAAATCTTGATGGAGAATATTTTGAAAAACAGTAAAACTATTTTCGTTGATAAATATTCGTATTTTCATTATTAGGCCAGAAATATATATAGCAGCCCTCGTATTGTAGTAAAAACCTCAAATTTCAAATTTCAAAATTTACGGCATTTATTCATTTGAAATTTAAGACAGCAATCATAAAAGTGAGAAACAAAATAAAAGTCAATGTCAAAATCTACAGAGACGAAGAGAAACACAAAACGTGTCGAACGAGCACATCGACACGGTGCGCTGCCCTCTTCGTCGTCACCCTCTCCCCTATAAACGAGTGTTTCATTTGTTATTTGCGTCGTATTTCGTTTTAATATGAGTTAATTCCTTGAATATTCAAAGCAAGAAAAAGTGTTTTTAATTTTCGGGGTGCGGGCAGAAGTGAAGTTAATAATCTTTTTATACTAAAAAGTAAGCAGTTTAGTTGTGGCGTGACATGTTTAACGGCATTCACTAAATAATTCCACACGCTGCGTAAGGTGTTTTTGTCAAGTAACAAATTATGTACATTGGAAGTACATATATTAAATTATTCATTAGGAATGCGTTAACTCTCCCATCTTAAATCTATCGGCTTCGAGTACCTAACTGACACGTCGCCTTGGTTGGTGTCACAATGGATCAGGTTTACAATGTTCACGCTGTTTGTGATTGCATTGAAAGTTTCACGAAATTTCGATAGATTTAATCTTTTTTCATTTCATTTTTAAAATTTTAATAAATTCCTTTTTGAAATGTCCTTAAAATTTTCATTATAAATATCGTTATCGCCACCAACGAGTGTTTACTATACGCTTAACACTATACCTTACTTACGAAATTAGGGAAGGGCTCAAATAAGGTTCTGAACAGATTGTTGGGTGAGAATTGGGATTTGACCAAGATCCTAATACTTGTATTGTTCTGAGGTTTCCCTGAAAATAAAATATTGTGCTTTATATTATTTAACTCTTGTATGGAGGCGTCCGATATATTTGAATGCTAAATTCATTTGCAATCATAAAATTTATAAATTCTGAACTTAATGCTTTCTCATTGTCGATTATCAGTATTTTTTTGGCACAAGCGCGAAAAGAATATCACTCAAGGGTACCTTATATGTTCTGCAGCCATGGCTTGAACGGATTTGGCAATAGCGTACTTAGAAAATTTGGCTACTGCAGTTAAGACTAGCTTTTTTCCAACTAAAAGTATGTCTGTTCAGAAAAATCTTATTTATTGGTATTTATGTGTCTCTGATAAGTGGAAAAGACAATTTTATATTGATAAGTAGATGTTCTATCTTTATTAAAAAAAATTTTATTTCTGAAAGCGTTAATAGGTGCTTCCACCCTATACATGTATTAAATTATGAGTTGAGATATCATTCGAATTGGTTGCTATTGAAAAGGTATTTGAATCTGATTCCAGATCTGGAATTCTAGACAAAGCATCGGCTGCAACGTTCGTCCTGCCAGGCCTGTATTTAACTCCTCTAGATTCGCCTTGCAGCGTTTTATTTTACGATTATTATTCTTGTTGTTTAGAGCATATGTTAATAGCTGGTGATCAGTGAATATCTTTATCTTAGCCGATGAAATATGTATGGCTTGTGGTAAGTTCACTAGCTCATGCCTAATAGTCTGAGTAGATACCCATAGACCTCTTACGAAGGTGTCTAACGCCTGTGTTAGGATGCGTAGGGATTCATTGCCCATTTCAATGCAGCCTAATTTACTTAATATAAACGAAAGATGACGGTACACTTGTTGATAAAATTCCGATACGGAATAATTGCGCTGTACCAAAGATGTCATTTGTTACTTTAGTGTCTATAGCAGGGCTATAAATTAGCCGGATTATGGGTCTCTCCTATATTCCAAAAGAGGAAAGTAAAGGACAACACAATTATCCTTATTATTCTAATCTTCTACTGGTAGCGTTTGCACGCCACACCATATACATTAGCTACGACAGCACAAACAGAAATGGTCTACGTGTATTACTACTGATGCTGCCCTTTTTATATTAAATTCTGCTAGCAGGTGGACAGTTATGCGTTGCGTTGTTGATAGGCCTATCGTCTACTCTCCTTTGCTCTACTTAACAGCGACGGCTCGCTATGCTAGTGCTTAGTGATTTCCTAACTTAATGTTTAATAATGTTAATTTCGTACGTATATATATGTATATGGGTATTGGATATTTATATATTAGGTCAAGTAAAAAGCTCGTTCGGTTTTTTTGATTTTTCAAAATATGATAACCTTGTGTACATTTGTCCGATTTAAGTCCAATATGCGCCGTTTTGTTTGTAAACTTATTGCTAACGAGATGCCAACTTTATTATACCCCTCTCGTAGAAGACTGGCAAAAAACTCGGAGAACCAATTTTCACATGCCTCTCTTGAGGCCAACTTCTCACCATTAAGCGCGTTCGCCATGGACAGGAAAAGATGGTAATCACTTGGTGCCAGGTCCAGACTATAAGATGGGTGCATTAGAACCTCCCATCCGAGTTCCTGGAACTTCTGGTGCGTCACCAAAACGTGTGTGGCCTGGCGTTGTCCTGATGGAACACAATTCGGCCTCTGTTGATCAAAGATGACCTCTTCTGGCTGAGTGCTGCCTTCAACCGATCCAGTTGTTGACAGTAGATGGCCGAAATGAGCGTTTGGCCACAGGGGAGCAGCTCGTAGTAGATGATTCCTTGCCAATTCCACCAAACACACAGCAAAACCATTCTCGCCGTCAATCCTGGCTCACCGCGTTTCGACCACGACCGATTTCGCCTGACGTTGTCGTAAGTGATCCACTTTTCATCGCCAGTCACCAAACGCTTCAGAAATGACATGTCAACGAAAAAATCATTTCTTGCCTTGTCGATACAGGGAGCAGAACCTTCGCTAATGCGCAAAAGTAAATACGAAGAATCGAATGCACAATGCAGAAAAGTTATGCAAAATAAAAAAATTGTATGGTTTGAGAAACGTTGATACGGCAGTGTTAGGTAAATTTGAGGCGAAAGTCGAAGTAGATGGTCTGTGCATACGTCATATATTTCTAGTTATTCCAGATGCAAAAATTAATGTAGATGTAATCGTGGGTTTCGATTTTTTGCAAAATTTTACTGTCATTCTAAACGCAAGTGCATACAGCTTTATACAAGCAGACGAATGTAAAAGTGCTGAACAAATCGAATACAATGTTTACAATTTTGTTAACAATGAGAGTGATGTCGAGGTAGAACCGCAATATAAGTCAGCAATTACGGAGTTAATTAAAAATTATAAACTATCGGATGTCCAGTCGCAATGTCCAGTGAAATTAAGTATTATACCTATTGGTAACAGGTTAATGAAAGGTTGAAGCAAGACATAGTAAGAGAGTCGTGTTCAGAGGTGGCCAGCAGGGTAGTTTTAGCAAAGAAAAAAGACCGTTCGCACAGATTGTGCGTAGATTTTCGCAAGCGGATTTCTTTAGTGCTAAAATACTGGTACTTCCAGTACCACTAGTAGACGAAGTAATTGAAAAGATGCAAAATATTTCTCTGTAATGGACCTGAAAAACGGTTTCTTTCACGTAGAAATGAAAGGACAAAGCCACAAATACACAGCGTTTGTAACGAGGGAAAGGCTATTTGAATTTAACAAAGCACCTTTGGATTTTCCAATCCACCTGCGGTGTTTGTACGGTTCATAAGCTATGTGTTTAGAAAGTTAATAAACGATGGCATAATGGAGATATACGTGGATGACATTGTGGTATTTGGACAATTGGCTCAGTGTTTGAAGGATATGCGAACGGTGTTAGCACAGGCGCAAGAGATTAATCTGGAAATCATTTAGAAGAAATGCAGTTTTCTAAAGAGAAAAATTATTTTTCTCGGGCATGAAATTGAGAATGAATTTGTGCGGCCAGGACATGAAAAAGCAAAGGCGGTAAAAATTTTGTCTTTGCCAAAGAATGTGAGTGGCATAAAAGCATTTCTGGGACTTACGGGGTACACTTTCGAAAATTTGTACAAGGGTATGCTATGGTTGCTAGGCCGTTGACGCTGCTACTCAAAAAAAAAAAAAAGATGCGGTGTTTAAAATCGAAAGCGAAGAACTACGGGCAATTGAAAAATTGATTGATTTCATATAACGCTAAAACACAGTTACATGTTGGTGCGTCCAAATATGGATTTTGTGCAGCATTGCTACAGCAGCACGACAGTAAGTGGCACCCAGTATATTTTTATAGCAAGAAGAAGACATCGAATGAAAAAAAATTACATAGTTACTTTCTAGAAGTAAAGGCCGCTTACTTAGCTACAAAGAAATTGCGTCACTACCTTTTGAATCAATTCATCGCGAACTGCATAGAGTGCATAACGCACAATCGCAAGTTGGGTAAACAAGAAGATTTTTTACATTGCATCGAAAAGGGTGATGCACCGCTGTCCACGATACACGTCGATCCTTTGGGGCCGTTGGATGTCACATCAAAAAATTATCAGTACATATTTGCAATGGTAGACGGCTTCTCTAAATTTACATGGATATATCAAATGAAAGCCACAGACGCATCAGAGGTCATGAAGCATTTGAGTGCGCGTGTAACAATCTTTGGTAACCCGCAACGAATTATCAGCGACAAAGGGGGAGCTTTTATCTCAAAGTTATTTAAGGATTTCTGTGCAGCTGAGAAAATCGAACATATCGAGACAACGGCAGGTGTTCCAAGGGGAAACGGCCAAATAGAAACAGAGTCACAATTTCTGTTTTGGCAAACATGTCAGCAGAGGAGCCGGCAAAATGGTTTACACGTAAATATATTTGCAATTTTATCTGATTTTAATTCATTACATTGTCGGTGGTTTATTTTTTCTGTTTTACCTTAGTTTTATTAATTTCTATTTGCGTTATACTATTATTGTTGTTAGCGGTTTATTAAATTGGTTTTGTAGTATTTTTTTTTTTTTTGAAGATATTGATTATTCTTTACTCACGGCAATGCTTAAAGTTTGATAACACTTGTTTGATTTTTTTCTTGTTCTGTATTAAATATTTCACTTGAATTTTTTTCCCCGTTTTTGCTTGATCAATTTTGTTAAATGTTTTTTCTTATTACTTTATTTAGTTTTCATTATATATAAGTTTGCTGTCTTCTTGTATTTCGTAAGTTATAATAATTTGTTTGCTTCACCATTATTGCATCTTATTTCTCATATATTAAAGATGTTGTCCCTTTTCTTTACTCATAAACTACAGTACTAGTTTGTAATTTTGTAATAAGTTGGTATTGGCTTTACCAATTTTGTACATGCTACGTATCATTATGTAGGTACATCGCAGTAATTTTATATATATTTGTTTAATTGTTTCCACTTGTCGCTTGCTCCCTTTACTTTTTGCAACTAACGTTCAATAACAGTATTTGATTGATTTTTGATATCAATTTATTGAAATAATTACTGACTGTTAATTCGCTACCAAAGCATTTGGTTTTCATTAAATTTTAACCAACTTAAACACATTTTTTATTTTTCAGTTTTGAAATTGTAAGTAAGTTGTAGTTGGAATTGAACGTTGACGTTAACCAATGATTTTTGTTCGCTTGTTATTTAGTTTATTTCAGTTTTCTTGAATTGATTGAATAATCGTTGCGTTTAATGTTTTTTTTTTTTTTGCTTTTTTATTTAATTTAGTTTGAATTCACTGAAACTTCTCATAACCGTGACTTTATTGGCAGAACTGGTTAGCACTTAGTTGTTCCCGCTTGCTTCTGGTACTAGGGGGCCTTTGTAACTCTCTACATAAATAAAAGTATTCGGGCAGAGTATCCGCGTTTATTCTAATCGATATCGTAAACAGAAGTGAAGTTAAAGCTAAGGCCCGTTTTCACAATGTCCGATTAACTTAACCTTTAAACGGAGGATAGCTATCCGTCAGATAGGCTGATGTGACACTTTCGTTTTCACCAAGTTCTGGTTACGTAACTTCTGGTTAGTTTGATCATTGTGAATATTTAAGGTAAATTCACAAAAATTTGCGTTGTGAATACATCAAAACTGCATGACAGCTCTATTTGATTACATTTTTCTACACGCTTTGGTTGATTAATTTTTAAGATCTTCCGTGTTCTCTTTTATTTTTTTTAATTCTATTTTTTGGTTATGGAATAAAATTGTAATTTAATGAAATTTAATTCATATATTTTTATTTGGGAAAAGGTTTTAAATTACAATACATGTATAAAATTTATATAATATATGTATGTACATGGTTTACTTGCACCTCAGCTATGTTTTCGTCGGCATCAACGGCATCAATAGCAAAATTGTGCAACACTCTACAGGCAACAATGATGTTCATAGTTGTGCTGAGCGAAACTCTCAATCCATAGCTCCTCGATATGCTATTTCGAGTACGGATTTCAGATTCATTGTAAAAACGTTCAGCGCGAAGATGTATAAGACACATCATGTAGTTGCTGACTCCATAACTACTGCCACCCAATTAAAAAAGTCCCTAAATACATTTTGCTCGAACCGGTGATTCAGATAGCTATTATAAAAAATGAACCAGAACCAGGTCACTTGCATACAAAATCGATTATTTCCATTTTACAAGTACCCTTTTCTACTTCGAAAACTTTTGTCATTTTCTTCTCCAGGTGATTGAATTCATATCAGAATGCAATCTAAACACCCCAACACCTTTAGAAACTTCGCTATTCGATAAAATGCGCGCATTGTGCTCTCAATTTCCATGCTTTTTTCGGAATTCTGATGAATGATTGGACAAGTCCTGCGGTAGCAATAGATACTATTTACCACCCGACTGCCAGTCACCACTTTTATTCCGCCCAACACCGGAACACAAATTAAAAAACTTCCCGATGTTAAAAGCAAAATTTTCATTGCTTTATTCCTGTAAAATCAAATAAATTATCAACAACATTTATTTACTCAAAGCATATTAATTATATTTTCACAAACCTTTCATTGCGGCTCCTAATTTTGCTATCTATTTTTTCCAAAACGTATTTTGCTCTAATTTTGGAAAGACGAAATTTATTTGTGTACGGCACATTCTTTCCCTATAAATACTCCTCTGAATTAACGCAGCCAGATCGGCAGTGCTTTTTAAATTTTCCATAATAAAATTTATTTTAAAGCCAATGTCGGAATACTATTTTCTTTATTATTTTACAATTTGCAGTTGTCAAATTATCTTCTGGTTAAGAGCTAATTGCCACTCGATGTTGGCGTTAAGTTAACCGTAACTTAATTGACAGATGCGTCTTAACCAGGCATTGTGAAAATGAATTTTTGGCTACCTTCCGATTAATTTCTGATTAAGAGCTTAACCGGAGATGGTGGAAACGGCCCTAAGATTAGTCATTGTTTAAGCGCGCAACATAAAACACAATTGTAAATGCCGTGCGCGCCAACTTCCGGTATCCTATTTTCCCATGTCTCCTTTCACACGGTTATCCTTCTTTCCGTGTATACCCTAATCCGTTAGCCGAACTATCGTTTAGCCGCGGTAGTTCGAGCTAACGAAGAAGGGTATGTAAAAATCACTTGTTATCCAACTACCTACGCGCGCGCACGGCGTACTTTATCGCGGCATCTCCAGAAGTTAAAAGTGTAAAACTATTATAAGAAAAAAAAACATACCTAAAATCTAAATTAATTCTAAATCTATCGAAGAAGAAATTGTGAAGCAAAATATATATATATAAATATTTAGATATCAGAAATTGTGAAAATAAAACTAAAGCAGAATAAACCTTAGTGATTAGTGTTTGTGCACAAGAACGAATTTATATTCCTTTTAATTATTTCGGGCCAATTGGCACAAAAATCAAGGCAAGTTAAATAGTCATCTATTTATATAACACTGACAAGTAAATAACTTTGCTTAGTTGTGACGTGACAGTTTTTAAAAGCATTCACCAAACAATTCCAGACGATACGTAAGGTGTTTTTGTTGAAGAACAAATTATGTACCTTGTATTTCTTAAGCTTATATATCCACTTCTGAAGACAGTCTTCAAAATCTTGCTTTTTAAGCTTATCAAGTTCAGCATTAACCGCATTAATTATCTCCTCGCTGCTATTAAAGACCTTTCCTTTTAAATTTTTTAATTTTTGGAAATAATCAAAATTCACTAGGCGCTATATCCGGAAATCACATGATGGCAAAAGTAGCGTCGCAAATCTTCTTTCTTCCTGTTTTCCAACAAATTTTTGAAAACTTTTGGTAAGCACTCTTCGCTGTACCATTTTGCAGGTGACCCTTTTTCAGTGGAATAGCAGCTACTATTTTAGATAGGGTGAAGTAAACTGACATCATTAATTTTGCTGCTGATTTTTATTGCTTAGATATTACAGGTGGGCTTGCTCCTGTTGTGCTTCATACCGTGTACCGCTGTTTGGTTTCCGGATCGCACTTATAGATCCAAGATTCGTCACCAGTAAAGACTTTTCTAAAATAGTTAGATTTACGAATTTGATTAGGATAAATTGAGCAATAGTAGCTCTTCGTCAATTTTGGACTTCACCAGAGCTACACTGACGTTATCAAAGGAAGGTTTTAGTTTCGGGGCTCGTCCTCTAGGGAAAAATGTTTGGTTACATAGAAATAGTCTTTAAAGACTATCCTCAATAATGTTATGCACCAATAGCAAATTCTGTTAGTTCCTGGTGGTTTGTGGTGAAATGCACTCTCGGCAACTTGGCATGTTTTGACACTTTACACGCTGGTCGAAATTGAACCTTCTCGTTGTGAAAGTGACTAATGAAAATGTACAATACAAATGACGAGAACTAATCAAACTGCAAAACTGAAAGTTAAGACAATAAACGTTTGTTACGCGACAAAGCGTATGTCTTGCGAAGCCCCGTTTAGTCAAGGAAGTTTCCCAAAAGGTGAGGTTAGGTTTAGTGGCAAAACGTTTGCCAATAGTATCGTAAATGTTTCGTTTGCTTTTTGTGTTTTCTGAAAAGTGTTGCGATATATGCTTTTTTCCTTTTCAAAATAAAAAAACAACGTAGTTTTATAGTTTAAATTACAGCTATATTAAATAGATATACGATGAAATTGTCTTGTCTATTTTTCGGCAGTTAGGATCGTCGTATTGCCTTTTCTTAGTTCTGTCCAGGCATGACAGGACTAACACCGCAGCTGCAAGGCAGACAGTCATCGCTATTTCGGCCCAGTATGCGATATTCGAACACAGTGCGCAAAAGATCTAATGTAATAATGGCTGTGTGGCACTTAGTAATATCCTGTTGAAGTCACACATCGCCCATGACATTCTCTTCAATACTTAGAAACAAATAACCTCTCAGTATGGCACGGTAACGATCGACATTGACGGCGTCGGTAGCTTCTGCCTCACTTTAGTAGAGTACATTAGCTTTTCCATAGTAATTTGTGAGTGTCCTAAGGCCCAAACGTGGCGATTTCGCTTCTTAAATTAGCCACTGAGGTGAAAATTAGTTTCATCGGAGAATTAAATTATACGGTAAATATGTTCTTCTCCTGCCAATCTATCTTCAGTTCATATAATATGCTTTCATATACTAAGCCGCCCCCTTTTTTCCCTTGAAGACTTGTCGGATGTCGACATCGTCCAGGCTTCTGCACCATATAGTAGGACGTGAAAGATGAGTGACATGTAAAGTGTGGTTTGCGTTCGTCGAAAGAGGACATTACTTTTCAGTCCTCAGTCCACTCAGTCCTAAAAGCACGTGCTAGCAAGAATTATTCAGCGCTGGATTTGATTAAAAATCCAATTAATTGTAAATCAATAAATATAGCGATTGGGAAAGATCAGACTTAATCGACTGTACACTTTGACAACGCCGTTCAAACATTAGGAACATATTTGGTCTATTAGACATTTCGCGAGTGAGGTTAATTTTTACACTATAGATTCTTTTTTTTAATTTAAATTCGTTCCGCTGCATCCGAGTGGTTGATACAATATAAGGTGTGATCAGAAAATATCCGTTATTTTCAAATTTCGTGAGTTACGTATGTTCGATCTTTGGTTTTTTTTCTGTTTTGTTGGTACACATGTCTGTTATATAGGTATGTTGGCAATATCAGTCATTTTGGATTGTCAGTTTGTTTTTGACAGTGTGTTTTGGTGTGCTCTTTGATTTGTTACTATTCGAAAAAATGGATCAAAGAAACTGTATTTAGTTTTGTGTAGAAAATAAAATTAAATGCGCAAGGACATTTGAAATGTTAACTGTGGCGTTTGGCGAGTCAACTATGATCAGAACACAAGTTTAATTGTGGTATAACCGTTTTAAGGAAGGCCGAGAAGATGTTAATAACAATGCTCGTCCTGGACGCCCGAGGACGTCAACAACCGATGAAAACATTGAAGTAGTGAAGAAAACGATTTTGGATAACCGTCGAATCACTATCAGGGAAGTTGCTGATGATGTTGGCATATCGTTCGGCTCATGCCAAGCAATTTTTAATATCCCTCCCGAGGGGCGACCGCAATTAATTTAATTAATTTTCTATAATTTTGGATGTGAGTCGAACCAGGATTCGAATGCTGGTCTTCTGTTTAGAAAATTCGTAAAGCTCTCTTATCACTCGAACATTACCTTAATAATCATCGCGTGTACACAAATTAACTCCATCATAGCGGTTACCTACTTTTAATGAGTACTCATCACACATCTCTCACATGGGTTTTTCCTCCTTTTTAATCATCTGTTCTACTATATCGTTCCTGTTGCACTTTCTCACAGAGCAATTTAAGTAGAAATTCTTTACTATACTTTACTATAAATACAGCAGCAACGCTATAAACTTCCAGTGATCGAACCCTTTATTTTAATCTTTAATGCTATTTTGATAAAGCATAGAGGAGAGCGATGGTTTTTGTTAATAAAAATAAAGCAAAAAAAAAAATATTATTGCGGTCGCTCCTCTACTGGAAAGGTCGAAACCTCAGAGTGTACTCTTGGCATGAAATAAAAGCTATTAGGCTCTTCATTTGTTGCAAAAGCATCAAAACCGATAAAATCACAAAACTCATTTTGTGGATACCTACGGCGCTAAGCTCAGTCAGAGCTCCAACCGTGTGCCAAATCTTTGACTTTGAAAGGGCGAGAAGTTCCCTATCTAAAGATCAACGCCAAGCTGGCAGCCTATTTCTGCGAATGGGTTTTATGTTTTAATTTAGGACTCCGAGGCCGAAGTAGATCCAATAAATAAGTACTAATGTTAAAAAAAAACTCATTAATGACCAATAATTTAACCTCTAACAACCATTAATACAATCTTAAGCAATTGAATTTACTCAAAAACTTTTATTATTCTAAATTATTATCAAGTTCTGTGTCTTCTTTTTTCATAAAAGATTCTGATTAAGTACTAAATGGCAAACACGGACATCTAATAACAGTAAGAGATATTTTTTTGAAATCTGCTCTTCTAAAACTTTAATTCAGTGTTTAACAACGAGGGAGTTTTGTTCATAAAGATATGTATATTTCTGTGACATATTTCCGACTTCTCAGATGATGTTATGCAAAATAATAAAGACTTAAAGTTTTTATACCTTTCAAGAATGCATGAATGCATCAATTCCAATTTTATTGACCACGACTGTTTTTATTTGATGTTGCTATAAGTGATCCGTTTTGCATTATCAGCTACCACTCGCTTCAGAAATGGGTCGATTTTATTACGAGGCAACAGCGATTCGCAGTCACAATTGCAGCTCATGAGGTCGCGGCAACCATACATCGACCTTCTTTGTATATCCGTCCTTATTCAAGTGGTTCCAAACTGCTTTTTATGCAATGTTTAGCTTCTGGAAAATCGAAACAATGCTCCCATGGCTCAGATTGGACCATTTCTATTATTTTATCGACATTTTCGACAATTGGCTTTTCGTGTATCATTTTTTGCATAAAAATTACCGGAACTTAATCGACGAAACCGAAATAGTTACAGTATCAGAACCAAAAATAATGTTCACATTTTCAACTGCCTGACTTGCCTTTATCGAAGAAAAATTGTAGAAGGTAGCGTATTTTTTCTTTGCTGGTATTAATATTTGGTATACGCTCAAACACTACTAGGATAATTGATTATCACTTCTTATCACTTTTAGTACAAAATGTCATCTTTTTAGAGACATCTAGCGTAATTCAAACGCACTTGTAGAACGCGAGATACAGATCACTGAAACCATCTATTACAAAAATAATGAATGACTTGCTACTTTAACTAACATATCGATTCAATGAATATGTAATGTACTGAAATAGTTACATTAAGGATCTTAATGAAATGTATTATACAAAATAATCGAAATATGTACGTTTAGAAACCGGTGTAAGCTTTCAAGAAAAAATTAGTATTACGATAAATTTAATTCTCAATTTTTCAGTTCTTATGTATTAAATAACATATAGATGTGTTAACTATTCGTGTGGAGTTTCAAACTCTGTACTTATCGAAATAAATATCTTCATCATGAGAAGCGAAGGTTGCTTAAGGAGTCAAAGTAATAATCAGTAACGTACAGGAAAGAGCTCTCATTGCTGCGGATAGATTTTCAAATATTTTTTCTATTTAATTATATCATTTTGGTTTCATTTCAGTTTTGTCTTTTGAATTTTATTTTGCTCTTGTATTGCACGTGTAATACTTTCCTGCTTCCGGTGAATGTTGCATTATACTTTTACTGCACACACACCTGCACCTGATTGAGTGTCTTGCCTGGAATTTCCTGTTTGCTCTTGTGGCTTTTAGGCATTTGCTGTAGAGTTAGAGACATAAATGGGAAGTAAAAGTAGTACCTATTAAGGAGAAGTAGGAGATAAGTCGTTTTAAGGTCTCAATCAGCAAGTTGAGGTGTTGTATGTTTTGAAAGGAGATTTGTGCAGAAATAATTACCGGAGACGGTACAATAATAGGTTTAATGCATATCACATGAGAGACTGCAATGCAAAGCAGTTGAGAAGTGTTTAAAGAAATATGTTGAGTTACAAGTAGAGAAAAAATCATACGAAAGATATTTTCAAGATGGTAAGAGTAATTAAAAAGAATAAGATAACTTGTTGTTGTATGCTTAGTTTTTATTCAAGGATTAATGTCTACAACGTCTCCCTATCAACAGTCTTCAATTAAATTTTGTGGATCATTTCATCGTCAGCGGAATTCACTGTTGCCAACGAGGAAAGGACCAGGCAGAAATTTTTTCTCGATGCCATCGCATCGAATCTTGTCATCGTCCACACCTCGGTCTTGTTTATTTAGCTTAGCAGCTGTTATTATTTTCTCTTACATTAGGGTTTTGAGTCCCTCTGTCTTTTTTTTTTAGCGAAAAGAGGTATTGTTTAATTCTGAGTGGGCTTAAGGTATTGTTCAACCTCAGTTTACAAAGCCGAATAAGTATTGATGGAAGTAGCTCCATTTCATGCTACCGAAGGCGGCTGTAAAATCGACGAAAAGGTGGTGTATGCCAATTCATTTCCCATGCCACTTGGTGAATGTTTGATCAATGGGGATTTCTCACAATACACTAAAAAAAGACATCGTTTGTGATATTGACATTAATTTTCGCTGACTGTGGGGTCAGCATGCTAATGGATTGGGTAGCGCATACTCCGTTTTCAATCGTCGGGCATTTTTTCGCAAGAAGATGGTACATAAACTGTAAATTTGTAATCTGTCCGCTGTTATATCTTATTAATTCATTCGGTGAGTTAAAGGTTGTCGCCGATTAATTATTCTTTAAGCGAGTTGAAGCTCTTCGAATTTCGTCGAATTCAAGCACAAGTACGTTCATTTTCAGTAATTCAGAATTCGGTTTTATTATGCCCGAATGTTGCACATTCAATTCAATTCTATTCTTCTACAAGCTCAATGCGCTCTGGATATTGGGCTTCAGATTATCTCTTTAAGTGTTACATTAGTATGCTCCGGTTCTGAAACTTTTTGTAAATCTCCGAATCTTTTCATAGATGTTATTAACTTTTCCTCTATCGGGTAGCTTCACAGGCTCTTCATACTTTTGCATTCCGTCCTGGGTGTAGGTAAAAATATCACCAACGTATTTCTTTTTTTGATAGAAAAAGAAAAGCTATAGAAATTTAGGCACGCTTCCCAAGACTCAAAAACTTTTAATCACCAAAAGACGAAGATGTTCCAGGATTTCCAGTAATCACTATAATGAACTTTTTCTATTACATAAAATGTTGTTTATGCTTCGAATTGTTTTTAATTTTGTAAGCAGGTAGCCAACATAAGCAGCACAGCAACAACAACACTTCAATCAAGCGTTGGGTAGAAATGAAAAAACTAAAATTCGTTCGTACACACAAAATACATGCATGCAATACTTTTGTACAATATCCAGTTTTAATTTTTTTTGTTTGCAAAAGTCTTATTTTTCCTTGCATTTTCGTATACCTTTTCTAATTTAAAATTGGAATAATAAAAAAAAACAGGAAAAATAAAATCACCATCGTAATTTTTGATAAGTTTCGTGATTGGAGTATTTTTTATCAACAACAATTTTGTCTTGGTTAACTGCCACACATTTAATTTCCTTGTCGTAATGAACTGTATAGGATAATGATTTAATCATCAGATCGATGACGGACTTGTAGTTTGTTCTTTGTTCGTCAAGAGACGACTAATTTGAATAGCTCAGCTGGTAAGCCATCCCTCCTCGTTGTTCAGACTTCTTCATAGTTGGGTAATGAAGGTTCAGGCTTGGCATCTACTGGTGTTTTGCTTTCATTGAAACTTAGCGGTTTGGTGAAGTGTTATCTCCACAAATTCAGTGTACTCTACACATCACTAGTCAGATCACCTTTTTTGGGTCTTCATTGCAATCATCAATATATTCATTGATCTGCTGGAATATTTGTTGCAGCTGCCTCGTATTGGAACATCCTAAAAGCATATCGTGCACATGCAAACCAATAGGAAAGTATAGTCATGCTCCCTCTTAATATATACACAACTCCCCGCTTGGTGACGCTTGAAGCCCATAGTCGTAAGAATTACTGAAACCTTTTTGTTCCACTCTCTGCCCGCCTGTTTAAGTCCAAAAAGGGACTTCTTCCATTTACACACTTTATCGGAATATTTTTCGTTCTCAAATAATGCGTCATTTACCGTTTGTGGCTTCTCACCAATATTTAAAACCTCCGCTTTCTTGAATAGTTTTTTCGGACGACCAATACAACCATCACGTAATAGTTTCGGACTACCTAGTCCTCTTTTTCGAGCAACTACCGGATCATTATCTTTGTCTAGTGAATACACGTCATAGCCGTCGTCGTCGCCGAGGTGTTCAAGTTCACCGTCATCACGAACGTCATCCTTTGAACTTGACAAAACAGAAAGAGTTTCTTCTTCACGATCATTGTCATCTTTAAAATTTTCCAAAGAGTTTTCAAAAAGTATACAATCATGCACATTTAATCACCGAACTAATTTCTTATTATACAACGTACGAATATCGTTCATATTAACATGTCCAATCTTTTAAGCCATTTTATCGACTATTTCATTTGCACAATCCTACCTTTTGTCCCGTTTTTCTCAGAGTTATTTTAGCAACTAATACACAGCCGACTAATTTCGCGCTCAGCATGTTCTCACCTTTTCCAATCTTTATTATCTCATTATTCTTTGACAATTTTTCCGTATTCCCCAATATTTTGAGGCTTTGCTGACCCTATTCCTTCTGCTTATATTGTTTTACCAGACGCAAATACTATTTCTTGTCGGCTTTCAAAAGCTACTACGAAGCTCTCCATTTCATCATGGAGTCTATAAGGTAGAAGTATAGATGCAAAATCATACGTTACGATAACACCGACTTTTTTGAGCTTATCTATAATTGAGCAAAGCTACTTTACATGTCTCGTGAACCTATCCTTTATGCTTACCTTGAAATGTATTAGCATTTTAAACAACGCTGTCTTTAATATAAATCGAATTTCGGACCCGCCAAATTTCCTTCGAAGGTTCACAAGCTCAACAGAGTTTTTACCTGAAGCGACCATGTCGCGTAATTATCCGCGGAAAGATTTTCAATGTTCGCTATCGCACTCATTTCGTCTAAGCTTTAATTATAATTTACCGAAGCCGAAAACGCCAGCGTGCAGTGGGCCAATAACTATAGTTAGGTGAAACACACATTTTACACTAAGATTGGTTTATTCAGACTAAGTAAAGATTGAAAGATGATACACTGGAAAATGACACAATAATGAATGCAAGTGGGTTGCCATATTTTCTTACAATACTGGCAACTGAGGAACTCTGCAGACATTTTCTAGCTTTGATATTAATCTTAAAGAATGTTTGAGTTGTTATACAAGTCCTTATTTTCAGACTTTTTTTAAAGATAAGTTATACCCACTATTACTCATAAGTCATGATTAAAGTATAACGAACTCCCCGGAAGGCCGATATTAGTAACCGACATACTCCTTTTATAGAAGCGTTGCATAATTTATTGCTGCGTAGAGATTGTGCACGACTCGACTGTCTGAAGCGTTTCTTACACTTGCTGACTTGATTCTAATAGACTGTGTTGAACAAGTACATATACACGTATGTACGTACTTATGCTTCAAATATTTTTTGCTTAATTTTTTTATGATCGCAGTAATTGTTGTTTTTGTCTCATAATGGCGTTTCTTATGAAGTGCAACGCGTGTCATCGCCATTATCGTCGCTACAATTACGGTTTTTGCTACACTCTTGCTTGACGTTTAGATACAATCTTTTGGCACACGTAACTTCAAACCAATTTCGATAAACATCATTGTATCAAATAAGATTGCTGTTGATATTTGCCTTGCATTCATTTTGTCGCTCGTTGTTTTTGTTCCTTCTCACTTCATTAATTTTATTGCACGCTTTTTAAATAATTTTACTTCATTTTCTTAAGCCACTTCATCTTGCTTTACCTCAAAAGTATTCAACTGCTACTTTCAATGAATTCTAGGCGTGTGGCATGTAAAGAGATGTGAAATATAATAGCATGACGACAGTTACTCTTTACCACCACCAGACAAAATCACAAAATCACTCACAGCATCCCTTGAATTTTCTCATATAACTGCTTAAAAATATACTCACATATACATACTGGTATAAGTATGCAAGCACATACATATACACTGTGTAAGCACTTTAGTTGGATGGTTGCGGTTGAAGCACTACACATTAGATGGATGTGTTATAAATCTTAAGTGATTTACTACAATATAACAGTAATTAGGCTATTAAATGCTCGCGTTGGAATTTGATTCAATGCAAATATGAATATCTTTTGTATCTTTGTGAGATCCTTTAGGGGGGTGTAGTCAAGCTTCTGGGTATGCTGTTACAGTTCCGAGGCTATACTCAATTCCTACTCTTGCGTCCACGACGCACATCCTGGAAACGAGAGCAACCCTTGTGCAAGATGCGGTAACCAACCCGTGTGGAGCCTTGGGTCACGGCTAATGAGAGAGGAAGCTTCAGTGGAGCCACTCCGACTTATTCGGTTTAAGGGTCCGCTAAAGTCTAATTGCAGCGTCTGTTCACCAGAGGTGTGGCTGCAAGCGGGCGTCGGTCTTGAAGCAAGCGGCTCGCTAAATAAATGAGCGAGGCTGTGCGCTGGGCTTGGGACCCGCAACGTAGAAACCAGCTCCAGTGAAAAAGTTACCAACGGATGAGATACCCCCTTTCTGTTGACGACCCGCACAAACGAATTAAGGATGACGATTTGAGGACATGCACCTGGAATGTCCGATCCCTTAATTGGGAAGGTGCCGCTGCCCAGCTGGTTGATGTCCTCGTTAGAATAAAGGCTGACATCACCGCCATACAAGAAGTGTGATGGACGGGCAAGGACGAAAGCGAGTAGGTTTTTGTGACATTTACTACAGCGGCCATATAAAGGAGCGCAAATTTGTGTTGGATATGTGGTGGGAGAGAGAATCCGTCGTCGAGTACTGGCATTCACCCCGGTGGATGAGCGGCTCGCCACAATCTGCTTCAAAGCGAAATTTTTCAACATAAAGTCGATTTGCACCCACGCCCCCACGGTTTGGTCAAAGATGCCTTTTATTAGCACCTAGAGCATACTTATGAGCGCTGCCCACGACACGATCTGAAAATCATCAGAAAGTATCTTTGGTGTACCTTCTTGTAGTACTAGATTTTAGCAAAAAAAAAATATATCAAGCCACTTGGCTGTCCTCTGATCGAAAAACACAAAACCAGATCGATCATGTTGTGATAGATGGAAGACATGTCCCCAGGTTTCTTGACGTACGTACACTCCGAGGACCCAACATCGACTCAGACCACTATCTTGTTGCAGCGAAGATACGCATCCGCCTCTGTGTATCGAAGAACGCCCGTCAACAAACAAGGAAAGTTCGACGTCGAAAAGCTGCAATCACAACAGACTGCTGAACGATTTTCTACTCGACTTGCACTTCTGCTCTCTGAGAGCACTCATCAGCAACTCGGTATACGGGAACTGTGAGACGACATTTCAATCTCCCTACGTACAGCTGCAAACGAAACCATTGGATTTCGTAAAGGTCCCAAAAACAGCTCGTACGATGAGGACTGCCGTGTTGCAGTGGAGAGAAAACAGACTGCGTACCTCGAAACGTTGCGATCTACCACAACACGTGCGGGATGGGATAGATACCGAGAGCTGAAGAGGGAAGCAAGACGCATGTGCAGACAAAAAAGAAAGAGGCCGAGATGCGTGAGTATGAAGAGGTTGAGAAGCTGGCCGACATGGATAATGCTCGAAAATTCTATGACTTACAGAAGGTTTCAAGACCGAAGCAGACGCCTGTAGGACACAAAGATGTGATCTAGCCACCGATGCCCAGAACATATTAAATTTATGTAGGGAATACTTCTCCAGCCTGTTGAATAGCAGTGAAAACGGAGTAACCAGATATAGTGAACCCGAAACCCCAATCGACGACGATGGAAAGACGTTACACTACCTGACCATGAAGAAGTTAGAATAGCAATCGCTCGCTTAAAAAACAACAAAGCGGCTGGAGCTGACGGCATTCCGGCAGAACTGTTCAAACATGGTGGTGAATAGCTGACAAGGTGTATGCATCAGCTACTTTGCAGAATATGGTCGGAAGAAAGCATGCCCGACGATTGGAATCTCTATCTGCAAATGTTCATTTCTTCTGACCTTTACTGCATCGACTTTCCGCTTGCATCTTCGGCCGAATTCCTCTGAGTTGCTGATATGCTGATTGTAATATAAAAATTTGTAAATGGAAGTATTGATTATGGACAAATTTATTCAAACGAATCGCTGTTGTGCATTTTAACATTGTTTCATAAGCTGAAAAGTCTATCATTGTATGTATATAGTGTTAATTGGTATTTTAAAAAGTAATTCATTATTTAGAATTACCCGACTTGTGCTAAATATGCCCCATTTGCTCGATATCTTTTTGTCATTTTAAGGTAATGTGATTATAACTCTTTCATAGAAACTTTTATGTCTATTGGCAAATAATTAGGACATTCGATTTTCACAGGCTTCTCTTCTGGCCAATTCTTCTCTGGAAAAATCACTCGCCTTAGTCAAGAACAGAATGTGGTTACTTGTTGCGGTGCTTCTATGGATGTGTGTGGTCTAGACTTACCATTGGCCTTTCATAATATTTCACCCTTTCGTTATACTTTATTCCAGTTGATACAAATTCTTTGATACTTTTACATATTATATTTTAACAAACGAAAATCGTCGAGCTCATAAGAACACCTCTAACAATAAAGACTGTTACTGACAAAGTCAAATTTTATAACTCAGGGGCATGTATAATAATAAATTAAAAAGCAATTTGTAACAATCGGACTCTATAAGTCGGCGAAACTTTAGAAAACCTCATTATTTAGGTATATTAAAATCTCGTACACCATTTTCAACTGGTCTTTTGAACCTTCAGTATCTCAGAGTCTATACTCGCTAAAATAAATAAAAATAAAGTAATTAAAAATGGGATGGAATTTGGTAATGATTTCGAACTCTTTATTAAACAAAATTTAAAGGCTCACAACCGATCACTTATAATAACGAGCACTCAGGCCACCAAATTTTTCCTTTTATTATTCATAAAATTTTTTTTTGCATATACACATACATATATTGGAATGAATAACGGAAAGGAGTAGGGTTGCAGGTAAGTGTGTTTAGAGTGGGAGTAAATATAGGAAGGTGGGGTTTTAGGTAAGTATTCGGGTAGGTATTCAGGTAGGGATTCAGGTAGGGATTCGGGTAAGTATTCAGCTAGGGGTTCGGGTAAGTATTCACAAATTTATTTAATTATAACTTAATTTAGTATATTGTCTCATGATTCATTTTGCTTATTTTTTTTATAAAATTTATTATATATATGATGATGAGGTCACGTTCATCCACGTCTTCAACATATGTAAACTGAAAACTACGAGTATATCAAAATATGCATACTCCGGACAGCAAAGGCTAAGCTTTTTAAAAAAAAAAAAGTAATAATAAAAAAACATGAGCTGACACAGTCGAAAGACTCTTAGATTTAAGATAACTGTATAGTGCCCAAAATATAAGTAAGATTCTATATATTTTTTGTTAACATTCGTATGAGGCTTAGCTTATTTTAAGCAAAACTTTTAAGTTTTTTCTACAAATGGGAAGACAATGTCACTGAAAGAATTTAATACCTACTTGAATAGCAGACTCTCCTGATAAAATCTTTAAGGCAAAACTAGTAGCCCAACAAAATTAAAAATTCGTAAATATGCACTTACTTATGGTTCTAAGTCCAAATTAAGTTCGAAAATGAAGTATTATTATTTTTTAATATGCTTTTAAACTTTGGAACTTAGCCTTATGGACAGATTTCAAAAAAGATTTAAAGAACATTTTGCAAAATTTCTTGCCGCTTTATGATTTACGGCCGAGCTTCTCCTTTAATTGCTTTAATGATTTTTACCATATATACCTATTTTACAATTCCATGAAAAGTCACAACTGAAGACTAAAAGCGATGTTTCCAAAAAATGCATGTACATTTATTTTATTCTAAGGTACCTCCAAACGGCTGCTGCATTTCCATGGATGCTGGTCGAACCCTGGCATTCCGCTGTTGCGGACGTAAAATCCCTTCGTATGTACAGACTCTATAGTACACAGTAAATTCATTGTAAATTTTTTTAAACTTATTTCATTCTATCGCTACTATTGGCGCTTTGTAACCGCTGAAGCGATTTGCGGCCGAGCTCCTCCTCCAATTTGTGGTTTTGCGTCTTGATGTTTTTCCAACAAATGGAGGGACCAACAGTTTATACTAAGCCGCCTCCGAATGGCTGATGGTTTTTTTTACGAGGAGCCTTTATTTCATGTCCGAAATACACTCGGAGGGGTTGACATTCCCTGCCAAGGGGCGACCGCAATTAGAAAATTTAACTTAATTTTTTATTTAAATTAATTTTCTATAACTTTTGCAACTTGGTAGTACGCAATGCCGAGTGGTTAGGTTGAAATTATTTTCTTTTCTTAAAAATTCTCGCAGAAGCCATATTTAATTAACTCGATAAGCTTCTTTTTTATCATAAATTATGTATTGCTTTATTTCGGCAGACGATAATTTTTACATCGTCCCTACAGCTGAGTGGATACCTGTTACGGCTGTCATACCTACTTGAGATTCGTGGTTCTCAACTCGATGAAGGTAAATTTATTTTTGATTAAGTAAAAAAATAGCTGATGATAAAATGGGAAAAATATGGCAGATGAACTCATTAGTGTAAACCCATAAACTATATATATATATACATATATATATTATATTATATATCTAATTTATAAAATTCTCGTGTCACAGTGTTAGACACAATTATTTCTTTTGCTGTTAAATCAATTTGGTTCTATCTTAATTTTTTAGCAGCGTTAAGAATCTCGTGCCAGACCTTGTTGTCATTATCATCTTCAATCGTCTTTTGAATTCCGTTCGCTGTTGTTTTTCTTTTTCAATATTTCTGGAATATTTTTTTCGTTTCTATTTTTTCTTGCTTGTGTATTTTTGTATTTGAGTATGTACGTAATCTTACTTATCTCTCAGTTGAAAAACGACATCTTATCCTTTTTCTAATATTTGCTACTGTGTTTCTTGCTACACAAACACTTCCATAAACAACATACGTGTATCTTACATGGAGCCAAAGACAGCAACCCTCCCTGACTTGTCTATTCGTACGGCAAGGCACCACGACTATTACACGATTTGCCTTGCAATGGAAAAGAAAATTATCTAAAGTGCGTTATTAAAAAGATATCATTCGTAAAGCTAATGTCTCGGCACACTCCTCCTCACCCAACACTCAGTGGAGGGTGGCATTCAACTCTTTTGCTGTTTGTTGTTGTCTTAATTGTTTTATTATTATTTTTCTGAGTGTTTTCTTTAAATCTTTATTAATCGCAAATAATCATTAAAATCTTCGAAGTGGTTTCTTTTGATCCGCTGAGGTAATGAGTGGAAATAATTTGTTGAGGTTTTATAAGAGTTGAGAATGAATATTGAAACTTGTCAGCTAAGCTTAAGATAAAAAAACACATATAATGCTTATGTGGGTAGGAGGTAAGTAGAGAAATTGTTTTAAAACTTGACGACTTTATTTTAGTGGGGATATTTAGGAACACAAAAGTCGAAGTTGTTGGAGTCTTTGAGTTGCTAAACCGGGGCTCAATAACAGGATCCAGCGAAACCGATTATATTGCTAATCATCTAAGTACCGCTCTACCTATACTGTTTTGCTCCTTTACAATATATTGAATAACATTAAACGAATAATAATACGCAATAGCGAATACAATGTCTCAATGTACACCTCTCTCATTAATTTTGTTCCGAAATATGAGAGTGTCAGAAAGACTTATCAAAATTTATACCGGTCCATCAGCTCACTTGGTACTTTGTACGCAGAAAATCAGCAGTCGTAACCGGCCATATTAGACCACTGTAACATACGACGTGATTTACAAAATTTCGGTAAGTTGACCAGAAAAAAAAAATAATTTTTGTATTTATTCGTAATCTTTGTCCTTTTTTATCTTCTCTACATAATCGTCATTGATTTCAATGCATTTCTTAAACCTGTAGATCCACTTCTGAAATCAGTCTTCAAAATCTTGCTTTTTGAGCTTATCAAGTTCAGGATTAACAGCATTAATTATCTCCTCGTGGCTATTAAAAACCTTTCTTTTTAAATTTTTTTAATTTTTGGAAATAACCAGAAATCGCAAGGTGCTATATCCGGAAAATATCATGATGGATGTATTTCTTCGATCCCAGAGATCGCAATAAAATTGCTGTTATTTAAGCAGTGTGGGATGGCGCGTCGTCATGATGTCAAAAATAGCGCCGCAAATCGTCTTTCTTCCTGTTTTCTAACAAATTTGTGAAACCTTTGTTCACACTCTTCGGTGCACAATTTTTCAGTTACCGTCTGACCCTCTCCAGTAGAATCGCAGCTAGAATTTTAGATAGGGTGAAGTAAACTGACATCATTCCATTTGCTGCTGATTTTGGTTGCATAGATTTTACGGATGGGTTTACCCCTGTTGTGCTCTATACCATGGACTGCTATTTGGTTTCTGGTCCGTATTTATACAACCAAGATTCGTCACCAGTAGCGACTTTACTAAAATTGCTTTGCCCTTTTTTTGGGCCTCAGTTAAAATTCAAGCCCAATTCATTATCAGTCATTTCTTGTGTCAATCGTGGGTCTTCATCGATTTCAGACTTCACCAGAGCTACAGTGACGCCATCAGTGAAAGATTTTGATCGACCTTCCCGAGGCTGGTCCTCTACGGAATAATGTCCGATTTGGAATCTTCAGAACCATTTAGAAATAGTCTTTAAAAACGGTACAATCGTTCTATATACAATTTGGCATTCACGGAATATTTGTATTGGCTGTAAATTACGCCGAAACTCGAAGAGAACCACATGGCGAGTTTCTGCTTGCGTTGGTGGTGGAGTTTCGTCTGACCAATCCTCAAATATCTTCCATTTTAGCCGATTGTTCTAAAATTTAAAAAGAAAATACTAATGCTAATAAATTAATTGCAAAGGATATGGTATTTTTAGACTTAAAAAAGCAAATTGAAAGTCACCAACTGACCGAACTTTTTTAATCCCCTCGTATATTCGATAGATTTTTTTATATTTCAGATCTTGGGTTATAAATCCTTCAAAAAGCATATATATATTTCCATAAAATTTGGCATTCCACACACATATAATAAACTACATATTGGCTCTGCAAATTGTGGAAATCGGACGACAATATATAGCTCCCTTACAACCAGTTTTCCAGATATGAAAATTATAATTTAATATTAATATAATATATCATAAAATTTTATGATCAGAAAAGTAAGAGAGTTTTATATGACCGCTTCCACGAAGATATTGTTGTGAATTGGCTATGCCTTTGTGCTCTTAATAAATCTGCCAGCAATTGAGTATGTATCATTGTAAGAAATTCCAGAAAAAATTCTTGGCATAAGCTTTTTGTCATAACATAACTAAGCAATGTGCCCGCAGACAGATCTGTTTACAGTATTTATTAGACTAGTTTGGTTAGGTTAAACTACTCGACTCAAAAAAGCAAATAACGCTTAAACGACGAAGGTGTCATCATATTCATCATGGCCAGACGCCAATATCGAGCATTCAGGGAAAAGTCCACTGGTGATGGAAGAAGCTTCCAAATAAATGTAAAAATTTAACGCTAGCGGGGACAACCCGCTGCGGAACTTCTTGCTTAATTTTTCGGAGTTTTGAAATTGGAAATCAAAAATCTTCCGATGACTCCAAAAATCCCTGCTTTTGATGTAAAACGGCAATTTGACTTCCCATCTTCTACTGATACAATCTCGAAAACGCAAGGAACCCTCCAAGTGAACTTCTGGCATCAGACGAAAGCTTCTTATAAAAATCCATCAGCCGTTCGAAGGAGGCTTAGAATAAACTGTAGGCCCGTTCATTGGAGCAGTAACTCATTTATATATTATACATCGCTCAGTTTGGCTTTATAAAAGTCGGAGGGATATAACATATAGCCCCCATGCATCCGAACAATATGCAAATTAGTATTTAATCCTGAAATAAAATAACATAAATTTGGTGTAGTCATGAAATGTATAAATGCATGGCCGAGACATCTCTTCTCCTGAGTTGTTTATTTTGTAGGACATTGCAATGTTACCAATTAATAGCAGCTTAGTTAACAACTAGTACCTTTCTTCTCATACTATACGTTTTATACTAATTTATCTGTCCGAATAAAAGCCAATGTTTATTTGGCATCTTTATTTACATTATATAAAATGGAAAGATCATGTAATCGTGTACAAGTATGAAATGTCGGTTCGAACATATAGATGTCTCGCAAACGTAAATATTTATCGATTGTCATAAAACTTTGACCTTGTGAAGTGTCAACCTTGACTGTCGAACCACCATAGTTTTGCGCGAATCGAGCGTCATTATCGTTTACTCTCAGTGCAGTCAACATGTCGAGTTTCGTGCCGAATAAAGAGCAAACGCGGACAGTGTTAATTTTCTGTTTTCATTTGAAGAAAACAGCTGCGGAATCGCACCGAATGCTTGTTGAAGCCTTTGGCGAACAAGTACCAACTGTGAAAACGTGTGAACGGTGGTTTCAACGCTTCAAAAGTGGTGATTTTGACGTCGACGACAAAGAGCACGGAAAACCACCAAAAAGGTTCGAAGACGCCGAACTGCAAGCATTATTGGATGAAGACGATGCTCAATCGCAAATACGGCAAGCTACCAACAACAATTGATCAACGCTCCATCACATACGGCAAGAGCGGTTCGCGACACGTTGGAAACACTCAATTGGGAAGTGCTTCCGCATGCGGCTTACTCACCAGACCTGGCCCCATCCGATTACCACCTATTCGCTTCGATGGGACACGCACTCGCTGAGCAGCGCTTCGATTCCTACGAAAGTGTGAAAAAATTGCTCGATGAATGGTTCGCCGCAAAAGACGATGAGTTCTACTGGCGTGGAATCCACAAATTGCCCGAGAGATGGGAAAAATGTGTAGCTAGCGACGGCAAATACTTTGAATAAATGATTTTTTCTTTTTCCACAAAATTTAACGTGTTTTTTGATTTAAAAAAAAACGACATTTCATACTTGTACACCGGTAATACAAATACTTCATGTTTCATTTTATTCTAATTCATTTTATGTGATGCATAAATAACTTTCTGACTTTCAACTTTATTAAATTAATTATAATAGCAAAAACTTCTATAACTCTCTGTCTTCTCTGCAATTCCAGAGATATTTTTATGGTCATTAAATTTGTTTCTAATTTGCCAATCATTTGAAATTTGATGTCAGAGCATAGGATCCGAAAACTTTACTGTTGCATAATTGCGAAATACCGACATTAAGAGGATATGAAAGCGCTTAGTGTTTGCGCGAGTTTCCATTTTAAGTTGCAATCGTAAAACTGGCGGATGTAAAATTTAATGCTTGCATGGGGTACGAGTTTCCGAATTGGTATATGATTATATGAGTAGTGTTTATACATATGTGTGGCAATTTGCTTCACTCTGAGAATCTTAACTTTTAAGCTGATAACTTGAGCAATACAATTTCCGAACGAATGTTCAGTGCATACTTGGAAACATTAAAAATAAAAACTTACCATTGCATGGAACAAATATGTATATTAATTAAACAATCAAACTGGTCCAATCTTATATTCTGCAATACAGAACACAAACACTTGTTTTAATCAGAGATGCAATTCCTTCATTCTGCCATGGCAGGTCAACTCGCTCACGCATAAACAGTTGAAACCATGAAAGCCATTAGACGTTTCCAAAAATTGTTTGCTCACATTCATAGCAATGTCGTCTTCCATGTATACGTCAACAGCACGTCATTCCCCAAAAATGTTGTTAATGCGTCAGAGGAGAAATGCAAATGTACCTTTCTGTAAGTTGTCGTATCTTTTCGTCGAACTTTCGAGCATTACCCTTGTCGACCAGCTTCTCAAGATCTTTGTACTCAAGCACCTCTCTTTCTTTTTTTGTCTGCACAAGCGTCTTACTTCCTTCTTCAACTCTTGCGTGTAGTGATTGATCGCAACGTTGCGGATAGACTTCCCGTTTTTCTCCATTGTGCTATAGCAATCCTCCTCGTACGACGCTTTGGTTTTTTATTAGAACTTTCTAATTTGGTATTTCCACTACAGCTGCCTTTATTTTAGCTATATAAAAAAAATTGTTAAAAAAGTGGCTTCACACTGTCTAGTTCTTCGTAATAAACCTGAAAACAGTGCAAAACATTTCCTGTAGTATGATACAATTGAATAGCGCAGTTCAAATATAAATCCCTTCTCTTTCACTTGGAGCAGTTATGCTGTAATAGACCTTCTGCTAGGAGTTAATTTAACATACCAAGGGTTGTTGTTTATTGCAGTTAGGGTTTTGAACTATTGCTTTGGAACTTTGCCTTAGCTAGATTTAGGTTCTGCGCCCCAAAGATGGCTCCGTACTTCCACGATGGGTTTTTAAACAAATTCGAAAGTAGCACTGGGTTTCTAAGCTCAGTTTTCGACATTCAATGCAAATTCGCAATTTTTAATTTAGTTTGCGGAACCTTTTTTGTTTCAGTGGTATTTCCATATACTCTTACAGAGATTGAAGGACCTGTGCCTTTTTTCAGTGTAAATGTTACTTGTATACACCTACCCACTGCCATTAATTCTCCAAGTAGCTAGTCATTCTTCTATTATTTTTAAATGTTATTCTGATCTATAACTGATGTGACAAGATTTCGGTTTGAAGAAAGATCGATCCATTTCCTAGCGGCATACCAGGAAATATTTCATTGGTATCAATTTCTTCAAGAAACTTAAAATTAAATAAAACTAAATTTTCCTCGTAATCTCCATCTAATTCTGGAAGAGAAATTGATCCAAGTTTAAGCGTAAGTACATTGGAAAGATACGTGTCCTTGTCGCTTTGAGCCCACTGACCATTGTGAGTTCTCAGTGGAGCAGTTAGCATCAAAAGCTGACTTAGATTTTAATGACTTTTGAAAATTATTTTCCTTTTTTTTTGCTTAAGGACATGCTGTAGTTTTTTATATAGATATCGGGCTCAGTTTAGACCGGGGAATGAAACTACTGCCAATCTCTCTTAAGTTTTCTTTTCTAAGTTACCAATCATGCAATGTCTTTTCCCGGAAGACCGTTGAAAAATTATGTCTTATGGGAGTTGAACGGTCCATGCATTGAATTTTTTGTGGAGATTGTGGTAATGTTGTAAAGCCATTAACTTCATTGCCGAAAGAAATGAAAGAATATTTTGCAGTGCAATCACCGGCTGCCAGAAACCTTTTATCTAGTTTGGAGAATAAGTAAACGAACTGAGTTTCAGATATGTTGTAACGAGGAGGACAATACATGCCGGAAATATTAGTTCCAACAGAGCGCTCATACATTTGAACTGAAGTGACGTGAGTCTTTGTAATACTCTTTAATTATAAATCGTTTGTGGGAAATATATACAATACACTCGATGAGGCTAACCTAACCTACATTACACTACATTATGTTATAATGAATACAACCTTTACATGATATAGTAATGTTGCATGACCTTCTCTACCACACTTACAAACGAACAACAAGAAATGATCGAGTACTTAACGTTAAAAAGGCAGCGAAAACGAAAGATTACATGTCTTGAAAAAAGATATAACCGTTAAATGAAAACGTGCTACATACAAGCTTACTGTAAATAAAATATGTTAAAGGTTTCAGTTTACCGGCCAAGATGAGTTTACAGTGTACGTAATAAAAAATTGTATTTTCACCGCTTTTCTTTTCCCTATAACATTCTAGCACGTTCGCGTATTAAAAATGTAGACAATGTTAATATATAATATTCTTATATTAGCGTGGTAAATATATATACATATTTAACTATGTCAGTGTCTGCACAAAAGAGCTATCATATACTCCTCTTATACCCATCATTCGCCGGCTTGCTGCGGGTGTGTGGGTTGCCATCAGCTGTTTGCGAGTGATTGTCGAGCCGGAAAATTTGAAGGCTAAACTTTATAAGTGCATACTTGTGTATTTATTTTCTTGTATGCACACATGCATATATAATGATTTCTATTGCAAGTTCACAGCAAAGAAAATACGTATATATTTTAAGCACTTGTCGGTCATCAACAAAAGCCTTTCCATTGGTCAATGACTGGAGGCCAGAAACCGTTTTCATATAATATATCAGATATATGTATATGTATGTATATAACTAGCTGTACCTTGCGACAGCAAAGCGTTGTATGAAAAATCAATCATAGAACCTCTTTTGATCATATTTTTATTTACTCAATACTTATGGGAATATAACATTTTTGGTTTTACCACTGACATGGTCCACTTCCCGCAAAAGGAATAGTCCGACTTTTTGAATAGGCCAATCCCGTTCCACTTCCCAGAGAGAAGAGTAGTTTTCCTGCTCATCTAAGCAAAAAGCCACCTATTCACCGAATTTCAAGTAAATGGAACTATAAATAAGATTTCTTTGAATATGTCAGTGCCTTACCCACTTTCCGGAGAGAAGTGTAGTCTTCCTGCTAATCTAATCAGAACGTTACCTATGTACCGAATTTCAAGCAAATCCAACCATAAATAAACTTTTCTCGAATATTTTAGTACTTGGTCCACTTCTCGGAGATATAGTAGTCGGATTCTTTTAAAAATGTTTCGGTTCATGGTCCATTTCCCGGACCTTCCTGTTAATCTAAGCAAATGGCCACCTATGTACCAAATTTTAAGTCGAACCATAAATCAGATTTTTTCGAATAGATCAGACCCTGGTCCACTTCCCGAATTTTTTTTTTAAACCCTTCAACCCTTTCAAGTCAATCGAACGCTTACTAGTGAAGGACACCTGCTACAAATGGGCATAAAAGTTTTTTTAAATAGGTCAGTCCCCGGTCCACTTCCCGAACATTTTTTTTTTTGAAAAAAACCATCTCAGGAGCCTTAAAAACAATCAAACAAAATTTTAAATCAATCGGTCGTTAAATTTTGGAGATCCCTGTATTTTTCCAAACCGACATGAGATTTATATATATATATAAGATCGGTGCTTCGTAATCGCTGAAGCGATTTTTGAAAATTGAAGGGATCTGCAGTTAATACTAAGCCGCCTCCGAACTGCTATTGGTTTTTTATGAGGAACCTTTATTTCATGTGAGAAATACACTCGAAGGGGTTGACCTTCCCTGCCGAGGGGCGAAAATTGACTTAATTTTTTATTTAAATAAATTTTCTATAATTTTGGAATGTTGGCGGGACCAACCGTGGATTTCCGAGTGGAAGAACGCAATGCCAACCACACACCTATCGCGGCCGGCTGAGATATGATATATGAGATAATTGTATGCAAATACCTATATGTATGTGCAATATTTTTGGCAGTTGACTTCAATGGAAAACAGAGGTGATTTTTCAGGCAGGTCCTGATATTAGCATAAGGATTGCCGAAATGGCTTGGTTTCATCTGCAGCGCTAATCCGCTCTTAATAGGGCTGAATATAATTTGTATTTTCAAGACCAACAACTGTGGAGACTGAAAATTCACTTTAAAGTGTACTACTCGGTCATGGCTGACCAAAATCAAAAATTATAGAAAATTAATTCAAGCTAATTTTCAGCTAGGAAAGTCAATCCCTGCGAAAGCATTCTGATATGAAATAAAAGCTCCTCATAAAAATCCATTAGCCGTTCGGAGGATTCTTTTGATGGAAAAACATCAAGACGCACACCACAAATTGGAGGAGACCCTAATTATAAATATATAGTCAACACCATTGTACTAAAAAAAAGAAAACTGAGGACGAAAGTTAAAATCATTGCACTTACTAAGTCGTAAACCCTCCAACGTTACATCGCATAGTAGAATTTTGTGATCAACACTATAAAGGGCAGATCAGATAGAACGGATTTGTGATGTCGACGCTGTGCATAGTTTAAGACATTTCAATGAATTCAAGCTCTACTAAGTCTTCAAATTTGCGTGTAACTTCTAGGTTCAACTTGATGAAACCACAGAGCATTTTATATTATTTATACAGCAGCAGTCCATTAGTAAAATTATTTTGTGAACAAACGCGACGGAGAACAAGCGAGATAAAGAACAAGTAAGAATCAGCAGCAGCGAAATTATTCTCCGTGTATACAATACAGGGAGCAATTGCAATTAACTAATGCTTCAGAAAGTGAATACCATGCACTAGGTTCATCGACTGACTTGGCTTCTCCTCACCGTGACCAAAATTTGCAGGCTGACATTCCATCAAAGTCGTCCTTGATTTCACGTAGAAATAGAGAGCTTTTTCTGGTAGACACCATTTAATATGTTGATACGAGTATATCATCAGTTACAAAATGCTGTACCATATCCTAACGATTCTCTATTACGCAATAAAAGCTCTCAATAAAGCTCTATATCAGCTGATTCAATATTATACATTACATATTATTATTAATCTTTATGTTTTCTAGACTAGTCAGCTAGAAATTCACCACTTTTGCTCGCTTAGAAAAACATGTGTTGAAGGTAACGGCCTAGCGAGGGTTAATATTCAATGTATTGATTAAACTCATTTCGTCTTCACAGCGCTGCTATCTTTAACGGGTGCTCTTGTTTAAGGAAAAGCGAAATATGAAAGAAATTTAACCACATTCCTTTAATGCGCCTCCGAACGATTGATCGAATTGGGAAGTATATTGGAAGGAGTTGAAATTTCTATAATTGCTCGTTGATCTAAAGCTTTATACATTTAAGTACCAAAAAACCAAAGAAGTCCAGTAAAAGAAATAAGGAAGTTTCACGGCTAATCAGCTGAAAATTCCCCTTAACCGTACAATGAATATTTTAAATTCCAAATTGAAGTTTCCCGCAGCAAATTGGAAAGGAATAGAAAATCACAAGCAAAAGCCGCAAAAAAATAAGTTAAATAACATCTGAGACTAACCTTAACAGAGGGGAGGTGACTGGTGTGAGCAAGTCAATTTCGAATGAATTCAATCAATAAACATTTGAATGAAACCTCTGGCATGGTATTTTTTGTACGGCTGGCCTGAGTTATTGCGATACTGCAGCAAAGGACGATAAGAGTCCACGATTCGTAGGTGGGCAATGGGTGGAGCCGAGAATGTGCAGTGTGGCAGCTAGTAATGCAAATAGAAGGCAGAATGCAAGCAGAACATAAACTAAGCGTATTGTTGGTAAGGAGGATTAACAAGTGCTCAAACTTTGCATTTCATACCACACCACAACTATACAGTTATTTCAAGTACAATGCTGCAAAGTTGAGGCTGAACACAAATCACTGCAGTACTCGGAAACAGTTTCCTTACTCGTATTTGTCAGTTATTAGCTGTCACTTTTAGCTTGCTTTAGAAAAAAAGTGCGCGAAATTTTGTTTACATTTGTTTGTTTGGCGTCAATTTTAATATGGAGCCCACAAAAGAGCATTTTCGTCATATTTTACTTTATTATTTCCGTAAAGAAAAAAACGCGGAGCAGGTTGCTAAAAAGTTATGAGATGTGTATGGTGATAAAGCCTTAAAAGAAAGACAGTGTCAAAATTGGTTCCGCAAATTCCGTTCTGGAGATTTTTCACTTAAAGATGAGCCACGTTCAGGTCGGCCAAGTGAAGTTGACGATGACGATATCAAGGCTTTAATCGAATCGGATCGTCATGTAACTGAGCGTGAGATAGGAGAGAAATTAAATATACCAAAGTCAACCGTTCATTATCACATAAAAAGTCTTGGACTCGTAAAAAAACTTGTTATTTGGGTACCACATGGATTGAAAGAATTTCATTTAACAAACCGAATCAACGCTTGTGATATGCACCTTAAACGCAATGAATTCGATCCGTTTTTAAAACGAATCATAACTGGAGATGAAAAATGGATTGTTTACAATAACGTCAATCGAAAACGATCATGGTCCAAGCATGGTGAACCAGCTCAAACCACTTCAAAAGCTGATATCCACCAAAAGAAGGTTGTGCTGTCTGTTTGGTGGGATTGGAAGGGTGTGGTATATTTTGAGCTGTTTCCAAGGAACCAAACGATTAATTCGGATGTTTACTGTCAACAATTGGACAAATTGAATACAGCCATCAAGGAGAAGCGACCAGAATTGGTCAATCGTGAAGGTGTCGTATTCCATCATGACAACGCCAGACAACACACATCTTTGGTCACTCGCCAAAAACTGAGTGAGCTTGGCTGGGAACTTTTGATGTATCCACCATATAGCCCTGACCTTGCACCATCAGACTACCATTTATTTTGCAGAACTCCTTAAATGGTAAATCGCACTTGGTTCAGTTTTTTGCAGATAAAGGCCAGAAGTTCTATGAGCGTGGAATACTAAATTTGCCGGGAAGATGGCAAAAGGTTATCGAACAAAATGGCAATTATATATTTGATTAAAGTTCATTCTAAGTTTTATTAAAAATGCATTTACTTTCTTTTAAAAAATCCGCAATTACTTTTTGGGCAACCCAATATTTGAAAAGTAAAAAATTATTCTTTGTACGTAAATTTTGTGATATCAGCCTAAGTTGGATGCTGGTATGGTCAGAAAACGAATCAGTGACTCGGCTATTGAGACCCTCTACATTACATGGAGTTATTTATTATATTTTATTAGATGTAGTAAAAAGAGATCCTTTATTCCAATAATATATGGCTTTAGTGATCTGGATCTCGCCTTCAATAAGCGCGATTGGCTTACGATAGATGACGCTATAAAGATGGTTGAAAATGTGAATATTGTATATGGTCCTAACACTTGAGTCAATTATGCATAATTTTGGCTATGCCGATAATAATTCTGATGAAAATTTAATGAAAAAAGTTTGGAACCACTTGAAAGGGCTGCGTACACGAAGAAGTTCGATATATGGGTGCCACATGAGCTAACGAGAAAAACCTCATGTACCGAATTTCCATCTGTGAATCGCTAATGAATCGTAACAAAGTCGACCCAACTCTGAAGTCCATGGTGACTTGCTGACTGGTGACAAAAAGCGCTCGTGGTCGAAGGGAAATAAGTTGACCCAAATGGTTTCCAGACCAGAAATGACCTGGAAGATTTTGTTGAGTGTTTGGTAGGATTGGCAAGGAGTTGTTCACTATACTGTAAGAATTTTTTCAGTCTGACAGCAATTGCCCAGAAAAGCCCAGCTTTTGCCAACAGGAGGGGAATAGTGTTCTATCAGGACAACGTCAGACCACATACACCGGCAGTAACTCGACAGGAAGCTCCGAGAGCTTCGTTGGGAGGCTATTATGCATCCACCTTATAGTCCAGAATTCGCAACAAGTGATCACCAGCTGTTCCTACGTGTATCTATGACAAATGATTTGGCTGGTGAAGAATTGACTTCAAGAGAAGTCTGTGAAAATCGGTTGACTCAATGTTTTGCTAATAGGGATAAGAGTTTCTGTGAGAAAGGCATAATGATATTACCTTCAAAATTTCAAAAATTTATCGAGTCAATTGGTGCATATGTGATATAAATCGGATAATTCTAACTAGGGATTTTCTCTTAGCCTATGCTAGGGTGCACGCATTGCAAAGACTTCCTATATGCAGGCAAAAATTATATGATAAAAAAGGAAATACTTGTATATACTATACCCAAACATATGTATAGTTATTTCCCAAAGTTTGTAAGAAGAAAAAACTAACCCTGTGTTAGTTAGCGGGGGTGTCCGCATTCTCTAGCAAGTTTTCCTAGGATATATTTGAGTAACACGCCTTACCTAAACATTTCCTACCCCTACTATGGTAAACAATGGACTACTTGACCTAATATTTTAAACCTTTGAAATATTTATTGTTTGCTCTACATCAGGAAATTATTCAGAAGAAGCCTCTACCATCAACAGTCTTTTCTTTTCTAATCAGTCATTTAATGGCAGGTAACCAGAGCCTAAAGTTTACATTCAAGGTCAGCTGGGTTGATCGTCTTATTGGCGATGTATATTTTCCGAGTGATAGGTGGTTTTTCTAATCATGCCAACCTAGGGTTGTAACTCATGAGAGCGTAAATCAGTTTGGATGGAGTTGATTTACTAATTCCGAGAGTAAAACTGTTTCACAGATTTGTAGTCCAGGGAGGCTAAGTGTTTGAAGGAGGGGTTATTTGCCCTTAAGTAGATACAATATGTATTTTTAGCGACATGAGAGCATGCGTTGAATTGTTCAATGTTCGTTGGAACAAGTTGTAACGAGTGGAGAATTACAATTATATACATAGATTGGGGGAATACTTTCACATAACGAATTTTATTTGTGGAAAGAATAGAGTTTCACGTGTTTATCTCAATGGGTTGCTTCTATCCATAACTACATTTTGGTGGGAATCATTATGGTAGTTTCGAATAAAAAGATGGCGGATTTGTGAACAGAGACGATGGCGTTAATTAGCGCAAGAAAGCTTGTTATTAAGTAATCTTTGCAAGCCAAATTTTATGATTTCAAATATTCATTAATTTACTTTCATCAATTTGAAAATCATTTCATATAAACGTAAAAAAATTTATTTAAAACACACTGATACGTAGGCTGCTATATATAGGTCTGGCCTAGGCAACACTAAGTGTTGCCAGGTGCAATCTGACATTTCCATTGGATAGTTTGACATTTTTCAGCATAACATCACTCAGAATGTTTTGTTATTTAATCGTGAATTGTTTTATTTACAGGGAATTAAAAATTCATCTCGGCCAAAAAATGGAAATAACTCGTGAACATTTTCGTGCGATCATTTTTCACAACGTCGAAAGACGTGGATTATCACGACAAGAGTGCATCGATGAACTAAAATCTTTGTATGGCTATGAAGCACCATCCTATAGTACTGTGAAAAACTGGTACAACGAATTCAATCGTGGCCGACGCTCGCTCAAAGACGAATTCCGTGAAGGTCGTCCAAAAACAGTCGTTGTGCCAGAAAACATCGATGCCGTACGTGAACTGATAATGCAAGACCGTCATGTAACATATTTTTAGATAGAGGCATGCCGATGCATTTTTCCCACCAGCATACATTCGATATTGCATGAACACCTGGCCGTAAAAAAGGTTTGTTCTTGTTGGATCCCACACAATTTGACAATCGCTCAGAAAAAGGCTCGTGTGGATTGGTGTAAAGAAATGCTGAAAAAATACGATCGCACGTTTATAAGATTGTCACAGGTGACGAATCATGGATCTATGCGTATGAGCCCGAAACAAAAGAGCAATCGACCGTGTGGGACGCACCAAATAAAAAAAAAAAAAAAAAAAAAAAAAAAAAAAAAAAAAAAAAAAAAAAAAAACATTTTCGTTGATAAATATTCGTATTTTCATTATTAGGCCAGAAATATATATAGCAGTCTACGTATCATACATATCAGCACTCGCGAAATTTCTGCTAAGCATAAATGTCATTGAAGGTAAATAATTGTTTGATTCTGTTTAATTTTTTCATATCCATTTTAACGCAAGTATGGTCTTAAAAATTTCCTCTAGGAGGCTGTGTTTTTATGTTCATTGTTATTAGGCAATTAATCTATGGCGATAGCTTAACCAAGTAACGTAATCGGCAGGGAAAAGTGAAATAGGGGAAAAACTCGAATATCGTTAGGTACCTTACAAATCAAGGCGCTGCCGCCTATTATGAATGCGATGTCATTGGTTAACAGCGGCTCCTGTCGTTCTCCTTTAGTACTAATTTCCCACCGCTAAGTCTCACAATGTTTCCAGGGTTTTCGTATTTTCTTGTGAAGAGTCCGTTTAACTTGCCTTAATTTCCTAGTTGCTTAAACTGCGGTATCGATGTATAGTTATACTATGCCGTCTGCATATTAAGTTAGCTTAGGCGCTTTCTCTCCAAATTTATTCAGAAGAACTTTTGCATGATATACCACAGGAGGCACCCCCCAATATATACATTTTTTGGATGTGCTCTTTTGGATTCGGATTGGACTTGACACTTATACATATAACATACATCTGATCAGCCTTCTGCTAACGTGATGCCATGACAACCGCAACAGTATGTTGTTAATAAAACTTGTCCGGTTTGCGGGTGACCTTTTAAAATCACATCCGTATTCGTTTGATTTTAGTGGTGGCGGTCAATAGAAGGCTGACATGAATTCATATATCATGCTATATCGATACGTCCTATTCATTGGCCCATTGCGTTGTGCTTGTTTTCGTTTTGTTTTTCGTTGCTCGCCTTAACGAGTAAAAAATTCAAAATTTCAGCGAAAATAAGAGTTTGCCTGTCATGTTGGTTGGTCGGTCGGATAATCGCCTCAAAATAGACAAGGATGCAATTAGAATCTGCTCTCTGCTCTTTTGTTTAATTTATTGTACACATACTTCACAGTAAAAGTTCTTACGGGTAATTTATTTTCAGTTCTAGAACATCTGTAATGCTATATAATACTAACTCCATGTTTCAATTGTAATATTATATTAAATAGATATAACTACGTGAGAATGTCAAATTTACTTCTCTTTAATAAAGTTTCGCCAGAGCCTCAAATAAAATGAACACATTTTATTAAGAATCCTATAAAATCGTGTTGAAATATAAATAATTATAATAATTAATTCATTCGTCAAAATAAACTTCCAAGATAAAAATGCATGCAATAGGAACCATCAGAACAATACCTGTTAAGGACAATGTTCGGACTCCCATAAACCATTCCAGGATATTCTTTATCTTCTTCTTGATTGGAGTACACAGCCAGCTCCTTTAGCACCTGGTTTTTCTAACCGAGGGGAGGTCTTTCTACTCCTTCCACCAGGGTGTACTTTATGAGCTGGAGTGCCGTATGACTCATACGTAGGCTGCTATATATATTTCTGGCCTAATAATGAAAATACGAATATTTATCAACGAAAATGTTTTTTTTTTTTTTTTGGATGTGGCTCGTCTTGGAAGACCCACACGGTCGATTGCTGTTTTGTTTCGGGCTCATACGTATAGATCCATGATTCGTCACCTGTGACGATCTTATAAACGTCTTTTGAAGTACCGCGATCGTATTTTTTCAGCATTTCTTTACACCAATCCACACGAGCCTTTTGTTGAGCGATTGTCAAATTGTGCGGGATCCAACGAGAACAAACCTTTTTTACGGCCAGGTGTTCATGCAATATCGAATGTATGCTGGTGGGAGAAATGCATCGGCATGCCTCTATCTAAAAATATGTTACATGACGGTCTTGCATTATCAGTTCACGTACGGCATCGATGTTTTCTGGCACAACGACTGTTTTTGGACGACCTTCACGGAATTCGTCTTTGAGCGAGCGTCGGCCACGATTGAATTCGTTGTACCAGTTTTTCACAGTACTATAGGATGGTGCTTCATAGCCATACAAAGATTTTAGTTCATCGATGCACTCTTGTCGTGATAATCCACGTCTTTCGACGTTGTGAAAAATGATCGCACGAAAATGTTCACGAGTTAATTCCATTTTTTGGCCGAGATGAATTTTTAATTCCCTGTAAATAAAACAATTCACGATTAAATGACAAAACGTTCTGAGTGATGTTATGCTAAAAAATGTCAAACTTTCCAACGGAAATGTCAGATCGCACCTAGCAACACTTAGTGTTGCCTAGGCCAGACCTATATATGTATATAGCAGCCTACGTACATCTTATCGTTCCATCGCCTGCGATATTCGCAGTTGCCAATGTGCAAATTACCATAGAGAAGGTAGGGAATGATGAAGAACTGTAGAGTTCGGGTTTGGTTCGTCCAGAGAGGACTTTACTATTCAATTGCCCACGCAGTCCAAAGTTATTAGTGCATGGTTATTTTATTATGTTAGATTGGGTTTTGTATCATGAAAAAAAAGGTTGTCTGTTGTTTGTCAGCATATTTTAATAGCCCAGCTAGTAAATAATCGGCCATTTTTTTGTTTAACAGTCAGACAACTTCAAAGTGATTGGGGTTCTGGCTCACTATCTCCAGTGTTATTGTTATTACTGCAATTAAACAAGTTACTCGATTACCTTTTCTGATTACCTGGTCCTACAAAATTCTCTAAATCGCGGATCTTTTCACAAATATGTCCGGCACTTCTGTTGTTGGCCAAGTTTTCAAACTTTTCATACTTACGTATTTCGCTTTCTAACAACAACTGCGTAATACGCAGAGACGGGTGTATATCTTACCTGCTATAAGAGAAGTAACTTGAATGGCTTCACTTCCTCGAAGTGAACTCATATCTAAAACACAGAAGACATGAGATTGTAAATCTGGAGACAGCGACGTCGCTGAATTGTGAAAAAAGTAATAATCAGATGATGGTTTCTTCATCTATAACGCCTTTAGAAAAGTCATGTAAATATGATCCTGATCAAATACCTTCTTGCTTTCTTGTAAATTGTGCTGAGTTTATATACAAACCTTTGCCTGACTGTACAGAAAGCTATTTATTCAATGGACGGTTAACAAATTCAATGGTATATTGGCTTGTTTAAATCGGTTGGCTAAGGAATTGAAGGACCCCCATGTTACTAAAACTTTCTTCACAACATTAATAAGACATATTCTGGATTACGAACTGTTAATTTGGAAGCCGAGGTATCAGATCTACTCTGATCGAATAATATCTATTCAAAAACAATTTCACAAAATTTTCATTGATGCTTTGACCTTCCTTTTTATAGTAGTCATCTTAACATCCCCACTTTTTTCCAGTCATAGGGAAATGATTGGCCAAATTTTCATAAGTAACACTTGACCGCGGACCCAGGGTTGCTCTTTAAAAGAGTAGTAAGTCCCTTTTCTTTAGGCCCGTTTGACTTGTTGCGGAGGCCAAGGTGATAGACAAATGGTTCGAACGGTTGTGCAGTTTCGCCACGTATTTCAGTATAACAATTACAATCTTTTATTTGATAGTTTATATATTTAATTACTAATAGCTTTATATGCACCTATATATTTCCATACCTAAAAACTCTTTCATGACTCGGGCAAACGGAATATTCATAAAACGAGGGGCGGCCGCAATTAAAAAGCTTTACTAACTTTTTAACTTAAATTAAATTTCTAAGAAATTTTGATAATTCGGATTCGAATCCATGAATCGGTTTGGTAATACAAACACCTAACCACTTAGCTATTACTAGTGGTTATAAGAAATACGAGGATAATGATAAACACAATGACATGCGTATGTATATAACAATCTAAAGTACATATAAAGAAGCAGTCATTTTTTAGACAAAAAAAAAAATAAAAGGACTAGTAGCAAAAAATTATGTAAAATATAATATAATGTTTCATGAATGTACTCAAAGTCAGAGTCTCTAATCAGTGTTTATTTAGTTTTTAGTGCATAACAAGCATACAAATTATTAGTTAAGGTATCTGGTTTCTCAGTAGGAGCATCTTGTAGTTTTTGATGTTGTTGCAGCCGTTCCCTAAACCTCGTCCAGGAGCAGACAAAACTAATCTACACCGTTGAGATCATCCGATGGATTCATATCATAGGGAATGGGTTTCTGAGAATATTGCGGGAGTGAGAGTCCTTGGCCGACCCGACTGTCGCGGAAAATATTTGATTTTAGACGCCTCTTACGGCAGACATGCCTCACCACGGGTAAATTCTTGAACCCTTAACCGCAGGCTTAGTGCTGAAGGGATTTTCGGCCGAGCTCCTCCTCCAATTTGTGGTTTTGCGTCTTGATGTTTTTCCAACAAATGGAAAATTTTATACTAAGCCGCCGCTCCCTGCCGAGGGATGACCGCAATTGGAAAATTTAACTTAATTTTTTATTTAAATTAATTTTCTATAATTTTTGGATGTTGGTCGCACCAGGATTTGAACCATAGATGGTGGTTCAACTTCCAATAAGTGTCTATAAGAATAGTCTCTACGGTAGCATCCCAGAAGACAACATAATATTATGCTTCTTAATTGGGAGCATAGATGTCTCCCTTTGTAAGTGGGCTTAGGTGACATCAGTAGTTCTCACTTCACAGTCCACAGGGCAGTTTCTTGGAAAGCTTTTAGCTTCTCCAACTGCGACTCGTTAGTGTCCGGCATCCAGACCGGTACACTGTAATTAACGATCGGCCGGCCAATTATCTTGTAAGCTGCATCCAAGTGTTTTCGACAAGCGATTTCGGGATTTTGTTTCGAATCTATACTTTTGTAGCAATTCAGTCCTATGCCAGTTTCACCCATCGGAGTTATACCGAATTTTATCCAACTAAGTCATGTCACCTTAAATAAAATAAATAGTAATAGTATACCACTATTTTACGGCTGACATGAGCTTGCATGGGTTTATGCTTGAAAAGTTGTACCAAAATGCCAAATAGTACTCAAATCGGCGAAGGTTCTAAAAGTTCTTTCATGAGCGAAATCTTTTACTATTTTTTCCTTCAAGGTATTTGTTGTGTACATGACAGTGGCTTTATTTACATTTTTACACGAACTTTTAAAATAGCCGCACATATGAACACATGAACATTTATCTATATCCTCGTACATACATACATACAAATATTCTGACAAAAGGGCTCCTTATAAATCGTGGTTAAGTGGTCACATACCGTTTTAAGCTTTGCTATGCCAAGCAGGCAGATTGTAAAGCAACACATGCAACATGCGTGTGTGGCAGACCGGTGTTTGTGCGATGCTTGTAGTAGTTTTGCCGTTGCACTAAAGTGCGCAACAATTAAACTAAAGATCGCGAATTTTGAACTTTTGTTATGTATCATACGTTTTTTCTTTCAGGAGCTGTGACTGCAGGTGTTTTAGAAAAGGCGTTTTTAATGAAAACCTATTAACTTATACTAGAAGTTCCGGCCACACGCCTTATGGCTTTCTTTGGTTTTTCTATTTAATCAAGAAAAGGATTAGTACAATAAGATTACCATATCTTTTTTTCGAACAACAATGTACACGTATACTTTACTAGAGTTTATCCCCGACTCTACTGACTATGGTTGGTACAAATATATTGTTATTCAGTTCCGGGAAATCACAATTTCCTACCTTCAGCAATACACGTAGGTGTTACAGCTGTCCGGCAATATCAACTCCTTTTAAATAAATAGAGGAGACTCAGTATTTTCACTGTCGGCAATAAATAAGATCGCTTCACGTGAGCTTTAACTTCCACCGCCAAGGCGGTATCAGAAATGTCTTGTCCCTTCCCCAGGACAACCAAAAAAACATACTTGAAAGAATTTTGTAATAAAAATGCCCTTGTTCATATGTTAGAGAGCTTCAATACTGGCACCACTCCTGCTACTACTGTACCGAGCTTCATGTAAATAAAACGATTTAAAGTTAAACTCGATTATTTTGAACAGATAAGTCCTAGGTCCATTTCTCAGAAAATCATTTCTTATCAGATGCATACGTCATACACAGAACATACTCTCCAAGTTTCAGGTCTATTTAGGCTCTAGTTTGATTCGTCAGTCATTCAGGACAAAACCTTTTATATACATAGGTTAGTGATATTGTAGAAAATGAAATAAATGTAAGCTTCAACTAATGAGAAAACTTAAATTTCTTTTCCTTTATTGATCTTTCTACATAATTGTATGTCTGTCGAAACCATCTTTAGCGTTTGCATATGTGTATTACTGAAGCATTTTTTATTTTCTCAAATGAGGGCGAATCAGATATAGTCAGAGATTAAACACTTTTTCGTTATAAAAGATAATGTGAATATGAGTGCTTCGTAATGACCCGAACGACATTATAACATTATACCCTTTTTTGTCGATCTGTCTATCTTTGATACTCTTACCGGTAAGAAATATTTCCGACATGTTAATTTAGACAAACACATACTAAAGTACTTAGTTTCAAGCGAACCTGGTTCCTAGTCCATTTCCAGAAGTGGTATGGTGGAATTCTATAATTTTATCTTTTTCTTATTCATTGGCGTGGGTACCGCTTAAGCGATTATAGGCGAATCAATAATAGCGCCCTATTCGATTCTTCTCTTCGCTGTTTAGCCCCAGTTGGAAATACTAAGTGAAACCAGGTCGCTCTCCGCCTGATCTTTCCAACGGAGTGGAGGTCCTCCCTAAGATGTCTTGTCTAGAATGTAAAGAATAAAAAAATATGGCTTATTAGAATAGATCGGTCCCTGAACCACTTTCCGGAAGAAAAAGTTGTTTTTCTCTCCTTGTAGCACATTTCAAGAAAGTCGCCGGTTTTTTTAATAGGTCGGTCCTTGACCCATATCCTGGATGATTGGACAGTTTAAACCATATTTGAATTTCTCTAAATACTTCAAGAGCATATTCAGCCAAATCCGTTCATTCATTTTCAAGTTTACGTGAGACAAGCAAACAGCAATTAGTTTCGCATATGAGATTAAAATGTACATATATGAATAATTATGCGCATAAAATTAAAATATATAAGATAAAATTATATAGGTAAAAAATCAATGTACAGAATATTTGAGACGTCTCTTAAAGTGACTTAGATTGCAGGTTTTCAGTAGAATCTTTGTCATGAAGCGACCGTATAATTTTTGGTGCCTGCTCTGAGCGGAATAGAAACTAGACACGTAGATATTCTCACTTGTGTACAAATAGTTTCAATGTTACTGGGATATACGAAAGAGAAAGATGCTATGCAATAAATCTACTGAGATTAAGCATACAACTTCAAATCTTCGGCTTAACTTTCGATCATATCGGAATCAATAGCACGCCAATATTTTTGTTTTGCTGTTTTTCGCCAATTAAATACATCAAGTCAGACATCATAGCCTAGCAGTACGTAATGCTAACCACTCGGCTACCGCGAGCGCCAAAAGTAAAAGGCATGCCATTTCAAAAATACAATTATAATTCTGCCTTAAAGTCATAAACTAAGAAAAGCCCAAGCCGGATGCATGGGTCACAAAAGAAAAAAGCAGACGTTTAATGCTTACGACTTCATCCCAAACTATTTTCATATCGTTTGTTACGTCTCGCTGTTTCTGTTCATTCGAATTCTTATTGTTATTTTCCAAATTGTGTGTTTCTTAGTATTTTCTTATTCTACCTTTTCTTTCTATGCTTTGCTTTGTTTTGTTTGTTTCTTTGTTCTTAGTAATATGTTTTTTATGTGGCCAAATGTCCTTGTAGCAAGATGTAACTAATTTGTTGTACGGTTGGTCTTTGAAAATAATTTTATTTCTGCCATATAATTGACCTACGAGCATCTACAAGAGAGACTTAATTAATTGTGCAAATATCCTTATATGAATATAAAACAAACTGAAATAAAAATAAAACAAAAACAAAATAGGAGGAAGAGAGATGAATGAGTTGTCACTGAGTTCCATTCAAAACAAAGGTAATGAAAGTGAAATGGAAGCACTTGATGTTAATTTAAAATAAATTTTTCTAGGTAAAAAAAGATTTGAATTTTCTGAAGAGTAAAATATAAAGAGGAGGTTCTATAACTTCAGAGAGTAGTTTAAATGTTTGGACAAGTCTACTGGATTATTATGAGTTCAACTTGATTGAACAAATATGTTTTTGTAGAAGAGAAGTAATTTTGTAGATTTAGGCTTATAAATATGTATAATTATAGTCAAAGTCCATACGTTTAGAGTTTTGGTGGATAAGTCGAAAATATTGTTAAGTTTTAGTGAACAAGTGAACAAATAAAGCTTACGTAAAAAATTATGTAGGCGTAGCTTCAAAAGAAATGATAAGAGTTTGAAAAATGCTTATAAAATAACAAAGCATTTTGTATCGGCAAAACTAATGATAATTGAAATTTGGCAATTAGTAAAACACTGTTAATTTTGCTTAATCGATTTTTGTCGGCAAGGGTTGTTAAGCCACTTGAAAAAAAAATTGACCACCTCAATTAAAATAGCACACCTAAGCTCACTGTTTTTCAGTTCTCCACACTATCAGCATAGCTGACCACTTCATAATTATACGTAACAGCAAACCATTTTTTGCTAACATGAAAGCTTTAAACATGCTGGAACTGTATACTTACATGAAAATACATCTTCATCTTCTAACAGATTGGTAGGCTTTGTTACAATAAAGTCGTACTGAAGGAGTATCGTTTACCTTTTGAGATGAGATGGCTAAATTTGCAAACTGGTACTTCTTGCCCACCAACACAAGCGGAGCCATAAATATAACGGGCAGAAACTTCATATAATCTGAACTGCCAAAACTACATAGAAACAAAAGTTAGGAGATTAAAGTTGACCTTTAACTGAACTACAAAATTTATTGATTTTTCTGCGCCTTGCGAGAGAAAGTAGATTTAAAAGATTTAAACGATGAGTGTTTGAAGAAAGATTTAACCTAAGGTACGATCAGAGATGTCTTAACGTGAAAATTTATTTTTTTTAACAGACTCTAACATTTAGAAATGAAAGGAGCCATAGTCTAATATTGAGCTCGGTATTTAAACTCTTTTGACCATCATTTAACAAACATAAAAGCATTTGTAGATTTTAAGAGCTAGGTATGTAAGCTCAGAAATCAACAAAGTTATACAGCTAGGAATTAATTTATGCACAGGTTACGTCTATGTGGAAACACTCCGATGCAACTTTAGCCAAAATAGGTCTGAAAATCTTTTATGGCTGATGAGACATCTTCATTTATAAGATGATGAACTGGACGTCTTCTAGTGAACTTTATAAATAAAAGTTATATTTTTATTATCATATGTATATTGCTACACTTTGCACAATACTTTGTTGTTTCCTAATTTTTGTGTACCAAAAATATGTTGTATAATTTGTTTTCTTTCGGCTGTATAAGAAAATGTTTCCATATTTATATTATTAGGTTCACATACATATACATTTTATAAAGAAATTTACTTTTTTTTATGATATATAAGACTTGATGTCTTGCCTACTGCATATATGATGAAGTTGGTTCGGTGACGTCAACGGTTGTCGTAACCTTGTATTCTATAAACCTTGGGTGAAGCTAATAATTCTCCGGCATAATAAAAGCCGCATATGAGGTCTCTTGCAATTTCCGATGCATTTTTATATCTGATTACACCTAACGACTATTCTTTGGCTGGCTTTGTTTTGAAGGTCGTAGGCGGTTAAGATTTTCTTCAGATGCTACGGAAGTTCTTATTAAATCAGAATCAAATAAATTGAATTTGAATTTGAAAGCCAGAATAATCATCGAAAATATATTTCCTTTCAGCTCATGAAGGTCGAATAATGTGTGGTTGTTGAAATTATTGTTGTTGTTTGTTTACTGTCAGCGCTATAAACAAAGTACATTGCGCGTCATAATTACATTACCACTGCAGTAACAGCTATTGCAATCAACACTGTTGAACGAAGCTTAGATGCAATTACTTTAAGTATCATTATACTCTTGTGTTTCTTCTGTAGCTGTTAGTTTTGCTTTTCATTTTTTTTATTTTGATGCTCCACACTACTGCTCATCCCCACTTCCTCAATTGTATCGTTCAACTCTTCAACAGTTTAACGTAATTGCTATTTCTTACATTTCTTGACTTTGTCATGCCGACCTTCTCGTAAGTAAAAGTATATACTCGTACACATTTACATTGGATTGGTTTTTTTGTTTCTAGCATTTAATATACTTATTACTATACCTATTTAGAGTAGAGTCGTGAGGGCTCTTAGCTAAATGGGACACACACGTTTTCATATCGACAATTGTAAACATATGTACACCCATTTAAATGTGCATGCTTCTTTTTTTATTTTTAAGTAATTCATTTTAATTTCAAAGTATTTGTTTTTTATTTTATTTTACTTAATTTTATTTTAGTTCAATTTATTTTATTTTAATATTTGCATTTTCTTTCATGCTATTTTATGTTGTTTTAAGTTAGTTTAGTCCACTTTACATTATTTTAATTTATTTTATTTCTTTTTAATTAAATTTGCTTATCTAATTTGATATATTTTATTTTAATCTATTATAATTTAGTTATAAGCTTTAATTGAGCTAAAGGCCTGGTTATTATGTACGAATTGAATATTTTTGTTATACAATAAAGAACAATTGTAGAAGTGACAGCTGTTTCGGAGATCACCACATCTCCTCATCAGACTTCTTATAGCAGGAATCGAACCAACGGATCCTGACTCAACTTGCGAGTGCTCTGTCACTGCGCCAACATTAGCCATATCATCTATTGTAGTATTTTACAATTTTTGCTATATATTTTTTTCGATATATTATGTTTTATTTCAATTTATTATATTTTAGATTCCTATATTTCTTTATTTGATTTTTTTTAATTTAATTTAATTTTTTAACCTTAATTTATATTACTATACTTTTTTTAGTATTAGTATTCTTTATTTTATATTATTTTTTGTTTTCTTAATTAATTTTAATTAAATTTATTTTTTTCTTATTGTTTATTTTATTCTAGTTTAGACTGTTATAATTATTTTACTATGTCTAATTTATTTTAATTTGTTTTTATTTTGTTTTCAATGTATATTTATTCTACTTTATTGAATTTAACTTTGCTTTATTTTATAAAGGTTCATTAAGGTTAATTTTAATTAATTTCATTTTTGTTAATATTTTCATGTTTTAATTAATTTCAAGTTGTATTTATTTAATTTAATATTTTTGGATTTCATTCTATTCTGTATTATCTTATCATGTTTCATTTAATTTTATTTCTTCTTAATTAATTTAGTTTATTTAATTTATTTTGTTTTATTATTCAATCTTTTATTTAATTTATTTTATTTGCTATTGTCTTCTTTTTTTATATAGGTATTATGATATTTTCTTTCATTTGATCTTTTTTTAATTTATTTGACTTTACTCAGTGTTACTTAATTTTTTTTTTAAGTTATTTTAGATTATTTTATTTTATTTAAGTTAATTTTATGGTGTATTAATTACTTTTAAAATTTTCTAAATTTTATTTTATTAGTTTTTTAATATTATTTTATATAATTTTGTTTTTTGTTTTTGATATATTTTAATCTACTTTATTAGATTTAACTTGACTTTATTTTATTACATTTTACTTTATTTTATAAAAACTTATTTAAGTTAATTTTATTTCATTTTATTTAAGTTATTATTTTTATGTTTTATCTAAGTTTAAATATATTATTTTTTGTATATAATTCTGTTTTATTTATTTTTTCATTTATTTATTTTAATTTTTTATTTTATTTTATATTTTAGTTTTTACTTCGTACTAATTTTTTTAGTCAATCTTATTTTTTAATATTTTTTTCAGCTTACTCGAGTTGATTTAATGTTATTTATTTCTGTTTTATATTAATTTAGATTACTTTATAATTGCTTTTAAATTTGTCTTAATTGTATTTTATAATTTTTTTGAATCTTATTTTATCAGTAGACGATAATATCATTAACATCTTTAATGTTACTAGATGCTCTTTTAATTTAATTTTTCTTCATGTCATTTCCAGTATTTTTCTGCCTTCTTCTCTTCTTCTGTAATTGGCGATTGTAATACGACACTTAACCCTTTTTCTTCTGTTTACTTAGAGCCAGTGGAAAAATTGCAAATAAAATCGTTCTAATGCATCTTATTTTTATTTTTAGAATATATCATTGGCAAGGGCAATGTTTCTGCTCCACACCACTGCATCCGATTCCGAATCTTCAATTTGAGTCTTTCGGTATTTACTGTCTCCATTGCATTCTTTATTAAAAGTTTTTAATTTCTTAACGGTAAATAATCAATTAAATTTTCGAGTCGGTTTCTTTTGATCTATTCAGCTAAAGAGTAGAAATCATCAGAACCAAGAGAAATTAATATCAAACTGATCAGTTGTTAGATGGATAAAAAGGTAATTAGCAGCAGCTTTACCCACAGGTAGCGCTCTGATGATGTAAAGGAAAAGTCTGGAAAGTTTTTCAAAAGTATAAGATACATTAGTAAAAATCTTAAAATAAAAAAAGCAGAAAACTTATTGCTTGCTCATTGCTCTAAACGGATTATGAAACGAGGACAAAAGCACACACAAAACAATTACGAATGGAATGGACATAACAAAGATTCTACAGAAGAAAAACGACAAAATAATAGATGAGCTTTATAAAGCAAAATCTCTCAGCATAGGATAAACACCTTCTCACTTGCATTGCATCAACTGCACCCAGACTTCATACATTACCCAAAATTCAAAAAGAAAACTCAAAACAAAATATAGAGTAAAAAATTCGTTCAAACTCAAATTTCAGCAAATTCTTGATTTTTACCTCGAAGACAACAACTGTTTTATTTTCAACAACAAGGTTTATGGGAAACTATAAATACAATACAATAAAGTGATTATTCGATAGGGAATGGCCTCACTTTCGGCCAGTAAAATTTTTTTGATTAGAAAACAGTTTATTAAATGAAAGAAAAAAATTTCTTTTAAATTAAGGAAATATAAAAAAATCAGCATAAAATATAGCAATTTATGAAAGATAATTTAAAATTTTTCTAACAGGAGGTGGGAATATATTTTTCTTAAATTAGATATTAAGTTGAGTATGTTTCCGATTCATTTGGTGATTTATGTGTTGGATTCGTAACCTTACGCACAAGCACATGCGGCTTTTCACTTCTCACTTTATCTCGCCCGCAAACGTATATTCGGTGTATACACAGAGAATACTTGGTCTAAGGCTGCATGTGAGTAGTTGTTTAATCCTCTACTGCATGAGCATAGAAATAATGGAGAAATTTTTTTTTATGACTTTTCTTTTTGAAGGGGGCCTAGTTTGCGTGAAAAAAAATTAATCCATATATGGCTTTCTATGCATTTAGCGTATTTCAGAGTTTGTGTTATATTGCTTTCCATGTAATTTGGCGATTCAGTAAAAAAAAAAAAACAAAAAGTATATAGAAATCGAGTCTCCTAAGACAGCTGATGTGTACAATTACCATATGGGTGGCGCTGACTTACTGTATTCTTTACTGTGACTTTATAGAATTCAATTGCGTTCAAGAAAATGGTATAAAAAATATTTTCCCCTCGATTGATTTGTTCGTGGCTAATTCATGGATTTTATGGTATCGTAAGTCAGATCATTATATGCCACTGTTCGACTTCAAGCTTTTAATAGCTAAGTACCTGTGCACGACAGGAAAAATAAAGAAGCACGGACGTCCTGCGATCAAATATAATGAATCACCAGGAAATTCCCCGGAACTCTGTTCGAGTGGTGCATTTTCCCACCTGGAAAAATAATAGAAAGTGAGAAGCCACAATATGGCCTTGTATGCGGTAGAGGGTTAAGCGTTTCTGGCCACCATTAGGACTAGAAAGCCAAAATCTTTCTTCACTTTAAGAAAGTATTACAGTTTAAAGTCGTAACTTCCCTTTGCTGAACTCAAAAAGCAGATATCAACCGTGCATGTTAGTAAGCAAGAAGTTTTTTATACGTTTTCACTAAAATTTTATATAAGATTGGTTTCTAATGTTCTTAGGGTTGCTACCCCTGCCGACCTGCCGTCCCGGATGCAGCATATTTGGCAAATAAGACAAACATTTATGAAACAAAGTTGCAGGTGCAGTATGCTGCAGGTTAAACCTATTCAACTCCTCTCCATCTGCTGCGCAATTGTTTAATACGGTTAAGCGTAATAAAAAGTTCGCATAATCCAGCGGACGCGCCACTGGGTTACTTTAAATTCCAAAATGTTATACGATTGTTGAAACTAAAAAATCCCACTGAGGAAGTTTCATATATTTCAAGGTTATGTTTTATTTGCTATGCAAGTGAATAATTTTCTTACTTCTATTTTCCCCTCAATGCTTTCTTTCTATTATGAGTGGCCTCTGATGGGAAGAGTGTAAGTCGAGCGGGGAACTTTTTGGGTCTCTACGTTTAACTTTCCTACGTTAAATGATCGGACTCTACGCCACCTCAAATTCAAAACCAAACTTGAGCTCCTTTATATGACCAAAAGTCACAAGGACTTATGTTCATCCATCCTTTTCCTGCCCATCCTATTTCCTGGATGGTGGTGATAATCAACTAGTTGGGCATCGGCACCTTCTGACAATACTTCCATAAACTTTTAAGCCTAGTATATCTGAATGGTTCCACTAAAGATTTCTTTTAGCCGTGACTCAAGGTCCCACATGGGCAGATTACCGGATCCAGTACTTGGGTTGCCCGACGGAGACACAACAGCCGGAACTGGGTTCGGTCTTGTAACTGTTACTTAAAACTTTAACTAGTGTAATTAAGGAAAAAAACAAATTTTGAATTCTACCTAATCCATGTTCAATGACAAGCAGGAAGTGAAGGTACAAGTCAAGCAAACAAAAATGCCAAAATATGCCAAGAATGATACAGACAGGTCATAAATTAAGTGTGAATGTGTCAGAATGTCCATTGCTTGCATTGCAAATGCACATATACATTTTTAAGACAGCACTTAAGCGAGTTTTCATGCTTAGCATTTTTATGGCAATATTTGTAGCTGCTGTTATTCATTTATTGTTGTTCTTGGTTGCCACTCTTAAGGACGTTCAGTGAATATTCTCATTCCGTTGTAGTATACACACACACCTACAATCATACTTGAGTATATATATACATATATACTAGCAAAGCACTTGGCCATGAAATACGAAAAAATTTTAAACAAATTTTTCAGTTTGACAAAAAAAAAACAAACAAAAGTCTAGTTGTTAAACTGAAATTTGCCCAGGCATGAAATAATGTTATGCTGTTATAGTTGTTGTACGCTCAAAGTTGTCATATGTTGCATTGGTAGTGCGCGCGATTCAGCTGCTACGCCAACATACTTGTAAGTTCTATATACAATAATATATTCTAAGTACACGAATATTTGGTTATTAACTTAAGTAAAGCGTGTGGTTGGGATGATCATGAGTTTGATCTCAGAGATGCACTCCGAACGCCTTGAAGTATGCTTTTAATATATACTTTGTGCTTGCATGGTTTTTTGTACAATTTTTGTTGGGTAGAAGTGTGGGGTAAAGCTCTCTCAGATTAGTAATGACGTTTTCAATGCCATTAAATATAAAGACATAATAACTATATATATTTTATATCTATACATAAGAGTGCTCATATAACATCTTCTCATAATTATGAATGTTTGCTTGTCGCACATATGCGGGCTGTAATCAACTGTGCGCGTGCAACTGGCTAACAGTGGCGGTTATGGTTAGGGAGTGGACGGCGTATTCGCTACTGAAACCGGATATTCACAGTGCACCAAACGTTTGAAGAGACTTTTGTGAAAAGTATCAACATTTAAAGCTACCTTCAATAGTATGAAGATATACTGCTGCTAAGGCGTGGGTCCAAACTTCATATCCCCGAAAATAGTTTACGACTATATAAACTGTAGTCTAAGTGAGGTGAGTCAACTTTTTATCGTGTGACTTCTTCAGCCTAATGCTCGGGTTTTATTGTATATTAAGAGTTGCAGAACTTAACATAGAAGGCTTAATCTTTTGTAAAACCGCATTACTGATGAGATGTGCCGATGATTTTGACACTATCTGCTGCAGTCTCTTTTCTTCCGACTGAATAAGAAAATGGGTCTGATAGTGATCGGGAAGAAGACGAAATATCTTTTGCCATCAAACAATTAGCTAGCTCATTCTTGCCTTGGCTTCCATGTAACTTATGATAGTTGGAGACGGTTTCATTTAACTTGGAACCAGCTTAAACACTAAGACTGATATTGTTGTCTTGACATCCAAGGGAGAATCACTCTAGTCAAAAGCTGCTACTTTGAACTGAGTAAGAAATTGAAAAGCAAAGTTCTTCGTTGACGAAAAAAAAACAAAACTCCACATATTGCTCATTATTACTTTCCTGCTATCTTATAAGGTGCAGTGACAAAATCGAAGGGATCCGCATCACAAGTCTTCGAAAAAAATGTTTTTAGGAGGCTTTATGGAAATTTCGTGCTAGCGAAGGTGAACACCGAACTCCACGGAACGAATATCATACAAATATGGCGCCCGCGGTAGCTGTGTGGTTAGCATGACGTACTGCCATTCGGAAGGCTCTGGTTCATATCCTGTTAACATCCAAAAAGATATAGAAAATTAATTTAAATAAAAAATTAAGTTAAATTTTCTTATTGCGGTCGCCCCTCGGCAGGGAATGTCAACCCCTCTGAGTATATTTCTGACATTAAATAAAAGCTCCTCAAAAAAAAAAAACATCAGCCGTTCGGAGGCGGCTTAGTATAAACTGTAGGTCCCTCCATTTGTTGGAAACACATCAAGACGCAAAACTACAAATTGGAGGAGGGCCAAAATCGCTTCAGCGGTTACAAGGCGCCAATTATATAACGGTGTGTTTGTTGAAGTTTGTCGGTTTTACTAGTAGATGTCGCTAGCAATATGTATAAATTTCTATGATTTGGCAGGTATGTAATTTTTTTCTATTGACATTAACCTACACAAATACGCAAGTTACATTGCGCCAAAATAATAGCGTCATATTTGTTTACCTCAGTGAATATGTCGAATTTCGTTCCAAGTAAATCGCATTTGCGGCATTCGTTGCTTTTCTTATTTCATCAAAAGAAAAAAGCAGCTTAAGCTCACCGGTTGCTGGAAGAAACTTATGGTGAATATGCTCCAGCGATTAGAACATGTGAGACATGGTTTCGTCAATTTAAAAGTGGAGATTTCGATTTGATAGACAATGAACTCTTTGGTGCAGCGAAAAAGTTCGAAGACGAGGAATTGCAGGCGTTATTGGATGTTGATCCAACCCAATCGCAACAAAAATTGGCAGAAACACTACATGTGACTCGAGGAGCAATTTGCCAACGTTTAAAAGCCATGGGAAAGACCCAGAAGTATGGAAAATGGGTGTCACACCAGCTGAACGATAGACAAATGGAAAATCGAAAATCTTTTCTGCATCGAATTGTCACGGGGGACGAAAAATGGATTTATTTAGAGAGCCCGAAGCGAAAAAAATCATGGCTTTCCCCTGGTGAAGCTGGCCCAACGACTGCAAGGCCAAATCGCTTTGGCCGTAAGACAATGCTCTGTGTTTGGTGGGACCAGTGTGGTGTGGTGTACTACGAGTTGTTAAAACCTGGTGAAACGGTGAGCACGGATCGCGACCGACAACAAATGATCAATTTGAATCATGCGTTGATCGAAAAACGGTCGGAATGGGCCCGAAGACATGGCAAAGTTTTCTTGCAACATGACAACGCGCCGTCTCATACCGCTAAAAACACTTAATTGGGAAATATTATCGCACCCGCCGTACTCTCCATACCTCGCCCCGTCCGACTACCACCTTTTCGCATCGATGGGACATTCCCTTGCAGAGCAGTGCTTCGATAATTTTGAAGAAGTCGAAAAATGGCTCGTCGAATGGTTTGCCTCGAAAGAGAAAAAGTTTTTTTGGAATGGTATCCATAATTTACCCGAGAGATGGGCGAAATGTGTAGAAACCAATAGTCAATACTTTGAATAAAAAAATTTTGAGATTCCTCTGAAAATTAAGTGTTTTCTTTACCGAAAAACCGGCAAACTTCTACTTATTGTATATATACGTTGTCCGAGCCATGTCGTCTGTAGGAGGATAGTATTGAAAGTATGCGATGCAGTAGCTGATGGTGTAAGCAGAGGAAAGGGAAGATCCCCACTTCTTTGGAAATTTTAAGTGAAGATGGTCCTAGCTTCATTTGGTGTATCCAATTGGCGCCGATCGGCGCACAGAAAATAAAGTGGAGTAGTGTTGTAAACTGGCTACAATCGCGCAAGTGGTAACTACGACAAATAAGAAGAAGATACTTGAGAGTTGAAAAGATGAACTGAAAATGGATAGATTTTGATGTGTCTTGGAAGCAACAGCAACTCATAACTCATTCAATATATCCTACTTTGGCATTCACTTCCCAAATTTTATAATAATAAAAAAATAAATAATTTGGTAATCTGATCAAAGATGTTCTTCTCACCTTAAGATTTATGAGAAAAAGCTAATTTCTTTTAAGAATTTTCCCTCATGAGGATTACCATTTGCACGTTGTTGACAACGTACTGTTTGAAATATTGCTGGTATTTTGCAAATTCGCGAATATTTTAGCTGCTCATGACAATTGAAAATACTTTTACGAGCAACTTGAAGATGTTTTCCAGTTATAGCTGTTGCTCCCACACACATAAAATGAATATTATTTTACGCAGGAAAACAAACCTGGAATAAAAGTTGGTGTGAGTGAAAGAGTGTAAAGGATGAAAGTGCAAATATAAATACGAATATGCGTTTGCAGAACAGCTTTTCAAAGGGTCTGCGCTGTATATTTTTGTACTTAGATTTACAAATAAAATTACATATGTTGTGGCATACTGTGTATTTGTATTTGTACTCATTTGAGCGGTCGAAGTTTTCGAGTGGTTGACATTGCGTTCTATTATTCGGAAGGTCAGAGTATGGGTGCTGGGCCGACCAACATCCAAAATTTTTGAAAATTAATTTTCGTAATTGCGGTCGCCTTCGGCATAGAATATCAGTTTCAGTTGAACTAAGGATACTCATAGTTCGTTACCAGCAAAGTGTGTACAAAAATGGGAAAAATTAGGCTCAGCAATACTGAGGCCAAAATGTGGAGTTATATTATATTATTTATTAAACCTTCCACTTTGAGTTTCTCTTAGATTTTGCTTAGATAAAGAAGAAATATTGTGTTTTCTCTTCATATTTCTAATATATTTTTTGAAACCATTGACATTACTTCTCTGCTAAAAGAGAGACCGTCTTCGTCCAAGTTTACCAAAGTTTGAACCAGGTAGCAGTGTGAGTGTTTTCTTTGGGTAGATCGGATTAGGTTGTAGTGGTAACGGAACTGTGATATCGATTGCACTTAGGCCTGATTAAGACCCATTGTGATGTCACAAAATCTTAACCCTCAGCCTTCATTATCCAGCCATTTTGATACTAATAAACTTAATAAGGTCCATGACTTTATCGTTCTAAACAGAGCCGTGCTCAAAACAGGACAGTCGCATAAGAGATGGGTTGATCGTTTCCTGCCCTTCATCATCCTCTCATCTTCTGCAGCATCTTCAGACAGTGTCGTGTTAAAACTCCTATTACTTTGGATATGCCCCGTTTTTTTCGTGATCTCTTCTTAGCTCATTTCGGCCAGGGGTGCCTGGAATTGCATTGGTTTACTTAAAATAGTTGAGAGACAGCTTGCAAGTGGCAAAAAGCAAACCGATGCGTTCCTTAACGAGAAAAATCTGCCTATCTTTATCTTTAAACTGGCTGCGATATGCAGTTTCCATGATATGGCAGGCAAATATCTCAACGTTAAAAAACTGCAGAGGTCAAGTAACCTGAAAGAGAGTTCGATGAGAGGTTCCCTGGGAAGAAACTTCGCCGACTCTCTCCTTCAGCTTTCATCCATCCCTGTATTTTTTCAGGCTGTCAGGTGTGGTAATTATCTACCCCTTCTTCACCGCTGGGGTCTCGTATTCGGAAGTAGTTATCAGTTAATATAATTGGACTAAATCGTACTTATCCCATATTTTGCATGAAGTGCATCCCTGGCTAAGTGGTCCATTGATTTAACTCTCTTAAATACAGTTCAGTCATTGCTGTCAGCTGACGTACAGTGGAAAGATATTGAGTATTACATTTAGAGCCTCACTTTACGCGCTCCTCATTCACCACTAATACTCATTAATGCCCATTTTTGAATCTTCTTCTTTGAAGTTAGCACTTGAAACTTTATTTAATGCTGGCCACCACGCAATCGCACCGTAAAGGAGCGCTGGTCTTACTACTGAAACGTAGATCCATTTCTGTTGCATGTATAGAAGACATAAACAGCTTTCTCGTATCTTTGTATAATATTATATTATTCTACCAGTTAAGCTTATTGTCAATTATAACTCCTTTGCGCCAAACCAAGAGTTCCGTCCATGAAATCGCAGATAGTCCATGTGAATTATACATCCTCATAACATAATTTTGCTGTAAGTATCAAAATCATGGGTTAGGGGAGCCTATTTCGAGTTATTCTAGTATTTCCACGACTTACGGATTACTATATGTGCCTTGGCGATCACACTGAGTGACACTTGTCTTCATGTGCCTTGAAAGCAATTGTATTTCAGATCGACATCAAAAATGACCTTGAGCCAGGCAATTTTTAAAATACTCTCCAATTGCGCAGTGATAATTCCATCTGCCGCAAAGACTTTATGCTGGTTGAAGATTTTAACAATATGTTGACGTTTCCTTTCCTAATGTTCTTTAAGGGTCATTTTCCTTTAAAGGACCAACTCTTTAGTCGGATGGAGAAAATAGATCCTAAACGGAAACTTCTGATGCGCTCTGAATCCTGCTGCAGAAATCTTTCCATGAAGATCTCTTTCTTACTCTAACGAAATGCCTAGGACTGGTAACAAATTCGGCCTCGATAATAACATAAGTTTAATATGGTTTCATCATCGGATGTTTCACAAGCAATTCATCCAAATTTAACAATTTTTTCTAATACCAAATTCGTAAAAATGGCAGCTAATGGTGTGTTACGCCAAAATCCACGGTCTTATGAAAAGTTGTGGAAACCATAGTTTTTTCTGTTAGATAAGTTCAATTTTCATATTCCTTAAAGCATTATAACCGACCCCTAAGCGGACCTTGGCTCACTACTGACATCATCTTGGTCACCTGCCATAAAAAGGACATATTCGTTTCATGTCGTATAATAAAAGCAGTTGAGGCAGTCTGTCAGTCTATAACATGGGTTTTTTTCTTAAAAACAATTTAGAATAACCACTTTCAGAGCCGAGTGGTGCTCTTGAAGTAAAGATTTGGAGAAAAAAAAAATTGAAACTGTAGGTATTTCTTTTTAAGCACAGGGAAGGGCATATATTTATATTTACTGAAAAATTTTCATTTTATTGCTTTGGTGATATCCACTGCGCACCCATCTTATGTCCCAAAAAAAAGTATGATATTGTATCCATGGAATGGCAAATAGGCAATTTTAAAGTGTAACGGCAATGCTCAAAGCATTTTTATGTATTCTTATTGTAGTAGTAACAGGATTTTTCTATTATGCGCTATGCCTTTGTGCAGCCAAATTGGTTACAAAAACGTAGCTTTTATGGTTTATTCAACATAATTTTCAACATACAGCAAGCACGTCACTTGGTAATGGCATTTTTAAGTATTCGTATGTATTTTCTTAACCTCACTTACTCACCAGCAGAAAAAAATTAATGGACAAAAATAATAGTAGGGATCGAAACAAATGGTAGTCTGACGGAGCAAAATCAGGGCTATATGGTGGATGCATACATATGGTAGTTCCCAGACAAGCTCTCTCAACTTTTGGCGAGTGACCAAAGATGTGTGCGGTCTAGCATTGTCCTGGTGAAATATGACACCTTTTCGATTGAGCAATTCTGGTCGCTTCTCGTTGATGGATGTATTCAATTTGTCCATTTCTTTATATTAGACATACGAATTAATCGTTAGGTTCCTTAGAAGCAGTTCAAAATATACCACACTTTTCCAATCCCACCAAACTGACAGCTTTATCTTCTTTTGGTGAATATCAGTCTTTGAAGTAATTTGTGGCGCTTCATCAATCGATTGACGTTATTGTAAACCATATATTTTTCATACTGATTGCGTTTAAGATGCATATCACAAGCGTTGAAGCGGTTCGTTAAATGAATTTCTTTCAATTCATTTGGTACCAAAATATCAAGTTTTTTTTTATCAGTCCAAGACGTCGTACATGATTATGAACGGTTGATTTAGATATACTTAACTTGTTTCCAATCTCACGTTCAGTTACATAACGCTCCGATTCGATTAAAGCCTTGATATCGCCATCATCAACTTCACTTGGAAGACCTGAATGCGGCTTATCTTTGAGTGAAAAAACTCCCGAACAGAATTCGACAAACAAACTTAAACACTGTATTTCTTTTAAGGCTTTATTACCATATAAATTATGCATACTTTTTAGCAACTTCCGCTGCATTTTTTCCTTCAAAGAAATAATAAAGTAAAATATGGCGAAAATATTCTTTTGTGGGCTCCATATTAAAATTGATGTCAAACAAACAAATATAAACAAAATTACGCGTACTTTGTTTCTATATTAAGTTAAAAGTTACAGCATATAACTGTAAAAAGAAAAAATTCGATTAAGTAGTCACAAGCTGTTCAAAAAAATTGTCAACCCCGTTTGCATGAAAAATCACCGGTTTCTTTTGGGGCAACCCAATATTCATTTGAATATTTAAATTTCCCGCTTCTGGTGCTCTTTTGACGGATATCCAATCCAAAATCTCAACTGTGATAAATCGGTCACATATGAGCTTATGCTACAGGGGTCCGACATGGCCGATTCCAGCAAATGAAAATGCTAGAAATTAAATTATTTTATTTAAATTTATATATTGAACTTTCTCAAATATCCGACAAGAATCGCAGATTTCAAACCGACAATTTTCTTTCTTTTGTAATGAAAAGTTAATTTGGATTATTTTTTTTTTTTGTTTAAATATTAATATTTGACTTAGTTCTAAAAACACGTAAACATGTAGCCCGTGGCGTATACGTAACATTTTTATTGAGCCGAAATAAGGGACACGTAAAAACTGTATAGAAAATAATTAGCGGAACTGAAAATTTAACCCACATATGTGTATAGCAAAAATAACATATTTATAGCATTAGCAAAGGCGAAACTTTACAAAAGGAGGAGCTCGGCCGAAAATCGTTTCAGCGGTTGCAAAGGGCCAATTATACATATATATATATATATAGGGTTATTAAATTTATTTTGTTTTAATTTAAAGTCAGGGATTTATGGATATAGATCGCTTAGCAAACGCTCAACGCGTTAAAATTGTTAAAATCTGCGTGGCCATGTTTTGTGCTTTAAAATGCTATTACAGTGAACCTAAGTAGAAATATTTTTAAGAAATTAGAACAGACTGGATCAATGACAGATATTGCAAGTCCTGTGTATCCTCGTTGTAGGAATCTACTTTAACATTTTTCACTTACAATTTAGAATTTTTCAGTTTTTATGTCACTGAATTTTTAATTTAATATATTTTCATTTTCTGAATTAATATTCTGAATAATTTTCATTTTCAAGCAAACAAGAAGTGTTAAATAAATTTTATTAAAAAATAAAAATTTATCTTCATTTACATATATATAGATTCATGTTATCTATATAAATTGGTGATCCTGCTTATCCAATTATCTACAAGCTACATACAAATAATTTTTCTTAACTCTGCGGTTAACTTAACAATTTCAATTTTTAATGCATATAATCTGTGAACATTAAAACATCAGTTACAGCAAGATCAACACATCGAAGTAATTAACAAATATAGTGATTTATCAAATAAAACGAAATTTTTAAACATTTAAATTGTGAAAATCAGTTAAAAGAAATATGAAATTATCTATACGGTATTCAAAATCTTAAAAGTTTTTTATCAAAACATACTTGTATAAAGAAAAGAAATCGTAAAGAAACATTGGAAGCCAGAAAAATGCTCAATCCGAAATAATATCAATTTGTTTGCATCAATTTCTTTTGATGTTTACCAATTCCATTAGAATGAAATCAATATAATTGAAGAATTTAACTTCTATCAAAGTCAAGAATTACAACAATCAACAATATTATCTAATAGAACAAATCAATATCAGGTTTTTATTAATTGAAACAAATTATTACTAATCTTTAAATTTATATATATATATATGTTATTTAACTTTTTAAATTAAGTTAAATAATTTAAATCTTTATTAATTTTTATCAAGTTTTTGTAAGCTATTTCTCCAAACATGCATAGATCACCCATACACACACGTAATTTTACAACAACAGAAACACAAAATGAAATCATGAACTCTAATACAGATTTAAATACAACACAAAATTAACCACAAGACATTCAAACACATGTTTTTAGACCGAATTCCAATTCTATTAAATTACCTCCGTTTTGGAATGAATGTCCTGAAGCATGGTTTTTACTTGTTGAAGGACAATTTGAAATTAACAACATTTATAATGATAACATTTAATTTCAAAATGTTTTAATTGCTCTTCAACGAGAAACTATTTTCAAAATTATCGATGTTATTAATCCACCGCCGTTTTCGAATGAATACGAAACTATAAAGAAAGTTTTTCTCTTAGTGAAGAAAAGAGATTGGAACTAGGTGATCGTTCACATTCAGAGCTTTTTAGATATATGAAATCTTTAACTGGTTCAGATTCAATTGTTAATAATTATATTATAATTTAATAATAATAATAATATTTTACAACAATGTATTAAAAATTTAACTGACTTAACAACTGGAATGTATCAAACTTTAAACAAAATTACAGCAGATATTAATTAATTACAAATTAGATCTAGATCTAGAGATAGGTATAGATCTAGATCAAGAAATTCATCAAGACCCAGAAATAAAAATAATTCAAATAATATTTGTTGGTATCATCAAAAATTTAAGAATAATGCTTTCAAGTGCGTTCAACTTTGCAATTTTAAAATAAATATAAATGGAAATTCTTTAAACTAAAACGATCTACTGGTTTTTGCGAAATTTTCTCTCTTCGAATTCCCATTATTGAAAATAAATTTACGAATTTTTTAATGAATTTCGATCTATTACTTGTGAACCAAATTACACTAAACAAATGCAACACCATACGGTTCACAGAATTAAAACAAAAGGGATTCTTCCTTTTTCTAAACCTCGTGCTTGATCCTATTAAATTACAGGAAACCAAAAACTGAATTCGAATTTTTAGTTAAAACTGGTATTTGTCGATCATCAAATTCACATACTGCATCTCCTCTTCATTTAGTTCCCAAAAAAGAACCAAATGTTTGGAGACCATGTGGGGATTATAGAAGATTAAATTTTATATCTATTCCAGATCGATATCCGTTACCTCACATTCACGATTTAAATATTGATTTAAAAGATAAAACAATATTTTCAAAAATTGATTTAGTTCGTGCATATCATCAAATACCAATGGCTGAGGAAGATATACACAAAACAGCAATAACCACTCCTTTTGGAATGTTTGAATTTGTACGTATGCCTTTTGGACTTAGAAACAGGGCTCAAACATTTCAACGATTTATTAATGAAGTATTTTCTGGATTAGATTTTGTATTTGTTTACATCGATGATATTCTAGTAGCTAGTGATAATGAAGATCAACATATTGAACATATAAAATCAGTATTTAAAAGACTTGAAAATTACAATTTAAATATTAAACCTGCAAAATGTGTTTTCGGAACAAATAAATTAAATTTTCTTAGCTATGAAATTTCAAGTGAAAGCATCAGACCTTCTTTTGAACGTATTGAAACAATTTTAGAATTTGAAAAACCTCTGTCGATTAACAAATTACAAAAATTTTTAGGTATGGTAAATTATTATCATAGGTACATATAGTAAAATATTAGCAGCAGAATTAAGTCCTCTGCACGAAATGTTAACATTTACAATTAAAATTAACTTAAAGAATTAAAATGGACAGAGGAAATCACAAAAGCTCTTGAAAATGTTAAAAAACTTTTCGCACAAAAAACTTTATTAACACATTTTGACAAAAACGGTCAATTATCAATTGCAGTAGATGCTTCAAATGTTGCAATTGGAGCTGTTTTACAACAAAAGAGTAATAACACATTAGAACCGTTAGCATATTTTTCGCGAAAATTAACTCAAACTGAAATTAATTATTCAACATTCGATAGAGAACTTTTGACAATATATAATTCAATTAAACACTTTAAACATTTTCTAGAGGGTAAAGTATTCACTGTTTACACTGATCATAAACCACTTACACATGTTCTAATTCTAAAGCAGATAGACCTCCTCGTCAAATTAGACATTTAGAATATATTGCCCAATTTACTAATGATATTAGATATAGATAATAAAACTGCTGAGACTCTTTCTCGTATCCCAGAAATTAATTCAATTACAACAAAAGACATTAATTTCCAATACCTTTATGAAGAACAACAAAAAGATGAAATACTTAAAAATATTATTTCAGATCCAAATACTAATAGTAATTTAAAAGAAATTAATGTACCTATTATAAATCTCAATATTTGGTGTGATGTTACACAAACACCTTTTAGACCATATGTCCCTAATTCAATGAGAAAAATTATTTTCAGAAATCTAAAGTTACTAAAAACATAAAAACTCCAATTCAAAAGATTAATAATCCTTCTGGACGATTTGAACATATTCATATGGATCTAGTAGGACCTCTTCCAGTTTCAAAAGAGAATCGAGACATATTAACAATCATTGACAGACATACTCGTTGGCCGGAAGCATATCCACTTAATGTATTAACAAAGTTATTAGGTTCTCACAAAATACACACTTCTCCATATCATCCACAGTCAAATGGAATGATTGAAAGATTTCATAGAACTTTGAAAACTGCAATTACAGCATCAAATGATTCAGTTCATTGGTCTGAAATTTTACCGTGGATTCTTTTAGGTTTACGAACAGCGATTAAAGATTTAAAATGTTCTTCAGCTGAATTAGTTTATGGCCAAACACTGAGGCTACCGGGTGAACTTATTGTTTCCAATGATAATTATAATAGCGAAATCGAAAATACAAATAAAATTCTTTTTAAATTAAGAAAACATTTCTCACTTGTTCGATCGAAAGTAATACCTACATCATAATAAAGAAAATAGTTTCATTCCCAAAAATTTAAGTACTTGTGAATACGTATTTGTTAAAGTTATTCGTAAGTCTAATGTTCAACCCCCTTATGAAGGAACATTTAAAGTTATATCCAAAGATAACAAAACTTTTGAAATACAATATGGATATAAAATTAAAACAATATCAATAGATTTACTTAAGCCTGCAAACATTATGTCAACTACTTCTTCACGAAACACACCGACAAACACCAAACAAAAAAACTTGCATTTCACCTTAATTAATATTAATAAATATGCGTTTCACTGTAGGGGAGTAAATGTAGGAATCTACTTTAACATTTTTCACTTCCAATTTAGAATTTTTTAATTTTTATGTTACTGAATTTTTAATTTAACATATTTTCATTTTCTGAATTATTATTCTGAATAATTTTCACTTTCTAGCAAACAAGAAGTGTAAAATTAATTTTATTAAAAATAACAAGAAGTATTAAATAAATTTTATTAAAAAATAAAAATTTATCTTCATTTACATATATATAGATTCATGTTATCTATACTCGTTTTACTCGCTCCTTCTCAATATTGATGCTGTAAGTGAAAGTGTAGCCCAAGACCAAACGTGTTTATTTCTCGACATTCTCAAGAGCTGGGTTTTTGTACGGTACATTATGGCATATTTTGCACATTGATTTACTAAGTCTAGCTCACATTCAAAACGACGTACATACGCAGATTGGGTGCTTCAACATCAAGCAGTGGGCGGCGATTTTTTGAACAAAATTTTCTTCAGCAATGAGGCACATTTCTCACTCCGGGGATACGTAAATAAATACTCCTGGAATCCTTAGATAGTTGAGGAGAGATCATACACTGATACGCTTTAGGTCCGAAGATATGATTGAACTTTATTGCTTTCAAAACGACAACGGCGTGACTATCACTGTCAATTCGAAGCGATATGGGCGTATGAGAACCGTCATTTTTTGGTGTGTACTTGAAGAACCCAATTTGAACAATATGGAGGTTCAAAAAGATGGTGCCATATGTCAAACAATACGAGCGGCCGCGTAATCTCTCTCTTGTATGTTATAGTCGTGGGATTCTGAGTTGTGGAGGAAATGAACAGATGCTGAGAAACCGCTCATCAACTTAACTCGTACTTCCATACTTCCTACCAAGCTGAAAAATGCTGATGCGATAAAAAAGTAGGTTATTTATTTCCCCTCTTCAGTGTATAAATGTGTAATAAATGAAAAATGTTACAGAAACACCTTCATTGAAGTTAATTTGATAGAAAATTGCTATGGATTAAAACCACTATGTATATAAGTTTGTCTATGTTGGGTGTAAAAGCTGCCCTGTGCTAAAAATTACACCTGTGGGATGTGTAGGCCGATTTAAATGTAAGCTTTAGCCTTCATACTTTCTCATGGGGAAGGTCCGTGCAGCAATTGACAAATCTTTCAGTATAGTATTAATTAAACTGAAAAATTTTTAGCTCAAAAATGGCTGTCATTATTATAATTATAATATTTTATATAGCATTATATAATATATACCATTTCTTAGTGGGTAACTTAATTTGCACACAACATTTAATTTGCTCAAATGCTTTGAAGGCAAATATATACATAAGTATATACAAACATAAACACTTAGAAAGCAAATTCTTGGCTTGCCACACGCTGCCGAAATTTTATTTCCAGCTTCCCAACGAATTTCACAGAGGTTTGTTGTCGCCCTCCCCCTAAGGACCATCAATATGAATGGAGTGATGCTTTTGCTTGAGGAAGTAACTTTATTTTTCGTAAGCATTTAAGCAGATGTTAAAATGATAATACAAAGGATAATTTGAAATGGTTAGCTGGTGTTGAGAGCTAAAAAACTAAGTAATATTTAATGAGTAATTGCCTAGAATTTTTGACTTTTTAAATTAAAAACGTAACAAAATATATATCACAATTTATTTTATTATTTAAAAGAAAAGTTTAATTGTATGCTATGAATATTAGTAATGTTTTCCTCATAATGTCTATCTATCGAATACTGAGCGTACTAGGTTTTTGAAGCACACCCCGAAATAGCAAAATAAATAAATAAATAAATAAGCAATGTGTATTAAAATGTTAATAATTAGTTAATTGCAGTAATAATGGACAAGTGAAACGTTGCTCTTGAAAGGCTGGAAGGTCCCTTGCTATGAAAAATGAAACGCTCTCTAGGTATTCGGATGATATTTCATTTTCCGCAGGTATTTTTGTCAGGTATTTGCCACTACTGTGCTTACTCGTACCATTACTGTTTCTCTCTATATATATTTATTTATATTCTTGTTGTGCACACTACGGCACACTCGGAAAGTATCGCGGCATTTTTTTATTGAAATCGCTGAATTTTCTGAATAGTAGTTACGCAATAGCCGAGCGGTTAGTAGTGTGTCCCTCAGCAGGGAGTTTTAATCCCTCCCAGTGTATTTCTGGCATGAAATAAAAGCTCGTCTTCCATCGGCGGTTAAGAGGCGGCTTAAAAGAAATTGCCTCTCAATCAAAGCATCAACCTTTATATTTTTAACAATTTCCTGAAATTGAAATAACTTTCAAATTTAAAAGGGAATTTCAACGATATATGCTTGCGAACAGCCAACACGATATCGATAACAAGAGTGTAAAATAAAGTGTGAGTTTAAAGAGTGTAATAAAGAGTGTACATTTATAGATAATGAAATTTGTGAATATGAGAAGCACATCAATCCATTTTTGCATGGAATTTTTGATTTTACATTGGGAATCGAAATATGAAATTGGGATTGTACATTTCAAAATACTTTCGTTTTAAATTTTCAGTATAGAACAACGTGCTTAACTACATTATCTGACATCGCTTACGCGATTATAGCCAAGGTAGCAAGAGGACCATTTATTCCAGTGTAGCAGCTGTCTTTGATTCGCTGAACTATATCAATGTCGCCGTATATCTCGTACAGCTCATCGTTCCGTTGACTGTGGTATTCGTCGTTACCAACTGGTAGAGGATCACAAATTTTAGGCAAAACTTTTCTCTCGAAACTTCTTGTTGTCATCGTCCATGCCTCCGCTTCATACAGCAGGATGGGAATGATGAGCGACTTATAGACTTTGGTCTTTGTTCGTCGAGAAAGAACTTTACTTTTCAATTATCTACTAGCACCTCTTAGCAAGAGTTATTCTAATGATTCCAAGAAGTTATCTACGACTTCAAAGTTACTACTGTCAACAGTGACGCCGGAGCCGGGTAACGAATGCGTTGACTGTTTGTTTCATGACCAAAACCTTATGCAATTGGTCGCGGTTGTAAGGCGTAAGTCAACAGCTGTACGCTCTTAAAGAAGATTGTACCTTCTCTGTTCAACTCTGCAGCTTGTGTTATTTTCTCCATCAATAAATTAAAAAAGGCAGACGATAGGGAATCACTTTGTCTGAAACCCCATTTCAAAAGACTCGGAGAAGTACTTTCCGATGCTGATGAAGCTTATGATGATGTTGGTTATTGTCAGAATGTGTGTATTGATTCTCTTTTCATTTGTCTTCTCCAAGTTTAGCGTTTGGTAATTATCGGGTCAATGGTTGACTTACCAGGTCTAAAGCCACACTGTTAAGGTCCAACCAGTTTGTTGAGGTTGAGCTTTTGTCCTTTCACAATGTGCTCCGAAGGATCTTATATTGGATATTAAGGAGGCTTATTTCACAATAATTGGGGCAGACTGTGGAATTGCTCTTTTTGTTGATTGAGCAGAGCACACTTTTGTAAGTTGCAATCCTCGAGCATGCATACTTTCATCCAATCGCTTTGTGGTTCCCCCAGCACGTATAATCTGGACATCGGTCACTTTGGTTCTTACATTTTTCACATTTTTGCTATTGTTGATAACCTAAGATGTCGAGATGTATGTATGTGCGACATGTGCTCATACGGGTTCCAGTCCTGGTCAGACGAACATAAAAAGTTTTAAGAAAGTTAAATTAAGTAGTAAGTAAAATTACTTTTTTCTAAATGAACCTCAATAGAATCTATCAGCCGTTCGAAAGCGGCTTACAATAATCTGTACATAACTCCACTTGTTTGAAAAAAATCTGTAAGTACACCACTAATTTGAAGAGCCACTTACGTCGCATTGACTCTAACCTTTGAGACGATTAGACTTTATTTCGATGGCTTTAAGGTAATTATTGACCTCTTTCAAGAATTCCTAAGCAATCGATATTGCCAAAAACAATTTATTCATATAGGACTAGATGATTCACAATTAATTCGTTTCTCCATGGTTTCTTTAGAATACTTGCCGTATAAATTGAGTCGTTAATAATAATATCATCAGTTTGAAAGCGGAGAATCTTGTTAGTTACGCTTACATACCTGTATAAAGATATTTATGTGTTTAAATTATGCGTATGATAACTCATCATATGAGTGCAAATTTAAATACAAACTCTAATGGATATGGAGCTCCTTTTATATCCTTTAAATGTCATTATATCGCATTTAATTACGAAAAAGATGGTATGACTTAGAAGAATATAGGTATGTATATATGGTATGTACACATATATAGGTAGGGCAGAACGTATTCTTATACAAATGTCGAACAACTAATCTGTCAGTGACATTTACTGGAGTTCCTCGGATATTTTATAGTGCCACAAGAAAAAATTTAAAAAAATCTAATATGTCAAAGAAGCTATAGACAGCTCGTTAATTAAGTGCGAATTTACCAGAAAGTGTAAAAGAAAAAAATGTTGCCTAAATTTGCATTTATTTTTGTTACAGCCTTTAAGTGAGGTTTCATGTTTGTCCATATTTCCAGAATACTTGTAGTTGTTGCTGATGCTGTTATTGCTACCTATAAACCCTTTTAACGACGAAGAAATTTTGCTAAATATTAACCACTTGTACACACACACTCAAGCATTTTTAATAATAAAAGGACATCGAAAGCGGATGCTAACGCGCTACCAAATTGAAACAGACAACGAAGAACAAATTTTGGAGGGAAAAAGAAGCAGCTATTAAATAAAAGCTACTATTACTCTGGTTCTCAGTGAGTTTCTAAAGGTTACTGTTTAGTTTTCCGAAACGATAAGCCAGCAATTAAAATGTATGGCCATAAATTCATATGCTGTATGACATTTATAGGCACAAGGCAATAAAAATTAAAGTACAAACAGATGTCCATATACACATATTCATGATATGAATATTGACACTTGATGCCTTTACAACAACATAAGGGTTGTTGCATATGCATCTATGTATACTAATGTTCTTATCATGAATGTGTAAAGCAATAAAACTAAAACATAAGATAAGATTATCCATTCGTGGGTAATCTTCTAATGTAAAATATTTAACATACTTAAGTACACATATGCATCTATGTATACTGATGAGCAATAAAACTAAAACATAAGATAAGATTATCTATTCGTGGGTGATCTTCTAATGTAAAATATTTAACATTCTTATGTACACATATGCATGCATGTAAATTTTCATATTACAAATTTATATAAATAAACGCTCCACAGATTGTGGAGTCAGTTATACTTAAACCTAGTAAAGCGAAGTGTTATTATTTAGTTAATAGTGTTGTTCCCGACTTAACCAGTTACACTTGTCTGTTAGTGGGACGTGAGGCTGTTGTTATGCTTTCTTAACAGCTCACAAACGAAGCCCACAGAGGTCGTCATAAGAGTGTAATTTCGGTGCTTAAATATTTACGATACATTTACAAGGGCAGTGTAATAAGGTTTTGACTTTATGAATATTGCTGTCATATAATATTAATAAAGTGCTCTAAATGTTTGTGAGGGCTAGAATCGGGTGTAGTTCTACTTCTGAGCATTCAGATATAGTTGAAAGACTATACTCAATTCCTATTTTTGGGTCCTCGCCGCAAACGTCAGCCCTCTTGTGTGGGATGTGATAATTAACAAGAGTGAAGCCTTGATACCTGGTTAAAAAGAAATAGCTATATTAGAGCCATTCTGACATATTCGGTTTTATTGTCAGTACATGTCTCATTCAGTTGTGAAATTGTGCGTTGATGTGAGAGCGTGAACCTGGAATGACTGGTCCTGATATTGGTGTTGTTATTGTGTTGAACTTATAAATATTTCCTAAATTATATCTCGATAAATATTACCGTTTTTGGTTGGACAAAAATCAGAATTGTTCCGGTATAAAAACCCGAATGTCGCGGGACTATTGGAGTATAGTCACCTTTAACAATAGGCATGCCTTACCGCGGGTAAGTTCTTAAATTCGCCCTTAGTTCGTCAATATTAACATTGACACCTCCACCATCCAAAAGACCTGATGGAAGGGACAAGAACGAGAGAGTAAAATCTTTGTCATTTTGTCATGTCATTTTGTTGATGTATTAGGAGTGCTACATTGTTTCACAGTTCTATCGTCTCGCCACAATCCGCACAAAAACACTAAATTCCACCAAAAAAAAAAATATATATAAATGGTTATATCATTAAACTTTTTGGCTTTTTTCCAGACTGGAAAACTCCAAGCCAGGTCGATGATATTGTAATAGACGCTCGTTGGATTTGAGGACATAACATCTATTCAGACCACTATATTGTAGCAGTAATGACATACACCCGTCTCAGTGCAGCAAAAAACGCTTGCCAGCAAACACCAAGGAGGTTCAACTTAAAAAATTTACAATCACAGTAGCAAGTCAGCTAGTTTTCCACTCAACTTACACTACGATTTCAGAGAGGAGTGGACTGTCTACCACATAACGTTGCAAGCAACTTCAAAAAGAGAGGGTTAGAAGAGGTGAAGAGAGAAAAGAAGAATAACGTGACCATAAATGATTACCAAAATTTTGTCCCCTGCGACTATTTTATCATTCCAAACTTGAGGGCCTCCATTATGATTAAAAAATAAAAAGATTCAAAAAGAGTTTGCAGCTAAAAGGGAACTATATTCAGAAATGAAATATACGTACCGCTGACTTATCATAAATGTATTCTACTCTGTTATTACAAATTCAGGTGAATGTGGCTTAAGAAATTTGAGTTGACTGACACAATTATAAGATAAGAATTATAAGGGAAAGTAAACTATAACTTAAAAAACGCTTTGTACTAGTCTCAAAAACTGTTATATCTCAAATTCTTTAAAAAAGAAAACAGCTGAGTTAACGCTATCCGAGCTTTGACAACGTCATTCCCTTAACCATTCTCACCATGCTCATTTAAATTTCCCACCATAAAATCTCTGAAGGACATTGATAAACTGTCTAACCTGATACTGGTGAAAGTACAACTTTCGCTGAAATGTCATGTGATTCTTTCATCAGAAGGAAGAAAAAGTCTACCACTTTTTTGGGAACTTGACTTGGAGAGGAAACTGGCTGTACTTCACTTAATTAAATTTTTGTTATTTTTATTTTGTACTTCTAATTGCATTTTTGACAAAGGCAAGTCTTACATATTCTGCGCCACGACAAAGATAAACATGCATCGTGTACGTGGTTTATTTTGGATAGAAGGGATCCTTCTCTCACTAGTTCGTCTGCCGTGTAATTGCTTGGGGTGTCCGAGTACCCAAACTGTGGCAGTGGCATTTAGTCGAGAGTTTTTCCAGATTACTTCTACATTTTATAGCTAATTTTCAAATTGAAAAGCGATATTTGTAGCTGATACAAATTATTTCAACTTGTGAAAAAAACTTACTATAGCCAAGTGCTTAATATATTTAAAAAGGCCAAACGAGTGCTGAATTGTTTTTCCATGCTCCAAAAGATTCATTAATTCGTTCGTTGTGGTCGTTGTCGTGAGAAGTAAAGCTGCGCGAAAAAGATCTCATTTGAGGAAAAAATTTTTTAAACAAGGACAAAGTTAGTGCGGGAATAAACACAAGACTTCTTGGAAAGCCTGTCCCATACCTTAAAATGGTGCCTTAAATCAGTTCAAACATACTGTGCTTGATTCCGGGATCTACACAATATATATTATTAATTTTTAATGTTGTTTTATTTAGAAATTTTGCTGTAAGACTATTTATTATTATTATGTATATTTGTAATTAATTTAATGTTTACTACTTTAACTTAATGTTTAAATTACGATCGATATTCCCAGTCCTCATGTGGCAAATGCTATTATGTGTGCTGATCAAAATCCCAAAACAAATTTCTACGCCCAAACTGTAGTGCGGGTAAGGGACAGCCAGACAAAAGCCCAAATTATGGTACAAAGTAGTGACTGCAAATCGCAAACAGAGTATTCTGAGTATTTCTAGATGTTAACCTCAGTTTATATATGCGTATTCTTAGCTCTAAAGTTTTCGCTGAAGAGGGATGGGTGTGAGCTGGAAATTTATAATCTCAGGAGAGAAGTGGAAAGATATGAAGCAGAAATTAAAACACTAGAAAATAAGTTCGATGCATTAGATATTGTCATATATAATTTTATGAAAATATTTACCGAAGGACAAATGCGCAAAATGGTTACCCAGGTATCTGTTAACTGTTAAAATATTTAAATATAATATCAATATAAATTGTTATTTTGGCAATTAATGATCGACGAATAAATTGGTCCTGGAAGGATATGAATGCAATTTGTATACATGCAGAAGGCCCACGGACATATAACCACCTTTATAGTAAAGGCTTTCCACATTTTCACGTTATAACGTTGGTTCCATGAAACCGATGTTAGTGAGAGTCTCATGACTGAGGAACGCTTGTCAGAGCTTTCCAGTGCTGATAAAATCTGTGTTCGACGAAATGAAAGTCGTCTAGACATATGAATACGAGCCAAGAGACTATATCCGCAAGCCATCTCTTTCTCGTAATTACAAAGTTCTCCTATCAATCCCAAAGTCAAATCAATTTTTGGATTGGCTAATTTTTCCGCTCTGCGCCGAGGGCGAAAAAAATTCCTGTCGGTATGAAAATATCTTATAGGCGAGCATGGAATTTGTGGTGGTGTTTTATATTGGGAGATGCTTAGAAAGAATATTATAATTTTCTCTTGTTTTAAATATTCTCTGTGAGATTTAACCACAAAATAGTTGTGGAAAAAAACAATTGCCCAAAATAATACAGATAAGAAATATTTAGACAATTAAATTGACTTATGAGCCGCCAAAATATGTGAACAATTACTTCTGTAAGGTACCGTAAACGAAGCATCAGAAATTGTTAGACTACTGCAACTATTTTATGACTCAGTAGAAAACTTAATAACAAATAAAAAAACAGCCTGATATGTGTTTGATGAAATTATTAATTTTGTGCTGATAAGTTTCAATCGTCAGATATTTTTTTCCTAATAATTTCTTGAACTCTTTGCTGAATGTTTCATTGACCTGTATAAGAGCAATTTGTATCACTCGTATTCTGGCTTATTATTAATTTTAGTTATGAGTTTTAGTTATAAATATTAAATAATAAAATCGGATTGCAATTCTTAATATAAAACCCAGCTCCTACAGCTTCGCTCATTCCGCAATTGCTCGAAGGAAGTAGCCTAAAGGTATGCTATAATATCTTATACTTTATAAACATTTAGTAATATATACAACATGTTTGAAGTTAACTTTTAGCAATATGAGTATTCAAACATTTGCATATACATTTAAACTTACTTTATTCCATTCATTTATTTATCGCTAAAAATAAAAAAAAGGAAATAGTCAACAACCAAAAAAGGAGCCAGCTAGAAGTTATTTTCAGATAACAAATCGGTGAAATCAACTACGCGAGTAAAGGTAAAAAAAGGCTCGTAGAAAAAAGGGAAATGTGTTAGATTTTTTATTCAAAATATATATGTACCTTCGATTTAATAAAAAAAATTTTGAAATTAACCATTTAAATTTCTTAACTTAGCCCTCAGATATATAGGGTTATCTGTTTCCTGGATTCAAAAGTGCAGGGCTGTATTTTGACATCGTCAAACCAACAACTCGGGAGCTCCAAGAATCTCTAAATAATTGAAGGTAGGTCACTATACTAAAAAAAAAAACCTAATGGCTGGTGTTCTCTTTGGTCTGGAGGTTTGATTGGATCTTACTTCCTTGGAAACTACAAACGGCGAGACAGTCACTATCAATTCGAAGCTTATGATCGTTTGATAACCGCCTTCTTTGGCCTGTACACTAGCCACACAACACTAGCGAATATGGCTTTATTGCGAGAAAAATTTCCCGGTCGCGTAGTCTCACGCCTTGGCGATGTCAATTGACTACCCAGATTGTACAATTTGACACCGTTGGACTCTTTTTAAGTGGTTACGCGAAAGGCTGGTTTTATGTGGTAAGCCTTTAACTTTTGAGTCCTTGTAAACCTACAGTCGTCAAGTCATGGCTGAGGTAACGCCCTAAATGTTGCAAAAAGTGGTCGAAAAATGCCAAGGTTCAAACCCTACAATACAAAAGGGCTTTCATGAAAAATTCTTTTAAATGCCTTTTATTTGCGTGTATTTTCGATGTAAGCAAAATTGATAACCCTTAATATTATATATTTTATGTATACACATAAAACATATTATGATATTTTTTCAAGCCAGCCAACAATTGAAACAGAACATTTTTCATTCCTTTTTAATGGAACTCGAAATCACCCGTCTTTGCTCATTGCACAGATTCGAACAGTTGAAGCTTTTTTAAATCGTTTTGAGCAAAAATTTTGACTTTTTCCTCAGAACTTTATTTTATAATATTAAATTTATTTATACTCCGTTCACATGGAACCCACATGCTCTGACAAAGATACATAATCAAAATTGGCAACCATTATCAATGAGAAGATAAACAAATATTTTGCTAAGAATTTTCAATAGTAATCAAAAAACTTGTAAATTACACAAATTGGGGTAATAGCCAAGTACCTGAAGTAGGCCCAAATGCAAGCCACAGCGTTTGTGAATTATCACTTGCCTTAAAGAAATGAGTGAATGTTGAAAAATATAAAATACGCACCGAGAGCTATGGAAAAATGTGTGAGGGATAAGAACTGAAAAGTCGAACATGAAAATTTAGCCAACTTATGCAACAACAATAACAAAGTTTGCGAAAATTTCAGACATAGGCAATTCGATAGCTAGTTACATCAAAGCGAAGCCTCACCAAAGCTGGAGCCGAAACAACAATATTTCCTTTCCTTAGACCAATACAACCAGTCGAAGGGTGAAAACGAGATTGAAAGAGCACAAAATAAACTCCCATACCTACCCTGCAGGAAGCAGGTAGACCTGTATGCAAAAAGTCTAGTTAAATATTAGTATTTTGAAGATGAAATCGAATCAGTGCGCTAATAGCAGGAATAATATAATTTGTGCCATCGTATGTTGTTGTTATATTTTGCACGCCACGTCTGAGTTTCATTCTCTACAACGCTCAGTTGAAGTTCGTAAAATGACTTTGATATGTCTAAATGGACTAGTATTTAAATAGTATACAGATGATGCTTAGTCGTATTATATTATGGTCCCCTTTTAGATGCTTTATGCTCTCGTGGAAGCGCTCCTCAAAATACCCGTAACACTTTACAGCTTCGAGTTTTAAGATAGCCTTTGGTTCTTTCAGTTTCTTTTAAAGTTCTTCCAATTTTTGAAAATAGGAAAAAGTCACACGGAGCCATGTCTCGTGAATGGTTGTATTTATTTCAAGATGAGCTCTGCCTTAAAAATCGAAAAACACAGTGAGCATAACCTTCGTGTTCCGAGAAATTAGCTCCATTGAACCCTTGTCAACAAACACAGAAAATGTGTGACGGTGAAAAACTGAAATGTAATAGCTAACAGTTTTTCACTCTACTGACACTACCGCTCTTGATAACACTCATATCAGTTCGATATAAGGGAACTGCGGGATGACATAGGGAGCTCCCTATATACTGCAGGCAATGGGCTTATTTTTTGCAAATTCGGAAGAACATCTGGCACTATGACAAACGTCGAGCTGCAGTCGAGAGAAAAAATGTTCTTATTGTTACATCGATCGATCGACCATTACGAGAACGGTAAGGAAAATATATAAGCTGTTGAATAGGGAAGCCTGAGTCATTTATAGATAGAAAAAACAAAAGAGAAAAGAAGCGGTGACTTGCAGAACCATCCTATACTGATATCTTAAGGGTTATCTGCTGACCGAAGCAGAGCAACATGCTTAGGTGATGCTTAAGTAATAAAAATAAGTTTGCAATAGACCACCTCGAACCTTTGTCTTATACAGGGCGGTGATAGTTGATGGCACACCAGCTGAACTACTCAAATACCGCGGTAAAGAACTGACAAGGTAGGAGGGACGAAGAACCAAAATCAATTAACTTATCTGAACTGCCTAGACTTAGACTTTGGAATAAGAAAAGATCTCTGCGAGTGGTAGCATAGTGATTACCAGTGCAAGCTACCATGCAGAGGACAAATCCAACCCGACCAGAATCCATACAATTTCTCTAATTACGTTCGATCCCTGGTAGGGAATGTCATAAGCTTCTAGAGGATTTCAGAAAAATCCATCAGGCGCTCAGAAGCTCTCTCCATTCGCGGCAGCCGAGAGGTGGCAAAGAAAATTTATATTTTAATCATGCTATATGTACGCCATTAAGGCATAGAAATATCCTAGAGCAGTACATGGAAAAATATGATGACCTTTCACAGTAATCGGAAATTTTCACTTCATCCTCCCCATTTTATATCAAATGCATACTCAATTTTTATTCCACAAAGATATACAACACTCCTGACTACCACATCCCTGCAATGGTATGCTGACAGGAAACTCTTGTCCAGAAAACGGATAGCTTACTGAAAGAAGGCTCGAGTTCGCTGATATGCCTGTGTCGGTAGAAGGTGGGTAGGTGGATGGGTGGGCGAATGGTTGACAGAATTGCATACATCAGGCATTTTCGGTGCATCCTTCTCTTTCATGTTCGACGTTTTGGTTGTGTTTTTTTCTTTCCTGTTTTCACATTTTGTTTTGTTTCTGTGCTATTTTCATGGTCCACACGACTGTAGTTGACGAGCCAAAAATTCAAATTACCAACGAGAAACGAAAGTTTGCCTTCCATGACGTGTTTGGTCGTTCAGTTGGTCCCCTCGGTATAGGCAAAAATGCAATAAGATTCTACGCTGTTTATGTTTGCTTACGAAGAGTGTACGTGTGTTTTTGCATTTGTGCAGCTTTTAATGGTATTGCTGTTGGGTGTGTTTGTTTTTGATTTCAAATTGTATGAATGAAGAACCAAAAAAAATTGTTGCTGCTATTACTATGTAACCATATATGTGTGAAGTTAAATCTACGTGGTTGGTGAGTGTACATACTTACGAGTGTGTTGGGTATACACAGAAGATAGTTTCGTTTCACTAAGCTATTTCGCACAAACCCCTTCGTTTTATATATATATGTATACATATCGTTTTAAAACCGTTGACTTCAAACCAGTTATCGGTTTTTGATAAACATAGTGAGAATGCGGCGAAAACGCTTAAAAGGTAACATATATATTGATGGGCGCAAACACTTGTTGCAGTTACCTGCCAATAGTTTTCAAATATCAAAGTTAACTGACTTCAGTATAAAAATAATAAACATTTGCTTTGCGGCCATACATACTATTAATGTTTGTTGTATTATAGTGAGCTAAAAGGCCTGGCTTGTTTGTATGAATTGAATATTTTTTGTTATACAACAAAAAATGGTAGAAGTAACAGCTGTTTCGGAGATCACCACATCTCCTCAATAACTGAATTATATAGCTGAAGATTACATTCATTCTCTAACTAGTCTGGAATTGGTGAGTGACGATAGCGCTTTGTAACCGCTTAAGCGACTTTCGGCTCATCAGATACATATTTTGGTAAACTTATTTTGGCATTTTCAAACCAAGTGTCAGTTGCCCTGGACACTCGGGCCTTATTTTGACAGGGATCGACGTGGTATCTAAATGACCCGACTATACTGTTCCCGATTTTTTGACTGACATTGGCTTTTTGTGAATTCGACACAATCTTCTGGCTTTAACCAATTCGTACTCTTCCACGAAAAAATTGTTCACGAATCCCTAAGTTTGTCGCAATTTTATAATAATTCCACTTCGACGTGTTAATATATTTGATTGCTCATGATACACTACATAGTTGTACCTAAATATATAAAGCTACATCCCTTGATTTGCGTTATTCATTTTTCAATATAATGTAATATAATATATATGAACCAAGAGCGGCTCGATTTTTGAACTTTAAATAAATTAATAATATGGAAATGGGATATATGGGAGCTAACTTAGTAGAAGCTGAAGTTCGCAAACTCTAGAGCTAGAAAGAGAAAATATTGTTACCAAATTTTTCCGAAATTTAATATCATATAAATTTTAAGTTTAACTTAACATGCAAAAAAAATGTAATAAAATTTGGTTACCAACAAAAGCAACTCTTCGTGCCTGCTAATTGAAAGTGTTGTATAAATATCAGCTACTTGCTGTATTTATTTATTGTTTTCCATTTTAACTAAAAACACTTTGTTTTTTCTTTAAACAGTTTTCACAAAATTGATTTTATTTTATTATTTGAAACTTTAATTTCACAGGGGTTTTTATGATTTATCTATAATTTATTTATATATTTATAATTTATTTATAACACAACCGGCAGTTCGAGCGAGCGAAAATTATTTAACTATTAACTAAATTTACTAATACATACATATTTATATACATTTTGTTTTGATTTCTCCTTTATAGTAGTAACGGAAGTAGGGTTGCTGGTAAGTATTTTGGAATGGGAGTAGATTCAGTATGGTGAGTATTTGGGTATGTATTGGAAAGTAATAGGGTAGGTACAATTCAATCTTTCGTAGCAATTCAGGATAATTTTCTTCTATATACATATATCTTAAGTTTAAAACTCGATGAGGTCTTCGCTCATGTCTTCAACATGCCGGGGGGGGGCTGCGGGGTCGTAACATTCACCAATTCTTCCAGTTGTTGTAGTGCCTTCTTGGCTTCGCTGACTAAGCCTGTGAGTCGACGTTGGAGGGCCGAGGTGGAATGCCTTTGGGATTTTGGGGCGTCAACCTTTCGATGTCCTGCTCTTTTTGATACTCGTCCACTGGCAACAGGTTTACCTGGTGGCGGTTTGGGGGCTCTCTTCGAGCTGCTGGGCGTGGCTCGTGTTGATGTCGTGCGTGTAGAGCTGTGCAGCAGAGTGTGGTGTGCAAGCCCAAAGCAGTGGCAGCTGTCTCGCGAGTTGCAGCTTCCCGTCGAATGCGAGGTCGCCAAACAATTTATGCAATATTTGTGCACCTTCGCAGACTCGTATCGCTCGTCTGGAGTCATTGCGAGGAATGCACGACAGTGGCGCAACGAGTGGGTGCGGCAGCACAGCCGACACTTGCCGAAGTTCTGTGATCTGAAAAGACTTCGTTCGAAAAGCAATTTTGGTATGAGATGATGGAGAGTGGAGGCGTGCAGAGTTTAGCTTTTCGAGAGAGAGAGAGGGGGATGTCTAAGCTAAGCGGGTGGCAGAAGGCAGAATTTGGTTATGTTGCGGGTGACCGTTCCGCCTTGAATGCGGATGTCTACCACGCGAACGTTTTGGTCAGGTCCGGGATGCAGTTTGGTTATGCGACCTAGTCGCCATTCGTTTGGGGGTAGGAGGTCGTCTTTGATGACGACGAGATCACCTTCCTTCATATTTCGCTGGGATCCTTTCCATTTATAGCGTTTTTGAAAATGGTGGAGATATTCAGTTTTCCAGCGCTTGCTGAACTGATGTTGGAGTACTCTTGATTTTTGCCATTTATTAATGAGTGAGAGATTTTCTGAGTTTGGCTCAAGGATCGAGAGTAAGGGCGCGCCTCGTAAGAATTAGCCTGGGGTTAGTACCTTCAAGTCTTCGGGATCTTGAGACATAGGAGAGAGTGGTCTGGAGTTGAGTACCGCTTCGATGCGTATTAGGAGAGTGGTAAATTCTTCGAAGGTGAACTTTTGATTTCCAGTGACTTTAGTGAAGTGAGTTTTGAAGCTCTTCACTGCCGCTTCCCAAAGTCCTCCCATATGTGGAGCGTAAGGCGGTATAAATTGCCATGTAAGTCCGTGAATGGCATATTCCGTTGTGGTTTTGTCCGAAACTTCTTCAAGGAAGGCGGATAGCTCTCTTTGTAGGCTTCGCTGTGCTCCTACGAAGGTTTTGCCGTTGTCGGACATTATCTTGTGGGGAATGCCTCTTCATCCTACAAATCGTGCGAAGAGTCGAGGTTTTGACGAGGAATGGGCCGGCAAAATCTACACCGGTAGTATGGAATGGGAGTGTATATGTGGACCGTTCAGGGGGTAACGCTGCCATCAATTGCGTGCTCATCTTCTGTTTGTACAATATATCGTGCATGTCTTGCACCGAAAAATGCAGGATTTTACCTTCTGGCGGATTCGGGGAATATGGTATTCCTGTTGGACCACGCGTCATCAGCACGTCATCAGCTGCTTTTCCGCGTGCAGTAGAGTTGAGTGGAGGAATTCGAGGAGGAGGGAGCAATATCGCGAATTATCGGGGATGTTAATCGGATGGCGCTCATCGTAGCTGAGGGCGGCATGAGTGAGACGCCCATTTGCACGCAGCAGTCCTGATTTATCCAAGAAGGGGTTGAGAGTACGTAGGGGATCTCTTTTTTTCTATCGGAAATTTCGACTCCAGTGCTGTGATGGTTTTTCCGAAGTATTTTCGCTGGGTGACAGCTATGAGACGAGTTTTTGCGAACTTTATGTCGCTTTGAGTAAGAGTGGTAGAGGGCGGATTTGGCAGTTTCCTAGCCTTTTGCGCGAAACGAAATATGTAAGCTGTTACTCTTAGAGCGGTGGAAAAGGAGGAGAAACGATCTAGAAAATCGGGAGATTATAAGGCGTGGAATGCTTCAATTTGTCGTTGTTCGGGAGGGAACGAATGAGTTGGCAAACTTTTCGGCCAAAGAGGGGATGGCCTAGTTAACCACTAGGGACCTTTCCACCATAGTGAACAGTTGACGAGCTCTTGGGGTTTAGCTCCACGCGTACCTAGATCAGCTGGGTTGTCAGCGCTGGAGACATGTCGCCAGGTAGCATTGTTCACGAGTTCGAGGATCTGAGATGTCCTGTTCGCTACGTATGTTTTCCACGTCCATGGGGGTTTTTCCAGCCATGCTAATACAATGGAGGAGTCTGGCCACAAAAGAATGGATTCCGAACTAGTTAAATGTCTGTTGAGCCATATATTGTATGGTCTTATATATATGAGTGGGGTATTACTGGTCCTGTGGTAATGGGTTGCGGGCCAGTTGAGATACTATGGGTTGCTATGTGGGGTATAGTCTTTTACCCGAGAGGGTGTGCAGATGAGTCTACACGCTTAGCGACTTATATATATGAGTGGAGTTTTACTGGTCCTGTGGGAATGGGTTGCGGACCAGTTGATATACTATGGATTGCTATGTGGGGTATAGTCTTTCTAGTATATGAAGAGAGTAAATATATATGTATATATACTTAGCGGGTTTGTGTAAGTTAACGCGGTATACGCCCAAATACCATTCCCACGATCTACCTGAGCGTATGCAACAACACAACTTCCGCCGTGGACAATATCCCACAGGCAAACGACACCACACGCGCAATTGCCAAAATGCTGACTCCACATGAGAACGTTTGACCAGCCAGCCCACAACAACAACGATATGCAATTGCACCTGTCTTGCAACGTGACTTATTAGCATAAATTAGCTGTAAGACAAAAATGTATTTTCAGTTCTAATTTGATTCTTGTAAAATAAAGTGAGCTTAACCGCTCTTTAAAAAACAAAACTTTGTTTTTTTTAAAAATCTATTAATGCAATAGATTAACTGGCGCCCAACGGCCAGTCGCGCCCGCTCGTATAAAAAGTACAAATCGGTGTTTTCGATCGTCGCGTGTGACGGTGTTGTAAAAAGGCCCTCAAGTAGTGCCAAAAACCCGGTGTTGTAAAAACGAGAAAGGCCCTCAAGTAAGTGCCAGGACCGCGTCAGGACCCATCAACAGGGATAACTTCGGTGGAAGAACGCCCGCACCCACGAAGATTGCGCAACGCTGGACCTTAGTAGCAGTGCAAAACGGATCACCCACATGCGCCGTGGGATATTAGTGTAAGAATAATTTATAAGTTATTTTAGTGAAAAAAATAATAATTTTCAAATTCAAGTTTTAACGAAACTCAATTTTAGTGGATATCTAAATAAAAATTTTAAGTGACCTAAACAGGCTCGTACAGCCTATAATATAAAAATAGCCTCTAGGATAATAAAAAAACAATTCTGCGATTCACCACAAAAGGGACCCTCCAGAGATTGATAAATAAAAAATTCAAAAAAGAAAGGAAAAAAAAAATTAATTAATTAAATAAAAAAAAAAAAGAATAACTTAAATTGGTAATTGAGTTCATCTAAGCTAGTAAGCAACCATCAAAACAAAATGCAAAATCAAAATATCATCAGACCACCCATTTTAAATACAAACGTTCCTCCACAAAATCCCATTACAAGTCCCGAACTGGAAGCCCTTATAGGTAGAATTGTTAGGGAAATTGTAACTAAAGAGAACAAAGCGAACAACCCAAACAGTATACTGACGAATGCAACTGACCAAACTATTGACCAGGAACACCGTGGACGACTAGATGACCTCGATAAAATTACCGACATTATACGAAGCCTACGGGAATTCTCTGGTAATCCAGGAGAATTCAACTCGTGGAAAAAAAGTGTAGAACGCGTACTTAAGATCTACGAAGGTATCAGAGGTACCCCAAAGTATTTCGGTATCTTAAGTGTAGTTAGAAACAAAATTGTGGGCAACGCTGACGTTGCATTAGAATCGTATAATACCCCACTAGACTGGAGAGCAATCTAACACTGCTTGACGCTTCACTACGCGGACAAACGCGACATCACAACCCTTGAATGCCAACTATCATCTCTAGTACAGGGACGAAAAACTATCTCAGAATTTTACCAGGAAGTTTATAATCATCTTTCCCTCATCCTCAACAATCTATCGGGTATCGAAATGGGACATGAAGCCATTCACCTTCTGACACAAACTTACAGGAACAAGGCTTTGGATACATTTGTAGGAGGTCTTAACGGAGATTTTCCTAGACTCTTAGGAATAAAGGAGCCAGTAGACCTCCCGCAAGCCCTTCACCTTTGTCTAAAATTGGAAAACCAAGGATACAGGGCACAACACACATACAACCACCAAAACGCAAGTCGTAGAATGTATCAACCGCCACCACCTCCAATTCCTCCAAGGAAGCCCCAGTTCCAAAAACAACCATTTTATCCACAACTAGCATACCAACCACAAATAACAACATATCAGCAAACAACACCGTATAACCAAACAAAACCATATCACCAAATGTCACAAAATTACTTCAATAGACAACCTATCGGTCAAAACCAATACGGTAGACCACAATACCGACAATATCAACAAAATTTTCAACCACCAAGACCTAACGGACCAAAACCACAGCCTAAGCCAATTCCAATGGATATAGACCATTCGCAACAAACAGGAAAACGACCACCACCACCATCTAACCAATTAAGCAACAACTACCCGAACAAATTCCAACGAATCAACCATATTGCACAAGATACTAATGAAAATAATAAAGACTACGAAGAAGATACCATCCAATATGAGGAAATGCAATCATGGGAAGAATACAACAACGAATACATGAGAAAAGAGCAAGACAACCCAGAAAACAATTTTAATGATTTTGTAGACGTTCATTTTTTAGATTAACCTCCTCATCGCTACCTTACTTCAAGTGTAAGACAAGCGATGGAAAAATATTAAAATTCTTAATAGATACCGGTTCAAATAAGAACTACATTCAAACTTCATTAGTAAAAAATCCCAAACTCAATGAAAACATTTTTTACGCAAAATCAGTAGGCGGCAATTTCGAAATATCACAACACACCGAACTCAACCTATTCGGACTCAAGGAAGAAAAACACAAATTTTTTATCTTACCCACACTTAAATCCTTTCACGCAATTCTTGGCAACGATAGCCTAAAACAGCTAAACGCAGTTATATACACATCTGAAGACTATATGCTCGTAAAAAACAACATAAAAATCCCCATAAAGCAGCAAATATCCAAATCAGTTAACAATATTGACCTCAGAACCGAACACTTAACAAATGATCAAACAAGACAATTACACTCACTATGCGCTAGACATCCAGCACTTTTTTCAGAATCTAATGAGAAATTGACATATACATCGACAGTGGTAGCAGAAATTAAAACAACAACAGATAGCCCAGTTTATTCAAAATACTACCCCTACCCAATGGCAATGAAGGACGAAGTTGAAAAACAAATCAAAGAATTGCTAGATCAAGGCATAATCAGACACTCAAGATCACCTTACAACTCACCAGTCTGGATAGTCCCAAAGAAACTCGACGCATCAAAAGAGAAAAAATACAGAATGGTAATAGACTACCGTAAACTAAACAGTGTAACAACACCAGACAAATACCCCAGCCCAGAAATAAATGGAGTCCTCACCCAACTTGGGAAAAACAAATTTTTCACAGTGTTAGACCTTAAAAGTGGTTTTCACCAGATACCCCTACATGAGAAGGATATTCAAAAAACAGCTTTTTCGATTAATAACGCTAAATACGAATTTACCCGTTTACCATTTGGCTTAAAGAATGCACCCGCTATATTTCAAAGGACACTAGACGACATTCTTAGAGAACACATAGGGACAAAATGCTACGTTTACATAGACGATATAATAATTTTTGGACAAGACGAAGAAACACATCTCCGCAATATAGAAACTATATTTCAAACATTACAAGCAGCTAATATGAAAGTACAGCTAAATAAATGCGAATTTTTAAAATCAGAAGTTGAGTATTTAGGATTTATCGTTTCTACTCAAGGATTAAAAACTAACCCACTAAAAATAGCTACAATCAGTGGATTTCCGATTCCAAAAACGTTAAAAGAACTTAGATCATTCTTGGGAATGTCTGGCTTTTACAGACGTTTCATTAAGGATTACGCCAAACTCGCGAAACCCCTAACTCTCCTTTTGAAAGGGGAAGAGGGACGAATGTCCAAAAATATGTCAGCCAAAATAGCAATAACACTAAACCAACAAGCAATAGAAGCATTCAACAAAATCAAGAATTCACTTACCTCAAACGAAGTAATGTTAGAATTCCCTAACTTCAACAAAGAATTTCACCTAACAACCGACGCCTCTACATACGCAATAGGTGCAGTACTGGAACAGGACGGCAAACCGATAACTTTCATATCACGAACACTGACGAAAACAGAAGAACACTACGCGACGAACGAAAAGGAAATGTTAGCAATAATATGGTCATTAAAATCATTACGGAATTACTTATACGGCTCAACCGCAGTTAAAATATTTACAGATCACCAGCCATTAACATATGCCCTCAGTAACAAAAACACCAATAGTAAATTAAAAAGATGGAAAGCCATTTTGGAAGAGTACAACTATGAAATTAAATACAAACCAGGAAACACTAATGCGTTTTTACGCATTATCACGAATACCACCCGATCCACAAATAAACTCATTGACAGCTACGCAACATAGTGACGAGATTTCAGGACAAACACTAATACCCTACACAGATGCACCAATAAATGCTTTCAAAAGTCAACTTCTAATCTCAACAGGAGATATCTCTTCACACCAATTTCAAATCGTTTTCCCAACATATCATAGACACATTATAATAGAACCCGAATTTACCGCAGAAATCCTTACCACACTTTTAAAAAAAAATTCTCAGTCCCTCAGTCACCAACGCAATAAAAATGGAAGACAACATCTTAGGAAAAATTCAAAATATCTACTCACAAAATTTCGGCAGATATAGAGTAAAATACACGCGAAATATAGTGAAAGATCTAACAAACGAATCAGAACAAGAAACGGAAATTATAAAGGAACATAACAGAGCACACAGGAATGCGGCAGAGAACAAAATTCAACTACTTGAAAAATACTATTTCCCTCAGATGAACGCGAAAATTAAGAATATCACAAAACAATGTAAAGTTTGTCAAGAAAATAAATATCAGACACATCCGGCAAAACCAATATTGAAAGCTTCCCCAATCCCAGAATATCCAGGCCAAATCGTTCACATTGATCTGTATCACACTAATAACAAGGTTATACTTACAGCAATAGACAAATTCTCTAAATATGCTCAGGCAAAGATAGTGAAATCCAGAGCTTCAGAAGATATCAAATTATTTGGCATACCTGTAAACATAGTAATAGATAACGAAAAATCTCTTAGTGCAGCCCCCATAACATTCATGCTAGAAAACCAGTATGGAATTCAGATATACAAAATACCGCCTTACACTAGTACCGTAAATGGACAAATAGAACGATTCCTTAGTACACTAACAGAAATAATACGCTGTATAAAAAGCGAAAAAACCCATAACTTATTCGAAGATTTACTTTTCAGAGCCATTCACAAATATAACAATTCGATTCATTCAACCATCAATAAAAAACCCGTAGAAGCCTTTTTTGGACGAAGAGTTACTACTAACCCATCACAATTAGAAAAATATAGACTAGATAACATTAAAAAAATCCGTGACAAGCAGGAAAAGGACTTAGATTACCATAATAAGAATAGGACAGAATATAAGACATACAATACTGACGATACCATTTATGTAAAAATCAATAAAAGACTAGGCAACAAACTTACACCCAAATTTAAAAAAGAATTAGTACAGGATGACAAAGGATGTACAATAGTGACAAAATCAGGTCGAATTGTGCACAAAAGCCACATTAAAAATTAAAAATTTACTACATTACATTTACAGGATAACATATCTAATTGCTTTGTGCAATGCGGAAACACAAATTTTGGACTATACGACCAGTCCCATAGTAACAATAGACATAGGAACCGCGAAGGTTCAAACCGGAACATTTCGACTAATACACACTATAGACCTCGACCAGTATGACTCCCTACTCGACTATATACACACTACAATAGAACACGACATAACTAGGAAAAGTCGAAGTTACCAATACCTTTCCCAAGAAGAAAAATTCACCCGATTCCTCCTAAACCACCTGAAACCCAGAAAAACCAAAAGAGCAATTGAATCACTCGGCACAGCCTGGAAATGGCTCGCTGGATCCCCTGACCATGAAGATTTTAAAATACTAAACGATAAAGTCAATAATATAGTAAGTAATAATAACAAACAAGTAGTAATAAATAAATCTATTTTCGAAAGAATTTATACAATAATTTAACTCACATTTCAAATGTAATATTAAGCGAAATGAAATCAAGCAATGATCTCAAATTAGAGACAGAAAAAAATATTGAAAGGAAATTAAAAATTATTAAAGAAGAATTAGTAAATATCGATTATTCAATACAATGGGCAAAAGCCGGAATTATAAATTCTTTTATATTATCTAATGTAGAATTGATTGTAATTGAAGAAACACTAGAAAAGCAAAATATGCCCTATTTAAATTTAATCGAAGCAATTGAATTTAGCGATGTTAAAATTGTATCGAATTTATCTACTATTATTTATATTGTAAATTTCCCTCTAACAAATAAAGAATCTTGCAATTTAATAAAGGCCAAAGCTGTAAAACAAGGCCATAAAGTAATTAAACTCGAATACGAAAACTTAATAACTTGTAACAATGAAATATTTGGTGTAAAAGATAGTTGTAAGAATATAAATAATCTAATTTTATGTAAGCAAAATAGTATAAAAGAAGTCACGTTTACAAGTTGCATACCAAACATTTTGAAAGGATATTCGCCCAACTGCACCTTAAAAACAGCCACCATATGCCCACAGTAGAAGAAATAATGCCTGGATTATTATTTATCAATGGTTACAATGGACCCATAAAAATGGAAAACAAGGAAATCAAATTAAATGGTACATTTTTGATCAGGTACGATAATTCAAGCGTATCAATCGAAGACAAACATTTTGTTAGCAAAAATCAAATCTTTGCAAAGCCCTTACCAGCATCGACTAATGCCACAGTAAATCTCGAAGAAGTTCTTTCTTTGCAATACTTGAAAGAGCTCAATGTAGCGAACATCCAAAGAATAGAGGATGTCAACATGAAGTTGAACTTCATGTACTTCAGGTACTCTCACATGCTCTTCGATAACCACGTTATCACTAATTTGCCTACTGGCAAATTAAAAAATAAAAAGAAAATGGAAATAAGCGTTCAGGTTAATACTAAAAGTCCAAAAGAAACCCCCACTGTACCTAAGAATGAAATGCCATCCAACGAGGACGTTGCATATTTTAAAGGGGGAGGAGTTAACGCGGTATACCCCCAAATACCATTCCCACGATCTACCTGAGCGTATGTAACAACACAACTTCCGCCGTGGACAATATCCCACAGGCAAACGACACCACACGCGCAATTGCCAAAATGCTGACTCCACATGAGAACGTTTGACCAGCCAGCCCACAACAACAACGATATGCAATTGCACCTGTCTTGCAACGTGACTTATTAGCATAAATTAGCTGTAAGACAAAAATGTATTTTCAGTTCTAATTTGATTCTTGTAAAATAAAGTGAGCTTAACCGCTCTTTAAAAAACAAAACTTTGTTTTTTTTTAAATCTATTAATGCAATAGATTAACTTGTATTAGTATTTAAATATATGTATGTATATATTTTGTGAGGGGAAATTGAGAGACAAACCGCAAAATTTATATATTTATATATTTATACATATGTTTTTGTATATAAATATGTTTAAGTGTATTTAGTTTAGCGGATGCTGTGTAACTTTTTTTGGATTTGGAACCACCGTTTGAGATGTCCGCTAAACTAATATCAATATATTTGAGAATCTTGTGACTTACTTGGACATCCTGGTTTTGATTCCTGAATCCTTTTATTATTACCTGGAGGAGGGGGGGGGGGGAGGGTGATCCTTCACTCGATGTATTTCCTTGACCTCCCTTAGATAAGTCCACAAGATATTTTTGGCTTACATTGTTTCTTAAAAAATTTTTTTTGTATTATATGTATTTTTTGTTTGTTTTACTTATATATTTTTATGCGAAAAAGGAATCATGAATATAATAAAATCACAAAAAATTGTCATCTGAAAGCACTTCAGACCAGATAATATTCCTTCAGATTTGATTGGAGAATGGTGTCCGTAGCACAGGTGAAATGAGAATAGATTATTTTTTCGGAAACCGGAATTTTAAATTCACTTTAAATCTTTTCTTTTTTTTTTTACTTTAAATTTTTGTTTTTTTTTTTTATATCTTAGCGTTAGATATGTGTTTTGTCTTTGATTGTGTGCACCTTTTGCTATATTCTTAGGTAAATAATTTTTTTTTTGATTTTTAGTATGTTTGTGTCACTTGTTTAATTTTTGTTTGGTTATTTAGAATTTTATGTACAAGTTTTTCACTTTATAATTTTTATTTTAACATGTGTACTTTTGTATGTATATTTTTAAAATCACCTTTTTATTGTTTTTATTTTTTTTTTTTAACTTTGTTCTACCGGTATTTGTTTTCCGTTTTGCCACTTATGTTATAAATTATATTTTTATGAATTTTTTTTATGTATAAATTTGTTTATGTATTAATTTTAATTTCAATTTTGAGATGTATACCGTGCGGGAAAAATTTTCGCGATTTTGTTCGCACAACACAGTATTTTCGTTTTTCGTTTTTTTTTTTATATCTAAATAGCTAATTTTGTTCGTTTTAACCGAGTTTCGGCACCATGTAAATATTTCGTGTTTAATTTCAAAAACGCATGTAAATATCTATTTTCAAACTTGGATATAATCCCACTCTTTATTTATTATTTTAAGAAAACCGTATAATTTTATAACTTATTTGCATGTACACAACGCGCTCACTTAACTTGGTAAATTTTTTTTTTATTTATACTATTTGTATATACATAGGTACATTGGAAGGAGTAACGAAATGGAGTAGGGTTGCAGGTAAGTGCGTTTAGAGTGTGAGTAAATGCAGGGAGGTGATTTTTCAGGTAAGTATACGGGTAGGTAGGGATTCGGGTAAGAATTCATAAATTTAATTATAAGTTATAATTAGTTTCTTAATTCATTTTTTTTCTTGTTTTTTATTATAAAACTTATTATCATTCATGTCTTCAACAATGGCAATTCCAAGAAAAAAAATTATCTTCAAATTACTTATATTCGCAGGCAGTGCAAATATTGACAGCCTACAACAACAATAACAATTTGTGGTTTCAATTCTACACATACATACAAATATATTCCAAAATGGCGGCAAGTATTAGAAATAGTGAAAAAAAAATATTGAAAAGAAAATATAAATATAAAAAGTAATACTAAAACGAGAAAAATCAAAATACGGCAAAAAGAAAAAAAATTAAATCTTGAAAATAAAAATTACAATACAGAAGAAGAAAAAAACAAAATAATAATTCGAAAAATTTACTTCAATTTCACTCAATTTCGTCACTGCGAATGCCCAAACTGTTACTTAATATTGAGTTTTAGTATTGCAGTTAATTCATATTATTCATGATTTATACAAATAATACGAAAGTCAGGTATTAATAATAATATAATATACTAAAAATTATGGTGAAAAGGGAAAATCAACTAAAAGCAATATTTTTCTGCTGCTCCAACAGATATTTTTTTTTAATTTAAATTACAAACACTTTAAAGTTGATTTAATATGTATGTATGTAAAAATCTCTTTCTAGTATACCATTAAAATATTTAAACTATCCGAAAATCACTGTCTTCGTTCTCCTGATCGGTGGGCAATGTGAATTAACGCCTGTTGTTACTGTTACTACTAGCCAATGCCAGGATTGCCATTGATGGAGATATTCAGTTCAATGTTGTGACGGCTGTCCTAGCTGTAACTTCAGTGCCTTCCATTCCGTCCAGTTTCTCGGGGGATTGTGAGGAGCTGCAGCTTCTTCGGTCTTTTTATCCTGTGCAGTTTGAGACGTTTTAACAGCCTCCTCTTTAAGGGCAGCGGCTGATGTCAAAACACCGGCAGTTTTGTTGTTTGGCGCAATAACACCACCAGGTCCCACTAAGCCAGATGAGACTAGTTTCTGGAAGAGTTCATCAATATTGATTTTATTTAGTGGCGGCAATACTGGTGTTTGCGGTGCCTCCGGTGGTGGCGGTTGGCTGCTGCCCATCATTGAGCCTGGTGGTACAAATGGTGGACCACCTCTGGGTGGCATTTGCATTAGCCAGGACATTGGGAAAGGTATATTGTGGTTTTTGTTGTAGCGGCTATTGTTCATGTTGGGCGGTGGACCACCGCTAAAGCCCCTAATACCCTGATGTGGCCATGTCATCGTATTTTGCTTGGTCGTCCATTTGTTAGACTTCCATCATCTTTCGCGCTGTGGCCTTCCACGTTGTGGCCACACCCTGTTGTCATATCTACGCGCTTCGTAATTGGACGAGCGTGTTGTTGAGGCGTCGAAATTCGCTGGTTTACTCCTCTTGGGCAAAGGTTCACCCAAATCTTCATTTTGCTTACGATAGTTCATGCTTACTCTTTATTATTGTTTATTTATTTGTATTTTTTTATATATATGTTTATATATATTTTTTATTTTTTATGTATGAATTTTTATTTATATATATAATTTTAATTTTTTGTTTATATATTTTCTAATATATTTATTTGTGTATTTTCTTCCAATTTTGTTTTTAAAAAAACAAGCGCATAAATAAATTAAGGCGGAAAGTAGTAATGTTGTCTGAGCGACGGATGTATGGCATCTGATCTACTACTCCTTTCTCTATGCCTTATATAGCCGCTATACAGATAGTAGTTATATTGACAACTTACAACAACAACAACAATATGTGGTTTTCATTCTAGATATACATACAAACATATTAAATTATGGCGGAAAGTATTTAAAATAGTGAAAAAATTAAAATTAAAAAACGAAAATTAACAAGAAAATATAAATAATAACAGAAAATAGTAAAAAAGAAGAAAAATCAAAATAATGCAAAAAATAGCAAAAATTAACACATAATTCAAAACAAAAATAATTAAAAGAGTTACAATACAGAAAGACAATAAAAAAAATATTAAAGAAAATACTGTAACAACATATTTAATTAAGAGAAGGCAGATAAAATATTCGATATTTAGACTATAACACAAAGGCTTTGAATATAGTATTTTACCGTTGTGCGGGTAGCACATATTCCAGCGTTTATAATGATGTAAATACATATACACACAAAGATATTCAACTATTGAGGAAATAAAATAAAAATTAACAAAAATAATAAATTAGAATAAAATATAATATTTTTAAATAATATAATAAGATAGCGCATTAAATCAAAGAAGGACTACGCAGGCAAAATAAAATTTCTTTTAACGTTTCTTTTTCAAACATTGTATTGTCTACAACATTTATTTACCCAAAAATGGCAATTCCAAGAAAAAAAATTATCTTCAAATTACTTATATTCGCAGGCAGTGCAAATATTGACAGCCTACAACAACAATAACAATTTGTGGTTTTAATTCGACACATACATACAAATGTATTCCAAAATGGCGGCAAATATTAATAAATAGTGAAAAAAATTATTGAAAAGAAAATATAAATATAAAAAATAATACTAAAAATGAGAAAAATCAAAATAAGGCAAAAAGAAAAAAATTAAATTTTGAAAATAAAAATTACAATACAGAAGAAGAAAAAACAAAATAGTAATTCGAAAAATTTACTTCAATTTCACTCAATTTCGTCACTGCGAATGCCCAAGCTGTTACTTAATATTGAGTATTAGTATTGCAGTTGATTCATATTATTCATGATTTCTACAAATAATACGAAAGTCAGGTATTAAGAATAATATAATATACTAAAAATTATGGTGAAAAGGGAAAATCAAATAAAAGCAATATTTTTTTGCTGCTCCCACAGCTATTTTTTTTATTTAAATTACAAATACATTAAAGCTGATTTAATATGTATGTATGTAAAAATCTCTTTCTAGTATACCATTAAAATATTTAAACTATCCGAAAATCACTGTGTTCGTTCTCCTGAGCGGTGGGGGCGGCGGCGTTGACGGCTTTGTCGGCAATGTGAATTAACGCCTGTTGTTACTGTTACTACTAGCCAATGCCAGGATTGCCATTGATGGAGATATTCAGTTCAATGCTGTGACGGCTGTCCTAGCTGTAACTTCACTGCCTTCCATTCCGTCCAGTTTCTCGGGGGATTGTGAGGGGCTGCAGCTTCTTCGATCTTTTTATCCTGTGCCGTTTGAGACGTTTTAACAGCCTCCTCTTTAAGCGCAGCGGCTGATGTCAAAACACCGGCAGCTTTGTTGTTTGGCGCAATAACACCACCAGGTCCCACTAAGCCAGATGAGACTAGTTTCTGGAAGAGTTCATCAATATTGATTTTATTTAGTGGCGGCAATACTGGTGTTTGTGGTGCCTGCGGTGGTGGCGGTTGGCTGCTGCCCATCATTGAACCTTGTGATACAAATGGTGGACCACCGCTGGGTGGCATCTGCATTAGCCAGGAGATTGGGGAATGTGTGGTTTTTGTTATAGCGGCTATTGTTCATGTTGGGCGGTGGACCACCGCTAAAGCCCCTAATGCCCTGATCTGGCCATGTCATCGTATTTTGCTTGGTCGTCCATTTGTTAGGCTTCCAACGTCTTTCGCGCTGTGGCCTTCCACGTTGTGGCCACACCCTGTTGTCATATCTACGCACTTCGTAATTGGACGACGGTGTTGTTGAGGCGTCGAAATTCGCTGGTTTACTCCTCTTGGGCAAAGGTTCACCCAAATCATCATTTTGCTTACGATAGTTCATGTTTACTCTTAATTATTGTTTATTTTTTTGTATGTTTTTTATATATATATTTATATATACTTTTTATTTTTTATGTATGTATTTTTATATATATATATAATTTTAATTTTTTGTTTATATATTTTTTAATATATTTATTTGTGTATTTTCTTCCAATTTTGTTTTTAAAAAAACAAGCGCATAAATAAATTAAGGCGGAAAGTAGTAATGTTGTCTGAGCGACGGATGTATGGCATCTGATCTACTACTCCTTTCTCTATGCCTTATATAGCCGCTATACAGATAGTATTTATATTGACAACTTTCAACAACAACAACAATATGTGGTTTTCATTCTAGATATACAAACAAACATATTAAATTATGGCGGAAACTATTTAAAAGAGTGAAAAAATTTGTTGAAGATAATATTAAAAAACGAAAATTAACAAGAAAATATAAATAATAATAGAAAATAGTAAAAAAGAAGAAAAATCTAAATAATGCAATAAATAGCAAAAATTAAAATATTATTCAAAATAAAAAAATTTAAAAGAGTTACAATACAGAAGGATAAAAATAAAATATTAAGGAAAATACTGTTACATAATATGTACATATTAAATTAAGAGAAGGCAGATAAAATGTTCGATATTTAGACTATAACACAAAGGCTTTGAATATAGTATTTTACCGTTGTGCGGGTAGCACATATTCGAGCGTTTATAATGATGTAAATACATATACACACAAAGATATTCAAATATTGAGGAAATAAAATAAAAATTAACAAAAATAATAAATTAGAATAAAATATAATAACTTTAAATTATCTAATATGATGGCGCATTAAATTAATGAAGGTCTACTCAGGCAAAATAAAATTTCTTTTTCAAACATTGTATTGTCTACAACATTTATTTACCCAAAAATGGCAATTCCAAGAAAAAAAATTATCTTCAAATTACTTATATTCGCAGGCAGTGCAAATATTGACAGCCTACAACAACAATAACAATTTGTGGTTTCAATTCTACACATACATACAAATATATTCCAAAATGGCGGCAAGTATTAGAAATAGTGAAAAATATTATTGAAAAAAAATCTATAAATATAAAAATAATACTAAAAAGGAGAAAAATCAAAATAAGGCAAAAAGAAAAAAATTAAATTTTGAAAATAAAACTTACAATACAGAAGAAGAAAAAAACAAAATAATAATTCGAAAAATTTACTTCAATTTCACTCAATTTCGTCACTGCGAATGCCCAAGCTGTTACTTAATATTGAGTATTAGTATTGCAGTTGATTCATATTATTCATGATTTCTACAAATAATACGAAAATCAGGTATTAATAATAATATAATATACTAAAAATTATGGTGAAAAGGGAAAATCAAATAAAAGCAATATTTTTTTGCTCTCCCACAGACATTTTTTTTATTTAAATTACAAACACATTAAAGTTGATATAATATGTATGTATGTAAAAATCTCTTTCTAGTATACCATTCAAATATTGAAACTATCCGAAAATCACTGTCTTCGTTCTCCTGAGCGGTGAGGGCGGCGGCGTTGACGGCTTTGTCGGCAATGTTACTGTTACTACTAGCCAATGCCAGGATTGCCATTGATGGAGATATTCAGTTCAATGCTGTGACGTCTGTCCTAGCTGTAACTTCAGTGCCTTCCATTCCGTCCAGTTTCTCGGGGGATTGTGAGGGGCTGCAGCTTCTTCGATCTTTTTATCCTGTGCCGTTTGAGACGTTTTAACAGCCTCCTCTTTAAGCGCAGCGGCTGATGTCAAAACACCGGCAGCTTTGTTGTTTGGCGCAATAACACCACCAGGTCCCACTAAGCCAGATGAGACTAGTTTCTGGAAGAGTTCATCAATATTGATTTTATTTAGTGGCGGCAATAATGGTGGTAGCGGTTGGCTGCTGCCCATCATTGAACCTTGTGGTACAAATGGTGGACCACCGCTGGGTGGCATCTGCATTAGCCAGGAGATTGTAGAATGTATATTGTGGTTTTTGTTGTAGCGGCTATTGTTCATGTTGGGCGGTGGACCACCGCTAAAGCCCCTAATACCCTGATGTGGCCATGCCATCGTATTTTGCTTGGTCGTCCATTTGTTAGGCTCCCAACGTCTTTCGCGCTGTGGCCTTCCACGTTGTGGCCACACCCTATTGTCATATCTACGCGCTTCGTAATTGGACGACGGTGTTGTTGAGGCGTCGAAATTCGCTGGTTTACTCCTCTTGGGCAAAGGTTCACCCAAATCTTTATTTTGCTTACGATAGTTCATGTTTACTCTTTATTATTGTTTATTTATTTGTATGTTTTTTATATATATATTTATATATACTTTTTATTTTTTATGTATGTATTTTTATTTATATATATAATTTCAATTTTTTGTTTATATATTTTTTAATATATTTATTTGTGTATTTTCTTCCAATTTTGTTTTTAAAAAAACAAGCGCGTAAATAAATTAAGGCGGAAAGTAGTAATGTTGTCTGAGCGACGGATGTATGGCATCTGATCTACTACTCCTTTCTCTATGCCTTATATAGCCGCTATACAGATAGTATTTATATTGACAACTTTCAACAACAACAACAATATGTGGTTTTCATTCTAGATATACATACAAACTTACTAAATTATGGTGGAAAGTATTTAAAATAGTGAAAAAAATGGTTGAAGATAATATTAAAAAACGAAAATTAACAAGAAAATATAAATAATAATAGAAAAGAGTTAAACAGAAGAAAAATCAAAATAATACAATAAAAAGCAAAAATTAAAATATAATTTAAAATAAAAATAATTAAAAGAGTTACAATACAGAAGGACAAAAATAAAATATTAAGGAAAATACTGTTACATAATATGTACATATTAAATTAAGAGAAGGCAGATAAAATATTCGATATTTAGACTATAACACAAAGGCTTTGAATATAGTATTTTACCGTTGTGCGGGTAGCACATATTCGAGCGTTTATAATGATGTAAATACATATACACACAAAGATATTCAAATATTGAGGAAATAAAATAAAAATTAACAAAAATAATAAATTAGAATAAAATATAATAATTTTAAATTATATAATATGAAAGCGCATTAAATTAAAGAAGGACTACGAGGGCAAAGTAAAATTTCTTCTAACGTTTCTTTTTCAAACATTGTATTGTCTACAACATTTATTTACCCAAAAATGGCAATTCCAAGAAAAAAAATTATCTTCAAATTACTTATATTCCCAGGCAGTGCAAATATTGACAGCCTACAACAACAATAACAATTTGTGGTTTTAATTCGACACATACATACAAATGTATTCCAAAATGGCGGCAAGTATTAATGAATAGTGAAAAAATTATTGAAAAGAAAATATAAATATAAAAAATAATACTAAAAAGGAGAAAAATCAAAATAAGGCAAAAGGAAAAAAAATTAAATTTTGAAAATACAAATTACAATACAGAAGAAGAAAAAAACAAAATAATAATTCGAAAAATTTACTTCAATTTCACTCAATTTCGTCACTTCGAATGCCCAAGCTGTTACTTAATATTGAGTTCTAGTATTGCAGTTGATTCATATTATTCATGATTTCTACAAATAATACGAAAGTCAGGTATTAATAATAATATAATATACTAAAAATTATGGTGAAAAGAGAAAATCAAATAAAAGCAATATTTTTTTGCTACTCCCACAGATATTTTTTTTATTTAAATTACAAATACATTAAAGTTGATATAATGTGTATGTATGTAAAAATCTCTTTCTAGTATACCATTGAAAAAGGTATTTAAACTATCCGAAAATCACTGTCTTCGTTCTCCTGAGCGGTGGGGGCGGCGGAGTTGACGGCTTTGTCGGCAATGTGAATTAACGCCTGTTGTTACTGTTACTACTAGCCAATGCCAGGATTGCCATTGATGGAGATATTCAGTTCAATGCTGTGACAGCTGTCCTAGCTGTAACTTCAGTGCCTTCCATTCCGTCCAGTTTCTCGGGGGATTGTGAGGGGCTGCAGCTTCTTCGGTCTTTTTATCCTGTGCCGTTTGAGATGTTTTAACAGCCTCCTCTTTAAGCGCAGCGGCTGATGTCAAAACACCGGCATCTTTGTTGTTTGGCGCAATAACACCACCAGGTCCCACTAAGCCAGATGAGACTAGTTTCTGGAAGAGTTCATCAATATTGATTTTATTTAGTGGCGGCAATACTGGTGTTTGTGGTGCCTGCGATGGTGGCGGTTGGCTGCTGCCCATCATTGAACCTTGTGGGACAAATGGTGGACCACCGCTGGGTGGCATCTGCATTAGCCAGGAGATTGGGGAATGTAAATTGTGGTTTTTGTTGTAGCGGCTATTGTTCATGTTGGGCGGTGGACCACCGCTAAAGCCCCTAATACCCTGATGTGGCCATGTCATCGTATTTTGCTTGGTCGTCCATTTGTTAGGCTTCCAACGTCTTTCGCGCTGTGGCCTTCCACGTTGTGGCCACACCCTGTTGTCATATCTACGCGCTTCGTAATTGGACGAGCGTGTTGTTGAGGCGTCGAAATTCGCTGGTTTACTCCTCTTGGGCAAAGGTTCACCCAAATTTTTATTTTGCTTACGATAGTTCATGTTTACTCTTTATTATTGTTTATTTTTTTGTATGTTTTTTATATATATGTTTATATAAATTTTTTATTTTTTATGTATGTATTTTAATTTATATATATAATTTTAATTTTTTGTTTATATATTTTTTAATATATTTATTTGTGTATTTTCTTCCAATTTTGTTTTTAAAAAAACAAGCGCATAAATAAATTAAGGCGGAAAGTAGTAATGTTGTCTGAGCGACGGATGTATGGCATCTGATCTACTACTCCTTTCTCTATGCCTTATATAGCCGCTATACAGATAGTATTTATATTGACAACTTTCAACAACAACAACAATATGTGGTTTTCATTCTAGATATACATACAAACATATTAAATTATGGCGGAAACTATTTAAAATAGTGAAAAAATTTGTTGAAGATAATATTAAAAAACGAAAATTAACAAGAAAATATTAATAATAATAGAAAATAGTAAAATAGAAGAAAAATCAAAATAATGCAAAAACAGCAAAAATTAAAATATAATTCAAAATAAAAATAATTAAAAGAGTTACAATACAGAAGGACAAAAAAAAATATTAAGGAAAATACTGTTACATAATATGTACATATTAAATTAAGAGAAGGCAGATAAAATATTCGATATTTAGACTATAACACAAAGGCTTTGAATATAGTATTTTACCGTTGTGCGGGTAGCACATATTCGAGCGTTTATAATGATGTAAATACATATACACACAAAGATATTCAAATATTGAGGAAATAAAATAAAAATTAACAAAAATAATAAATTAGAATAAAATATAATAACTTTAAATTATCTAATATGATGGCGCATTAAATTAATGAAGGTCTACTCAGGCAAAATAAAATTTCTTTTTCAAACATTGTATTGTCTACAACATTTATTTACCCAAAAATGGCAATTCCAAGAAAAAAAATTATCTTCAAATTACTTATATTCGCAGGCAGTGCAAATATTGACAGCCTACAACAACAATAACAATTTGTGGTTTCAATTCTACACATACATACAAATATATTCCAAAATGGCGGCAAGTATTAGAAATAGTGAAAAATATTATTGAAAAAAAATCTATAAATATAAAAATAATACTAAAAAGGAGAAAAATCAAAATAAGGCAAAAAGAAAAAAATTAAATTTTGAAAATAAAACTTACAATACAGAAGAAGAAAAAAACAAAATAATAATTCGAAAAATTTACTTCAATTTCACTCAATTTCGTCACTGCGAATGCCCAAGCTGTTACTTAATATTGAGTATTAGTATTGCAGTTGATTCATATTATTCATGATTTCTACAAATAATACGAAAATCAGGTATTAATAATAATATAATATACTAAAAATTATGGTGAAAAGGGAAAATCAAATAAAAGCAATATTTTTTTGCTCTCCCACAGACATTTTTTTTATTTAAATTACAAACACATTAAAGTTGATATAATATGTATGTATGTAAAAATCTCTTTCTAGTATACCATTCAAATATTGAAACTATCCGAAAATCACTGTCTTCGTTCTCCTGAGCGGTGAGGGCGGCGGCGTTGACGGCTTTGTCGGCAATGTTACTGTTACTACTAGCCAATGCCAGGATTGCCATTGATGGAGATATTCAGTTCAATGCTGTGACGTCTGTCCTAGCTGTAACTTCAGTGCCTTCCATTCCGTCCAGTTTCTCGGGGGATTGTGAGGGGCTGCAGCTTCTTCGATCTTTTTATCCTGTGCCGTTTGAGACGTTTTAACAGCCTCCTCTTTAAGCGCAGCGGCTGATGTCAAAACACCGGCAGCTTTGTTGTTTGGCGCAATAACACCACCAGGTCCCACTAAGCCAGATGAGACTAGTTTCTGGAAGAGTTCATCAATATTGATTTTATTTAGTGGCGGCAATAATGGTGGTAGCGGTTGGCTGCTGCCCATCATTGAACCTTGTGGTACAAATGGTGGACCACCGCTGGGTGGCATCTGCATTAGCCAGGAGATTGTAGAATGTATATTGTGGTTTTTGTTGTAGCGGCTATTGTTCATGTTGGGCGGTGGACCACCGCTAAAGCCCCTAATACCCTGATGTGGCCATGCCATCGTATTTTGCTTGGTCGTCCATTTGTTAGGCTCCCAACGTCTTTCGCGCTGTGGCCTTCCACGTTGTGGCCACACCCTATTGTCATATCTACGCGCTTCGTAATTGGACGACGGTGTTGTTGAGGCGTCGAAATTCGCTGGTTTACTCCTCTTGGGCAAAGGTTCACCCAAATCTTTATTTTGCTTACGATAGTTCATGTTTACTCTTTATTATTGTTTATTTATTTGTATGTTTTTTATATATATATTTATATATACTTTTTATTTTTTATGTATGTATTTTTATTTATATATATAATTTCAATTTTTTGTTTATATATTTTTTAATATATTTATTTGTGTATTTTCTTCCAATTTTGTTTTTAAAAAAACAAGCGCGTAAATAAATTAAGGCGGAAAGTAGTAATGTTGTCTGAGCGACGGATGTATGGCATCTGATCTACTACTCCTTTCTCTATGCCTTATATAGCCGCTATACAGATAGTATTTATATTGACAACTTTCAACAACAACAACAATATGTGGTTTTCATTCTAGATATACATACAAACTTACTAAATTATGGTGGAAAGTATTTAAAATAGTGAAAAAAATGGTTGAAGATAATATTAAAAAACGAAAATTAACAAGAAAATATAAATAATAATAGAAAAGAGTTAAACAGAAGAAAAATCAAAATAATACAATAAAAAGCAAAAATTAAAATATAATTTAAAATAAAAATAATTAAAAGAGTTACAATACAGAAGGACAAAAATAAAATATTAAGGAAAATACTGTTACATAATATGTACATATTAAATTAAGAGAAGGCAGATAAAATATTCGATATTTAGACTATAACACAAAGGCTTTGAATATAGTATTTTACCGTTGTGCGGGTAGCACATATTCGAGCGTTTATAATGATGTAAATACATATACACACAAAGATATTCAAATATTGAGGAAATAAAATAAAAATTAACAAAAATAATAAATTAGAATAAAATATAATAATTTTAAATTATATAATATGAAAGCGCATTAAATTAAAGAAGGACTACGAGGGCAAAGTAAAATTTCTTCTAACGTTTCTTTTTCAAACATTGTATTGTCTACAACATTTATTTACCCAAAAATGGCAATTCCAAGAAAAAAAATTATCTTCAAATTACTTATATTCCCAGGCAGTGCAAATATTGACAGCCTACAACAACAATAACAATTTGTGGTTTTAATTCGACACATACATACAAATGTATTCCAAAATGGCGGCAAGTATTAATGAATAGTGAAAAAATTATTGAAAAGAAAATATAAATATAAAAAATAATACTAAAAAGGAGAAAAATCAAAATAAGGCAAAAGGAAAAAAAATTAAATTTTGAAAATACAAATTACAATACAGAAGAAGAAAAAAACAAAATAATAATTCGAAAAATTTACTTCAATTTCACTCAATTTCGTCACTTCGAATGCCCAAGCTGTTACTTAATATTGAGTTCTAGTATTGCAGTTGATTCATATTATTCATGATTTCTACAAATAATACGAAAGTCAGGTATTAATAATAATATAATATACTAAAAATTATGGTGAAAAGAGAAAATCAAATAAAAGCAATATTTTTTTGCTACTCCCACAGATATTTTTTTTATTTAAATTACAAATACATTAAAGTTGATATAATGTGTATGTATGTAAAAATCTCTTTCTAGTATACCATTGAAAAAGGTATTTAAACTATCCGAAAATCACTGTCTTCGTTCTCCTGAGCGGTGGGGGCGGCGGAGTTGACGGCTTTGTCGGCAATGTGAATTAACGCCTGTTGTTACTGTTACTACTAGCCAATGCCAGGATTGCCATTGATGGAGATATTCAGTTCAATGCTGTGACAGCTGTCCTAGCTGTAACTTCAGTGCCTTCCATTCCGTCCAGTTTCTCGGGGGATTGTGAGGGGCTGCAGCTTCTTCGGTCTTTTTATCCTGTGCCGTTTGAGATGTTTTAACAGCCTCCTCTTTAAGCGCAGCGGCTGATGTCAAAACACCGGCATCTTTGTTGTTTGGCGCAATAACACCACCAGGTCCCACTAAGCCAGATGAGACTAGTTTCTGGAAGAGTTCATCAATATTGATTTTATTTAGTGGCGGCAATACTGGTGTTTGTGGTGCCTGCGATGGTGGCGGTTGGCTGCTGCCCATCATTGAACCTTGTGGGACAAATGGTGGACCACCGCTGGGTGGCATCTGCATTAGCCAGGAGATTGGGGAATGTAAATTGTGGTTTTTGTTGTAGCGGCTATTGTTCATGTTGGGCGGTGGACCACCGCTAAAGCCCCTAATACCCTGATGTGGCCATGTCATCGTATTTTGCTTGGTCGTCCATTTGTTAGGCTTCCAACGTCTTTCGCGCTGTGGCCTTCCACGTTGTGGCCACACCCTGTTGTCATATCTACGCGCTTCGTAATTGGACGAGCGTGTTGTTGAGGCGTCGAAATTCGCTGGTTTACTCCTCTTGGGCAAAGGTTCACCCAAATTTTTATTTTGCTTACGATAGTTCATGTTTACTCTTTATTATTGTTTATTTTTTTGTATGTTTTTTATATATATGTTTATATAAATTTTTTATTTTTTATGTATGTATTTTAATTTATATATATAATTTTAATTTTTTGTTTATATATTTTTTAATATATTTATTTGTGTATTTTCTTCCAATTTTGTTTTTAAAAAAACAAGCGCATAAATAAATTAAGGCGGAAAGTAGTAATGTTGTCTGAGCGACGGATGTATGGCATCTGATCTACTACTCCTTTCTCTATGCCTTATATAGCCGCTATACAGATAGTATTTATATTGACAACTTTCAACAACAACAACAATATGTGGTTTTCATTCTAGATATACATACAAACATATTAAATTATGGCGGAAACTATTTAAAATAGTGAAAAAATTTGTTGAAGATAATATTAAAAAACGAAAATTAACAAGAAAATATTAATAATAATAGAAAATAGTAAAATAGAAGAAAAATCAAAATAATGCAAAAACAGCAAAAATTAAAATATAATTCAAAATAAAAATAATTAAAAGAGTTACAATACAGAAGGACAAAAAAAAATATTAAGGAAAATACTGTTACATAATATGTACATATTAAATTAAGAGAAGGCAGATAAAATATTCGATATTTAGACTATAACACAAAGGCTTTGAATATAGTATTTTACCGTTGTGCGGGTAGCACATATTCGAGCGTTTATAATGATGTAAATACATATACACACAAAGATATTCAAATATTGAGGAAATAAAATAAAAATTAACAAAAATAATAAATTAGAATAAAATATAATAATTTTAAATTATATAATATGATAGCGCATTAAATTAAAGAAGGACTACTCAAGCAAAATAAAATTTCTTTTAACGTTTCTTTTTCAAACATTGTATTGTCTACAACATTTATTTACCCAAAAATGGCAATTCCAAGAAAAAAAATTATCTTCAAATTACTTATATTCGCAGGCAGTGCAAATATTGACAGCCTACAACAACAATAACAATTTGTGGTTTTAATTCGACACATACATACAAATGTTTTCCAAAATGGCGGCAAGTATTAATAAATAGTGACAAAAATTATTGAAAAGAAAATATAAATATAAAAAATAATACTAAAAATGAGAAAAATCAAAATAAGGCAAAAAGAAAAAAATTAAATTTTGAAAATAAAAATTACAATACAGAAGAAGAAAAAACAAAATAATAATTCGAAAAATTTACTTCAATTTCACTCAATTTCGTCACTGCGAATGCCCAAGCTGTTACTTAATTTTGAGTATTAGTATTGCAGTTGATTCATATTATTCATGATTTCTACAAATAATACGAAAGTCAGGTATTAAGAATAATATAAAATACTAAAAATTATGGTGAAAAGGGAAAATCAAATAAAAGCAATATTTTTTTGCTGCTCCCACAGATATTTTTTTTATTTAAATTACAAATATATTAAAGTTGATATAATATGTATGTATGTAAAAATCTCTTTCTAGTATACCATTAAAATATTTAAACTATCCGAAAATCACTGTCTTCGTTCTCCTGAGCGACGGGGGCGGCGGCGTTGACGGCTTTGTCGGCAATGTGAATTAACGCCTGTTGTTACTGTTACTACCAGCCAATGCCAGGATTGCCATTGATGGAGATATTCAGTTCAATGCTGTGACGGCTGTCCTAGCTGTAACTTCAGTGCCTTCCATTCCGTCCAGTTTCTCGGGGGATTGTGAGGAGCTGCAGCTTCATCGATCTTTTTATCCTGTGCCGTTTAAGACGTTTTAACAGCCTCCTCTTTAAGCGCAGCGGCTGATGTCAAAACACCGGCATCTTTGTTGTTTGGCGCAATAACACCACCAGGTCCCACTAAGCCAGATGAGACTAGTTTCTGGAAGAGTTCATCAATATTGATTTTATTTAGTGGCGGCAATACTGGTGTTTGTGGTGCCTGCGGTGGTGGCGGTTAGCTGCTGCCCATCATTGAACCTTGTGGTACAAATGGTGGACCACCGCTGGGAGGCATCTGCATTAGCCAGGAGATTGGGGAATGTATATTGTGGTTTTTGTTGTAGCGGCTATTGTTCATGTTGGGCGGTGGACCACCGCTAAAGCCCCTAATACCCTGATGTGGCCATGTCATCGTATTTTGCTTGGTCGTCCATTTGTTAGGCTTCCAACGTCTTTCGCACTGTGGCCTTCCACGTTGTGGCCACACCCTGTAGTCATATCTACGCGCTTCGTAATTGGACGAGCGTGTTGTTGAGGCGTCGAAATTCGCTGGTTTACTCCTCTTGGGCAAAGGTTCACCCAAATCTTTATTTTGCTTACGATAGTTCATGTTTACTCTTTATTATTGTTTATTTTTTTGTATGATTTTTATATATATGTATATATAAATTTTTTATTTTTTATGTATGTATTTTTATTTATATATATAATTTTAATTTTTTGTTTATATATTTTTTAATATATTTATTTGTGTATTTTCTTCTAATTTTGTTTTTAAAAAAACAAGCGCATAAATAAATTAAGGCGGAAAGTAGTAATGTTGTCTGAGCGACGGATGTAAGGCATCTGATCTACTACTCCTTTCTCTATGCCTTATATAGCCGCTATACAGATAGTATTTATATTGACAACTTTCAACAACAACAACAATATGTGGTTTTCATTCTAGATATACATACAAACATATTAAATTATGGCGGAAACTATTTAAAAGAGTGAAAAAATTTGTTGAAGATAATATTAAAAAACGAAAATTAACAAGAAAATATAAATAATAATAGAAAATAATAAAATAGAAGAAAAATCAAAATAATGCAAAAACAGCAAAAATTAAAATATAATTCAAAATAAAAATAATTAAAAGAGTTACAATACAGAAGGACAAAAAAATATTAAGGAAAATACTGTTACATAATATGTACATATTAAATTAAGAGAAGGCAGATAAAATATTCGATATTTAGACTATAACACAAAGGCTTTGAATATAGTATTTTACCGTTGTGCGGGTAGCACATATTCGAGCGTTTATAATGATGTAAATACATATACACACAAAGATATTCAAATATTGAGGAAATAAAATAAAAATTAACAAAAATAATAAATTAGAATAAAATATAATAATTTTAAATTATATAATATGATAGCGCATTAAATTAAAGAAGGACTACTCAGGCAAAATAAAATTTCTTTTAACGTTTCTTTTTCAAACATTGTATTGTCTACAACATTTATTTACCCAAAAATGGCAATTCCAAGAAAAAAAATTATCTTCAAATTACTTATATTCGCAGGCAGTGCAAATATTGACAGCCTACAACAACAATAACAATTTGTGGTTTTAATTCGACACATACATACAAATGTATTCCAAAATGGCGGCAAGTATTAATAAATAGTGAAAAAAATTATTGAAAAGAAAATATAAATATAAAAAATAATACTAAAAATGAGAAAAATCAAAATAAGACAAAACGAAAAAAATTAAATTTTGAAAATAAAAATTACAATACAGAAGAAGAAAAAAAAATACAAAATAATAATTCGAAAAATTTACTTCAATTTCACTCAATTTCGTCACTGCGAATGCCCAAGCTGTTACTTAATATTGAGTTCTAGTATTGCAGTTGATTCATATTATTCATGATTTCTACAAAAAATACGAAAGTCAGGTATTAATAATAATATAATATACTAAAAATTATGGTGAAAAGGGAAAATCAAATAAAAGCAATATTTTTTTGCTGCTCCCACAGATATTTTTTTTATTTAAATTATAAATATATTAAAGTTGATATAATATGTATGTATGTAAAAATCTCTTTCTAGTATACCATTAAAATATTTAAACTATCCGAAAATCACTGTCTTCGTTCTCCTGAGCGGTGAGGGCGGCGGCGTTGACGGCTTTGTCGGCAATGTGAATTAACGCCTGTTGTTACTGTTACTACTAGCCAATGCCAGGATTGCCATTGATGGAGATATTCAGTTCAATGCTGTGACAGCTGTCCTAGCTGTAACTTCAGTGCCTTCCATTCCGTCCAGTTTCTCGGGGGATTGTGAGGGGCTGCAGCTTCTTCGGTCTTTTTATCCTGTGCCGTTTGAGACGTTTTAACAGCCTCCTCTTTAAGCGCAGCGACTGATGTCAAAACACCGGCAGCTTTGTTGTTTGGCGCAATAACACCACCAGGTCCCACTAAGCCAAATGAGACTAGTTTCTGGAAGAGTTCATCAATATTGATTTTATTTAGTGGCGGCAATACTGGTGTTTGTGGTGCCTGCGGTGGTGGCGGTTGGCTGCTGCCCATCATTGAGCCTGGTGGTACAAATGGTGGACCACCGCTGGGTGGCATCTGCATTAGCCAGGACATTGGGGAATGTATATTGTGGTTTTTGTTGTAGCGGCTATTGTTCATGTTGGGCGGTGGACCACCGCGAAAGCCCCTAATACCCTGATGTGGCCATGTCATCGTATTTTGCTTGGTCGTCCATTTGTTAGGCTTCCAACGTCTTTCGCGCTGTGGCCTTCCACGTTGTGGCCACACCCTGTTGTCATATCTACGCGCTTCGTAATTGGACGAGCGTGTTGTTGAGGCGTCGAAATTCGCTGGTTTACTCCTCTTGGGCAAAGGTTCACCCAAATCTTTATTTTGCTTACGATAGTTCATGTTTACTCTTTATTATTGTTTATTTTTTTGTATGTTTTTTATATATATGTTTATATAAATTTTTTATTTTTATGTATGTATTTTTATTTATATATATAATTTTAATTTTTTGTTTATATCTTTTTTAATATATTTATTTGTGTATTTTCTTCCAATTTTGTTTTTAAAAAAACAAGCGCATAAATAAATTAAGGCGGAAAGTAGTAATGTTGTCTGAGCGACGGATGTAAGGCATCTGATCTACTACTCCTTTCTCTATGCCTTATATAGCCGCTATACAGATAGTATTTATATTGACAACTTTCAACAACAACAACAATATGTGGTTTTCATTCTAGATATACATACAAACATATTAAATTATGGCGGAAACTATTTAAAATAGTGAAAAAATTTGTTGAAGATAATATTAAAAAACGAAAATTAACAAGAAAATATAAATAATAATAGAAAATAGTAAAATAGAAGAAAAATCAAAATAATGCAAAAACAGCAAAAATTAAAATATAATTCAAAATAAAAATAATTAAAAGAGTTACAATACAGAAGGACAAAAAAATATTAAGGCAAATACTGTTACATAATATGTACATATTAAATTAAGAGAAGGCAGATAAAATATTCGATATTTAGACTATAACACAAAGGCTTTGAATATAGTATTTTACCGTTGTGCGGGTAGCACATATTCGAGCGTTTATAATGATGTAAATACATATACACACAAAGATATTCAAATATTGAGGAAATAAAATAAAAATTAACAAAAATAATAAATTAGAATAAAATATAATAATTTTAAATTATATAATATGATAGCGCATTAAATTAAAGAAGGACTACTCAGGCAAAATAAAATTTCTTTTAACGTTTCTTTTTCAAACATTGTATTGTCTACAACATTTATTTACCCAAAAATGGCAATTCCAAGAAAAAAAATTATCTTCAAATTACTTATAATCGCAGGCAGTGCAAATATTGACAGCCTACAACAACAATAACAATTTGTGGTTTTAATTCGACACATACATACAAATGCATTCCAAAATGGCGGCAAGTATTAATAAATAGTGACAAAAATTATTGAAAAGAAAATATAAATATAAAAAATAATACTAAAAAGGAAAAAAATCAAAATAAGGCAAAAATAAAAATAATTAAATTTTGAAAATACAAATTACAATACAGAAGAAGAAAAAAACAAAATAATAATTCGAAAAATTTACTTCAATTTCGTCACTGCGAATGCCCAAGCTGTTACTTAATATTGAGTATTAGTATTGCAGTTGATTCATATTATTCATGATTTCTACAAATAATACGAAAGTCAGGTATTAATAATAATATAATATACTAAAAATTATGGTGAAAAGGGAAAATCAAATAAAAGCAATATTTTTCTGCTGCTCCCACAGATATTTTTTTTATTTAAATTACAAATACATTAAAGTTGATATAATATGTATGTATGTAAAAATCTCTTTCTAGTATACTATTAAAATATTTAAACAATCCGAAAACCACTGTCTTCGTTCTCCTGAGCGGTGGGGGCGGCGGCGTTGACGGCTTTGTCGGCAATGTGAATTAACGGCTGTTGTTACTGTTACTACTAGCCAATGCCAGGATTGCCATTGATGGAGATATTCAGTTCAATGCTGTGACGGCTGACCTAGCTGTAACTTCAGTGCCTTCCATTCCGTCCAGTTTCTCGGGGGATTGTGAGGGGCTGCAGCTTCTTCGGTCTTTTTATCCTGTGCCGTTTGAGACGTTTTAACAGCCTCCTCTTTAAGCGCAGCGGCTGTTGTCAAAACACCGGCATCTTTGTTGTTTGGCGCAATAACACCACCAGGTCCCACTAAGCCAGATGAGACTAGTTTCTGGAAGAGTTCATCAATATTGATTTTATTTAGTGGCGGCAATACTGGTGTTTGTGGTGCCTGCGGTGGTGGCGGTTGGTTGCTGTCCATCATTGAGCCTGGTGTTACAAATGGTGGACCACCGCTGGGTGGCATCTGCATTAGCCAGGACATTGGGGAATGTATATTGTGGTTTTTATTGTAGCGGCTATTGTTCATGTTGGGCGGTGGACCACCGCTAAAGCCCCTAATACCCTGATGTGGCCATGTCATCGTATTTTGCTTGGTCGTCCATTTGTTAGGCTTCCAACGTCTTTCGCGCTGTGGCCTTCGACGTTGTGGCCACACCCTGTTGTCATATCTACGCGCTTCGTAATTGGACGAGCGTGTTGTTGAGGCGTCGAAATTCGCTGGTTTACTCGTCTTGGGCAAAGGTTCACCCAAATCTTCATTTTGCTTACGATAGTTCATGTTTACTCTTTATTATTGTTTATTTTTTTGTATGTTTTTTATATATATGTTTATATAATTTTTTATTTTTTATGTATGTATTTTTATTTATATATATAATTTTAATTTTTTGTTTATATATTTTTTAATATATTTATTTGTGTATTTTCTTCCAATTTTGTTTTTAAAAAAACAAGCGCGTAAATAAATTAAGGCGGAAAGTAGTAATGTTGTCTGAGCGACGGATGTATGGCATCTGATCTACTACTCCTTTCTCTATGCCTTATATAGCCGCTATAGAGATAGTATTTATATTGACAACCTTCAACAACAACAACAATATGTGGTTTTCATTCTAGATATACATACAAACATATTAAATTATGGCGGAAAGTATTTAAAATAGTGAAAAAAAATTTGTTGAAGATAATATTGAAAAACGAAAATTAACAAGAAAATATAAATAATAATAGAAAATAGTAAAATAGAAGAAAAATCAAAATAATGCAAAAAACAGCAAAAATTAAAATATAATTCAAAATAAAAATAATTAAAAGAGTTACAATACAGAAGGACAAAAAAAAATTAAGGAAAATACTGTTACATAATATGTACATATTAAATTAAGAGAATGCAGATAAAATATTCGATATTTAGACTATAACACAAAGTCTTCGTTCTCCTGAGCGGTGGGGGCGGCGGCGTTGACGGCTTTGTCGGCAATGTGAATTAACGCCTGTTGCTACTGTTACTACTAGCCAATGCCAGGATTGCCATTGATGGAGATATTCAGTTCAATGTTGTGACGGCTGTCCTAGCTGTAACTTCCGTGCCTTCCATTCCGTCCAGTTTCTCGGAGGATTGTGAGGGGCTGCAGCTTCTTCGGTCTTTTTATCCTGTTCCGTTTGAGACGTTTTAACAGCCTCCTCTTTAAGCGCAGCGGCTGATGTCAAAACACCGGCATCTTTGTTGTTTGGCGCAATAACACCACCAGGTCCCACTAAGCCAGATGAGACTAGTTTCTGGAAGAGTTCATCAATATTGATTTTATTTAGTGGCGGCAATAATGGTGTTTGTGGTGCCTGCGGTGGTGGCAGTTGGCTGCTGCCCATCATTGAGCCTGGTGGTACAAATGGTGTACCACCGCTGGGTGGCATCTGCATTATATATATTAATACCCTGATGTGGCCATGTCATCGTATTTTGCTTGGTCGTCCATTTGTTAGGCTTCCAACGTCTTTCGCGCTGTGGCCTTCCACGTTGTGGCCACACCCTGTTGTCATATCTACGCGCTTCGTAATTGGACGAGCGTGTTGTTGAGGCGTCGAAATTCGCTGGTTTACTCCTCTTGGGCAAAGGTTCACCCAAATCTTCATTTTGCTTACGATAGTTCATGTCTACTCTTTATTTTTGTTTATTTTTGTGTATGTTTTTTATATATATGTTTATATATATTTTTTATTTTTTATGTATGTGTTTTTATTTCTATATATAATTTTAATTTTTTGTTTATATATTTTTTAATATATTTATTTGTGCATTTTCTTCCAATTTTGTTTTTAAAAAAAAAAGCGCATAAATAAATTAAGCCGGAAAGTAGTAATGTTGTCTGAGCGGCGGATGTAGGACATCTGATCTACTACTCCTTTCTCTACGTCTTATATAAGTTAACTTAATTACTGTTAAGTTATAGAAAAAAAATAAATTTTTCTGTGCTTTCAGCACATGTTACTTTATTGAATTCTAACTTAGGTCTGAATTACAATTTTTACTTCCTTAACATTAAGCATCTGTATCACGTTGCGGGCACAGGTGACAGTTTACGGTGTTGGCGAAATGGTTGCGCGTGTACGGGCTATATGATACGTTGATCCGGCGCGGCAGACATGGCATCAGCATTTTACCTGTATTGTTGCTGTGGGTGCGTTTCCGTACCGTGGGAAACATATGTTTGGAGTTTTTAAATGTTAGCAGCGTTAACTCCTCCCTCTTCAAAAACGCTTGTCCTCGAGCGTCTGAAAAATTTGGAAGGTCCTTGTTTCAGGAATAGGAGCTTCAGTGGTGATTTCTTGAAGCTGGTTGTCCTCAGAGCTGGATTCTGTTGGTTTTGTCGACTTCGTTTTTTTATGAAAATAGTTTATGGCGCTGGCCATCAGGATAATTACCATAAGAAGAGTAATTCCTGAAGAAATTCGATTCACGGTTCTTTCTATTTGCAGTGAATGTATTTCTACGGTGTTATTTACGTTTAGCTCGCTGAGCGCTTCCAGGGAGAGAAGCTTTGTAATGCTTTCTTCTATTGGTGTTGGTTGCGCAATAGCTGGCATCACTTTCATTACTGGTGATTCAAAGTTCTTATATGTTCGCTCATTGATGGTAATCGATGCGTTTCTGAAATTAATGATGTAAGTGCCGTTCATGATTCGGATGTTGTCATTCATAACGATGTTACCATGATAGTCGTTGAGGAAAATGATTCCGGGCGTGATTAGCTCGTGTCTTGGTATGTGGTGAGAGTTTACCATGTGACAAGAAGAGTTTTGGCTTTTTATTAATTTCGATATACAAAAATCATTACTTAAATCTAACAATTCTTCTTGCTTACAAATACTAACTTTATTATATTTTTTACATTGGTTTTTAATTCCATATATTGTATTTTTGTTTTTAAGTACATTGTTAAATTTCAAATTTATCATAACATCATTTCTTATTACAGATTTTATTATATAATTATTATAAACTTCCCTTGTCGTTAAGGGTATTTTCAAAATATATAAAATTGTTGTTGAATTACTTAATACATTAATATCTGCTAATTCTAAAGCCTCCTCTACAGTATTGAAGGGCATCTTTTCTTTATTAAATTCTTTTACAAATGTTTCAATTTCCTTTTTATTTAAAATGATAGTATTAACGATTCCTAGTCTAGCCCATTGTATGGCATATTTTATATTTATGATTTCTTCTTTAATCAATCTTAATCTATTTTGTAAATTTAACGCTATTTCGTTTGCAATCATGTTATCATTTTTAATCGATTGTAGTATGTTATTAGTTATTTCGGTTAGTTTATTTATTTGGTTTTTAACAGCATTATTTATAAAAATTTGATTGTTATTATTTGTTATAAGTTTATCTAAGTTGTTATTAATCATATTCAAGTCGTCGTGATCAGGGCTTCCTGCTAGGTATTTCCAAGCAGTACCAAGGATATCAAAGGATCTTCTAATTCTAGGATTCTGGATGGGTTCCACAATTGCCAACATTTCTAATGCTTGTTGAGCTTCGTGTTGTAAGGTAGGATATATGGGATTTTCTGGTGGGTAACTCTTTTCTATCATGTCAGTAATATTTTCTAAAACGTTCCGGTAGGCCTGAATGTCGATGATATGGATAAAATTTAAGGTACCGTCCTTGATTTTGGAGTAGCCATTGTCAATGGTTATTAAATGGGATGAGGAATAGTCGTGGATTTGTATGTCTGCATAAGACATGCAGATGAAGAGACTGAAAAAATTAATTTGTATATATGTCCTTTAATGACGATTCGATTGGTTAATGATTTCTAGGCTATTAATTAATCTAAAATCGCACCGCCTATGGCATTTTGGTCGATTGATTTTAAAACTAATTTCCTTTATCTCCTATTTGCTAAATTTATTTATTTCTTACTTAATGGCTTTTTCCTTTAGTATTTTCTTTGTTTAATTGCCTTAATTATATTATAAAATTATTTAGTTTAGATTTCATTTTATTAGTTTTATTATTATTATTATAGTTTTTTTTTTTTTTTTTTTTTTTTTTTTTTTTTTTGTTATGAAGCCTTGATATGACTTTTATGCACCGACCTTCCTGATTTTGTTGTGACTGTATTACCATTGTCTTCGAGAACTATTTCCTTTTTATATCTGGGTGTGAGTTTATTGCCTATTCTTTTATTGATTTTGACATAGATAATGTCATTGCTGGAATATGCTTTTACTTCTGTCCTCTTTTTGTTGTGGAAGGTAAGGTCTTTTTCCTGTTTGTTAACTATTTTTTTAATATTGTCGAGTCTATCCTTTTCTAATAACGATGGGTCACTATAAACGCTTCTGCCAAAGAAGATTTCAATGGGTTTTTTTTTCGTGGTTGAATGAATTGAGTGGTTATATTTGCATATTGATCTATTTAGTAATTCTTCAAAACTATTGTGGGTGTTCTCTGCTTTTGTACAACGCATTATTTCGGTAAGGGTTGAGTGAAAACGCTCTACTTGACCGTTTACTGAACTAGTATAAGGAGGTGTTTTAAAAATTTCAATACCGTATTGGTTTTCTAACATAAATACTATGGAGGATGAGTTTAATGACTTTTCGTTGTCAATGACGATTTTTTCTGGAATTCCGAAGGATGTGAGTAGATCTTGTAAGGGTAGTTTTATGTCTTCTGTTGCTCTTGATTTGACTATTCTAGCCTGCGCGTACTTCGAAAATTTGTCTACGGCTGTAAGGATTACTCTATTATTGGTGTGGTAAATATCGATATGAACTATATGTCCGGGATAATTAGGAACTGGGGTTGCTTTTAGAACTAGTTTTGAAGGATGCCTTTCATATTTGTTTTCGAGACATATTTTACATTGCTTAATTATTTTATTAATCTTTGAATTCATTTGAGGAAAATAAAAATTTTCTAAAATTTGGGCTTTGTTTTCCGTTGCACTTCTGTGTGCTCTTTTGTGTTCTTTAACTATTTCGGATTCCTGTTCAGATTCTCGTACTAAGTCTTTTACTATTTTTCGCGTATATTTTATTTTGTATCTGCTAAAGTGAATTGGATGTATGTTTTGTATTTTACCTAAAATATGGTCGTCTGTAATAATTGCATTGGTAACTGAAGGATTTAAATAGCGCTTTAGATGATTTGTTAAATTTTCTTCTGTGTATTCGGGTTCTTCAATGATATGCCTATGGTAGGTTGGGAAGGGTATTAAGAATTGGTAGGACGAGGTGTCTGCGGTTTTTAGGAATAACTGGTTTTTGAAAGCGTTAATCGGGGCGTCCGTATAAGGAATGAGGTTTTGCGGTGAGCTTTCGTCGCTATGTTGAGTCGGTGTCAAGGAATTAATTTGGTCCTGCTGTGGTGGTCTAGATAGTCCGTCTGCTACTACATTAGTTTTGCCTGGTTTATATTTTAGTTCATAGTTATATTCTTCGAGGATTGCTTTCCATCGTTTCATTTTGCTATTATTGTTTTTGTTGCTTAGTGCATATGTTAAGGGTTGATGATCCGTAAAGATTTTAACTTTTGCTGATCCGTAGAGGTAATTTCGCAGGGACTTCAATGCCCATATGATGGCGAGCATTTCTTTCTCGTTAGCCGCGTAATTTTCCTCTGTTTTCGTAAGAGTCCTAGAGATGAAAGTGATTGGTCGGTCTTCTTGCGAAAGAACAGCGCCTATTGCGTAGTTGGAAGCATCAGTTGTAAGCTCAAAATCTTTATTTAAGTTGGGGTAGGTCAGCATAACATCTCTTGAAATTAACACGTTTTTTATCTTTTCTAAAGTTGCAAGTGCTTCGTCGCCTAGTGTTATGTGCGCTCTAGCTGATTGACTTTTAGACACACGTCCTTCCTCCCCTCTTAAAAGGGCTGTCAGGGGTTTAGCGAGCTTCGCATAGTCTTTGACAAAGCGACGGTAATAACCCGACAGACCTAAAAAGGATCTGAGTTCTTTGAGGTTTCGTGGAATTGGGAAATTTTGAATAGCCTCTATTTTTGAAGGGTTTGTTTTTATTCCTTCCGGTGTTACTATGAATCCTAGGAATTCTACCTCTTTTTCGAAAAATTTGCATTTGTCTAACTGTACCTTCATATTAGCTTTTTCTAGTGTAGTGAAAATATTTTTTAGGTGGGTTGAATGTTCTTTTTCATTTTTACTAAATATAATTATATCGTCAATGTATACGTAACAGCATTGTCCTATGTAGTCTCTTAAAATGTCGTCTAACGTCCTTTGGAATATTGAAGGGGCATTTTTTAAGCCAAATGGCAGCCTGGTAAATTCATATTTTCCATTATTTATGGAGAAAGCGGTCTTTTCTATGTCCGAGCTTTTTAAGGGAATTTGATGAAAACCACTTTTTAAATCGATGACTGAAAAAAATGTATTACTTCCTAAGTGGGAAAGGACTTCATTAATTTCGGGAATGGGATAACGGTCTGCAATTGTAACAGAGTTTAATTTTCGATAGTCTATAACAAGTCGGTATTGTTTATTTCCTAAAGAGTCTGGTTTTTTGTTTACTATCCATACAGGAGAATTATAAGGAGAGCGAGATGGTCTTATGATGCCATCTTCCAGAAGTTTGTTGATTTGTCTTTCAACTTCGGATTTTAAAGACATTGGATATGGGTAACATCGAGAATAAACTGGGTTGTCTGTAGTTGTTCTGATTGTTGCTTTTACTACTGTTGTGTATGTTAATTTTTCGTCTGGTTCCGAAAAAAGTTTTGGGTACAATTGACATAGATTTCGAAGTTTTTCTGCTTGTGAGTCTGTAAGGTGCGTTGTTCTTATTCCGACGTTGTTTACTGATGTGGCATTTTGTTGTTTAATTGCTATTTTAATCTTATTTTTTATTAGCATGTGGTTTTTTGATGTAAAAATTATGGCTTCTAACTGTTTTAAGCTGTCGTTACCGAGAATTCCGTGGAAGGATTTTAATGTTGGTAGTACGAAAAATTTGAGATTTTCGTCCTTTAGTCCGAAAAGGTCAATGAAAGTATGGTGGGTTATTTTGATTTTTCCTCCAACTGAGGTGGCGTAAAAATTATCATTATTGGGAATTGAGTTTTTTACTAGGTTTGGCTGAATATAATTTTTATTTGACCCTGTATCAATCAAAAATTTTAAAATATCTCCGTTACTATCTTTACATTGAAAGTATGGTAACGTGGAGTTCGTTAATCTAAAAAATGTATATCAGAAAATTCGTATTCGTTTTCTTCTAGAATATTATCGTTTGAATTATTATCTTGAGCTGAGTATTGGTCATAGTAGTCCTTAGATGTCTGTTCTTCGTCTTGAGGTGCTGAGACTGCTATTATGTTATTGATTCTACTTTGTTTGAAGGGTTGTCGTATTTGGTTTGAAGGTACTATGGGTCTTTTTCCGGCGAAGATTTTGTTTGGTCTGTTCATGTAGTTAACATTCCTAGTTTGTAATGATTCGTCAACTTCCATTGGGATTGGTGGTTTTGGTTGTATAGGCCTTGGTGGAGTATTGAAGAATTGATTGGGTCTAAAGCGTTGTTGCTGTTGATATTGAGGTTGGTATTGATATTGGGAATGGTATTGATATTGGGGTTGACGGTATTGGGGATGCTGGGAAAAACGATTAATTGGATTTATTGCTTGGGGTATATGGGCTAATTGTGGATAAAAGGGTTGGTTGTTGTGATTTATGTTTCTCTGTGGTATTGGGGGTTTATGTTGATGATGCATTCCTAATGGTAAGAGTGGTAAATTAGGTTTTCTTGGTAAACTGTATTGGTTATTCGCGTGTATTGTTCTAAAATTTTGATTTTCTAACTTGATGCACAGATGTAGTGCTTCGGGTAGATCGGCTGGCTCTTTCATACCAAGTAGCCTTGATAGATCGCCTGACAATCCCCTGACGAAGGTATCAAGTGCCTTATCGCGATATGTGTGGGTAAGGATACGCATGGCTTCTTCATTGATGTCCATGCAGGCGATTTTATTTAGAATTAAGGAAAGGTGTGAGTATACCTCCGCGTAAAACTCATGCACTGTTCTCCTGCCTTGGAGTAAGCAAGTCATCTGATATTCGAGAGTGCTCAAATCTCTTTTGTCGGCGTAGTGCATTGTGAGGCATTTGGAAATCGCTTTCCAATTCAAGGGTGTATTATAGGATTCTAGAGCGGCGTCAGCGCTACCCACAATTTTGTTGCGGATAACGTTGAGTATCCCAAAATATTTTGGTGAACCCATGTTAGGTTCGTATATTTTGAGGATACGCTCGACACTTTTTTTCCAGCTGCTGTATTCCGCTGGATTGCCGCCAAACTCGCGTAGGGATCTTACCACGTCTGGGACTTTGTCCATGTCTGTCAAATTGTCCCTAAACCGTTCTTCGATTATTTGGTCTGTCATTGTTTGCGTTGATGTTCTTACAATATTGGCTTCCTCGGTGGCCAATATTTCTCTCATTAAATCCCGAATAATGTTTCTAAGTTCTGGTGTGGCGTTTGCCGAAGTAGATGGATTAGGCTGTAGTGGATTAGGCTGTAGGGGGGGAGCTGCTGTTCTGGGTGCGGATGCAAGCATCGAGGGTCTAATAATGTCGTTATATGCCATTTTATTTAATTTAATTTAATTTTTTTAAATATTTTTAATTAACTGTCTTTTTATTTTAATATTCTCTGGAGGGTCCCCCTTTATGGAGTGAATCGCAGAGATATGGTTATGTTATAAGCCGAAAGCTTTAGGGTTTGTTTATTTAAGGATGTACAAGCCTTTAATATTATCTTTTATGCTTCAAAATTGTTTTATTATGGTCCTTATTCCTTGATTTGAAACAGTATTTTTAATTTTTTTTTTTTTTTTTTTTTTTTTTTTTTTTTTTTTTTTACAAATTTCCTCTTTTCCTTTTTAAAAATGATTTTTCCTTATCTTAATTTTAATTAGTACTTTTTTTTTTTTTTTTTTTTTTTTTTTTTACAACGTTATTTATATTTATGTCTTAATCTATTTCTTACGTTAAAATCCCACGACGCATTGGGAATTATCCAGTTTGCTTCCGCTACTATGGTTCCGGGGTGATGCGCCTTCTGGTGGGTTTGGGTTATCTTCCACCGAAGTTTACCCGTTTTGGTTCGTCCTGTCGCTTCTCCTTTGACGGTAGAGTCCTTTACGTACGCGCACTGTTCACTTAGGTTCGCGCGTGATGCACTATGTTTCGAACGTATGCACTATGTTTTTATACGTATACCGTTCGCGACTGGAGCGTTGGGCGCCAGTTAACTTAATTACTGTTAAGTTATAGAAAAAAAATAAATTTTTCTGTGCTTTCAGCACATGTTACTTTATTGAATTCTAACTTAGGACTGAATTACAATTTTTACTTCCTTAACATTAAGCATCTGTATCACGTTGCGGGCACAGGTGACAGTTTACGGTGTTGGCGAAATGGTTGCGCGTGTACGGGCTATATGATACGTTGATCCGGCGCGGCAGACATGGCATCAGCATTTTACCTGTATTGTTGCTGTGGGTGCGTTTCCGTACCGTGGGAAACATATGTTTGGAGTTTTTAAATGTTAGCAGCGTTAACTTATAGCCGCTATACAGATAGTAGTTATATTGACAACTTACAACAACAACAACAATATGTGGTTTTCATTCTAGATATACATACAAACTTACTAAATTATGGTGGAAAGCATTTAAAATAGTGAAAAAAATTGTTGAAGATAATATTAAAAAACGAAAATTAACAAGAAAATATAAATAATAATAGAAAATAGTTAAACAGAAGAAAAATCAAAATAATACAATAAAAAGCAAAAATTAAAATATAATTCAAAATAAAAATAATTAAAAGAGTAACAATACAGAAGGACAAAAAAAAATATAAAAGAAAATACTGTAACAACAAATATTGAGGAAATAAAATAAAAATTAACAAAAATAATAAATTAGAGTAAAATATAATAATTTCAATTTATATAATATGAAAGCGCAGGCAAAATAAAATTCCTTTTAACGTTTCTTTTTCAAACATTGTATTGTCTACAACATATGTTTACCCAAAAATGGCAATTTCAGGAAAAAAAATTATCTTCAAATTACTTATATTCGCAGGCAGTGGAAATATTGACAGCCTACAACAACAATAACAATTTGTGGGTTTAATTTTACACATACATACACATATATTCCAAAATGGCGGCAAGTATTAGAAATAGTGAAAAAAATTATTGAAAAGAAAATATAAATATAAAAAATAATACTGAAAAGGAGAAAAATCAAAATAAGGCAAAAAGAAAAAAAATTAAATTTTGAAAATAAAAATTACAATACAGAAGAAGAAAAAAACAAAATAATAATTAGAAAAATGTTATTCAATTTCACTCAATTTCGTCACTGCGAATGCCCAAGCTGTTACTTACAGCCTTATTATGTATTGCGAACGAAAGGTCTGACGAACGAATCGTCTCCGGACGATTTCGTAAAGCATTGACATTCCCTATATTGTTCGTCAACCCTTACGTTGCCTACGTAACAAAGAAATGCGAGAATGAATCATTTGTCAAATAATATGTTGCCATATGTCATTTATATAATAATTAAAATAAAAACACTGTTTTTTTCGAATTTCTGTCTATTTAAAGTTACATTTTAAAAATATGGCAGTGCTCATTTGCTCATTCCTTCTTTATATTCTCGTTCGTTGACATTTGAATTTGTTTGTTACAATACGGTGTTTTTAAATTTTCAAATACAAGTGAAGCTAATATAAGCGTGTTAAAAATATATATCCAAAATCAAAATGTATGCAGCAATTGTACACTTATTAAATGAACATTCTGATGAAGTAGAATTGAGCATCCAAAGGCGAAATGTAAGGGATGCAACAATTGTGCTGGAACTGCCGGAGACTGAGTAAGTATTTTGTGAAGTTATTCCAGATAAAAGTGTTTACTTTTTTAATATACACATATGTACGTAGGTTTGTGACGAATTTTCGGATGGGCAAAGAAGTGTTTTCTTACATTTTCCAAGAAACAAAAATCCATATGAAGCACACATTCCGAAATACTCACCTGCCACCCCAATTGAAGTTGGCTACTTTTCTCAGGTTTCTTGCCACCGGAAGCTATCAGAAATCAGTTGGAAACGAAAATATTTCAGCGATGAGCCAATCAACAGTAGCAAAAGTAATCTCGGAGTGCTTGGGTATTTTCGAAAGCAAATTTTGCAACAAATGGGTGCGCTTCGCAAGAACTCAGGAAGAAGAAAGCAGCGTCAAAGAACACTTCTTCACCAAGTTTACCGGGTGTCATAGGATGTGTCGACGGTACACATGTGCGAATTAAATCGCCCGGTTTCAACTGCAGGCATTTATACCATAACCGGAAGGGATTTTATAGTATAAATGTTATGGCAGTAAGTATATACATAAGTACATTCATATGTATTTGTCTTGAGTAATTTCCACATACATATTTAACTAAGAACAGCAATTATAGGACTTATAACACATCTTCTTTTCTTCTTTGTTATTAACAGATTTGTGATCACAACATGGTTATTACTTACGTTGACGCGAGACATCCTGGGGCCAACCACGATGCTTTTATATGGAAGCACAGTACAGCAGAACAAATGCTAAATTCGGATTTTAATAATGGCAAAATCAATACATGGCTACTTGGTGAGAAATTTGCATTACAAATGACTAAACATTTAAACATATTATATATTTCTCAACAGGTGACTCTGGATACCCACTGCAGCCATATTTGATGACACCGTTCCGTTTGCCCGGTGACGAAATCCAGAGGCGCTTTAATGACAGACATGCAAAAGCAAGGAATGTCATTGAACGTTGTTTCGGCGTTTTGAAAAATCGGTTCCGGTGCATAATAGGCTCACGGGGACTCCATTATTCCGCCGAAAAAGCTTCAAAAATTATAAATGCATGTTGCGCATTACATAATGTGTGTATTTCTTTTAATGACCAGTTACCTTTCACTCAACTGAATCAAGATGTAATAAATGAATCAGAAATTGAAGAGTCACACTCAAATGCAGCAAATATACGATTGGAAATTGCACAAAATTTGCAATAAACACAATTTGATTTTTTACATTTTAAACAAGGGAGTTTGCTTTTTGATTTGTTAATAGTTTTATTTGTTTTTTAAAATTTCAATTAAATTCTCAATTGCAGCAACCTGTCTTGATGAAATTGCAGTAATTTCGCATAAACTTTCCGCAATAGATCTTGCTGCCTCAGCCTGCATTACTGCAGCTTCAGCAAATTTTTTCGAAGACTCGGCTTGAATTTTATTTGCTTCAGCCTGCTCTTTCGCTGATTTGGCAACTGAATCTTGAAAACTACGTTTTCTACGATTCTGAAAAAGAGGCTTTTGAGGTGAATTTATAATGGGAGTGCTGTGTACTGTCGGTGCTTCTGTTGGTAAGGGAGCTGTTATTGTTGACGGTGATTGGCCCAATACTGGCGGTGTCGTAGTGGGTGATAATGCTGTAATTGTTGGTTGTATTGCAGGTGTGGCTATTCCTAGTACCAGTCCACTTGGGGCAGCTGCCGTTGACATCAAAAGTATACGATCAATTGATTTCTCCATTTCTGTCAATGCTGAGAAGTGGAATGGACCGCCGACCGTGGCGCTCAATCTTCGCTGGTTTTCGGCTATCTTTCGCTTTGTCCGACTTTTAAGATCAGCCCAAATCTATATAGAGAATTGTGTAAAGAATATTATGTTTAAATTTTTAAACAAACTATGTATATCGAATTCGCCTAACGGCTTTTCCATACATTTTGTATTTTAAACTGTAATTTCAATCCACGCTCACCTTTTTCCATTCCACCACACTTCTCTGCGGAGGTCCATTCGCGTTCAATTTATCCGCAACTTTCCTCCACTGGGCATCGAAAGAAATTCTATCAGCCCCAAATACAGGAGCGCCTCTTGCCAAGTCTACCTTAGCCTCCAATTCTTTAATAAGTATCTCAAACTGGATGCTAGTAGTTTTTTAAAGCTGAAATAAGTTTAATATGTTATTTCAAATCAAGAATTGATTAAATTAGTTAATATTACCTTTTTTTAGATGACTGGTCCATTTTGAATTTCACGCAACGAAACCAAAATAGTTTTCGTTTGAATTTGACATGTCTCTTCGTTGTTTAGCATACTATTCGTAATAGAGAATGTACATTTCAATAACAAAGTTGATATAATATGTATGTATGTAAAAATCTCTTTTTAGTATACCATTTAAATATTTAAACTATCCGAAAATCACTGTCTTCGTTCTCCTGAGCGGTGGGGGCGGCGGCGTTGACGGCTTTGTCGGCAATGTGAATTAACGCCTGTTGTTACTGTTACTACTACCCAATGCCAGGATTGCCATTGATGGAGATATTCAGTTCAATGCTGTGACGGCTGTCCTAGCTGTAACTTCAGTGCCTTCTATTCCGTCCAGTTTCTCGGGGGATTGTGAGGAGCTGCAGCTTCTTCGGTCTTTTTATCCTGTGCCGTTTGAGACGTTTTAATAGCCTCCTCTTTAAGCGCAGCGGCTGATGTCAAAACACCGCGAGCTTTGTTGTTTGGCGCAATAACACCACCAGGTCCCACTAAGCCAGATGAGACTAGTTTCTGGAAGAGTTCATCAATATTGATTTTATTTAGTGGCGGCAATAATGGTGTTTGTGGTGCCTGCGGTGGTGGCGGTTGGCTGCTGCCCATCATTGAGCCTGGTGGTACAAATGGTGTACCACCGCTGGGTGGCATCTGCATTAGCCAGGACATTGGGGAATGTATATTGTGGTTTTTGTTGTATTGGCTATTGTTCATGTTGGGCGGTGGACCACCGCTAAAGCCCCTAATGCCCTGATGTGGCCATGTCATCGTATTTTGCTTGGTCGTCCATTTGTTAGGCTTCCAACGTCTTTCGCGCTGTGGCCTTCCACGTTGTGGCCACACCCTGTTGTCATATCTACGCGCTTCGTAATTGGACGAGCGTGTTGTTGAGGCGTCGAAATTCGCTGGTTTACTCCTCTTGGGCAAAGGTTCACCCAAATCTTCATTTTGCTTACGATAGTTCATGTTTACTCTTTATTATTGTTTATTTTTTTGTATGTTTTATATATATATATTTATATATATATTTTATTTTTTATGTATGTATTTTTATTTATATATATAATTTTAATTTTTTGTTTATATAATTTTTAATATATTTATTTGTGTATTTTCTTCCAATTTTGTTTTAAAAAAAACAAGCGCATAAATAAATTAAGGCGGAAAGTAGTAATGTTGTCTGAGCGGCGGATGTAGGGCATCTGATCTACTACTCCTTTCTCTACGTCTTATATAGCCGCTATACAGATAGTAGTTATATTGACAACTTACAACAACAACAACAATATGTGGTTTTCATTCTAGATATACATACAAACTTACTAAATTATGGTGGAAAGTATTTAAAATAGTGAAAAAAATTATTGAAAATAATATTAAAAAACGAAAATTAACAAGAAAATATAAATAATAATAGAAAATAATTAAACAGAAGAAAAATCAAAATAATACAATAAAAAGCAAAAATTAAAATATAATTCAAAATAAAAATAATTAAAGGGGTTACAATACAGAAGGACAAAAAAAATATAAAAGAAAATACTGTAACAACAAATATTGAGGAAATAAAATAAAAATTAACAAAAATAATAAATTAGAATAAAATATAATAATTTTAAATTATATAATATGAAAGTGCATTAAATTAAAGAAGGACTTCGCAGGCAAAATAAAATTCCTTTTAACGTTTCTTTTTCAAACATTGTATTGTCTACAACATATATTTACCCGAAAATGGCAATTTCAAAAAAAAAAAATATCTTCAAATTACTTATATTCGCAGGCAGTGCAAATATTGACAGCCTACAACAACATTAACAATTTGTGGGTTTAATTCTACACATGCATACACATATATTCCAAAATGGCGGCAAGTATTAATAAATAGTGAAAAGAATTATTGAAAAGAAAATATAAATATAAAAAATAATACTGAAAAGGAGAAAAATCAAAATAAGGCAAAAAGAAAAAAAATTAAATTTTGAAAATAAAAATTACAATACAGAAGAAGAAAAAAACAAAATAATAATTCGAAAAATGTACTTCAATTTCACTCAATTTCGTCACTGCGAATGCCCAAGCTGTTACTTAATATTGAGTTATAGTATTGCAGTTGATTCATATTATTCATGATTTCTACAAATAATACGAAAGTCAGGTATTATATACTAAAAATTATGGTGAAAAGGGAAAATCAAATAAAAGCAATATTTTTTTGCTACTCCCACAGATATTTTTTTTTATTTAAATTACAAATACATTAAAGTTGATATAATATGTATGTATGTAAAAATCTCTTTCTAGTATACCATTGAAATATTTAAACTATCCGAAAATCACTGTCTTCGTTCTCCTGAGCGGTGGGGGCGGCGGCGTTGACGGCTTTGTCGGCAATGTGAATTAACGCCTGTTGTTACTGTTACTACTACCCAATGCCAGGATTGCCATTGATGGAGATATTCAGTTCAATGCTGTGACGGCTGTCCTAGCTGTAACTTCAGTGCCTTCCATTCCGTCCAGTTTCTCGGGGGATTGTGAGGAGCTGCAGCTTCTTCGGTCTTTTTATCCTGTGTCGTTTGAGACGTTTTAACAGCCTCCTCTTTAAGCGCAGCGGCTGATGTCAAAACACCGGCAGCTTTGTTGTTTGGCGCAATAACACCACCAGGTCCCACTAAGCCAGATGAGACTAGTTTCTGGAAGAGTTCATCAATATTGATATTATTCAGTGGCGGCAGTAATGGTGTTTGTGGTGCCTGCGGTGGTGGCGGTTGGCTGCTGTCCATCATTGAGCCTGGTGGTACAAATGGTGTACCACCGCTGGTTGGCATCTGCATTAGCCAGGACATTGGGGAATGTATATTGCGGTTTTTGTTATAGCGGCTATTGTTCATGTTGGGCGGTGGACCACTGCTAAAGCCCCTAATACCCTGATGTGGCCATGTCATCGTATTTTGCTTGGTCGTCCATTTGTTAGGCTTCCAACGTCTTTCGCGCTGTGGCCTTCCACATTGTGGCCACACCCTGTTGTCATAACTACGCGCTTCGTAATTGGACGAGCGTGTTGTTGAGGCGTCGAAATTCGCTGGTTTACTCCTCTTGGGCAAAGGTTCACCCAAATCTTCATTTTGCTTACGATAGTTCAGGTTTACTCTTTATTATTGTTTATTTTTTTGTATGTTTTTTATATATATATTTACTAGCTTTTACCCGCGGCTTCGCTCGCATTAAATCCATCCAATAAGAGATCATTATAGTACAAACGGATCAATATAAAGAATATATTTTATTGCTTGTCTGAGATTATCTATTTGAAAAAATTACTACATGCAATGAAGTTTCAAATTTCAAAGTATACTTTATTGAATCAATACAACAAATATTAAAATATATATGTTACTATAAAGAAAATAAATAATTCTTCAAGGATATTTCTATAAACTATATTGTACGTTTTTCCGTTGGGTGTAAATATTTGTAAATTTCGGGCATTAGACACACGCGAACAGGCTACATATAGTTGACCATGAGAAAAGCATGACTTTTCTAAATGCACTCGTGCTACCTGTAATGTCTGTCCTTGTGCTTTGTTTATAGTTACGGCAAAGCTAAATTTGACGGGAAACTGAACTCTTTTAAATTGGAATGGAAGGTCAGCGGGAATAATTGGAATCCGAGGTATGATTACACTTTTTCCTTTACCGACACCTGTTAAAATAGTAGCACCAAGTATATTCTGTCCCAATTTCGTTATCCGAAGTCGTGTTCCATTACATAGCAGAGGAGCATTTAAATTTCGCATAAGCATTACTGGTACATTTAGTTTCAACTGAAGGTTATGTGATGGTACTCCCGACAATTCAAGTGAATTTAAAAACTCTACAGGAAATGAGGTATTTAATTCTGTATCCATAATTGTATCCATTGATAAATATTCCACCATTTCCCCTTCCACCTCTTTTAAAATGTCATTGTTGATTCTATTAACTACTTCATTTTTTGGTGCTAATATTGCTCTTGCGCACAGCCACTGATCACAACCCAAATTCTTTTGCATTTCGGGAAAAACATGAGCAATGAGATCCACATCATTTTCTACTAAATTACAAAATTCTCTTGAAAGTGATACGCAACCTTCAGCATCAACATCTAAACGACCATCACAAATTTTCAATAACATTTCAGCATAAAGTCCTGAATCCACGTCATTAATGATTTTAAGCATGCTTGAATTTCATCTGCTGGTGTTCCCCTCTGAATAACTGGAAGGGTTTGACGAAAATCACCAGCCAGTAAAACTACCATTCCTCCCATTATATCTGTACTATCCCGCAGGTCCTGAAGAGTCCGGTTTAAAGCTTCTATAGCTTTTTTGTGAGACATTGTACATTCATCCCACAATAAAAGCTTACATTCTCGCAGCATCCCACCTCGAGAACTATTTTTACTGAAATTACAGATGGGCGAATCATCATGTGCAAGGTTCAATGGTAATTTCAAAACGGAATGTGCCGTCCGGCCGCCGTTTAAAAGCATCGCGGCAATACCCGACGAAGCTACTGCAACTGCTATTTTTCTGTTTTTTCTGATGTACATTAATAATAAGTTGAGCAAAAACGTCTTTCCGCTTCCACCTGGTGCATCGAGAAAGAAGAGTCCACCTTTACCGTATTCTATTCCACGTAAAACTGCTCTGGAAGTAACAAAGGGATTAATTCTTCTACTTGTCGCTGCAGTGCTATGAAATCATAATCTAACTCTCGAGCAATTTCATTGTTGAAATCATCCTCATTATCTCTTTGAGGGCTTTGCATCCCAAAATCATCTAATTTTTTTCCAACCATTGTGAAAACTTTGTTTTCAGTTAGAATTAGCGTTTGGTTGTAAATATGTTCATTGAAAGTCATATCTGTATGTACTTGCTGAAGTCGATGCAAAATATCTTTAGCTTTTACCCGCTAAATGGCGTTAACGTAGCGCTCAGCAAATAGATGACCAGGCCACCACCATACATGTGCGTATGTATGCTCACATTTTATGGCCACCATACATGTAGATATGTATGATGTATACTGTATACTCCCATACACACATACAACACTACTCTCAATGCAGCTACATATGTGCCTATACCTATGTATAGTCCCACTCTCTCTCTTGTATGCTTACATTTTATGGCCACCATACATGTAGATATGTATGCTGTATACTGTATACTCCCATACACACATACAACACTACTCTCAATGCAGCTACATATGTGCCTATACCTATGTATAGTCCCACTCTCTCTCTCTCTGTGCATATGGGGCGTTACTTTATGCATGCGTATGTATATGCTCTATTGTGGCTATTGGACAGAAAAGTTTCTTTATTTTATTTAAAAAATAATTTTTTTTATTAAATAAAAAGTAGCCTATGTTCATTCTGATACCTCCAAGAGTATGTGTACAAAGTTTCATGATGATCGGTTAAGTAGTTTTTGCGTGAAAGCGCAGCAAACGAAACGACGTTCGCATTTATAATATTAGTACAGATATATATATTTTATTTTTTATGTATGTATTTTTATTTACCAGGTGTACAAGTATGAAATGTCGGTTCGAACATATAGATGTCTCGCAAACGTAAATATTTATCGATTGTCATAAAACTTTGACCTTGTGAAGTGTCAACCTTGACTGTCGAACCACCATAGTTTTGCGCGAATCGAGCGTCATTATCGTTTACTCTCAGTGCAGTCAACATGTCGAGTTTCGTGCCGAATAAAGAGCAAACGCGGACAGTGTTAATTTTCTGTTTTCATTTGAAGAAAACAGCTGCGGAATCGCACCGAATGCTTGTTGAAGCCTTTGGCGAACAAGTACCAACTGTGAAAACGTGTGAACGGTGGTTTCAACGCTTCAAAAGTGGTGATTTTGACGTCGACGACAAAGAGCACGGAAAACCACCAAAAAGGTTCGAAGACGCCGAACTGCAAGCATTATTGGATGAAGACGATGCTCAAACGCAAATACGGCAAGCTACCAACAACAATTGATCAATTTGAACCGTGCGCTTCAGATAAAACGACCGGAATATCAAAAAAGACAACACAAGGTCATTTTTCTCCATGACAACGCTCCATCACATACGGCAAGAGCGGTTCTCGACACGTTGGAAACACTCAATTGGGAAGTGCTTCCGCATGCGGCTTACTCACCAGACCTGGCCCCATCCGATTACCACCTATTCGCTTCGATGGGACACGCACTCGCTGAGCAGCGCTTCGATTCTTACGAAAGTGTGAAAAAATGGCTCGATGAATGGTTCGCCGCAAAAGACGATGAGTTCTACTGGCGTGGAATCCACAAATTGCCCGAGAGATGGGAAAAATCATCCCTTGAGATGGGAAAAATGTGTAGCTAGCGACGGCAAATACTTTGAATAAATGATTTTTTCTTTTTCCACAAAATTTAACGTGTTTTTTTGATTTAAAAAAAACGACATTTCATACTTGTACACCTGGTATATATATAATTTTAATTTTTTGTTTATATATTTTTTAATATATTTATTTGTGTATTTTCTTCTAATTTTGTTTTTAAAAAAACAAGCGCATAAATAAATTAAGGCGGAAAGTAGTAATGTTGTCTGAGCGACGGATGTAAGGTATCTGATCTACTACTCCTTTCTCTATGCCTTATATAGCCGCTATACAGATAGTAGTTATGTTGACAACTTACCACACAACAACAATATGTGGTTTTCATTCTAGATATACATACAAACATATTAAATTATGGCGGAAAGTATTTAAAATAGTGAAAAAATTTGTTGAAGATAATATTAAAAAACGAAAATTAACAAGAAAATATAAATAATAATAAAAAATATTAAAAAAGAAGAAAAATCTAAATAATGCAATAAATAGCAAAAATTAAAATATAATTCAAAATAAAAAAAATTAAAAGAGTTACAATACAGAAGGACAAAAAAAATATTAAAGAAAATACTGTTACATAATATGTACATATGAAATTAAGAAAAGGCAGATAAAATATTCGATATTTAGACTATAACACAAAGGCTTTGAATATAGTATATATATAGCACATATTCGAGCGTTTATAATGATGTAAATACATATACACACAAAGATATTCAAATATTGAGGAAATAAAATAAAAATTAACAAAAATAATAAATTAGAATAAAATATAATAATTTTAAATTATATAATATGATAGCGCATTAAATTAAAGAAGGACTACTCAGGCAAAATAAAATTTCTTTTAACGTTTCTTTTTCAAACATTGTATTGTCTACAACATATATTTACCCAAAAATGGCAATTTCAAGAAAAAAAATTATCTTCAAATTACTTATATTCGCAGGCAGTGCAAATATTGACAGCCTACAACACCAATAACAATTTGTGGTTTCAATTCGACACATACATACAAATATATTCCAAAATGGCGGCAAGTATTAGAAATAGTGAAAAAAATTATTGAAAAGAAAATATAAATAAAAAAAGTAATACTAAAAAGGAAAAACATCAAAATAAGGCGAAAAGAAAAAAAAATAAATTTTGAAAATAAAAATTACAATACAGAAGAAGAAAAAAACAAAATAATAATTAGAAAAATGTTCTTCAATTTCACTCAATTTCGTCACTGCGAATGCCCAAGCTGTTACTTAATATTGAGTTCTAGTATTGCAGTTGATTCATATTATTCATGATTTCTACAAATAATACGAAAGTCAGGTATTAATAATAATATAATATACTAAAAATTATGGTGAAAAGGGAAAATCAAATAAAAGCAATATTTTTTTGCTACTCCCACAGATATTTTTTTTATTTAAATTACAAATACATTAAAGTTGATATAATATGTATGTATGTAAAAATCTCTTTTTAGTATACCATTTAAATATTTAAACTATCCGAAAATCACTGTCTTTGTTCTCCTGAGCGGTGGGGTCGGCGGCGTTGACGGCTTTGTCGGCAATGTGAATTAACGCCTGTTGTTACTGTTACTACTAGCCAATGCCAGGATTGCCATTGATGGAGATATTCAGTTCAACGTTGTGACGGCTGTCCTAGCTGTAACTTCAGTGCCTTCCATTCCGTCCAGTTTCTCGGGGGATTGTGAGGGGCTGCAGCTTCTTCGGTCTTTTTATCCTGTGCCGTTTGAGACGTTTTAACATCCTCCTCTTTAAGCGCAGCGGCTGATGTCAAAACACCGGCAGCTTTGTTGTTTGGCACAATAACACCACCAGGTCCCACTAAGCCAGATGAGACTAGTATCTGGAAGAGTTCATCAATATTGATTTTATTCAGTGGCGGCAATAATGGTTTTTGTGGTGCCTGCGGTGGTGGCGGCTGGCTGCTGCCCATCATTGAGCCTGGTGGAACAAAGGGTGCACCACCGCTGGGTGGCATCTGCATTAGCCAGGACATTGGGGAATGCATATTGCGGTTTTTGTTATAGCGGCTATTGTTCATGTTGGGCGGTGGACCACCGCTAAAGCCCCTAATGCCCTGATGTGGCCATGTCATCGTATTTTGCTTGGTCGTCCATTTGTTAGGCTTCCAACGTCTTTCGCGCTGTGGCCTTCCACGTTGTGGCCACACCCTGTTGTCATATCTACGCGCTTCGTAATTGGACGAGCGTGTTGTTGAGGCGTCGAAATTCGCTGGTTTACTCCTCTTGGGCAAAGGTTCACCCAAATCTTCATTTTGCTTACGATAGTTCATGTTTACTCTTTATTATTGTTTATTTTTTTGTATGTTTTTTATATATATATTTACTAGCTTTTACCCGCGGCTTCGCTCGCATTAAATCCATCCAATAAGAGATCATTATATTACAAAGGGATCAATATAAAGAATATATTTTATTGCTTGTCTGAGATTATCTATTTGAAAAAATTACTACATGCAATGAAGTTTCAAATTTCAAAGTATACTTTATTGAATCAATACAACAAATATTAAAATATATATGTTACTATAAAGAAAATAAATAATTCGTCAAGGATATTTCTATAAACTATATTGTACGTTTTTCCGTTGGGTGTAAATATTTGTAAATTTCGGGCATTAGACACACGCGAACAGGCTACATATAGTTGACCATGAGAAAAGCATGACTTTTCTAAATGCACTCGTGCTACCTGTAATGTCTGTCCTTGTGCTTTGTTTATAGTTACGGCAAAGCTAAATTTGACGGGAAACTGAACTCTTTTAAATTGGAATGGAAGGTCAGCGGGAATAATTGGAATCCGAGGTATGATTACACTTTTTCCTTTACCGACACCTGTTAAAATAGTAGCACCAAGTATATTCTGTCCCAATTTCGTTATCCGAAGTCGTGTTCCATTACATAGCAGAGGAGCATTTAAATTTCGCATAAGCATTACTGGTACATTTAGTTTCAACTGAAGGTTATGTACTCCCGACAATTCAAGTGAATTTAAAAACTCTACAGGAAATGAGGTATTTAATTCTGTATCCATAATTGTATCCATTGATAAATATTCCACCATTTCCCCTTCCACCTCTTTTAAAATGTCATTGTTGATTCTATTAACTACTTCATTTTTTGGTGCTAATATTGCTCTTGCGCACAGCCACTGATCACAACCCAAATTCTGTTGCAATTCGGGAAAAACATGAGCAATGAGATCCACATCATTTTCTACTAAATTACAAAATTCTCTTGAAAGTGATACGCAACCTTCAGCATCAACATCTAAACGACCATCACCAATTTTCAATAACATTTCAGCATAAAGTCCTGAATCCACGTCATTAATGATTTTAAGCATGCTTGAATTTCATCTGCTGGTGTTCCCCTCTGAATAACTGGAAGGGTTTGACGAAAATCACCAGCCAGTAAAACTACCATTCCTCCCATTATATCTGTACTATCCCGCAGGTTCTGAAGAGTCCGGTTTAAAGCTTCTATAGCTTTTTTGTGAGACATTGTACATTCATCCCACAATAAAAGCTTACATTCTCGCAGCATCCTACCTCGAGAACTATTTTTACTGAAATTACAGATGGGCGAATCATCATGTGCAAGGTTCAATGGTAATTTCAAAACGGAATGTGCCGTCCGGCCGCCGTTTAAAAGCATCGCGGCAATACCCGACGAAGCTACTGCAACTGCTATTTTTCTGTTTTTTCTGATGTACATTAATAATAAGTTGAGCAAAAACGTCTTTCCGCTTCCACCTGGTGCATCGAGAAAGAAGAGTCCACCTTTACCGTATTCTATTCCACGTAAAACTGCTCTGGAAGTAACAAAGGGATTAATTCTTCTACTTGTCGCTGCAGTGCTATGAAATCATAATCTAACTCTCGAGCAATTTCATTGTTGAAATCATCCTCATTATCTCTTTGAGGGCTTTGCATCCCAAAATCATCTAATTTTTTTCCAACCATTGTGAAAACTTTGTTTTCAATTAGAATTAGCGTTTGGTTGTAAATATGTTCATTGAAAGTCATATCTGTATGTACTTGCTGAAGTCGATGCAAAATATCTTTAGCTTTTACCCGCTAAACGGCGTTAACGTAGCGCTCAGCAAATAGATGACCAGGCCACCACCATACATGTGCGTATGTATGCTCACATTTTATGGCCACCATACATGTAGATATGTATGCTGTATACTGTATACTCCCATACACACATACCACACTACTCTCAATGCAGCTACATATGTGCCTATACCTATGTATAGTCCCACTCTCTCTCTTGTATGCTTACATTTTATGGCCACCATACATGTAGATATGTATGCTGTATACTGTATACTCCCATACACACATACAACACTACTCTCAATGCAGCTACATATGTGCCTATACCTATGTATAGTCCCACTCTCTCTCTCTGTGCATATGGGGCGTTACTTTATGCATGCGTATGTATATGCTCTATTGTGGCTATTGGACAGAAAAGTTTCTTTATTTTATTTAAAAAATAATTTTTTTATTAAATAAAAAGTAGCCTATGTTCATTCTGATACCTCCAAGAGTATGTGTACAAAGTTTCATGATGATCGGTTAAGTAGTTTTTGCGTGAAAGCGCAGCAAACGAAACGACGTTCGCATTTATAATATTAGTACAGATATATATATTTTATTTTTTATGTATGTATTTTTATTTATATATATAATTTTAATTTTTTGTTTATATATTTTTTAATATATTTATTTGTGTATTTTCTTCCAATTTTGTTTTTAAAAAAACAAGCGCATAAATAAATTAAGGCGGAAAGTAGTAATGTTGTCTGAGCGACGGATGTAAGGTATCTGATCTACTACTCCTTTCTCTATGCCTTATATAGCCGCTATACAGATAGTAGTTATGTTGACAACTTACCACACAACAACAATATGTGGTTTTCATTCTAGATATACATACAAACATATTAAATTATGGCGGAAAGTATTTAAAATAGTGAAAAAATTTGTTGAAGATAATATTAAAAAACGAAAATTAACAAGAAAATATAAATAATAATAGAAAATAGTAAAAAAGAAGAAAAATCTAAATAATGCAATAAATAGCAAAAATTAAAATATAATTCAAAATAAAAAAAATTAAAAGAGTTACAATACAGAAGGACAAAAAAAATATTAAAGAAAATACTGTTACATAATATGTACATATGAAATTAAGAAAAGGCAGATAAAATATTCGATATTTAGACTATAACACAAAGGCTTTGAATATAGTATATATATAGCACATATTCGAGCGTTTATAATGATGTAAATACATATACACACAAAGATATTCAAATATTGAGGAAATAAAATAAAAATTAACAAAAATAATAAATTAGAATAAAATATAATAATTTTAAATTATATAATATGATAGCGCATTAAATTAAAGAAGGACTACTCAGGCAAAATAAAATTTCTTTTAACGTTTCTTTTTCAAACATTGTATTGTCTACAACATATATTTACCCAAAAATGGCAATTTCAAGAAAAAAAATTATCTTCAAATTACTTATATTCGCAGGCAGTGCAAATATTGACAGCCTACAACACCAATAACAATTTGTGGTTTCAATTCGACACATACATACAAATATATTCCAAAATGGCGGCAAGTATTAGAAATAGTGAAAAAAATTATTGAAAAGAAAATATAAATAAAAAAAGTAATACTAAAAAGGAAAAAAATCAAAATAAGGCAAAAAGAAAAAAAAAAATAAATTTTGAAAATAAAAATTACAATACAGAAGAAGAAAAAAACAAAATAATAATTAGAAAAATGTTCTTCAATTTCACTCAATTTCGTCACTGCGAATGCCCAAGCTGTTACTTAATATTGAGTATTAGTATTGCAGTTGATTCATATTATTCATGATTTCTACAAATAATACGAAAGTTAGGTATTAATAATAATATAATATACTGAAATTTATGGTGAAAAGGGAAAATCAAATAAAAGCAATATTTTTTTGCTACTCCCACAGATATTTTTTTTATTTAAATTACAAATACATTAAAGTTGATATAATATGTATGTATGTAAAAACCTCTTTTTAGTATACCATTGAAATATTTAAACTATCCGAAAATCACTGTCTTCGTTCTCCTGAGCGGTGGGGGCGGCGGCGTTGACGGCTTTGTCGGCAATGTGAATTAACGCCTGTTGTTACTGTTACTACTAGCCAATGCCAGGATTGCCATTGATGGAGATATTCAGTTCAACGCTGTGACGGCTGTCCTAGCTGTAACTTCAGTGCCTTCCATTCCGTCCAGTTTCTCGGGGGATTGTGAGGGGCTGCAGCTTCTTCGGTCTTTTTATCCTGTGCCGTTTGAGACGTTTTAACATCCTCCTCTTTAAGCGCAGCGGCTGATGTCAAAACACCGGCAGCTTTGTTGTTTGGCACAATAACACCACCAGGTCCCACTAAGCCAGATGAGACTAGTATCTGGAAGAGTTCATCAATATTGATTTTATTCAGTGGCGGCAATAATGGTTTTTGTGGTGCCTGCGGTGGTGGCGGCTGGTTGCTGCCCATCATTGAGCCTGGTGGTACAAATGGTGTACCACCGCTGGGTGGCATCTGCATTAGCCAGGACATTGGGGAATGCATATTGCGGTTTTTGTTATAGCGGCTATTGTTCATGTTGGGCGGTTGACCACCGCTAAAGCCCCTAATGCCCTGATGTGGCCATGTCATCGTATTTTGCTTGGTCGTCCATTTGTTAGGCTTCCAACGTCTTTCGCGCTGTGGCCTTCCACGTTGTGGCCACACCCTGTTGTCATATCTACGCGCTTCGTAATTGGACGAGCGTGTTGTTGAGGCGTCGAAATTCGCTGGTTTACTCCTCTTGGGCAAAGGTTCACCCAAATCTTCATTTTGCTTACGATAGTTCATGTTTACTCTTTATTATTGTTTATTTTTTTGTATGTTTTTTATATATATATTTACTAGCTTTTACCCGCGGCTTCGCTCGCATTAAATCCATCCAATAAGAGATCATTATATTACAAACGGATCAATATAAAGAATATATTTTATTGCTTGTCTGAGATTATCTATTTGAAAAAATTACTACATGCAATGAAGTTTCAAATTTCAAAGTATACTTTATTGAATCAATACAACAAATATTAAAATATATATGTTACTATAAAGAAAATAAATAATTCGTCAAGGATATTTCTATAAACTATATTGTACGTTTTTCCGTTGGGTGTAAATATTTGTAAATTTCGGGCATTAGACACACGCGAACAGGCTACATATAGTTGACCATGAGAAAAGCATGACTTTTCTAAATGCACTCGTGCTACCTGTAATGTCTGTCCTTGTGCTTTGTTTATAGTTACGGCAAAGCTAAATTTGACGGGAAACTGAACTCTTTTAAATTGGAATGGAAGGTCAGCGGGAATAATTGGAATCCGAGGTATGATTACACTTTTTCCTTTACCGACACCTGTTAAAATAGTAGCACCAAGTATATTCTGTCCCAATTTCGTTATCCGAAGTCGTGTTCCATTACATAGCAGAGGAGCATTTAAATTTCGCATAAGCATTACTGGTACATTTAGTTTCAACTGAAGGTTATGTACTCCCGACAATTCAAGTGAATTTAAAAACTCTACAGGAAATGAGGTATTTAATTCTGTATCCATAATTGTATCCATTGATAAATATTCCACCATTTCCCCTTCCACCTCTTTTAAAATGTCATTGTTGATTCTATTAACTACTTCATTTTTTGGTGCTAATATTGCTCTTGCGCACAGCCACTGATCACAACCCAAATTCTGTTGCAATTCGGGAAAAACATGAGCAATGAGATCCACATCATTTTCTACTAAATTACAAAATTCTCTTGAAAGTGATACGCAACCTTCAGCATCAACATCTAAACGACCATCACCAATTTTCAATAACATTTCAGCATAAAGTCCTGAATCCACGTCATTAATGATTTTAAGCATGCTTGAATTTCATCTGCTGGTGTTCCCCTCTGAATAACTGGAAGGGTTTGACGAAAATCACCAGCCAGTAAAACTACCATTCCTCCCATTATATCTGTACTATCCCGCAGGTTCTGAAGAGTCCGGTTTAAAGCTTCTATAGCTTTTTTGTGAGACATTGTACATTCATCCCACAATAAAAGCTTACATTCTCGCAGCATCCTACCTCGAGAACTATTTTTACTGAAATTACAGATGGGCGAATCATCATGTGCAAGGTTCAATGGTAATTTCAAAACGGAATGTGCCGTCCGGCCGCCGTTTAAAAGCATCGCGGCAATACCCGACGAAGCTACTGCAACTGCTATTTTTCTGTTTTTTCTGATGTACATTAATAATAAGTTGAGCAAAAACGTCTTTCCGCTTCCACCTGGTGTATCGAGAAAGAAGAGTCCACCTTTACCGTATTCTATTCCACGTAAAACTGCTCTGGAAGTAACAAAGGGATTAATTCTTCTACTTGTCGCTGCAGTGCTATGAAATCATAATCTAACTCTCGAGCAATTTCATTGTTGAAATCATCCTCATTATCTCTTTGAGGGCTTTGCATCCCAAAATCATCTAATTTTTTTCCAACCATTGTGAAAACTTTGTTTTCAATTAGAATTAGCGTTTGGTTGTAAATATGTTCATTGAAAGTCATATCTGTATGTACTTGCTGAAGTCGATGCAAAATATCTTTAGCTTTTACCCGCTAAACGGCGTTAACGTAGCGCTCAGCAAATAGATGACCAGGCCACCACCATACATGTGCGTATGTATGCTCACATTTTATGGCCACCATACATGTAGATATGTGTGCTGTATACTGTATACTCCCATACACACATACCACACTACTCTCAATGCAGCTACATATGTGCCTATACCTATGTATAGTCCCACTCTCTCTCTTGTATGCTTACATTTTATGGCCACCATACATGTAGATATGTATGCTGTATACTGTATACTCCCATACACACATACAACACTACTCTCAATGCAGCTACATATGTGCCTATACCTATGTATAGTCCCACTCTCTCTCTCTCTGTGCATATGGGGCGTTACTTTATGCATGCGTATGTATATGCTCTATTGTGGCTATTGGACAGAAAAGTTTCTTTATTTTATTTAAAAAATAATTTTTTTATTAAATAAAAAGTAGCCTATGTTCATTCTGATACCTCCAAGAGTATGTGTACAAAGTTTCATGATGATCGGTTAAGTAGTTTTTGCGTGAAAGCGCAGCAAACGAAACGACGTTCGCATTTATAATATTAGTACAGATATATATATTTTATTTTTTATGTATGTATTTTTATTTATATATATAATTTTAATTTTTTGTTTATATATTTTTTAATATATTTATTTGTGTATTTTCTTCCAATTTTGTTTTTAAAAAAACAAGCGCATAAATAAATTAAGGCGGAAAGTAGTAATGTTGTCTGAGCGACGGATGTAAGGTATCTGATCTACTACTCCTTTCTCTATGCCTTATATAGCCGCTATACAGATAGTAGTTATCTTGACAACTTACCACACAACAACAATATGTGGTTTTCATTCTAGATATACATACAAACATATTAAATTATGGCGGAAAGTATTTAAAATAGTGAAAAAAATTGTTGAAGATAATATTAAAAAACGAAAATTAACAAGAAAATAATAATAGAAAATAGTAAAAAAGAAGAAAAATCTAAATAATGCAATAAATAGCAAAAATTAAAATATAATTCAAAATAAAAAAAATTAAAAGAGTTACAATACAGAAGGACAAAAAAAATATTAAAGAAAATACTGTTACATAATATGTACATATTAAATTAAGAAAAGGCAGATAAAATATTCGATATTTAGACTATAACACAAAGGCTTTGAATATAGTATTTTACCGTTGTGCGGGTAGCACATATTCGAGCGTTTATAATGATGTAAATACATATACACACAAAGATATTCAAATATTGAGGAAATAAAATAAAAATTAACAAAAACATTATATTAGAATAAAATATAGTAATTTTAAATTATATAATATGAAAGCGCATTAAATTAAAGAAGGACTACGCGGGCAAAATAAAATTTCTTCTAACGTTTCTTTTTCAAACATTGTATTGTCTACAACATTTATTTACCCAAAAATGGCAATTCCAAGAAAAAAAATTATCTTCAAATTACTTATATTCGCAGGCAGTGCAAATATTGACAGCCTACAACAACAATAACAATTTGTGGTTTTAATTCGACACATACATACAAATGTATTCCAAAATGGCAGCAAATATTAATAAATAGTGAAAAAAATTATTGAAAAGAAAATATAAATATAAAAAATAATACTAAAAATGAGAAAAATCAAAATAAGGCAAAAAGAAAAAAATTAAATTTTGAAAATAAAAATTACAATACAGAAGAAGAAAAAAAAAAACAAAATAATAATTCGAAAAATTTACTTCAATTTCACTCAATTTCGTCACTGCGAATGCCCAAGCTGTTACTTAATATTGAGTTCTAGTATTGCAGTTGATTCATATTATTCATGATTTCTACAAATAATACGAAAGTCAGGTATTAATAATAATATAATATACTAAAAATTATGGTGAAAAGGGAAAATCAAATAAAAGCAATATTTTTTTGCTACTCCCACAGATATTTTTTTTATTTAAATTACAAATACATTTAAGTTGATATAATATGTATGTATGTAAAAATCTCTTTCTAGTATTCTATTAAAATATTTAAACTATCCGAAAACCACTGTCTTCGTTCTCCTGAGCGGTGGGGGCGGCGGCGTTGACGGCTTTGTCGGCAATGTGAATTAACGCCTGTTGTTACTGTTACTACTAGCCAATGCCAGGATTGCCATTGATGGAGATATTCAGTTCAATGCTGTGACGGCTGTCCAGCTGTAACTTCAGTGCCTTCCATTCCGTCCAGTTTCTCGGGGGATTGTGAGGAGCTGCAGCTTCTTCGGTCTTTTTATCCTGTGCCGTTTGAGACGTTTTAACAGCCTCCTCTTTAAGCGCAGCGGCTGATGTCAAAACACCGGCAGCTTTGTTGTTTGGCGCAATAACACCACCAGGTCCCACTAAGCCAGATGAGACTAGTTTCTGGAAGAGTTCATCAATATTGATATTATTCAGTGGCGGCAATAATGGTGTTTGTGGTGCTTGCGGTGGTGGCGGTTGGCTGCTGCCCATCATTGAGCCTGGTGGTACAAATGGTGTACCACCGCTGGTTGGCATCTGCATTAGCCAGGACATTGGGGAATGTATATTGCGGTTTTTGTTATAGCGGCTATTGTTCATGTTGGGCGGTTGACCACCGCTAAAGCCCCTAATGCCCTGATGTGGCCATGTCATCGTATTTTGCTTGGTCGTCCATTTGTTAGGCTTCCAACGTCTTTCGCGCTGTGGCCTTCCACGTTGTGGCCACACCCTGTTGTCATATCTACGCGCTTCGTAATTGGACGAGCGTGTTGTTGAGGCGTCGAAATTCGCTGGTTTACTCCTCTTGGGCAAAGGTTCACCCAAATCTTCATTTTGCTTACGATAGTTCATGTTTACTCTTTATTATTGTTTATTTTTTTGTATGTTTTATATATATATATTTATATATATATTTTATTTTTTATGTATGTATTTTTATTTATATATATAATTTTAATTTTTTGTTTATATAATTTTTAATATATTTATTTGTGTATTTTCTTCCAATTTTGTTTTAAAAAAAACAAGCGCATAAATAAATTAAGGCGGAAAGTAGTAATGTTGTCTGAGCGGCGGATGTAGGGCATCTGATCTACTACTCCTTTCTCTACGTCTTATATAGCCGCTATACAGATAGTAGTTATATTGACAACTTACAACAACAACAACAATATGTGGTTTTCATTCTAGATATACATACAAACTTACTAAATTATGGTGGAAAGTATTTAAAATAGTGAAAAAAATTATTGAAAATAATATTAAAAAACGAAAATTAAACAGAAGAAAAATCAAAATAATACAATAAAAAGCAAAAATTAAAATATAATTCAAAATAAAAATAATTAAAGGGGTTACAATACAGAAGGACAAAAAAAAATATAAAAGAAAATACTGTAACAACAAATATTGAGGAAATAAAATAAAAATTAACAAAAATAATAAATTAGAATAAAATATAATAATTTTAAATTATATAATATGAAAGTGCATTAAATTAAAGAAGGACTTTGCAGGCAAAATAAAATTCCTTTTAACGTTTCTTTTTCAAACATTGTATTGTCTACAACATATATTTACCCGAAAATGGCAATTTCAAAACAAAAAAATATCTTCAAATTACTTATATTCGCAGGCAGTGCAAATATTGACAGCCTACAACAACATTAACAATTTGTGGGTTTAATTCTACACATGCATACACATATATTCCAAAATGGCGGCAAGTATTAATAAATAGTGAAAAAAATTATTGAAAAGAAAATATAAATATAAAAAATAATACTGAAAAGGAGAAAAATCAAAATAAGGCAAAAAGAAAAAAAATTAAATTTTGAAAATAAAAATTACAATACAGAAGAAGAAAAAAACAAAATAATAATTCGAAAAATGTACTTCAATTTCACTCAATTTCGTCACTGCGAATGCCCAAGCTGTTGCTTAATATTGAGTTATAGTATTGCAGTTGATTCATATTATTCATGATTTCTACAAATAATACGAAAGTCAGGTATTATATACTAAAAATTATGGTGAAAAGGGAAAATCAAATAAAAGCAATATTTTTTTGCTACTCCCACAGATATTTTTTTTATTTAAATTACAAATACATTAAAGTTGATATAATATGTATGTATGTAAAAATCTCTTTCTAGTATACCATTGAAATATTTAAACTATCCGAAAATCACTGTCTTCGTTCTCCTGAGCGGTGGGGGCGGCGGCGTTGACGGCTTTGTCGGCAATGTGAATTAACGCCTGTTGTTACTGTTACTACTACCCAATGCCAGGATTGCCATTGATGGAGATATTCAGTTCCATGCTGTGACGGCTGTCCTAGCTGTAACTTCAGTGCCTTCCATTCCGTCCAGTTTCTCGGGGGATTGTGAGGAGCTGCAGCTTCTTCGGTCTTTTTATCCTGTGTCGTTTGAGACGTTTTAACAGCCTCCTCTTTAAGCGCAGCGGCTGATGTCAAAACACCGGCAGCTTTGTTGTTTGGCGCAATAACACCACCAGGTCCCACTAAGCCAGATGAGACTAGTTTCTGGAAGAGTTCATCAATATTGATATTATTCAGTGGCGGCAGTAATGGTGTTTGTGGTGCCTGCGGTGGTGGCGGTTGGCTGCTGCCCATCATTGAGCCTGGTGGTACAAATGGTGTACCACCGCTGGTTGGCATCTGCATTAGCCAGGACATTGGGGAATGTATATTGCGGTTTTTGTTATAGCGGCTATTGTTCATGTTGGGCGGTGGACCACTGCTAAAGCCCCTAATACCCTGATGTGGCCATGTCATCGTATTTTGCTTGGTCGTCCATTTGTTAGGCTTCCAACGTCTTTCGCGCTGTGGCCTTCCACATTGTGGCCACACCCTGTTGTCATAACTACGCGCTTCGTAATTGGACGAGCGTGTTGTTGAGGCGTCGAAATTCGCTGGTTTACTCCTCTTGGGCAAAGGTTCACCCAAATCTTCATTTTGCTTACGATAGTTCAGGTTTACTCTTTATTATTGTTTATTTTTTTGTATGTTTTTTATATATATATTTACTAGCTTTTACCCGCGGCTTCGCTCGCATTAAATCCATCCAATAAGAGATCATTATAGTACAAACGGATCAATATAAAGAATATATTTTATTGCTTGTCTGAGATTATCTATTTGAAAAAATTACTACATGCAATGAAGTTTCAAATTTCAAAGTATACTTTATTGAATCAATACAACAAATATTAAAATATATATGTTACTATAAAGAAAATAAATAATTCGTCAAGGATATTTCTATAAACTATATTGTACGTTTTTCCGTTGGGTGTAAATATTTGTAAATTTCGGGCATTAGACACACGCGAACAGGCTACATATAGTTGACCATGAGAAAAGCATGACTTTTCTAAATGCACTCGTGCTACCTGTAATGTCTGTCCTTGTGCTTTGTTTATAGTTACGGCAAAGCTAAATTTGACGGGAAACTGAACTCTTTTAAATTGGAATGGAAGGTCAGCGGGAATAATTGGAATCCGAGGTATGATTACACTTTTTCCTTTACCGACACCTGTTAAAATAGTAGCACCAAGTATATTCTGTCCCAATTTCGTTATCCGAAGTCGTGTTCCATTACATAGCAGAGGAGCATTTAAATTTCGCATAAGCATTACTGGTACATTTAGTTTCAACTGAAGGTTATGTGATGGTACTCCCGACAATTCAAGTGAATTTAAAAACTCTACAGGAAATGAGGTATTTAATTCTGTATCCATAATTGTATCCATTGATAAATATTCCACCATTTCCCCTTCCACCTCTTTTAAAATGTCATTGTTGATTCTATTAACTACTTCATTTTTTGGTGCTAATATTGCTCTTGCGCACAGCCACTGATCACAACCCAAATTCTGTTGCAATTCGGGAAAAACATGAGCAATGAGATCCACATCATTTTCTACTAAATTACAAAATTCTCTTGAAAGTGATACGCAACCTTCAGCATCAACATCTAAACGACCATCACCAATTTTCAATAACATTTCAGCATAAAGTCCTGAATCCACGTCATTAATGATTTTAAGCATGCTTGAATTTCATCTGCTGGTGTTCCCCTCTGAATAACTGGAAGGGTTTGACGAAAATCACCAGCCAGTAAAACTACCATTCCTCCCATTATATCTGTACTATCCCGCAGGTCCTGAAGAGTCCGGTTTAAAGCTTCTATAGCTTTTTTGTGAGACATTGTACATTCATCCCACAATAAAAGCTTACATTCTCGCAGCATCCTACCTCGAGAACTATTTTTACTGAAATTACAGATGGGCGAATCATCATGTGCAAGGTTCAATGGTAATTTCAAAACGGAATGTGCCGTCCGGCCGCCGTTTAAAAGCATCGCGGCAATACCCGACGAAGCTACTGCAACTGCTATTTTTCTGTTTTTTCTGATGTACATTAATAATAAGTTGAGCAAAAACGTCTTTCCGCTTCCACCTGGTGCATCGAGAAAGAAGAGTCCACCTTTACCGTATTCTATTCCACGTAAAACTGCTCTGGAAGTAACAAAGGGATTAATTCTTCTACTTGTCGCTGCAGTGCTATGAAATCATAATCTAACTCTCGAGCAATTTCATTGTTGAAATCATCCTCATTATCTCTTTGAGGGCTTTGCATCCCAAAATCATCTAATTTTTTTCCAACCATTGTGAAAACTTTGTTTTCAATTAGAATTAGCGTTTGGTTGTAAATATGTTCATTGAAAGTCATATCTGTATGTACTTGCTGAAGTCGATGCAAAATATCTTTAGCTTTTACCCGCTAAATGGCGTTAACGTAGCGCTCAGCAAATAGATGACCAGGCCACCACCATACATGTGCGTATGTATGCTCACATTTTATGGCCACCATACATGTAGATATGTATGCTGTATACTGTATACTCCCATACACACATACAACACTACTCTCAATGCAGCTACATATGTGCCTATACCTATGTATAGTCCCACTCTCTCTCTTGTATGCTTACATTTTATGGCCACCATACATGTAGATATGTATGCTGTATACTGTATACTCCCATACACACATACAACACTACTCTCAATGCAGCTACATATGTGCCTATACCTATGTATAGTCCCACTCTCTCTCTCTCTGTGCATATGGGGCGTTACTTTATGCATGCGTATGTATATGCTCTATTGTGGCTATTGGACAGAAAAGTTTCTTTATTTTATTTAAAAAATAATTTTTTTTATTAAATAAAAAGTAGCCTATGTTCATTCTGATACCTCCAAGAGTATGTGTACAAAGTTTCATGATGATCGGTTAAGTAGTTTTTGCGTGAAAGCGCAGCAAACGAAACGACGTTCGCATTTATAATATTAGTACAGATATATATATTTTATTTTTTATGTATGTATTTTTATTTATATATATAATTTTAATTTTTTGTTTATATATTTTTTAATATATTTATTTGTGTATTTTCTTCCAATTTTGTTTTTAAAAAAACAAGCGCATAAATAAATTAAGGCGGAAAGTAGTAATGTTGTCTGAGCGACGGATGTAAGGTATCTGATCTACTACTCCTTTCTCTATGCCTTATATAGCCGCTATACAGATAGTAGTTATGTTGACAACTTACCACACAACAACAATATGTGGTTTTCATTCTAGATATACATACAAACATATTAAATTATGGCGGAAAGTATTTAAAATAGTGAAAAAATTTGTTGAAGATAATATTAAAAAACGAAAATTAACAAGAAAATATAAATAATAATAGAAAATAGTAAAAAAGAAGAAAAATCTAAATAATGCAATAAATAGCAAAAATTAAAATATAATTCAAAATAAAAAAAATTAAAAGAGTTACAATACAGAAGGACAAAAAAAATATTAAAGAAAATACTGTTACATAATATGTACATATGAAATTAAGAAAAGGCAGATAAAATATTCGATATTTAGACTATAACACAAAGGCTTTGAATATAGTATATATATAGCACATATTCGAGCGTTTATAATGATGTAAATACATATACACACAAAGATATTCAAATATTGAGGAAATAAAATAAAAATTAACAAAAATAATAAATTAGAATAAAATATAATAATTTTAAATTATATAATATGATAGCGCATTAAATTAAAGAAGGACTACTCAGGCAAAATAAAATTTCTTTTAACGTTTCTTTTTCAAACATTGTATTGTCTACAACATATATTTACCCAAAAATGGCAATTTCAAGAAAAAAAATTATCTTCAAATTACTTATATTCGCAGGCAGTGCAAATATTGACAGCCTACAACACCAATAACAATTTGTGGTTTCAATTCGACACATACATACAAATATATTCCAAAATGGCGGCAAGTATTAGAAATAGTGAAAAAAATTATTGAAAAGAAAATATAAATAAAAAAAGTAATACTAAAAAGGAAAAAAATCAAAATAAGGCAAAAAGAAAAAAAAAATAAATTTTGAAAATAAAAATTACAATACAGAAGAAGAAAAAAACAAAATAATAATTAGAAAAATGTTCTTCAATTTCACTCAATTTCGTCACTGCGAATGCCCAAGCTGTTACTTAATATTGAGTATTAGTATTGCAGTTGATTCATATTATTCATGATTTCTACAAATAATACGAAAGTTAGGTATTAATAATAATATAATATACTGAAATTTATGGTGAAAAGGGAAAATCAAATAAAAGCAATATTTTTTTGCTACTCCCACAGATATTTTTTTTATTTAAATTACAAATACATTAAAGTTGATATAATATGTATGTATGTAAAAACCTCTTTTTAGTATACCATTGAAATATTTAAACTATCCGAAAATCACTGTCTTCGTTCTCCTGAGCGGTGGGGGCGGCGGCGTTGACGGCTTTGTCGGCAATGTGAATTAACGCCTGTTGTTACTGTTACTACTAGCCAATGCCAGGATTGCCATTGATGGAGATATTCAGTTCAACGCTGTGACGGCTGTCCTAGCTGTAACTTCAGTGCCTTCCATTCCGTCCAGTTTCTCGGGGGATTGTGAGGGGCTGCAGCTTCTTCGGTCTTTTTATCCTGTGCCGTTTGAGACGTTTTAACATCCTCCTCTTTAAGCGCAGCGGCTGATGTCAAAACACCGGCAGCTTTGTTGTTTGGCACAATAACACCACCAGGTCCCACTAAGCCAGATGAGACTAGTATCTGGAAGAGTTCATCAATATTGATTTTATTCAGTGGCGGCAATAATGGTTTTTGTGGTGCCTGCGGTGGTGGCGGCTGGTTGCTGCCCATCATTGAGCCTGGTGGTACAAATGGTGTACCACCGCTGGGTGGCATCTGCATTAGCCAGGACATTGGGGAATGCATATTGCGGTTTTTGTTATAGCGGCTATTGTTCATGTTGGGCGGTTGACCACCGCTAAAGCCCCTAATGCCCTGATGTGGCCATGTCATCGTATTTTGCTTGGTCGTCCATTTGTTAGGCTTCCAACGTCTTTCGCGCTGTGGCCTTCCACGTTGTGGCCACACCCTGTTGTCATATCTACGCGCTTCGTAATTGGACGAGCGTGTTGTTGAGGCGTCGAAATTCGCTGGTTTACTCCTCTTGGGCAAAGGTTCACCCAAATCTTCATTTTGCTTACGATAGTTCATGTTTACTCTTTATTATTGTTTATTTTTTTGTATGTTTTTTATATATATATTTACTAGCTTTTACCCGCGGCTTCGCTCGCATTAAATCCATCCAATAAGAGATCATTATATTACAAACGGATCAATATAAAGAATATATTTTATTGCTTGTCTGAGATTATCTATTTGAAAAAATTACTACATGCAATGAAGTTTCAAATTTCAAAGTATACTTTATTGAATCAATACAACAAATATTAAAATATATATGTTACTATAAAGAAAATAAATAATTCGTCAAGGATATTTCTATAAACTATATTGTACGTTTTTCCGTTGGGTGTAAATATTTGTAAATTTCGGGCATTAGACACACGCGAACAGGCTACATATAGTTGACCATGAGAAAAGCATGACTTTTCTAAATGCACTCGTGCTACCTGTAATGTCTGTCCTTGTGCTTTGTTTATAGTTACGGCAAAGCTAAATTTGACGGGAAACTGAACTCTTTTAAATTGGAATGGAAGGTCAGCGGGAATAATTGGAATCCGAGGTATGATTACACTTTTTCCTTTACCGACACCTGTTAAAATAGTAGCACCAAGTATATTCTGTCCCAATTTCGTTATCCGAAGTCGTGTTCCATTACATAGCAGAGGAGCATTTAAATTTCGCATAAGCATTACTGGTACATTTAGTTTCAACTGAAGGTTATGTACTCCCGACAATTCAAGTGAATTTAAAAACTCTACAGGAAATGAGGTATTTAATTCTGTATCCATAATTGTATCCATTGATAAATATTCCACCATTTCCCCTTCCACCTCTTTTAAAATGTCATTGTTGATTCTATTAACTACTTCATTTTTTGGTGCTAATATTGCTCTTGCGCACAGCCACTGATCACAACCCAAATTCTGTTGCAATTCGGGAAAAACATGAGCAATGAGATCCACATCATTTTCTACTAAATTACAAAATTCTCTTGAAAGTGATACGCAACCTTCAGCATCAACATCTAAACGACCATCACCAATTTTCAATAACATTTCAGCATAAAGTCCTGAATCCACGTCATTAATGATTTTAAGCAAGCTTGAATTTCATCTGCTGGTGTTCCCCTCTGAATAACTGGAAGGGTTTGACGAAAATCACCAGCCAGTAAAACTACCATTCCTCCCATTATATCTGTACTATCCCGCAGGTTCTGAAGAGTCCGGTTTAAAGCTTCTATAGCTTTTTTGTGAGACATTGTACATTCATCCCACAATAAAAGCTTACATTCTCGCAGCATCCTACCTCGAGAACTATTTTTACTGAAATTACAGATGGGCGAATCATCATGTGCAAGGTTCAATGGTAATTTCAAAACGGAATGTGCCGTCCGGCCGCCGTTTAAAAGCATCGCGGCAATACCCGACGAAGCTACTGCAACTGCTATTTTTCTGTTTTTTCTGATGTACATTAATAATAAGTTGAGCAAAAACGTCTTTCCGCTTCCACCTGGTGCATCGAGAAAGAAGAGTCCACCTTTACCGTATTCTATTCCACGTAAAACTGCTCTGGAAGTAACAAAGGGATTAATTCTTCTACTTGTCGCTGCAGTGCTATGAAATCATAATCTAACTCTCGAGCAATTTCATTGTTGAAATCATCCTCATTATCTCTTTGAGGGCTTTGCATCCCAAAATCATCTAATTTTTTTCCAACCATTGTGAAAACTTTGTTTTCAATTAGAATTAGCGTTTGGTTGTAAATATGTTCATTGAAAGTCATATCTGTATGTACTTGCTGAAGTCGATGCAAAATATCTTTAGCTTTTACCCGCTAAACGGCGTTAACGTAGCGCTCAGCAAATAGATGACCAGGCCACCACCATACATGTGCGTATGTATGCTCACATTTTATGGCCACCATACATGTAGATATGTATGCTGTATACTGTATACTCCCATACACACATACCACACTACTCTCAATGCAGCTACATATGTGCCTATACCTATGTATAGTCCCACTCTCTCTCTTGTATGCTTACATTTTATGGCCACCATACATGTAGATATGTATGCTGTATACTGTATACTCCCATACACACATACAACACTACTCTCAATGCAGCTACATATGTGCCTATACCTATGTATAGTCCCACTCTCTCTCTCTCTGTGCATATGGGGCGTTACTTTATGCATGCGTATGTATATGCTCTATTGTGGCTATTGGACAGAAAAGTTTCTTTATTTTATTTAAAAAATAATTTTTTTATTAAATAAAAAGTAGCCTATGTTCATTCTGATACCTCCAAGAGTATGTGTACAAAGTTTCATGATGATCGGTTAAGTAGTTTTTGCGTGACAGCGCAGCAACCGAAACGACGTTCGCATTTATAATATTAGTACAGATATATATATTTTATTTTTTATGTATGTATTTTTATTTATATATATAATTTTAATTTTTTGTTTATATATTTTTTAATATATTTATTTGTGTATTTTCTTCCAATTTTGTTTTTAAAAAAACAAGCGCATAAATAAATTAAGGCGGAAAGTAGTAATGTTGTCTGAGCGACGGATGTAAGGTATCTGATCTACTACTCCTTTCTCTATGCCTTATATAGCCGCTATACAGATAGTATTTATATTGACAACTTTCAACAACAACAACAATATGTGGTTTTCATTCTAGATATACATACAAACATATTAAATTATGGCGGAAAGTATTTAAAATAGTGAAAAAAATTGTTGAAGATAATATTAAAAAACGAAAATTAACAAGAAAATAATAATAGAAAATAGTAAAAAAGAAGAAAAATCTAAATAATGCAATAAATAGCAAAAATTAAAATATAATTCAAAATAAAAAAATTAAAAGAGTTACAATACAGAAGGACAAAAAAAATATTAAAGAAAATACTGTTACATAATATGTACATATTAAATTAAGAAAAGGCAGATAAAATATTCGATATTTAGACTATAACACAAAGGCTTTGAATATAGTATTTTACCGTTGTGCGGGTAGCACATATTCGAGCGTTTATAATGATGTAAATACATATACACACAAAGATATTCAAATATTGAGGAAATAAAATAAAAATTAACAAAAACATTATATTAGAATAAAATATAGTAATTTTAAATTATATAATATGAAAGCGCATTAAATTAAAGAAGGACTACGCGGGCAAAATAAAATTTCTTCTAACGTTTCTTTTTCAAACATTGTATTGTCTACAACATTTATTTACCCAAAAATGGCAATTCCAAGAAAAAAAATTATCTTCAAATTACTTATATTCGCAGGCAGTGCAAATATTGACAGCCTACAACAACAATAACAATTTGTGGTTTTAATTCGACACATACATACAAATGTATTCCAAAATGGCAGCAAATATTAATAAATAGTGAAAAAAATTATTGAAAAGAAAATATAAATATAAAAAATAATACTAAAAATGAGAAAAATCAAAATAAGGCAAAAAGAAAAAAATTAAATTTTGAAAATAAAAATTACAATACAGAAGAAGAAAAAAAAAAAACAAAATAATAATTCGAAAAATTTACTTCAATTTCACTCAATTTCGTCACTGCGAATGCCCAAGCTGTTACTTAATATTGAGTTCTAGTATTGCAGTTGATTCATATTATTCATGATTTCTACAAATAATACGAAAGTCAGGTATTAATAATAATATAATATACTAAAAATTATGGTGAAAATGGAAAATCAAATAAAAGCAATATTTTTTTGCTACTCCCACAGATATTTTTTTTATTTAAATTACAAATACATTTAAGTTGATATAATATGTATGTATGTAAAAATCTCTTTCTAGTATTCTATTAAAATATTTAAACTATCCGAAAACCACTGTCTTCGTTCTCCTGAGCGGTGGGGGCGGCGGCGTTGACGGCTTTGTCGGCAATGTGAATTAACGCCTGTTGTTACTGTTACTACTAGCCAATGCCAGGATTGCCATTGATGGAGATATTCAGTTCAATGCTGTGACGGCTGTCCAGCTGTAACTTCAGTGCCTTCCATTCCGTCCAGTTTCTCGGGGGATTGTGAGGAGCTGCAGCTTCTTCGGTCTTTTTATCCTGTGCCGTTTGAGACGCTTTAACAGCCTCCTTTTTGAGCGCAGCGGCTGATGTCAAAACACCGGCAGCTTTGTTGTTTGGCGCAATAACACCACCAGGTCCCACTAAGCCAGATGAGACTAGTTTCTGGAAGAGTTCATCAATATTGATATTATTCAGTGGCGGCAATAATGGTGTTTGTGGTGCCTGCGGTGGTGGCGGTTGGCTGCTGCCCATCATTGAGCCTGGTGGTACAAATGGTGTACCACCGCTGGTTGGCATCTGCATTAGCCAGGACATTGGGGAATGTATATTGCGGTTTTTGTTATAGCGGCTATTGTTCATGTTGGGCGGTGGACCACTGCTAAAGCCCCTAATACCCTGATGTGGCCATGTCATCGTATTTTGCTTGGTCGTCCATTTGTTAGGCTTCCAACGTCTTTCGCGCTGTGGCCTTCCACATTGTGGCCACACCCTGTTGTCATAACTACGCGCTTCGTAATTGGACGAGCGTGTTGTTGAGGCGTCGAAATTCGCTGGTTTACTCCTCTTGGGCAAAGGTTCACCCAAATCTTCATTTTGCTTACGATAGTTCATGTTTACTCTTTATTATTTTTTATTTTTTTGTATGTTTTTTATATATATATTTACTAGCTTTTACCCGCGGCTTCGCTCGCATTAAATCCATCCAATAAGAGATCATTATAGTACAAACGGATCAATATAAAGAATATATTTTATTGCTTGTCTGAGATTATCTATTTGAAAAAATTACTACATGCAATGAAGTTTCAAATTTCAAAGTATACTTTATTGAATCAATACAACAAATATTAAAATATATATGTTACTATAAAGAAAATAAATAATTCGTCAAGGATATTTCTATAAACTATATTGTACGTTTTTCCGTTGGGTGTAAATATTTGTAAATTTCGGGCATTAGACACACGCGAACAGGCTACATATAGTTGACCATGAGAAAAGCATGACTTTTCTAAATGCACTCGTGCTACCTGTAATGTCTGTCCTTGTGCTTTGTTTATAGTTACGGCAAAGCTAAATTTGACGGGAAACTGAACTCTTTTAAATTGGAATGGAAGGTCAGCGGGAATAATTGGAATCCGAGGTATGATTACACTTTTTCCTTTACCGACACCTGTTAAAATAGTAGCACCAAGTATATTCTGTCCCAATTTCGTTATCCGAAGTCGTGTTCCATTACATAGCAGAGGAGCATTTAAATTTCGCATAAGCATTACTGGTACATTTAGTTTCAACTGAAGGTTATGTGATGGTACTCCCGACAATTCAAGTGAATTTAAAAACTCTACAGGAAATGAGGTATTTAATTCTGTATCCATAATTGTATCCATTGATAAATATTCCACCATTTCCCCTTCCACCTCTTTTAAAATGTTATTGTTGATTCTATTAACTACTTCATTTTTTGGTGCTAATATTGCTCTTGCGCACAGCCACTGATCACAACCCAAATTCTGTTGCAATTCGGGAAAAACATGAGCAATGAGATCCACATCATTTTCTACTAAATTACAAAATTCTCTTGAAAGTGATACGCAACCTTCAGCATCAACATCTAAACGACCATCACAAATTTTCAATAACATTTCAGCATAAAGTCCTGAATCCACGTCATTATGAAGATGCACTCTCATATTTGTTTTTAGGCTCAGCTTTTCAACTCTCGACCATAAGCTCGATGATTTTAAGCATGCTTGAATTTCATCTGCTGGTGTTCCCCTCTGAATAACTGGAAGGGTTTGACGAAAATCACCAGCCAGTAAAACTACCATTCCTCCCATTATATCTGTACTATCCCGCAGGTCCTGAAGAGTCCGGTTTAAAGCTTCTATAGCTTTTTTGTGAGACATTGTACATTCATCCCACAATAAAAGCTTACATTCTCGCAGCATCCTACCTCGAGAACTATTTTTACTGAAATTACAGATGGGCGAATCATCATGTGCAAGGTTCAATGGTAATTTCAAAACGGAATGTGCCGTCCGGCCGCCGTTTAAAAGCATCGCGGCAATACCCGACGAAGCTACTGCAACTGCTATTTTTCTGTTTTTTCTGATGTACATTAATAATAAGTTGAGCAAAAACGTCTTTCCGCTTCCACCTGGTGCATCGAGAAAGAAGAGTCCACCTTTACCGTATTCTATTCCACGTAAAACTGCTCTGGAAGTAACAAAGGGATTAATTCTTCTACTTGTCGCTGCAGTGCTATGAAATCATAATCTAACTCTCGAGCAATTTCATTGTTGAAATCATCCTCATTATCTCTTTGAGGGCTTTGCATCCCAAAATCATCTAATTTTTTTCCAACCATTGTGAAAACTTTGTTTTCAATTAGAATTAGCGTTTGGTTGTAAATATGTTCATTGAAAGTCATATCTGTATGTACTTGCTGAAGTCGATGCAAAATATCTTTAGCTTTTACCCGCTAAATGGCGTTAACGTAGCGCTCAGCAAATAGATGACCAGGCCACCACCATACATGTGCGTATGTATGCTCACATTTTATGGCCACCATACATGTAGATATGTATGCTGTATACTGTATACTCCCATACACACATACAACACTACTCTCAATGCAGCTACATATGTGCCTATACCTATGTATAGTCCCACTCTCTCTCTTGTATGCTTACATTTTATGGCCACCATACATGTAGATATGTATGCTGTATACTGTATACTCCCATACACACATACAACACTACTCTCAATGCAGCTACATATGTGCCTATACCTATGTATAGTCCCACTCTCTCTCTCTCTGTGCATATGGGGCGTTACTTTATGCATGCGTATGTATATGCTCTATTGTGGCTATTGGACAGAAAAGTTTCTTTATTTTATTTAAAAAATAATTTTTTTTATTAAATAAAAAGTAGCCTATGTTCATTCCTCCAAGAGTATGTGTACAAAGTTTCATGATGATCGGTTAAGTAGTTTTTGCGTGAAAGCGCAGCAAACGAAACGACGTTCGCATTTATAATATTAGTACAGATATATATATTTTATTTTTTATGTATGTATTTTTATTTATATATATAATTTTAATTTTTTGTTTATATATTTTTTAATATATTTATTTGTGTATTTTCTTCCAATTTTGTTTTTAAAAAAACAAGCGCATAAATAAATTAAGGCGGAAAGTAGTAATGTTGTCTGAGCGACGGATGTAAGGTATCTGATCTACTACTCCTTTCTCTATGCCTTATATAGCCGCTATACAGATAGTAGTTATGTTGACAACTTACCACACAACAACAATATGTGGTTTTCATTCTAGATATACATACAAACATATTAAATTATGGCGGAAAGTATTTAAAATAGTGAAAAAATTTGTTGAAGATAATATTAAAAAACGAAAATTAACAAGAAAATATAAATAATAATAGAAAATAGTAAAAAAGAAGAAAAATCTAAATAATGCAATAAATAGCAAAAATTAAAATATAATTCAAAATAAAAAAAATTAAAAGAGTTACAATACAGAAGGACAAAAAAAATATTAAAGAAAATACTGTTACATAATATGTACATATGAAATTAAGAAAAGGCAGATAAAATATTCGATATTTAGACTATAACACAAAGGCTTTGAATATAGTATATATATAGCACATATTCGAGCGTTTATAATGATGTAAATACATATACACACAAAGATATTCAAATATTGAGGAAATAAAATAAAAATTAACAAAAATAATAAATTAGAATAAAATATAATAATTTTAAATTATATAATATGATAGCGCATTAAATTAAAGAAGGACTACTCAGGCAAAATAAAATTTCTTTTAACGTTTCTTTTTCAAACATTGTATTGTCTACAACATATATTTACCCAAAAATGGCAATTTCAAGAAAAAAAATTATCTTCAAATTACTTATATTCGCAGGCAGTGCAAATATTGACAGCCTACAACACCAATAACAATTTGTGGTTTCAATTCGACACATACATACAAATATATTCCAAAATGGCGGCAAGTATTAGAAATAGTGAAAAAAATTATTGAAAAGAAAATATAAATAAAAAAAGTAATACTAAAAAGGAAAAAAATCAAAATAAGGCAAAAAGAAAAAAAAAATAAATTTTGAAAATAAAAATTACAATACAGAAGAAGAAAAAAACAAAATAATAATTAGAAAAATGTTCTTCAATTTCACTCAATTTCGTCACTGCGAATGCCCAAGCTGTTACTTAATATTGAGTATTAGTATTGCAGTTGATTCATATTATTCATGATTTCTACAAATAATACGAAAGTTAGGTATTAATAATAATATAATATACTGAAATTTATGGTGAAAAGGGAAAATCAAATAAAAGCAATATTTTTTTGCTACTCCCACAGATATTTTTTTTATTTAAATTACAAATACATTAAAGTTGATATAATATGTATGTATGTAAAAATCTCTTTTTAGTATACCATTTAAATATTTAAACTATCCGAAAATCACTGTCTTCGTTCTCCTGAGCGGTGGGGTCGGCGGCGTTGACGGCTTTGTCGGCAATGTGAATTAACGCCTGTTGTTACTGTTACTACTAGCCAATGCCAGGATTGCCATTGATGGAGATATTCAGTTCAACGCTGTGACGGCTGTCCTAGCTGTAACTTCAGTGCCTTCCATTCCGTCCAGTTTCTCGGGGGATAGTGAGCGGCTGCAGCTTCTTCGGTCTTTTTATCCTGTGCCGTTTGAGACGTTTTAACATCCTCCTCTTTAAGCGCAGCGGCTGATGTCAAAACACCGGCAGCTTTGTTGTTTGGCACAATAACACCACCAGGTCCCACTAAGCCAGATGAGACTAGTTTCTGGAAGAGTTCATCAATATTGATTTTATTCAGTGGCGGCAATAATGGTTTTTGTGGTGCCTGCGGTGGTGGCGGCTGGCTGCTGCCCATCATTGAGCCTGGTGGTACAAATGGTGGACCACCGCTGGGTGGCATCTGCATTAGCCAGGACATTGGGGAATGTATATTGCGGTTTTTGCTATAGCGGCTATTGTTCATGTTGGGCGGTGGACCACCGCTAAAGCCCCTAATACCCTGATGTGGCTATGTCATCTTATTTTGCTTGGTCGTCCATTTGTTAGGCTTCCAACGTCTTTCGCGCTGTGGCCTTCCACATTGTGGCCACACCCTGTTGTCATATCTACGCGCTTCGTAATTGGACGAGCGTGTTGTTGAGGCGTCGAAATTCGCTGGTTTACTCCTCTTGGGCAAAGGTTCACCCAAATCTTTATTTTGCTTACGACAGTTCATGTTTACTCTTTATTATTGTTTATTTTTTTGTATGTTTTTTATATATATATTTATATATATTTTTTATTTTTTATGTATGTATTTTTATTTATATATATAATTTTAATTTTTTGTTTATATATTTTTTAATATATTTATTTGTGAATTTTATTCCAATTTTGTTTTTAAAAAAACCAGCGCATAAATAAATTAAGGCGGAAAGTAGTAATGTTGTCTAAGCGACGGATGTATGGCATCTGATCTACTACTCCTTTCTCTATGCCTTATATAGCCGCTATACAGATAGTAGTTATACGAGGGTTGCTATATATATATCTGGCCAAATAATGAAATTACGAATATTTATCAACGAAAATGGTTTTATTGTTTTTCAAAATATTCTCCATCAAGATTTATACACTTTTGAATGCTCTCAAACCAATTTTCGAAGCACTTTTTCCACTCCGATTGAGACACCTCCAAAACATGATTTTTGAATGCTTCAACAGCATCTTCTGGCGACGAAAATCGTTGACCACGCATTATTTTCTTGATGTGTGGGAATAAAAAGAATTCACTGGGTGCCAAGTCAGGGCTGTACGGCGGATGACCCATCAATTCGACGTTTTGGCCGGTCAAAAAGGCGCTGGTTTGAGCCGATGTGTGAGAGCTCGCATTGTCATGGTGCACAATGATTAGTCTTGTCTTGTTCGCATTTCGAATTTCTCCGAAGACTTTAGGCAAACAAATGGTGGTGTACCACTCAGAATTGACCGTCCTACGTTGCTCAAACGGAACAGTCGCCACATGGCCAGTTTTGCCGAAGAAACAGGCGACCATTTGCATCGAAGTGCTTCTTCCACGAACAACTTTCGTTGGATTTGGTTCGTCTTGGAAGACCCACACGGTCGATTGTTGTTTTGTTTCGAGCTCAAACGTACAGATCCACGATTCGTCACCTGTGACGATCTTATAAACGTCTTTTGAAGCACCGCGATCGTATTTTTTCAGCATTTCTTTACACCAATCCACACGAGCCTTTTTTTGAGCGATTGTCAAATTGTGCGGGATCCAACAAGAACAAACCTTTTTTACGGCCAGGTGTTCATGCAATATAGAATGTTTGCTGGTGGGAGAAATGCATAGGCATGCCTCTATCTGAAGGTATGTTACATGACGGTCTTGCATTATCAGTTCACGTACGGCATCGATGTTTTCTGGCACAACGGCTGTTTTTGGACGACTTTCCCGGAATTCGTCTTTGAGCGAGCGTCGGCCACGATTGAATTCGTTGTACTAGTTTTGCACAGTGCTATAGGATGGTGCTTCATAGCCATACAAAGATTTTAGTTCATCGATGCACTCTTGTCGTGATAATCCACGTCGAAAGTTGTGAAAAATAATCGCACGAAATTGTTCACGAATTAGTTCCATTTTTTGGCCGTAATGAATTTTTTAATTCCCTGTCAATAAAACAATTCACTATTAAATGACAAAACTTTCTTAGTGATAATATGCTAAAAAAATGTCAAACTTTAAAATGGAAATGTCAGATTGCACCTGGCAACACTTAGTGTTGCCTAGGCCAGACCTATATACCTATAGCAGCCTACGTATTGACAACTTACAATAACAACAACAATATGTGGTTTTCATTCTAGATATACATACAAACATATTAAATTATGACGGAAAGTATTTAAAATAGTGAAAAAAATTATTGAATATAATATTAAAAAACGAGAATTAACAAGAAAATATAAATAATAATAGAAAATAGTAAAAAAGAAGAAAAATCAAAATAATGCAAAAAATAGCAAAAATTAAAATTAATTAAAAGAGTTACAATACGGAAGGACAAAAAAAAATATAAAAGAAAATACTGTAACAAAATGTTAAATTAAGAGAAGGCAGATAAAATATTCGATATTTAGACTATAACACAGAGGCTTTGAATATAGTATTTTACCGTTGTGCGGGTAGCACATATTCGAGCATTTATAATGATGTAAATATATATACACACAAAGGTATTCAAATATTGACGAAATAAAATAAAAATTAACAATAATAATAAATTAGAATTATATAATATGAAAGCGCATTAAATTGAAGAAGGACTACGCAGGCAAAATAAAATTTCTTTTAACGTTTCTTTTTCAAACATTGTATTGTCTACAACATTTATTTACCCAAAAATGGCAATTCCAAGTAAAAACACCGGCATCTTTGTTGTTTGGCGCAATAACACCACCAGGTCCCACTAAGCCAGATGAGACTAGTTTCTGGAAGAGTTCATCAATATTGATTTTATATAGTGGCGGCAATACTGGTGTTTGTGGTGCCTGCGGTGGTGGCGGTTGGCTGCTGCCCATCATTGAGCCTGGTGGTACAAATGGTGGACCACCGCTGGGTGGCATCTGCATTAGCCAGGACATTGGGGAATGTATATTGTGGTTTTTGTTATAGCGGCTATTGTTCATGTTGGGCGGTGGACCACCGCTAAAGCCCCTAATGCTCTGATGTGGCCATGTCATCGTATTTTGCTTGGTCGTCCATTTGTTAGGCTTCCAACGTCTTTCGCGCTGTGGCCTTCCACGTTGTGGCCACACCCTGTTGTCATATCTACGCGCTTCGTAATTGGACGAGCGTGTTGTTGAGGCGTCGAAATTCGCTGGTTTACTCCTCTTGGGCAAAGGTTCACCCAAATCTTTATTTTGCTTACGATAGTTCATGTTTACTCTTTATTATTGTTTATTTTTTTGTATGTTTTTTATATATATGTTTATATATATCTTTTATTTTTTATGTATGTATTTTTATTTATATATATAATTTTAATTTTTTGTTTATATATTTTTTAATATATTTATTTGTGTATTTTCTTCCAATTTTGTTTTTAAAAAAACAAGCGCATAAATAAATTAAGGCGGAAAGTAGTAATGTTGTCTGAGCGACGGATGTATGGCATCTGATCTACTACTCCTTTCTCTATGCCTTATATAGCCGCTATACAGATAGTATTTATATTGACAACTTTCAACAACAACAACAATATGTGGTTTTCATTCTAGATATACATACAAACATATTAAATTATGGCGGAAAGTATTTAAAATAGTGAAAAAAATTAAAATTAAAAAACGAAAATTAACAAGAAAATATAAATAATAATAGAAAATAGTAAAAAAGAAGAAAAATCAAAATAAAGCAAAAAATAGCAAAAATTAAAATATAATTCAAAATAAAAAAATATAACAGAGTTACAATACAGAAGGACAAAAAAAATATTAAAGAAAATACTGTAACAACATATTAAATTAAGAGAAGGCAGATAAAATATTCGATATTTAGACTATAACACAAAGGCTTTGAATATAGTATTTTACCGTTGTGCGGGTAGCACATATTCGAGCGTTTATAATGATGTAAATACATATACACACAAAGATATTCAAATATTGAGGGATTAAAATAAAAATTAACAAAAATATTATATTAGAATAAAATATAATAATCTTAAATTATATAATATGAAAGCGCATTAAATTAAAGAAGGACTACGCAGGCAAAATAAAATTCCTTTTAACGGTTCTTTTTCAAACATTGTATTGTCTACAACATTTATTTACCCAAAAATGGCAATTCCAAGAAAAAAAATTATCTTCAAATTACTTATATTCGCAGGCAGTGCAAATATTGACAGCCTACAACAACAATAACAATTTGTGGTTTTAATTCGACACATATATACAAATATATTCCAAAATGGCGGCAAGTATTAGAAATAGTGAAAAAAAAAATTATTGAATAGAAAATATAAATATAAAAAATAATACTAAAAAGGAGAAAAATCAAAATAAGGCGAAAAGAAAAAAATTAAATTTTGAAAATAAAAATTACAATACAGAAGAAGAAAAAAACAAAATAATAATTAGAAAAATGTTATTCAATTTCACTCAATTTCGTCACTGCGAATGCCCAAGCTGCTACTTAATATTGAGTTATAGTATTGCAGTTGATTCATATTATTCATGATTTCTACAAATATTACGAAAGTCAGGTATTAATAATAATATAATATACTAAAAATTATGGTGAAAAGGGAAAATCAAATAAAAGCAATATTTTTCTGCTGCTCCCACAGATATTTTTTTATTTAAATTACAAACACATTAAAGTTGATTTAATATGTATGTATGTAAAAATCACTTTCTAGTATACCATTATGTAAGCAGAGTAAAACAAGCGGAGTGTAATTCAGAGTATGGTTTATTACAAACCAAAGAAATGCTTATAGCTAACATTGCTTGTAAGCTCAACAATATAGAAAATGAGAGTTACGCTCGGAGAAATATGTTGTATTGTATTTGAACACTCCTCCTCAATGCAATATACTTCTCCGAAATCAAAGTTAAAAAAAAAAAAAATTACATAGTGAGAAATATATGTTAGTAAATACCCAATTCTTTAACAAACTTTTCGTGTTTAATTCTTTGTAGGTTTTTTGTTAACAAATCAGCAACCATATTGTTAGTACAAATATATCTTAAATCTATTTTATTTGCTTTGTACAATTCACGAATATGATGGTATCTCACATCAATATGTTTGCTCCTGGAATGATATGTTGGATTTCGAACGAGATGTTGCGCGCCTTGATTGTCACAATTAATTATCATCGGCCCTGTGATTTCGAAGCCCATTTCATACAAAAGCTTTCGTAGATACTCGGCTTCCTTTGCCGCTGTAGATAAGCCAACATACTCGGCTTCAGTGCTGCTAAGAGCAGCAACATTTTGTTTTTGTGATTGCCACGAAAATACACATTTCGCTGCCATAAAAGTATACCCGGTGAACGATTTTCTATCGGTACTATCACCGGCCCAATCGGCATCGACGAAACCTTCGATTGGTTCACCAGATTTTTCGTAATGCAACTTGTATGATGACGTTTTCTTCAAATACCTCAAAATATGTTTTCATGCTGCTTCATGTTCACAATAAGGATTCACATTTCGCTGAGATAGTTTTGTTACCGAATGTAGTATGTCCGGTCTCGTTGATAATCCCAAATACATGAGTGCGCCTACTAACGATTGGTATTTGACAGCATCGACTTTTCTGCAAGAATCGCTCTTATAATCGACTTGAAAACTTGGCGGTAGTGGCGTGACAGCTGGTCTGCAGTTTTCCATGTCATACTGCTTCAACAAATCTTCTATATATTGACGTTGGCATAAAGTAACAGAGCCTGTAGCTCCTTTACGTTCGATTTCCATTCCTAAAAAATGTTTCAAAGGTCCACCATCCACCACATCGAAATGTTCAGAAATTTGCGCTTTAATGTCATCTAGCTCTTGTCTGGAAGAGCTTGCAAACAATATATCATCAACATATACGGCTATTATATTATACGTTTTTTCTCCATGCTTAATATATACGCATGGTTCGGTCTCACCTGGCTTAAATCCCATTGAACGAAGTACACCATCAAGTCGTTTATTCCACTCACGTCCGCTCTGCTTTAACCTATATAGAGCTTTGTGGAGTTTTAGCACATGATATGGATACTCTTCGTTGATAAAACCTTCTGGCTGCTGCATGTAGACCGTCTCATTGAGCTCGGCGTTCAAATATGCGGAAGACACGTCCATTTGGTCCAGATATAGCTCGTATTCTGTCGCCAGTGCAATCATTAATCTAATCGTGGCATAACGAACCACTGGAGAAAACGTCTCGCTGAAATTTACCCCTTGCACTTGGCTACACCCTTTTGCCACCAGCCGCGACTTAAATCGTACAATATCGCCTTCTTTGTTTCGCTTCGTATTAAAGACCCAACGGCAACCGATTGCTTTATGGCCTTTTGGAAGCGGAACCATAGACCATGTTTTGTTTGCAATTAACGAATTGTACTCCTCCTTCATAGATGCTTTCCAGTGCTCAGCATCTTCACCAGTTAAGGCTGCACTCACCGTTTCAGGCTTGACGACATCTTTTTGAACCATGGTGCCTACTGTATTAAAACGTTTTCTTGGGCGGCCTGGTTTTCCTGTCCGTTCTAGTCTAGGCCTACCTGGAGCTCTGTTTGTTTCTTTGATGAACACATCATCTTTCGAATCATCACTGGTTGCGTCTTTATCTGTCTCTACTGCACGACTATCATCAATTTGTGTCTCTTTGCATTTTGCTCGATTTCACAGCTTACTAACTCACACGGCGCATTCATTGTATCCTCTAGAAAAATTACGTCTCTGCTAACGATAATCTTTTTAGTTTTACTGTCGACTAACCGATATGCTTTGGACTGTTCTGAGTAGCCAACGAAAATTATCTCTTTCCCCTTCGCTCGAAATTTGTGCTTCTCCGTTTTATCTACGGCTATAGCTGGAGAGCCGAAAATTCTAAAGTGTGTCACTGAAGGCTTTCTATTTTTAAATACTTCAAAAGGTGTTTTATTTATTAGCGCTTTAGTGACTGATCGATTGCGGATGTATGCTGCTGTCGTGATGGCTTCCGCCCAATATGCTTCATCCAATCCCAAATACACCAGCATACTCCTTGCCATTTCTACCAAGGTTCTATTAGCCCGCTCGGCTATGCCATTCTGTTGTGGCGTATATGGGACAGTCGTTTGTCGCTTAATACCACTTTCTGTTAAATATCTGTCGAACGCTTGGTTTATATATTCGCGTCCATTATCTGTTCTTAAAGTTTTAATTTTATTTTCAGTTTCGAGCTCAACAATCGCTTTAAATGATTTGAACGCATCAAAAACATCAGCTTTACTTTTCAGTAAACGTACATGTATATATCGCGACTTGTCGTCAATGAACGTCACAAAATATTGATAGCCCGAAAACGACTTTTTGTTCATAGGACCGCAAACATCACTATGAATTATTTCTAATAATTTGTTCGATTTATGATCGGACGACGCAAATGGTTTCGTACATATTTTACTCTCAGCACAAGTTTTACATTGATTATTGTTATTGCTTTCACTAAGACAATGCGTTTACTCGCCATCTCTTTTAAAGCCGCAATATGTATGTGGCCAAACCGATTATGCCATCTCATTATATCATCTTCTTTATTTTTTGCAAAATTGCATATGTTCTCATTACCTGTTTGACTTTCAAAAACATAGAGGTCGTTTATTCGTTCTGCTTTGAGCATAACATATCCACTTTTGTCTTGTATTTGCGCTCCCGACTTTAAAAACTTCACTTTGCTACCCCGCGATGTTATGCGAGAAACGGACAAAAAATTATGCTGTAGCGCAGGTATATAAAGCACGTTCTCTGCTGTTAATGTAACTGCGCCGACCTTCATGCGTATGTCACCGCGACCGCACGCTTCAACTGTGTTGTTGTCAGCTAGCCAAACCTTTTCAGCAATAGGCAACAGCGAAGTGAAAAACTGTCTCTCACAACACATGTGAGTTGTTGCTCCGCTATCTAAGCACCACGAAGTTCGCGTCAAAGTAATACCTGCTGTCGCTGCTCCAACTAAAATTGCTAATCTCATGTCTTTCGATTTCTCTGGATATTTGTTTACAACTTTACGCTTGCATTCCGATGCATAGTGGCCGCGCAAACCACAATTATAACACCGTATATTTTTCTTATCTTTTTTGTAATAATTAGCATTGCTTTGCTCATTTGACTTCTTTGACCTTTCGCCATAATAAGCCATGTTACTGTTGCTAGTATTTAAATCTCTCTTTTCTAGTCTTCTTTCACCTTCTTCGATTAATTTGACCTTCAATGTACTTAATGCAGGAAAAGATTCGCGCGCTTCAATTGCAACGACGAAATTGTCATACGATTCTGGCAAACTAGATAACAAAATAATGCACAGAATTTCGTCCGTTAAACTGGTATCGACTTGAGTAAGTAATTCCACTATATCGGTAAATTCATTAATATGGTTAGACACACTAGAACCTTCTTGAAGTTTTAACGACATTAGCCTCTTAAACAAAGTGACTTTTCGAGCTGGGCTCTACGTTGGTAAATATCTTTTAGGGTATTCCAAGCTTCAGAAGACGAACTGCAGTATTTAACATAATTTAGCTGCGACGCAAGTAGACACAAAATTATTGTTGCGAGAGCCTTCTCATCTTTGGAGTCATATACAGTTATTGATGCTTCAGATGCCTCATCCTTTACCAGCTTTCCAGAAACTACCGGCCAAAGTTCATTATGAATAAGTACGCTCTTCATCTGGACGGACCAAGAAGAGTAGTTACTTTCGTTTAACTTTTCTATCGCGTAAAGACCCGACGCGCTCATTTTTACCGTATTAAAATATGGAACTTTCTAGTTAGAACTATAAATTGTAAAAAGAAAATTGAACTCGAATTTTTTTATAATTCGCCAACGACACACGTTGTTCTTTTATTTTCAATTACGATTTACGAACGAACTAATTAACTTAAGCCCAAGCCAACTCTGGGCCCATAACCATTTGTAAGAAGAGTAAAACAAGCGGAGTGTAATTCAGAGTATGGTTTATTACAAACCAAAGAAATGCTTATAGCTAACATTGTTTGTAAGCTCAACAATATAGAAAATGAGAGTTACACTCGGAGAAATATGTTGTATTGTATTTGAACACATTAAAATATTTAAACTATCGGAAAATCACTGTCTTCATTCTCCTGAGCGGTGGCGGCGGCGGCGTTGACGGCTTTCTCGGCAATGTGAATTAACGCCTGTTGTTACTGTTACTACTAGCCAATGCCAGGATTGCCATTGATGGAGATATTCAGTTCAATGCTGTGACGGCTGTCCTAGCTGTAACTTCAGTGCCTTCCATTCCGTCCAGTTTCTCGGGGGATTGTGAGGAGCTGCAGCTTCTTCGGTCTTTTTATCCTGTGCCGTTTGAGATGTTTTAACAGCCTCCTCTTTAAGCGCAGCGGCTGATGTCAAAACACCGGCAGCTTTGTTGTTTGGCGCAATAACACCACCAGGTCCCACTAAGCCAGATGAGACTAGTTTCTGGAAGAGTTCATCAATATTGATTTTATTCAGTGGCGGCAATACTGGTGTTTGTGGTGCCTGCGGTGGTGGCGGTTGGCTGCTGCCCATCATTGAGCCTGGTGGTACAAATGGTGGACCACCGCTGGGTGGCATCTGCATTAGCCAGGAAATTGGGGAATGTATATTGCGGTTTTTGTTATAGCGGCTATTGTTCATGTTGGGCGGTGGACCACCGCTAAAGCTCCTAATACCCTGATGTGGCCATGTCATCGTATTTTGCTTGGTCGTCCATTTGTTAGGCTTCCAAAGTCTTTCGCGCTGTGGCCACACCCTGCTGTCATATCTACGCGCTTCGTAATTGGACGAGCGTGTTGTTGAGGCGTCGAAATTCGCTGGTTTACTCCTCTTGGGCAAAGGTTCACCCAAATCTTCATTTTGCTTACGATAGTTCATGTTTACTCTTTATTATTGTTTATTTTTTTGAATGTTTTTTATATATATGTTTATATATATTTTTTATTTTTTATGTATGTATTTTTATTCATATATATAATTTTAATTTTTTGTTTATGTATTTTTTAATATATTTGTTTGTGTATTTTCTTCCAATTTTATTTAAAAAAAAAAAGCGCATAAATAAGTTAAGGCGGAAAGTAGTAATGTTGTCTGAGCGACGGATGTAAGGCATCTGATCTACTACTCCTTTCTCTATGCCTTATATAGCCGCTATACAGATAGTAGTTATATTGACAACTTACAACAACAACAACAATATGTGGTTTTCATTCTAGATATACATACAAACATATTAAATTATGGCGGAAAGTATTTCAAATAGTGAAAAAAATTGTTGAAGATAATATTAAAAAACGAAAATTAACAAGAAAATGTAAATAATAATAGAAAGTAGTAAAAAAGAAGAAAAATCTAAATAATGCAATAAATAGCAAAAATTAAAATATAATTCAAAATAAAAAAATTTAACAGAGTTACAATACAGAAGGACAAAAAAAAATAAAATATGCGAATAAAATATTCGATATTTAGACTATAACACAAAGGCTTTGAATATATTGTAGTATTTTACCGTTATGCGGGTAGCACATATTCGAGCGTTTATAATGAAGTAAATACATATACACACAAAGATATTCAAATATTGAGGAATTAAAATAAAAATTAACAAAAATATTATATTAGAATAAAATATAATAATCTTAAATTATATAATATGAAAGCGCATTAAATTAAAGAAGGACTACGCAGGCAAAATAAAATTCCTTTTAACGGTTCTTTTTCAAACATTGTATTGTCTACAACATTTATTTACCCAAAAATGGCAATTCCAAGAAAAAAAATTATCTTCAAATTACTTATATTCGCAGGCAGTGCAAATATTGACAGCCTACAACAACAATAACAATTTGTGGTTTTAATTCGACACATACATACAAATATATTCCAAAATGGCGGCAAGTATTAGAAATAGTGAAAAAAATTATTGAAAAGAAAATATAAATATAAAAAATAATACTAAAAAGGAGAAAAATCAAAATAAGGCAAAAAGAAAAAAAATTAAATTTTGAAAATACAAATTACAATACAGAAGAAGAAAAAAACAAAATAATAATTCGAAAAATTTACTTCAATTTCACTCAATTTCGTCACTGCGAATGCCCAAGCTGTTACTTAATATTGAGTATTAGTATTGCAGTTGATTCATGTTATTCATGATTTCTACAAATAATACGAAAGTCAGGTATTAATAATAATATAATATACTAAAAATTATGGTGAAAAGGGAAAATCAAATAAAAGCAATATTTTTTTGCTGTTCCCACAGATATTTTTTTATTTAAATTACAAATACATTAAAGTTGATATAATATGTATGTATGTAAAAATCTCTTTCTAGTATACTATTAAAATATTTAAACTATCCGAAAACCACTGTCTTCGTTCTCCTGAGCGGTGGGGGCGGCGGCGTTGACGGCTTTGTCGGCAATGTGAATTAACGCCTGTTGTTACTGTTACTACTAGCCAATGCCAGGATTGCCATTGATGGAGATATTCAGTTCAATGTTGTGACGGCTGTCCTAGCTGTAACTTCAGTGCCTTCCATTCCGTCCAGTTTCTCGGGGGGTTGTGAGGAGCTGCAGCTCCTTCGATCTTTTTATCCTGTGCCGTTTAAGACGTTTTAACAGCCTCCACTTTGATGTCAAAACACCGGCAGCTTTGTTGTTTGGCGCAATAATACCACCAGGTCCCACTAAGCCAGATGAGACTAGTTTCTGGAAGAGTTCATCAATATTGATTTTATTTAGTGGCGGCAATACTGGTGTTTGTGGTGCCTGCGGTGGTGGCGGTTGGTTGCTGCCCATCATTGAGCCTAGTGGTACAAATGGTGTACCACCGCTGGGTGGCATCTGCATTAGCCAGGACATTGGGGAATGTATGTTGTGGTTTTTGTTGTAGCGGCTATTGTTCATGTTGGGCGGTGGACCACCGCTAAAGCCCCTAATGCCCTGATGTGGCCATGTCATCGTATTTTGCTTGGTCGTCCATTTGTTAGGCTTCCAACGTCTTTCGCGCTGTGGCCTTCCACGTTGTGGCCACACCCTGTTGTCATATCTACGCGCTTCGTAATTGGACGAGCGTGTTGTTGAGGCGTCGAAATTCGCTGGTTTACTCCTCTTGGGCAAAGGTTCACCCAAATCTTTATTTTGCTTACGATAGTTCATGTTTACTCTTTATTATTGTTTATTTTTTTGTATGTTTTTTATATATATGTTTATATAAATTTTTTATTTTTTATGTATGTATTTTTATTTATATATATAATTTTAATTTTTTGTTTATATATTTTTTAATATATTTATTTGTGTATTTTCTTCCAATTTTGTTTTTAAAAAAACAAGCGCATAAATAAATTAAGGCGGAAAGTAGTAATGTTGTCTGAGCGACGGATGTAAGGCATCTGATCTACTACTCCTTTCTCTATGCCTTATATAGCCGCTATACAGATAGTATTTATATTGACATCTTACCACAACAACAACATTATGTGGTTTTCATTCTAGATATACATGCAAACATATTAAATTATGGCGGAAGGTATTTAAAATAGTGAAAAAAATTGTTGAAGATAATATTAAAAAACGAAAATTAACAAGAAAATATAAATAATAATAGAAAATTGTAAAAAAGAAGAAAAATCTAAATAATGCAATAAATAGCAAAAATTAAAATATAATTCAAAATAAGAATAATAAAAAGAGTTACAATACAGAAGAACAAAAAAAATATAAAAGAAAATACTGTAACAACATATTAAATTAAGAGAAGGCAGATAAAATATTCGATATTTAGACTATAACACAAAGGCTTTGAATGTACCTATTGTAGTATTTTACCGTTGTGCGGGTAGCACATATTCGAGCGCTTATAACGATGTAAATACATATACACACAAAGATATTCAAATATTGAGGAAATAAAATAAAAATTAACAAAAATATTATATTAGAATAAAATATAATAATTTTAAATTATATAATATGAAAGCGCATTAAATTAAAGAAAGACTACGCAGGCAAAATAAAATTTCTTTTAACGTTTCTTTTTCAAACATTGTATTGTCTACAACATTTATTTACCCAAAAATGGCAATTCCAAGAAAAAAAATTATCTTCAAATTACTTATATTCGCAGGCAGTGCAAATATTGATTGCCTACAACAACAATAACAAATTGTGGTTTTAATTCGACACATGCATACAAATACATTCCAAAATGGCGGCAAGTATTAGAAATAGTGAAAAAAATTATTGAAAAGAAAATATAAATATAAAAACTAATACTAAAAAGGAGAAAAATCAAAATAAGGCAAAAAGAAAAAAATTAAATTTTGAAAATACAAATTACAATACAGAAGAAGAAAAAAACAAAATAATAATTCGAAAAATTTACTTCAATTTCACTCAATTTCGTCACTGCGAATGCCCAAGCTGTTACTTAATATTGAGTTCTAGTATTGCAGTTGATTCATATTATTCATGATTTCTACAAATAATACGAAAGTCAGGTATTAATAATAATATAATATACTAAAAATTATGGTGAAAAGGGAAAATCAAATAAAAGCAATATTTTTTTGCTACTCCCACAGATATTTTTTTTATTTAAATTACAAATACATTAAAGTTGATATAATATGTATGTATGTAAAAATCTCTTTCTAGTATACCATTGAAATATTTAAACTATCCAAAAATCACTGTCATCGTTCTCCTGAGCGGTGGGGGCGGCGGCGTTGACGGCTTTGTCGGCAATGTGAATTAACGCCTGTTGTTACTGTTACTACTAGCCAATGCCAGGATTGCCATTGATGGAGATATTCAGTTCAATGCTGTGACGGCTGTATTAGAAATAGTGAAAAAAATTATTGAAAAGGAAATATAAATATAAAAAATAATACTAAAAAGGAGAAAAATCAAAATAATTCAAAAAGAAAAAAATTAAATTTTGAAAATAAAAATTACAATACAGAAGAAGAAAAAAGAAAAGCAAAATAATAATTCGAAAAATTTACTTCAATTTCACTCAATTTCGTCACTTCGAATGCCCAAGCTGTTACTTAATATTGAGTTCTAGTATTGCAGTTGATTCATATTATTCATGATTTCTACAAATAATACGAAAGTCAGGTATTAATAATAATATAATATACTAAAAATTATGGTGAAAAGGGAAAATCAAATAAAAGCAATATTTTTTTGCTACTCCCACAGATATTTTTTTATTTAAATTACAAATACATTAAAGTTGATATAATATGTATGTATGTAAAAATCTCTTTCTAGTATACTATTGAAATATTTAAACTATCCAAAAATCACTGTCATCGTTCTCCTGAGCGGTGGGGGCGGCGGCGTTGACGGCTTTGTCGGCAATGTGAATTAACGCCTGTTGTTACTGTTACTACTAGCCAATGCCAGGATTGCCATTGATGGAGATATTCAGTTCAATGTTGTGACGGCTGTCCTAGCTGTAACTTCAGTGCCTTCCATTCCGTCCAGTTTCTCGAGGGATTGTGAGGAGCTGCAGCTTCTTCGATCTTTTTATCCTGTGCCGTTTGAGACGTTTTAACAGCCTCCTCTTTAAGCGCAGCGGCTGATGTCAAAACACCGGCAGCTTTGTTGTTTGGCGCAATAACACCACCAGGTCCCACTAAGCCAGATGAGACTAGTTTCTGGAAGAGTTCATCAATATTGATTTTATTTAGTGGCGGCAATACTGGTGTTTGTGGTGCCTGCGGTGGTGGCGGTTGGCTGCTGCCCATCATTGAGCCTGGTGGTACAAATGGTGGACCACCGCTGGGTGGCATCTGCATTAGCCAGGACATTGGGGAATGTATATTGTGCTTTTTGTTGTAGCGGCTATTGTTCATAATGGGCGGTGGACCACCGCTAAAGCCCCTAATACCCTGATGTGGCCATGCCATCGTATTTTGCTTGGTCGTCCATTTGTTAGGCTTCCAACGTCTTTCGCGCTGTGGCCTTCCACGTTGTGGCCACACCCTGTTGTCATATCTACGCGCTTCGTAATTGGACGACGGTGTTGTTGAGGCGTCGAAATTCGCTGGTTTACTCCTCTTGGGCAAAGGTTCACCCAAATCTTTATTTTGCTTACGATAGTTCATGTTTACTCTTTATTATTGTTTATTTTTTTGTATGTTTTGTATATATATGTTTATATATATTTTTTATTTTTTATGTATGTATTTTTATTTATATATATAATTTTAATTTTTTGTTTATATATTTTTTAATATATTTATTTGTGTATTTTCTTCCAATTTTGTTTTTAAAAAAACAACCACATAAATAAATTAAGGCGGAAAGTAGTAATGTTGTCTGAGCGACGGATGTAAGGCATCTGATCTACTACTCCTTTCTCTATGCCTTATATAGCCGCTATACAGATAGTATTTATATTGACAACTTTCAACAACAACAACAATATGTGGTTTTCATTCTAGATATACATACAAACATATTAAATTATGGCGGAAACTATTTAAAATAGTGAAAAAATTTGTTGAAGATAATATTAAAAAACGAAAATTAACAAGAAAATATAAATAATAATAGAAAATAGTAAAATAGAAGAAAAATCAAAAAAATGCAAAAACAGCAAAAATTAAAATATAATTCAAAATAAAAATAATTAAAAGAGTTACAATACAGAAGGACAAAAAAAATATTAAGGAAAATACTGTTACATAATATGTACATATTAAATTAAGAGAAGGCAGATAAAATATTCGATATTTAGACTATAACACAAAGGCTTTGAATATAGTATTTTACCGTTGAGCGGGTAGCACTTATTCGAGCGTTTATAATGATGTAAATACATATACATACAAAGATATTCAAATATTGAGGAAATAAAATAAAAATTAACAAAAATAATAAATTAGAATAAAATATAATAATTTTAAATTATATAATATGATAGCGCATTAAATTAAAGAAGGACTGCTCAGGCAAAATAAAATTTCTTTTAACGTTTCTTTTTCAAACATTGTATTGTCTACAACATTTATTTACCCAAAAATGGCAATTCCAAGAAAAAAAATTATCTTCAAATTACTTATATTCGCAGGCAGTGCAAATATTGACAGCCTACAACAACAATAACAATTTGTGGTTTTAATTCGACACATACATACAAATGTATTCCAAAATGGCGGCAAGTATTAATAAATAGTGAAAAAAATTATTGAAAAGAAAATATAAATATAAAAAATAATACTAAAAATGAGAAAAATCAAAATAAGGCAAAAAGAAAAAAAATTAAATTTTGAAAATACAAATTACAATACAGAAGAAGAAAAATACTAAATAATAATTCGAAAAATTTACTTCAATTTCACTCAATTTCGTCACTGCGAATGCCCAAGCTGTTACTTAATATTGAGTTCTAGTATTGCAGTTGATTCATATTATTCATGATTTCTACAAATAATACGAAAGTCAGGTATTAATAATAATATAATATACTGAAATTTATTGTGAAAAGGGAAAATCAAATAAAAGCAATATTTTTTTGCTACTCACACAGATATTTTTTTTATTTAAATTACAAATACATTAAAGTTGATATAATATGTATGTATGTAAAAATCTCTTTTTAGTATACCATTTAAATATTTAAACTATCCGAAAATCACTGTCTTTGTTCTCCTGAGCGGTGGGGTCGGCAGCGTTGACGGCTTTGTCGGCAATGTGAATTAACGCCTGTTGTTACTGTTACTACTAGGCAATGCCAGGATTGCCATTGATGGAGATATTCAGTTCAATGCTGTGACGGCTGTATTAGAAATAGTGAAAAAAATTATTGAAAAGAAAATATAAATATAAAAAATAATACTAAAAAGGAGAAAAATCAAAATAATTCAAAAAGAAAAAAATTAAATTTTGAAAATAAAAATTACAATACAGAAGAAGGAAAAAAAAAAGCAAAATAATAATTCGAAAAATTTACTTCAATTTCACTCAATTTCGTCACTGCCAATGCCCAAGCTGTTACTTAATATTGAGTTCTAGTATTGCAGTTGATTCATATTATTCATGATTTCTACAAATAATACGAAAGTCAGGTATTAATAATAATATAATATACTAAAAATTATGGTGAAAATGGAAAATCAAATAAAAGCAATATTTTTTTGCTGTTCCTACAGATATTTTTTTTATTTAAATTACAAATACATTAAAGTTGATATAATATGTATGTATGTAAAAATCTCTTTCTAGTATACTATTAAAATATTTAAACTATCCGAAAACCACTGTTTTCGTTCTCCTGAGCGGTGGGGGCGGCGGCGTTGACGGCTTTGTCGGCAATGTGAATTAACGCCTGTTGTTACTGTTACTACTAGCCAATGCCAGGATTGCCATTGATGGAGATATTCAGTTCAATGCTGTGACGGCTGTCCTAGCTGTAACTTCAGAGCCTTCCATTCCGTCCAGTTTCTCGGGGAATTGTGAGGAGCTGCAGCTTCTTCGGTCTTTTTATCCTGTGCCGTATGAGACGTTTTAACAGCCTCCTCTTTAAGCGCAGCGGCTGATGTCAAAACACCGGCAGCTTTGTTGTTTGGCGCAATAACACCACCAGGTCCCACTAAGCCAGATGAGACTAGTTTCTGGAAGAGTTCATCAATATTGATTTTATTTAGTGGCGGCAATACTGGTGTTTGTGGTGCCTACGGTGATGGCGGTTGTCTGCTGCCCATCATTGAGCCTGGTGGTACAAATGGTGGACCACCGCTGGGTGGCATCTGCATTAGCCAGGACATTGAGGAATGTATATTGTGGTTTTTGTTGTAGCGGCTATTATTCATAATGGGCGGTGGACCACCGCTAAAGCCCCTAATACCCTGATGTGGCCATGCCATCGTATTTTGCTTGGTCGTCCATTTGTTAGGCTTCCAACGTCTTTCGCGCTGTGGCCTTCCACGTTGTGGCCACACCCTGTTGTCATATCTACGCGCTTCGTAATTGGACGAGCGTGTTGTTGAGGCGTCGAAATTCGCTGGTTTACTCCTCTTGGGCAAAGGTTCACCCAAATCTTTATTTTGCTTACGATAGTTCATGTTTACTCTTTATTATTGTTTATTTTTTTGTATGTTTTTTATATATATGTTTATATATATCTTTTATTTATATATATAATTTTAATTTTTTGTTTATATATTTTTTAATATATTTATTTGTGTATTTTCTTCCAATTTTGTTTTTAAAAAAACAAGCGCATAAATAAATTAAGGCGGAAAGTAGTAATGTTGTCTGAGCGACGGATGTAAGGCATCTGATCTACTACTCCTTTCTCTATGCCTTATATAGCCGCTATACAGATAGTATTTATATTGACAACTTTCAACAACAACAACAATATGTGGTTTTCATTCTAGATATACATACAAACATATTAAATTATGGCGGAAACTATTTAAAATAGTGAACAAATTTGTTGAAGATAATATTAAAAAACGAAAATTAACAAGAAAATATAAATAATAATAGAAAATAGTAAAAAAAGAAGAAAAATCTAAATAATGCAATAAATAGCAAAAATTAAAATATAATTCAAAATAAAAATAATTAAAAGAGTTACAATACAGAAGGACAAAAAAAAATATTAAGGAAAATACTGTTACATAATATGTACATATTAAATTAAGAGAAGGCGGATAAAATATTCGATATTTGGACTATAACACAAAGGCTTTGAATATAGTATTTTACCGTTGTGCGGGTAGCACATATTCGAGCGTTTATAATGATGTAAATAAATATACACACAAAGATATTCAAATATTGAGGAAATAAAATAAAAATTAACAAAAACATTATATTAGAATAAAATATAGTAATTTTAAATTATATAATAAGATAGCGCATTAAATTAATGAAGGACTACGCAGGCAAAATAAAATTTCTTTTAACGTTTCTTTTTCAAACATTGTATTGTCTACAACATTTATTTACCCAAAAATGGCAATTCCAAGAAAAAAAATTATCTTCAAATTACTTATATTCGCAGGCAGTGCAAATATTGACAGCCTACAACAACAATAACAATTTGTGGTTTTAATTCGACACATACATACAAATGTATTCCAAAATGGCGGCAAGTATTAATAAATAGTGAAAAAAATTATTGAAAAGAAAATATAAATATAAAAAATAATACTAAAAATGAGAAAAATCAAAATAAGGCAAAAAGAAAAAAAATTAAATTTTGAAAATACAAACTACAATACAGAAGAAGAAAAATACTAAATAATAATTCGAAAAATTTACTTCAATTTCACTCAATTTCGTCACTGCGAATGCCCAAGCTGTTACTTAATATTGAGTTCTAGTATTGCAGTTGATTCATATTATTCATGATTTCTACAAATAATACGAAAGTCAGGTATTAATAATAATATAATATACTAAAAATTATGGTGAAAAGGGAAAATCAAATAAAAGCAATATTTTTTTGCTACTCCCACAGATATTTTTTTTATTTAAATTACAAATACATTAAAGTTGATATAATATGTATGTATGTAAAAATCTCTTTCTAGTATACCATTGAAATATTTAAACTATCCAAAAATCACTGTCATCGTTCTCCTGAGCGGTGGGGCGGCGGCGTTGACGGCTTTGTCGGCAATGTGAATTAACGCCTGTTGTTACTGTTACTACTAGCCAATGCCAGGATTGCCATTGATGGAGATATTCAGTTCAATGCTGTGACGGCTGTATTAGAAATAGTGAAAAAAATTATTGAAAAGGAAATATAAATATAAAAACTAATACTAAAAAGGAGAAAAATCAAAATAAGGCAAAAAGAAAAAAATTAAATTTTGAAAATAAAAATTACAATACAGAAGAAGAAAAAAAAAAACAAAATAATAATTCGAAAAATTTACTTCAATTTCACTCAATTTCGTCACTTCGAATGCCCAAGCTGTTACTTAATATTGAGTTCTAGTATTGCAGTTGATTCATATTATTCATGATTTCTACAAATAATACGAAAGTCAGGTATTAATAATAATATAATATACTAAAAATTATGGTGAAAATGGAAAATCAAATAAAAGCAATATTTTTTTGCTACTCCCACAGATATTTTTTTTATTTAAATTACAAATACATTAAAGTTGATATAATATGTATGTATGTAAAAATCTCTTTCTAGTATACCATTGAAATATTTAAACTATCCAAAAATCACTCCTCCGGTGGGGCGGCGGCGTTGACGGCTTTGTCGGCAATGTGAATTAACGCCTGTTGTTACTGTTACTACTAGCCAATGCCAGGATTGCCATTGATGGAGATATTCAGTTCAATGCTGTGACGGCTGTATTAGAAATAGTGAAAAAAATTATTGAAAAGAAAATATAAATATAAAAAATAATACTAAAAAGGAGAAAAATCAAAATAATTCAAAAAGAAAAAAATTAAATTTTGAAAATAAAAATTACAATACAGAAGAAGAAAAAAAAAACAAAATAATAATTCGAAAAATTTACTTCAATTTCACTCAATTTCGTCACTTCGAATGCCCAAGCTGTTACTTAATATTGAGTTCTAGTATTGCAGTTGATTCATATTATTCATGATTTCTACAAATAATACGAAAGTCAGGTATTAATAATAATATAATATACTAAAAATTATGGTGAAAAGGGAAAATCAAATAAAAGCAATATTTTTTTGCTACTCCCACAGATATTTTTTTTATTTAAATTACAAATACATTAAAGTTGATATAATATGTATGTATGTAAAAATCTCTTTCTAGTATACCATTGAAATATTTAAACTATCCAAAAATCACTGTCATCGTTCTCCTGAGCGGTGGGGCGGCGGCGTTGACGGCTTTGTCGGCAATGTGAATTAACGCCTGTTGTTACTGTTACTACTAGCCAATGCCAGGATTGCCATTGATGGAGATATTCAGTTCAATGCTGTGACGGCTGTATTAGAAATAGTGAAAAAAATTATTGAAAAGAAAATATAAATATAAAAAAAAATACTAAAAAGGAGAAAAATCAAAATAATTCAAAAAGAAAAAAATTAAATTTTGAAAATAAAAATTACAATACAGAAGAAGAAAAAAAAAAACAAAATAATAATTCGAAAAATTTACTTCAATTTCACTCAATTTCGTCACTTCGAATGCCCAAGCTGTTACTTAATATTGAGTTCTAGTATTGCAGTTGATTCATATTATTCATGATTTCTACAAATAATACGAAAGTCAGGTATTAATAATAATATAATACACTAAAAATTATGGTGAAAAGGGAAAATCAAATAAAAGCATAATTTTTCTGCTGCTCCCACAGATATTTTTTTAAATTTAAATTACAAACACATTAAAGTTGATATAATATGTATGTATGTAAAAATCTCTTTCTAGTATACCATTAAAATATTTAAACTATCCGAAAACCACTGTCTTCGTTCTCCTGAGCGGTGGGGGCGGCGGCGTTGACGGCTTTATCGGCAATGTGAATTAACGCCTGTTGTTACTGTTACTACTAGCCAATGCCAGGATTGCCATTGATGGAGATATTCAGTTCAATGTTGTGACGGCTGTCCTAGCTGTAACTTCAGTGCCTTCCATTCCGTCCAGTTTCTCGAGGGATTGTGAGGAGCTGCAGCTTCTTCGATCTTTTTATCCTGTGCCGTTTGAGACGTTTTAACAGCCTCCTCTTTAAGCGCAGCGGCTGATGTCAAAACACCGGCAGCTTTGTTGTTTGGCGCAATAACACCACCAGGTCCCACTAAGCCAGATGAGACTAGTTTCTGGAAGAGTTCATCAATATTGATTTTATTTAGTGGCGGCAATACTGGTGTTTGTGGTGCCTGCGGTGGTGGCGGTTGGCTGCTGCCCATCATTGAGCCTGGTGGTACAAATGGTGGACCACCGCTGGGTGGCATCTGCATTAGCCAGGACATTGGGGAATGTATATTGTGGTTTTTGTTGTAGCGGCTATTGTTCATAATGGGCGGTGGACCACCGCTAAAGCCCCTAATACCCTGATGTGGCCATGCCATCGTATTTTGCTTGGTCGTCCATTTGTTAGGCTTCCAACGTCTTTCGCGCTGTGGCCTTCCACGTTGTGGCCACACCCTGTTGTCATATCTACGCGCTTCGTAATTGGACGACGGTGTTGTTGAGGCGTCGAAATTCGCTGGTTTACTCCTCTTGGGCAAAGGTTCACCCAAATCTTTATTTTGCTTACGATAGTTCATGTTTAGTCTTTATTATTGTTTATTTTTTTGTATGTTTTTTATATATATGTTTATATATATTTTTTATTTTTTATGTATGTATTTTTATTTATATATATAATTTTAATTTTTTGTTTATATATTTTTTAATATATTTATTTGTGTATTTTCTTCCAATTTTGTTTTTAAAAAAACAAGCGCATAAATAAATTAAGGCGGAAAGTAGTAATGTTGTCTGAGCGACGGATGTAAGGCATCTGATCTACTACTCCTTTCTCTATGCCTTATATAGCCGCTATACAGATAGTATTTATATTGACAACTTTCAACAACAACAACAATATGTGGTTTTCATTCTAGATATACATACAAACATATTAAATTATGGCGGAAACTATTTAAAATAGTGAAAAAATTTGTTGAAGATAATATTAAAAAACGAAAATTAACAAGAAAATATAAATAATAATAGAAAATAGTAAAATAGAAGAAAAATCAAAAAAATGCAAAAACAGCAAAAATTAAAATATAATTCAAAATAAAAATAATTAAAAGAGTTACAATACAGAAGGACAAAAAAAATATTAAGGAAAATACTGTTACATAATATGTACATATTAAATTAAGAGAAGGCAGATAAAATATTCGATATTTAGACTATAACACAAAGGCTTTGAATATAGTATTTTACCGTTGAGCGGGTAGCACTTATTCGAGCGTTTATAATGATGTAAATACATATACATACAAAGATATTCAAATATTGAGGAAATAAAATAAAAATTAACAAAAATAATAAATTAGAATAAAATATAATAATTTTAAATTATATAATATGATAGCGCATTAAATTAAAGAAGGACTGCTCAGGCAAAATAAAATTTCTTTTAACGTTTCTTTTTCAAACATTGTATTGTCTACAACATTTATTTACCCAAAAATGGCAATTCCAAGAAAAAAAATTATCTTCAAATTACTTATATTCGCAGGCAGTGCAAATATTGACAGCCTACAACAACAATAACAATTTGTGGTTTTAATTCGACACATACATACAAATGTATTCCAAAATGGCGGCAAGTATTAATAAATAGTGAAAAAAATTATTGAAAAGAAAATATAAATATAAAAAATAATACTAAAAATGAGAAAAATCAAAATAAGGCAAAAAGAAAAAAAATTAAATTTTGAAAATACAAATTACAATACAGAAGAAGAAAAATACTAAATAATAATTCGAAAAATTTACTTCAATTTCGTCACTGCGAATGCCCAAGCTGTTACTTAATATTGAGTTCTAGTATTGCAGTTGATTCATATTATTCATGATTTCTACAAATAATACGAAAGTCAGGTATTAATAATAATATAATATACTAAAAATTATGGTGAAAAGGGAAAATCAAATAAAAGCAATATTTTTTTGCTACTCCCACAGATATTTTTTTTATTTAAATTACAAATACATTAAAGTTGATATAATATGTATGTATGTAAAAAGCTCTTTCTAGTATACCATTGAAATATTTAAACTATCCAAAAATCACTGTCATCGTTCCCCTGAGCGGTGGGGCGGCGGCGTTGACGGCTTTGTCGGCAATGTGAATTAACGCCTGTTGTTACTGTTACTACTAGCCAATGCCAGGATTGCCATTGATGGAGATATTCAGTTCAATGCTGTGTCGGCTGTCCTAGCTGTAACTTCAGTGCCTTCCATTCCGTCCAGTTTCTCGGGGGATTGTGAGGGGCTGCAGCTTCTTCGGTCTTTTTATCCTGTGCCGTTTGAGATGTTTTAACAGCCTCCTCTTTAAGAGCAGCGGCTGATGTCAAAACACCGGCATCTTTGTTGTTTGGCGCAATAACACCACCAGGTCCCACTAAGCCAGATGAGACTAGTTTCTGGAAGAGTTCATCAATATTGATTTTATTTATTGGCGGCAATACTGGTGTTTGTGGTGCCTGCGGTGGTAGCGGCTGGCTGCTGCCCATCATTGAGCCTGGTGTTACAAATGGTGGACCACCGCTGGGTGGCATCTGCATTAGCCAGGACATTGGGGAATGTATATTGTGGTTTTTGTTGTAGCGGCTATTGTTCATGTTGGGCGGTGGACCACCGCTAAAGCCCCTAATACCCTGATGTGGCCATGTCATCGTATTTTGCTTGGTCGTCCATTTGTTAGGCTTCCAACGTCTTTCGCGCTGCGGCCTTCCACGTTGTGGCCACACCCTGTTGTCATATCTACGCGCTTCGTAATTGGACGAGCGTGTTGTTGAGGCGTCGAAATTCGCTGGTTTACTCCTCTTGGGCAAAGGTTCACCCAAATCTTTATTTTGCTTACGATAGTTCATGTTTACTCTTTATTATTGTTTATTTTTTTGTATGTTTTTTATATTATATTATATTATATATTTATATTTATTTTTTATTTTTTATGTATGTATTTTTATTCATATATATAATTTTAATTTTTTGTTTATATATTTTTTAATATATTTATTTGTGTATTTTCTTCCAATTTTGTTTTTAAAAAAACAACCACATAAATAAATTAAGGCGGAAAGTAGTAATGTTGTCTGAGCGACGGATGTAAGGCATCTGATCTACTACTCCTTTCTCTATGCCTTATATAGCCGCTATACAGATAGTATTTATATTGACAACTTACAACAACAACAACAATATGTGGTTATCATTCTAGATATACATACAAACATATTAAATTATGGCGGAAAGTATTTAAAATAGTGAAAAAATTTGTTGAAGATAATATTAAAAAACGAAAATTAACAAGAAAATATAAATAATAATAGAAAATAGTAAAAAAAGAAGAAAAATCTAAATAATGCAATAAATAGCAAAAATTAAAATATAATTCAAAATAAAAATAATTAAAAGAGTTACAATACAGAAGGACAAAAAAAAATATTAAGGAAAATACTGTTACATAATATGTACATATTAAATTAAGAAAAGGCGGATAAAATATTCGATATTTAGACTATAACACAAAGGCTTTCAACATAGTATTTTACCGTTGTGCGAGTAGCACATATTCGAGCGCTTATAATGATGTAAATAAATATACACACAAAGATATTCAAATATTGAGGAAATAAAATAAAAATTAACAAAAATAATAAATTAGAATAAAATATAATAATTTTAAATTATATAATATGATAGCGCATTAAATTAAAGAAGGACTACGCAGGCAAAATAAAATTTCTTTTAACGTTTCTTTTTCAAACATTTTATTGTCTACAACATTTATTTACCCAAAAATGGCAATTCCAAGAAAAAAAATTATCTTCAAATTTCTTATATTCGCAGGCAGTGCAAATATTGACAGCCTACAACAACAATAACAATTTGTGGTTTTAATTCGACACATACATACAAATGTATTCCAAAATGGCGGCAAGTATTAAGAAATAGTGAAAAAAATTATTGAAAAGAAAATATAAATATAAAAAATAATACTAAAAAGGAAAAAAATCAAAATAAGGCAAAAAGAAAAAAAATTAAATTTTGAAAATAAAAATTACAATACAGAAGAAGAAAAAAACAAAATAATAATTCGAAAAATTTACTTCAATTTCACTCAATTTCGTCACTGCGAATGCCCAAGCTGGTACTTAATATTGAGTTCTAGTATTGCAGTTGATTCATATTATTCATGATTTCTACAAATAATACGAAAGTCAGGTATTAATAATAATATAATATACTAAAAATTATGGTGAAAAGGGAAAATCAAATAAAAGCAATATTTTTTTGCTGTTCCCACAGATATTTTTTTTATTTAAATTACAAATACATTAAAGTTGATATAATATGTATGTATGTAAAAATCTCTTTCTAGTATACTATTAAAATAATTAAACTATCCGAAAACCACTGTCTTCGTTCTCCTGAGCGGTGGGGGCGGCGGCGTTGACGGCTTTGTCGGCAATGTGAATTAACGCCTGTTGTTACTGTTACTACTAGCCAATGCCAGGATTGCCATTGATGGAGATATTCAGTTCAATGCTGTGTCGGCTGTCCTAGCTGTAACTTCAGTGCCTTCCATTCCGTCCAGTTTCTCGGGGGATTGTGAGGGGCTGCAGCTTCTTCGGTCTTTTTATCCTGTGCCGTTTGAGACGTTTTAACAGCCTCCTCTTTAAGAGCAGCGGCTGATGTCAAAACACCGGCATCTTTGTTGTTTGGCGCAATAACACCACCAGGTCCCACTAAGCCAGATGAGACTAGTTTCTGGAAGAGTTCATCAATATTGATTTTATTTAGTGGCGGCAATACTGGTGTTTGTGGTGCCTGCGGTGGTAGCGGCTGGCTGCTGCCCATCATTGAGCCTGGTGTTACAAATGGTGGACCACCGCTGGGTGGCATCTGCATTAGCCAGGACATTGGGGAATGTATATTGTGGTTTTTGTTGTAGCGGCTATTGTTCATGTTGGGCGGTGGACCACCGCTAAAGCCCCTAATACCCTGATGTGGCCATGTCATCGTATTTTGCTTGGTCGTCCATTTGTTAGGCTTCCAACGTCTTTCGCGCTGTGGCCTTCCAGGTTGTGGCCACACCCTGTTGTCATATCTACGCGCTTCGTAATTGGACGAGCGTGTTGTTGAGGCGTCGAAATTCGCTGGTTTACTCCTCTTGGGCAAAGGTTCACCCAAATCTTTATTTTGCTTACGATAGTTCATGTTTACTCTTTATTATTGTTTATTTTTTTGTATGTTTTTTATATATGTGTTTATATAAATTTTTTATTTTTTATGTATGTATTTTTATTTATATATATAATTTTAATTTTTTGTTTATATATTTTTTAATATATTTATTTGTGTATTTTCTTCCAATTTTGTTTTTAAAAAAACAAGCGCATAAATAAAGTAAGGCGGAAAGTAGTAATGTTGTCTGAGCGACGGATGTAAGGCATCTGATCTACTACTCCTTTCTCTATGTCTTATATAGCCGCTAAACAGATAGTATTTATATTGACAACTTTCAACAACAACAACAATATGTGGTTTTCATTCTAGATATACATACAAACATATTAAATTATGGCGGAAACTATTTAAAATAGTGAAAAAAATTGTTGAAGATAATATTAAAAAACGAAAATTAACAAGAAAATATAAATAATAATAGAAAATAGTAAAAAAGAAGAAAAATCTAAATAATGCAATAAATAGCAAAAATTAAAATATAATTCAAAATAAAAATAAAATACTGTTACATAATATGTACATATTAAATTAAGAGAAGGCGGATAAAATATTCGATATTTAGACTATAACACAAAGGCTTTGAATATAGTATTTTACCGTTGTGCGGGTAGCACATATTCGAGCGTTTATAATGATGTAAATAAATATACACACAAAGATATTCAAATATTGAGGAAATAAAATAAAAATTAACAAAAATAATAAATTAGAATAAAATATAATAATTTTAAATTATATAATATGATAGCGCATTAAATTAAAGAAGGACTACTCAGGCAAAATAAATTTTCTTTTAACGTTTCTTTTTCAAACATTGTATTGTCTACAACATTTATTTACCCAAAAATGGCAATTCCAAGAAAAAAAATTATCTTCAAATTACTTATATTCGCAGGCAGTGCAAATATTGACAGCCTACAACAACAATAACAAATTGTGGTTTTAATTCGACACATGCATACAAATGTATTCCAAAATGGCGGCAAGTATTAATAAATAGTGAAAAAAATTATTGAAAAGAAAATATAAATATAAAAAATAATACTAAAAAGGAGAAAAATCAAAATAATTCAAAAAGAAAAAAATTAAATTTTGAAAATAAAAATTACAATACAGAAGAAGAAAAAAAAAAACAAAATAATAATTCGAAAAATTTACTTCAATTTCACTCAATTTCGTCACTGCCAATGCCCAAGCTGTTACTTAATATTGAGTTCTAGTATTGCAGTTGATTCATATTATTCATGATTTCTACAAATAATACGAAAGTCAGGTATTAATAATAATATAATATACTAAAAATTATGGTGAAAATGGAAAATCAAATAAAAGCAATATTTTTTTGCTACTCCCACAGATATTTTTTTTATTCAAATTACAAATACATTAAAGTTGATATAATATGTATGTATGTAAAAATCTCTTTCTAGTATACTATTAAAATAATTAAACTATCCGAAAACCACTGTCTTCGTTCTCCTGAGCGGTGGGGGCGCGGCGTTGACGGCTTTGTCGGCAATGTGAATTAACGCCTGTTGTTACTGTTACTACTAGCCAATGCCAGGATTGCCATTGATGGAGATATTCAGTTCAATGCTGTGACGGCTGTCCTAGCTGTAACTTCAGTGCCTTCCATTCCGTCCAGTTTCTCGGGGGATTGTGAGGGGCTGCAGCTTCTTCGGTCTTTTTATCCTGTGCCGTTTGAGACGTTTTAACAGCCTCCTCTTTAAGAGCAGCGGCTGATGTCAAAACACCGGCATCTTTGTTGTTTGGCGCAATAACACCACCAGGTCCCACTAAGCCAGATGAGACTAGTTTCTGGAAGAGTTCATCAATATTGATTTTATTTAGTGGCGGCAATACTGGTGTTTGTGGTGCCTGCGGTGGTGGCGGCTGGCTGCTGCCCATCATTGAGCCTGGTGTTACAAATGGTGGACCACCGCTGGGTGGCATCTGCATTAGCCAGGACATTGGGGAATGTATATTGTGGTTTTTGTTGTAGCGGCTATTGTTCATGTTGGGCGGTGGACCACCGCTAAAGCCCCTAATACCCTGATGTGGCCATGTCATCGTATTTTGCTTGGTCGTCCATTTGTTAGGCTTCCAACGTCTTTCGCGCTGTGGCCTTCCACGTTGTGGCCACACCCTGTTGTCATATCTACGCGCTTCGTAATTGGACGAGCGTGTTGTTGAGGCGTCGAAATTCGCTGGTTTACTCCTCTTGGGCAAAGGTTCACCCAAATCTTTATTTTGCTTACGATAGTTCATGTTTACTCTTTATTATTGTTTATTTTTTTGTATGTTTTTTATATATATGTTTATATATATCTTTTATTTATATATATAATTTTAATTTTTTGTTTATATATTTTTTAATATATTTATTTGTGTATTTTCTTCCAATTTTGTTTTTAAAAAAACAAGCGCATAAATAAATTAAGGCGGAAAGTAGTAATGTTGTCTGAGCGACGGATGTAAGGCATCTGATCTACTACTCCTTTCTCTATGCCTTATATAGCCGCTATACAGATAGTATTTATATTGACAACTTTCAACAACAACAACAATATGTGGTTTTCATTCTAGATATACATACAAACATATTAAATTATGGCGGAAACTATTTAAAATAGTGAAAAAATTTGTTGAAGATAATATTAAAAAACGAAAATTAACAAGAAAATATAAATAATAATAGAAAATAGTAAAATAGAAGAAAAATCAAAAAAATGCAAAAACAGCAAAAATTAAAATATAATTCAAAATAAAAATAATTAAAAGAGTTACAATACAGAAGGACAAAAAAAAATATTAAGGAAAATACTGTTACATAATATGTACATATTAAATTAAGAGAAGGCAGATAAAATATTCGATATTTAGACTATAACACAAAGGCTTTGAATATAGTATTTTACCGTTGTGCGAGTAGCACATATTTGAGCGTTTATAATGATGTAAATACATATACACACAAAGATATTCAAATATTGAGGAAATAAAATAAAAATTAACAAAAACAATAATATGATAGCGCATTAAATTAAAGAAGGACTACGCAGGCAAAATAAAATTTCTTTTAACGTTTCTTTTTCAAACATTGTATTGTCTACAACATTTATTTACCCAAAAATGGCAATTCCAAGAAAAAAAATTATCTTCAAATTACTTATATTCGCAGGCAGTGCAAATATTGATAGCCTACAACAACAATAACAATTTGTGGTTTTAATTCGACACATACATACAAATGTATTCCAAAATGGCGGCAAGTATTAATAAATAGTGAAAAAAATTATTGAAAAGAAAATATAAATATAAAAAATAATACTAAAAGGGAGAAAAATCAAAATAAGGCAAAAAGAAAAAAATTAAGTTTTGAAAATAAAAATTACAATACAGAAGAAGAAAAAAACAAAATAATAATTTGAAAAATTTACTTCAATTTCACTCAATTTCGTCACTTCGAATGCCCAAGCTGTTACTTAATATTGAGTTCTAGTATTGCAGTTGATTCATATTATTCATGATTTCTACAAATAATACGAAAGTCAGGTATTAATAATAATATAATATACTAAAAATTATGGTGAAAAGGGAAAATCAAATAAAAGCAATATTTTTCTGCTGCTCCCACAGATATTTTTTTAAATTTAAATTACAAACACATTAAAGTTGATATAATATGTATGTATGTAAAAATCTCTTTCTAGTATACCATTAAAATATTTAAACTATCCGAAAACCACTGTCTTCGTTCTCCTGAGCGGTGGGGGCGGCGGCGTTGACGGCTTTGTCGGCAATGTGAATTAACGCCTGTTGTTACTGTTACTACTAGCCAATGCCAGGATTGCCATTGATGGAGATATTCAGTTCAATGTTGTGACGGCTGTCCTAGCTGTAACTTCAGTGCCTTCCATTCCGTCCAGTTTCTCGAGGGATTGTGAGGAGCTGCAGCTTCTTCGATCTTTTTATCCTGTGCCGTTTGAGATGTTTTAACAGCCTCCTCTTTAAGCGCAGCGGCTGATTTCAAAACACCGGCAGCTTTGTTGTTTGGCGCAATAACACCACCAGGTCCCACTAAGCCAGATGAGACTAGTTTCTGGAAGAGTTCATCAATATTGATTTTATTTAGTGGCGGCAATACTGGTGTTTGTGGTGCCTGCGGTGGTGGCGGTTGGCTGCTGCCCATCATTGAACCTTGTGGTACAAATGGTGGACCACCGCTGGGTGGCATCTGCATTAGCCAGGAGATCGGGGAATGTATATTGCGGTTTTTGTTGTAGCGGCTATTGTTCATGTTGGGCGGTGGACCACCGCTAAAGCCCCTAATACCCTGATGTGGCCATGTCATCGTATTTTGCCTGGTCGTCCATTTGTTGGCTTCCAACGTCTTTCGCGCTGTGGTCTTCCACGTTGTGGCCACACCCTGTTGTCATATCTACGCGCTTCGTAATTGGACGAGCGTGTTGTTGAGGCGTCGAAATTCGCTGGTTTACTCCTCTTGGGCAAAGGTTCACCCAAATCTTTATTTTGCTTACGATAGTTCATGTTTACTCTTTATTATTTTTTATTTTTTTGTATGTTTTTTATATATATGTTTATATAAATTTTTTATTTTTATGTATGTATTTTTATTTATATATATAATTTTAATTTTTTGTTTATATATTTTTTAATATATTTATTTGTGTATTTTCTTCCAATTTTGTTTTTAAAAAAACAAGCGCATAAATAAATTAAGGCGGAAAGTAGTAATGTTGTCTGAGCGACGGATGTAAGGCATCTGATCTACTACTCCTTTCTCTATGCCTTATATAGCCGCTATACAGATAGTATTTATATTGACAACTTACAACAACAACAACAATATGTGGTTTTCATTCTAGATATACATACAAACATATTAAATTATGGCGGAAAGTATTTAAAATAGTGAAAAAAATTGTTGAAGATAATATTAAAAAACGAAAATTAACAAGAAAATATAAATAATAATAGAAAATAGTAAAAAAGAAGAAAAATCTAAATAATGCAATAAATAGCAAAAATTAAAATATAATTAAAAATAAAAATAATTAAAAGAGTTACAATACAGAAGGACAAAAAAAATATTAAGGAAAATACTGTTACATAATATGTACATATTAAATTAAGAGAAGGCAGATAAAATATTCGATATTTAGACTATAACACAAAGGCTTTGAATATAGTATTTTACCGTTGTGCGGGTAGCACATATTCGAGCGCTTATAATGATGTAAATACATATACACACAAAGATATTCAAATATTGAGGAAATAAAATAAAAATTAACAAAAATAATAAATTAGAATAAAATATAATAATTTTAAATTATATAATATGATAGCGCATTAAATTAAAGAAGGACTGCTCAGGCAAAATAAAATTTCTTTTAACGTTTCTTTTTCAAACATTGTATTGTCTACAACATTTATTTACCCAAAAATGGCAATTCCAAGAAAAAAAATTATCTTCAAATTACTTATATTCGCAGGCAGTGCAAATATTGACAGCCTACAACAACAATAACAATTTGTGGTTTCAATTCGACACATACATACAAATGTATTCCAAAATGGCGGCAAGTATTAATAAATAGTGAAAAAAATTATTGAAAAGAAAATATAAATATAAAAAATAATACTAAAAATGAGAAAAATCAAAATAAGGAAAAAAGAAAAAAAATTAAATTTTGAAAATACAAATTACAATACAGAAGAAGAAAAAAACAAAATAATAATTAGAAAAATGTTCTTCAATTTCACTCAATTTCGTCACTGCGAATGCCCAAGTTGTTACTTAATATTGAGTTCTAGTATTGCAGTTGATTCATATTATTCATGATTTCTACAAATAATACGAAAGCCAGGTATTAATAATAATATAATATACTAAAAATTATGGTGAAAAGGGAAAATCAAATAAAAGCAATATTTTTCTGCTGCTCCCCCAGATATTTTTTTTAATTTAAATTACAAACACATTAAAGTTGATATAATATGTATGTATGTAAAAATCTCTTTCTAGTATACCATTAAAATAAAATAAAAATTAACAAAAATAAGAAATTAGAATAAAATATAATAATTTTAAATTATATAATATGATAGCGCATTAAATTAATGAAGGACTACTCAGGCAAAATAAAATTTCTTTTAACGTTTCTTTTTCAAACATTGTATTGTCTACAACATTTATTTACCCAAAAATGGCAATTCCAAGAAAAAAAATTATCTTCAAATTACTTATATTCGCAGGCTGTGCAAATATTGACAGCCTACAGCAACAATAAGAATTTGTGGTTTTAATTCGACCGATACATACAAATGTATTCCAAAATGGCGGCAAGTATTAATAAATAGTGAAAAAAATTATTGAAAAGAAAATATAAATATAAAAAATAATACTAAAAATGAGAAAAATCAAAATAAGGCAAAAAGAAAAAAATTAAATTTTGAAAATAAAAATTACAATACAGAAGAAGAAAAAAACAAAATAATAATTCGAAAAATTTACTTGAATTTCACTCAATTTCGTCACTGCGAATGCCCAAGCTGTTACTTAATATTGAGTATTAGTATTGCAAATTGATTCATATTATTCATGATTTCTACAAATAATACGAAAGTCAGGTATTAAGAATAATATAATATACTAAAAATTATGGTGAAAAGGGAAAATCAAATAAAAGCAATATTTTTTTGCTGTTCCCACAGATATTTTTTTTATTTAAATTACAAATACATTAAAGTTGATATAATATGTATGTATGTAAAAATCTCTTTCTAGTATTCTATTAAAATATTTAAACTATCCGAAAATCACTGTCTTCGTTCCCCTGAGCGGTGGGGGCGGCGGCGTTGACGGCTTTGTCGGCAATGTGAATTAACGCCTGTTGTTACTGTTACTACTAGCCAATGCCGGGATTGCCATTGATGGAGATATTCAGTTCAATGCTGTGACGGCTGTCCTAGCTGTAACTTCAGTGCCTTCCATTCCGTCCAGTTTCTCGGGGGATTGTGAGGGGCTGCAGCTTCTTCGGTCTTTTTATCCTGTGCCGTTTGAGACGTTTTAACAGCCTCCTCTTTAAGCGCAGCGGCTGATGTCAAAACACCGGCATCTTTGTTGTTTGGCGCAATAACACCACCAGGTCCCACTAAGCCAGATGAGACTAGTTTCTGGAAGAGTTCATCAATATTGATTTTATTTAGTGGCGGCAATACTGGTGTTTGTGGTGCCTGCGGTGGTGGCGGTTGGTTGCTGCCCATCATTGAGCCTGGTGTTACAAATGGTGCACCACCGCTGGGTAGCATCTGCATTAGCCAGGACATTGGGGAATGTATATTGTGGTTTTTGTTGTAGCGGCTATTGTTCATGTTGGGCGGTGGACCACCGCTATAGCCCCTAATACCCTGATGTGGCCATGTCATCATATTTTGCTTGGTCGTCCATTTTTTAGGCTTCCAACGTCTTTCGCGCTGTGGCCTTCCACGTTGTGGCCACACCCTGTTGTCATATCTACGCGCTTCGTAATTGGACGAGCGTGTTGTTGAGGCGTCGAAATTCGCTGGTTTACTCCTCTTGGGCAAAGGTTCACCCAAATCTTTATTTTGCTTACGATAGTTCATGTTTACTCTTTATTATTGTTTATTTTTTTGTATGTTTTTTATATATACGTTTATATAAATTTTTTATTTTTTATGTATGCATTTTTATTTATATATATAATTTTAATTTTTTGTTTATATATTTTTTAATATATTTTTTTGTGTATTTTCTTCCAATTTTGTTTTTAAAAAAACAAGCGCATAACTAAATTAAGGCGGAAAGTAGTAATGTTGTCTGAGCGACGGATGTAAGGCATCTGATCTAGTACTCCTTTCTCTATGCCTTATATAGCCGCTATACAGATAGTATTTATATTGACAACTTTCAACAACAACAACAATATGTGGTTTTCATTCTAGATATACATACAAACATATTAAATTATGGCGGAAACTATTTAAAGTAGTCAAAAAATTTGTTGAAGATAATATTAAAAAACGAAAATTAACAAGAAAATATAAATAATAATAGAAAATAGTAAAATAGAAGAAAAATCAAAATAATGCAAAAACAGCAAAAATTAAGATATAATTCATAATAAAAATAATTAAAAGAGTTACAATACAGAAGGACAAAAAAAAAATATTAAGGAAAATACTGTTACATAATATGTACATATTAAATTAAGAGAAGGCAGATAAAATATTCGATATTTAGACTATAACACAAACGCTTTGAATATAGTATTTTACCGTTGTGCGGGTAGCACATATTCGAGCGTTTATAATGATGTAAATACATATACACACAAAGATATTCAAATATTGAGGAAATAAAATAAAAATTAACAAAAATAATAAATTAGAATAAAATATAATAATTTTAAATTATCTAATATGATGGCGCATTAAATTAATGAAGGACTACTCAGGCAAAATAAAATTTCTTTTAACGTTTCTTTTTCAAACATTGTATTGTCTACAACATTTATTTACCCAAAAATGGCAATTCCAAGAAAAAAATTATCTTCAAATTACTTATATTCGCAGGCAGTGCAAATATTGACAGCCTACAACAACAATAACAATTTGTGGTTTTAATTCTACACATACATACAAATATATTCCAAAATGGCGGCAAGTATTAGAAATAGTGAAAAAAATTATTGAAAAGAAAATATAAATATAAAAAATAATACTGAAAAGGAGAAAAATCAAAATAAGGCAAAAAGAAAAAAATTAAATTTTGAAAATAAAAATTACAATACAGAAGAAGAAAAAAACAAAATAATAATTCGAAAAATTTACTTCAATTTCACTCAATTTCGTCACTTCGAATGCCCAAGCTGTTACTTAATATAGAGTTCTAGTATTGCAGTTGATTCATATTATTCATGATTTCTACAAATAATACGAAAGCCAGGTATTAATAATAATATAATATACTAAAAATTATGGTGAAAAGGGAAAATCAAATAAAAGCAATATTTTTTTGCTGCTCCCACAGATATTTTTTTTATTTAAATTACAAATACATTAAAGTTGATATAATATGTATGTATGTAAAAATCTCTTTCTAGTATACCATTGAAATATTTAAACTATCCGAAAATCACTGTCTTCGTTCTCCTGAGCGGTGGGGGCGGCGGCGTTGACATCTTTGTCGGAAATGTGAATTAACGCTTGTTGTTACTGTTACTACTAGCCCATGCCAGGATTGCCATTGATGGAGATGTTCAGTTCAATGCTGTGACGGCTGTCCTAGCGTGTTGTTGAGGCGTCGAAATTCGCTGGTTTACTCCTCTTGGGCAAAGGTTCACCCAAATCTACATTTTGCTTACGACAGTTCATGTTTACTCTTTATTATTGTTTATTTTTTTGTATGTTTTTTATATATATGTTTATATATATTTTTTATTTTTTATGTATGTCTTTTTATTTATATATATAATTTTAATTTTTTGTTTATATATTTTTTAATATATTTATTTGTGTATTTTCTTCCAATTTTGTTTTTAAAAAAACAAGCGCATAAATAAATTAAGGCGGAAAGTAGTAATGTTGTCTGAGCGACGGATGTAAGGCATCTGATCTACTACTCCTTTCTCTATGCCTTATATAGCCTGTTCTTTCGAGACTTAAGGGGGCCGGAATTCCTCCTGAATTCCGGAAGCGGGGATCTTGGAAGGTGCCGGTCTTCGCTGAAAACTGAAAAATAAAAAATCTTCCTTCTTTTTTTGAAAGGGTCACTTACGCCCAGTTAAATTATTTATTGAAAAAAATATAAATATAGACAAAATATATTTCTAAAGAAACTGAAAAAGTATAAAACACAAAAATATACACTCACCGTAGATGTTGCTGATAGGGCTGGTAAAAAATAAAAGAGACCGTCAAAACGGTAACCTTGGTCTTTTATAGACATGTAAAAACAAATGGAAATTTTGGTAAACGGTACCATCTGGAAATATTCCGCAAGTGAATGGACATTTTTGTGGATTCCTTATCAGCGACATCTTGCGGTGGTGTTTCTGAGTGCTAAGTAGCGTTGCATGCACGAACATGCCGCCCGCCTTGCAGCGACACTGCAATATATGATATAAAATACTACTAAGTTAAAAAATTTAATTTTTTACAATTCATAAAGCTGAATTTAAGAAATACTTCAACATTTTTGGAATTCATTTTTCTATTTCAAATTTTTGGTTTTTTACATCTACATTTGTATATTGTAACTTAAAACTAAGTCTGCTTCTGCACCCGCTTCTTCTCAGAACGGCGTACTGCCGGAGAGCATCCATCCGAATATGGTGTTCTGTGCTGCTGGTCGTGTGGGGGTAGCTGCCAGTAGTCCGGGACGTTACTTGAGCGGTGGAAATTATTGTCCGCTAGCCGCATGTTGTCGAACTCGTCTCGGATTCTTGCGTCCAAGGTTCGCTCCGGGGTAATTCTTGAGAGGCTCGCCTTCACCACGGCTGTCACATCGAGGCGTTCACGCCATCCTTTCAGCGCAAGATTGCATGTTTCGTATCGTCCTCTCGGTAGCGCGTGAAGTTGATGCGCCAATGCCCGCGAGATTGTCGACTTCTTTTGTCCGGGGTCGACAATAGCGCGAACAACGTGCCACTTTCCTGCCGCGAATACTTTGGCCGATATCGTTGGCGTGAGGACAGCATGCCCTGATATGGATCGGCTTTGGCCTACGATCCGTTCTCGGGCGTCTCTCACGTTTCGATGTGAATGTTGCTGGTTGCGCCGACGTTTGTGTTGAGTTTGTCGACTGCTATTCCTTCTCGGCGGGATTGTCGGCACTTTCTGGATCGCAGACCGAATCCTTGACAGAGGAGGTCTAAAGTTCGGTTGCGATCTTCTGCTGGGAGTGTCGTTCACGGGCGGTTGCAGGTCGTTCTCGTCTGCTTCTATGATGAGCACTTCCTCATCGGTACTGTCGATTGAGCTGGCGCTGTACGGGTTGTGTCTGCGCCGTGTAACTTCGCCTTCATCCTGCTCCAGCGACACGTCTTCCTGTCTTTGATGCTGCTCACCGAGGTGTAGGAGACTGTGGTGCCGCTGTTCGCATCGGTCGCAGTTCCTGGCAGAAGTACAGTTTTTAGACGTATGCTGCGGTGATAGGCAATTCGCGCAGTGCCGGTGTACGAGGACAGCACGTAGTCTCTCGACGGGCTCCATCCTTCGAAGTTCACGGCAAAATACCAGACGATGATTGTTGCGGCAGACAGGGCAAATCAGGCGAGTCTTGCCTAAAGAGGTGCTTTTACCACTCTGTGCACGGACCATTTTTTAGGATTTGGAGAAGTGATTCTGAAAATAGAGATCGGAACGTTAGTTAAGCTTTAGGGATTGGTAAATAGACTAATTTCAGGATTGGCCTCGTGACGATTCCTTTCGCTGTTCTAATCTCCACTACTCTAACTCGATTGTCGTGACCTGAAAAGACCCTAATAACCCTGCCAAGTCGCCACTCATTCGGGGGGAGGTTATCTTCTTTGATAACGACGAAGTCATTCACTTCGATGTTTCGTTGGGGCGATTGACACTTCACGCGTTTCTGCAATTCCTTAAGGTACTCCGCTTTCCATCGCCGGCAGAATCCTTGATGAATTGCTTTGATCTTTTGCCAACGGTTGACGATCGATATAGGGTTGTCGGTTGTCTCCGGTTCCGCCATCGCGAGTAGAGGACCCCCAACCAAGAAATGTCCAGGGGTGAGTGGTTCCGTTGTGTCGGGGTCGTCTGACAGCGGGCTAATTGGTCTTGAGTTTAGGCACGCTTCGATTCTGGCTAGCAATGTCGAAAACTCCTCCATCGTGAAGCGCATTGATTCTGCCACCTTCCTGAAATGTGTTTTAAAACTTTTTACTCCGGCTTCCCATAATCCTCCCATATGTGGCGCCCCGGGAGGTATAAAATGCCAGCTCAACTCCTGATGGGTAAAAGATTGGATAGTCCGTTGTGATGCCGCTTTAACGAAGTTTTCGAAGTAATGCTTCATTGTTTTGTTAGTTCCTACGAAATTCGTGCCATTATCGGAATATAAGTTGCGTGGGCATCCACGTCGGGCTACAAATCGATTGAAGGCGGCTAGGAAGGTGGAGGTAGACAAATCGCTGGTGGGTTCTAAGTGGATAGCCTTTATTGCAAAGCATACGAAGACGCAAACGTAACCTTTGGTAATTAGGCAGGCTCGTCCGGTGAAGTTTCGAATGTCAAACGGCCCGGTGAAATCGATGCCTGTGTTGGTGAATGGCCTTGTCAGCTCCGTACGCTCTGGGGGTAAAACTGCCATTATTTGTTCTCGCGTTTTTTTCCTGTGAATGATACAAACTTTACAATTATTAACAGTAAAGTAAGTAAAGTAAGTAAAGTATTAAAGTTTTTCATCCGTACGATCCAAAATTCTGATCTCAGTAGTCTCACCATTAATTGATTTCCTCCCTGGAGAGAAATCAAATGGGAGAACTTTACGAGTAATCTAGAGAATTGGAAATCGTAAGGTAGAATCACTGGAAAACGCTCATTGTACGGCAAGTTTGCTAACGCAAGTCTTCCACCGACTCTCATTACTCCATTTCCGTCGAGAAATGGGTTGAGAGTTTTAATGGAGCTCCTTGCGCTGATCTGCTTCGAAGTGTCCAGTGCGTGATATTCTTCCGCGTAGCCTCGTTTCTGTGCAAGCAGAATCAATCGGTTCTTCGCTGCTCGAATCTCTTCTGAGGAGATCTCCAGATGATTTTCTTCCGGCGGTTGGCGCTGTTTTTGGTGACTCCGCTTGTAGAACCTGAAAATTTTGGCGACTATCCGCAACGCTCGGGAGAAGTCCGAAAATCGCTCCAGAATGTCTTCTTGTTCGTTTACAATTGTCGTATGGACTCTGGTACCTTTTTGCTCCAGTTCGGTGTTCAGGTACAGCTCCTTTTCGTGATACGGCCATTCGCCTTGTGGTTTTTCTAACCAGCTTGGTCCATGCCACCATAGCCTACTTTTGGCTAACTCTTGAGGTGACACTCCTCGGCTGCCAAGGTCTGCTGGGTTGTCGGAAGAATCTACGTGCTGCCAGCCTGACGTACCAACTAGTTCCTCAATTTTCGCGACTCTGTTCGCTACGAATGTTGTCCAGGAGCATGGAGGTTTCTTCAGCCACGAAAGCACGATGGTAGAATCGGTCCATTTGTGTACGACCGGTTGAGCGATTTCAAACTGTGGGAGCAAAGTGTTAATTAATTCGGATAGTAGCAGCGCCCCGCATAACTCTAATCGTGGAAGCGATATGGTTTTTACGGGTGCTACCTTGGTTTTACCTACAAGTAAGTGAATATGCGGTTTATCTGCATTACGTTCCTTAACTTTTACATATATAGCAGCCGCATATGCCTTCTCGGAGGCATCACAGAAACCGTGAAACTCTGTTACGGCCCAAGGGGTGAAATGAATCCATCTTGGAATGCGTATGTCCGCAATATATATGTAATTATTTAGGAACTGTTCCCAACGTAAGTAAAGATTTCGGGGTAGGCTTTCGTCCCAGTCTATTTTCGCTAGCCAAATGTCTTGCATGAGAATTTTTGCTACCACGACTATAGGACCCAACCAACCTGCTGGATCGAACAGCTTAGCTACGGATGATAGCACTTCCCTCTTGGAATAGCTATGTCTTACCTGAATATATTGAACATTAAAGTAGAAGGCATCCTGAGCGGCATTCCATCTTATGCCCAGCATTTGTGCTTCGCTCAGATCGTCGATTTCCAGAAACTCTTCTTTTAGTAGGTGCTCCTTTGGCAGGTCGTCTAAAATTCCTCTGAAGTTTGCCGTCCATTTCCTAAGTGGGAATCCAGCGCTTTTTAGTGATTCTATAAGCTGATCTCGGATTTGAATGGCACTCTTACTATCATGAGCTCCAGCCAGGACATCATCTACATACATATAGTTCTTTAGCACCCCTGCTGCTAAGGGCCAGCGGTCGCTGATGTCGTCTGCCAACTGAAGAAGGGTTCTTATGGCCAAGTACGGGGCACAATTCACGCCAAATGTCACCGTCAAGAGTTCGTAGTCCTGTAACTCCTCGTTCCGATCCTTTGGTATCGTGTGTTATCTGACTGTAAGCGGATCTGCCGATACATCTTCTCTATGTCGGCGTTGAAGACGTACTTGAAGAACCGCCACTTTAACAGTAGGCAGACGAGATCAGCTTGAAGTACTGGGCCCGGGTGAAGCACGTCATTTAGGCTGATTCCGTTAGATGATGGCGCAGAGGCGTTGAAAACCACTCGTACTTTTGTGGTAGTGCTGTCCGGCTTTATCACTGCATGATGAGGGAGGTAGTATGTATCCTGGGACTGGTCCCGTATAGCATCTTGGCTTCGTACCATATGACCCATCTGAATGTATTCCTGTAGCACTCTGTCATATTCGTTCTTGAGTTCAGGCCTTCTCAGCAATGCTGCTTCGTTTCGCAAGAATTGTTGAATCGCGCTGCTCTTCGACTTTCCCAAGTTGATATCTGTCGGAAATTCTTGTCGGAATGGCAGCGACACCACATATCGTCCTTCTTCATCCCTCACGGTAGTCCGTCTGAATTGTTCTTCGCAGAATGATTCCTCTAGATTCATCTGCTTTTTCCTGTTGGGGAGTTCCTCTAACTCCCAAAATCGTGTTAGCTGTTCCCCAGCTACTTCCGTGAAATAAGTCGAGCAGTGCGATTCTTGCCTTGAAGGTCGTTGACTCAGAGTCCCAGTGAGAATCCATCCGAAGACCGTTTCCTGTGCTAAAAGTGAACCTAGAACGTTTTTCTTTATTTTGCTCTTAATCACTGAAGGGTATAAGTCAGCGCCGATTATGACATCAATTTGTTGGCTCCTAAAGAAGTGGGTATCAGCTAGCTTAAGTGGGGGCAGAGACTCATCCTGTGATTGATCTACTGTAAATTTGGGGAGGTCTCCTGTCAATTGGGGTAGAACCAGGCCTCTTGCCTCGATTCTAAACGAGGGGTATATAGGAGAACCTATAACGAAATGGGCGACTTTACGCACCTTAGCTATGACTGTAGTGCTGATTCCACTTACTTGGGTGTCAACGCTTTGAGTTCGCAAACCGATGCGTTTTTGCAACCGCTCAGTGATGAACGTTGCCTCCGAACCTGAATCCAGAAGGGCTCTGGCTACATAATTCACTCCTAAGTAACAGATGTTAATCATTGCGGTGCCCAAAATCACATTTTTTGCACTAGTTGCAAATAATGCTTGAACATTCGCATTACTACCCGATGGTTGAATTGTAGTTGGCCGTGATGGCTGTATCGTGATTCGGTTCCCAGTGGGATAACGATGTAATAGAGAGTGGTGTCTTTGATGACAGCTTAAACAATTGAATGGACTCTTACAGTCTCTTGCGATGTGAGAATGTGCAAGGCAATTCATGCACAAATTGTATTTTCGCACCGTTTTTACCCGATCATCGACCTTCATTGCCAAAAATTTCGGACAACTCTTCAGAACATGTGTTTTATCCGAACACAACCTGATTGATTGAGCGAATTGGCCAACATGGGCTGAAACTTTCTTGTTGAACTGTGGCTGGGAAGCTTTATTTGATGAAGACCTGGCAGAACGTGAACTTTGTATGTCAGATACAGTCTCCAATGTTTGGAATCTATTGGTAAGGAACTGATCTAATTCCTCCCACCTCGGAATTTCGGCCTTATTTATGATGCCTTGTTCCCATAAAGCTAGAGTAGTATCTGGTAATCTGCTTGATACCAAGAAAATGAATATTGCATCCCAGTTATCGATATCAATTTCGTACATTTGCAAAACCGTGATACAATTGTTCACTGCACGTTGCAGATTTTTTATTTCTGTACCACGTTCATTCATTACGGACGGTAAATTGAAAAGCGTTTTTAATTGGTTGTTGACCATTATTCGCTTATTTTCATAACGATCGGACAGGTTTTGCCACGCAGCAGAAAATCCTTCATTGGTCAGTGGGGATTTTTTAACAATATCCCTCGCCTCCCCACGCGTTTTTTGTATTAGGTAATACAACTTTTCCACCGGACGTATACGCGAATTATTAATATAGATGGCGGTAAATAAATCGCGGAAAGATGGCCATGCCATATAATCTCCATAAAAAACTTCGGTATCACACGGGGGTAGATTCATACTCGGGCGCGGTGCCGTATCCATCTCTCGTACGACAGGATTTACTGTCGATGAACTTTGCTGAACAAACGTGAGATTGTGAATTGTTTCTCCCATTAATGCAGCGCACGTTAGGTATGCTGTGTAGCAATTCTGGTACCTACACTTTGCTGACCGCATTCCTGATGCTCCTGTGTCATCTTGAGGAAGACTCCTTGAGTAAGCGTCAAACGATTCCTTGACCTTTATCCAGAGCGCCTTCAATTCCTCCCTCTGAATTTCCAGGGAAAAAACGGAATGGCTTGCATTGGGAGTGTTGTCATACAACTCTTCGAACTCCAGTAATGCATTACACGCGCGCAAGAAATCATTTGAATTAGCCATTTTTTCCAGCCCACTTGATTACGGGCCGACGCGCTTACGAATAGTAAAAAATAATTCTTTCAATTTTATACGGGGTTTACAAGCTTTCAAAATTAAAATCGCGAAGAAAAAAAAAACTTTTCAAAGAAAAATGTTTTTACCGCTTGTACGGGGGACTTGTTGCTTTTTGAAGCTTCAAGTCGGAATATAAATTTCGAAAAAGAAAACAAATTTTCCAAGTGTACGCGGGTACTTGATGCTCACGAAACGCTTTCAAGTAAAAATATAAAAATCGAAAAAAAACTCGAAAAATAAAAATTTTTCCAAGTGTAGGCGGGTACTTGATGCTCTCGAAACGCTTTCAAGTAAAAATATAAAAATCGAACAAAAAAAACTCGAAAAATAAAAATTTTTCCAAGTGTAGGCGGGTACTTGATGCTCTCGAAACGCTTTCAAGTAAAAATATAAAAATCGAAAAAAACCTCGAAAAATAAAAATTTTTCCAAGTGTAGGCGGGTACTTGATGCTTTCGAAGCGCCTTCAAGTAAAAATATAAAAATCGAAAAAAAAACTCGAAAAATAAAAATTTCCGAAAAAAAAATCTCGAATTTAAATTTTATCTTATTTTTTTTTTGTTTTCTTTGAAAAAAAGTAAATTTTTTTTACACGAAAAAAAGTAAAACAATTTTTTTTTTTTACACGAAGAAAGTAAAGCAACTTTTTTTTTTTGTTTTCCAGTCAAAAAATAAGAATCGAAAAAAATTTTCCGAAAAAAAATCTCGAATTTGAATTTTATTTTATTTTTTTTTTTTTTGTTTTCTTTGAAAAAAAGTAAATTTTATTTTTTTTTTTTTACACGAAATAAAAAGTAAAACAATTTTTTTTTTTTTTACACGAAAAAAAAATTAAAAAATAAACAATGTCAGAAAAATTGGAAATTGGAAGACAGTTCACTTACCCTTCACTTTCATTAATACTTGATAATCGTTGGGCCGTTGGTATGGGCCTTGTTGCACGTTGGGCCTTGGTATGGGCCTTGTTGCATGTTGGGCCTTGGTATGGGCCTTGTTGCTCGGTGGGCCTTGTTGCTCGTTGGGCCTTGTTGCACGTTTGGCCTTGTTGCACGTTGGGCCTTGGTATGGGCCTTGTTGCACGTTGGGCCTTGTTGCACGTTTGGCCTTGTTGCACGTTTGGCCTTGTTGCACGGTGGGCCGTTCTTATGGGCCTTGCTGCTGGCGCTCTAACTAAACTTTGGGATTGCGCTTTGCTAAATGACACTATCTTAGTGTCGCGACAATCCCTGAGTCAACTTCACTTCACTAGTCACTGCCAGCGCATCCACTTGGTCACTTCACTTCACTTGCACCTTATGACCGCGCACTTTTAGCAATTTTTGTCGTTTTTTGGTATTTTCAGGGAATTTTCCCGTTTTTCACATGCATGTACGTGTATATATATATATCGATTTTCGCGCACTTTTAGCAAATTTTTTTTTTTGTTTGCGATATTATCTGCGAATTTTCCCGACATTCACATGTATAAATATATATATATTTCACTTTTCGCGCACTTTTTTTGTATAATTATATTGCTTTTTTTTTTTCTATTCTTATGGGAATTTCCCTATTTTCACACTTTGCAATTATATTGCCTTTTTTCAATAATTTTTATGGGAATTTTCCCGATTTGCAAAATTTATGTATATATATATGGCAATTTTCGCGCACTTTTGATAATTTTTAACACCCCTTGTTTTGCGTTTTGTTGGGGTTTACACACACACTTTATAATATTTCGCACACTTTTTATTATTTTTTATTAATTATTATTTTGCGTACTTTTTATTATTATTTGTTCATTATTGTTTCGCGCACTTTTTATTATTTTTTATTAATTGTTATTTTGCGTATTTTTTATTATTTTTTGTTAATTATTGTTTCGCGCACTTTTTGTAATTTTTATTAATTGTTAATTTTTTTTATATATATACGTGGGGAATGCTGCAAATAAACTTTTACTTACCTCGTTGGATGCCTTTCCTCAAAATCCTCCGGGCCGATGACGGGATATTCCCAGTGATGGTGACTCCAACGACGGCTCCCACTCCTGTTGTTCTTTTTTATATTCTGCAGCGATAAAAAGCACAACGGAAACTCTCGCTTGTACTGTCCATGTACAGTACGGAGTGAAACAACTCTTCCAGAGTGTACACTTGCAGGGATGTTAAATCGACTTTAACTTTTTTTTTTTGGTTTTTGTTTGCCAGTGAGCGACTTGGCCAAGATTTTAATTATGAATTAATTAAAAAACAAAACGAAATAAAAAAAATAAAAGTGAAAAAAAGTATTTAAAAAAAATAAATAAAATAAAAGAAAATTAATAAGAAAAAATAACTTTCGTAGTCTTCTAGCAATATCCGGCTCGAAGGACCATGTTCTTTCGAGACTTAAAAGGGCCGGAATTCCTCCTGAATTCCGGAAGCGGGGATCTTGGAAGGTGCCGGTCTACGCTGAAAACTGAAAAATAAAAAATCTTCCTTCTTTTTTTGAAAGGGTCACTTACGCCCAGTTAAATTATTTATTGAAAAAAATATAAATATAGACAAAATATATTTCTAAAGAAACTGAAAAAGTATAAAACACAAAAATATACACTCACCGTAGATGTTGCTGATAGGGCTGGTAAAAAATAAAAGAGACCGTCAAAACGGTAACCTTGGTCTTTTATAGACATGTAAAAACAAATGGAAATTTTGGTAAACGGTACCATCTGGAAATATTCCGCAAGTGAATGGACATTTTTGTGGATTCCTTATCAGCGACATCTTGCGGTGGTGTTTCTGAGTGCTAAGTAGCGTTGCATGCACGAACATAGCCGCTATACAGATAGTAGTTATATTGACATCTTACCACAACAACAACATTATATGGTTTTCATTCTAGATATACATACAAACATATTAAATTATGGCGGAAAGTATTTAAAATAGTGAAAAAAATTGTTGAAGATAATATTAAAAAACGAAAATTAACAAGAAAATATAAATAATAATAGAAAAAAATAAAAAAAAAAAAATAAAAAAATAAATAAAATAAATAAAATAAATAAAAAATAAAAAAATAAAAAATAAAATAAAAAATAAAAAAATTTAAAAGTGTTGCAATACAGAAGGTCAAAAAAAAATATAAAAGAAAATACTCTAACAACATATTAAATTAAGAGAAGGCAGATAAAATATTCGATATTTAGACTAATATATAACACAAAGGCTTTGAATATAGTATTTTACCGTTGTGCGGGTAGCACATATTCGAGCGTTTATAATGATGTAAATACATATACACACAAAGATATTCAAATATTGAGGAAATAAAATAAAAATTAACAAAAATAATAAATTAGAATAAAATATAATAATTTTAAATTATATAATATGATAGCGCATTAAATTAAAGAAGGACTACGCAGGCAAAATAAAATTTCTTTTAACGTTTCTTTTTCAAACATTGTATTGTCTACAACATTTATTTACCCAAAAATGGCAATTCCAAGAAAAAAAATTATCTTCAAATTACTTATATTCGCAGGCAGTGCAAATATTGACAGCCTACAACAACAATAACAATTTGTGGTTTTAATTCTACACATACATACACATATATTCCAAAATGGCGGCAAGTATTAGAAATAGTGAAAAAAATTATTGAAAAGAAAATATAAATATAAAAAATAATACTGAAAAGGAGAAAAATCAAAATAAGGCAAAAAGAAAAAAAATTAAATTTTGAAAATAAAAATTACAATACAGAAGAAGAAAAAAACAAAATAATAATTAGAAAAATGTTCTTCAATTTCACTCAGTTTCGTCACTGCGAATGCCCAAGCTGTTACTTAATATTGAGTATTAGTATTGCAAGTTGATTCATATTATTCATGATTTCTACAAATAATACGAAAGTCAGGTATTAATAATAATATAATATACTAAAAATTATGGTGAAAAGGGAAAATCAAATAAAAGCAATATTTTTTTGCTGCTCCCACAGATATTTTTTTTATTTAAATTACAAATATATTAAAGTTGATATAATATGTATGTATGTAAAAATCTCTTTCTAGTATACCATTAAAATATTTAAACTATCGGAAAATCACTATCTTCATTCTCCTGAGCGCTGGCGGCGGCGGCGTTGACGGCTTTGTCGGCAATGTGAATTAACGCCTGTTGTTACTGTTACTACTAGCCAATGCCAGGATTGCCATTGATGGAGATATTCAGTTCAATGCTGTGACGGCTGTCCTAGCTGTAACTTCAGTGCCTTCCATTCTGTCCAGTTTCTCGAGGGATTGTGAGGAGCTCCAGCTTCTTCGGTCTTTTTATCCTGTGCCATTTGAGATGTTTTAACAGCCTCCTCTTTAAGCGCAGCGGCTGATATCAAAACACCAGCAGCTTTGTTGTTTAGCGCAATAACATCACCAGGTCCCACTAAGCCAGATGAGACTAGTTTCTGGAAGAGTTCATCAATATTGATTTTATTTAGTGGCGGCAATACTGGTGTTTGTGGTGCCTGCGGTGGTGGCGGTTGGCTGCTGCCCATCATTGAGCCTGGTGGTACAAATGGTGGACCACCGCTGGGTGGCATCTGCATTAGCCAGGACATTGGGGAATGTATATTGTGGTTTTTGTTGTAGCGGCTATTGTTCATGTTGGGCGGCCCCTAATACCCTGATGTGGCCATGTCATCGTATTTTGCTTGGTCGTCCATTTGTTAGGCTTCCAACGTCTTTTGCGCAGTGGCCTTCCACGTTGTGGCCACACCCTGTTGTCATATCTATGCGCTTCGTAATTGGACGAGCGTGTTGTTGAGGCGTCGAAATTCGCTGGTTTACTCGTCTTGGGCAAAGGTTTACCCAAATCTTCATTTTGCTTTCGATGGTTCATGTTTACTCTTTATTATTGTTTATTTTTTTGTATGTTTTTTATATATATGTTTATATATATTTTTTATTTTTTATGTATGTATTTTTATTTATATATATAATTTTAATTTTTTGTTTATATATTTTTTAATATATTTATTTGTGTATTTTCTTCCAATTTTGTTTTTAAAAAAACAAGCGCATAAATAAATTAAGGCGGAAAGTAGTAATGTTGTCTGAGCGGCGGATGTAAGGCATCTGATCTACTACTCCTTTCTCTATGCCTTATATAGCCGCTATACATTTAGTAGTTATATTGACAACTTACAACAACAACAACAATATGTGGTTTTCATTCTAGATATACATACAAACATATTAAATTATGGCGGAAAGTATTTAAAATAGTGAAAAAAATTGTTGAGGATATTATTAAAAAACGAAAATTAACAAGAAAATATAAATAATAATAGAAAATAGTAAAAAAGAAGAAAAATCTAAATAATGCAATAAATAGCAAAAATTAAAATATAATTCAAAATAAAAATAATTAAAAGAGTTACAATACAGAAGGACAAAAAATATAAAGGAAAATACTGTAACAGCATATTAAATTAAGAGAAGGCAGATAAAATAATCGATATTTAGACTATAACACAAAGGCTTTGAATATAGTATTTTACCGTTGTGCGGGTAGCACATATTCGAGCGTTTATAATGATGTAAATACATATACACACAAAGATATTCAAATATTGAGGAAATAAAATAAAAATTAACAAAAATAATAAATTAGAATTAAATATAATAATTTTAAATTATATAATAATGATAGCGCATTAAATTAATGAAGGACTAAAATAAAATTTCTTTTAAAGTTTCTTTTTCAAACATTGTATTGTCTACAACATTTATTTACCCAAAAATGGCAATTTCAAGAAAAAAAATTATCTTCAAATTACTTATATTCGCAGGCAGTGCAAATATTGACAGCCTACAACAACAGTAACAATTTGTGGTTTTAATTCCACACATACATACAAATATTTTCCAAAATGGCGGCAAGTATTAGAAATAGTGAAAAAAATTATTGAAAAGAAAATATAAATATAAAAAATAATACTAAAAAGGAGAAAAATCAAAATAAGGCAAAAAGAAAAAAATTAAATTTTGAAAATAAAAATTACAATATAGAAGAAGAAAAAACTAAATAATAATTCGAAAAATTTACTTCAATTTCACTTAATTTCGTCACTGCGAATGCCCAAGCTCTTACTTAATATTGAGTTCTAGTATTGCAGTTAATTCATATTATTCATGATTTCTACAAATAATACGAAAGTCAGGTATTAATAATAATATAATAAACTAAAAATTATGGTGAAAAGGGAAAATCAAATAAAAGCAATATTTTTTTGCTACTCCCACAGATATTTTTTTTATTTAAATTACAAATACATTAAAGTTGATATAATATGTATGTATGTAAAAATCTCTTTTTAGTATACCATTGAAATATTTACTACTATCCGAAAATCACTGTCTTCGTTCTCCTGAGCGGTGGGGGCGGCGGCGTTGACGGCTTTGTCGGCAATGTGAATTAACGCCTGTTGTTACTGTTACTACTAGCCAATGCCAGGATTGCCATTGATGGAGATATTCAGTTCAATGCTGTGACGGCTGTCCTAGCTGTAACTTCAGTGCCTTCCATTCCGTTCAGTTTCTCGGGGGATTGTGAGGAGCTGCAGCTTCTTCGGTCTTTTTATCCTGTGCCGTTTGGGACGTTTTAACAGCCTCCTTTTTAAGCGCAGCGGCTGATCTCAAAACACCGGCATCTTTGTTGTTTGGCGCAATAACACCACCAGGTCCCACTAAGCCAGATGAGACTAGTTTCTGGAAGAGTTCATCAATATTGATTTTATTTAGTGGCGGCAATACTGGTGTTTGTGGTGCCTGCGGTGGTGGCGGTTGGCTGCTGCCCATCATTGAGCCTGGTGTTACAAATGGTGGACCACCGCTGGGTGGCATCTGCATTAGCCAGGACATTGGGGAATGTCTATTGTGGTTTTTGTTGTAGCGGCTATTGTTCATGTTGGGCGGTGGACCATCGCTAAAGCCCCTAATACCCTGATGTGGCCATGTCATCGTATTTTGCTTGGTCGTCCATTTGTTAGGCTTCCAACGTCTTTCGCGCTGTGGCCTTCCACGTTGTGGCCACACCCTGTTGTCATATCTACGCGCTTCGTAATTGGACGAGCGTGTTGTTGAGGCGTCGAAATTCGCTGGTTTACTCCTCTTGGGCAAAGGTTCACCCAAATCTTCATTTTGCTTACGATAGTTCATGTTTACTCTTTATTATTGTTTATTTTTTTGTATGTTTTTTATATATATGTTTAAATATATTTTTTATTTTTTATGTATGTATTTTTATTTATATATATAATTTTAATTTTTTTGTTTATATATTTTTTAATATATTTATTTGTGTATTTTCTTCCAATTTTGTTTTTAAGGGGTTACATACGTCCAGCAGCTCCAAAAATGCGCTAAAACAAAAACTGTTTTCAGAAGGGATAACAATAGAAATAAATATAAAGAAATTTTATACAATGTTTATTGGTACTTAAAGTTTATAAAAAAATGTATTTTAATTTTTCTTTACAAAAATTAGTACATAAAATATCACGTGACCCAAAGTACAATGAAAAAAAAGTTGCTCCACCGTCTGCATCATTTACCCTTGGAATGTTGATGGATCTGTAAAAATAAAAAAAATTCTTGTAAAATGAACTTGTAGTTATAGTCTGTCGAGCCGAATTTTTTAATTTCGAAAAATTTTCCAATTTACGGAATTTAGAAAAAAAGTAAGCGTTTTACGTCATAAATGTCACACTTTAATTATGTTCATAAAATTTTTTAATAAAAATATCGAAAATACGGCTCGACAGACTATAGAGAAAACATTTTCGAATATTTTAAAAAAAATCGCATCAAAAAATGTTAAAAACTGTATAAGTTATCATGCAGACCGTGCCTGGAAAAGTAGTTTCGAGAAAAACGCGTTTAAACTTTCATGTGCCTCAAACGAAGGACAGCTACCTGTGTGCATTAAACTCTCGTCGGGCGGTCTGATTTTCTACCATAACTTTGTATCTATGGGGAATTTTTACAATCGACTTTCACAGAAATACGCCTAAAACTATAAAGAATAATAACCTGTAAAAAAAATCGATTTTTTGAAAATTCTGGACGTATGTAACCCCTTAAAAAAACAAGCGCATAAATAAATTAAGGCGGAAAGTAGTAATGTTGTCTGAGCGACGGATGTATGGCATCTGATCTACTACTCCTTTCTCTACGCCTTATATAGCCGCTATACAGATAGTATTTATATTGACAACTTTCAACAACAACAACAATATGTGGTTTTCATTCTAGATATACATACAAACATATTAAATTATGGCAGAAAGTATTTAAAATAGTGAAAAAAATTTTTGAAGATAATATTAAAAAACGAAAATTAACAAGAAAATATAAATAATAATAGAAAAAAGTAAAAAAGAAGAAAAATCTAAATAATGCAATAAATAGCAAAAATTAAAATATAATTCAAAATAAAAATAATTAAAAGAGTTACAATACAGAAGGACAAAAAAAATATAAAAGAAAATACTGTAACAACATATTAAATTAAGAGAATGCAGATAAAATAATCGATATTTAGACTATAACACAAAGGCTTTGAATATAGTATTTTACCGTTGTGCGGGTAGTACATATTCGAGCGTTTATAATGATGTAAATACATATACACACAAAGATATTCAAATATTGAGGAATTAAAATAAAAATTAACAAAAATATTATATTGGAATAAAATATAATAATTTTAAATTATATAATATGAAAGCGCATTAAATTAAAGAAGGACTACGCAGGCAAAATAAAATTTCTTCTAACGTTTCTTTTTCAAACATTGTATTGTCAACATTTATTTACCCAAAAATGGCAATTACAAGAAAAAAATTATCTTCAAATTACTTATATTCGCAGGCAGTGCAAATATTGACAGCCTACAACAACAATAACAATTTGGGGTTTTAATTCTACACATACATACAAATATATTCCAAAATGGCGGCAAGTATTAGAAATAGTGAAAAAAATTATTGAAAAGAAAATAAAAATATAAAAAATAATACTAAAAAGGAGAAAAATCAAAATAAGGCAAAAAGAAAAAAATTAAATTTTGAAAATACACATTACAATACAGAAGAAGAAAAAAACAAATTAATAATTCGAAAAATTGACTTCAATTTCACTCAATTTCGTCACTGCGAATGCCCAAGCTGTTACTTAATATTGAGTTCTAGTATTGCAGTTGATTCATATTATTCATGATTTCTACAAATAATAAAGGGTGGTTAAATTTCAAGTGCCGATGTTTTTTTTTGTTTTGAATAAAACACAAACTATTTAGGAAATTATTGAAATTTTATTTTATTATGATATATTGGTATTACTCAATTATGTATGTAACAAAATATCGGCCAAATGAGCGCCGCGACCTCGGCGGCACACCTCCATACGATGGTCCAAATTTTCGATGACGCTGAGGCATAATGGAGTTTCTATGCCGTTAATGTGCCGAATTATCTCATCCTTTAGCTCTTGAATTGTTGCTGGCTTATCGACGTATACCTTTTCTTTCAAATAACCCCAGAGAAAAAAGTCCAACGGTGTCAAATCACATGATCTTGGGGGAGATCTTACGTGAGATAACACGGCCATTGAATTTGTTGCGCAAAAGAGCCATTGTTTCGTTAGCTGTGTGTGTGTGTCTCTCCATGGTTCAAATTGAGTAAGTCTGAAATAGAGAAATGTCAAATTAAATTCGGAAAAAAACTTGGCGTTTAGGTGTGGTTCACATTCAACATCGGCCCTTGAAAATTAACCACCCTTTACGAAAGTCAGGTATTAATAATAATATAATATACTAAAAATTATGGTGAAAAGGGAAAATCAAATAAAAGCAATATTTTTTTGCTGTTCCCACAGATATTTTTTTTATTTAAATTACAAATGCATTAAAGTTGATATAATATGTATGTATGTAAAAATATCTTTCTAGTATACTATTAATATATTTAAACTATCCGAAAACCACTGTCTTCGTTCTCCTGAGCGGTGGGGGCGGCGGCGTTGACGGCTTTGTCGGCAATGTGAATTAACGCCTGTTGTTACTGTTACTACTAGCCAATGCCAGGATTGCCATTGATGGAGATATTCAGTTCAATGTTGTGACGGCTGTCCTAGCTGTAACTTCAGTGCCTTCCATTCCGTCCAGTTTCTCGGGGGATTGTGAGGAGCTGCAGCTTCTTCGATCTTTTTATCCTGTGCCGTTTAAGACGTTTTAACAGCCTCCTCTTTAAGCGCAGCGGCTGATGTCAAAACACCGGCATCTTTGTTGTTTGGCGCAATAACACCACCAGGTCCCACTAAGCCAGATGAGACTAGTTTCTGGAAGAGTTCATCAATATTGATTTTATTTAGTGGCGGCAATACTGGTGTTTGTGGTGCCTGCGGTGGTGGCGGTTGGTTGCTGCCCATCATTGAGCCTGGTGTTACAACTAGTGGACCACCGCTGGGTGGCATCTGCATTAGCCAGGACATTGGGAAATGTATATTGTGGTTTTTGTTGTAGCGGCTATTGTTCATGTTGGGCGGTGGACCACCGCTAAAGCCCCTAATACCCTGATGTGGCCATGTCATCGTATTTCGCTTGGTCGTCCATTTGTTAGGCTTCCAACGTCTTTCACGCTGTGGCCTTCCACGTTGTGGCCACACCCTGTTGTCATATCTACGCGCTTCGTAATTGGACGAGCGTGTTGTTGAGGCGTCGAAATTCGCTGGTTTACTCCTCTTTGGCAAAGGTTCACCCAAATCTTTATTTTGCTTACGATAGTTCATGTTTACTCTTTATTATTGTTTATTTTTTTGTATGTTTTTTATATATATGTTTATATATATTTTTTATTTTTTATGTATGTATTTTTATTTATATATATAATTTTAATTTTTTGTTTATATATTTTTTAATATATTTATTTGTGTATTTTCTTCCAATTTTGTTTTTAAAAAAACAAGCGCATAAATAAATTAAGGCGGAAAGTAGTAATGTTGTCTGAGCGGCGGATGTAAGGCATCTGATCTACTACTCCTTTCTCTATGCCTTATATAGCCGCTATACAGATAGTATTTATATAGACAACTTTCAACAACAACAACAATATGTGGTTTTCATTCTAGATATACATACAAACATATTAAATTATGGCGGAAAGTATTTAAAATAGTGAAAAAAATTGTTGAAGATAATATTAAAAAACGAAAATTAACAAGAAAATATAAATAATAATAGAAAATAGTAAAAAAGAAGAAAAATCTGAATAATGCAATAAATAGCAAAAATTAAAATTTAATTCAAAATAAGGGTTACAATACAGAAGGACAAAAAAAATACTGTAACACCATATTAAATTAAGAGAAGGCAGATAAAATATTCGATATTTAGTCTATAACACAAAGGCTTTGAATATAGTATTTTACCGTTGTGCGGGTAGTACATATTCGAGCGCTTATAATGATGTAAATACATATACACACAAAGATATTCAAATATTGAGGAATTAAAATAAAAATTAACAAAAATAATAAATTAGAATAAAATATAATAATTTTAAATTATATAATATGATAGCGCATTAAATTAAAGAAGGACTACGCGGGCAAAATAAAATTTCTTCTAACGTTTCTTTTTCAAACATTGTATTGTCTATAACATTTATTTACCCATAAATGGCAATTCCAAGAAAAAAAATTATCTTCAAATTACTTATATTCGCAGGCAGTGCAAATATTGACAGCCTACAACAACAATAACAATTTGTGGTTTTAATTCGACACATACATACAAATGTATTCCAAAATGGCGGCAAGTATTAGAAATAGTGAAAAAAATTATTGAAAAGAAAATATAAATATAAAAAATAATACTAAAAAGGAGAAAAATCAAAATAAGGCAAAAAGAAAAAAATTAAATTTTGAAAATAAAAATTACAATACAGAAGAAGAAAAAAACAAAATAATAATTCGAAAAATTTACTTCAATTTCACTCAATTTCGTCACTTCGAATGCCCAAGCTGTTACTTAATATTGAGTTCTAGTATTGCAGTTGATTCATATTATTCATGATTTCTACAAATAATACGAAAGTCAGGTATTAATAATAATATAATATACAAAAAATTATGGTGAAAAGGGAAAATTAAATAAAAGCAATATTTTTTTGCTGCTCCCACAGATATTTTTTTTAATTTAAATTACAAACACAATAAAGTTGATATAATATGTATGTATGTAAAAATCTCTTTCTAGTATACCATTAAAATATTTAAACTATCCGAAAATCACTGTCTTCGTTCTCTTGAGCGGTGGGGGCGGCGGCGTTGACGGCTTTGTCGGCAATGTGAATTAACTCCTGTTGTTACTGTTACTACTAGCCAATGCCTGGATTGCCATTGATGAAGATATTCAGTTCAATGCTGTGACGGCTGTCCTAGCTGTAACTTCAGTGCCTTCCATTCCGTCCAGTTTCTCGGGGGATTGTGAGGAGCTGCAGCTTCTTCGATCTTTTTATCCTGTGCCGTTTAAGACGTTTTAACAGCCTCCTCTTTAAGCGCAGCGGCTGATGTCAAAACACCGGCATCTTTGTTGTTTGGCGCAATAACACCACCAGGTCCCACTAAGCCAGATGAGACTAGTTTCTGGAAGAGTTCATCAATATTGATTTTATTTAGTGGCGGCAATACTGGTGTTTGTGGTGCCTGCGGTGGTGGCGGTTGGCTGCTGCCCATCATTGAACCTTGTGGTACAAATGGTGGACCACCGCTGGGTGGCATCTGCATTAGCCAGGAGATTGGGGAATGTATATTGTGGTTTTTGTTGTAGCGGCTATTGTTCATGTTGGGCGGTGGACCACCGCTAAAGCCCCTAATACCCTGATGTGGCCATGTCATCGTATTTTGCTTGGTCGTCCATTTGTTAGGCTTCCAACGTCTTTCGCGCTGTGGCCTTCCACGTTGTGGCCACACCCTGTTGTCATATCTACGCGCTTCGTAATTGGACGAGCGTGTTGTTGAGGCGTCGAAATTCGCTAGTATACTCGTCTTGGGCAAAGGTTCACCCAAATCTTCATTTTGCTTACGATAGTTCATGTTTACTCTTTATTTTTGTTTATTTTTTTGTATGTTTTTTATATATATGTTTATATATATTTTTCATTTTTTATGTATGTGTTTTTATTTATATATACAATTTTAAATTTTTGTTTATATATTTTTTAATATATTTATTTGTGTATTTTCTTCCATTTTTGTTTAAAAAAAAACAAGCGCATAAATAAATTAAGGCGGAAAGTAGTAATGTTGTCTGAGCGACGGATGTAGGGCATCTGATCTACTACTCCTTTCTCTACGTCTTATATAGCCGTTATACAGATATTGCATGAGTGCATAAGTTCGTGCCCGATTTCAAGTGCAAACTAAAATTAAAATTTTTTAAAGAAAGCGCTTTTATTAATCAATTATGTTTTCGCCATCATGTTCGGCCATCCACTCCCAACGTTCAACTAATTTACGGATGCCTGATTCATAGAAATCGCGCGGTTTCTCGTTGAAAAAGTTGTCAAGGTGGTTTTTGACGTCTTCCACATTTTTAAATTTTTTTCCATTCAAATTGTTCTGCAGCGATCGAAACAAATGATAATCAGAAGGTGCAATGTCGGGTGAATATGGGGGATGCGGCATGATTTCCCAATTCATCTCCTTCAGTTTGGCCAGGGTCGGTTTTGCAACATGTGGCCTGGCGTTGTCATGATGGAAAAGAACTCCTTTGCGATTGGCCAAAATCGGACGTTTTTCATCAATTGCTTTCTTCAATTCGACCAATTGCTGACAATACTTGTTGGCAGTGATCGTTTCTTCAGCTGGCAAGAGCTCAAAATAGATCACGCCTCGGATATCCCACCAAATGCACAGCAGTACCTTCATCGGATGCAATCCACCTTTCGACATCGGTTCCGCCCCTTCGTGTGCTTGTTTCCATGTTCTTTTGCGTTGAACATTGTTGTACAGGACCCATTTTTCATCACCAGTCACGAGCCGATCCAAAAAAGCTTCGTTTTTGATCCGTCGAAGCAAAGAAATTGCTGTTGACATACGGTCCACTTTGTTCTTTTCACTCAACTGATGTGGCACCCATGTATCGAGCTTCAAAGTGTACCCAACCTTTTTTAAACGACGAAACGCAGTTGGTTTGTTGACGTTCAATTCACTGGCAACCTCTTCCGTTGAAATACGTGAGTTATTCGCAACTAAAGTCCTTAGAACATCGTCATCAAGCTCAGAAGGCCGTCCACTGCGAGGTTGATCTTCGAGGTTAAAATATTCAGAACGAAATTTCGCGAACCATTTCTTTACTGTGCGGAGTGCTGGAGCACGGTCCAAATAAACTTCGCGAATATCTTTAGTTGCAGCGCCCACTGTTTTTCCTTTGCGGAATTCGTATAACATAATATGACGCATATGATCTTTTTCGTTGTTCATCTTCCACGCGTCTTTTCACTAAGCAACTCAAATCAAAATGAAGTTATTTTAAGCTTGATTTACAGTTCGTACTGTCACCTTTCCAACGATATATAATATGTATATATTTCTTTCACGAGCGCCACTCTCAAACGATTCGTACGGCATCCAGCGGAATCGGGCACGAACTTATGCACTCATCCAATAGTAGTTATATTGACAACTTACAACAACAACAACAATATGTGGTTTTCATTCTAGATATACATACAAACTTACTAAATTATGGTGGAAATTTTTGAAATAGTGAAAAAAATTGTTGAAGATAATATTAAAAAACGAAAATTAACAAGAAAATATAAATAATAATAGAAAATAGTAAAAAAGAAGAAAAATCTAAATAATGCAATAAATAGCAAAAATTAAAATATAATTCAAAATAAAAATAAATAAAAGAGTTACAATACAGAAGGACAAAAAAAAAATATAAAAGAAAATACTGTAACAACATATTAAATTAAAAGAAGGCAGATAAAATATTCGATATTTAGACTATAACACAAAGGCTTTGATAGTATTTTACCGTTGTGCGGGTAGCACATATTCGAGCGCTTATAATGATGTAAATACATATACACACAAAGATATTCAAATATTGAGGAAACAAAATAAAAATTAACAAAAATAATAAATTAGAATTAAATATAATAATTTTAAATTATATAATATGATAGCACATTAAATTAAAGAAGGACTACTCAGGCAAAATAAAATTTCTTTTAACGTTTCTTTTTCAAACATTGTATTGTCTACAACATTTATTTACCCAAAAATGGCAATTCCAAGAAAAAAAATTATCTTCAAATTACTTATATTCGCAGGCAGTGCAAATATTGACAGCCTACAACAACAATAACAATTTGTGGTTTTAATTCGACACATGCGTACAAATGTATTCCAAAATGGCGGCAAGTATTAATAACTAGTGAAAAAAATTATTGAAAAGAAAATATAAATATAAAAAATAATACTAAAAATGAGAAAAATCAAAATAAGGAAAAAAAAAAAATTAAATTTTGAAAATAAAAATTACAATACAGAAGAAGAAAAAAACAAAATAATAATTCGAAAAATTTACTTCAATTTCACTCAATTTCGTCACTTCGAATGCCCAAGCTGTTACTTAATATTGAGTTCTAGTATTGCAGTTGATTCATATTATTCATGATTTCTACAAATAATACGAAAGTCAGGTATTAATAATAATATAATATACTAAAAATTATGGTGAAAAGGGAAAATAAAATAAAAGCAATATTTTTTTGCTACTCCCACAGATATTTTTTATATTTAAATTACAAATACATTAAAGTTGATATAATATGTATATATGTAAAAATCTCTTTCTAGTATACTATTAAAATATTTAAACTATCCGAAAACCACTGTTTTCGTTCTCCTGAGCGGTGGGGCCGGCGGCGTTGACGGCTTTGTCGGCAATGTGAATTTACGCCTGTTGTTACTGTTACTACTAGCCAATGCCAGGATTGCCATTGATGGAGATATTCAGTTCAATGCTGTGACGGCTGTCCTAGCTGTAACTTCAGTGCCTTCCATTCCGTCCAGTTTCTCGGGGGAATGTGAGGAGCTGCAGCTTCTTCGATCTTTTTATCCTGTGCCGTTTAAAACGTTTTACCAGCCTCCTCTTTAAGCGCAGCGGCTGATGTCAAAACACCGGCATCTTTGTTGTTTGGCGCAATAACACCACCAGGTCCCACTAAGCCAGATGAGACTAGTTTCTGGAAGAGTTCATCAATATTGATTTTAATTAGTGGCGGCAATACTGGTGTTTGTGGTGCCTGCGGTGGTGGCGGTTGGCTGCTGCCCATCATTGAACCTTGTGGTACAAATGGTGGACCACCGCTGGGTGGCATCTGTATTAGCCAGGAGAGTGGGGAATGTATATTGTGGTTTTTGTTGTAGCGGCTGTTGTTCATGTTGGGCGGTGGACCACCGCTAAAGCCCATAATACCCTGATGTGGCCATGTCATCGTATTTTGCTTGATCGTCCATTTGTTAGGCTTCCAACGTCTTTCGCGCTGTGGCCTTCCACGTTGTGGCCACACCCTGTTGTTATATCTACGCGCTTCGTAATTGGACGAGCGTGTTGTTGAGGCGTCGAAATTCGCTGGTTTACTCCTCTTGGTCAAAGGTTCACCCAAATCTTCATTTTGCTTACGATAGTTCATGTTTACTCTTTATTATTGTTTATTTTTTTGTATGTTTTTTATATATGTATATATTTATATATATATTTTATTTTTTATGTATGTATTTTTATTTGTATATATAATTTTAATTTTTTGTTTATATATTTTTTAATATATTTGTTTGTGTATTTTCTTCCAATTTTGTTTTTAAAAAAACAAGCGCATAAATAAATTAAGGCGGAAAGTAGTAATGTTGTCTGAGCGACGGATGTAAGGCATCTGATCTACTACGCCTTTCTCTATGCCTTATATAGCCGCTATACAGATAGTATTTATATTGACAACTTACCACAACAACAACATTATGTGGTTTTCATTCTAGATATACATACAAACATATTAAATTATGGTGGAAAGTATTTAAAATAGTGAAAAAAATTATTGAAGATAATATTAAAAAACGAAAATTAACAAGAAAATATAAATAATAATAGAAAATAGTTAAACAGAAGAAAAATCAAAATAATACAATAAAAAGCAAAAATTAAAAAATAATTCAAAATAAAAATAATTAAAAGAGTTAAAATACAGAAGGACAAAAAAAATATAAAAGAAAATACTGTAACAATAAATATTGAGGAAATAAAATAGAAATTAACAAAAATAATAAATTAGAATAAAATATAATAATTTTAAATTATATAATATGATAGCGCATTAAATTAATGAAGGACTACGCAGGCAAAATAAAATTTCTTTTAACGTTTCTTTTTCAAACATTTTATTGTCTACAACATTTATTTACCCAAAAATGGCAATTCCAAGAAAAAAAATTATCTTCAAATTACTTATATTCGCAGGCAGTGCAAATATTGACAGCCTACAACAACAATAACAATTTGTGGTTTTAATTCTACACATACATACAAATATATTCCAAAATGGGGGCAAGTATTAGAAATAGTAAAAAAAATTATTGAAAAGAAAATATAAATATAAAAAATAATACTAAAAAGGAAAAAAATCAAAATAAGGCAAAAAGAAAAAAAATTAAATTTTGAAAATAAAAATTACAATACAGAAGAAGAAAAAACAAAATATTTTATTTTTTTATTTATTTATTTAAAAGAGAAACAATTATTAATAATTATTCCACTTACAAACTAAAGCACTGGCTGCCAGGGCCTTCGGCTTATTTTAAAACTATTGTTAAAATGTTATACAATGTAAGGTTATTAAAGTATCAATATTATAAATTATTTCTAGCTTATGTGCTAATAATTAAAATATAGCAAAAATATCATTAATATTTATATCTGATAATGTTTTTTTTTTTATATGGTTATTTTACAAAGAGATACAAATTTTGCAATTAGTTTAATGTTACGGTCACTAGGGATTTTAAGATGATCAGTAGGCTTGGAGTTGTTGAATATTCTACTTCTTATTACTTGTGAATTTGGGCAGTTGTCGAGGATATGGATAACATTGAATTCAGTACAACCACAATGCGGACAGCTTGGTTTAGGTAGGCCTTTCAAAAGATGTTCATGAGTAGCTAGTGTATGCCCAATGCGAAGGCGCATAAATGTTCTTATATCCTTGGAAAAAGGGTATGAAGGGTAGACTGGCCTTGTCCCTGACGTATTAAAATATTTGTAATGATGGTTGTAGCTACTCCACTCGTTAATGAATTTGTCACTGAGAACTTGGTTAGCTAAATTTTTAATATCGTTATCGGTGAAGTGTCCCGATACGTATAGTGGTTCAGCACAAGCTTGTTTAGCTCTTTTATCAGCCATTTCATTGCCTTGAATTCCTATGTGCGCTGGTACCCACATTATTTTTATTTCATTGGAGTTTTGGAACAGAACGTTTCTGATCTTTATTATAATGGAGGTTTCGTTTGATTGGCTGAGGACAGCTTCAATGGCAGATTTGCTGTCAGAGCAAATAAGGGTTTTCCTACCATGTTGTGATGAAAAAAGTACTGCTTCTAGTAGGGCAGCGGCTTCGGCTGTAAATGCAGAGCAGTATGATGGAAGAGAGTATGCAGCGATGGTAGCACCTAGTATGTTTGTCACAGCAAATGCAGTACCGGTGTCTGATTTAGATCCGTCTGTATATAGTACCTCCCAACCTATTTTGTGGTGATCTAGAATTTCATTATGTAGTTGGTGATATTCACTATTGCTGGTTGCATTCTTAAGGTGATGTTGCAAAGTATTATTAAACGATGATGTAAGGTTAAAGCAGGATGGAAATGCGGCTGTTTCTAATATATTTACAATGTTCTTTAAATGACATACTTTTATCAAATACTAAACCTAATATTTTTAAGCAATTAGTGTGAGGGATTTCAATGTTACGAAAGGAGAGGGATGGAAAGGAGCATTGGTGTTTTCTGCAGATGTGAAAGGTGGTACATTTGCTTGTGGAGATATTGGCTCCAGATTCTTCAGACCATCTGCTGATTGCATTTAGAACTTTAAGAAATATTAGCTTCACTTGTTGTAAGTCTTTATTTTTGGTAAAGATAATTACATCATCAGCATAAGCAAAATGGTGAATGGTCGGACTGGAAGAGATTAAGGAGGTCACTTTGTTAAAAGCTATTATAAAAAGAGTGACCGATAATGGTGAGCCTTGGGGTATACCATTATATAGGTGATATATTTGTGAATGATGTTTATTAGCAGAAATAAAAAATTTACGATGAGTCAAAAAAGATTTTACAATGTTATAGATTTTGGTACCAACTTGCCAACGCTTTAGTTCATCAAGTACTACATGCACCCCAATTTTATCGAAGGCCTTTTCAAAGTCTAAGCTTAATACGGAAATGTACGAGTTGATATAGCTGTAGAGACAAAGTGTTCAAAATAAAGTAGAGGGTCCATTACCCCTAAGCCTTTTTGGAAACCAAATTGATGGGGGTCCATAAGGCCACTCGCTTTTGCATACCACATGATTCGAAGTGATATAATTTTTTCTATAACTTTGGACATACAGGGGAGAAGGGAGATTGGTCTGTAATTTTCGATAAGGTGGGGGGATTTGTTAGGTTTGAGGACGGGTATAATAGTGGCAATTTTCCATTGTTGCGGATAAATTCCGGAATCAAAGATGCTATTATACAGGTTAACGAGTCTATTTTTAAGAACTAGTGGGATATGTTTTAAAATAGGATACGATATTCTATCAGCTCCAGGCGTTTTTCCTGAAAGCGATGAAATTGTGGTATCAAATTCTATTGCAGTAATAGGTGAGTCAACCATAAGGGCTTTTGGAGGTGAGTATGGGTTGGTATAATTTACATTTAAAACATTTTCTTTTTTTAAGGGTAAATCTGTTATGAAAGTTGTGATCATTTGAAAGGGATGACCATGTTTGGCCAAACTTTTCAGAAATATCTTTTAGCGAGTAAATTGGACCTTCTACTGTCTGGATATCATGTATACTAAATCGTTGAGTACCGGATGTTTTATATCTGACCATATTTTTTTGGGACTCGAGGACGAGTTTATATTCACCGTAATTTTTTCGAAAGATTTACGTTTAGCTGATTTTAGCTCCTTTCTAAATACGGCATTGGCTTTTTTATAATTTATTAGGTTGGTATCGGTCCTATTTTGTTTAAATTTAGACCACAGGTGCTTTTTGTTGTTTCTTAGATAATTTAGGTTGTTGGACCAATAAGGAAGTTTTGCTGAAAATTTTTTGGTGCTAGACTGAGGAATAGATAAGTGCGCGGAAGAGAGAATAATCGATTTTATAGCAGAAGTTTCGGCATTTACATTTTGGGAAATTGGTTTTTTATTAGACAGAGATGTGGAAAGAGATGAAAAGGTAGACCAATCTGCCTTTTCTGTAAGGAACTTGGGTCTGGGTTTCACATTATAGGCTTTAGGGATAGAAAGGGTAATTATGATGGGGAAGTGGTCACTGTTGTGGAGATCATCGATGGTATGAGTGGAAAGTAAATATAAAAGTAAAATAAATATATTAATAAAGAGAGCTATCCCTTGCTTACACGAAGTATTTTGTCTATTGTTGTGGAAGTAACTATAATATTTATTATGAGGATAAAAGGTTTTATTAAAAGGTAGATGAGTTTCTTGTATTGCTACAATTTCAGGAAAATATTCGTTAATTAGTATATTTAAATCTGGGTAATTATTGAAAAGACCGTTCATATTCCATTGCAAAATTTGCATTATTCACTCTATCATTGGGGACTCCGTTGAAGGAGATGTAAGTTGGGAGGGGTCTAATGCTGTAGAAGTAAGGTGAGAGAGTAGTGCGGACAACATTGTATGCGTAGGTGAGTCGTCGACTGATGTTGACATTGTTGCGTTGAGGATAGGCACTGTGGTGTTGTTTTCTTCGTTTCCTTTTTCGTTTTCATTTTGTTATTGTTGTAGTTAGTTTGAATGGCGTTGTTAAGGTTGTTGTTTTCTTGAATATTGTTGGTTTTTTGTTTTGTTATGTTAGCATAAGAAGTTGTGGTTGAAGTTTCTTTAAGGGTGGGAGGGATTTGCATTTTGTACATTCGAATTGCTTCACGCATAGAACATTTGTTGTCTGTTTTTATTGTAATTATTTCTTTCATTTGTATATACTTGGGACATGACTTGCTGGAAGCTGGATGACTACCTGAGCAATTTGCGCAAAATTTTCGTGCACAAGGCGAAGGAGAGTGGGGTGGGAGTGCACATTCGTCACAAACAGAGGCATTTTTATTGCACCGTTTGGTCGTGTGTCCAAGAAGTTGACAAGACTTACATCTCATAGGATTGTCATAATATGGTCTTACCTTTGTAGTATACCATGAGATTTCAATTTTTCGGGTAGACGGTACATGTCAAACGTAAGAAGAATAACACCGCTTGGAGTTGGTATATTGTTATTATATTTAGGGAATTTAAAAATTGTTACAACACCCTGTTCTTTCAAATTTTCTATGATTTCTTTATCTGGTACTTCGTTTAGGCATGGTGCGTAAACTGTACCTTTTACACAATTAAGATTTTTGTGGTAGTCGCATTTTATTTCGCAGATTCCGAATAATGATTTTGTTGCTATGAACTTTTCGGCAATATTAGTATTTTTTACGAATAGCAACAAACTGCCATCTCTCAGTTCAGATATATTAATGATTTCCGAGCTTATATTTTTTAAAGCTTTATGTACCGCAAAGCAAGAGAATTTGTTCAAGGGCTTAGCTGTATTCACCGCACTAACTACCAAATATTTGGGGTTGTCTTTTTTCACTTTTTTTAAATTGGGAAACTCTTCTAATAAAATGTGTTTAGTTTTTTCTTTTTTTTTAGGTTTATAACTTGAAGATAGCAGGGCAAACCTGTTATCCCCAAGAGGGGGGCGCCTGGGAGGCATTGTTTATCTTCTTTTTTTAACACCAATATATGTATGTTTTTATCACAAGGAAAAATAGAAATAGTATTTAGCGCACTATGCGAAAGAATTAAGAAAAAGAGAAACGAAGAAAGGTCACTCAGAACACAACCGTACGCAACGAATATCAGTCGATGACTGAAAAAACAAAATAATAATTCGAAGAATTGACTTCAATTTAACTCAATTTCGTCACTGCGAATGCCCAAGCTGTTACTTAATATTGAGTATTAGTATTGCAAGTTGATTCATATTATTCATGATTTCTACAAATAATACGAAAGTCAGGTATTAAGAATAATATAATATACTAAAAATTATGGTGAAAAGGGAAAATCAAATAAAAGCAATATTTTTCTGCTGCTCCCACAGATATTTTTTTATTTAAATTACAAATATATTAAAGTTGATATAATATGTATGTATGTAAAAATCTCTTTCTAGTATACCATTAAAATATTTAAACTACCCGAAAATCACTGTCTTCGTTCTCCTGAGCGGTGGGGGCGGCGGCGTTGACGGCTTTGTCGGCAATGTGAATTAACGGCTGTTGTTACTGTTACTACTAGCCAATGCCAGGATTGCCATTGATGGAGATATTCAGTTCAATGCTGTGACGGCTGTCCTAGCTGTAACTTCAGTGCCTTCCATTCCGTCCAGTTTCTCGGGGGAATGTGAGGAGCTGCAGCTTCTTCGGCCTTTTTATCCTGTGCCGTTTGAGGCGTTTTAACAGCCTCCTCTTTAAGTGCAGCGGCTGATGTCAAAACACCGGCAGCTTTGTTGTTTGGCGCAATAACACCACCAGGTTCCACTAAGCCAGATGAGACTAGTTTCTGGAAGAGTTCATCAATATTGATTTTATTCAGTGGCGGCAATAATGGTGTTTGTGGTGCCTGCGGTGGTGGCGGTTGGCTGCTGCCCATCATTGAGCCTGGTGGTACAAATGGTGGATCACCGCTGGGTGGCATCTGCATTAGCCAGGACATTGGGGAATGTATATTATGGTTTTTGTTGTAGTGGCTATTGTTCATGTTGGGCAGTGGACCACCGCTAAAGCCCCTAATACCCTGATGTGGCCATGTCATCGTATTTTGCTTGGTCGTCCATTTGTTAGGCTTCCAACGTCTTTCGCGCTGTGGCCTTCCACGTTGTGGCCACACCCTGTTGTCATATCTACGCGCTTCGTAATTGGACGAGCGTGTTGTTGCGGCGTCGAAATTCGCTGGTTTACTCCTCTTGGGCAAAGGTTCACCCAAATCTTCATTTTGCTTACGATAGTTCATGTTTACTCTTTATTATTGTTTATTTTTTTGTATGTTTTTTACATATACGTTTATATGTATTTTTTATTTTTTATGTATGTATTTTTATTTATATATATAATTTTAATTTTTTGTTTATATATTTTTTTAATATATTTATTTGTGTATTTTCTTCCAATTTTGTTTTTAAAAAAACAAGCGCATAAATAAATTAAGGCGGAAAGTAGTAATGTTGTCTGAGCGACGGATGTATGGCATCTGATCTACTACTCCTTTCTCTATGCCTTATATAGCCGCTATAGAGATAGTAGTTATATTGACAACTTACAACAACAACAACAATATGTGGTTTTCATTCTAGATATACATACAAACATATTAAATTATGGCGGAAAGTATTTAAAATAGTGAAAAAAATTATTGAAGATAATATTAAAAAACGAAAATTAACAAGAAAATATAAATAATAATAGAAAATAGTAAAAAAGAAGAAAAATCTGAATAATGCAATAAATAGCAAAAATTAAAATATAATTCAAAATAAAAAAATTAAAAAGAGTTACAATACAGAAGGACAAAAAAAATATGAAAGAAAATACTCTAACAACATATTAAATTAAGAGAAGGCAGATAAAATATTCGATATTTAGACTAAAACACAAAGGCTTTGAATATAGTATTTTACCGTTGTGCGGGTAGCACATATTCGAGCGTTTATAATGATGTAAATACATATACACACAAAGATATTCAAATATTGAGGAAATAAAATAAAAATTAACAAAAATAATAAATTAGAATAAAATATAATAATTTTAAATTATATAATAAGATAGCGCATTAAATTAAAGAAGGACTATTCAGGCAAAATAAAATTTCTTTTAACGTTTCTTTTTCAAACATTGTATTGTCTACAACATTTATTTACCCAAAAATGGCAATTCCAAGAAAAAAAATTATCTTCAAATTACTTATATTCGCAGGCAGTGCAAATATTGACAGCCTACAACAACAATAACAATTTGTGGTTTTAATTCTACACATACATACAAATATTTTCCAAAATGGCGGAAAGTATTAGAAATAGTGAAAAAAATTATTGAAAAGAAAATATAAATATAAAAAATAATACTAAAAAGGAGAAAAATCAAAATAAGGCAAAAAAAAAATTAAATTTTGAAAATAAAAATTACAATATAGAAGAAGAAAAATACTAAATAATAATTAGAAAAATTTTCTTCAATTTCACTCAATTTCGTCACTGCGAATGCCCAAGCTGTTACTTAATATTGAGTTCTAGTATTGCAATTGATTCATATTATTCATGATTTCTACAAATAATACGAAAGTCAGGTATTAATAATAATATAATATACTAAAAATTATGGTGAAAAGGGAAAATCAAATAAAAGCAATATTTTTTTGCTGCAGATTTTTTTTATTTAAATTACAAATACATTAAAGTTGATCTAGTATGTATGTATGTAAAAACCTCTTTTTAGTATACCATTGAAATATTTAAACTATCCGAAAATCACTGTCTTCGTTCTCCTGAGCGGTGGGGGCGGCGGCGTTGACGGCTTTGTCGGCAATGTGAATTAACGCCTGTTGTTACTGTTACTACTAGCCAATGCCAGGATTGCCATTGATGGAGATATTCAGTTCAATGCTGTGACGCCTGTCCTAGCTGTAACTTCAGTGCCTTCCATTCCGTCCAGTTTCTCGGGGGATTGTGAGGAGCTGCAGCTTCTTCGGCCTTTTTATCCTGTGCCGTTTGAGGCGTTTTAACAGCCTCCTCTATAAGTGCAGCGGCTGATGTCAAAACACCGGCAGCTTTGTTGTTTGGCGCAATAACACCACCAGGTTCCACTAAGCCAGATGAGACTAGTTTCTGGAAGAGTTCATCAATATTGGTTTTATTCAGTGGCGGCAATAATGGTGTTTGTGGTGCCTGCGGTGGTGGCGGCTGGCTGCTGCCCATCATTGAGCCTGGTGTTACAAATGGTGGACCACCGCTGGGTGGCATCTGCATTAGCCAGGACATTGGGGAATGTATATTGTGGTTTTTGTTGTAGCGGCTATTGTTCATGTTGGGCGGTGGACCACCGCTAAAGCCCCTAATACCCTTATGTGGCCATGTCATCGTATTTTGCTTGGTCGTCCATTTGTTAGGCTTCCAACGTCTTTCGCGCTGTGGCCTTCCACGTTGTGGCCACACCCTGTTGTCATATCTACGCGCTTCGTAATTGGACGAGCGTGTTGTTGAGGCGTCGAAATTCGCTGGTTTACTCCTCTTGGGCAAAGGTTCACCCAAATCTTTATTTTGCTTACGATAGTTCATGTTTACTCTTTATTATTGTTTATTTTTTTGTATGTTTTTTATATATATGTTTATATATATTTTTTATTTTTTATGTATGTATTTTTATTTATATATATAATTTTAATTTTTTGTTTATATATTTTTTAATATATTTATTTGTGTATTTTCTTCCAATTTTGTTTTAAAAAAAACAAGCGCGTAAATAAATTAAGGCGGAAGTAGTAATGTTGTCTGAGCGACGGATGTATGGCATCTGATCTACTACTCCTTTCTCTATGCCTTATATAGCCGCTATACAGATAGTAGTTATATTGACAACTTACAACAACAACAACAATATGTGGTTTTCATTCTAGATATACATACAAACATATTAAATTATGGCGGAAAGTATTTAAAATAGTGAAAAAAATTATTGAAGATAATATTAAAAAACGAAAATTAACAAGAAAATATAAATAATAATAGAAAATAGTAAAAAAGAAGAAAAATCTGAATAATGCAATAAATAGCAAAAATTAAAATATAATTCAAAATAAAAAAATTAAAAAGAGTTACAATACAGAAGGACAAAAAAAATATGAAAGAAAATACTCTAACAACATATTAAATTAAGAGAAGGCAGATAAAATATTCGATATTTAGACTAAAACACAAAGGCTTTGAATATAGTATTTTACCGTTGAGCGGGTAGCACATATTCGAGCGTTTATAATGATGTAAATACATATACACACAAAGATATTCAAATATTGAGGAAATAAAATAAAAATTAACAAAAATAATAAATTAGAATAAAATATAATTTTAAATTATATAATATGATAGCGCATTAAATTAATGAAGGACTACGCAGGCAAAATAAAATTTCTTTTAACGTTTCTTTTTCAAACATTTTATTGTCTACAACATTTATTTACCCAAAAATGGCAATTCCAAGAAAAAAATTACTTCAAACTACTTATATTCGCAGGCAGTGCAAATATTGACAGCCTACAACAACAATAACAATTTGTGGTTTTAATTCTACACATACATACAAATATATTCCAAAATGGGGGCAAGTATTAGAAATAGTGAAAAAAATTATTGAAAAGAAAATATAAATATAAAAAATAATACTAAAAAGGAGAAAAATCAAAATAAGGCAAAAAAAAAATTAAATTTTGAAAATAAAAATTACAATATACAAGAAGAAAAATACTAAATAATAATTCGAAAAATTTTCTTCAATTTCACTCAATTTCGTCACTGCGAATGCCCAAGCTGTTACTTAATATTGAGTTCTAGTATTGCAGTTGATTCATATTATTCATGATTTCTACAAATAATACGAAAGTCAGGTATTAATAATAATATAATATACTAAAAATTATGGTGAAAAGGGAAAATCAAATAAAAGCAATATTTTTTTGCTGCTCCCACAGATATTTTTTTTTATTTAAATTACAAATACATTAAAGTTGATATAATATGTATGTATGCAAAAATCTCTTTCTAGTATACCATTAAAATATTTAAACTATCCGAAAATCACTGTTTTCGTTCTCCTGAGCGGTGGGGGCGGCGGCGTTGACGGCTTTGTCGGCAATGTGAATTAACGCCTGTTGTTACTGTTACTACTAGCCAATGCCAGGATTGCCATTGATGGAGATATTCAGTTCAATGCTGTGACGCCTGTCCTAGCTGTAACTTCAGTGCCTTCCATTCCGTCCAGTTTCTCGGGGGATTGTGAGGAGCTGCAGCTTCTTCGGTCTTTTTATCCTGTACCGTTTGAGGCGTTTTAACAGCCTCCTCTATAAGTGCAGCGGCTGATGTCAAAACACCGGCAGCTTTGTTGTTTGGCGCAATAACACCACCAGGTTCCACTAAGCCAGATGAGACTAGTTTCTGGAAGAGTTCATCAATATTGGTTTTATTCAGTGGCGGCAATAATGGTGTTTGTGGTGCCTGCGGTGGTGGCGGCTGGCTGCTGCCCATCATTGAGCCTGGTGTTACAAATGGTGGACCACCGCTGGGTGGCATCTGCATTAGCCAGGACATTGGGGAATGTATATTGTGGTTTTTGTTGTAGCGGCTATTGTTCATGTTGGGCGGTGGACCACCGCTAAAGCCCCTAATACCCTTATGTGGCCATGTCATCGTATTTTGCTTGGTCGTCCATTTGTTAGGCTTCCAACGTCTTTCGCGCTGTGGCCTTCCACGTTGTGGCCACACCCTGTTGTCATATCTACGCGCTTCGTAATTGGACGAGCGTGTTGTTGAGGCGTCGAAATTCGCTGGTTTACTCCTCTTGGGCAAAGGTTCACCCAAATCTTTATTTTGCTTACGATAGTTCATGCTTACTCTTTATTATTGTTTATTTTTTTGTATGTTTTTTATATATATGTTTATATATATTTTTTATTTTTTATGTATGTATTTTTATTTATATATATAATTTTAATTTTTTGTTTATATATTTTTTAATATATTTATTTGTGTATTTTCTTCCAATTTTGTTTTAAAAAAAACAAGCGCGTAAATAAATTAAGGCGGAAAGTAGTAATGTTGTCTGAGCGACGGATGTATGGCATCTGATCTACTACTCCTTTCTCTATGCCTTATATAGCCGCTATACAGATAGTAGTTATATTGACAACTTACAACAACAACAACAATATGTGGTTTTCATTCTAGATATACATACAAACATATTAAATTATGGCGGAAAGTATTTAAAATAGTGAAAAAAATTATTGAAGATAATATTAAAAAACGAAAATTAACAAGAAAATATAAATAATAATAGAAAATAGTAAAAAAGAAGAAAAATCTGAATAATGCAATAAATAGCAAAAATTAAAATATAATTCAAAATAAAAAAATTAAAAAGAGTTACAATACAGAAGGACAAAAAAAATATGAAAGAAAATACTCTAACAACATATTAAATTAAGAGAAGGCAGATAAAATATTCGATATTTAGACTAAAACACAAAGGCTTTGAATATAGTATTTTACCGTTGTGCGGGTAGCACATATTCGAGCGTTTATAATGATGTAAATACATATACACACAAAGATATTCAAATATTGAGGAAATAAAATAAAAATTAACAAAAATAATAAATTAGAATAAAATATAATTTTAAATTATATAATATGATAGCGCATTAAATTAATGAAGGACTACGCAGGCAAAATAAAATTTCTTTTAACGTTTCTTTTTCAAACATTTTATTGTCTACAACATTTATTTACCCAAAAATGGCAATTCCAAGAAAAAAATTACTTCAAACTACTTATATTCGCAGGCAGTGCAAATATTGACAGCCTACAACAACAATAACAATTTGTGGTTTTAATTCTACACATACATACAAATATATTCCAAAATGGGGGCAAGTATTAGAAATAGTGAAAAAAATTATTGAAAAGAAAATATAAATATAAAAAATAATACTAAAAAGGAGAAAAATCAAAATAAGGCAAAAAAAAAATTAAATTTTGAAAATAAAAATTACAATATACAAGAAGAAAAATACTAAATAATAATTCGAAAAATTTTCTTCAATTTCACTCAATTTCGTCACTGCGAATGCCCAAGCTGCTACTCAATATTGAGTTATAGTATTGCAGTTGATTCATATTATTCATGATTTCTACAAATAATACGAAAGTCAGGTATTAATAATAATATAATATACTAAAAACTATGGTGAAAAGGGAAAATCAAATAAAAGCAATATTTTTTTGCTGCTCCCACAGATATTTTTTTTATTTAAATTACAAATACATTAAAGTTGATATAATATGTATGTATGTAAAAATCTCTTTTTAGTTTACCATTAAAGTATTAAAACTATCCGAAAGTCACTGTCTTCGTTCTTCTGAGCGGTGGGGGCGGCGGCGTCAACGGCTTTGTCGGCAATGTGAATTAACGCCTGTTGTTACTGTTACTACTAGCCAATGCCAGGATTGCCATTGATGGAGATATTCAGTTCAATGTTGTGACGGCTGTCCTAGCTGTAACTTCAGTGCCTTCCATTCCGTCCAGTTTCTCGGGGGATTGTGAGGGGCTGCAGCTTCTTCGGTCTTTTTATCCTGTGCCGTTTGAGGCGTTTTAACAGCCTCCTCTTTAAGTGCAGCGGCTGATGTCAAAACACCGGCAGCGTTGTTGTTTGGCGCAATAACACCACCAGGTCCCACTAAGCCAGATGAAACTAGTTTCTGGAAGAGTTCATCAATATTGATTTTATTTAGTGGCGGCAATACTGGTGTTTGTGGTGCCTGCGGTGGTGGCGGCTGGCTGCTGCCCATCATTGAACCTTGTGATACAAATGGTGGACCACCGCTGGGTGGCATCTGCATTAGCCAGGACATTGGGGAATGTATATTATGGTTTTTGTTGTAGTAGCTATTGTTCATGTTGGGCGGTGGACCATCGCTAAAGCCCCTAATACCCTGATGTGGCCATGTCATCGTATTTTGCTTGGTCGTCTATTTGTTAGGCTTCCAACGTCTTTCGCGCTGTGGCCTTCCACGTTGTGGCCACACCCTGTTGCCATATCTACGCGCTTCGTAATTGGACGAGCGTGTTGTTGAGGCGTCGAAATTCGCTGGTTTACTCCTCTTGGGCAAAGGTTCACCCAAAACTTCATTTTGCTTACGATAGTTCATGTTTACTCTTTATTATTGTTTATTTTTTTGTATGTTTTTTATATATATATTTATATATATTTTTTATTTTTTATGTATGTATTTTTATTTATATATATAATTTTAATTTTTGTTTATATATTTTTTAATATATGTATTTGTGTATTTTCTTCCAATTTTGTTTTTAAAAAACAACCGCATAAATAAATTAAGGCGGAAGGTAGTAATGTTGTCTGAGCGACGGATGTAAGGCATATGATCTACTACTCCTTTCTCTATGCCTTATATAGCCGCTATACAGATAGTATTTATATTGACAACTTACAACAACAACAACAATATGTGGTTTTCATTCTAGATATACATACAAACATATTAAATTATGACGGAAAGTATTAAAATAGTGAAAACAATTGTTGAAGATAATATTAAAAAACGAAAATTAACAAGAAAATATAAATAATAATAGAAAATAGTAAAAAAGAAGAAAAATCTGAATAATGCAATAAATAGCAAAAATTAAAATATAATTCAAAATAAAAAAATTTAAAAGAGTTACAATACAGAAGGACAAAAAAAATATGAAAGAAAATACTCTAACAACATATTAAATTAAGAGAAGGCAGATGAAATATTCGATATTTAGACTATAACACAAAGGCTTTGAACATAGTATTTTACCGTTGTGCGAGTAGCATATATTCAAGCGCTTATAATGATGTAAATACATATACACACAAAGATATTCAAATATTGAGGAAATAAAATAAAAATTAACAAAAATAATAAATTAGAATAAAATATAATAATTTTAAATTATGTAATATGATAGCGCATTAAATTAAAGAAGGACTACGCAGGCAAAATAAAATTTCTTCTAACGTTTCTTTTCAAACATTGTATTGTCTACAACATTTATTTACCCAAAAATGGCAATTCCAAGAAAAAAAATTATCTTCAAATTACTTATATTCGCAGGCAGTGCAAATATTGACAGCCTACAACAACAACAACAATGTGTGGTTTTAATTCTACACATGCATACAAATATATTCCAAAATGGCGGCAAGTATTAGAAATAGTGAAAAAAATTATTGAAAAGAAAATATAAATATAAAAAATAATACTAAAAAGGAGAAAAATCAAAATAAGGCAAAAAGAAAAAAATTAAAATTTGAAAATAAAAATTACAATACAAAAGAAGAAAAAAAAAAAAAAAAACAAAATAATATTTCGAAAAATTTACTTCAATTTCACTCAATTTCGTCACTGCGAATGCCCAAGCTGTTACTTAACATTGAGTTATAGTATTGCAGTTGATTCATATTATTCATGATTTCTACAAATAATACGAAAGTCAGGTATTAATAATAATATAATATACTAAAAATTATGGTGAAAAGGGAAAATCAAATAAAAGCAATATTTTTTTGCTACTCCCACAGATATTTTTTTTATTTAAATTACAAATACTGCTAGCCAATGCCAGGATTGCCATTGATGGAGATATTCAGTTCAATGTTGTGACGGCTGTCCTAGCTGTAACTTCAGTGCCTTCTATTCCGTCCAGTTTCTCGGGGGATTGTGAGGAGCTGCAGCTTCTTCGGTCTTTTTATCCTGTGCCGTTTGAGACGTTTTAACAGCCTCCTCTTTAAGCGCAACGGCTGATGTGAAAACACCGGCAGCTTTGTTGTTTGGCGCAATAACACCACCAGGTCCTACTAAGCCAGATGAGACTAGTTTCTGGAAGAGTTCATCAATATTGATTTTATTTAGTGGCGGCAATAATGGTGTTTGTGGTGCCTGCGGTGGTGGCGGTTGGCTGCTGCCCATCATTGAGCCTGGTGTTACAACTAGTGGACCACCACTGGGTGGCATCTGCATTAGCCAGGACATTGGGGAATGTATATTGTGGTTTTTGTTGTAGCGGCTATTGTTCATGTTGGGCGGTGGACCACCGCTAAAGCCCCTAATACCCTGATGTGGCCATGTCATCGTATTTTGCTTGGTCGGCCATTTGTTAGGCTTCCAACGTCTTTCGCGCTGTGGCCTTCCACGTTGTGGCCACACCCTGTTGTCATATCTACGCGCTTCGTAATTGGACGAGCATGTTGTTGAGTCGTCGAAATTCGCTGGTTTACTCCTCTTGGGCAAAGGTTCACCCAAATCTTCATTTTGCTTACGATAGTTCATGTTTACCCTTTATTACTGTTTATTTTTTTGTATGTTTTTTATATATATGTTTATATATATTTTTTATTTTTTATGTATGTATTTTTATTTATATATATAATTTTAATTTTTTGTTTATATATTTTTTAATATATTTATTTGAGTATTTTCTTCCAATTTTATTTTTAAAAAATCAAGCGCATAAATAAATTAAGGCGGAAAGTAGTAATGTTGTCTGAGCGAAAAATGTCAGGCATCTGGTCTACTACTCCTTTCTGTATGCCTTATATAGCCCCTATACAGATAGTAGATATATTGACAACTTACAACAACAACAACAATATGTGGTTTTCATTCTAGATATACATACAAACATATTAAATTATGGCGGAAAGTATTTAAAATAGTGAAAAAATTATTGAAGATAATATTAAAAACCGAAAATTAACAAGAAAATATAAACAATAATAGAAAATAGTAAAAAAGAAGAAAAATCAAAATAATGCAAAAAATAGCAAAAATTAACACATAATTCAAAACAAAAATAATTAAAAGAGTTACAATACAGAAGGACAATAAAAAAAATATAAAAGAAAATACTGTAACAACATATTTAATTAAGAATAGGCAGATAAAATATTCGATATTTAGACTATAACACAAAGGCTTTGAATATAGTATTTTACCGTTGTGCACATATACACACAAAGATATTGAAATATTGAGGAAATAAAATAAAAATTAAAAAAAATAATAAATTAGAATAAAATATAATAATTTTAAATTATATCAGTGCAAATATTGACAGCCTACAACAACAATAACAATTTCTGGTTTTAATTCTACACATACATACAAATGTATTCCAAAATGGCGGCAAGTATTAGAAATAGTGAAAAAAAAACCCCAAGTCTAAAGCCTTGAAGCTTTCACAGCAACAACAACAACAATAACATCATCATCAAAAACAACAACAACAATAGCAACAACAACAATAACATCAGCAACAACAACAACAACAACAACAACAACAACAACAACAACAACAACAATAATAATAATAATAATAATAATAATAATAATAATAATAATAATAATAATAATAATAATAATAATAATAATAATAATAATAATAACAACAACAATAACAACAACAACAACAACAACAACAACAACAACAACAACAACAACAACAACAACAACAACAACAACAACAACAACAACAACAACAACAACACCAACACTAACACTAACACCAACAACAACACTATCACCAACAACAGCAACAACCAAAACAACAACAAGTTATCTACACATATATATATATATATATAGTTAATACATACATACATACATTGAAGTACATATACTTATAATTAATTAAATATATATAGATATACATATATTAATATAAATGCACATATATATACATAGATATAGATATATATATACGTATGAATATAAAATATGAATTTTAAATATTTGAACTAAGCAAGCATTAAGCACAGCAAGCCGTCGCAAGTAGGGCAAAGAAGAATAGGCGATATGCCTACCAACAACGTAATGCGTAACTGTCAACCTGCAGGCAGAGTTTAGTATAAAAAGGGCAGCATCAGCAGTGATCAGACACTTCTGTTTGTGCTGTCGTAGCTAGAGTATATGGTGTGACGTGCAAACGCTACCAATAGGAGTAGATAGAAATATATGGTGTGACGTGAAAACGCTGCCAATAGAAAATATAGAAAATAAAGATAAGTGTGTAACATTAGAACCACTCGTGTTGTCCTTTACTTTCCTCTTTTGGAATCAACATTATATTAGAGACCCATAATCCGGCTGAGTGATAGCCCAGCTATAGACCGGAGAACCGGGTTCGTTACAAGTGGCGCCCAACGTGGGGCCCTTATAAATTGAGGAAAATAAGGGTCAAGTATTAAGGACCAAAAGTGAAGTGTAGTGTAGTGAAGTAGGAAACACGAGTGCACACGAGTACGAATGACAGTGACACAAAATATATATAAAAGTGATAGAGACACAAGTGCGAGGCACAATAACATTGAAAAAAGAGAAAACGTAGAAAAAAAATATACAGATATAATGGTAAAAGTAAATTGGGTTTATTACCTCAACAAGGAGGAACTCGTACAATACGCGACCGAGTTCGGCTTGTCGAATACAGGCACCGTCGACGAATTAAGAAAACGCCTTGCTACATTCCTACAGGAGGAGGGTGAAAACGAGAGTCTGCGTGATCGGGTCACAGACTTATCATTAAGGCACGCGAAAGTGTTAGTATCCGCAAACACACCGGCACCGAAGCAGAAGGAATCGCTGCAGTTGCCGCAGGTACAGCAACCAAGTAACGACAACAGTACGGGAATGTCACCTCGTATGGTAGAGGCGTATACCCACGTCTACCCACAGTTGTCCAACTCATCAGTGATGGATCGTGTACGTAAGTGGGGTGTGAGATACGACGGCGGCAAGGACCCACTGGGTTTCATCGAACGCGTCGAGGAACTAGCACACGGCTACGAAGTCGAATTAAACGCACTCGCGAGAGCTTTACCGGAGCTGCTCAAGGATAGAGCCTTAGTATGGCTTCAAAATAACCACGGGCAATGGCAAGACTGGGAAACCTTCAAACGGGACTTCCTAAAGTTTTTCTTAAATTCTCGTTATTTTGAACGGCTGGATGACGAAATCAGGAAACGTCTGCAACGTCCAAAAGAAGAATTTAAAGATTATGTACTCGCTCTCCAAGGGTTAATGAGACATTCGGAGTACACACCTACACAAAAGCTCAGACGGATATACCGGAATTGCAGAAGCAAATACCAGCTGTACATAAAAGAGTGTGAGTTCCGTACCCCAACCGAATCATCATGCGAGAAAGAGAACCATCGAGAGCTGCGGTTAGAACAATGCCACCCAGAAGAAATGAAGAGCGTAACTATACGATTAGAGAAGAACAGCGTCGAGAAAATTACACTCTACCAGTTCGACATTACGAGTATGCACCCACAAGAGAGGCGCCGACGCCACGACCACACCAGATGAACCAGCAGCCTAGAAGCGAGGAACCCAGCCGAATAAACCCACGAACGGCGTGTAGACGATGTGGCGAGAATGGACACTTCGCCTATGAGTGCCAGAACGCCATTCAACAGTTCTTCTGGACATGCGGGCGGAGAAACATCCGAACGCAAGAATGCTGCCGCGCGGGCCCGGGAAACGGCCAGCGGCCCCATCCACGGCGGGGGAAGGGTCGCCAGCATCGCAACCTCGCAACCGAAACAACCATGCTTGAAGCAAACCGGAGGGCGCATAGTCGCCACAGCAGCCGTAGGGAGAAACCCCGTGCTAGCGACAATCGATACTGGAGCAACTCCAAGCTTCATCAGCAAGAAGGTGGCAGAATCGCTAAAAGTGGGACCGACAAGAAGAGTGTTCAAGAAGGTGGTGATGGGAGATGGTAGACCGAGAGCGGTCACCGAAGCATTGGAAGCAGCAATACAAATATGCGGCGAAGAACACACGAACGAGGTACTTGTCCTGCCAGGTCTAGTCGACGACGTCGTCCTCGGGACAGACTACCTGGCAAAAGCCAACACAACCATTAGCTCCGGAGGGCAGTCAATGAGGTTAAAGGCAGAGGGTGAGACTCGAAAGAAAATCGCATGCACGTCAATGAACATGTACGAGGTAAAACAACTCGAGAAGGCAAGGATAGTACCCGAACCACACATAAGCACCATGAACACGAAAGAGGCCGATGCATTCCTGAAGAAGGAGTTACTAGCATTCGACAAAAATACCGGTACGACAAATATGTCGTCACACAAGATCATCATGAAAGACGACCGACCCATAAAGCAACGATACTTTCCGAAAAACCCGAAAATGCAAGAAATAATAAACAAGGAGATAGATGAGCTCATTGAAAAGGGGTGTATAGAGCCGTCCCGTAGTCCACACTGCGCAACAATCGTACTAGTGAAGAAGAAGAACGGGAAATGGAGACTATGCGTTGACTACCGTCAGCTCAACGCGCGTTCAGTACCAGACGCCTACCCCCTCCCCGGAATACACCACATATTAGATCGCTCAAGGAGCGCGAAATTCATTAGCTGCCTTGATTTAAAGAACGGCTACTGGCAAATCCCAATGGAGGAAGAGAGTAAGCCGTATACAGCATTTACCGTACCGAGCCGGGGACTATTCCAATGGCGAGTTATGCCATTCGGACTACATTCGGCTCCAGCTACCTTCCAAAGGACCCTGGACAGAGTCATTGGGCCAGAACTAGAGCCGCACGCATTTGCCTACTTAGATGACATCATCATCACGAGCTCAACGTTAGAACAACACATGGAACACCTAAGAGAGGTATTCCGACGATTACGATTGGCGAACCTGAAAATCAACCCAGAGAAATGTGAATTCTTCAAAAGGAGCCTGAAATACCTAGGGCACGTAGTTAGCGATGAAGGAATTCATACGGATCCCGACAAGATTGCGGCGATTAAGGAACTGACACCACCAACGAATACACGAGAACTGAGACGATTCCTAGGCATAGCGTCATGGTACCGACGATTTGTGGCAGATTTCTCACGCCCCGAAGATAGGGGACCGAGTCCTCGTGAAGGAGCATCATTTATCGAAGGCGAACGAAAACTTCGCAGCTAAGTTAGCACCGAGATACGGCGGACCATTCAGGGTAACGAATTTCGTATCACCAGTAATCGTCGAATTAGACAGGATGCATAATGGAAAAAGAAGAACTGCGCACCTAGGTGAACTCAAACCGTATCACGCTGGAGACGATGACGGAAGCAAAATAATAGGCGCCCGTAGCAACACTCCCCGGCAAGCATCCGAGCCTAATTCGACGCAAGGCGAAGAATATGTAAACTTTAGCTTCAAGCTAAAATGTGATAACTCGGCAGTTGCTAAACAAGGGAGCATCTGCCAAATAAGAGGGTATTTGTCATACAGGAGGGCAATTTACCAAATAGGGAGGCAATCGCCAAGTAAGGAGCGACCAATCCCAAACCGAATCAGAATCAGAGAAGAAGAAGCCGAAGAAAACAGAGAAGAAGAAACCGAGAAGAAGAGACCGAAGAAATAAAAGAAACCGAAGAAATAAAAGAAACCGAAGAAACAAAGAAAGAGCCGAAAAGACTGAAGAACGAGAAAGAAGATGAAGAAGAAGAAAAAAAAAGCACACACAGAAGAAGAAGAAGAAGAAGAAGAAAACAAAACCAGAAGTCCAACCGAAGTCAATAAGAATAATAATAAAAATAATAATAGGAATAATAACAATAATAATAATAATAATAATAATAGTTATTATTATTATTATAACATAAAATATTATATAAAGGAAGATAATCCGCATAACATAAAATATTATATAAAAGGGAAAATCCGCAGAACAAAAATCCCTGTCGTTGAACATGTACACAACATTGCCCAACAGATAAAGAATTTGAAAACACTAACAAAGCCAGAGGGCAGTAAACTTAAATTTGGAAAGCGCAACAACAAAATGCAAGAAAGGAAAATTACAGTTTGTTACATTAGAAAATCACAGAGTAGTGAGCCTATTATAAAAGGACACAGCACATAGCCAAACAAAACATTTAATAGCGATCAACAAGCAGTAGATATGTTCAAGGCAACAAGTACCTGCGATTCACTAAAAGTGCGCATACGTCGCCTAACCGAGGCGGAAATAAACAAGGCGCGGAACGAAGCCGAGGAGACAAGCAGTGAAGCTAGTACAATCGAGTTCGTCGCCAACGAGGAAGTAATAATATCAAGCGACAGCGAGGCAGAAGAAGAATACGATGTAGTGAGGGCCCCGACGCCGATAATAATCTCGTCGGACGAAGAAGAGGAAGACACCAGAAGAGGAGAAATTAAAATATCGGAGGAAGACAGCCAGCGATTGGGCGAAGGGTACATCGAATACACCCGACGTGTCACGATGACCATGAAAATCTACAACGACCAAACCGAACCTCAACAACAACAACGTGCGATTAAAGATGCGACAGCGGTAGGCGAAGAAGACCACGACATCAAGGAGGAGACTGCGCTCACCCTGTTAGCGGAGGAAGACCGCGGGTTGGAGCAATGGTTGAGGGAGATTGCCGACAACGAAGAACAGCAGGCCGAACCAGGGGTAGTCAGCATAATCGAAAGATGGCTTCAACAGTCAACAGAAGCAACAACAACACCATCAGGCTGGCGAAATTTCACGAGCGTTGACCCGCTACCGATGGAACTCGTCACAAAAATCCGAGAAAGGGTACAGCAACAACCTGGTAAACGACAGACGTTCCGGCACGAGGCAAGAGGCGTCTGGTACTGCGTAAGAGTCACAGGAGCCGACGTGATAACCATCACGTGTCCTTACGGGAAGTAAAGGGGGGGTGTGAAGACCCCAAGTCTAAGGCCTTGAAGCCTTCACAGCAACAAAAACAACAATAACATCATCATCAACAACAAGAACAACAACAACAACAACAATAGCAACAACAACAATAACATCAACAACAACAACAACAACAACAACAACAACAACAACAACAACAACAACAACAACAACAACAACAACAACAACAACAACAACAACAACACTAACACCAACACCAACAACAACATCAACAACAACACTAACACTAACACCAACAACAACAACCATAACAACAACAAGTTATCTACATATATATATATATATATATAGTTAATACATACATACATACATTAAAGTACATATACTTATAATTAATTAAATATATATAGATATACATATATTAATATAAATGTACATATACCATATATACATAGATATAGATATATATATACGTATGAATATAAAATATGAATTTTAAATATTTGAACTAAGCAAGCATTAAGCACAGCAAGCCGTCGCTGTTAAGTAGGGCAAAGAAGAATAGGCGATAGGCCTACCAACAACGTAATGCGTAACTGTCCACCTGCAGGCAGAGTTTAGTATAAAAAGGGCAGCATCAGCAGTGATCAAACATTTCTGTTTGTGCTGTCGGAGCTAGAGTATATGGTGTGACGTGCAAACGCTACCAATAGGAGTAGATAGAAATATATGGTGTGACGTAAAAACGCTGCCAATAGAATTATATGGTGTGTCGTGAAAACGCTGCCAGTACGATACAATTAAGATATACGGTGTGACGTGAAAACGCTGCCAGTACGATACAACTAAGATATATGGTGTGTCGTGAAAACGCTGCCAGTAGAAAATATAGAAAATAAAGGTAAGTGTGTAACATTAGAACCACTCGTGTTGTCCTTTACTTTCCTCTTTTGGAATCAACATTATAGGAGAGACCCATAATCCGGCTGAGTGATAGCCCAGCTATAGACCGGAGAACCGGGTTCGTTACAATATATTTTTTAATATATTTGTTTGTGTATTTTCTTCCAATTTTGTTTTTAAAAAAACAAGCGCATAAATAAATTAAGGCGGAAAGTAGTAATGTTGTCTGAGCGACGGAGGTAAGGCATCCGATCTACTATTCCTTTCTCTATGCCTTATATAGCCGCTATACAGATAGTAGTTATATTGACAACTTACAACAACAACAACAATATGTGGTTTTCATTCTAGATATACATACAAACATATTAAATTATGGCGGATAGTATTTAAAATAGTGAAAAAAATTGTTGAAGATAATATTAAAAAACGAAAATTAACAAGAAAATATAAATAATAATAGAAAATAGTAAAATAGAAGAAAAATCAAAAAAATGCAAAAACAGCAAAAATTAACACATAATTCAAAATAAATATAATTAAAAGAGTTACAATACAGAAGGACAAAGAAATATAAAAGAAAATACTCTAACAACATATTAAATTAAGAGAAGGCAGATAAAATATTCGATATTTAGACTATAACACAAAGGCTTAGAATATAGTATTTTACCGATGTGCGGGTAGCACATATTCGAGCGTTTATAATGATGTAAATACATATACACACAAAGATATTCAAATATTGAGGAAATAAAATAAAAATTAACAAAAATAATAAATTAGAATAAAATATAATAATTTTAAATTATATAATAAGATAGCGCGTTAAATTAAAGAAGGACTACTCAGGCAAAATAAAATTTCTTTTAACGTTTCTTTTTCAAACATTGTATTGTCTACAACATTTATTTACCCAAAAATGGCAATTCCAAGAAAAAAAATTATCTTCAAATTACTTATATTCGCAGGCAGTGCAAATATTGACAGCCTACAACAACAATAACAATTTCTGGTTTTAATTCGACACATACATACAAATATATTCCAAAATGGCGGCAAGTATTAGAAAAAGTGAAAAAATATTATTGAAAAGAAAATATAAATATAAAAAATAATACTAAAAGGGAGAAAAATCAAAATTTTCGCCACTGCGAATGCCCAAGCTGTTACTCAATATTGAGTTCCAGTATTACAGTTGATTCATATTATTCATGATTTCTACAAGTAATATGAAAGTCAGGTATACCATTAAAATATTTAAACTATCCGAAAATCAGTGTCTTCGTTCTCCTGAGCGATGGGGGCGGCGGCGTTGACGGCTTTGTCGGCAATGTGAATTAACGCCTGTTGTTACTGTTACTGCCAGCCAATGCCAGGATTGCCATTGATGGAAATATTCAGTTCAATGCTGTGACGGCTGTCCTAGCTGTAACTTCAGTGCCTTCCATTCCGTCCAGTTTCTCGGGGGGATTGTGAGGGGCTGCAGCTTCTTCGGTCTTTTTATCCTGTGCCGTTTGAGACGTTTTAACAGCATCCTCTTTAAGCGCAGCGGATGATGTCAAAACACCGGCAGCTTTGTTGTTTGGCGCAATAACACCACCAGGTCCCACTAAGCCAGATGAGACTAGTTTCTGGAAGAGTTCATCAATATTGATTTTATTTAGTGGCGGCAATACTGGTGTTTGCGGTGCCTGCGGTGGTGGCGGTTGGCTGCTGCCCATCATGGAGCCTGGTGGTACAAATGGTGGACCACCGCTGGGTGGCATCTGCAATCTGCATTAGCCAAGACATTGGGCAATGTATATTGTGTTTTTTGTTGTAGCGGCTATTGTTCATGTTGGGCGGTGGACCACCGCTAAAGCCCCTAATACCCTGATGTGGCCATGTCATCGTATTTTGCTTGGTCGTCCATTTGTTAGGCTTCCAACGTCTTTCGTGCTGTGGCCTTCCACGTTGTGGCCACACCCTGTTGTCATATCTACGCGCTTCGTAATTGGACGAGCATATTGTTGAGGCGTCGAAATTCGCTGGTTTACTCCTCTTGGTCAAAGGTTCACCCAAATCTTCATTTTGCTTACGATAGTTCATGTTTACTCTTTATTATTGTTTATTTTTTTGTATGTTTTTTATATATATATTTATATATATATTTTTTTTATTTTTTATGTATGTATTTTTATTTATATATATAATTTTAATTTTTTGTTTATATATTTTTTTTTTGTTTTTTTTTTTTTGTATAATGTTTTATTGAATCTTTCCTTTTTGGAAACTAACAATAATTTATAAAATCTCAAAGCTAATTCTTATTCCTAGAACAAGTTAATCATTACCACTGTATAGATTAACAAAGTAAGCAAAGTACAATAAATTACGAATATAACTTAGATTTATCAAAGAATGTGTTTATATATTGTAGATATCATTAGGTATACCAAACACTCATAACAAAAGATATACCATAAAGGATAATTTGAAGTAAATTATAATATCATGAAGGATATATGCGGAGCGCAACTCCGATGTAGAATAATTGGATGCGGCAGAGCCCTTAGTCACAGTTCAAACGTAAATCCTTTCTCTTTAATCGTTTAGGGTAGTTCTGCTGTAATAATTTTTTAGCTAGAAAGTTTGGGTGGTGAGATAACCTCAATGAGTAATTTTTAAGCAGTTTCTCTATTTCCTCGGTGACGGTTTTAATCCCGAGATCTTTGTGAATTGCGGAGTTTTTTACATACCAAGGGGCTTTGCATATTGATCTTAAGGTTTTAGAATGCAGTCTTTGAATTCTATCCAGGCTAGATTTAGATGCTGAACCCCAAATTTGGATCCCGTACGTCCAAGATGGCTTTATTAGCATATTAAAAAGTAAAACTTTATTTTCTAGACTTAGTTTGGACTTAGAGCCTACAATCCAATGCAAGTTCGCAATTTTCAATTTGGTTTGAGTAATCTTTTTGTCTATGTGGTTTTTCCAGGTGAGTCTTTTATCCAATGTAACTCCCAGGTAGGTAACGAATTCTTTCTGAGGTATTGTATTCCCATTTATAGAGATTGAAGGACATGTGTCTTTTTTAGGGTAAATGTTACTTGTATACACTTAGACTCATTGACTTTAATTCTCCAAGTTGTTAGCCACTCTTCTATTACTTTTAAATGTTCTTGTAATCTGTAGCTGGCTGTCATGGGGTTTGAATGGACACTAAGTATTGCTGTATCATCCGCAAAAGTTGATGTGATGAGGTTTCGGTTTGTGGGAAGATCGTTCGTATAAATTAAATATAAGACGGGCCCTAAAACACTTCCTTGTAGAACATCAGCAAATATTTCATAGGATTCGGTGGTGTAACTTTTTTGCCTAACACGAAATTTTCTACCAATAAGAAAGCTTTCTAAGACATCATAAATTTCTACGGGAAGCGTAACTTTCAGCTTGTATAATAGACCATCTAACCAAACTTTGTCAAATGCCTGGGCAACATCGAGGAACACTGCAGTACAATATTGCCTGTTTTCAAACGCTGATCTTATGTGTGCTATGATTCTATGCACCTGCTCTATTGTGCTGTGTTTTTCTCTAAACCCGAATTGGTGGCATGGTATGGTCTGTTTCGATTCTAAAATCGGTAATATTTTTTTTAATAAAAGTTTTTCGAAGATTTTTGAGAATACCGTAATTAAGCTAATAGGCCTGTAGGAGCCCACCAAAGATGGATCTTTATAATCTCCGAAAGCTTCCAGGATTTAGGAAAATAGTGTAGTCTCAATATACTATTAAATATACAAAGCATGTGTTTAATTGCCACATTTGGAAGCTCTTTTATCATATCACCCGTTATTCTGTCGTATCCAGGAGCTTTCTTTTTCTTTATGTCGTTAGTAATAACATCTTTAAGTGATTTAAAATTAAATTGAATAAAATTTTTATCTGGATTTGCACGAAATTCTGGAAGAGATTTGTATCCAATATTTGGTGTAAATATAGTGGAAAGATGCATGGCAAATAAGATACCCTTTTCCTGGTCGCTTCGAGCCCACTCACCATTGTGAGTTCTCAATGGAGGGTCGAAAGTGACGGGACTTTTGAAACTCTTAACTTTTCGCCACAAAGAGTAGTTGGTATCAGATGTAGCTGACAGAGATTGTACGGACTTTTGGAATTCGTTTTCCTGTTTTTGTTTCAGGACATCCCGAAGCATTTTTATGCATATATTGAGCTCATTTTTTAAGGCCGGGGAACGAAACCTCTGCCAATCTCTCCTTAGTTGTCTTTTTTTGGTTACCAGACTTGTAATGTCTTTACCCTTAAGACCGTTGAAAATTTGTCTTCTATGAGTGTTAGATGGGCCGCAATGCTGCCAAATGAAGTAATGTTGTAAAGCCATCAACTGCATTGTCGACATCTGCTATTGATTTTAGAGGAATGAGCGATTTTAGATGCGCGCTAATGAATTTTCTGTATTTAAGCCAATTTGTAAATTTATTGGTTAAGCCTAGCTGTAAGTCATTGAAAACTGGAATTATGTTAATGGAACATAGACAAGGAGAGTGATCAGATGATAAGTCGAAAAGGGGTTTTACGCTTGCTTGTGCTCTACTGATACAAGTTACTCCAAAGTCAATCAAATCTGGGGTTTTGCTGAGATCAGTTGGCCAGTATGTTGGCTGACCGGTAGATATAACGTCGAAACCGTTATTTTGAATGGCTTTATATAAATTTTTACCCTTTGGAGATATTAACCCAGATCCCCAGAAGGAATGTTTTGCGTTGTAATCACCTGCTACTAGAAACTGTTTACCAAGTTTAGAGAAGAAATCAGTAAATTGAGTTTCTGATATGTTGTATCGGGGCGGACAATATATGGCGGAAATGTTTATTCCACCAGAAGTATCATATATGTGAACTGAGGTAGCGTGAAGGTAGTCTTTACAGTACTCTTCCATTATATAATGTTTAATTTTTTGCCTGATAAATATTCCAGTTCCACCGCGCGCTTTCCCTGTCATAAAACAGAAATGTATCAATATTGAAGTTGTTAAATTTGGTCAAATGAGTTTCGGAGATTAGCATTATATCTATTGCTTGATTTTCTAAGAAGAGTTGAAGTTCACTTTTGTGTTGGACCAATCCGTTGGCATTCCAATAACATATCTTAAGGTCGTTCATGGCTTAGACAATATCGCTTGAAGGAGGAGATTTTGATTTCGAATTAAATCTTGCATCATACTTTGCATTGATGTCATATGTACTTGCATCATGCGTATAAAGCAGTTTAGTGTATTTTCAAGTGAGTTAACAGACGGAACGGACGGGATGGACGTTTCTTGTGTTGTGAACTGAGGTACACCTTTTAAAGCTTGGGTGTAGGATATAAAGTTGGTATTAGTTGGCTTTGTTTCGGTAACTTTTGATTGAGGCTGAGAGGCAGGAAAGTTGCTAGAAGGCTTTTTACTGCCCTTGCCTTTTAGAGAAATATATATTGGACAACCCCTGTAATTGGCGGTGTGATTTTCGCCGCAATCGCTACATTTTTTAGACTCAGGGGTTGTTTTAGATTTCATATAGTCTTTTGAACTGTGTAAATCTCCACAAATGACACATATACTTTGTAAAGTGCAATATCGCTTCGTATGGCCAAATTCTTGACAATTATGGCACTGAACAGGACCTGTTCGCTTATGTGGTTCTTCCACGGAAATACGACGGTGAAGAAGGTACCGTAGTTTGTAAATGGGATGAACTTTTCCCTTTTTTAAGAGCTGGAAATCTGGCTCAATATCAACCCTAAACATTGGCTGAGGTATGTTAGCCTTATTTTTGATGTTGAATACGTTTCTAACCCTAAAACCTTCTTCTTTCAAGGCACTTTCTATTTCCAAGGGACTTACACTGTGTTCAATGCCCTTTAGGATGACTGCTAAGCTACGACTACTTTTGAGCTGGAAGGTATAGAAGGACTTCTTTTCCTTTTCGATATTATCTGCCACCTTGCGATAGCTATTTTCTCCGTAGGTTTGCAGTTTCACTTCCTGAATATTTCCCTTTTTAATTGGGACTACATGGAAGTTATTTTTTCCAATTAGATCTATCAATTTGTTGACAAGGTTGCTAGAGTTCGCTTCTCTAAGATAAATTGGCGGCGGCTTGGACGTTTTCTGCACACGCACTTGATCATCAGCATCAGAAAGCATTTGAAATCGATTATTGCTCGTGCTGTCTTTTTCTCTTGTAGTTTTGACAATTTTGCTTTGATTTTGTTCACTATTTTTTTGGGGTGACCGTTTCCTTTTCACAAGAATGTAGCGATCGATTCCCGTTTGAATTACTGCTTTCTTTGCAGCGCTGTTTTCGGTAAAGTCTTGCGTTTCGACTCTAGAAGGAGATGAAGGAGTTGCGGTAATCGGCGATTGAGCCCATGAAGGGGCTGGTAAAGTAGTCCTAGAAGGGACTACAATTTCCAATCGTTGTATTCGCTGTTGGTGCTGTTGTTGTGGCGCTTGTTGTTGCTGTTGGCTTTAGTTGACGTTTCCACGTTGTGGTGACCGATTTAGTCCCATTTTTACAAAATGACCAATTTAGTCCCAAAAAAAACCAGTGAATTTTGCAACACAGCTTTTTGGCAACTCTAATTTGGAAACGGCAGGAGCAAATGCAAATTTTCCTGCATACTTTTAGGCGCCTTTCTTTAATACCAGAGCTTTTTTATATATGTTTTATTATTATAATTAATATATTTGTCTCTGTTTAACTAGTGTGAACTATTTATTTATTTATTTTATATTATTTAGTTTTGATGGAGCGCCAATCCATGCAAATAACACAATTTGTTATTTACAAGGTTTCACTCTCACTTCACTTTGTTCAGTTTCAGAGGAGTCACTTTTCTGAATAAGTTTATGTAGTTTGCACAGTATATTTTATTTAAAAATTTAAAATAAATATAGAGCACAGTCACATTCACGTTGCACTCACAAGAGTTGCCAGACGAAAGTATATATATATTTTTAATATATTTATTTGTGTATTTGTGTATTTTCTTCCAATTTTGTTTTTAAAAAAACAAGCGCATAAAAAAATTAAGGCGGAAAGTAGTTGTTGCCTGAGCGACGGATGTAAGGCATCTGATCTACTACTCCTTTCTCTATGCCTTTTATAGCCGCTATACAGTAGTTATATTGACAACTTACAACAACAACAACAACAATGTGTGGTTTTCATTCTAGATATACATACAAACATATTAAATTATGGCGGAAAGTATTTAAAATAGTGAAAAAAATTATTGAAGATAATATTAAAAAACGAAAATTAACAAGAAAATATAAATAATAATAGAAAATAGTAAAATAGAAGAAAAATCAAAATAATGCAAAAAATAGCACAAATTAAAATATACTTCAAACTAAAAATAATTAACAGAATTACAATACAGAAGGACAAAAAAATATAAAAGAAAATACTGTAACAACATATTAAATTAAGAGAAGGCAGGTAAAATATTCGATATTTAGGCTATAACACAAAGGCTTTGAATATAGTATTTTACCGTTGTGCGGATAGCACAAATTCGAGCGTTTATAATGATGTAAATACATATACACACAAAGATATTCAAATATTGAGGAAATAAAATAAAAATTAACAAAAATAATAAATTAGAATAAAATATAATAATTTTAAATTATATAATATGATAGCGGATTAAATTAAAGAAGGACTACTCAGGCAAAATAAAATTTCTTTTAACGTTTCTTTTTCAAACATTGTATTGTCTACAACATTTATTTACCCAAAAATGGCAATTCCAAGAAAAAAAATTATCTTCAAATTACTTATATTCGCAGGCAGTGCAAATATTGACAGCCTACAACAACAATAACAATTTGTGGTTTTAATTCTACACATACATACAAATATTTTCCAAAATGGCGGAAAGTATTAGAAATAGTGAAAAAAATTTTTTGAAAAGAAAATATAAATATAAAAAATAATACTAAAAAGGAGAAAAATCAAAATAAGGCAAAAAGAAAAAAAAATAAATTTTGAAAATAAAAATTACAATACAGAAGACGAAAAAAACAAAATAATAATTCGAAAAATTTACTTCAATTTCACTCAATTTCGTCACTGCGAATGCCCAAGCTGTTACTTAATATTGAGTATTAGTATTGCAAGTTGATTCATATTATTCATGATTTCTACAAGTAATACGAAAGTCAGGTATTAAGAATAATATAATATACTAAAAATTATGGTGAAAAGGGAAAATCAAATAAAAGCAATATTTTTTTGCTGCTCCCACAGATATTTTTTTTATTTAAATTACAAATACATTAAAGTTGATATAATACGTATGTATGTAAAAATCTCTTTCTAGTGTACCATTAAAATATTTAAACTATCCGAAAATCAGTGTCTTCGTTCTCCTGAGCGAATGAGATATTCAGTTCAATGTTGTGACGGCTGTCCTAGCTGTAACTTCAGTGCCTTCCATTCCGTCCAGTTTCTCGGGGGATTGTGAGGAGCTGCAGCTTCTTCGGTCTTTTTATCCTGTGCCGTTTGAGACGTTTTAACAGCCTCTCCTTTAAGCCCAGCGGCTGATGTCAAAACACCGACAGCTTTGTTGTTTGGCGCAATAACACCACCAGGTCCCACTAAGCCAGATGAGACTAGTTTCTGGAAGAGTTCATCAATATTGATTTTATTTAGTGGCGGCAATACTGGTGTTTTTGGTGCCTGCGGTGGTGGCGGTTGGCTGCTGCCCATGTTGTTGTTGTTGTTGTAGCGGTTCGCTAACCCCGCTTAGGGCAGGTATAATCAGTCTAAGTCGCCGAGGTCATCTAACGGGAGGTCCAGGAAACGTGCTGTTTCGACAGGGTTGGACCAAAGGGAGAGGGGGGTTAGATGGGTCGGTTTAAGGGGGCATGTGAAGAGGTGGTTAGTATCGTGCGGGGATTCTCCACAGGCAGGGCATACGTTGGGTATGCTGGGGTCGAGTCTGGATATGTAGGAGTTTAACCTGCTACAGTATCCAGATCTGAGTTGTGCCAGAGTCACGCGGGTCTCTCGAGGCAGCTCGAGCTCACTGTCTGCGATGGGTGGTGGCTTGGATCCGAGTACGCCATTCACTGGGAGGGAGTCTAGGAAGGTGTTAACTGACTCCTGGTGAATGGCGTTCAGTGTCTGTCGGTAAGCCGTCCTGTCCAGCGGTTGTTGAATATGGTGCTGTATAGTGCTGTCGTAGTCGAGTACTCCCTTCCGCTTCTAGGAGGTGCCTGCTAGGGTGCTCCGCGCGGTGGCATCCCAACAGGAACTGCTTGCACAGCAAAGCATTATGCTCCTTAACTCGTAGCATAGATGCTTCGCTGTGCAAGTGGTGTTCCGGTGACATCAGGAGGTTTCCTGTCGCAGTCCTAAGGGCGGTGTTCTGGCAGGCCTGTAATTTCCTCCACTGCGTCTCGTTCGTCCCCGGCGCCCAGATCGGTGCAGCGTAATTTACGACCGGCCGGCCAATTGCTTTGTAGGTTGCCAGCAAGGTTTCTTTATCTTTACCCCATGTGCTGCCGGCTAGCGCTTTGAGTATTTTGTTGCGGCCCTGGAGTTTTGCGGCAGTTGCGGTCGTATGCGGAGTGAAGGAGTACAGGCTATCGAATGTGACCCCTAAAATCTTAGGGTTATTTACAGTTGGAATTTTTACGTCATCAACTTTCACATCGAGTTCTAGCCGGTACTCCTTCGTCCAGCTGGTGAAGAGGGTAGCCGAGGATTTCGTCGGTTGAATTTTTAAATGTCGTGCAGTGAAGAAACGGGAGAGATCAGCGAGGTAGCCGTTCACTTTCGAACATAGGCTATCAATATCCTGGCCGGACGCCAATATCGAACAATCATCGGCATACGAGGTTAGTGAGACTCCTTCCGGTGGAGGAGGGAGCTTCGAAATGTAAAAATTAAACAGTAGCGGGGAGAGGACACCACCCTGCGGAACCCCCTGTTTAATTTTCCTCAATTTAGATGTTTCACCTCGGAATATGACCGATGATTGACGACCACTCAGGTAGCCCATGACCCACCTCTGCAACCCCGGCGGTAATGAGGATTCCTCAATGTCACTGAGTAGCACTGAATGATTGACAGTGTCAAAAGCTTTTGACAGGTCCAGTGCTACCAGGACAGTTCTCGCACAGGGTCGGTTTTGGTTCAGGCCATTGACCACCTGGGTGTTTATGGCGTTAAGTGCTGTTGTGGTGCTGTGCACTTTTCGGAAGCCATGCTGATGTGCTGCTGGACGCAGATGGTGAGCAGTAAGGCCTCAAGCGTCTTCGCTACTGGGGAGAGGAGAGTTATCGGCCGATAAGACTCTCCTTTGTTGGCTGGTTTCCCCGGTTTGAGTAGCGGGACCACCCTACCGGTCTTCCACAAATCTGGTATGATTAGGGTGGTCAAAGACAAATTGAGGACCTTAGTGAGGTATTCTGCTCCTGCTGGTCCGAGATGTTTTAGCATCAGCATGCTTATTCCGTCAGGGCCGATGGATTTGGAGGCTTTCGCCTTCCCGATAACCCCCTGAACCTCTTCTCTGGAGAAATCAAGCGCCGCGCTTGTGTTTGGCAGTTTGCGCATACGACGGGTTACACGTCTTTTCACTTTGTCTACCGAAGGATGCAGTGTAAAAAGCCGGCTAAAATAGCTCGCGCATCTCTTCGGGTCCGACGAGGCGCGATCACCGAATGAAATTTCCACCCGGTCATCGCGTCTCGTCGGGTTAGCCAGCGACTTGACTGTAGCCCAGAGCTTGGTTGCCCCAGAGGAGAGATTGCAGGACCTTAAGTGCTCCTCCCACTTTTTCCGCTTGTGCTTGTTTACAACAGTCCGAATCTCCGCATTTAAATCTCTGATTAAGGGATTCCCGGGATCGGAGTTACGGAGGATGTCGCGCCTTGCTGCTAAAGCCGCCGCTTCGGACGGGAAGTTAGGGCGGATTTCCGCAATTCGGCCTGCCGGGATGAAGCGGGCGGCAGCGGTCACAACTATCCTGCGGAATGATCGTTCACCAGAGGTGACGTCTGTTGGAGTGGAGAGAGCACTGAAGGCGTTCTCAGTGAATTCCGTGAAGCCGGTCCAGTTAGCTTTTTTGAAGTTAACGAAGGTCCGGTGGTCCGCGGAAACAAAGTCGGGAGGTCTGTCAATCGAGATGTGTATGGGTAAGTGGTCCGATGCTAGTGTCAGTACAGGTCGCCAACCTATACTGTTTATCAGACCAGCACTCGCAATTGTTATGTCGGGCGAGCTTTGGCAATTACCCACAACTCTGGTGGGGGTGTTGTCGTTCATTGTGCAGAATGTCGAATCGTCTATCTGGTCCGCCAGCTCCATTCCTCTACGGTCATTTGACAGGCTAGAATGCCAAAGATCGTGGTGCGCGTTAAAGTCGCCCAAAACCAAACGGTTTTCGCCTCTGAGTAGCGCACCTATATCAGGGCTATATCCAACTGGGCAACTTGTAACGGGAGGAATGTATATATTAAATATTTCGAGCTCGGCATCGCCTGACCGGATAGCTATGCCCTGACATTCTAGGGTAGTATCCCTGCGGTCGATGCTGCCGTCGATGAGACGATACTGCACGGTGTTGTGCAGGATGAACGCCAAACCCCCTCCGTGGTCTCGCTCGCGATCCTTGCGGATTATGTTGTATCCGGCCCGACTCAGAAGATCCGAGCGGGCGGTCAGCTTAGTTTCCTAGATCGCAGCAATTGACAGATGCTCCCGGCTCATATAGTCGACTATCTCGTCGATCTTCCCCTGGAGTCCGTTGCAGTTGAATTGAAGGAGTCGGGTCCGTCTCGGGGGAACGTTCGTGATACGGGGGGTGAGGGAGTGGTGCGTGGATGACGTGTGTTGCTGCTGTAATACCCGCTGAGGTTGGTTCCGCACGTTGGTGTTGATTGGCGGTGTTGTCGTATTAACGGGCGGGGGCAGACTCCTACAGCAAGGGGCAACGTACGCATCACTCCACTCACGGGTGGTGCGCGGGCCCGAGCACGTCCGAAAATGACACCAGCCGGAGCAAGAATTGCATCTGACTGAGGTCACATTCCGACGTACTAAGGCCTGACACACGGAACAGACTGTGCGGGGGACTAAGAGCTGCTGGGTAGCCCTCGCACGGGAGGAGGATGAGGAGCTGGTTGTGGGGGGGGGAAGGGGGTGAGGGTTGGCGGGAGTCATGTTGCAGGGAGCTCCGGGAGACCGTGGAGATCTGCGGGTTACCCAAAGTGGGTAAGTGTGCTGAAGGCACTACCGTGGAGGCTGGGGGCGCACTTGGGCGCTGGCAACATGGGGCCACATAACGTGTGGTCCACTCCCTATGTGTCTTAAGGCCTGAACAGACTTTAAGATGACTCCAACCATTGCACTGGTTGCACCTAACCGAGATGGAGGAGTGGTGGAGTCTTTTGGTGCACACGCAGCAGAAATAGTCCGTCGGACCAGGGTTGGTTTCTACGCCAGCCCTGATTAGAAGGATTTGAAGCAACCCAGCTGCGAGGTATTGCTCCGATGGCGCACTTAAACTAATTTTACCTGTTGACCTAAACGGGGTTAGGTCGCCGAAAGGGTGACAGCCCTTGGCCGGATAAAATCCGGGTCAACTCCGGTACGTATAACCGGCTGTCGTTGAGAGTTGGGCTGCTGCCCATCATTGAGCCTGGTGGTACAAATGGTGGACCACCGCTGGGTGGCATCTGCATTAGCCAGGACATTGGGGAATGTATATTGTGGTTTTTGTTGTAGCGGCTATTGTTCTTGTTGGGCAGTGGACCACCGCTAAAGCCCCTAATACCCTGATGTGGCCATGTCATCGTATTTTGCTTTGTCGTCCATTTGTTATGCTTCCATCGTCTTTCGCGCTGTGGCCTTCCACGTTGTGGCCACACCCTGTTGTCATATCTACGCGCTTCGTAATTGGATGAGCGTGTTGTTGAGGCGTCGAAATTCGCTGGTCTACTCCTCTTGGGCAAAGGTTCACCCAAATCTTCATTTTGCTTACGATAGTTCATGTTTATTCTTTATTATTGTTTATTTTTTGTATGTTTTTTATATATATGTTTATATATATTTTTTATTTTTTATGTATGTATTTTTATATATATCTATAATTTAAATTTTTTGTTTATATATTTTTTAATATATTTGTTTGTGTATTTTCTTCCAATTTTGTTTTAAAAAAAACAAGCGCATAAATAAATTAAGGCGGAAAGTAGTAATGTTGTCTGAACGACGGATGTAAGGCATCTGATCTACTACTCCTTTCTCTATGCCTTATATAGCCGCTATACAGATAGTATTAGTTATATTGACAACTTACCACAACAACAACATTATGTGGTTTTCATTTTAGATATACATACAAACATATTAAATTATGGTGGAAAGTATTTAAAATAGTGAAAAAAATTATTGAAGATAATATTAAAAAACGAAAATTAACAAGAAAATATAAATAATAATAGAAAATAGTTAAACAGAAGAAAAATCAAAATAATACAATAAAAAGCAAAAATTAAAATATAATTCAAAATAAAAATAATTAAAATAGTTACAATACAGAAGGACAAAAAAATATATAAAAGAAAATACTGTAACAACAAATATTGAGGAAATAAAATAGAAATTAACAAAAATAATAAATTAGAATAAAATATAATAATTTTAAATTATCTAATATGATGGCGCATTAAATTAAAGAAGGACTACTCAGGCAAAATAAAATTTCTTTTAACGTTTCTTTTTCAAACATTGTATTGTCTAAAACATTTATTTACCCAAAAATGGCAATTCCAAGAAAAAAAATTATCTTCAAATTACTTATATTCGCAGGCAGTGCAAATATTGACAGCCTACAACAACAATAACAATTTGTGGTTTTAATTCGACACATACATACAAATATATTCCAAAATGGCGGCAAGTATTAGAAATAGTGAAAAAAAAATTATTGAAAAGAAAATATAAATATAAAAAATAATACTTAAAAGGAGAAAAATCAAAATAAGGCGAAAAGAAAAAAATTAAATTTTGAAAATAAAAATTACAATACAGAAAAGAAAAAAACAAAATAATAATTCGAAAAATTTACTTCAATTTCACTCAATTTCGTCACTGCGAATGCCCAAGCTGTTACTTAATATTGAGTATTAGTATTGCAAGTTGATTTATATTATTCATGATTTCTACAAGTAATACGAAAGTCAGGTATTAAGAATAATATAATATACTAAAAATTATGGTGAAAAGGGAAAATCAAATAAAAGCAATATTTTTTTGCTGCTCCCACAGATATTTTTTTTAATTTAAATTACAAACACATTAAAGTTGATATAATATGTATGTATGTAAAAATCTCTTTCTAGTATACCATTAAAATATTTAAACTATCCGAAAATCACTGTCTTCGTTCTCCTGAGCGGTGGGGGCGGCGGCGTTGACGGCTTTGTCGGCAATGTGAATTAACGCCTGTTGTTACTGTTACTAGTAGCCAATGCCAGGATTGCCATTGATGGAGATATTCAGTTCAATGCTGTGACGGCTGTCCTAGCTGTAACTTCAGTGCCTTCCATTCCGTCCAGTTTCTCGGGGGATTGTGAAGGGCTGCAGCTTCTTCGGTCTTTTTATCCTGTGCCGTTTGAGACGTTTTAACAGCATCCTCTTTAAGCGCAGCGGATGATGTCAAAACACCGGCAGCTTTGTTGTTTGGCGCAATAACACCACCAGGTCCCACTAAGCCAGATGAGACTAGTTTCTGGAAGAGTTCATCAATATTGATTTTATTTAGTGGCGGCAATACTGGTGTTTGTGGTGCCTGCGGTGGTGGCGGCTGGCTGCTGCCCATCATTGAGCCTGGTGGTACAAATGGTGTACCACCGCTGGGTGGCATCTGCATTAGCCAGGACATTGGGGAATGTATATTGTGGTTTTTGTTATAGCGGCTATTGTTCATGTTGGGCGGTGGACCACCGCTAAAGCCCCTAATACCCTGATGTGGCCATGTCATCGTATTTTGCTTGGTCGCCCATTTGTTAGGCTTCCAACGTCTTTCGCGCTGTGGCCTTCCACGTTGTGGCCACACCCTGTTGTCATATCTACGCGCTTCGTAATTGGACGAGCGTGTTGTTGAGGCGTCGAAATTCGCTGGTTTACTACTCTAGGGCAAAGGTTCACCCAAATCTTTATTTTGCTTACGATAGTTCATGTTTACTCTTTATTATTGTTTATTTTTTTGTATGTTTTTTATATATATGTTTATATATATCTTTTATTTTTTATGTATGTATTTTTATTTATATATATAATTTTAATTTTTTGTTTATATATTTTTTAATATATTTATTTGTGTATTTTCTTCCAATTTTGTTGTTAAAAAAACCAGCGCATAAATAAATTAAGGCGGAAAGTAGTAATGTTGTCTGAGCGACGGATGTATGGCATCTGATCTACTACTCCTTTCTCTATGCCTTATATAGCCGCTATACAGATAGTATTTATATTGACAACTTTCAACAACAACAACAATATGTGGTTTTCATTCTAGATATACATACAAACATATTAAATTATGGCGGAAAGTATTTAAAATAGTGAAAAAAATTGTTGAAGATAATATTAAAAAACGAAAATTAACAAGAAAATATAAATAATAATAGAAAATAGTAAAAAAGAAGAAAAATCTAAATAATGCAATAAATAGCAAAAATTAAAATATAATTCAAAATAAAAAAATTTAAAAGAGTTACAATACAGAAGGACAAAAAAAAAAATATTAAGGAATATACTGTTACATAATATGTACATATTAAATTAAGAGAAGGCGGATAAAATATTCGATATTTAGACTATAACACAAACGCTTTGAATATAGTATTTTACCGTTGTGCGGGTAGCACATATTCGAGCGTTTATAATGATGTAAATACATATACACACAAAGATATTCAAATATTGAGGAAATAAAATAAAAATTAACAAAAATAATAAATTAGAATAAAATATAATAATTTTAAATTATATAATATGATAGCGCATTAAATTAAAGAAGGACTACTCAGGCAAAATAAAATTTCTTTTAACGTTTCTTTTTCAAACATTGTATTGTCTACAACATTTATTTACCCAAAAATGGCAATTCCAAGAAAAAAAATTATCTTCAAATTACTTATATTCGCAGGCAGTGCAAATATTGACAGCCTACAACAGCAATAACAATTTGTGGTTTTAATACGACACATACATACAAATGTATTCCAAAATGGCGGCAAGTATTAATAAATAGTGAAAAAAAATTATTGAAAAGAAAATATAAATATAAAAAATAATACTAAAAAGGAAAAAAATCAAAATAAGGCGAAAAGAAAAAAAATTTTTCCAATAATAAAAAAGGCGTTGCTTTAAAATATTTGTTGGTAAATTCTTCGGAAAAACAACTACATCGCGTCAAGTTTACAGCTACAGAATATCTGAGCACTTGATCGTGGATATGTAGGTAAAAAGGAAAAAAGTGAAAAAAACAACAATATGTGAAAGCGGCACACATGTAGCTTAATGGGATTACCATTGGCTCGTGCTGTGGGCATCCCAAGTTCGAATTCCATTCGAACAAAAGGTGTCTGGAAAAAGAAGTCTGATGAGGAAACTTGGTGGTTTCCGAAATAGCAGCTATAACTTCTACCGTCCAAAGATATTGTTGTAATTTTTTCACTATTTCCAAAAAAAAAAAAAAAAAAAAAAAAAAAAAATTATATGGTCTGAAACAGTTCCATTTAAATGAAAACCCAGAAAAAAATTAAATTTTGAAAATAAAAATTACAATACAGAAGAAGAAAAAACAAAATAATAATTCGAAGAATTGACTTCAATTTCACTCAATTTCGTCACTGCGAATGCCCAAGCTGTTACTTAATATTGAGTATTAGTATTGCAAGTTGATTCATATTATACATGATTTCTACAAATAATACGAAAGTCAGGTATTAAGAATAATATAATGTACTAAAAATTATGGTGAAAAGGGAAAATCAAATAAAAGCAATATTTTTTTGCTGTTCCTACAGATATTTTTTTTATTTAAATTACAAATACATTAAAGTTGATATAATATGTATGTATGTAAAAATCTCTTTCTAGTATACTATTAAAATATTTAAACTATCCGAAAATCACTGTCTTCGTTCTCCTGAGCGGTGGGGGCGGCGGCGTTGACGGCTTTGTCAGCAATGTGAATTAACGCCTGTTGTTACTGTTACTACTAGCCAATGCCAGGATTGCCATTGATGGAGATATTCAGTTCAATGTTGTGACGGCTGTCCTAGCTGTAACTTCAGTGCCTTCCATTCCGTCCAGTTTCTCGGGGGATTGTGAGGGGCTGCAGCTTCTTCGGTCTTTTTATCCTGTGCCGTTTGAGACGTTTTAACAGCCTCCTCTTTAAGCGCAGCGGCTGATGTCAAAACACCGGCATCTTTGTTGTTTGGCGCAATAACACCACCAGGTCCCACTAAGCCAGATGAAACTAGTTTCTGGAAGAGTTCATCAATATTGATTTTATTCAGTGGCGGCAATAATGGTGTTTGTGGTGCCTGCGGTGGTGGCGGCTGGCTGCTGCCCATCATTGAACCTGGTGGTACAAATGGTGTACCACCGCTGGGTGGCATCTGCATTAGCCAGGACATTGGGGAATGTATATTGTGGTTTTTGTTTTAGCGGCTATTGTTCATGTTGGGCGGTGGACCACCGCTAAAGCCCCTAATGCCCTGATGTGGCCATGTCATCGTATTTTGCTTGGTCGTCCATTTGTTAGGCTTCCAACGTCTTTCGCGCTGTGGCCTTCCACGTTGTGGCCACACCCTGTTGTCATATCTACGCGCTTCGTAATTGGACGAGCGTGTTGTTGAGGCGTCGAAATTCGCTGGTTTACTCGTCTTGGGCAAAGGTTCACCCAAATCTTTATTTTGCTTACGATAGTTCATGTTTACTCTTTATTATTGTTTATTTTTTTGTATGTTTTTTATATATATGTTTATATAAATTTTTTATTTTTTATGTATGTATTTTTATTTATATATATAATTTTAATTTTTTGTTTATATATTTTTTAATATATTTATTTGTGTATTTTCTTCCAATTTTGTTTTTAAAAAAAACCAGCGCATAAATAAATTAAGGCGGAAAGTAGTAATGTTGTCTGAGCGACGGATGTATGGCATCTGATCTACTACTCCTTTCGCTATGCCTTATATAGCCGCTATACAGATAGTATTTATATTGACAACTTTCAACAACAACAACAATATGTGGTTTTCATTCTAGATATACATACAAACATATTAAATTATGGCGGAAACTATTTAAAATAGTGAAAAAATTTGTTGAAGATAATATTAAAAAACGAAAATTAACAAGAAAATATAAATAATAATAGAAAATAGTAAAATAGAAGAAAAATCAAAATAATGCAAAAAACAGCAAAAATTAAAATATAATTCAAAATAAAAATAATTAAAAGAGTTACAATACAGAAGGATAAAAATAAAATATTAAGGAAAATACTGTTACATAATATGTACATATTAAATTAAGAGAAGGCAGATAAAATATTCGATATTTAGACTATAACACAAAGGCTTTGAATATAGTATTTTACCGTTGTGCGGGTAGCACATATTCGAGCGTTTATAATGATGTAAATACATATACACACAAAGATATTCAAATATTGAGGAAATAAAATAAAAATTAACAAAAATAATAAATTAGAATAAAATATAATAATTTTAAATTATATAATATGATAGCGCATTAAATTAAAGAAGGACTACTCAAGCAAAATAAAATTTCTTTTAACGTTTCTTTTTCAAACATTGTATTGTCTACAACATTTATTTACCCAAAAATGGCAATTCCAAGAAAAAAAATTATCTTCAAATTACTTATATTCGCAGGCAGTGCAAATATTGACAGCCTACAACAACAATAACAAATTGTGGTTTTAATTCGACACATGCATACAAATGTATTCCAAAATGGCGGCAAGTATTAATAAATAGTGAAAAAAATTATTGAAAAGAAAATATAAATATAAAAAATAATACTAAAAATGAGAAAAATCAAAATAAGGCAAAAAGAAAAAAATTAAATTTTGAAAATAAAAATTACAATACAGAAGAAGAAAAAACAAAATAATAATTCGAAGAATTGACTTCAATTTCACTCAATTTCGTCACTGCGAATGCCCAAGCTGTTACTTAATATTGAGTATTAGTATTGCAAGTTGATTCATATTATTCATGATTTCTACAAATAATACGAAAGTCAGGTATTAATAATAATATAATATACTAAAAATTATGGTGAAAAGGGAAAATCAAATAAAAGCAATATTTTTTTGCTGCTCCCACAGATATTTTTTTTATTTAAATTACAAATATATTAAAGTTGATATAATATGTATGTATGTAAAAATCTCTTTCTAGTATACCATTAAAATATTTAAACTATCCGAAAATCACTGTCTTCGTTCTCCTGAGCGGTGGCGTTGACGGCTTTGTCGGCAATGTGAATTAACGCCTGTTGTTACTGTTACTACTAGCCAATGCCAGGATTGCCATTGATGGAGATATTCAGTTCAATGATGTGACGGCTGTCCTAGCTGTAACTTCAGTGCCTTCCATTCCGTCCAGTTTCTCGGGGGATTGTGAGGGGCTGTAGCCTCCTCTTTAATCCCAGCGGCTGATGTCAAAACACCGGCAGCTTTGTTGTTTGGCGCAATAACACCACCAGGTCCCACTAAGCCAGATGAGACTAGTTTCTGGAAGAGTTCATCAATATTGATTTTATTCAGTGGCGGCAATAATGGTGTTTGTGGTGCCTGCGGTGGTGGCGGCTGGCTGCTGCCCATCATTGAGCCTGGTGGTACAAATGGTGGACCACCGCTGGGTGGCATCTGCATTAGCCAGGACATTGGGGAATGTATATTGTGGTTTTTGTTTTAGCGGCTATTGTTCATTTTGGGCGGTGGACCACCGCTAAAGCCCCTAATGCCCTGATGTGGCCATGTCATCGTATTTTGCTTGGTCGTCCATTTGTTAGGCTTCCAACATCTTTCGCGCTGTGGCCTTCCACGTTGTGGCCACACCCTGTTGTCATATCTACGCGCTTCGTAATTGGACGAGCGTGTTGTTGAGGCGTCGAAATTCGCTGGTTTACTCCTCTTGGGCAAAGGTTCACCCAAATCTTTAATTTGCTTACGATAGTTCATGTTTACTCTTTATTATTGTTTATTTTTTTGTATGTTTTTTATATATATGTTTATATATATTTTTTATTTTTTATGTATTTTTTTTTATTTATATATAATTTTAATTTTTTGTTTATATATTTTTTTATATATTTATTTGTGTATTTTCTTCCAATTTTGTTTTTAAAAAAAACCAGCGCATAAATAAATTAAGGCGGAAAGTAGTAATGTTGTCTGAGCGACGGATGTATGGCATCTGATCTACTACTCCTTTCTCTATGCCTTATATAGCCGCTATACAGATAGTATTTATATTGACAACTTTCAACAACAACAACAATATGTGGTTTTCATTCTAGATATACATACAAACATATTAAATTATGGCGGAAACTATTTAAAATAGTGAAAAAAATTGTTGAAGATAATATTAAAAAACGAAAATTAACAAGAAAATATAAATAATAATAGAAAATAGTAAAAAAGAAGAAAAAACTAAATAATGCAATAAATAGCAAAAATTAAAATGTAATTCAAAATAAGAATAATAAATATAAAATAATATAATATAATAAATATAAAAAATATAAAAGAAAATACTGTAACAACATATTAAATTAAGAGAAGGCAGATAAAATATTCGATATTTAGACTATAACACAAAGGCTTTGAATATAGTATTTTACCGTTGTGCGGGTAGCACATATTCGAGCGTTTATAATGATGTAAATACATATACACACAAAGATATTCAAATATTGAGGAAATAAAATAAAAATTAACAAAAATAATAAATTAGAATAAAATATAATAATTTTAAATTATATAATATGATAGCGCATTAAATTAAAGAAGGACTACTCAGGCAAAATAAAATTTCTTTTAACGTTTCTTTTTCAAACATTGTATTGTCTACAACATTTATTTACCCAAAAATGGCAATTCCTAGAAAAAAAATTATCTTCAAATTACTTATATTCGCAGGCAGTGCAAATATTGACAGCCTACAACAACAATAACAATTTGTGGTTTTAATTCGACACATACATACAAATGTATTCCAAAATGGCGGCAAGTATTAATAAATAGTGAAAAAAATTATTGAAAAGAAAATATAAATATAAAAACTAATACTAAAAATGAGAAAAATCAAAATAAGGCAAAAAGAAAAAAATTAAATTTTGAAAATAAAAATTACAATACAGAAGAAGAAAAAAACAAAATAATAATTCGAAAAATTTACTTCAATTTCACTCAATTTCGTCACTGCGAATGCCCAAGCTGTTACTTAATACTGAGTATTAGTATTGCAGTTGATTCATATTATTCATGATTTCTACAAATAATACGAAAGTCAGGTATTAATAATAATATAATATACTAAAAATTATGGTGAAAAGGGAAAATCAAATAAAAGCAATATTTTTTTGCTGCTCCCACAGATATTTTTTTTAATTTAAATTACAAACACATTAAAGTTGATATAATATGTATGTATGTAAAAATCTCTTTCTAGTATACCATTAAAATATTTAAACTATCCGAAAATCACTGTCTTCGTTCTCCTGAGCGGTGGGGGCGGCGGCGTTGACGGCTTTGTCGGCAATGTGAATTAACGCCTGTTGTTACTGTTACTACTAGCCAATGCCAGGATTGCCATTGATGGAGATATTCAGTTCAATGCTGTGACGGCTGTCCTAGCTGTAACTTCAGTGCCTTCCATTCCGTCCAGTTTCTCGGGGGATTGTGAAGGGCTGCAGCTTCTTCGGTCTTTTTATCCTGTGCCGTTTGAGACGTTTTAACAGCCTCCTCTTTAAGCGCAGCGGCTGATGTCAAAACACCGGCAGTTTTGTTGTTTGGCGCCACCAGGTCCCCCTAAGCCAGATGAGACTAGTTTCTGGAAGAGTTCATCAATATTGATTTTATTCAGTGGCGGCAATAATGGTGTTTGTGGTGCCTGCGGTGGTGGCGGCTGGCTGCTGCCCATCATTGAACCTTGTGGTACAAATGGTGGACCACCGCTGGGTGGCATCTGCATTAGCCAGGAGATTGGGGAATGTATATTGTGGTTTTTGTTGTAGCGGCTATTGTTCATGTTGGGCGGTGGACCACCGCTAAAGCCCCTAATACCCTGATGTGGCCATGTCATCGTATTTTGCTTGGTCGTCCATTTGTTAGGCTTCCAAAGTCTTTCGTGCTGTGGCCTTCCACGTTGTGGCCACACCCTGTTGTCATATCTACGCGCTTCGTAATTGGACGAGCGTGTTGTTGAGGCGTCGAAATTCGCTGGTTTACTCCTCTTGGGCAAAGGTTCACCCAAATCTTTATTTTGCTTACGATAGTTCATATTTACTCTTTATTATTGTTTTTTTTTTTGTATGTTTTTTATATATATGTTTACATATACTTTTTATTTTTTATGTATGTATTTTTATTTATATATATAATTTTAATTTTTTGTTTATATATTTTTTAATATATTTATTTGTGTATTTTCTTCCAATTTTGTTTTTAAAAAAACAAGCGCATAAATAAATTAAGGCGGAAAGTAGTAATGTTGTCTGAGCGACGGATGTATGGCATCTGATCTACTACTCCTTTCTCTATGCCTTATATAGCCGCTATACAGATAGTATTTATATTGACAACTTTCAACAACAACAACAATATGTGGTTTTCATTCTAGATATACATACAAACATATTAAATTATGACGGAGAGTATTTAAAATAGTGAAAAAATTGTTGAAGATAATATTAAAAAACGAAAATTAACAAGAAAATATAAATAATAATAGAAAATAGTTAAACAGAAGAAAAATCAAAATAATACAATAAAAAGCAAAAATTAAAATATAATTCAAAATAAAAATAGTTAAAAGAGTAACAATACAGAAGGACAAAAAAAAATATAAAAGAAAATACTGTAACAACAAATATTGAGGAAACAAAATAAAAATTAACAAAAACATTATATTAGAATAAAATATATTAATTTTAATTTATATAATATGAAAGCGCATTAAATTAAAGAAGGACTACGCAGGCAAACTAAAATTCCTTTTAACGTTTCTTTTTCAAACATTGTATTGTCTACAACATATATTTACCCAAAAATGGCAATTTCAAGAAAAAAAATTATCTTCAAATTACTTATATTCGCAGGCAGTGCAAATATTGACAGCATACAACAACAATAACAATTTGTGGGTTTAATTCTACACATACATACACATATATTCCAAAATGGCGGCAAGTATTAGAAATAGTGAAAAAAATTATTGAAAAGAAAATATAAATATAAAAAATAATACTAAAAAGGAGAAAAATCAAAATAAGGCAAAAAGAAAAAAAATTAAATTTTGAAAATAAAAATTACAATACAGAAGAAGAAAAAAACAAAGTAATAATTCGAAAAATTTACTTCAATTTCACTCAATTTCGTCACTGCGAATGCCCAAGCTGTTACTTAATATTGAGTTCTACAATAGTATTGCAGTTGATTCATATTATTCATGATTTCTACAAATAATACGAAAGCCAGGTATTAATAATAATATAATATAATTCAAAATATTTTGCTGCTCCCACAGATTTTTTTTATTTAAATTACAAATACATTAAAGTTGATCTAGTATGTATGTATGTAAAAACCTCTTTTTAGTATACCATTGAAATATTTAAACTATCCGAAAATCACTGTCTTCGTTCTCCTGAGCGGTGGGGGCGGCGGCGTTGACGGCTTTGTCGGCAATGTGAATTAACGCCTGTTGTTACTGTTACTACTAGCCAATGCCAGGATTGCCATTGATGGAGATATTCAGTTCAATGCTGTGACGGCTGTCCTAGCTGTAACTTCAGTGCCTTCCATTCCGTCCAGTTTCTCGGGGGATTGTGAGGAGCTGCAGCTTCTTCGGTCTTTTATCCTGTGCCGTTTGAGACGTTTTAACAGCCTCCTCTTTAAGCGCAGCGGCTGATGTCAAAACACCGGCAGCTTTGTTGTTTGGCGCAATAACACCACCAGGTCCCACTAAGCCAGATGAGACTAGTTTCTGTAAGAGTTCATCAATATTGATTTTATTTAGTGGCGGCAATACTGGTGTTTGTGGTGCCTGCGGTGGTGGCAGTTGGCTGCTGCCCATCATTGAGCCTGGTGGTACAAATGGTGTACCACCGCTGGGTGGCATCTGCATTAGCCAGGACATTGGGGAATGTATATTGTGGTTTTTGTTCATGTTGGGCGGTGGACCACCGCTAAAGCCCCTAATGCCCTGATGTGGCCATGTCATCGTATTTTGCTTGGTCGTCCATTTGTTAGGCTTCCAACGTCTTTCGCGCTGTGGCCTTCCACGTTGTGGCCACACCCTGTTGTCATATCTACGCGCTTCGTAATTGGACGAGCGTGTTGTTGAGGCGTCGAAATTCGCTGGTTTACTCCTCTTGGGCAAAGGTTCACCCTAATCTTCATTTTGCTTACGATAGTTCATGTTTACTCTTTATTATTGTTTATTTTTTTGTATGTTTTTTATATATATATTTATATATATATTTTATTTTTTATGTATGTATTTTTATTTATATATATAATTTTAATTTTTTGTTTATATATTTTTTAATATATTTATTTGTGTATTTTCTTCCAATTTTGTTTTTAAAAAAACAAGCGCATAAATAAATTAAGGCGGAAAGTAGTAATGTTGTCTGAGCGGCGGATGTAGGGCATCTGATCTACTACTCCTTTCTCTACGTCTTATATAGCCGCTATACAGATAGTAGTTATATTGACAAGTTACAACTACAACAACAATATGTGGTTTTCATTCTAGATATACATACAAACTTACTAAATTATGGTGGAAAGTATTTAAAATAGTGAAAAAAATTGTTGAAGATAATATTAAAAAACGAAAATTAACAAGAAAATATAAATAATAATAGAAAATAGTTAAACAGAAGAAAAATCAAAATAATACAATAAAAAGCAAAAATTAAAATATAATTCAAAATAAAAATAATTAAAAGAGTAACAATACAGAAGGACAAAAAAAAAATATAAAAGAAAATACTGTAACAACAAATATTGAGGAAATAAAATAAAAATTAACAAAAATAATAAATTAGAATAAAATATAATAATTTTAATTTATATAATATGAAAGCGCATTAAATTAAAGAAGGACTACGCAGGCAAACTAAAATTCCTTTTAACGTTTCTTTTTCAAACATTGTATTGTCTACAACATATATTTACCCAAAAATGGCAATTTCAAGAAAAAAAATTATCTTCAAATTACTTATATTCGCAGGCAGTGCAAATAAATATTGACAGCCTACAACAACAATAACAATTTGTGGGTTTAATTCTACACATACATACACATATATTCCAAAATGGCGGCAAGTATTAGAAATAGTGAAAAAAATTATTGAAAAGAAAATATAAATATAAAAAATAATACTGAAAAGGAGAAAAATCAAAATAAGGCAAAAAGAAAAAAAATTAAATTTTGAAAATAAAAATTACAATACAGAAGAAGAAAAAAACAAAATAATAATTAGAAAAATGTTCTTCAATTTCACTCAATTTCGTCACTGCGAATGCCCAAGCTGTTACTTACAGCCTTATTATGTATTGCGAACGAAAGGTCTGACGAACGAATCGTCTCCGGACGATTTCGTAAAGCATTGACATTCCCTATATTATTCGTCAACCCTTACGTTGCCTACGTAACAAAGAAATGCGAGAATGAATCATTTGTCAAATAACATGTTGCCATATGTCATTTATATAATAATTAAAATAAAAACACTGCTTTTTTCGAATTTCTGTCTATTTAAAGTTACATTTTAAAAATATGGCAGTGCTCATTTGCTCATTCCTTCTTTATATTCTCGTTCGTTGACATTTGAATTTATTTGTTACAATACGGTGTTTTTAAATTTTCAAATACAAGTGAAGCTAATATAAGCGTGTTAAAAATATACATATATCCAAAATCAAAATGTATGCAGCAATTGTACACTTATTAAATGAACATTCTGATGAAGTAGAATTGAGCATCCAAAGGCGAAATGTAAGGGATGCAACAAATGTGCTGGAACTGCCGGAGACTGAGTAAGTATTTTGTGAATTTATTCCAGATAAAAGTGTTTACTTTTTTAATATACACATATGTACGTAGGTTTGTGACGAATTTTCGGATGGGCAAAGAAGTGTTTTCTTACCTTTTCCAAGAAACAAAAATCCATATGAAGCACACATTCCGAAATACTCACCTGCCACCCCAATTGAAGTTGGCTACTTTTCTCAGGTTTCTTGCCACCGGAAGCTATCAGAAATCAGTTGGAAACGAAAATATTTCAGCGATGAGCCAATCAACAGTAGCAAAAGTAATCTCGGAGTGCTTGGGTATTTTCGAAAGCAAATTTTGCAACAAATGGGTGCGCTTCGCAAGAACTCAGGAAGAAGAAAGCAGCGTCAAAGAACACTTCTTCACCAAGTTTACCGGGTGTCATAGGATGTGTCGACGGTACACATGTGCGAATTAAATCGCCCGGTTTCAACTGCAGGCATTTATACCATAACCGGAAGGGATTTTATAGTATAAATGTTATGGCAGTAAGTATATACATAAGTACATTCATATGTATTTGTCTTGAGTAATTTCCACATACATATTTAACTAAGAACAGCAATTATAGGACTTATAACACATCTTCTTTTCTTCTTTGTTATTAACAGATTTGTGATCACAACTTGGTTATTACTTACGTTGACGCGAGACATCCTGGGGCCAACCACGATTCTTTTATATGGAAGCACAGTACAGCAGAACAAATGCTAAATTCGGATTTTAATAATGGCAAAATCAATACATGGCTACTTGGTGAGAAATTTGCATTACAAATGACTAAACATTTAAACATATTATATATTTCTCAACAGGTGACTCTGGATACCAACTGCACCCATATTTGATGACACGGTTCCGGTGCAAAATAGGCTCACGGGAACTCCATTATTCCGCCGAAAAAGCTTCAAAAATTATAAATGCATGTTGCGCATTACATAATGTGTGTATTTCTTTTAATGACCAGTTACCTTTCACTCAACTGAATCAAGATGTAATAAATGAATCAGAAATTGAAGAGTCACACTCAAATGCAGCAAATATACGATTGGAAATTGCACAAAATTTGCAATAAACACAATTTGATTTTTTACATTTTAAACAAGGGAGTTTGCTTTTTGATTTGTTAATAGTTTTATTTGTTTTTTAAAATTTCAATTAAATTCTCAATTGCAGCAACCTGTCTTGATGAAATTGCAGTAATTTCGCATAAACTTTCCGCAATAGATCTTGCTGCCTCAGCCTGCATTACTGCAGCTTCAGCAAATTTTTTCGAAGACTCGGCTTGAATTTTATTTGCTTCAGCCTGCTCTTTCGCTGATTTGGCAACTGAATCTTGAAAACTACGTTTTCTACGATTCTGAAAAAGAGGCTTTTGAGGTGAATTTATAATGGGAGTGCTGTGTACTGTCGGTGCTTCTGTTGGTAAGGGAGCTGTTATTGTTGACGGTGATTGGCCCAATACTGGCGGTGTCGTAGTGGGTGATAATGCTGTAATTGTTGGTTGTATTGCAGGTGTGGCTATTCCTAGTACCAGTCCACTTGGGGCAGCTGCCGTTGACATCAAAAGTATACGATCAATTGATTTCTCCATTTCTGTCAATGCTGAGAAGTGGAATGGACCGCCGACCGTGGCGCTCAATCTTCGCTGGTTTTCGGCTATCTTTCGCTTTGTCCGACTTTTAAGATCAGCCCAAATCTATATAGAGAATTGTGTAAAGAATATTATGTTTAAATTTTTAAACAAACTATGTATATCGAATTCGCCTAACGGCTTTTCCATACATTTTGTATTTTAAACTGTAATTTCAATCCACGCTCACCTTTTTCCATTCCACCACACTTCTCTGCGGAGGTCCATTCGCGTTCAATTTATCCGCAACTTTCCTCCACTGGGCATCGAAAGAAATTCTATCAGCCCCAAATACAGGAGCGCCTCTTGCCAAGTCTACCTTAGCCTCCAATTCTTTAATAAGTATCTCAAACTGGATGCTAGTAGTTTTTTTTAACGCTGAAATAAGTTTAATATGTTATTTCAAATCAAGAATTGATTAAATTAGTTAATATTACCTTTTTTTAGATGACTGGTCCATTTTGAATTTAACGCAACGATACCAAAATAGTTTTCGTTTGAATTTGACATGTCTCTTCGTTGTTTAGCATACTATTCGTAATAGAGAATGCACATTTCAATAACATATCACGTAAGAATCAGCTGTTATCGTTTGGCTTTGTGTTCGAAATACGTAATACAAATATGCGAACGATTCGTGTCTGACACGAAACGAACGTTCGCTTCGCAATACATAATAAGGCTGTTAATATTGAGTTATAGTATTGCAGTTGATTCATATTATTCATGATTTCTACAAATAATACGAAAGTCAGGTATTAATAATAATATAATATACTAAAAATTATGGTGAAAAGGGAAAATCAAATAAAAGCAATATTTTTTTGCTGCAGATTTTTTTTATTTAAATTACAAATACATTAAAGTTGATCTAGTATGTATGTATGTAAAAACCTCTTTTTAGTATACCATTGAAATATTTAAACTATCCGAAAATCACTGTCTTCGTTCTCCTGAGCGGTGGGGGCGGCGGCGTTGACGGCTTTGTCGGCAATGTGAATTAACGCCTGTTGTTACTGTTACTACTAGCCAATGCCAGGATTGCCATTGATGGAGATATTCAGTTCAATGCTGTGACGGCTGTCCTAGCTGTAACTTCAGTGCCTTCCATTCCGTCCAGTTTCTCGGGGGATTGTGAGGGGCTGCAGCTTCTTCGGTCTTTTTATCCTGTGCCGTTTAAGACGTTTTAACAGCCTCCTCTTTGATGTCAAAACACCGCGAGCTTTGTTGTTTGGCGCAATAACACCACCAGGTCCCACTAAGCCAGATGAGACTAGTTTCTGGAAGAGTTCATCAATATTGATTTTATTTAGTGGCGGCAATACTGGTGTTTGTGGTGCCTGCGGTGGTGGCGGTTGGTTGCTGCCCATCATTGAGCCTGGTGTTACAAATGGTGGACCACCGCTGGGTGGCATCTGCATTAGCCAGGACATTGGGGAATGTATATTGTGGTTTTTGTTGTAGCGGCTATTGTTCATGTTGGGCGGTGGACCACCGCTAAAGCCCCTAATACCCTGATGTGGCCATGTCATCGTATTTTGCTTGGTCGTCCATTTGTTAGGCTTCCAACGTCTTTCGCGCTGTGGCCTTCCACGTTGTGGCCACACCCTGTTGTCATATCTACGCGCTTCGTAATTGGACGAGCGTGTTGTTGAGGCGTCGAAATTCGCTGGTTTACTCCTCTTGGGCAAAGGTTCACCCAAATCTTCATTTTGCTTATGATAGTTCATGTTTACTCTTTATTATTGTTTATTTTTTTGTATGTTTTTTATATATATGTTTACTAGCTTTTACCCGCGGCTTCGCTCGCATTAAATCCATCCAATAAGAGATCATTATAGTACAAACGGATCAATATAAAGAATATATTTTATTGATTGTCTGAGATTATCTATTTGAAAAAATTACTACATGCAATGAAGTTTCAAATTTCAAAGTATACTTTATTGAATCAATACAACAAATATTAAAATATATATGTTACTATAAAGAAAATAAATAATTCGGCAAGGATATTTCTATAAACTATATTGTACGTTTTTCCGTTGGGTGTAAATATTTGTAAATTTCGGGCATTAGACACACGCGAACAGGCTACATATAGTTGACCATGAGAAAAGCATGACTTTTCTAAATGCACTCGTGCTACCTGTAATGTCTGTCCTTGTGCTTTGTTTATAGTTACGGCAAAGCTAAGTTTGACGGGAAACTGAACTCTTTTAAATTGGAATGGAAGGTCAGTGGGAATAATTGGAATCCGAGGTATGAATACACTTTTTCCTTTACCGACACCTGTTAAAATAGTAGCACCAAGTATATTCTGTCCCAATTTCGTTATCCGAAGTCGTGTTCCATTACATAGCAGAGGAGCATTTAAATTTCGCATAAGCATTACTGGTACATTTAGTTTCAACTGAAGCTTATGTGATGGTACACCCGACAATTCAAGTGAGGTATTTAATTCTGTATCCATAATTGTATCCATTGATAAATATTCCACCATTTCCCCTTCCACCTCTTTTAAAATGTCATTGTTGATTCTATTAACTACTTCATTTTTTGGTGCTAATATTGCTCTTGCGCACAGCCACTGATCGCAACCCAAATTCTGTTGCAATTCGTGAAAAACATGAGCAATGAGATCCACATCATTTTCTACTAAATTACAAAATTCTCTTGAAAGTGATACGCAACCTTCAGCATCAACATCTAAACGACCATCACCAATTTTCAATAACATTTCAGCATAAAGTCCTGAATCCACGTCATTATGAAGATGCACTCTCATATTTGTTTTTAGGCTCAGCTTTTCAACTCTCGACCATAAGCTCGATGATTTTAAGCATGCTTGAATTTCATCTGCTGGTGTTCCCCTCTGAATAACTTGAAGGGTTTGACGAAAATCACCAGCCAGTAAAACTACCATTCCTCCCATTATATCTGTACTATCCCGCAGGTCCTGAAGATTCCGGTTTAAAGCTTCTATAGCCTTTTTGTGAGACATTGTACATGCATCCCACAATAAAAGCTTACATTCTCGCAGCATCCTACCTCGAGAACTATTTTTACTGAAATTACAGATTGGCGAATCTTCATGTGCAAGGTTCAATGGTAATTACAAAACGGAATGTGCCGTACGGCCGCCGTTTAAAAGCGTCGCGGCAATACCCGACGAAGCTACTGCAACTGCTATTTTTCTGTTTTTTCTGATGTACATTAATAATAAGTTGAGCAAAAACGTCTTTCCGGTTCCACCTGGTGCATCGAGAAAGAAGAGTCCACCTTTACCATATTCTATTCCACGTAAAACTGCTCTGGAAGTAACAAAGGGATTAATTCTTCTACTTGTCGCTGCAGTGCTATGAAATCATAATCTAACTCTCGAGCAATTTCATTGTTGAAATCATCCTCATTATCTCTTTGAGGGCTTTGCATCCCAAAATCATCTAATTTTTTTGCAACCATTGTGAAAACTTTGTTTTCAATTAGAATTAGCGTTTGGTTGTAAATATGTTCATTGAAAGTCATATCTGTATGTACTTGCTGAAGTCGATGCAAAATATCTTTAGCTTTTACCCGCTAAATGGCGTTAACGTAGCGCTCAGCAAATAGATGACCAGGCCACCACAATACATGTGCGTATGTATGCTCACATTTTATGGCCACCATACATGTAGATATGTATGCTGTATACTGTATACTCCCATACACACATACAACACTACTCTCAATGCAGCTACATATGTGCCTATACCTATGGGGCGTTACTTTATGCATGCGTATGTATATGCTCTATTGTGGCTATTGGACAGAAAAGTTTCTTTATTTTATTTAAAAAATAATTTTTTTTATTAAATAAAAAGTAGCCTATGTTCATTCTGATACCTCCAAGAGTATGTGTACAAAGTTTCATGATGATCGGTTAAGTAGTTTTTGCGTGAAAGCGCAGCAAACGAAACGACGTTCGCATTTATAATATTAGTACAGAAATATATATTTTATTTTTTATGTATGTATTTTTATTTATATATATAATTTTAATTTTTTGTTTATGTATTTTTTAATATATTTATTTGTGTATTTTCTTCCAATTTTGTTTTTAAAAAAACAAGCGCATAAATAAATTAAGGCGGAAAGTAGTAATGTTGTCTGAGCGACGGATGTAAGGCATCTGATCTTCTACTCCTTTCTCTATGCCTTATATAGCCGCTATACAGATAGTAGTTATATTGACAACTTACCACAACAACAACATTATGTGGTTTTCATTCTAGATATACATACAAACATATTAAATTATGGCGGAAAGTATATAAAATAGTGAAAAAAATTATTGAAGATAATATTAAGAAACGAAAATTAACAAGAAAATAATAATAGAAAATAGTAAAAAAGAAGAAAAATCTAAATAATGCAATAAATTGCAAAAATTAAAATTTAATTCAAAATAAAAAAATTTAAAAGAGTTACAATACAGAAGGACAAAAAAAATATATTAAAGAAAATACTGTTACATAATATGTACATATTAAATTAAGAGAAGGCAGATAAAATATTCGATATTTAGACTACAACACAAAGGCTTTGAATAAAGTATTTTACCGTTGTGCGGGTAGCACATATTCGAGCGTTTATAATGATGTAAATACATATACACACAAAGATATTCAAATATTGAGGAAATAAAATAAAAATTAACAAAAATAATAAATTAGAATAAAATATAATAATTTTAAATTATATAATATGATAGCGCATTAAATTAAAGAAGGACTACTCAGGCAAAATAAAATTTCTTTTAACGTTTCTTTTTCAAACATTGTATTGTCTATAACATTTATTTACCCATAAATGGCAATTCCAAGAAAAAAAATTATCTTCAAATTACTTATATTCGCAGGCAGTGCAAATATTGACAGCCTACAACAACAATAACAATTTGTGGTTTTAATTCGACACATACATACAAATGTATTCCAAAATGGCGGCAAGTATTAATAAATAGTGAAAAAAATTATTGAAAAGAAAATATAAATATAAAAAATAATACTAAAAATGAGAAAAATCAAAATAAGGCAAAAAGAAAAAAATTAAATTTTGAAAATACAAATTACAATACAGAAGAAGAAAAAAACAAAATAATAATTCGAAAAATTTACTTCAATTTCACTCAATTTCGTCACTTCGAATGCCCAAGCTGTTACTTAATATTGAGTTCTAGTATTGCAGTTGATTCATATTATTCATGATTTCTACAAATATTACGAAAGTCAGGTATTAATAATAATATAATATACTAAAAATTATGGTGAAAAGGGAAAATAAAATAAAAGCAATATTTTTCTGCTGCTCCCACAGATATATTTTTATTTAAATTACAAATATATTAAAGTTGATATAATATGTATGTATGTAAAAATCTCTTTCTAGTATACCATTAAAATATTTAAACTATCCGAAAATCACTGTCTTCGTTCTCCTGAGCGGTGGGGGCGGCGGCGTTGACGGCTTTGTCGGCAATGTGAATTAACGCCTGTTGTTACTGTTACTACTAGCCAATGCCAGGATTGCCATTGATGGAGATATTCAGTTCAATGCTGTGACGGCTGTCCTAGCTGTAACTTCAGTGCCTTCCATTCCGTCCAGTTTCTCGGGGGATAGTGCGGAGCTGCAGCTTCTTCGGTCTTTTTATCCTATGCCGTTTGAGGCGTTTTAACAGCCTCCTCTTTAAGCGCAGCGCAAGAACACCATCAGGTCCCACTAAGCCAGATGAGACTAGTTTCTGGAAGAGTTCATCAATATTGATTTTATTTAGTGGCGGCAATACTGGTGTTTGTGGTGCCTGCGGTGGTGGCGGTTGGCTGCTGCCCATCACTGAGCCTGGTGGTACAAATAGTGGACCACCGCTGGGTGGCATCTGCATTAGCCAGGACATTGGGGAATGTATATTGCGGTTTTTGTTATAGCGGCTATTGTTCGTGCTGGGCGGTGGACCACCGCTAAAGCCCCTAATACCCTGATGTGGCCATGTCATCGTATTTTGCTTGGTCGTCCATTTGTTAGGCTCCCAACGTCTTTCGCGCTGTGGCCTTCCACATTGTGGCCACACCCTGTTGTCATATCTACGCGCTTCGTAATTGGACGAGCGTGTTGTTGAGGCGTCGAAATTCGCTGGTTTACTCCTCTTGGGCAAAGGTTCACCCAAATCTTTATTTTGCGTACGATAGTTCATGTTTACTCTTTATTATTGTATGTTTTTTATATATATATTTATATATATTTTTTATTTTTTATGTATGTATTTTTATTTTTATATATAATTTTAATTTTTTGTTTATATATTTTTTAATATATTTATTTGTGTATTTTCTTCCAATTTTGTTTTTAAAAAAACAAGCGCATAAATAAATTAAGGCGGAAAGTAGTAATGTTGTCTGAGCGACGGATGTAAGGCATCTGATCTTCTACTCCTTTCTCTATGCCTTATATAGCCGCTATACAGATAGTAGTTATACGAGGGTTGCTATATATATATCTGGCCAAATAATGAAATTACGAATATTTATCAACGAAAATGGTTTTATTGTTTTTCAAAATATTCTCTATCAAGATTTATACACTTTTGCATGCGCTCAAACCAATTTTCGAAGCACTTTTTCCACTCCGATTGAGACACCTCCAAAACATGATTTTTGAATGATTCAACAGCATCTTCTGGCGACGAAAATCGTTGACCACGCATTATTTTCTTGATGTGTGGGAATAAAAAGAAGTCACTGGGTGCCAAGTCAGGGCTGTACGGCGGATGACCCATCAATTCGACGTTTTGGCCGGTCAAAAAGGCGCTGGTTTGAGCCGATGTGTGAGAGCTCGCATTGTCATGGTGCACAATGATAAGTCTTGTCTTGTTCGTATTTCGAATTTCTCCGAAGACTTTAGGCAAACAAATGGTGGTGTACCACTCAGAATTGACCGTCCTACGTTGCTCAAGCGGAACAGTCGCCACATGGCCAGTTTTGCCGAAGAAACAGGCGACCATTTGCATCGAAGTGCTTCTTCCACGAACAACTTTCGTTGGATTTGGTTCGTCTTGGAAGACCCACATGGTCGATTGTTGTTTTGTTTCGGGCTCATACGTACAGATCCACGATTCGTCACCTGTGACGATCTTATAAACGATTTGAAGCACCGCGATCGTATTTTTTCAGCATTTCTTTACACCAATCCACACGAGCCTTTTTTTGAGCGATTGTCAAATTGTGCGGGATCCAACAAGAACAAACCTTTTTTACGGCCAGGTGTTCATGCAATATCGAATGTATGCTGGTGGGAGAAATGCATAGGCATGCCTCTATCTGAAGGTATGTTACATGACGGTCCTGCATTATCAGTTCACGTACGGCATCGATGTTTTCTGGCACAACGGCTGTTATTGGACGACTTTCCTGGAATTCGTCTTTGAGCGAGCGTCGGCCACGATTGAATTCGTTGTACTAGTTTTGCACAGTGCTATAGGATGGTGCTTCATAGCCATACAAAGATTTTAGTTCATCGATGCACTCTTGTCGTGATAATCCACGTCGAAGGTTGTGAAAAATAATCGCACGAAAATGTTCACGAATTAGTTCCATTTTTTGGCCGTAATGAATTTTTTAATTCCCTGTCAATAAAACAATTCACGATTAAATGACAAAACTTTCTGAGTGATAATATGCTAAAAAATGTCAAACTTTAAAATGGAAATGTCAGATTGCACCTAGCAACACTTAGTGTTGCCTAGGCCAGACCTATATACCTATAGCAGCCTACGTATTGACAACTTACAACAACAACAACAATATGTGGTTTTCATTCTAGATATACATACAAACATATTAAATTATGACGGAAAGTATTTAAAATAGTGAAAAAAATTATTGAATATAATATTAAAAAACGAGAATTAACAAGAAAATATAAATAATAATAGAAAATAGTAAAAAAATATATGTCTTTTTATTTATATATATAATTTTAATTTATTGTTTATATATTTTTTAATATATTTATTTGTATATTTTTTTCCAATTTTGTTTTTAAAAAAACAAACGCATTAAAAAATAAAGACGGAAAGTAGTAATGTTGTCTGAGCGACGGATGTAAGGCATCTGATCTACTACTCCTTTCTGTATGCCTTATATAGCCGCCATACAGAGAGTAGTTATATTGACAACTTACAACAACAACAACAATATGTGGTTTCCATTCAAGATATACACACAAACATATTAAATTATGGCGGAAAGTATTTAAAATAGTGAAAAAAATTATTGAAAATAATATTAAAAACGAAAATTAACAAGAAAATATAAATAATAATAGAAAATAGTAAAAAAAGAAGAAAAATCAAAATAATGCAAAAAATAGCAAAAATTAAAATATAATTCAAAATAAAAATAATTAAAAGAGTTACAATACAGAAGGACAAAAAAAAATATTAAGGAAAATACTGTTACATAATATGTACATATTAAATTAAAAGAAGGCAGATAAAATATTCGATATTTAGACTATAACACAGAGGCTTTGAATATAGTATTTTACCGTTGTGCGGGTAGCACATATTCGAGCATTTATAATGATGTAAATATATATACACACAAAGGTATTCAAATATTGACGAAATAAAATAAAAATTAACAAAAATAATAAATTAGAATTATATAATATGAAAGCGCATTAAATTGAAGAAGGACTACTCAGGCAAAATAAAATTTCTTTTAACGTTTCTTTTTCAAACATCGTATTGTCTACAACATTTATTTACCCAAAAATGGCAATTCCAAGTCAAAACACCGCCAGCTTTGTTGTTTGGCGCAATAACACCACCAGGTCCCACTAAGCCAGATGAGACTAATTTCTGGAAGAGTTCATCAATATTGATTTTATTCAGTGGCGGCAATAATGGTGTTTGTGGTGCCTGCGGTGGTGGTGGCTGGCTGCTGCCCATCATTGAGCCTGGTGGTACAAATGGTGTACCACCGCTGGGTGGCATCTGCATTAGCCAGGACATTGGGGAATGTATATTGTGGTTTTTGTTGTATTGGCTATTGTTCATGTTGGGCGGTGGACCACCGCTAAAGCCCCTAATGCCCTGATGTGGCCATGTCATCGTATTTTGCTTGGTCGTCCATTTGTTAGGCTTCCAACGTCTTTCGCGCTGTGGCCTTCCACGTTGTGGCCACACCCTGTTGTCATATCTACGCGCTTCGTAACTGGACGAGCGTGTTGTTGAGGCGTCAAAATTCGCTGGTTTACTCCTCTTGGGCAAAGGTTCACCCAAATCTTCATTTTGCTTACGGTAGTTCATGTTTACTCTTTATTTTTGTTTATTTTTTTGTATGTTTTTTATATACATATTTTATTTTTTATGTATGTATTTTTATTTATATATATAATTTTAATTTTTTGTTTATATAATTTTTAATATATTTATTTGTGTATTTTCTTCCAATTTTGTTTTAAAAAAAACAAGCGCATAAATAAATTAAGGCGGAAAGAAGTAATGTTGTCTGAGCGGCGGATGTAGGACATCTGATCTACTACTCCTTTCTCTACGTCTTATATAGCCGCTATACAGATAGTAGTTATATTGACAACTTACAACAACAAAAACAATATGTGGTTTTCATTCTAGATATACATACAAACATATTAAATTATGGCGGAAAGTATTTAAAATAGTGAAAAAAATTGTTGAAGATAATATTAAAAAACGAAAATTAACAAGAAAATGTAAATAATAATAGAAAGTAGTAAAAGAGAAGAAAAATCAAAATAATGCAAAAAATAGCAAAAATTAAAATATAATTCAAAATAAAAAAATTTAACAGAGTTACAATACAGAAGGACAAAAAAAAATAAAATATGCGAATAATATATTCGATATTTAGACTATAATACAAAGGCTTTGAATATAGTATTTTACCGTTATGCGGGTAGCACATATTCAAGCGTTTATAATGATGTAAATACATATACACACAAAGATATTCAAATATTGAGGAAATAAAATAAAAATTAACAAAAATAATAAATTAGAATAAAATATAATAATTTTAAATTATATAATAAGATAGCGCATTAAATTAAAGAAGGACTACTCAGGCAAAATCAAATTTCTTTTAACGTTTCTTTTTCAAACATTGTATTGTCTACAACATTTATTTACCAAAAAATGGCAATTACAAGAAAAAAAATTATCTTCAAATTACTTATATTCGCAGGCAGTGCAAATATTGACAGCCTACAACAACAATAACAATTTGTGGTTTTAATTCTACACATACATACAAATATATTCCAAAATGGCGGCAAGTATTAGAAATAGTGAAAAAAAATTATTGAAAAGTAAATATAAATATAAAAAATAATACTAAAACGGAGAAAAATCAAAATAAGGCAAAAAGAAAAAATTAAATTTTGAAAATAAAAATTACAATACAGAAGAAGAAAAAAACAAAATAATAATTCGAAAAATTTACTTCAATTTCACTCAATTTCGTCACTGCGAATGCCCAAGCTGTTACTTAATATTGAGTATTAGTATTGCAGTTGATTCATATTATTCATGATTTCTACAAATAATACGAAAGTCAGGTATTTATAATAATATAATATACTAAAAATTAAGGTGAAAAGGAAAATCAAATAAAAGCAATATTTTTGTGCTGCTCCCACAGATATTTCTTTTATTTAAATTACAAATACATTAAAGTTGATATAATATGTATGTATGTAAAAATCTCTTTCTAGTATACCATTATGTAAGCAGAGTAAAACAAGCGGAGTGTAATTCAGAGTATGGTTTATTACAAACCAAAGAAATGCTTATAGCTAACATTGCTTGTAAGCTCAACAATATAGAAAATGAGAGTTACACTCGGAGAAATATGTTGTATTGTATTTGAACACTCCTCCTCAATGCAATATACTTCTCCGAAATCAAAGTTTAAAAAAAAAATTACATAGTGAGAAATATATGTTAGTAAATACCCAATTCTTTAACAAACTTTTCGTGTTTAATTCTTTGTAGGTTTTTTGTTAACGAATATGATGGTATCTCACATCAATATGTTTGCTCCTGGAATGATATGTTGGATTTCGAACGAGATGTTGCGCGCCTTGATTGTCACAATTAATTATCATCGGCCCTGTGATTTCGAAGCCCATTTCATACAAAAGCTTTCGTAGATACTCGGCTTCCTTTGCCGCTGTAGATAAGCCAACATACTCGGCTTCAGTGCTGCTAAGAGCAGCAACATTTTGTTTTTGTGATTGCCACGAAAATACACATTTCGCTGCCATAAAAGTATACCCGGTGAACGATTTTCTATCGGTACTATCACCGGCCCAATCGGCATCGACGAAACCTTCGATTGGTTCACCAGATTTTTCGTAATGCAACTTGTATGATGACGTTTTCTTCAAATACCTCAAAATATGTTTTCATGCTGCTTCATGTTCACAATGAGGATTCACATTTCGCTGAGATAGTTTTGTTACCGAATGTAGTATGTCCGGTCTCGTTGATAATCCCAAATACATGAGTGCGCCTACTAACGATTGGTATTTGACAGCATCGACTTTTCTGCAAGAATCGCTCTTACAATCGACTTGAAAACTTGGCGGTAGTGGCATGACAGCTGGTCTGCAGTTTTCCATGTCATACTGCTTCAACAAATCTTCTATATATTTACGTTGGCATAAAGTAACAGAGCCTGTAGCTCCTTTACGTTCGATTTCCATTCCTAAAAAATGTTTCAAAGGTCCACCATCCACCACATCGAAATGTTCAGAAATTTGCGCTTTAATGTCATCTAGCTCTTGTCTGGAAGAGCTTGCAAACAATATATCATCAACATATACGGCTATTATATTATACGTTTTTTCTCCATGCTTAATATATACGCATGGTTCGGTCTCACCTGGCTTAAATCCCATTGAACGAAGTACACCATCAAGTCGTTTATTCCACTCACGTCCGCTCTGCTTTAACCTATATAGAGCTTTGTGGAGTTTTAGCACATGATATGGATACTCTTCGTTGATAAAACCTTCTGGCTGCTGCATGTAGACCGTCTCATTGAGCTCGGCGTTCAAATATGCGCTTTAGTGACTGATTGATTGCGGATGTATGCTGCTGTCGTAATGGCTTCCGACCAATATGCTTCATCCAATCCCGAATACACCAGCATACTCCTTGCTATTTCTACCAAGGTTCTATTAGCCCGCTCGGCTATGCCATTCTGTTGTGGCGTATATGGGACAGTCGTTTGTCGCTTAATACCACTTTCTGTTAAATATCTGTCGAACGCTTGGTTTATATATTCGCGTCCATTATCTGTTCTTAAAGTTTTAATTTTATTTTCAGTTTCGAGCTCAACAATCGCTTTAAATGATTTGAACGCATCAAAAACATCAGCTTTACTTTTCAGTAAACGTACATGTATATATCGCGACTTGTCGTCTATGAACGTCACAAAATATTGATAGCCCGAAAACGACTTTTTGTTCATAGGACCGCAAACATCACTATGAATTATTTCTAATAATTTGTTCGATTTATGATCGGACGACGCAAATGGTTTCGTACATATTTTACTCTCAGCACAAGTTTTACATTGATTATTGTTATTGCTTTCACTAAGATTAAGCCCATGCACAATGCGTTTACTCGCCATCTCTTTTAAAGCCGCAATATGTATGTGGCCAAACTGATTATGCCATCTCATTATATCATCTTCTTTATTTTTTGCAAAATTACATATGTTCTCATTACCTGTTTGACTTTCAAAAACATAGAGGTCGTTTATTCGTTCTGCTTTGAGCATAACATATCCACTTTTGTCTTGTATTTGCGCTCCCGACTTTAAAAACTTCACTTTGCTACCCCGCGATGTTATGCGAGAAACGGACAAAAAATTATGCTGTAGCGCAGGTATATAAAGCACGTTCTCTGCTGTTAATGTAACTGCGCCGACCTTCATGCGTATGTCACCGCGACCGCACGCTTCAACTGTGTTGTTGTCAGCTAGCCAAACCTTTTCAGCAATAGGCAACAGCGAAGTGAAAAACTGTCTCTCACAACACATGTGAGTTGTTGCTCCGCTATCTAAGCACCACGAAGTTCGCGTCAAAGTAATACCTGCTGTCGCTGCTCCAACTAAAATTGCTAATCTCATGTCTTTCGATTTCTCTGGATATTTGTTTACAACTTTACGCTTGCATTCCGATGCATAGTGGCCGCGCAAACCACAATTATAACACCGTATATTTTTCTTATCTTTTTTGTAATAATTAGCATTGCTTTGCTCATTTGACTTCTTTGACCTTTCGGCATAATAAGCCATGTTACTGTTGCTAGTATTTAAATCTCTCTTTTCTAGTCTTCTTTCACCTTCTTCGATTAATTTGACCTTCAATGTACTTAATGCAGGAAAAGATTCGCGCGCTTCAATTGCAACGACGAAATTGTCATACGATTCTGGCAAACTAGATAACAAAATAATGCACAGAATTTCGTCCGTTAAACTGGTATCGACTTGAGTAAGTAATTCCACTATATCGGTAAATTCATTAATATGGTTAGACACACTAGAACCTTCTTGAAGTTTTAACGACATTAGCCTCTTAAACAAAGTGACTTTTCGAGCTGGGCTCTACGTTGGTAAATATCTTTTAGGGTATTCCAAGCTTCAGAAGACGAACTGCAGTATTTAACATAATTTAGCTGCGACGCAAGTAGACACAAAATTATTGTTGCGAGAGCCTTCTCATCTTTGGAGTCATATACAGTTATTGATGCTTCAGATGCCTCATCCTTTACCAGCTTTCCAGAAACTACCGGCCAAAGTTCATTATGAATAAGTACGCTCTTCATCTGGACGGACCAAGAAGAGTAGTTACTTTCGTTTAACTTTTCTATCGCGTAAAGACCCGACGCGCTCATTTTTACCGTATTAAAATATGGAACTTTCTAGTTAGAACTATAAATTGTAAAAAGAAAATTGAACTCGAATTTTTTTATAATTCGCCAACGACACACGTTGTTCTTTTATTTTCAATTACGATTTACGAACGAACTAATTAACTTAAGCCCAAGCCAACTCTGGGCCCATAACCATTTGTAAGCAGAGTAAAACAAGCGGAGTGTAATTCAGAGTATGGTTTATTACAAACCAAAGAAATGCTTATAGCTAACATTGTTTGTAAGCTCAACAATATAGAAAATGAGAGTTACACTCGGAGAAATATGTTGTATTGTATTTGAACACATTAAAATATTTAAACTATCGGAAAATCACTGTCTTCATTCTCCTGAGCGGTGGCGGCGGCGGCGTTGACGGCTTTCTCGGCAATGTGAATTAACGCCTGTTGTTACTGTTACTACTAGCCAATGCCAGGATTGCCATTGATGGAGATATTCAGTTCAATGCTGTGACGGCTGTCCTAGCTGTAACTTCAGTGCCTTCCATTCCGTCCAGTTTCTCGGGGGATTGTGAGGAGCTGCAGCTTCTTCGGTCTTTTTATCCTGTGCCGTTTGAGATGTTTTAACAGCCTCCTCTTTAAGCGCAGCGGCTGATGTCAAAACACCGGCAGCTTTGTTGTTTGGCGCAATAACACCACCAGGTCCCACTAAGCCAGATGAGACTAGTTTCTGGAAGAGTTCATCAATATTGATTTTATTCAGTGGCGGCAATACTGGTGTTTGTGGTGCCTGCGGTGGTGGCGGTTGGCTGCTGCCCATCATTGAGCCTGGTGGTACAAATGGTGGACCACCGCTGGGTGGCATCTGCATTAGCCAGGAAATTGGGGAATGTATATTGCGGTTTTTGTTATAGCGGCTATTGTTCATGTTGGGCGGTGGACCACCGCTAAAGCTCCTAATACCCTGATGTGGCCATGTCATCGTATTTTGCTTGGTCGTCCATTTGTTAGGCTTCCAAAGTCTTTCGCGCTGTGGCCACACCCTGCTGTCATATCTATGCGCTTCGTAATTGGACGAGCGTGTTGTTGAGGCGTCGAAATTCGCTGGTTTACTCTTCTTGGGCAAAGGTTCACCCAAATCTTCATTTTGCTTACGATAGTTCATGTTTACTCTTTATTATTGTTAATTTTTTTGTATGTTTTTTATATATATATTTATATATATTTTTTATTTTTTATGTATGTATTTTTATTTATATATATAATTTTAATTTTTTGTTTATATATTTTTTAATATATTTATTTGTGTATTTTCTTCCAATTTTGTTTTTAAAAAAACAACCACAAAAATAAATTAAGGCGGAAAGTAGTAATGTTGTCTAAGCGACGGATGTAAGGCATCTGATCTACTACTCCTTTCTCTATGCCTTATATAGCCGCTATACAGATAGTATTTATATTGACAACTTACAACAACAACAACAATATGTGGTTTTCATTCTAGATATACATACAAACATATTAAATTATGGCGGAAAGTATTTAAAATAGTGAAAAAAATTGTTGAAGATAATATTAAAAACCGAAACTTAACAAGAAAATATAAATAATAATAGAAAATAGTAAAAAAGAAGAAAAATCTAAATAATGCAAAAAACAGCAAAAATTAAAATATAATTCAAAATAAAAAGAAGGCAGATAAAATATTCGATATTTAGACTATAACACAAAGGCTTTGAATATAGTATTTTACCGTTGTGCGGGTAGCACATATTCGAGCGTTTATAATGATGTAAATACATATACACACAAAGATATTCAAATATTGAGGAAATAAAAAAAAAAAATTAACAAAAATAATAAATTAGAATAAAATATAATAATTTTAAATTATATAATATGATAGCGCATTAAATTAAAGAAGGACTACTCAGGCAAAATAAAATTTCTTTTAACGTTTCTTTTTCAAACATTGTATTGTCTATAACATTTATTTACCCAAAAATGGCAATTCCAAGAAAAAAAATTATCTTCAAATTACTTATATTCGCAGGCAGTGCAAATATTGACAGCCTACAACAACAATAACAATTTGTGGGTTTAATTCTACACATACATACACATATATTCCAAAATGGCGGCAAGTATTAATAAATAGTGAAAAAAATTATTGAAAAGAAAATATAAATATAAAAAATAATACTGAAAAGGAGAAAAATCAAAATAAGGCAAAAAGAAAAAAATTAAATTTTGAAAATAAAAATTACAATACAGAAGAAGAAAAAAACAAAATAATAATTCGAAAAATGTTCTTCAATTTCACTCAATTTCGTCACTGCGAATGCCCAAGCTGTTACTTAATATTGAGTTCTAGTATTGCAGTTGATTCATATTATTCATGATTTCTACAAATAATACGAAAGTCAGGTATTAATAATAATATAATATACTAAAAATTATGGTGTAAAGGGAAAATGAAATAAAAGCAATATTTTTTTGCTGCTCCCACAGATATTTTTTTTATTTAAATTACAAATATATTAAAGTTGATATAATATGTATGTATGTAAAAACCTCTTTTTAGTATACCATTGAAATATTTAAACTATCCGAAAATCACTGTCTTCGTTCTCCTGAGCGGTGGGGGCGGCGGCGTTGACGGCTTTGTCGGCAATGTGAATTAACGCCTGTTGTTACTGTTACTACCAGCCAATGCCAGGATTGCCATTGATGGAGATACATATTCAGTTCAATGCTGTGACGGCTGTCCTAGCTGTAACTTCAGTGCCTTCCATTCCGTCCAGGAGATTGTGAGGGGCTGCAGCTTCTTCGGTCTTTTTATCCTGTGCCGTTTGAGACGTTTTAACAGCCTCCTCTTTAAGCGCAGCGGCTGATGTCACAACACCGGCATCTTTGTTGTTTGGCGCAATAACACCACCAGGTCCCACTAAGCCAGATGAGACTAGTTTCTGGAAGAGTTCATCAATATTGATTTTATTTAGTGGCGGCAATACTGGTGTTTGTGGTGCCTGCGGTGGTGGCGGTTGGCTGCTGCCCATCATTGAGCCTGGTGGTACAAATGGTGGACCATCGCTGGGTGGCATCTGCATTAGCCAGGACATTGGGGAATGTATATTGTGGTTTTTGTTGTAGCGGCTATTGTTCATGTTGGGCGGTGGACCACCGCTAAAGCCCCTAATACCCTGATGGGGCCATGCCATCGTATTTTGCTTGGTCGTCCATTTATTAGGCTTCCAACGTCTTTCGCGCTGTGGCCTTCCACGTTGTGGCCACACCCTGTTGTCATATCTACGCGCTTCGTAATTGGACGAGCGTGTTGTTGAGGCGTCGAAATTCGCTGGTTTACTCCTCTTGGGCAAAGGTTCACACAACTCTTCATTTTCATTATATATACGTTTATATATATTTTATTTTTTATGTATGTGTTTTTATTTATATATATAATTTTAAATTTTTGTTTATATATTTTTTAATATATTTAGTTGTGTATTTTCTTCCAATTCTGTTTTTAAAAAAAACAAGCGCATAAATAAATTAAGGCGGAAAGTAGTAATGTTGTCTGAGCGACGGATGCAAGGCATCTGATCTACTATTCCTTTCTCTATGCCTTATATAGACGCTATACAGATAGTAGTTATATTGACAACTTACAACAACAACAACAATATGTGGTTTTCATTCTAGATATACATACAAACATATTAAATTATGGCGGAAAGTATTTAAAATAGTGAAAAAAATTGTTGAAGATAATATTAAAAAACGAAAATTAACAAGAAAATATAAATAATAATAGAAAATAGTAAAAAAGAAGAAAAATTAAAATAATGCAAAAACAGCAAAAATTAAAATATAATTCAAAATAAAAATAATTAATAGAGTTACAATACAGAAGGACAAAAAAAAATATTAAAGAAAATACTGTAACAACATATTAAATTAAGAGAAGGCAGATAAAATATTCGATATTTAGACTATAACACAAAGGCTTTGAATATAGTATTTTACCGTTGTGCGGGTAGCACATATTCGAGCGTTTATAATGATGTAAATACATATACACACAAAGATATTCAAATATTGAGGAAATAAAATAAAAATTAACAAAAATAATAAATTAGAATAAAATATAATAATTTTAAATTATATAATATGAAAGCGCATTAAATTAAAGAAGGACTACTCAGGCAAAATAAAATTTCTTTTAACGTTTCTTTTTCAAACATTGTATTGTCTACAACATTTATTTACCCAAAAATGGCAATTCCAAGAAAAAAATTATCTTCAAATTACTTATATTCGCAGGCAGTGCAAATATTGACAGCCTACAACAACAATAACAATTTGTGGTTTTAATTCTACACATACATACAAATATATTCCAAAATGGCGACAAGTATTAGAAATAGTGAAAAGAAATTATTGAAAAGAAAATATAAATATGAAAAATAATACTAAAAAGGAGAAAAATCAAAATAAGGCAAAAAGAAGAAAAATTAAATTTTGAAAATAAAAATTACAATACAGAAGAAGAAAAAAAAAACAAAATAATAATTCGAAAAATTTACTTCAATTTCACTCAATTTCGTCACTGCGAATGCCCAAGCTGTTTCTTAATATTGAGTATTAGTATTGCATTTACTTTATGTATTCATATTATTCATGATTTCTACAAATAATACGAAAGTCAGGTAGTAATAATAATATAATATACTAAAAATTATGGTGAAAAGGGAAAATCAAATAAAAGCAATATTTTTTTGCTGCTCCCACAGATATTTTTTTTATTTAAATTACAAATACATTAAAGTTGATATAATATGTATGTATGTAAAAATCTCTTTCTAGTATACCATTAAAATATTTAAACTATCCGAAAATCACTGTCTTCGTTCTCCTGAGCGGTGGGGGCGGCGGCGTTGACGGCTTTGTCGGCAATGTGAATTAACGTCTGTTGTTACTGTTACTACTAGCCAATGCCAGGATTGCCATTGATGGAGATATTCAGTTCAATGCTGTGACGGCTGTCCTAGCTGTAACTTCAGTGCCTTCCATTCCGTCCAGTTTCTCGGGAGGTTGGGAGGAGCTGCAGCTTCTTCGGTCTTTTTATCCTGTGCCGTTTGAGACGTTTTAACAGCCTCCTCTTTAAGCGCAGCGGCTGATGTCAAAACACCGGCAGCTTTGTTGTTTGGCGCAATAACACCACCAGGTCCCACTAAGCCAAATGAGACTAGTTTCTGGAAGAGTTCATCAATATTGATTTTATTTAGTGGCGGCAATAATGCGCTTGGCTGATGCCCATCATTGAGCCTGGTGGTACAAATGGTGGACCACCGCTGGGTGGCATCTGCATTAGCCAGGACATTGTGGAATGTATATTGTGGTTTTTGTTGTAGCGGCTATTGTTCATGTTGGGAGGTGGACCACCGCTAAAGCCCCTAATACCCTGATGTGGCCATGTCATCGTATTTTGCTTGGTCGTCCATTTGTTAGGCTTCCAACGTCTTTCGCGCTGTGGTCTTCCACGTTGTAGCCACACCCTGTTGTCATATCTACGCGCTTCGTAATTGGACGAGCGTGTTGTTGAGGCGTCGAAATTCGCTGGTTTACTCCTCTTGGGCAAAGGTTCACCCAAATCTTTATTTTGCTTACGATAGTTCATGTTTACTCTTTATTATTGTTTATTTTTTTGTATGTTTTTTATATATATGTTTATATATATTTTTTATTTTTTATGTATGTATTTTTATTTATATATATAATTTTAATTTTTTGTATATATATTTTTTAATATATTTATTTGAGTATTTTCTTCCAATTTTGTTTTTAAAAAAACAAGCGCATAAATAAGTTAAGGCGGAAAGTAGTAATGTTGTCTGAGCGAAGGATGTAAGGCATCTGGTCTACTACTCCTTTCTGTATGCCTTATATAGCCCCTATACAGATAGTATTTATATTAACAACTTTCAACAACAACAACAATATGTGGTTTTCATTCTAGATATACATACAAACATATTAAATTATGGCGGAAAGTATTTAAAATAGTGAAAAAATTATTGATTATTTTGATTATTATTAAAAACCGAAAATTAACAAGAAAATATAAATAATAATAGAAAATAGTAAAAAAGAAGGAAAATCAAAATAATGCAAAAAATAGCAAAAATTAACACATACTTCAAAACAAAAATAATTAAAAGAGTTACAATACAGAAGGACAATAAAAAAATATAAAAGAAAATACTGTAACAACATATTTAATTAAGAATAGGCAGATAAAATATTCGATATTTAGACTATAACACAAAGGCTTTGAATATAGCATTTTACCGTTGTGGGGGCAGCTCATATTTGAGTGTTTATAATGATGTACCATGTAAATACATATACACACAAAAATATTCAAATATTGAGAAAATAAAATGCTTAAACTAGTGAAAACATTAAAAAAAGTAAACAAAAATAATAAATTAAAATTAATAAATAAAATATAATAATTTTAAATTATATAATATGATAGCGCATTATTAATTAAAGAATCAAAATTTCTTTTAACTTTTTTTTTTCAAACATTGTATTGCCTACAACATTTATTTACCCAAAAATGGCAATTCCAAGAAAAAAAATTATCTTCAAATTACTTATATTCGCAGGCAGTGCAAATATTGACAGCCTACAACAACAATAACAATTTGTGGTTTTAATTCTACACATACATACAAATGTATTCCAAAATGGCGGCAAATATTAGAAATAGTGAAAAAAAGACCCCAAGTCTAAGGCCTTGAAGCCTTCACAGCAACAACAACAACAATAACATCATCATCATCAACAACAACAACAATAGCAACAACAACAATAACATCAACAACAACAACAACAACAACAACAACAACAACAACAGCAACAACAACAACAGCAACAACAACAACAACATTAACACCAACAACAACAACAACATCAACAACAACACCAACACCAACAACAACAACAACAACACTAACACCAACAACAGCAACAACCATAACAACAACAAGTTATCTACATATATATATATATATATATATATATATATATAGTTAATACATACATACATACATTGAAGTACATATACTTATAATTAATTAAATATATATAGATATACATATATTAATATAAATGCACATATATATACATAGATATAGATATATATATACGTATGAATATAAAATATGAATTTTAAATATTTGAACTAAGCAAGCATTAAGCACAGCAAGCCGTCGCTGTTAAGTAGGGCAAAGAAGAATAGGCGATAGGCCTACCAACAACGTAATGCGTAACTGTCCACCTGCAGGCAGAGTTTAGTATAAAAAGGGCAGCATCAGCAGTGATCAGACACTTCTGTTTGTGCTGTCAATAGGAGTAGATAGAAATATATGGTGTGTCTTGAAAACGCTGCCAGTAGAAAATATAGAAAATAAAGGTAAGTGTGTAACATTAGAACCACTCGTGTTGTCCTTTACTTTCCTCTTTTGGAATCAACATTATAGGAGAGACCCATAATCCGGCTGAGTGATAGCCCAGCTATAGACTGGAGAACCGGGTTCGTTACAACTGGCGCCCAACGTGGGGCCCTTATAAATTGAGGAAAATAAGGGTCAAGTATTAAGGGCCAAGTGAAGTAGGAAACACGAGTGCACACGAGTACGAGTGACAGTGACACAAAATATATATAAAAGTGATAGAGACACAAGTGCGAGGCACAATAACATTGAAAAAAGAGAAAACGTAGAAAAAAAATATACAGATATAATGGTAAAAGTAAATTGGGTTTATTACCTCAACAAGGAGGAACTCGTACAATACGCGACCGAGTTCGGCTTGTCGAATACAGGCACCGTCGACGAATTAAGAAAACGCCTTGCTACATTCCTACAGGAGGAAGGTGAAAACGAGAGTCTGCGTGATCGGGTCACAGACTTATCATTAAGGCACGCGAAAGTGTTAGTATCCGCAAACACACCGGCCCCGAAGCAGAAGGAATCGCTGCAGTTGCCGCAGGTACAGCAACCAAGTAACGACAACAGTACGGGAATGTCACCTCGTATGGTAGAGGCGTATACCCACGTCTACCCACAGTTGTCCAACTCATCAGTGATGGATCGTGTACGTAAGTGGGTTGTGAGATACGACGGCGGCAAGGACCCACTGGGTTTCATCGAACGCGTCGAGGAACTAGCACACGGCTACGAAGTCGAATTAAACGCACTCCCGAGAGCTTTACCGGAGCTGCTCAAGGATAGAGCCTTAGTATGGCTTCAAAATAACCACGGGCAATGGCAAGACTGGGAAACCTTCAAACGGGACTTCCTAAAGTTTTTCTTAAATTCTCGTTATTTTGAACGGCTGGATGACGAAATCAGGAAACGTCTGCAACGTCCAAAAGAAGAATTTAAAGATTATGTACTCGCTCTCCAAGGGTTAATGAGACATTCGGAGTACACACCTACACAAAAGCTCAGACGGATATACCGGAATTGCAGAAGCAAATACCAGCTGTACATAAAAGAGTGTGAGTTCCGTACCCTAACCGAATCATCATGCGAGAAAGAGAACCATCGAGAGCTGCGGTTAGAACAATGCCACCCAGAAGAAATGAAGAGCGTAACTATACGATTAGAGAAGAACAGCGTCGAGAAAATTACACTCTACCAGTTCGACATTACGAGTATGCACCCACAAGAGAGGCGCCGACGCCACGACCACACCAGATGAACCAGCAGCCTAGAAGCGAGGAACCCAGCCGAATAAACCCACGAACGGCGTGTAGACGATGTGGCGAGAATGGACACTTCGCCTATGAGTGCCAGAACGCCATTCAACAGTTCTTCTGGACATGCGGGCGGAGAAACATCCGAACGCAAGAATGCTGCCGCGCGGGCCCGGGAAACGGCCAGCGGCCCCATCCACGGCGGGAGAAGGGTCGCCAGCATCGCAACCTCGCAACCGAAACAACCATGCTTGAAGCAAACCGGAGGGCGCATAGTCGCCACAGCAGCCGTAGGGAGAAACCCCGTGCTAGCGACAATCGATACTGGAGCAACTCCAAGCTTCATCAGCAAGAAGGTGGCAGAATCGCTAAAAGTGGGACCGACAAGAAGAGTGTTCAAGAAGGTGGTGATGGGAGATGGTAGACCGAGAGCGGTCACCGAAGCATTGGAAGCAGCAATACAAATAGGCGGCGAAGAACACACGAACGAGGTACTTGTCCTGCCAGGTCTAGTCGACGACGTCGTCCTCGGGACAGACTACCTGGCAAAAGCCAACACAACCATTAGCTGCGGAGGGCAGTCAATGAGGTTAAAGGCAGAGGGTGAGACTCGAAAGAAAATCGCATGCACGTCAATGAACATGTACGGGGTAAAACAACTCGAGAAGGCGAGGATAGTACCCGAACCACACATAAGCACCACGAACACGAAAGAGGCCGATGCATTCCTGAAGAAGGAGTTACTAGCATTCGACAAAATTACCGGTACGACAAATATGTCGTCACACAAGATCATCATGAAAGACGACCGACCCATAAAGCAACGATACTTTCCGAAAAACCCGAAAATGCAAGAAATAATAAACAAGGAGATAGATGAGCTCATTGAAAAGGGGTGTATAGAGCCGTCCCGTAGTCCACACTGCGCAACAATCGTACTAGTGAAGAAGAAGAACGGGAAATGGAGACTATGCGTTGACTACCGTCAGCTCAACGCGCGTTCAGTACCAGACGCCTACCCCCTCCCCGGAATACACCACATATTAGATCGCTCAAGGAGCGCGAAATTCATTAGCTGTCTTGATTTAAAGAACGGCTACTGGCAAATCCCAATGGAGGAAGAGAGTAAGCCGTATACAGCATTTACCGTACCGGGCCGGGGACTATTCCAATGGCGAGTTATGCCATTCGGACTACATTCGGCTCCAGCTTCCTTCCAAAGGACCCTGGACAGAGTCATTGGGCCAGAACTAGAGCCGCACGCATTTGCCTACTTAGATGACATCATCATCACGAGCTCAACGTTAGAACAACACATGGAACACCTAAGAGAGGTATTCCGACGATTACGATTGGCGAACCTGAAAATCAACCCAGAGAAATGTTAATTCTTCAAAAGGAGCCTGAAATACCTAGGGCACGTAGTTAGCGATGAAGGAATTCATACGGATCCCGACAAGATTGCGGCGATTAAGGAACTGACACCACCAACGAATACACGAGAACTGAAACGATTCCTAGGCATAGCGTCATGGTACCGACGATTTGTGGCAGATTTCTCACGCACTGCCCACTCGCTGACGGTGTTACTCAAGAAGGGTTGTCGATGGAAATGGAACGAGGAACAACAAACCGCATTCGAAGAGTTAAAGAAGGCACTAACGGAGGCACCTGTATTAGCCTGTCCAGACTTCTCGCAGAGATTCACCCTACAAACAGATGCCACCGATTTCGGACTAGGTGCAGTCCTAACGCAGGAACTGGAAGGAGACGAACAAGTGATCGCATACGCCAGTAGACGACTGAATAAAGCAGAGCAGAACTACTCAGCAACCGAGAAAGAATGTCTGGCCATCGTGTGGGCCGTTCGCAAAATGCGCCCATATCTAGAAGGTTACTCGTTCACAGTAATCACCGATCATCTGTCCCTAAAATGACTGAACGCTATCGAGAGCCCCTCAGGTCGTATCGCAAGATGGGCACTAGAATTGCAGCAACACACGTTTGATATCAAATACCGTAAGGGCCGGCTAAACATCGTCGCAGACGCACTATCTCGTCAGCCACAGGAAGAGCGTTTGAACATACTGGTCGAAGGAAAAGAAACAACCGACTGTAAGTGGCTAAAGGCTAAAATAGAAGAGGTGAAGACGGCTCCGGAGAAATTCCCAGACTATACACTGCAAGAAGGGGAATTATACAGGCACATAGCCGTACAAATAGATGAGGAAGACGCGATCCCGTGGAAGCTTTGCGTCGCATCACCACTACGTCAGAGAGTCCTGAAAGAAGTTCACGGCAGTCCCAGCGCCGGCCACATGGGCGTTAGGAAAACTATCGCGAAAGCAACAGCACGGTATTACTGGCCGGGGATGTTCAGGGACATCAAGAGGTATGTCCAACAGTGCCAGATATATAAACCAAGCCAACAACAAGCCGCGGGTAAGATGTTAACCCAAATTGCCGAGGAACCCTGGGCAACAGTATGCGCAGACTTTATAGGCCCACTCCCACGGTCAAAGCATGGAAATACGACGATACTGGTGTTCATCTTCGAAGTGGGTAGAGATCGTACCGTTGAGGAAAGCGACAGCCGAAGGCCTCATCAAGGCGTTTAAAGAACGCATACTCGCCCGATTTGGGGTGCCGAAGATTATGATCACCGACAACGGAACCCAGTTTACAAGCAAAGAGTTCAAAAGGTTACTCCAAGGATACGGAGTAAAACGCCAATTAACCGCACCGTACACACCGCAAGAAAACCCGACGGAGAGGGCAAACAGAAACATCAAACGAATGCTAGCACAGTTTACGGGAAAAGACCAGAAGTATTGGGATGAAAGTATACCAGAAATAACACTAGCGCTAAATACGAGCACATGTGAGGGCACTGGATTCAGTCCTGCATTTTTAATACAAGGCCGGGAACCACGGATACCGAAAGCACTATACGACGAATCCACATTTGGCACAGGCGAGATAACCACAACCCCGGCAGACAAGGCGGTAAAGATGCGAGAAATATTCAAAATGGTACGAAGAAACCAACAAAAGGCATCAATTGAACAGGCTCGACATTACAATTTACGTCGACGAAGGTGGCACCCGAAGATAGGGGACCGAGTCCTCGTGAAGGAGCATCATTTATCGAAGGCGAACGAAAACTTCGCAGCTAAGTTAGCACCGAGATACGGCGGACCATTCAGGGTAACGAATTTCGTATCACCAGTAATCGTGGAATTAGACAGGATGCATAATGGAAAAAGAAGAACTGCGCACCTAGGTGAACTCAAACCGTATCACGCTGGAGACGATGACGGAAGCAAAATAATAGGCGCCCGAAGCAACACTCCCCGGCAAGCATCCGAGCCTAATTCGACGCAAGGCGAAGAATAGGTAAACTTTAGCTTCAAGCTAAAATGTGATAACTCGGCAGTTGCTAAACAAGGGAGCATCTGCCAAATAAGAGGGTATTTGTCATACAGGAGGGCAATTTACCAAATAGGGAGGCAATCGCCAAGTAAGGAGCGACCAATCCCAAACCGAAGAATCAGAGAAGAAGAAGCCGAAGAAAACAGAGAAGAAGAAACCGAAGAAACAGAGAAGAAGAGACCGAAGAAATAAAAGAAACCGAAGAAACAAAGAAAGAGCCGAAAAGAGTGAAGAACGAGAAAGAAGATGAAGAAGAAGAAAAAAAAGCACACACAGAAGAAGAAGAAAACAAAACCAGAAGTCCAACCGAAGTCAATAAGAATAATAATAAAAATAATAATAGGAATAATAACAATAATAATAATAATAATAAAAATAATACTAACAATAATTATGGCAATAACAAAAAAAAAAAAAAATAATAATAATAATAATAGTTATTATTATTATTATAACATAAAATATTATATAAAGGAAGATAATCCGCATAACATAAAATATTATATAAAAGGGAAAATCCGCAGAACAAAAATCCCTGTCGTTGAACATGTACACAACATTGCCCAACAGTTAAAGAATTTGAAAACACTAACAAAGCCAGAGGGCAGTAAACTTAAATTTGGAAAGCGCAACAACAAAATGCAAGAAAGGAAAATTACAGTTTGTTACATTAGAAAATCACAGAGTAGCGAGCCTATTATAAAAGGACACAGCACATAGCCAAACAAAACATTTAATAGCGATCAACAAGCAATAGATATGTTCAAGGCAACAAGTACCTGCGATTCACTAAAAGTGCGCATACGTCGCCTAACCGAGGCGGAAATAAACAAGGCGCGGAACGAAGCCGAGGAGACAAGCAGTGAAGCTAGTACAATCGAGTTCGTCGCCAACGAGGAAGTAATAATATCAAGCGACAGCGAGGCAGAAGAAGAATACGATGTAGTGAGGGCCTCGACGCCGATAATAATCTCGTCGGACGAAGAAGAGGAAGACACCAGAAGAGAAGAAATTAAAATATCGGAGGAAGACAGCCAGCGATTGGGCGAAGGGTACATCGAATACACCCGACGTGTCACGATGACCATGAAAATCTACAACGACCAAACCGAACCTCAACAACAACAACGTGCGATTAAAGATGCGACAGCGGTAGGCGAAGAAGACCACGACATCGAGGAGGAGACTGCGCTCACCCTGTTAGCGGAGGAAGACCGCGGGTTGGAGCAATGGCTGAGGGAGATTGCCGACAACGAAGAACAGCAGGCCGAACCAGGGGTAATCAGCATAATCGAAAGATGGCTTCAACAGTCAACAGAAGCAACAACAACACCATCAAGCTGGCGAAATTTCACGAGCGTTGACCCGCTACCGATGGAACTCGTCACAAAAATCCGAGAAAGGGTACAGCAACAACCTGGTAAACGACAGACGTTCCGGCACGAGGCAAGAGGCGTCTGGTACCGCGTAAGAGTCACAGGAGCCGACGTAATAACCATCACGTGTCCTTACGGGAAGTAAAGGGGGGGTGTGAAGACCCCAAGTCTAAGGCCTTGAAGCCTTCACAGCAACAACAACAACAATAACATCATCATCAACAACAACAACAATAGCAACAACAACAATAACATCAACATCAACAACAACAACAACAAAAGCAACAACAACACTAACACCAACACCAACAACAACATCAACAACAACACTAACACCAACAACAACAACCAAAACAACAAGTTATCTACATATATATATATATATATATAGTTAATACATACATACATACATTAAAGTACATATACTTATAATTAATTAAATATATATAGATATACATATATTAATATAAATGTACATATATATACATAGATATAGATATATATATACGTATGAATATAAAATATGAATTTTAAATATTTGAACTAAGCTAGCATTAAGCACAGCAAGCCGTCGCTGTTAAGTAGGACAAAGAAGAATAGGCCATAGGCCTACCAACAACTTAATGCGTAACTGTCCACCTGCAGGCAGAGTTTAGTATAAAAAGGGCAGCATCAGCAGTGATCAAACATTTCTGTTTGTGCTGTCGGAGCTAGAGTATATGGTGTGACGCAAAAACGCTGCCAATAGAATTATATGGTGTGTCGTGAAAACGCTGCCAGTACGATACAATTAAGATATACGGTGTGACGTGAAAACGCTGCCAGTACGATACAACTAAGATATATGGTGTGTCGTGAAAACGCTGCCAGTAGAAAATATAGAAAATAAAGGTAAGTGTGTAACATTAGAACCACTCGTGTTGTCCTTTACTTTCCTCTTTTGGAATCAACATTATAGGAGAGACCCATAATCCGGCTGAGTGATAGCCCAGCTATAGACCGGAGAACCGGGTTCGTTACAACTGGCGCCCAACGTGGGGCCCTTATAAATTGAGGAAAATAAGGGTCAAGTATTAAGGACCAAGTGAAGTAGGAAACACGAGTGCACACGAGTACGAGTGACAGTGACACAAAATATATATAAAAGTGATAGAGACACAAGTGCGAGGCACAATAACATTGAAAAAAGAGAAAACGTAGAAAAAAAAATATACAATACATACAATACGCGACCGAGTTCGGCTTGTCGAATACAGGCACCGTCGACGAATTAAGAAAACGCCTTGCTACATTCCTACAGGAGGAAGGTGAAAACGAGAGTCTGCGTGATCGGGTCACAGACTTATCATTAAGGCACGCGAAAGTGTTAGTATCCGCAAACACACCGGCCCCGAAGCAGAATGAATCGCTGCAGTTGCCGCAGGTACAGCAACCAAGTAACGACAACAGTACGGGAATGTCACCTCGTATGGTAGAGGCGTATACCCACGTCTACCCACAGTTGTCCAACTCATCAGTGATGGATCGTGTACGTAAGTGGGTTGTGAGATACGACGGCGGCAAGGACCCACTGGGTTTCATCGAACGCGTCGAGGAACTAGCACACGGCTACGAAGTCGAATTAAACGCACTCCCGAGAGCTTTACCGGAGCTGCTCAAGGATAGAGCCTTAGTATGGCTTCAAAATAACCACGGGCAATGGCAAGACTGGGAAACCTTCAAACGGGACTTCCTAAAGTTTTTCTTAAATTCTCGTTATTTTGAACGGCTGGATGACGAAATCAGGAAACGTCTGCAACGTCCAAAAGAAGAATTTAAAGATTATGTACTCGCTCTCCAAGGGTTAATGAGACATTCGGAGTACACACCTACACAAAAGCTCAGACGGATATACCGGAATTGCAGAAGCAAATACCAGCTGTACATAAAAGAGTGTGAGTTCCGTACCCTAACCGAATCATCATGCGAGAAAGAGAACCATCGAGAGCTGCGGTTAGAACAATGCCACCCAGAAGAAATGAAGAGCGTAACTATACGATTAGAGAAGAACAGCGTCGAGAAAATTACACTCTACCAGTTCGACATTACGAGTATGCACCCACAAGAGAGGCGCCGACGCCACGACCACACCAGATGAACCAGCAGCCTAGAAGCGAGGAACCCAGCCGAATAAACCCACGAACGGCGTGTAGACGATGTGGCGAGAATGGACACTTCGCCTATGAGTGCCAGAACGCCATTCAACAGTTCTTCTGGACATGCGGGCGGAGAAACATCCGAACGCAAGAATGCTGCCGCGCGGGCCCGGGAAACGGCCAGCGGCCCCATCCACGGCGGGAGAAGGGTCGCCAGCATCGCAACCTCGCAACCGAAACAACCATGCTTGAAGCAACCGGAGGGCGCATAGTCGCCACAGCAGCCGTAGGGAGAAACCCCGTGCTAGCGACAATCGATACTGGAGCAACTCCAAGCTTCATCAGCAAGAAGGTGGCAGAATCGCTAAAAGTGGGACCGACAAGAAGAGTGTTCAAGAAGGTGGTGATGGGAGATGGTAGACCGAGAGCGGTCACCGAAGCATTGGAAGCAGCAATACAAATAGGCGGCGAAGAACACACGAACGAGGTACTTGTCCTGCCAGGTCTAGTCGACGACGTCGTCCTCGGGACAGACTACCTGGCAAAAGCCAACACAACCATTAGCTGCGGAGGGCAGTCAATGAGGTTAAAGGCAGAGGGTGAGACTCGAAAGAAAATCGCATGCACGTCAATGAACATGTACGAGGTAAAACAACTCGAGAAGGCGAGGATAGTACCCGAACCACACATAAGCACCACGAACACGAAAGAGGCCGATGCATTCCTGAAGAAGGAGTTACTAGCATTCGACAAAATTACCGGTACGACAAATATGTCGTCACACAAGATCATCATGAAAGACGACCGACCCATAAAGCAACGATACGCTATACAGATAGTAGTTATATTGACAACTTACAACAACAACAACAATATGTGGTTTTCATTCTAGATATACATACAAACATATTAAATTATGGCGGAAACTATTTAAAATAGTGAAAAAATTTGTTGAAGATAATATTAAAAAACGAAAATTAACAAGAAAATATAAATAATAATAGAAAATACTAAAAAAGAAGAAAAATCAAAATAATGCAAAAAATAGCAAAAATTAACACATAATTCAAAATAAATATAATTAAAAGAGTTACAATACAGAAGGACAAAAAAATATAAAAGAAAATACTCAACAACATATTAAATTAAGAGAAGGCAGATAAAATATTCGATATTTAGACTATAACACAAAGGCTTAGAATATAGTATTTTACCGTTGTGCGGGTAGCACATATTCGAGCGTTTATAATGATGTAAATACATATACACACAAAGATATTCAAATATTGAGGAAATAAAATAAAAATTAACAAAAATAATAAATTAGAATAAAATATAATAATTTTAAATTATATAATAAGATAGCGCATTAAATTAAAGAAGGACTACTCAGGCAAAATAAAATTTCTTCTAACGTTTCTTTTTCAAACATTGTATTGTCTACAAAATTTATTTACCCAAAAATGGCAATTCCAAGAAAAAAAAAATATCTTCAAATTACTTATATTCGCAGGCAGTGCAAATATTGACAGCCTACAACAACAATAACAATTTGTGGTTTTAATTCTACACATATATACAAATATATTCCAAAATGGCGGCAAGTATTAGAAAAAGTGAAAAAAATTATTGAAAAGATAATATAAATATAAAAAATAATACTAAAAGGGAGAAAAATCAAAATAAGGCAAAAAGAAAAAAAATAAATTTTGAAAATAAAAATTACAATACAGAAGAAGAAAAAAAAACAGAATAATAATTCGAAAAATTTACTTCAATTACGTCACTGCGAATGCCCAAGCTGTTACTTAACATTGAGTTCTAGTATTGCAGTTGATTCATATTATTCATGATTTCTACAAATAATACGAAAGTCAGGTATTAAGAATAATATAATATACTAAAAATTATGGTGAAAAGGGAAAATCAAATAAAAGCAATATTTTTTTGCTGCTCCCACAGATATTTTTTTTATTTAAATTACAAATATATTAAAGTTGATATAATATGTATGTATGTAAAAATCTCTTTCTAGTATACCATTAAAATATTTAAACTATCCGAAAATCAGTGTCTTCGTTCTCCTGAGCGATGGGGGCGACGGCGTTGACGGCTTTGTCGGCAATGTGAATTAACGCCTGTTGTTACTGTTACTACTACCCAATGCCAGGATTGCCATTGATGGAGATATTCAGTTCAATGCTGTGACGGCTGTCCTAGCTGTAACTTCAGTGCCTTCCATTCCGTCCAGTTTCTCGGGGGATTGTGAGTACCTGCAGCTTCTTCGGTCTTTTTATCCTGTGCCGTTTGAGACGTTTTAACAGCCTCCTCTTTAAGCGCAGCGGCTGATGTCAAAACACCGGCAGCTTTGTTGTTTGGCGCAATAACACCACCAGGTCCCACTAAGCCAGATGAGACTAGTTTCTGGAAGAGTTCATCAATATTGATTTTATTCAGTGGCGGCAATAATGGTGTTTGTGGTGCCTGCGGTGGTGGCGGTTGGCTGCTGCCCATCATTGAGCCTGGTGGTACAAATGGTGGACCACCGCTGGGTGGCATCTGCAATCTGCATTAGCCAGGACATTGGGGAATGTATATGTGGTTTTTGTTGTAGCGGCTATTGTTCATGTTGGGCGGTGGACCACCGCTAAAGCCCCTAATACCCTGATGTGGCCATGTCATCGTATTTTGCTTGGTCGTCCATTTGTTAGGCTTCCAAAGTCTTTCGTGCTGTGGCCTTCCACGTTGTGGCCACACCCTGTTGTCATATCTACGCGCTTCGTAATTGGACGAGCGTGTTGTTGAGGCGTCGAAATTCGCTGGTTTACTCCTCTTGGGCAAAGGTTCACCCAAATCTTCATTTTGCTTACGATAGTTCATGTTTACTCTTTATTATTGTTTATTTTTTTGTATGTTTTTTATATATATGTTTATATATATTTTTTATTTTTTATGTATGTATTTTTATTTATATATATAATTTTAATTTTTTGTTTATATATTTTTTAATATATTTATTTGTGTATTTTCTTCCAATTTTGTTTTTAAAAAAACAAGCGCATAAATAAATTAAGGCGGAAAGTAGTAATGTTGCCTGAGCGACGGATGTATGGCATCTGATCTACTACTCCTTTCTCTATGCCTTATATAGCCGGTATACAGATTGTAGTTATATTGACAACGTACAACAACAACAACAATGTGTGGTTTTCATTCTACATATACATAGAAACATATCAAATTATGGCGGAAAGTATTTAAAATAGTGAAAAAAATTGTTGAAGATAATATTAAAAAACGAAAATTAACAAGAAAATATAAATAATAATAGAAAATAGTAAAAAAGAAGAAAAATCAAAATAATGCAATAAATAGCAAAAATTAAAATATAATTTAAAATAAGAATAATAAAAAGAGTTACAATACAGAAGGAAAAAAAAAATATAAAAGAAAATACTGTAACAACATATTAAATTAAGAGAAGGCAGATAAAATAATCGATATTTAGACTATAACACAAAGGCTTTGAATATAGTATTTTACCGTTGTGCGGGTAGCACATATTCCAGCGTTTATAATGATGTAAATACATATACACACAAAGGTATTCAAATATTGAGGAAATAAAATAAAAATTAACAAAAATAAAAAATTAGAATTAAATATAATAATTTTAAATTATATAATATGATAGCGCATTAAATTAAAGAAGGACTACTCAGGCAAAATAAAATTTCTTTTAACGTTTCTTTTTCAAACATTGTATTGTCTACAACATTTATTTACCCAAAAATGGCAATTCCAAGAGAAACAAATATCTTCAAATTACTTATATTCGCAGGCAGTGCAAATATTGACAGCCTACAACAACAATAACAATTTGTGGTTTTAATTCTACACATACATACAAATATATTCCAAAATGGCGGCAAGTATTAGAAATAGTGAAAAAGAATTATTGAAAAGAAAATATAAATATAAAAAATAATACTAAAAAGGAGAAAAATCAAAATAAGGCAAAAAGAAAAAAATTAAATTTTTAAAATACAAATTACAATACAGAAGAAGAAAAAAACAAAATTATAATTCTAAAAATTTACTTCAATTTCACTCAATTTGGTCACTTCGAATGCCCAAGCTGTTACTTAATATTGAGTTCTAGTATTGCAGTTGATTCATATTATTCATGATTTCTACAATTAATACGAAAGTCAGGTATTAATAATAATATAATATATTGGATGAGTGCATAAGTTCGTGCCCGATTCCGCTGGATGCCGTACGAATCGTTTGAGAGCGGCGCTCGTGAAAGAAATGTATACATATTATATATCGTTGGAAAGGTGACAGTCCGAATTGTAAATCAAGCATAAAATAACTTCATTTTGATTTGAGTTGCTTAGTGAAAAGACGCATGGAAGATGAACAACGAAAAAGATCATATGCGTCATATTATGTTATACGAATTCCGCAAAGGAAAAACAGTGGGCGCTGCAACTAAAGATATTCGCGAAGTTTATTTGGACCGTGCTCCAGCACTCCGCACAGTAAAGAAATGGTTCGCGAAATTTCGTTCTGGAGATTTTAACCTCGAAGATCAACCTCGCAGTGGACGGCCTTCTGAGCTTGATGACGATGTTCTAAGGACTTTAGTTGCGAATAACTCACGTATTTCGACGGAAGAGGTTGCCAGTGAATTGAACGTCAACAAATCAACTGCGTTTCGTCGTTTAAAAAAGGTTGGGTACACTTTGAAGCTCGATATATGGGTGCCACATCAGTTGAGTGAAAAGAACAAAGTGGACCGTATGTCAACAGCAATTTCTTTGCTTCGACGGATCAAAAACGAACCTTTTTTGGATCGGCTCGTGATGTGTGATGAAAAATGGGTCCTGTACAACAATGTTCAACGCAAAAGAACATGGAAACAGGCACACGAAGGGGCGGAACCGATGTCGAAAGGTGGATTGCATCCGATGAAGGTACTGCTGTGCATTTGGTAGGATATCCGAGGCGTGATCTATTTTGAGCTCTTGCCAGCTGGAGAAACGATCACTGCCAACAAGTATTGTCAGCAATTGGTCGAATTGAAGAAAGCAATTGATGAAAAACGTCCGATTTTGGCCAATCGCAAAGGAGTTCTTTTCCATCATGACAACGCCAGGCCACATGTTGCAAAACCGACCCTGGTCAAACTGAAGGAGATGAATTGGGAAATCATGCCGCATCCCCCATATTCACCCGACATTGCACCTTCTGATTATCATTTGTTTCGATCGCTGCAGAACAATTTGAATGGAAAAAAATGTAAAAATGTGGAAGACGTCAAAAACCACCTTGACACCTTTTTCATCGAGAAACCGCGCGATTTCTATGAATCAGGCATCCGTAAATGGGTTGAACATTGGGAGTAGATTGCCGAACATGATGGCGAATACATAATTGATTAATAAAAGCGCTTTCTTCAAAAAATTTCAATTTTAGTTTGCACTTGAAATCGGGCACGAACTTATGCACTCATCCAATACTAAAAATTATGGTGAAAAGGGAAAATCAAATAAAAGCAATATTTTTCTGCTGCTCCCACAGATATTTTTTTTAATTTAAATTACAAACACATTAAAGTTGATATAATATGTATGTATGTAAATACTCTTTCTAGTATACCATTAAAATATTTAAACTATCCGAAAATCACTTTCTTCGTTCTCCTGAGCGAATGAGATATTCAGTTCTATGTTGTGACGGCTGTCCTAGCTGTAACTTCAGTGCCTTCCATTCCGTCCAGTTTCTCGGGGGATTGTGAGGAGCTGCAGCTTCTTCGGTCTTTTTATACTGTGCCGTTTGAGACGTTTTAACAGCCTCCTCTTTAAGCGCAGCGGCTGATGTCAAAACACCGACAGATTTGTTGTTTGGCGCAATAACACCACCAGGTCCCACTAAGCCAGATGAGACTAGTTTCTGGAAGAGTTCATCAATATTGATTTTATTTAGTGGCGGCAATACTGGTGTTTGTGGTGCCTGCGGTGGTGGCGGTTGGCTGCTGCCCATGTTGTTGTTGTTGTTGTAGCGGTTCGCTAACCCCGCTTAGGGCAAGTATAATCAGTCTAAGTCGCCGAGGTCATCTAACGGGAGGTCCAGGAAACGTGCTGTTTCGACAGGGTTGGACCAAAGGGAGAGGGGGGTTAGATGGGTCGGTTTAAGGGGGCATGTGAAGAGGTGGTTAGTATCGTGCGGGGATTCTCCACATGCAGGGCATACGTTGGGTATGCTGGGGTCGAGTCTGGATATGTAGGAGTTTAATCTGCTACAGTATCCAGATCTGAGTTGTGCCAGAGTCACGCGGGTCTCTCGAGGCAGCTCGAGCTCACTGTCTGCGATGGGTGGTGGTTTGGATCCGAGTACGCCATTCACTGGGAGGGAGTCTAGGAAGGTGTTAACTGACTCCTGGTGAATGGCGTTCAGTGCCTGTCGGTAAGCCGTCCTGTCCAGCGGTTGTTGAATATGGTGCTGTATAGTGCTGTCGTAGTCGAGTACTCCCTTCCTGATGTGCCTAGGCGGAGGCTCCGCTTCTAGGAGGTGCCTGCTGGGGTGCTCCGCGCGGTGGCATCCCAACAGGAACTGCTTGCACAGCAAAGCATTATGCTCCTTAACTCGTAGCATAGATGCTTCGCTGTGCAAGTGGTGTTCCGGTGACATCAGGAGGTTTCCTGTCGCAGTCCTAAGGGCGGTGTTCTGGCAGGCCTGTAATTTCCTCCACTGCGTCTCGTTCGTCCCCGGCGCCCAGATCGGTGCAGCGTAATTTACGACCGGCCGGCCAATTGCTTTGTAGGTTGCCAGCAAGGTTTCTTTATCTTTACCCCATGTGCTGCCGGCTAGCGCTTTGAGTATTTTGTTGCGGCCCTGGAGTTTTGCGGCAGTTGCGGTCGTATGCGGAGTGAAGGAGTACAGGCTATCGAATGTGACCCCTAAAATCTTAGGGTTATTTACAGTTGGAATTTTTACGTCATCAACTTTCACATCGAGTTCTAGCCGGTACTCCTTCGTCCAGCTGGTGAAGAGGGTAGCCGAGGATTTCGTCGGTTGAATTTTTAAATGTCGTGCAGTGAAGAAACGGGAGAGATCAGCGAGGTAGCCGTTCACTTTCGAACATAGGCTATCAATATCCTGGCCGGACGCCAATATCGAACAATCATCGGCATACGAGGTTAGTGAAACTCCTTCCGGTGGAGGAGGGAGCTTCGAAATGTAAAAATTAAACAGTAGCGGGGAGAGGACACCACCCTGCGGAACCCCCTGTTTAATTTTCCTCAATTTAGATGTTTCACCTCGGAATATGACCGATGATTGACGACCACTCAGGTAGCCCATGACCCACCTCTGCAACCCCGGCGGTAATGAGGATTCCTCAATGTCACTGAGTAGCACTGAATGATTGACAGTGTCAAAAGCTTTTGACAGGTCCAGTGCTACCAGGACAGTTCTCGCACAGGGTCGGTTTTGGTTCAGGCCATTGACCACCTGGGTGTTTATGGCGTTAAGTGCTGTTGTGGTGCTGTGCACTTTTCGGAAGCCATGCTGATGTGCTGCTGGACGCAGATGGTGAGTAAAACTCGGGAGCAGTAAGGCCTCAAGCGTCTTCGCTACTGGGGAGAGGAGAGTTATCGGCCGATAAGACTCTCCTTTGTTGGCTGGTTTCCCCGGTTTGAGTAGCGGGACCACCCTACCGGTCTTCCACAAATCTGGTATGATTAGGGTGGTCAAAGACAAATTGAGGACCTTAGTGAGGTATTCTGCTCCCGCTGGTCCGAGATGTTTTAGCATCAGCATGCTTATTCCGTCAGGGCCGATGGATTTGGAGGCTTTCGCCTTCCCGATAACCCCCTGAACCTCTTCTCTGGAGAAATCAAGCGCCGCGCTTGTGTTTGGCAGTTTGCGCATACGACGGGTTACACGTTTTTTCGCTTTGTCTACCGAAGGATGCAGTGTAAAAAGCCGGCTAAAATAGCTCGCGCATCTCTTCGGGTCCGACGAGGCGCGATCACCGAATGAAATTTCCACCCGGTCATCGCGTCTCGTCGGGTTAGACAGCGACTTGACTGTAGCCCAGAGCTTGGTTGCCCCAGAGGAGAGATTGCAGGACCTTAAGTGCTCCTCCCACTTTTTCCGCTTGTGCTTGTTTACAACAGTCCGAATCTCCGCATTTAAATCTCTGATTAAGGGATTCCCGGGATCGGAGTTACGGAGGATGTCGCGCCTTGCTGCTAAAGCCGCCGCTTCGGACGGGAAGTTAGGGCGGATTTCCGCAATTCGGCCTGCCGGGATGAAGCGGGCGGCAGCGGTCACAACTATCCTGCGGAATGATCGTTCACCAGAGGTGACGTCTGTTGGAGTGGAGAGAGCACTGAAGGCGTTCTCAGTGAATTCCGTGAAGCCGGTCCAGTTAGCTTTTTTGAAGTTAACGAAGGTCCGGTGGTCCGCGGAAACAAAGTCGGGAGGTCTGTCAATCGAGATGTGTATGGGTAAGTGGTCCGATGCTAGTGTCAGTACAGGTCGCCAACCTATACTGTTTATCAGACCAGCACTCGCAATTGTTATGTCGGGCGAGCTTTGGCAATTACCCACAACTCTGGTGGGGGTGTTGTCGTTCATTGTGCAGAATGTCGAATCGTCTATCTGGTCCGCCAGCTCCATTCCTCTACGCTCATTTGACAGGCTAGAATGCCAAAGATCGTGGTGCGCGTTAAAGTCGCCCAAAACCAAACGGTTTTCGCCTCTGAGTAGCGCACCTATATCAGGGCTATATCCAACTGGGCAACTTGTAACGGGAGGAATGTATATATTAAATATTTCGAGCTCGGCATCGCCTGACCGGATAGCTATGCCCTGACATTCTAGGGTAGTATCCCTGCGGTCGATGCCGCCGTCAATGAGACGATACTGCACGGTGTTGTGCAGGATGAACGCCAAACCCCCTCCATGGTCTCGCTCGCGATCCTTGCGGATTATGTTGTATCCGGCCCGACTCAGAAGATCCGAGCGGGCGGTCAGCTTAGTTTCCTAGATCACAGCAATTGACAGATGCTCCCGGCTCATATAGTCGACTATCTCGTCGATCTTCCCCTGGAGTCCGTTGCAGTTGAATTGAAGGAGTCGGGTCCGTCTCGGGGGAAAGTTCGTGATACGAGGGGTGAGGGAGTGGTGCGTGGATGACGTGTGTTGCTGCTGTAATACCCGCTGAGGTTGGTTCCGCACGTTGGTGTTGATTGGCGGTGTTGTCGTATTAACAGGCGGGGCAGACTCCTACAGCAAGGGGCACGTCCGAAAATGACACCAGCCGGAGCAAGAATTGCATCTGACTGAGGTCACATTCCGACGTACTAAGGCCTGACACACGGAACAGACTGTGCGGGGGACTAAGAGCTGCTGGGTAGCCCTCGCACGGGAGGAGGATGAGGAGCTGGTTGTGGGGGGGGAAGGGGGTGAGGGTTGGCGAGAGTCATGTTGCGGGGAGCTCCGGGAGACCGTGGAGGTCTGCGGGTTACCCAAAGTGGGTAAGTGTGCTGAAGGCACTGCCGTGGAGGCTGGGGGCGCACTTGGGCGCTGGCAACATGGGGCCACATAACGTGTGGTCCACTCCCTATGTGTCTTAAGGCCTGAACAGACTTTAAGATGACTCCAACCATTGCACTGGTTGCACCTAACCGAGATGGAGGAGTGGTGGAGTCTTTTGGTGCACACGCAGCAGAAATAGTCCGTCGGACCAGGGTTGGTTTCTACGCCAGCCCTGATTAGAAGGATTTGAAGCAACCCAGCTGCGAGGTATTGCTCCGATGGCGCACTTAAACTAATTTTACCTGTTGACCTAAACGGGGTTAGGTCGCCGAAAGGGTGACAGCCCTTGGCCGGATAAAATCCGGGTCAACTCCGGTACGTAGAACCGGCTGTCGTTGAGAGTTGGGCTGCTGCCCATCATTGAGCCTGGTGGTACAAATGGTGGACCACCGCTGGGTGGCATCTGCATTAGCCAGGACATTGGGGAATGTATATTGTGGTTTTTGTTGTAGCGGCTATTGTTCATGTTGGGCAGTGGACCACCGCTAAAGCCCCTAATACCCTGATGTGACCATGTCATCGTATTTTGCTTTGTCGTCCATTTGTTATGCTTCCATCGTCTTTCGCGCTGTGGCCTTCCACGTTGTAGCCACACCCTGTTGTCATATCTACGCGCTTCGTAATTGGACGAGCGTGTTGTTGAGGCGTCGAAATTCGCTGGTCTACTCCTCTTGGGCAAAGGTTCACCCAAATCTTCATTTTGCTTACGATAGTTCATGTTTATTCTTTATTATTGTTTATTTTTTGTATATTTTTTATATATATGTTTATATATATTTTTTATTTTTTATGTATGTATTTTTATTTATATATATAATTTTAATTTTTTGTTTATATATTTTTTAATATATTTGTTTGTGTATTTTCTTCCAATTTTGTTTTTAAAAAAACAAGCGCATAAATAAATTAAGGCGGAAAGTAGTAATGTTGTCTGAACGACGGGTGTAAGGCATCTGATCTACTACTCCTTTCTCTATGCCTTATATAGCCGCTATACAGAGAGTACAATAGTTATATTGACAACTTACCACAACAACAACATTATGTGGTTTTCATTCTAGATATACATACAAACATATTTAATTATGGCGGAAAGTATTTAAAATAGTGAAAAAAATTATTGAAGATAATATTAAAAAACGAAAATTAACAAGAAAATATAAATAATAATAGAAAATAGTTAAACAGAAGAAAAATCAAAATAATACAATAAAAAGCAAAAATTAAAATATAATTCAAAATAAAAATAATTAAAAGAGTTACAATACAGAAGGACAAAGAAATATATAAAAGAAAATACTGTAACAACAAATATTGAGGAAATAAAATAGAAATTAACAAAAATAATAAATTAGAATAAAATATAATAATTTTAAATTATCTAATATGATGGCGCATTAAATTAATGAAGGACTACTCAGGCAAAATAAAATTTCTTTTAACGTTTCTTTTTCAAACATTGTATTGTCTACAACATTTATTTACCCAAAAATGGCAATTCCAAGAAAAAAAATTATCTTCAAATTACTTATATTCGCAGGCAGTGCAAATATTGACAGCCTACAATTCCAAAATGGCGGCAAGTATTAATAAATAGTGAAAAAAATTATTGAAAAGAAAATATAAATATAAAAAATAATACTAAAAATGAGGAAAATCAAAATAAGGCAAAAAGAAAAAAATTAAATTTTGAAAATACAAATTACGATACAGAAGAAGAAAAAAACAAAATAATAATTCGAAAAATTTACTTCAATTTCACTCAATTTCGTCACTGGGAATGCCCAAGCTGTTACTTAATATTGAGTATTAGTATTGCAAGTTGATTCATATTATTCATGATTTCTACAAGTAATACGAAAGTCAGGTATTAAGAGTAATATAATATACTAAAAATTATGGTGAAAAGGGAAAATCAAATAAAAGCAATATTTTTTTGTTGCTCACACAGATATTTTTTTTATTTAAATTACAAATACATTAAAGTTGATATAATATGTATGTATGTAAAAATCTCTTTCTAGTATACTATTAAAATATTTAAACTATCCGAAAATCACTGTCTTCGTTCTCCTGAGCGGTGGGGGCGGCGGCGTTGACGGCTTTGTCAGCAATGTGAATTAACGCCTGTTGTTACTGTTACTACTAGCCAATGCCAGGATTGCCATTGATGGAGATATTCAGTTCAATGCTGTGACGGCTGTCCTAGCTGTAACTTCAGTGCCTTCCATTCCGTCCAGTTTCTCGTGGGATTGTGAGGGGCTGCAGCTTCTTCGGTCTTTTTATCCTGTGCCGTTTGAGACGTTTTAACAGCCTCCTCTTTAAGCGCAGCGGCTGATGTCAAAACACCGGCAGCTTTGTTGTTTGGCGCAATAACACCACCAGGTCCCACTAAGCCAGATGAGACTAGTTTCTGGAAGAGTTCATCAATATTGATTTTATTCAGTGGCGGCAATAATGGTGTTTGTGGTGCCTGCGGTGGTGGCGGTTGGCTGCTGCCCATCATTGAGCCTGGTGGTACAAATGGTGTACCACCGCTGGGTGGCATCTGCATTAGCCAGGACATTGGGGAATGTATATTGTGTTTTTTGTTGTAGCGGCTATTGTTCATGTTGGGCGGTGGACCACCGCTAAAGCCCCTAATACCCTGATGTGGCCATGTCATCGTATTTTGCTTGGTCGTCCATTTGTTAGGCTTCCAACGTCTTTCGCGCTGTGGCCTTCCACGTTGTGGCCACACCCTGTTGTCATATCTATGCACTTCGTAATTGGACGAGCGTGTTGTTGAGGCGTCGAAATTCGCTGGTTTACTCCTCTTGGGCAAAGGTTCACCCAAATCTTTATTTTGCTTACGATAGTTCATGTTTACTCTTTATTATTGTTTATTTTTTTGTATGTTTTTTATATATATGTTTATATATATTTTTTATTTTTTATGTATGTATTTTTATTTATATATATAATTTTTAATTTTTGTTTATATATTTTTTAATATATTTATTTGTGTATTTTCTTCCAATTTTGTTTTAAAAAAAACAAGCGCATAAATAAATTAAGGCGGAAAGTAGTAATGTTGTCTGAGCGGCGGATGTAGGGCATCTGAACTACTACTCCTTTCTCTAGGCCGTATATAGCCGCTATACAGATAGTATTTATATTGACAACTTTCAACAACAACAACAATATGTGGTTTTCATTCTAGATATACATACAAACATATTAAATTATGGCGGAAAGTATTTAAAATAGTGAAAAAAATTGTTGAAGATAATATTAAAAAACGAAAATTAACAAGAAAATATAAATAATAATAGAAAATAGTAAAAAAGAAGAAAAATCAAAATAATGCAATAAATAGCAAAAATTAAAATGTAATTCAAAATAAGAATAATAAAAAGAGTTACAATACAGAAGGACAAAAAAAATATAAAAGAAAATACTGTAACAACATATTAAATTAAGAGAAGGCAGATAAAATAATCGATATTTAGACTATAACACAAATGCTTTGAATATGGTATTTTACCGTTGTGCGGGTAGTACATATTCGAGCGCTTATAATGATGTAAATACATATAAACACAAAGATATTCAAATATTGAGGAATTAAAATAAAAATTAACAAAAATATTATATTAGAATAAAATATAATAATTTTAAATTATATAATATGAAAGCGCATTAAATTAAAGAAGGACTACGCGGGCAAAATAAAATTTCTTCTAACGTTTCTTTTTCAAAGCCCCTAATGCCCTGATGTGGCCACGTCATCGTATTTTGCTTGGTCGTCCATTTGTTAGGCTTCCAACGTCTTTCGCGCTGTGGTCTTCCACGTTGTGGCCACACCCTGTTGTCATATCTACGCGCTTCGTAATTGGACGACGGTGTTGTTGAGGCGTCGAAATTCGCTGGTTTACTCGTCTTGGGCAAAGGTTCACCCAAATCTTCATTTTGCTTACGATAGTTCATGTTTACTCTTTATTTTTGTTTATTTTTTTTGTATGTTTTTTATGTATATGTTTATATATATTTTTTAATTTTTATGTATGTGTTTTTATTTATATATATAATTTAAAATTTTGTTTATATATTTTTTAATATATTTATATGTGTATTTTCTTCCAATTTTGTTTTTAAAAAAACAACCGCATAAATAAATTAAGGCGGAAAGTAGTAATGTTTTCTGAGCGACGGATGTAAGGCATCTGATCTACTACTCCTTTCTCTATGCCTTATATAGCCGCTATACAGAGAGTACAATAGTTATATTGACAACTTACCACAACAACAACATTATGTGGTTTTCATTCTAGATATACATACAAACATATTTAATTATGGCGGAAAGTATTTAAAATAGTGAAAAAAATTATTGAAGATAATATTAAAAAACGAAAATTAACAAGAAAATATAAATAATAATAGAAAATAGTTAAACAGAAGAAAAATCAAAATAATACAATAAAAAGCAAAAATTAAAATATAATTCAAAATAAAAATAATTAAAAGAGTTACAATACAGAAGGACAAAGAAATATATAAAAGAAAATACTGTAACAACAAATATTGAGGAAATAAAATAGAAATTAACAAAAATAATAAATTAGAATAAAATATAATAATTTTAAATTATCTAATATGATGGCGCATTAAATTAATGAAGGACTACTCAGGCAAAATAAAATTTCTTTTAACGTTTCTTTTTCAAACATTGTATTGTCTACAACATTTATTTACCCAAAAATGGCAATTCCAAGAAAAAAAATTATCTTCAAATTACTTATATTCGCAGGCAGTGCAAATATTGACAGCCTACAATTCCAAAATGGCGGCAAGTATTAATAAATAGTGAAAAAAATTATTGAAAAGAAAATATAAATATAAAAAATAATACTAAAAATGAGGAAAATCAAAATAAGGCAAAAAGAAAAAAATTAAATTTTGAAAATACAAATTACGATACAGAAGAAGAAAAAAACAAAATAATAATTCGAAAAATTTACTTCAATTTCACTCAATTTCGTCACTGCGAATGCCCAAGCTGTTACTTAATATTGAGTATTAGTATTGCAAGTTGATTCATATTATTCATGATTTCTACAAATAATACGAAAGTCAGGTATTAAGAATAATTTAATATACTAAAAATTATGGTGACAAGGGAAAATCAAATAAAAGCAATATTTTTTTGCTGCTCCCACAGATATTTTTTTTATTTAAATTACAAATATATTAAAGTTGATATAATATGTATGTATGTAAAAATCTCTTTCTAGTATACCATTAAAATATTTAAACTATCCGAAAATCACTGTCTTCGTTCTCCTGAGCGGTGGGGGCGGCGGCGTTGACGGTTTTGTCGGCCTGTTGTTACTGTTACTACCAGCCAATGCCAGGATTGCCATTGATGGAGATATTCAGTTCAATGCTGTGACGGCTGTCCTAGCTGTAACTTCAGTGCCTTCCATTCCGTCCAGTTTCTCGGGGGATTGTGAGGGGCTGCAGCTTCTTCGGTCTTTTTATCCTGTGCCGTTTGAGACGTTTTAACAGCCTCCTCTTTAAGCGCAGCGGCTGATGTCAAAACACCGGCAGCTTTGTTGTTTGGCGCAATAACACCACCAGGTCCCACTAAGCCAGATGAGACTAGTTTCTGGAAGAGTTCATCAATATTGATTTTATTCAGTGGCGGCAATAATGGTGTTTGTGGTGCCTGCGGTGGTGGCGGCTGGCTGCTGCCCATCATTGAGCCTGGTGGTACAAATGGTGTACCACCGCTGGGTGGCATCTGCATTAGCCAGGACATTGGGGAATGTATATTGTGGTTTTTGTTATAGCGGCTATTGTTCATGTTGGGCGGTGGACCACCGCTAAAGCCCCTAATGCCCTGATGTGGCCATGTCATCGTATTTTGCTTGGTCGTCCATTTGTTAGGCTTCCAACGTCTTTCGCGCTGTGGCCTTCCACGTTGTGGCCACACCCTGTTGTCATATCTACGCACTTCGTAATTGGACGACGGTGTTGTTGAGGCGTCGAAATTCGCTGGTTTACTCCTCTTGGGCAAAGGTTCACCCAAATCTTTATTTTGCTTACGATAGTTCATGTTTACTCTTTATTATTATTTATTTTTTTGTATGTTTTTTATATATATGTTTATATATATATTTTATTTTTTATGTATGTATTTTTATTTATATATATAATTTTTAATTTTTGTTTATATATTTTTTAATATATTTATTTGTGTATTTTCTTCCAATTTTGTTTTAAAAAAAATAAATTAAGGCGGAAAGTAGTAATGTTGTCTGAGCGGCGGATGTAGGGCATCTGAACTACTACTCCTTTCTCTAGGCCGTATATAGCCGCTATACAGATAGTATTTATATTGACAACTTTCAACAACAACAACAATATGTGGTTTTCATTCTAGATATACATACAAACATATTAAATTATGGCGGAAAGTATTTAAAATAGTGAAAAAAATTGTTGAAGATAATATTAAAAAACGAAAATTAACAAGAAAATATAAATAATAATAGAAAATAGTAAAAAAGAAGAAAAATCAAAATAATGCAATAAATAGCAAAAATTAAAATGTAATTCAAAATAAGAATAATAAAAAGAGTTACAATACAGAAGGACAAAAAAAAATATAAAAGAAAATACTGTAACAACATATTAAATTAAGAGAAGGCAGATAAAATAATCGATATTTAGACTATAACACAAATGCTTTGAATATGGTATTTTACCGTTGTGCGGGTAGTACATATTCGAGCGCTTATAATGATGTAAATACATATAAACACAAAGATATTCAAATATTGAGGAATTAAAATAAAAATTAACAAAAATATTATATTAGAATAAAATATAATAATTTTAAATTATATAATATGAAAGCGCATTAAATTAAAGAAGGACTACGCGGGCAAAATAAAATTTCTTCTAACGTTTCTTTTCCAAAGCCCCTAATGCCCTGATGTGGCCACGTCATCGTATTTTGCTTGGTCGTCCATTTGTTAGGCTTCCAACGTCTTTCGCGCTGTGGTCTTCCACGTTGTGGCCACACCCTGTTGTCATATCTACGCGCTTCGTAATTGGACGACGGTGTTGTTGAGGCGTCGAAATTCGCTGGTTTACTCGTCTTGGGCAAAGGTTCACCCAAATCTTCATTTTGCTTACGATAGTTCATGTTTACTCTTTATTTTTGTTTATTTTTTTTGTATGTTTTTTATGTATATGTTTATATATATTTTTTAATTTTTATGTATGTGTTTTTATTTATATATATAATTTAAAATTTTGTTTATATATTTTTTAATATATTTATATGTGTATTTTCTTCCAATTTTGTTTTTAAAAAAACAACCGCATAAATAAATTAAGGCGGAAAGTAGTAATGTTTTCTGAGCGACGGATGTAAGGCATCTGATCTACTACTCCTTTCTCTATGCCTTATATAGCCGCTATACAGAGAGTACAATAGTTATATTGACAACTTACCACAACAACAACATTATGTGGTTTTCATTCTAGATATACATACAAACATATTTAATTATGGCGGAAAGTATTTAAAATAGTGAAAAAAATTATTGAAGATAATATTAAAAAACGAAAATTAACAAGAAAATATAAATAATAATAGAAAATAGTTAAACAGAAGAAAAATCAAAATAATACAATAAAAAGCAAAAATTAAAATATAATTCAAAATAAAAATAATTAAAAGAGTTACAATACAGAAGGACAAAGAAATATATAAAAGAAAATACTGTAACAACAAATATTGAGGAAATAAAATAGAAATTAACAAAAATAATAAATTAGAATAAAATATAATAATTTTAAATTATCTAATATGATGGCGCATTAAATTAATGAAGGACTACTCAGGCAAAATAAAATTTCTTTTAACGTTTCTTTTTCAAACATTGTATTGTCTACAACATTTATTTACCCAAAAATGGCAATTCCAAGAAAAAAAATTATCTTCAAATTACTTATATTCGCAGGCAGTGCAAATATTGACAGCCTACAATTCCAAAATGGCGGCAAGTATTAATAAATAGTGAAAAAAATTATTGAAAAGAAAATATAAATATAAAAAATAATACTAAAAATGAGGAAAATCAAAATAAGGCAAAAAGAAAAAAATTAAATTTTGAAAATACAAATTACGATACAGAAGAAGAAAAAAACAAAATAATAATTCGAAAAATTTACTTCAATTTCACTCAATTTCGTCACTGCGAATGCCCAAGCTGTTACTTAATATTGAGTATTAGTATTGCAAGTTGATTCATATTATTCATGATTTCTACAAATAATACGAAAGTCAGGTATTAAGAATAATTTAATATACTAAAAATTATGGTGAAAAGGGAAAATCAAATAAAAGCAATATTTTTTTGCTGCTCCCACAGATATTTTTTTTATTTAAATTACAAATATATTAAAGTTGATATAATATGTATGTATGTAAAAATCTCTTTCTAGTATACTATTAAAATATTTAAACTATCCGAAAATCACTGTCTTCGTTCTCCTGAGCGGTGGGGGCGGCGGCGTTGACGGTTTTGTCGGCCTGTTGTTACTGTTACTACCAGCCAATGCCAGGATTGCCATTGATGGAGATATTCAGTTCAATGCTGTGACGGCTGTCCTAGCTGTAACTTCAGTGCCTTCCATTCCGTCCAGTTTCTCGGGGGATTGTGAGGGGCTGCAGCTTCTTCGGTCTTTTTATCCTGTGCCGTTTGAGACGTTTTAACAGCCTCCTCTTTAAGCGCAGCGGCTGATGTCAAAACACCGGCAGCTTTGTTGTTTGGCGCAATAACACCACCAGGTCCCACTAAGCCAGATGAGACTAGTTTCTGGAAGAGTTCATCAATATTGATTTTATTCAGTGGCGGCAATAATGGTGTTTGTGGTGCCTGCGGTGGTGGCGGCTGGCTGCTGCCCATCATTGAGCCTGGTGGTACAAATGGTGTACCACCGCTGGGTGGCATCTGCATTAGCCAGGACATTGGGGAATGTATATTGTGGTTTTTGTTATAGCGGCTATTGTTCATGTTGGGCGGTGGACCACCGCTAAAGCCCCTAATGCCCTGATGTGGCCATGTCATCGTATTTTGCTTGGTCGTCCATTTGTTAGGCTTCCAACGTCTTTCGCGCTGTGGCCTTCCACGTTGTGGCCACACCCTGTTGTCATATCTACGCACTTCGTAATTGGACGACGGTGTTGTTGAGGCGTCGAAATTCGCTGGTTTACTCCTCTTGGGCAAAGGTTCACCCAAATCTTTATTTTGCTTACGATAGTTCATGTTTACTCTTTATTATTATTTATTTTTTTGTATGTTTTTTATATATATGTTCATATATATATTTTATTTTTTATGTATGTATTTTTATTTATATATATAATTTTTAATTTTTGTTTATATATTTTTTAATATATTTATTTGTGTATTTTCTTCCAATTTTGTTTTAAAAAAAATAAATTAAGGCGGAAAGTAGTAATGTTGTCTGAGCGGCGGATGTAGGGCATCTGAACTACTACTCCTTTCTCTAGGCCGTATATAGCCGCTATACAGATAGTATTTATATTGACAACTTTCAACAACAACAACAATATGTGGTTTTCATTCTAGATATACATACAAACATATTAAATTATGGCGGAAAGTATTTAAAATAGTGAAAAAAATTGTTGAAGATAATATTAAAAAACGAAAATTAACAAGAAAATATAAATAATAATAGAAAATAGTAAAAAAGAAGAAAAATCAAAATAATGCAATAAATAGCAAAAATTAAAATGTAATTCAAAATAAGAATAATAAAAAGAGTTACAATACAGAAGGACAAAAAAAAATATAAAAGAAAATACTGTAACAACATATTAAATTAAGAGAAGGCAGATAAAATAATCGATATTTAGACTATAACACAAATGCTTTGAATATGGTATTTTACCGTTGTGCGGGTAGTACATATTCGAGCGCTTATAATGATGTAAATACATATAAACACAAAGATATTCAAATATTGAGGAATTAAAATAAAAATTAACAAAAATATTATATTAGAATAAAATATAATAATTTTAAATTATATAATATGAAAGCGCATTAAATTAAAGAAGGACTACGCGGGCAAAATAAAATTTCTTCTAACGTTTCTTTTTCAAAGCCCCTAATGCCCTGATGTGGCCACGTCATCGTATTTTGCTTGGTCGTCCATTTGTTAGGCTTCCAACGTCTTTCGCGCTGTGGTCTTCCACGTTGTGGCCACACCCTGTTGTCATATCTACGCGCTTCGTAATTGGACGACGGTGTTGTTGAGGCGTCGAAATTCGCTGGTTTACTCGTCTTGGGCAAAGGTTCACCCAAATCTTCATTTTGCTTACGATAGTTCATGTTTACTCTTTATTTTTGTTTATTTTTTTTGTATGTTTTTTATGTATATGTTTATATATATTTTTTAATTTTTATGTATGTGTTTTTATTTATATATATAATTTAAAATTTTTGTTTATATATTTTTTAATATATTTATATGTGTATTTTCTTCCAATTTTGTTTTTAAAAAAACAACCGTATAAATAAATTAAGGCGGAAAGTAGTAATGTTTTCTGAGCGACGGATGTAAGGCATCTGATCTACTACTCCTTTCTCTATGCCTTATATAGCCGCTATACAGATAGTATTTACATTGACAACTTTCAACAACAACAACAATATGTGGTTTTCATTCTAGATATACATACAAACATATTAAATTATAGCGGAAACTATTTAAAATAGTGAAAAAATTTGTTGAAGATAATATTAAAAAACGAAAATTAGCAAGAAAATATAAATAATAATAGAAAATAGTAAAAAAGAAGAAAAATCAAAATAATGCAAAAAACAGCAAAAATTAAAATATAATTCAAAATAAAAATAATTAAAAGAGTTACAATACAGAAGGACAAAAATAAAATATTAAGGAAAATACTGTTACATAATATGTACATATTAAATTAAGAGAAGGCAGATAAAGTATTCGATATTTAGACTATAACACAAAGGCTTTGAATATAGTATTTTACCGTTGTGCGGGTAGCACATATTCGAGCGTTTATAATGATGTAAATACATATACACACAAAGATATTCAAATATTGAGGAAATAAAATAAAAATTAACAAAAATAATAAATTAGATTAAAATATAATAATTTTAAATTATATAATATGATAGCGCATTAAATTAAAGAAGGACTACTCAGGCAAAATAAAATTTCTTTTAACGTTTCTTTTTCAAACATTGTATTGTCTACAACATTTATTTACCCAAAAATGGCAATTCCAAGAAAAAAAATTATCTTCAAATTACTTATATTCGCAGGCAGTGCAAATATTGACAGCCTACAACAACAATAACAATTTGTGGTTTTAATTCGACACATACGTACAAATGTATTCCAAAATGGCGGCAAGTATTAATAAATAGTGAAAAAAATTATTGAAAAGAAAATATAAATAAAAAAAATAATACTAAAAAGAAAAAAAATTAAATTTTGAAAATAAAAATTACAATACAGAAGAAGAAAAAACAAAATAATAATTCGAAGAATTGACTTCAATTTCACTCAATTTCGTCACTGCGAATGCCCAAGCTGTTACTTAATATTGAGTATTAGTATTGCAAGTTGATTCATATTATTCATGATTTCTACAAATAATACGAAAGTCAGGTATTAAGAATAATATAATATACTAAAAATTATGGTGAAAAGGGAAAATCAAATAAAAGCAATATTTTTTTGCTGCTCCCACAGATATTTTTTTTATTTAAATTACAAATATATTAAAGTTGATATAATATGTATGTATGTAAAAATCTCTTTCTAGTATACCATTAAAATATTTAAACTATCCGAAAATCACTGTCTTCGTTCTCCTGAGCGGTGGGGGCGGCGGCGTTGACGGTTTTGTCGGCCTGTTGTTACTGTTACTACCAGCCAATGCCAGGATTGCCATTGATGGAGATATTCAGTTCAATGCTGTGACGGCTGTCCTAGCTGTAACTTCAGTGCCTTCCATTCCGTCCAGTTTCTCGGGGGATTGTGAGGGGCTGCAGCTTCTTCGGTCTTTTTATCCTGTGCCGTTTGAGACGTTTTAACAGCCTCCTCTTTAAGCGCAGCGGCTGATGTCAAAACACCGGCAGCTTTGTTGTTTGGCGCAATAACACCACCAGGTCCCACTAAGCCAGATGAGACTAGTTTCTGGAAGAGTTCATCAATATTGATTTTATTCAGTGGCGGCAATAATGGTGTTTGTGGTGCCTGCGGTGGTGGCGGCTGGCTGCTGCCCATCATTGAGCCTGGTGGTACAAATGGTGTACCACCGCTGGGTGGCATCTGCATTAGCCAGGACATTGGGGAATGTATATTGTGGTTTTTGTTATAGCGGCTATTGTTCATGTTGGGCGGTGGACCACCGCTAAAGCCCCTAATGCCCTGATGTGGCCATGTCATCGTATTTTGCTTGGTCGTCCATTTGTTAGGCTTCCAACGTCTTTCGCGCTGTGGCCTTCCACGTTGTGGCCACACCCTGTTGTCATATCTACGCACTTCGTAATTGGACGACGGTGTTGTTGAGGCGTCGAAATTCGCTGGTTTACTCCTCTTGGGCAAAGGTTCACCCAAATCTTTATTTTGCTTACGATAGTTCATGTTTACTCTTTATTATTGTTTATTTTTTTGTATGTTTTTTATATATATGTTTATATATATTTTTTATTTTTTATGTATGTATTTTTATTTATATATATAATTTTAAATATTTGCTTATATATTTTTTAATATATTTATTTGTGTATTTTCTTCCAATTTTGTTTTTAAAAAAACAAGCGCATAAATAAATTAAGGCGGAAAGTAGTAATGTTGTCTGAGCGACGGATGTATGGCATCTGATCTACTACTCCTTTCTCTAGGCCGTATATAGCCGCTATACAGATAGTATTTATATTGACAACTTTCAACAACAACAACAATATGTGGTTTTCATTCTAGATATACATACAAACATATTAAATTATGGCGGAAAGTATTTAAAATAGTGAAAAAAATTGTTGAAGATAATATTAAAAAACGAAAATTAACAAGAAAATATAAATAATAATAGAAAATAGTAAAAAAGAAGAAAAATCAAAATAATGCAAAAAATAGCAAACATTAAAATATAATTCAAAAGAAAAATAATTAAAAGAGTTACAATACAGAAGGACAAAAAAAATATAAAAAAAAAATACTGTAACAACATATTAAATTATGAGAAGGCAGATAAAATAATCGATATTTAGACTATAACACAAAGGCTTTGAATATAGTATTTTACCGTTGCGCGGGTAGTACATATTCGAGCGCTTATAATGATGTAAATACATATACACACAAAGATATTCAAATATTGAGGAATTAAAATAAAAATTAACAAACATATTATATTAGAATAAAATATAATAATTTTAAATTATATAATATGAAAGCGCATTAAATTAAAGAAGGACTACGCGGGCAAAATAAAATTTCTTCTAACGTTTCTTTTTCAAACATTGTATTGTCTACAACATTTATTTACCCAAAAATGGCAATTCCAAGAAAAAAAATTATCTTCAAACTACTTATATTCGCAGGCAGTGCAAACATTGACAGCCTACAACAACAATAACAATTTGTGGTTTTAATTCGACACATACATACAAATGTATTCCAAAATGGCGGCAAGTATTAATAAATAGTGAAAAAAATTATTGAAAAGAAAATATAAATATAAAATTTAATACTAAAAAGAAGAAAAATCAAAATAAGGCAAAAAGAAAAAATTAAATTTTGAAAATAAAAATTACAATACAGAAGAAGAAAAAAACAAAATAATAATTCGAAAAATTTACTTCAATTTCACTCAATTTCGTCACTACGAATGCCCAAGCTGTTACTTAATATTGAGTTCTAGTATTGCAGTTGATTCATATTATTCATGATTTCTACAAATAATACGAAAGTCAGGTATTAATAATAATATAAAATACTAAAAATTTTGGTGAAAAGGGAAAATCAAATAAAAGCAATATTTTTTTGCTGTTCCTACAGATATTTTTTTTTATTTAAATTACAAATACATTAAAGTTGATATAATATGTATGTATGTAAAAATCTCTTTCTAGTATACTATTAAAATATTTAAACTATCCGAAAACCACTGTTTTCGTTCTCCTGAGCGGTGGGGCCGGCGGCGTTGACGGTTTTGTCGGCCTGTTGTTACTGTTACTACCAGCCAATGCCAGGATTGCCATTGATGGAGATATTCAGTTCAATGCTGTGACGGCTGTCCTAGCTGTAACTTCAGTGCCTTCCATTCCGTCCAGTTTCTCGGGGGATTGTGAGGGGCTGCAGCTTCTTCGGTCTTTTTATCCTCTGCCGTTTGAGACGTTTTAACAACCTCTTCTTTAAGCGCAGCGGCTGATGTCAAAACACCGGCATCTTTGTTGTTTGGCGCAATAACACCACCAGGTCCCACTAAGCCAGATGAGACTAGTTTCTGGTAGAGTTCATCAATATTGATTTTATTTAGTGGCGGCAATACTGGTGTTTGTGGTGCCTGCGGTGGTGGCGGCTGGCTGCTGCCCATCATTGAGCCTGGTGGTACAAATGGTGTACCACCGCTGGGTGGCATCTGCATTAGCCAGGACATTGGGGAATGTATATTGTGTTTTTTGTTGTAGCGGCTATTGTTCATGTTGGGCGGTGGACCACCGCTAAAGCCCCTAATACCCTGATGTGGCCATGTCATCGTATTTTGCTTGGTCGTCCATTTGTTAGGCTTCCAACGTCTTTCGCGCTGTGGCCTTCCACGTTGTGGCCACACCCTGTTGTCATATCTACGCGCTTCGTAATTGGACGAGCGTGTTGTTGAGGCGTCGAAATTCGCTGGTTTACTCCTCTTGGGCAAAGGTTCACCCAAATCTTTATTTTGCTTACGATAGTTAATGTTTACTCTTTATTATTGTTTATTTTTTTGTATGTTTTTTATATATATGTTTATATATATTTTTTATTTTTTATGTATGTATTTTTATTTATATATATAATTTTAATTTTTTGTTTATATATTTTTTAATATATTTATTTGTGTATTTTCTTCCAATTTTGTTTTAAAAAAAACAAGCGCGTAAATAAATTAAGGTGGAAAGTAGTAATGTTGTCTGAGCGACGGATGTATGGCATCTGATCTACTACTCCTTTCTCTATGCCTTATATAGCCGCTATACAAATAGTATTTATATTGACAACTTTCAACAACAACAACAATATGTGGTTTTCATTCTAGATATACATACAAACATATTAAATTATGGCGGAAAGTATTTAAAATAGTGAAAAAATTTGTTGAAGATAATATTAAAAAACGAAAATTAACAAGAAAATATAAATAATAATAGAAAATAGTAAAATAGAAGAAAAATCAAAATAATGCAAAAACAGCAAAAATTAAAATATAATTCAAAATAAAAATAATTAATAGAGTTACAATACAGAAGGACAAAAAAAAATATTAAAGAAAATACTGTAACAACATATTAAATTAAGAGAAGGCAGATAAAATATTCGATATTTAGACTATAACACAAAGGCTTTGAATATAGTATTTTACCGTTGTGCGGGTAGCACATATTCGAGCGTTTATAATGATGTAAATACATATACACACAAAGATATTCAAATATTGAGGAAATAAAATAAAAATTAACAAAAATAATAAATTAGAATAAAATATAATAATTTTAAATTATATAATATGAAAGCGCATTAAATTAAAGAAGGACTACGCGGGCAAAATAAAATTTCTTCTAACGTTTCTTTTTCAAACATTGTATTGTCTACAACATTTATTTACCCAAAAATGGCAATTCCAAGAAAAAAAATTATCTTCAAATTACTTATATTCGCAGGCAGTGCAAATATTGACAGCCTACAACAACAATAACAATTTGTGGTTTTAATTCGACACATACATACAAATGTATTCCAAAATGGCGGCAAGTATTAATAAATAGTGAAAAAAATTATTGAAAAGAAAATATAAATATAAAATTTAATACTAAAAAGAAGAAAAATCAAAATAAGGCAAAAAGAAAAAATTAAATTTTGAAAATAAAAATTACAATACAGAAGAAGAAAAAAACAAAATAATAATTCGAAAAATTTATTTCAATTTCACTCAATTTCGTCACTACGAATGCGCAAGCTGTTACTTAATTTTGAGTTCTAGTATTGCAGTTGATTCATATTATTCATGATTTCTACAAATAATACGAAAGTCAGGTATTAATAATAATATAATATACTAAAAATTATGGTGAAAAGGGAAAATCAAATAAAAGCAATATTTTTTTGCTGTTCCTACAGATATTTTTTTTTATTTAAATTACAAATACATTAAAGTTGATATAATATGTATGTATGTAAAAATCTCTTTCTAGTATACTATTAAAATATTTAAACTATCCGAAAACCACTGTTTTCGTTCTCTTGAGCGGTGGGGCCGGCGGCGTTGACGGCTTTGTCGGCAATGTGAATTTACGCTTGTTGTTACTGTTACTACTAGCCAATGCCAGGATTGCCATTGATGGAGATATTCAGTTCAATGCTGTGACGGCTGTCCTAGCTGTAACTTCAGTGCCTTCCATTCCGTCCAGTTTCTCGGGGGATTGTGAGGGGCTGCAGCTTCTTCGGTCTTTTTATCCTCTGCCGTTTGAGACGTTTTAACAACCTCTTCTTTAAGCGCAGCGGCTGATGTCAAAACACCGGCATCTTTGTTGTTTGGCGCAATAACACCACCAGGTCCCACTAAGCCAGATGAGACTAGTTTCTGGAAGAGTTCATCAATATTGATTTTATTTAGTGGCGGCAATACTGGTGTTTGTGGTGCCTGCGGTGGTGGCGGCTGGCTGCTGCCCATCATTGAGCCTGGTGGTACAAATGGTGTACCACCGCTGGGTGGCATCTGCATTAGCCAGGACATTGGGGAATGTATATTGTGTTTTTTGTTGTAGCGGCTATTGTTCATGTTGAGCGGTGGACCACCGCTAAAGCCCCTAATACCCTGATGTGGCCATGTCATCGTATTTTGCTTGGTCGTCCATTTGTTAGGCTTCCAACGTCTTTCGCGCTGTGGCCTTCCACGTTGTGGCCACACCCTGTTGTCATATCTACGCGCTTCGTAATTGGACGAGCGTGTTGTTGAGGCGTCGAAATTCGCTGGTTTACTCCTCTTGGGCAAAGGTTCACCCAAATCTTTATTTTGCTTACGATAGTTCATGTTTACTCTTTATTATTGTTTATTTTTTTGTATGTTTTTTATATAAATGTTTATATAAATTTTTTATTTTTTATGTATGTATTTTTATTTATATATATAATTTTAATTTTTTGTTTATATATTTTTTAATATATTTATTTGTGTATTTTCTTCCAATTTTGTTTTAAAAAAAACAAGCGCGTAAATAAATTAAGGCGGAAAGTAGTAATGTTGTCTGAGCGACGGATGTATGGCATCTGATCTACTACTCCTTTCTCTATGCCTTATATAGCCGCTATACAGATAGTATTTATATTGACAACTTTCAACAACAACAACAATATGTGGTTTTCATTCTAGATATACATACAAACATATTAAATTATGGCGGAAACTATTTAATATAGTGAAAAAATTTGATGAAGATAATATTAAAAAACGAAAATTAACAAGAAAATATAAATAATAATAGAAAATAATAAAATAGAAGAAAAATCAAAATAATGCAAAAACAGCAAAAATTAAAATATAATTCAAAATAAAAATAATTAATAGAGTTACAATACAGAAGGACAAAAAAAAATATTAAGGAAAATACTGTTACATAATATGTACATATTAAATTAAGAGAAGGCAGATAAAATATTCGATATTTAGACTATAACACAAAGGCTTTGAATATAGTATTTTACCGTTGTGCGGGTAGCACATATTCGAGCGTTTATAATGATGTAAATACATATACACACAAAGATATTCAAATATTGAGGAAATAAAATAAAAATTAACAAAAATAATAAATTAGAATAAAATATAATAATTTTAAATTATATAATATGAAAGCGCATTAAATTAAAGAAGGACTACGCGGGCAAAATAAAATTTCTTCTAACGTTTCTTTTTCAAACATTTTATTGTCTACAACATTTATTTACCCAAAAATGGCAATTCCAAGAAAAAAAATTATCTTCAAATTACTTATATTCGCAGGCAGTGCAAATATTGACAGCCTACAACAACAATAACAATTTGTGGTTTTAATTCGACACATACATACAAATGTATTCCAAAATGGCGGCAAGTATTAATAAATAGTGAAAAAAATTATTGAAAAGAAAATATAAATATAAAATTTAATACTAAAAAGAAGAAAAATCAAAATAAGGCAAAAAGAAAAAAATAAATTTTGAAAATAAAAATTACAATACAGAAGAAGAAAAAAACAAAATAATAATTCGAAAAATTTACTTCAATTTCGTCACTACGAATGCCCAAGCTGTTACTTAATTTTGAGTTCTAGTATTGCAGTTGATTCATATTATTCATGATTTCTACAAATAATACGAAAGTCAGGTATTAATAATAATTATGGTGAAAAGGGAAAATCAAATAAAAGCAATATTTTTTTGCTGTTCCTACAGATATTTTTTTTATTTAAATTACAAATACATTAAAGTTGATATAATATGTATGTATGTAAAAATCTCTTTCTAGTATACTATTAAAATATTTAAACTATCCGAAAACCACTGTTTTCGTTCTCCTGAGCGGTGGGGCCGGCGGCGTTGACGGCTTTGTCGGCAATGTGAATTTACGCCTGTTGTTACTGTTACTACTAGCCAATGCCAGGATTGCCATTGATGGAGATATTCAGTTCAATGCTGTGACGGCTGTCCTAGCTGTAACTTCAGTGCCTTCCATTCCGTCCAGTTTCTCGGGGGATTGTGAGGGGCTGCAGCTTCTTCGGTCTTTTTATCCTCTGCCGTTTGAGACGTTTTAACAACCTCTTCTTTGAGCGCAGCGGCTGATGTCAAAACACCGGCATCTTTGTTGTTTGGCGCAATAACACCACCAGGTCCCACTAAGCCAGATGAGACTAGTTTCTGGAAGAGTTCATCAATATTGATTTTATTTAGTGGCGGCAATACTGGTGTTTGTGGTGCCTGCGGTGGTGGCGGCTGGCTGCTGCCCATCATTGAGCCTGGTGGTACAAATGGTGTACCACCGCTGGGTGGCATCTGCATTAGCCACGACATTCGGGAATGTATATTGTGTTTTTTGTTGTAGCGGCTATTGTTCATGTTGGGCGGTGGACCACCGCTAAAGCCCCTAATACCCTGATGTGGCCATGTCATCGTATTTTGCTTGGTCGTCCATTTGTTAGGCTTCCAACGTCTTTCGCGCTGTGGCCTTCCACGTTGTGGCCACACCCTGTTGTCATATCTACGCGCTTCGTAATTGGACGAGCGTGTTGTTGAGGCGTCGAAATTCGCTGGTTTACTCCTCTTGGGCAAAGGTTCACCCAAATCTTTATTTTGCTTACGATAGTTCATGTTTACTCTTTATTATTGTTTATTTTTTTGTATGTTTTTTATATATATGTTTATATAAAATTTTTATTTTTTATGTATGTATTTTTATTTATATATATAATTTTAATTTTTTGTTTATATATTTTTTAATATATTTATTTGTGTATTTTCTTCCAATTTTGTTTTAAAAAAAACAAGCGCGTAAATAAATTAAGGCGGAAAGTAGTAATGTTGTCTGAGCGACGGATGTATGGCATCTGATCTACTACTCCTTTCTCTATGCCTTATATAGCCGCTATACAGATAGTATTTATATTGACAACTTTCAACAACAACAACAATATGTGGTTTTCATTCTAGATATACATACAAACATATTAAATTATGGCGGAAAGTATTTAAAATAGTGAAAAAATTTGTTGAAGATAATATTAAAAAACGAAAATTAACAAGAAAATATAAATAATAATAGAAAATAGTAAAATAGAAGAAAAATCAAAATAATGCAAAAAACAGCAAAAATTAAAATATAATTCAAAATAAAAATAATTAAGGGGGGACATCTAAGTAAAATTTTGAAAAAATCAAAAAATTTTTTTTTCGTTTAAAAGATGCTTTAGGATCTTAAAAATAATATACCACAAGATAGAATCCGGCAAAAGTGTCTAAATGTCCAAATTTTCCATTCTGCGGCAGTGCCTCATAGGCATATTCCGACCGCGACTTTAACGCGTTTTTCTCGAAACCACTTTTTTTTAGACGGCCGGAAACATAACTCGAGCAAATCTTAACCGATCGATCTGAAATTTTGACAGTATATTCAAAATTCCTTCCTCTATCGACACACGTATAATTTTTTTTTTTATATTGCTTACTTTTTTTTTATAAACAATTTTTGGACTTTTTTTCCTCGTGAAAATTTGAACTTTTTTTTCGATCACGCACCATTTTGCGAAAAATCAATATATCGAAAAAATCCTACGTCTGTCGATAGCTGAAACTATCAAAACTTTATTTTTTGTTCCAGATCAAAAATTAAGGACGTTAGCTTTCCGGCCATGGACCCCCTTCCCAAAAATAGGGCCTACGAAGAAATGCTGCACAGCCGCCATTTTGTTTCCGATTTCTTTCAAAAAATCATATTTTGTACATCGGATCGCATATTATAAAACCTACTTTACAAAATTTCGATTGGCTCTTTCGTTTGGTCAAAAAAAATTCCAGAAAATCCGCTTATTTTTTTTGAGTTACTCAGATGTCCCCCCTTAAAAGAGTTACAATACAGAAGGACAAAAATAAAATATTAAGGAAAATACTGTTACATAATATGTACATATTAAATTAAGAGAAGGCAGATAAAGTATTCGATATTTAGACTATAACACAAAGGCTTTGAATATAGTATTTTACCGTTGTGCGGGTAGCACATATTCGAGCGTTTATAATGATGTAAATACATATACACACAAAGATATTCAAATATTGAGGAAATAAAATAAAAATTAACAAAAATAATAAATTAGAATAAAATATAATAATTTTAAATTATATAATATGATAGCGCATTAAATTAAAGAAGGACTACTCAGGCAAAATAAAATTTCTTTTAACGTTTCTTTTTCAAACATTGTATTGTCTACAACATTTATTTACCCAAAAATGGCAATTCCAAGAAAAAAAATTATCTTCAAATTACTTATATTCGCAGGCAGTGCAAATATTGACAGCCTACAACAACAATAACAATTTGTGGTTTTAATTCGACACATACATACAAATGTATTCCAAAATGGCGGCAAGTATTAATAAATAGTGAAAAAAATTATTGAAAAGAAAATATAAATAAAAAAAATAATACTAAAAAGGAAAAAAATCAAAATAAGGCAAAAAGAAAAAAAATTAAATTTTGAAAATAAAAATTACAATACAGAAGAAGAAAAAAACAAAATAATAATTCGAAAAATTTACTTCAATTTCACTCAATATCGTCACTGCGAATGCCCAAGCTGTTACTTAATATTGAGTTCTAGTATTGCAGTTGATTCATATTATTCATGATTTCTACAAATAATACGAAAAAAAATTATGGTGAAAAGGAAAATCAAATAAAAGCAATATTTTTTTGCTGCTGCCACAGATATTTCTTTTATTTAAATTACAAATACATTAAAGTTGATATAATATGTATGTATGTAAAAATCTCTTTCTAGTATACTATTAAAATATTTAAACTATCCGAAAACCACTGTCTTCGTTCTCCTGAGCGGTGGGGGCGGCGGCGTTGACGGCTTTGTCGGCAATGTGAATTAACGCTTGTTGTTACTGTTACTACTAGCCAATGCCAGGATTGCCATTGATGGAGATATTCAGTTCAATGCTGTGACGGCTGTCCTAGCTGTAACTTCAGTGCCTTCCATTCCGTCCAGTTTCTCGGGGGATTGTGAGGAGCTGCAGCTTCTTTGATCTTTTTATCCTGTGCCGTTTGAGACGTTTTAGCGCAGCGGCTGATGTCAAAACACCGGCATCTTTGTTGTTTGGCGCAATAACACCACCAGGTCCCACTAAGCCAGATGAGACTAGTTTCTGGAAGAGTTCATCAATATTGATTTTATTTAGTGGCGGCAATACTGGTGTTTGTGGTGCCTGCGGTGGTGGCGGTTGGCTGCTGCCCATCATTGAACCTTGTGATACAAATGGTGGACCACCGCTGGGTGGCATCTGCATTAGCCAGGAGATTGGGGAATGTATATTGTGGTTTTTGTTGTAGCGGCTATTGTTCATGTTGGGCGGTGGACCACCGCTAAAGCCCCTAATACCCTGATGTGGCCATGTCATCGTATTTTGCTTGGTCGTCCATTTGTTAGGCTTCCAACGTCTTTCGCGCTGTGGCCTTCCACGTTGTGGCTACACCCTGTTGTCATATCTACGCGCTTCGTAATTGGACGAGCGTGTTGTTGAGGCGTCGAAATTCGCTGGTTTACTCTTCTTGGGCAAAGGTTCACCCAAATCTTTATTTTGCTTACGATAGCTCATGTTTACTCTTTATTATTGTTTATTTTTTTGTATGTTTTTTATATATATGTTTATATATATTTTTTATTTTTTATGTATGTATTTTTATTTATATATATAATTTTAATTTTTTGTTTATATATTTTTTAATATATTTATTTGTGTATTTTCTTCCAATTTTGTTTTAAAAAAAACAAGCGCGTAAATAAATTAAGGCGGAAAGTAGTAATGTTGTCTGAGCGACGGATGTATGGCATCTGATCTACTACTCCTTTCTCTATGCCTTATATAGCCGCTATACAGATAGTATTTATATTGACAACTTACAACAATATGTGGTTTTGATTCTAGATATACATACAAACATATTAAATTATGGCGGAAAGTATTTAAAATAGTGAAAAAATTTGTTGAAGATAATATTAAAAAACGAAAATTAACAAGAAAATATAAATAATAATAGAAAATAGTAAAATAGAAGAAAAATCAAAATAATGCAAAAAACAGCAAAAATTAAAATATAATTCAAAATAAAAATAATTAAAAGAGTTACAATACAGAAGGACAAAAATAAAATATTAAGGAAAATACTGTAACAACATATTAAATTAAGAGAAGGCAGATAAAATAATCGATATTTAGACTATAACACAAAGGCTTTGAATATAGTATTTTACCGTTGTGCGGGTAGCACATATTCGAGCGTTTATAATGATGTAAATACATATACACACAAAGATATTCAAATATTGAGGAAATAAAATAAAAATTAACAAAAATAATAAATTAGAATAAAATATAATAATTTTAAATTATATAATATGATAGCGCATTAAATTAAAGAAGGACTACTCAGGCAAAATAAAATTTCTTTTAACGTTTCTTTTTCAAACATTGTATTGTCTACAACATTTATTTACCCAAAAATGGCAATTCCAAGAAAAAAAATTATCTTCAAATTACAGGCAGTGCAAATATTGACAGCCTACAACAACAATAACAATTTGTGGATTTAATTCGACACATACGTACAAATGTATTCCAAAATGGCGGCAAGTATTAATAAATAGTGAAAAAAATTATTGAAAAGAAAATATAAATAAAAGAAATAATACTAAAAAGAAAAAAAATTAAATTTTGAAAATAAAAATTACAATACAGAGGAAGAAAAAACAAAATAATAATTCGAAGAATTGACTTCAATTTCACTCAATTTCGTCCCTGCGAATGCCCAAGCTGTTACTTAATATTGAGTATTAGTATTGCAAGTTGATTCATATTATTCATGATTTCTACAAATAATACGAAAGTCAGGTATTAAGAATAATATAATATACTAAAAATTATGGTGAAAAGGGAAAATCAAATAAAAGCAATATTTTTTTGCTGCTCCCACAGATATTTTTTTTATTTAAATTACAAATATATTAAAGTTGATATAATATGTATGTATGTAAAAATCTCTTTCTAGTATACCATTAAAATATTTAAACTATCCGAAAATCACTGTCTTCGTTCTCCTGAGCGGTGGGGGCGGCGGCGTTGACGGCTTTGTCGGCAATGTGAATTAACGCCTGTTGTTACTGTTACTACCAGCCAATGCCAGGATTGCCATTGATGGAGATACATATTCAGTTCAATGCTGTGACGGCTGTCCTAGCTGTAACTTCAGTGCCTTCCATTCCGTCCAGTTTCTCGGGGGATTGTGAGGGGCTGCAGCTTCTTCGGTCTTTTTATCCTGTGCCGTTTGAGACGTTTTAACAGCCTCCTCTTTAAGCGCAGCGGCTGATATCAAAACACCGGCAGCTTTGTTGTTTGGTGCAATAACACCACCAGGTCCCACTAAGCCAGATGAGACTAGTTTCTGGAAGAGTTCATCAATATTGATTTTATTCAGTGGCGGCAATAATGGTGTTTGTGGTGCCTGCGGTGGTGGCGGCTGGCTGCTGCCCATCATTGAGCCTGGTGGTACAAATGGTGTACCACCGCTGGGTGGCATCTGCATTAGCCAGGACATTGGGGAATGTATATTGTAGTTTTTGTTGTAGCGGCTATTGTTCATGTTGGGCGGTGGACCACCGCTAAAGCCCCTAATGCCCTGATGTGGCCATGTCATCGTATTTTGCTTGGTCGTCCATTTGTTAGGCTTCCAACGTCTTTCGCGCTGTGGCCTTCCACGTTGTGGCCACACCCTGTTGTCATATCTACGCGCTTCGTAATTGGACGAGCGCGTTGTTGAGGCGTCGAAATTCGCTGGTTTACTCCTCTTGGGCAAAGGTTCACCCAAATCTTCATTTTGCTTACGATAGTTCATGTTTACTCTTTATTATTGTTTATTTTTTTGTTTGTTTTTTAGATATATATTTATATATATTTTTTATTTTTTATGTATGTATTTTTATATATATATATAATTTTAATTTTTTGTTTATATATTTTTTAATATATTTATTTGTGTATTTTCTTCCAATTTTGTTTTTAAAAAAACAAGCGCATAAATAAATTAAGGCGGAAAGTAGTAATGTTGTCTGAGCGGCGAGTGTAAGGCATCTGATCTACTACTCCTTTCTCTATGCCTTATATAGCCGCTATACAGATAGTAGTTATATTGACAACTTACAACAACAACAACAATATGTGGTTTTCATTCTAGATATACATACAAACATATTAAATTATGGCGGAAAGTATTTAAAATAGTGAAAAAATTTGTTGAAGATAATATTAAAAAACGAAAATTAACAAGAAAATATAAATAATAATAGAAAATAGTAAAATAGAAGAAAAATCAAAATAATGCAAAAACAGCAAAAATTAAAATATAATTCAAAATAAAAATAATTAATAGAGTTACAATACAGAAGGACAAAAAAAAAATATTAAAGAAAATACTGTAACAACATATTAAATTAAGAGAAGGCAGATAAAATAATCGATATTTAGACTATAACACAAAGGCTTTGAATATAGTATTTTACCGTTGTGCGGGTAGCACATATTCGAGCGTTTATAATGATGTAAATACATATACACACAAAGATATTCAAATATTGAGGAAATAAAATAAAAATTAACAAAAATAATAAATTAAAATAAAATATAATAATTTTAAATTATCTAATATGATGGCGCATTAAATTAATGAAGGACTACTCAGGCAAAATAAAATTTCTTTTAACGTTTCTTTTTCAAACATTGTATTGTCTACAACATTTATTTACCCAAAAATGGCAATTCCAAGAAAAAAAAATTATCTTCAAATTACTTATATTCGCAGGCAGTGCAAATATTGACAGCCTACAACAACAATAACAACACATACGTACAAATGTATTCCAAAATGGCGGCAAGTATTAATAAATAGTGAAAATAATTATTGAAAAGAAAATATAAATAAAAGAAATAATACTAAAAAGAAAAAAAATTAAATTTTGAAAATAAAAATTACAATACAGAAGAAGAAAAAACAAAATAATAATTCGAAGAATTGACTTCAATTTCACTCAATTTCGTCACTGCGAATGCCCAAGCTGTTACTTAATACTGAGTATTAGTATTGCAGTTGATTCATATTATTCATGATTTCTACAAATAATACGAAAGTCAGGTATTAATAATAATATAATATACTAAAAATTATGGTGAAAAGGGAAAATCAAATAAAAGCAATATTTTTTTGCTGTTCCTACAGATATTTTTTTTATTTAAATTACAAATACATTAAAGTTGATATAATATGTATGTATGTAAAAATCTCTTTCTAGTATACTATTAAAATATTTAAACTATCCGAAAACCACTGTTTTCGTTCTCCTGAGCGGTGGGGCCGGCGGCGTTGACGGCTTTGTCGGCAATGTGAATTTACGCCTGTTGTTACTGTTACTACTAGCCAATGCCAGGATTGCCATTGATGGAGATATTCAGTTCAATGCTGTGTCGGCTGTCCTAGCTGTAACTTCAGTGCCTTCCATTCCGTCCAGTTTCTCGGGGGATTGTGAGGGGCTGCAGCTTCTTCGGTCTTTTTATCCTGTGCCGTTTGAGACGTTTTAACAGCCGCCTCTTTAAGCGCAGCGGCTGATATCAAAACACCGGCAGCTTTGTTGTTTGGTGCAATAACACCACCAGGTCCCACTAAGCCAGATGAGACTAGTTTCTGGAAGAGTTCATCAATATTGATTTTATTCAGTGGCGGCAATAATGGTGTTTGTGGTGCCTGCGGTGGTGGCGGCTGGCTGCTGCCCATCATTGAGCCTGGTGGTACAAATGGTGTACCACCGCTGGGTGGCATCTGCATTAGCCAGGACATTGGGGAATGTATATTGTGGTTTTTGTTGTAGCGGCTATTGTTCATGTTGGGCGGTGGACCACCGCTAAAGCCCCTAATGCCCTGATGTGGCCATGTCATCGTATTTTGCTTGGTCGTCCATTTGTTAGGCTTCCAACGTCTTTCGCGCTGTGGCCACACCCTGTTGTCATATCTACGCGCTTCGTAATTGGACGAGCGTGTTGTTGAGGCGTCGAAATTCGCTGGTTTACTCCTCTTGGGCAAAGGTTCACCCAAATCTTTATTTTGCTTACGATAGTTCATGTTTACTCTTTATTATTGTTTATTTTTTTGTATGTTTTTTATATATATGTTTATATATATTTTTTATTTTTTATGTATGTATTTTTATTTATATATATAATTTTAATTTTTTGTTTATATATTTTTTAATATATTTATTTGTGTATTTTCTTCCAATTTTGTTTTTAAAAAAACAAGCGCATAAATAAATTAAGGCGGAAAGTAGTAATGTTGTCTGAGCGACGGATGTATGGCATCTGATCTACTACTCCTTTCTCTATGCCGTATATAGCCGCTATACAGATAGTATTTATATTGACAACTTTCAACAACAACAACAATATGTGGTTTTCATTCTAGATATACATACAAACATATTAAATTATGGCGGAAAGTATTTAAATAGTGAAAAAAATTGTTGAAGATAATATTAAAAAACGAAAATTAACAAGAAAATATAAATAATAATAGAAAATAGTAAAAAAGAAGAAAAATCAAAATAATGCAATAAATAGCAAAAATTAAAATGTAATTCAAAATAAGTTACAATACAGAAGGACAAAAAAAAATATAAAAGAAAATACTGTAACAACATATTAAATTAAGAGAAGGCAGATAAAATAATCGATATTTAGACTATAACACAAAGGCTTTGAATATAGTATTTTACCGTTGTGCGGGTAGCACATATTCGAGCGTTTATAATTATGTAAATACATATACACACAAAGATATTCAAATATTGAGGAAATAAAATAAAAATTAACAAAAATAATAAATTAGAATAAAATATAATAATTTTAAATTATATAATATGATAGCGCATTAAATTAAAGAAGGACTACTCAGGCAAAATAAAATTTCTTTTAACGTTTCTTTTTCAAACATTGTATTGTCTACAACATTTATTTACCCAAAAATGGCAATTACAAGAAAAAAAATTATCTTCAAATTACTTATATTCGCAGGCAGTGCAAATATTGACAGCCTACAACAACAATAACAATTTGTGGATTTAATTCGACACATACGTACAAATGTATTCCAAAATGGCGGCAAGTATTAATAAATAGTGAAAAAAATTATTGAAAAGAAAATATAAATAAAAAAAAATAATACTAAAAAGAAAAAAAATTAAATTTTGAAAATAAAAATTACAATACAGAAGAAGAAAAAACAAAATAATAATTCGAAGAATTGACTTCAATTTCACTCAATTTCGTCACTGCGAATGCCCAAGCTGTTACTTAATATTGAGTATTAGTATTGCAAGTTGATTCATATTATTCATGATTTCTACAAATAATACGAAAGTCAGGTATTAAGAATAATATAATATACTAAAAATTATGGTGAAAAGGGAAAATCAAATAAAAGCAATATTTTTTTGCTGCTCCCACAGATATTTTTTTTATTTAAATTACAAATATATTAAAGTTGATATAATATGTATGTATGTAAAAATCTCTTTCTAGTATACCATTAAAATATTTAAACTATCCGAAAATCACTGTCTTCGTTCCCCTGAGCGGTGGGGGCGGCGGCGTTGACGGCTTTGTCGGCAATGTGAATTAACGCCTGTTGTTACTGTTACTACCAGCCAATGCCAGGATTGCCATTGATGGAGATATTCAGTTCAATGCTGTGACGGCTGTCCTAGCTGTAACTTCAGTGCCTTCCATTCCGTCCAGTTTCTCGGGGGATTGTGAGGTGCTGCAGCTTCTTCGGTCTTTTTATCCTCTGCCGTTTGAGACGTTTTAACAACCTCTTCTTTGAGCGCAGCGGCTGATGTCAAAACACCGGCATCTTTGTTGTTTGGCGCAATAACACCACCAGGTCCCACTAAGCCAGATGAGACTAGTTTCTGGAAGAGTTCATCAATATTGATTTTATTGAGTGGCGGCAATACTGGTGTTTGTGGTGCCTGCGGTGGTGGCGGCTGGCTGCTGCCCATCATTGAGCCTGGTGGTACAAATGGTGTACCACCGCTGGGTGGCATCTTCATTAGCCAGGACATTGGGGAATGTATATTGTGTTTTTTGTTGTAGCGGCTATTGTTCATGTTGGGCGGTGGACCACCGCTAAAGCCCCTAATACCCTGATGTGGCCATGTCATCGTATTTTGCTTGGTCGTCCATTTGTTAGGCTTCCAACGTCTTTCGCGCTGTGGCCTTCCACGTTGTGGCCACACCGTGTTGTCATATCTACGCGCTTCGTAATTGGACGAGCGTGTTGTTGAGGCGTCGAAATTCGCTGGTTTACTCCTCTTGGGCAAAGGTTCACCCAAATCTTTATTTTGCTTACGATAGTTCATGTTTACTCTTTATTATTGTTTATTTTTTTGTATGTTTTTTATATATATGTTTATATATATTTTTTATTTTTTATGTATGTATTTTTATTTATATATATAATTTTAATTTTTTGTTTATATATTTTTTAATATATTTATTTGTGTATTTTCTTCCAATTTTGTTTTAAAAAAAACAAGCGCGTAAATAAATTAAGGCGGAAAGTAGTAATGTTGTCTGAGCGACGGATGTATGGCATCTGATCTACTACTCCTTTCTCTATGCCTTATATAGCCGCTATACAGATAGTATTTATATTGACAACTTTCAACAACAACAACAATATGTGGTTTTCATTCTAGATATACATACAAACATATTAAATTATGGCGGAAAGTATTTAAAATAGTGAAAAAATTTGTTGAAGATAATATTAAAAAACGAAAATTAACAAGAAAATATAAATAATAATAGAAAATAGTAAAAAAGAAGAAAAATCAAAATAATGCAATAAATAGCAAAAATTAAAATGTAATTCAAAATAAGAATAATAAAAAGAGTAACAATACAGAAGGACAAAAAAAAATATAAAAGAAAATACTGTAACAACATATTAAATTAAGAGAAGGCAGATAAAATAATCGATATTTAGACTATAACACAAAGGCTTTGAATATAGTATTTTACCGTTGTGCGGGTAGCACATATTCGAGCGTTTATAATTATGTAAATACATATACACACAAAGATATTCAAATATTGAGGAAATAAAATACTACTCCTTTCTCTATGCCGTATATAGCCGCTATACAGATAGTATTTATATTGACAACTTTCAACAACAACAACAATATGTGGTTTTCATTCTAGATATACATACAAACATATTAAATTATGGCGGAAAGTATTTAAATAGTGAAAAAAATTGTTGAAGATAATATTAAAAAACGAAAATTAACAAGAAAATATAAATAATAATAGAAAATAGTAAAAAAGAAGAAAAATCAAAATAATGCAATAAATAGCAAAAATTAAAATGTAATTCAAAATAAGAATAATAAAAAGAGTTACAATACAGAAGGACAAAAAAAAATATAAAAGAAAATACTGTAACAACATATTAAATTAAGAGAAGGCAGATAAAATAATCGATATTTAGACTATAACACAAAGGCTTTGAATATAGTATTTTACCGTTGTGCGGGTAGCACATATTCGAGCGTTTATAATGATGTAAATACATATACACACAAAGATATTCAAATATTGAGGAAATAAAATAAAAATTAACAAAAATAATAAATTAGAATAAAATATAATAATTTTAAATTATATAATATGATAGCGCATTAAATTAAAGAAGGACTACTCAGGCAAAATAAAATTTCTTTTAACGTTTCTTTTTCAAACATTGTATTGTCTACAACATTTATTTACCCAAAAATGGCAATTCCAAGAAAAAAAATTATCTTCAAATTACTTATATTCGCAGGCAGTGCAAATATTGACAGCCTACAACAACAATAACAATTTGTGGATTTAATTCGACACATACGTACAAATGTATTCCAAAATGGCGGCAAGTATTAATAAATAGTGAAAAAAATTATTGAAAAGAAAATATAAATAAAAAAAATAATACTAAAAAGAAAAAAAATTAAATTTTGAAAATAAAAATTACAATACAGAAGAAGAAAAAACAAAATAATAATTCGAAGAATTGACTTCAATTTCACTCAATTTCGTCACTTCGAATGCCCAAGCTGTTACTTAATATTGAGTTCTAGTATTGCAGTTTATTCATATTATTCATGATTTCTACAAATAATACGAAAGTCAGGTATTAAGAATAATATAATATACTAAAAATTATGGTGAAAAGGGAAAATCAAATAAAAGCAATATTTTTTTGCTGCTCCCACAGATATTTTTTTTATTTAAATTACAAATATATTAAAGTTGATATAATATGTATGTATGTAAAAATCTCTTTCTAGTATACCATTAAAATATTTAAACTATCCGAAAATCACTGTCTTCGTTCCCCTGAGCGGTGGGGGCGGCGGCGTTGACGGCTTTGTCGGCAATGTGAATTAACGCCTGTTGTTACTGTTACTACCAGCCAATGCCAGGATTGCCATTGATGGAGATATTCAGTTCAATGCTGTGACGGCTGTCCTAGCTGTAACTTCAGTGCCTTCCATTCCGTCCAGTTTCTCGGGGGATTGTGAGGGGCTGCAGCTTCTTCGGTCTTTTTATCCTCTGCCGTTTGAGACGTTTTAACAACCTCTTCTTTGAGCGCAGCGGCTGATGTCAAAACACCGGCATCTTTGTTGTTTGGCGCAATAACACCACCAGGTCCCACTAAGCCAGATGAGACTAGTTTCTGGAAGAGTTCATCAATATTGATTTTATTTAGTGGCGGCAATACTGGTATTTGTGGTGCCTGCGGTGGTGGCGGCTGGCTGCTGCCCATCATTGAGCCTGGTGGTACAAATGGTGTACCACCGCTGGGTGGCATCTGCATTAGCCAGGACATTGGGGAATGTATATTGTGTTTTTTGTTGTAGCGGCTATTGTTCATGTTGGGCGGTGGACCACCGCTAAAGCCCCTAATACCCTGATGTGGCCATGTCATCGTATTTTGCTTGGTCGTCCATTTGTTAGGCTTCCAACGTCTTTCGCACTGTGGCCTTCCACGTTGTGGCCACACCCTGTTGTCATATCTACGCGCTTCGTAATTGGACGAGCGTGTTGTTGAGGCGTCGAAATTCGCTGGTTTACTCCTCTTGGGCAAAGGTTCACCCAAATCTTTATTTTGCTTACGATAGTTCATGTTTACTCTTTATTATTGTTTATTTTTTTGTATGTTTTTTATATATATGTTTATATATATTTTTTATTTTTTATGTATGTATTTTTATTTATATATATAATTTTAATTTTTTGTTTATATATTTTTTAATATATTTATTTGTGTATTTTCTTCCAATTTTGTTTTAAAAAAAACAAGCGCGTAAATAAATTAAGGCGGAAAGTAGTAATGTTGTCTGAGCGACGGATGTATGGCATCTGATCTACTACTCCTTTCTCTATGCCTTATATAGCCGCTATACAGATAGTATTTATATTGACAACTTTCAACAACAACAACAATATGTGGTTTTCATTCTAGATATACATAAAAACATATTAAATTATGGCGGAAAGTATTTAAAATAGTGAAAAAATTTGTTGAAGATAATATTAAAAAACGAAAATTAACAAGAAAATATAAATAATAATAGAAAATAGTAAAAAAGAAGAAAAATCAAAATAATGCAATAAATAGCAAAAATTAAAATGTAATTCAAAATAAGAATAATAAAAAGAGTAACAATACAGAAGGACAAAAAAAATATAAAAGAAAATACTGTAACAACATATTAAATTAAGAGAAGGCAGATAAAATAATCGATATTTAGACTATAACACAAAGGCTTTGAATATAGTATTTTACCGTTGTGCGGGTAGCACATATTCGAGCGTTTATAATTATGTAAATACATATACACACAAAGATATTCAAATATTGAGGAAATAAAATAAAAATTAACAAAAATAATAAATTAGAATAAAATATAATAATTTTAAATTATATAATATGATAGCGCATTAAATTAAAGAAGGACTACTCAGGCAAAATAAAATTTCTTTTAACGTTTCTTTTTCAAACATTGTATTGTCTACAACATTTATTTACCCAAAAATGGCAATTCCAAGAAAAAAAATTATCTTCAAATTACTTATATTCGCAGGCAGTGCAAATATTGACAGCCTACAACAACAATAACAATTTGTGGATTTAATTCGACACATACGTACAAATGTATTCCAAAATGGCGGCAAGTATTAATAAATAGTGAAAAAAATTATTGAAAAGAAAATATAAATAAAAAAAATAATACTAAAAAGAAAAAAAAATTAAATTTTGAAAATAAAAATTACAATACAGAAGAAGAAAAAACAAAATAATAATTAGAAGAATTGACTTCAATTTCACTCAATTTCGTCACTGCGAATGCCCAAGCTGTTACTTAATATTGAGTATTAGTATTGCAAGTTGATTCATATTATTCATGATTTCTACAAATAATACGAAAGTCAGGTATTAAGAATAATATAATATACTAAAAATTATGATGAAAAGGGAAAATCAAATAAAAGCAATATTTTTTTGCTGCTCCCACAGATATTTTTTTTATTTAAATTACAAATATATTAAAGTTGATATAATATGTATGTATGTAAAAATCTCTTTCTAGTATACCATTAAAATATTTAAACTATCCGAAAATCACTGTCTTCGTTCCCCTGAGCGGTGGGGGCGGCGGCGTTGACGGCTTTGTCGGCAATGTGAATTAACGCCTGTTGTTACTGTTACTACCAGCCAATGCCAGGATTGCCATTGATGGAGATATTCAGTTCAATGCTGTGACGGCTGTCCTAGCTGTAACTTCAGTGCCTTCCATTCCGTCCAGTTTCTCGTGGGATTGTGAGGGGCTGCAGCTTCTTCGGTCTTTTTATCCTGTGCCGTTTGAGACGTTTTAACAGCCTCCTCTTTAAGCGCAGCGGCTGATGTCAAAACACCGGCAGCTTTGTTGTTTGGCGCAATAACACCACCAGGTCCCACTAAGCCAGATGAGACTAGTTTCTGGAAGAGTTCATCAATATTGATTTTATTCAGTGGCGGCAATAATGGTGTTTGTGGTGCCTGTGGTGGTGGCGGCTGGCTGCTGCCCATCATTGAGCCTGGTGGTACAAATGGTGGACCACCGCTGGGTGGCATCTGCATGAGCCAGGACATTGGGAAATGTATATTGTGGTTTTTGTTATAGCGGCTATTGTTCATGTTGGTCGGTGGACGACCGCTAAAGCCCCTAATGCCCTGATGTGGCTATGTCATCGTATTTTGCTTGGTCGTCCATTTGTTAGGCTTCCAACGTCTTTCGCGCTGTGGCCTTCCACGTTGTGGCCACACCCTGTTGTCATATCTACGCGCTTCGTAATTGGACGAGCGTGTTGTTGAGGCGTCGAAATTCGCTGGTTTACTCCTCTTGGGCAAAGGTTCACCCAAATCTTTATTTTGCTTACGATAGTTCATGTTTACTCTTTATTATTGTTTATTTTTTTGTATGTTTTTTATATATATGTTTATATATATTTTTTATTTTTTATGTATGTATTTTTATTTATATATATAATTTTAATTTTTTGTTTATATATTTTTTAATATATTTATTTGTGTATTTTCTTCCAATTTTGTTTTTAAAAAAACAAGCGCATAAATAAATTAAGGTGGAAAGTAGTAATGTTGTCTGAGCGACGGATGTATGGCATCTGATCTACTACTCCTTTCTCTAGGCCGTATATAGCCGCTATACAGATAGTATTTATATTGACAACTTTCAACAACAACAACAATATGTGGTTTTCATTCTAGATATACATACAAACATATTAAATTATGGCGGAAAGTATTTAAAATAGTGAAAAAAATTGTTGAAGATAATATTAAAAAACGAAAATTAACAAGAAAATATAAATAATAATAGAAAAAAGTAAAAAAGAAGAAAAATCTAAATAATGCAATAAATAGCAAAAATTAAAATGTAATTCAAAATAAGAATAATAAAAAGAGTTACAATACAGAAGGACAAAAAAATATAAAAGAAAATACTGTAACAACATATTAAATTAAGAGAAGGCAGATAAAATACTTAACGCTTTGAATATAGTATTTTACCGTTGTGCGGGTAACACATATTCGAGCGTTTATAATGATGTAAATACATATACACACAAAGATATTCAAATATTGAGGAAATAAAATAAAAATTAACAAAAATAATAAATTAGAATAAAATATAATAATTTTAAATTATATAATATGATAGCGCATTAAATTAAAGAAGGACTACGCGGGCAAAATAAAATTTCTTCTAACGTTTCTTTTTCAAACATTGTATTGTCTACAACATTTATTTACCCAAAAATGGCAATTCCAAGAAAAAAAATTATCTTCAAATTACTTATATTCGCAGGCAGTGCAAATATTGACAGCCTACAACAACAATAACAATTTGTGGTTTTAATTCGACACATACATACAAATGTATTCCAAAATGGCGGCAAGTATTAATAAATAGTGAAAAAAATTATTGAAAAGAAAATATAAATATAAAAAATAATACTAAAAAGGAAAAAAATCAAAATAAGGCAAAAAGAAAAAAAATTAAATTTTGAAAATAAAAATTACAATACAGAAGAAGAAAAAACAAAATAATAATTCGAAGAATTGACTTCAATTTCACTCAATTTCGTCACTGCGAATGCCCAAGCTGTTACTTAACATTGAGTTCTAGTATTGCAGTTGATTCATATTATTCATGATTTCTACAAATAATACGAAAGTCAGGTATTAATAATAATATAATATACTAAAAATTATGGTGAAAAGGGAAAATCAAATAAAAGCAATATTTTTTTGCTGCTCCCACAGATATTTTTTTTTATTTAAATTACAAATACATTAAAGTTGATATAATATGTATGTATGTAAAAATCTCTTTCTAGTATACCATTAAAATATTTAAACTATCCGAAAATCACTGTCTTCGTTCTCCTGAGCGGTGGGGGCGGCGGCGTTGACGGCTTTGTCGGCAATGTGAATTAACACCTGTTGTTACTGTTACTACTAGCCAATGCCAGGATTGCCATTGATGGAGATATTCAGTTCAATGCTGTGACGGCTGTCCTAGCTGTAACTTCAGTGCCTTCCATTCCGTCCAGTTTCTCGGGGGATTGTGAGGGGCTGCAGCTTCTTCGGTCTTTTTATCCTGTGCCGTTTGAGACGTTTTAACAGCCTCTTTTTTAAGCGCAGCGGCTGATGTCAAATCACCGGCAGCTTTGTTGTTTGGCGCAATAACACCACCAGGTCCCACTAAGCCAGATGAGACTAGTTTCTGGAAGAGTTCATCAATTATGATTTTATTTAGTGGCGGCAATACTGTTGTTTGTGGTGCCTGCGGTGGTGGCGGTTGGTTGCTGCCCATCATTGAGCCTGGTGGTACAAATGGTGGACCACCGCTGGGTGGCATCTGCATGAGCCAGGACATTGGGAAATGTATATTGTGGTTTTTGTTATAGCGGCTATTGTTCATGTTGGTCGGTGGACCACCGCTAAAGCCCCTAATGCCCTGATGTGGCTATGTCATCGTATTTTGCTTGGTCGTCCATTTGTTAGGCTTCCAACGTCTTTCGCGCTGTGGCCTTCCACGTTGTGGCCACACCCTGTTGTCATATCTACGCGCTTCGTAATTGGACGAGCGTGTTGTTGAGGCGTCGAAATTCGCTGGTTTACTCCTCTTGGGCAAAGGTTCACCCAAATCTTTATTTTGCTTACGATAGTTCATGTTTACTCTTTATTATTGTTTATTTTTTTGTATGTTTTTTATATATATGTTTATATATATTTTTTATTTTTTATGTATGTATTTTTATTTATATATATAATTTTAATTTTTTGTTTATATATTTTTTAATATATTTATTTGTGTATTTTCTTCCAATTTTGTTTTTAAAAAAACAAGCGCATAAATAAATTAAGGTGGAAAGTAGTAATGTTGTCTGAGCGACGGATGTATGGCATCTGATCTACTACTCCTTTCTCTAGGCCGTATATAGCCGCTATACAGATAGTATTTATATTGACAACTTTCAACAACAACAACAATATGTGGTTTTCATTCTAGATATACATACAAACATATTAAATTATGGCGGAAAGTATTTAAAATAGTGAAAAAAATTGTTGAAGATAATATTAAAAAACGAAAATTAACAAGAAAATATAAATAATAATAGAAAAAAGTAAAAAAGAAGAAAAATCTAAATAATGCAATAAATAGCAAAAATTAAAATGTAATTCAAAATAAGAATAATAAAAAGAGTTACAATACAGAAGGACAAAAAAAAATATAAAAGAAAATACTGTAACAACATATTAAATTAAGAGAAGGCAGATAAAATACTTAACGCTTTGAATATAGTATTTTACCGTTGTGCGGGTAACACATATTCGAGCGTTTATAATGATGTAAATACATATACACACAAAGATATTCAAATATTGAGGAAATAAAATAAAAATTAACAAAAATAATAAATTAGAATAAAATATAATAATTTTAAATTATATAATATGATAGCGCATTAAATTAAGGAAGGACTACTCAGGCAAAATAAAATTTCTTTTAACGTTTCTTTTTCAAACATTGTATTATCTACAACATTTATTTACCCAAAAATGGCAATTCCAAGAAAAAAAATTATCTTCAAATTACTTATATTCGCAGGCAGTGCAAATATTGACAGCCTACAACAACAATAACAATTTGTGGGTTTAATTCTATACATACATACAAATATTTTCCAAAATGGCGGCAAGTATTAGAAATAGTGAAAAGAAATAATTGAAAAGAAAATATAAATATAAAAAATAATACTAAAAATGAGAAAAATCAAAATAAGGCAGAAAGAAAAAAATTAAATTTTGAAAATAAAAATTACAATACAGAAGAAGAAAAAACAAAATAATAATTCGAAAAATTTACTTCAATTTCACTCAATTTCGTCACTGCGAATGCCCAAGCTGTTACTTAATTTTGAGTTCTAGTATTGCAGTTGATTCATATTATTCATGATTTCTACAAATAATACGAAAGTCAGGTATTAATAATAATATAATATACTAAAAATTATGGTGAAAAGGGAAAATCAAATAAAAGCAATATTTTTTTGCTGTTCCTACAGATATTGTTTTTATTTAAATTACAAATACATTAAAGTTGATATAATATGTATGTATGTAAAAATCTCTTTCTAGTATACTATTAAAATATTTAAACTATCCGAAAACCACTGTTTTCGTTTTCCTGAGCGGTGGGGCCGGCGGCGTTGACGGCTTTGTCGGCAATGTGAATTTACGCCTGTTGTTACTGTTACTACTAGCCAATGCCAGGATTGCCATTGATGGAGATATTCAGTTCAATGCTGTGACGGCTGTCCTAGCTGTAACTTCAGTGCCTTCCATTCCGTCCAGTTTCTCGGGGGATTGTGAGGGGCTGCAGCTTCTTCGGTCTTTTTATCCTCTGCCGTTTGAGACGTTTTAACAGCCTCCTCTTTAAGCGCAGCGGCTGATGTCAAAACACCGGCAGCTTTGTTGTTTGGCGCAATAACACCACCAGGTCCCACTAAGCCAGATGAGACTAGTTTCTGGAAGAGTTCATCAATATTGATTTTATTTAGTGGCGGCAATACTGGTGTTTGTGGTGCCTGCGGTGGTGGCGGTTGGCTGCTGCCCATCATTGAGCCTGGTGGTACAAATGGTGGACCACCGCTGGGTGGCATCTGCATTAGCCAGGACATTGGGGAATGTATATTGTGGTTTTTGTTGTAGCGGCTATTGTTCATGTTGGGCGGTGGACCACCGCTAAAGCCCCTAATACCCTGATGTGGCCATGTCATCGTATTTTGCTTGGTCGTCCATTTGTTAGGCTTCCAACGTCTTTCGCGCTGTGGCCTTCCACGTTGTGGCCACACCCTGTTGTCATATCTACGCGCTTCGTAATTGGACGAGCGTGTTGTTGAGGCGTCGAAATTCGCTGGTTTACTCCTCTTGGGCAAAGGTTCACCCAAATCTTTATTTTGCTTACGATAGTTCATGTTTACTCTTTATTATTGTTTATTTTTTTGTATGTTTTTTTATATATATGTTTATATATATTTTTTATTTTTTATGTATGTATTTTTATTTATATATATAATTTTAACTTTTTGTTTATATATTTTTTAATATATTTATTTGTGTATTTTCTTCCAATTTTGTTTTTAAAAAAACAAGCGCATAAATAAATTAAGGCGGAAAGTAGTAATGTTGTCTGAGCGACGGATGTATGGCATCTGATCTACTACTCCTTTCTCTATGCCTTATATAGCCGCTATACAGATAGTATTTATATTGACAACTTTCAACAACAACAACAATATGTGGTTTTCATTCTAGATATACATACAAACATATTAAATTATGGCGGAAAGTATTTAAAATAGTGAAAAAAATTGTTGAAGATAATATTAAAAAACGAAAATTAACAAGAAAATATAAATAATAATAGAAAATAGTAAAAAAGAAGAAAAATCTAAATAACGCAAAAAATAGCAAAAATTAAAATATAATTCAAAATAAAAAAATTTAAAAGAGTTACAATACAGAAGGACAAAAAAAAATATAAAAGAAAATACTGAACAACATATTAAATTAAGAGAAGGCAGATAAAATACTTAACGCTTTGAATATAGTATTTTACCGTTGTGCGGGTAACACATATTCGAGCGTTTATAATGATGTAAATACATATACACACAAAGATATTCAAATATTGAGGAAATAAAATAAAAATTAACAAAAATAATAAATTAGAATAAAATATAATAATTTTAAATTATCTAATATGATGGCGCATTAAATTAAAGAAGGACTACTCAGGCAAAATAAAATTTCTTTTAACGTTTCTTTTTCAAACATTGTATTGTCTACAACATTTATTTACCCAAAAATGGCAATTCCAAGATAAAAAATTATCTTCAAATTACTTATATTCGCAGGCAGTGCAAATATTGACAGCCTACAACAACAATAACAATTTGTGGTTTTAATTCGACACATACATACAAATGTATTCCAAAATGGCGGCAAGTATTAATAAATAGTGAAAAAAATTATTGAAAAGAAAATATAAATAAAAAAAATAATACTAAAAAGGAAAAAAATCAAAATAAGGCAAAAAGAAAAAAAATTAAATTTTGAAAATAAAAATTACAATACAGAAGAAGAAAAAAAAAAACAAAATAATAATTCGAAAAATTTACTTCAATTTCACTCAATTTCGTCACTTCGAATGCCCAAGCTGTTACTTAATATTGAGTTCTAGTATTGCAGTTGATTCATATTATTCATGATTTCTACAAATAATACGAAAGTCAGGTATTAATAATAATATAATATACTAAAAATTATGGTGAAAAGGGAAAATCAAATAAAAGCAATATTTTTTTGCTACTCCCACAGATATTTTTTTTATTTAAATTACAAATACATTAAAGTTGATATAATATGTATGTATGTAAAAATCTCTTTCTAGTATACCATTAAAATATTTAAACTATCCGAAAATCACTGTCTTCGTTCTCCTGAGCGGTGGGGGCGGCGGCGTTGACGGTTTTGTCGGCCTGTTGTTACTGTTACTACCAGCCAATGCCAGGATTGCCATTGATGGAGATATTCAGTTCAATGCTGTGACGGCTGTCCTAGCTGTAACTTCAGTGCCTTCCATTCCGTCCAGTTTCTCGGGGGATTGTGAGGGGCTGCAGCTTCTTCGGTCTTTTTATCCTGTGCCGTTTGAGACGTTTTAACAGCCTCCTCTTTAAGCGCAGCGGCTGATGTCAAATCACCGGCATCTTTGTTGTTTGGCGCAATAACACCACCAGGTCCCACTAAGCCAGATGAGACTAGTTTCTGGAAGAGTTCATCAATATTGATTTTATTTAGTGGCGGCAATACTGTTGTTTGTGGTGCCTGCGGTGGTGGCGGTTGGTTGCTGCCCATCATTGAGCCTGGTGGTACAAATGGTGGACCACCGCTGGGTGGCATCTGCATTAGCCAGGACATTGGGAAATGTATGGTATATTGTGGTTTTTGTTGTAGCGGCTATTGTTCATGTTGGGCGGTGGACCACCGCTAAAGCCCCTAATACCCTGATGTGGCCATGTCATCGTATTTTGCTTGGTCGTCCATTTGTTAGGCTTCCAACGTCTTTCGTGCTGTGGCCTTCCACGTTGTGGCCACACCCTGTTGTCATATCTACTCGCTTCGTAATTGGACGAGCGTGTTGTTGAGGCGTCGAAATTCGCTGGTTTACTCCTCTTGGGCAAAGGTTCACCCAAATCTTTATTTTGCTTACGATAGTTCATGTTTACTCTTTATTATTGTTTATTTTTTTGTATGTTTTTTATATATATGTTTATATATATATTTTATTTTTTATGTATGTATTTTTATTTATATATATAATTTTAATTTTTTGTTTATATATTTTTTAATATATTTATTTGTGTATTTTCTTCCAATTTTGTTTTTAAAAAAACAAGCGCATAAATAAATTAAGGCGGAAAGTAGTAATGTTGTCTGAGCGACGGATGTATGGCATCTGATCTACTACTCCTTTCTCTATGCCTTATATAGCCGCTATACAGATAGTATTTATATTAACAACTTTCAACAACAACAACAATATGTGGTTTTCATTCTAGATATACATACAAACATATTAAATTATGGCGGAAAGTATTTAAAATAGTGAAAAAAATTGTTGAAGATAATATTAAAAAACGAAAATTAACAAGAAAATATAAATAATAATAGAAAATAGTAAAAAAGAAGAAAAATCAAAATAATGCAATAAATAGGAAAAATTAAAATGTAATTCAAAATAAGAATAATAAAAAGAGTTACAATACAGAAGGACAAAAAAAATATAAAAGAAAATACTGTAACAACATATTAAATTAAGAGAAGGCAGATAAAATTATCGATATTTAGACTATAACACAAAGGCTTTGAATGTAGTATTTTACCGTTGTGCGGGTAGTACATATTCGAGCGCTTATAATGATGTAAATACATATACACACAAAGATATTCAAATATTGAGGAATTAAAATAAAAATTAACACAAATATTATATTAGAATAAAATATAATAATTTTAAATTATATAATATGATAGCGCATTAAATTAAGGAAGGACTACTCAGGCAAAATAAAATTTCTTTTAACGTGTCTTTTTCAAACATTGTATTGTCTACAACATTTATTTACCCAAAAATGGCAATTCCAAGAAAAAAAATTATCTTCAAATTACTTATATTCGCAGGCAGTGCAAATATTGACAGCCTACAACAACAATAACAATTTGTGGTTTTAATTCGACACATACATACAAATGTATTCCAAAATGGCGGCAAGTATTAGAAATAGTGAAAAAAATTATTGAAAAGAAAATATAAATATAAAAAATAATACTAAAAAGGAGAAAAATCAAAATAAGACAAAAAGAAAAAAATTAAATTTTGAAAATACAAATTACAATACAGAAGAAGAAAAAACAAAATAATAATTCGAAAAATTTACTTCAATTTCACTCAATTTCGTCACTGCGAATGCCCAAGCTGTTACTTAATATTGAGTTCTAGTATTGCAGTTGATTCATATTATTCATGATTTCTACAAATAATACGAAAGTCAGGTATTAATAATAATATAATATACTAAAAATTATGGTGAAAAGGGAAAATCAAATAAAAGCAATATTTTTTTGCTGTTCCCACAGATATTTTTTTTATTTAAATTACAAAAACATTAAAGTTGATATAATATATATGTATGTAAAAATCTCTTTCTAGTATACTATTAAAATAATTAAACTATCCGAAAACCACTGTCTTCGTTCTCCTGAGCGGTGGGGGCGGCGGCGTTGACGGCTTTGTCGGCAATGTGAATTAACGCCTGTTGTTACTGTTACTACTAGCCAATGCCAGGATTGCCATTGATGGAGATATTCAGTTCAATGCTGTGACTGCTGTCCTAGCTGTAACTTCAGTGCCTTCCATTCCGTCCAGTTTATCGGGGGATTGTGAGGGGCTGCAGCTTCTTCGGTCTTTTTATCCTGTGCCGGTTGAGACGTTTTAACAGCCTCCTCTTTAAGCGCAGCGGCTGATGTCAAAACACCGGCATCTTTGTTGTTTGGCGCAATAACACCACCAGGTCCCACTAAGCCAGATGAGACTAGTTTCTGGAAGAGTTCATCAATATTGATTTTATTTAGTGGCGGCAATACTGGTGTTTGTGGTGCCTGCGGTGGTGGCGGTTGGCTGCTGCCCATCATTGAACCTTGTGGTACAAATGGTGTACCACCGCTGGGTGGCATCTGTATTAGCCAGGAGAGTGGGGAATGTATATTGTGGTTTTTGTTGTAGCGGCTATTGTTCATGTTGGGCGGTGGACCACCGCTAAAGCCCCTAATGCCCTGATGTGGCCATGTCATCGTATTTTGCTTGGTCGTCCATTTGTTAGGCTTCCAACGTCTTTCGTGCTGTGGCCTTCCACGTTGTGGCCACACCCTGTTGTCATATCTACGCGCTTCGTAATTGGACGAGCGTGTTGTTGAGGCGTCGAAATTCGCTGGTTTACTCCTCTTGGGCAAAGGTTCACCCAAATCTTTATTTTGCTTACGATAGTTCATTTTTTTTTATTGTTTATTTTTTTGTATGTTTTTTATTTATATATATAATTTTAATTTTTTGTTTATATATTTTTTAATATATTTATTTGTGTATTTTTTTCCAATTTTGTTTTTAAAAAAACAAGCGCATAAATAAATTAAGGCGGAAAGTAGTAATGTTGTCTGAGCGACGGATGTATGGCATCTGATCTACTACTCCTTTCTCTATGCCTTATATAGCCGCTATACAGATAGTATTTATATTGACAACTTTCAACAACAACAACAATATGTGGTTTTCATTCTAGATATACATACAAACATATTAAATTATGGCGGAAAGTATTTAAAATAGTGAAAAAATTGTTGAAGATAATATTAAAAAACGAAAATTAACAAGAAAATATAAATAATAATAGAAAATAGTAAAAAAGAAGAAAAATCAAAGTAATGCAAAAAATAGCAAAAATTAAAATATAATTCAAAATAAAAATAATTAAAAGAATTACAATACAGAAGGACAAAAAAAAAATATTAAGGAAAATACTGTTACATAATATGTACATATTAAATTAAGAGAAGGCAGATAAAATATTCGATATTTAGACTATAACACAAAGGCTTTGAATATAGTATTTTACCGTTGTGCGGGTAGTACATATTCGAGCGTTTATAATGATGTAAATACATATACACACAAAGATATTCAAATATTGAGGAAATAAAATAAAAATTAACAAAAATAATAAATTAGAATAAAATATAATAATTTTAAATTATATAATATGATAGCGCATTAAATTAAAGAAGGACTACTCAAGCAAAATAAAATTTCTTTTAACGTTTCTTTTTCAAACATTGTATTGTCTACAACATTTATTTACCCAAAAATGGCAATTCCAAGAAAAAAAATTATCTTCAAATTACTTATATTCGCAGGCAGTGCAAATATTGACAGTCTACAACAACAATAACAATTTGTGGTTTTAATTCGACACATACATACAAATGTATTCCAAAATGGCGGCAAGTATTAATAAATAGTGAAAAAAATTATTGAAAAGAAAATATAAATATAAAAAATAATACTAAAAATGAGAAAAATCAAAATAAGGCAAAAAGAAAAAATTAAATTTTGAAAATAAAAATTACAATACAGAAGAAGAAAAAAACAAAATAATAATTCGAAAAATTTACTTCAATTTCACTCAATTTCGCCACTTCGAATGCCCAAGCTGTTACTTAATATTGAGTATTAGTATTGCAAGTTGATTCATATTATTCATGATTTCTACAAATAATACGAAAGTCAGGTATTAATAATAATATAATATACTAAAAATTATGGTGAAAAGGGAAAATCAAATAAAAGCAATATTTTTTTGCTACTCCCACAGATATTTTTTTATTTAAATTACAAATACATTAAAGTTGATATAATATGTATGTATGTAAAAACCTCTTTCTAGTATACCATTGAAAAAGGTATTTAAACTATCCGAAAATCACTGTCTTCGTTCTCCTGAGCGGTGGGGGCGGCGGCGTTGACGGCTTTGTCGGCAATGTGAATTAACGCCTGTTGTTACTGTTACTACTAGCCAATGCCAGGATTGCCATTGATGGAGATATTCAGTTCAATGTTGTGACGGCTGTCCTAGCTGTAACTTCAGTGACTTCCATTCCGTCCAGTTTCTCGGAGGATTGTGAGGAGCTGCAGCTTCTTCGATCTTTTTATCCTGTGCCGTTTAAGACGTTTTAACAGCCTCCTCTTTAATCCCAGCGGCTGATGTCAAAACACCGGCATCTTTTTTGTTTGGCGCAATAACACCACCAGGTCCCACTAAGCCAGATGAGACTAGTTTCTGGAAGAGTTCATCAATATTGATTTTATTCAGTGGCGGCAATAATGGTGTTTGTGGTGCCTGCGGTGGTGGCGGCTGGCTGTTGCCCATCATTGAGCCTGGTGGTACAAATGGTGTACCACCGCTGGGTGGCATCTGCCTTAGCCAGGACATTGGGGAATGTATATTGTGGTTTTTGTTGTAGCGGCTATTGTTCATGTTGGACGGTGGACCACCGGTAAAGCCCCTAATGCCCTGATGTGGCCATGTCATAGTATTTTGCTTGGTCATCCATTTGTTAGGCTTCCAACGTCTTTCGCGCTGTGGCCTTCCACGTTGTGGCCACACCCTGTTGTCATATCTACGCGCTTCGTAGTTGGACGAGCGTGTTGTTGAGGCGTCGAAATTCGCTGGTTTACTCCTCTTGGGCAAAGGTTCACCCAAATCTTTATTTTGCTTACGATAGTTCATTTTTTTTTTTTATTGTTTATTTTTTTGTATGTATTTTATATATATGTTTAAATATATTTTTTATTTTTTATATATGTATTTTTATTTATATATATAATTTTAATTTTTTGTTTATATATTTTTTAATATATTTATTTGTGTATTTTTTTCCAATTTTGTTTTTAAAAAAACAAGCGCATAAATAAATTAAGGCGGAAAGTAGTAATGTTGTCTGAGCGACGGATGTATGGCATCTGATCTACTACTCCTTTCTCTATGCCTTATATAGCCGCTATACAGATAGTATTTATATTGACAACTTTCAACAACAACAACAATATGTGGTTTTCATTCTAGATATACATACAAACATATTAAATTATGGCGGAAAGTATTTAAAATAGTGAAAAAATTGTTGAAGATAATATTAAAATACGAAAATTAACAAGAAAATATAAATAATAATAGAAAATAGTAAAATAGAAGAAAAATCAAAATAATGCAAAAAACAGCAAAAATTAAAATATAATTCAAAATAAAAATAATTAAAAGAGTTACAATACAGAAGGACAAAAATAAAAATATTAAGGAAAATACTGTTACATAATATGTACATATTAAATTAAGAGAAGGCAGATAAAATATTCGATATTTAGACTATAACACAAAGGCTTTGAATATAGTATTTTACCGTTGTGCGGGTAGTACATATTCGAGCGTTTATAATGATGTAAATACATATACACACAAAGATATTCAAATATTGATGAAATAAAATAAAAATTAACAAAAATAATAAATTAGAATAAAATATAATAATTTTAAATTATATAATATGATAGCGCATTAAATTAAAGAAGGACTACTCAAGCAAAATAAAATTTCTTTTAACGTTTCTTTTTCAAACATTGTATTGTCTACAACATTTATTTACCTAAAAGTGGCAATTCCAAGAAAAAAAATTATCTTCAAATTACTTATATTCGCAGGCAGTGCAAATATTGACAGCCTACAACAACAATAACAATTTGTGGTTTTAATTCTACACATACATACAAATATATTCCAAAATGGCGGCAAGTATTAGGAATAGTGAAAAAATTATTGAAAAGAAAATATAAATATGAAAAATAATACTAAAAAGGAGAAAAATCAAAATAAGGCAAAAAGAAAAAAAATTAAATTTTGAAAATACAAATTACAATACAGAAGAAGAAAAAAACTGTTTATGCCCAATAAACACTTCCCTGCATTGCCCTCAAAACGAATAAGAGGACAATGCAAAAATACGAAACAGCGCCAACATACGTATAATGTTTTCAGTTTTTTGAAAACAAACTAAAGTGAAAGTAGTGCAAGAGCAAACATTAGTGAAACCCACACAACAACAACCACATCGTTGGAAAAACAACATCAAACCCACAGGTCATATTAACATTAAATTTACTAACCCTACCCAATAAGTATAATATTGTTAAACAACACAATTAACTTGAATTATACACACTCATACACATATACATATTCATATTTATAAATAAATATATTTATAAAGTGTAAATCCTAAAAACCCTCTTTTTTTTCTTTTTATTTGACACGCCGGCGATACTTTTGTCGATACAACTCGACATTTTGGTCCTTCGAGCCGGATTTTCAAGTGTCCTTTAAAGAGATTTACATATACCCAACCAACTCATTAAATTAAATTCACCCACCCAAACCACAGAAATTGTGCATCAGCGTTGGACTTGTTTGCAGCCGTTCTTTGTGCACCAACAAATACCCATATATATACATACAACCATAAAACGACCCGCAGCTTAAGGGGTTAGGGGTAGTCAGGATTTTCAAAAAAAAAATTTTTTTTTTTGCATTTTCGTTAAGTATAATATCTTAAAAATAATCTCTGAAAATTTCAAGTTAATCCGATAATTCGTTTTTAAGTTATTCGACAAATAACAAAGAGAGCTCGGGCCTTTCAAAGCGCTGTGTGAAACTTTGAACGCGTTTTTCTCAAAACTATGTTTTTTGAACTGGTGACAACTGTAACTCGAAAACCGCTCAGTTGATTTTAATGAAATTTATACAGCTTGTAGAATACATAATAAACTCGGGCCTGATCGAAGGATTTTTATTTTGTGAAAAATTTCGATTTTTTAAGACCAATTAACTGTTGATTTTTTCCCAAAAATCTAGAAAAAAATTTCCTGAGGCCGCCATTTTGTTAATTTTTGAAAAAAAAATAAAATCCTTCGATCAGGCCCAGGATTATTTATTTATAAAACTATTTTTTTTTATCCGATTGATTTCAGATGAATCTCCAAGGACTTATGATTGTCACCGCAAGGACCTTTTTTTGGAACTGGGTTAACACAGACAGCTGTAACTTCGGAAATAAATTTTTTTTTTTCGAAATTTTCGTGACTTCAAGTCAAAACATTGTTTAATAATACCATATCACTACTTTTGTAAAATAAAATTATTTAATAGCAAAAAAAAATACTGAAAATTCTCATTTTTTCGTGCCTCTGACTACCCCTAACCCCTTAATATTATTTGGAAAAAAAAAAAAAAAAAAATTGTAAGTACAACGACCCGTATTATTTATATTGGTGCAAATCAGAATAATAAACAATAAACTAATTAACAAAAGTTATTAATTTGTCTTAAAATAAAATTATTTGAAACTTTGCGTTTATCATATTCTGCTTTGCATTTTGCATCATATACATCCATTGTACATACAATATTTGCCGGGAGCCAAAATACTTCAAATAAATTACATTTCTCACGGCAAATATACATACATGCGCTAATACATAAATATATATTGCATTCCTAAGCCCAAGGTATATTTTGTTAGTGCACAGTCAGTTAGGTGCACTGAAGACAAAATACCCAGTAGGAAAAATTTTGGAATACCCAGTAGGATAAATTTCTGAAAACCCAGTAAGGAATTTTTTCGTGACCCAATTTGGAATTTCGTTAACTAATTCAACATTAAATATTAAATCAATTTATTATTTAAACAATTAACCCTTTATACCCAAGAGGGCCAAAAATACCCATAATTAAAAAATCGAATTTTCGCGAAATTTGTCTAGCTTTTTGCTATTTTTCATAAAGAACCCTACCCAATTTTGTCGTTTGAAAATAATTTTAATTAATATAATGGAAGATTTTAAGTTCTGTATTCTCGATTTATTCGAATAAATAGAGGAACATAATTCAACACTCCCGGAAGATGAAACAGCCTTCACTCTGGAAATCAAAAGAGTTGAACTCAATGCGATATACGATAGGGCAAGCAAATCGTACGATGCCTTGCGCAGAGCCCCGCAAAACCCTGCTGATCCCATTGACTTAACGGAAGTCAAAGAAAATTTTAGAAAAGGCCATCTGTTGTATTTGAGATGTTTAGGATCCATCAATCAATGTATTGATTATCTCAAGACCCCATCAGCCCCTATAAAGGAGCGAACTTCAGAGGTATACCCATCGATGAACGTAGGATCATTTGTTCATCTGCCCCCTATTGACACGGATATATTTTATGGAGATTTCGCAACATGGCCCTCGTTTAGAGATATGTTTACGGCTATATATATCCATAACAAGACGATCAGCAACGTGGAAAGACTCTTCCACCTAATACAAAAAACCCGAGGAGAAGCGCGGTCGATCGTAGAAAATGCCCCTTTAACAAATGACGGATTTCTAATGGCATGGAAGGATCTCGTTTCGCAATACGAGAACAAAAGAGTCCAAGCAAATGCCCAATTGAAGATTTTATTCAATTTACCCCAAACCACCCAAGAAAGCGGAAGTACCATCAAAAATCTTCAGAGGACGGTTAACAATTGTTTAACTAGTCTGAATAACCTTGGCTTAGATACAAGTAGTTGGGACCCTATATTAATATTCTTATGCGGAACTAAGTTACCCAAACGCCTTCTTCATCAATTCGAAGACACGCTAGAAGACAACTCGGAAATACCTTCTTGGAAAACATTTGATGCCTTTCTCACCCATAAATATAAATCATTGGAATCAGTGGGAGATCTGGTTGATCCAAATCCCACTACCCATCACGACAGTAGACTCCAGAAAAGAGGAAGGGACGTGAGATTCAACACGTTTCATTCAAATGTTTTAGAAAACCCGACCCACAGCTCTAATAAAACATATACTCCAAGAATCACTACGTCATCGAATACACATGCATTGGAAAGTTGCAAATTATGTAAAACAAAACACTCAATTCGAGTATGTCCCAAATTCTTAGGCATGAATGTCGAGACCCGTATATCTACAGTAAAAAATAATGGCTCTTTTTTTAATTGCTTAGCTCTATCTCACGGTTTCAGAGACTGCAAAAGCAAATACTCTTGCAGAATATGCAGACAGAAACACAATACACTTCTGCATAAGGACAACATCCCTCGTCCACAGTCCTCCCCGCAAGGATCAAGAGCATCAAACCCTGCTCTTGATTCAAACCAAGGCAGTACCTCCCAAACCCACCCCTCAAATGCAAATCCACAAGCATACACAACCCTCTTACAGTCCACTCAAGAACCACTCATGTCTTGTAGGAAACAGATTTTGTTAGGTACTGCGGTAGTTCAAATAAACCATAGAGGGCAATTATATTCAGCTAGGGCACTCATAGACTCTGGGTCAGAAGCCACATTTATTTCAGAGAAACTCCAAAGAAAACTGGGCATGCCTACGAAACATGCAGTTGCACAAGTAACAGGGCTGAACAACTCAGTTTCAGCAACAACCACAAAAACATGCGAATTAACCCTATGCTCACCTATGAGGAAAGAATTCAAAATAACGACGCAAGCGTTTATCATAAAAACTCTGACAGAAAACTTACCCACTCACTCACTCGACCCGACATTTGAAATTGGAAAACTCGGATTTAGTTTAGCTGATCCCGATTTCAATAAGCCCAGACCCGTCGACGTTCTAATCGGAAGTGACTTGTACCCACAAATAATACTCGGTGGTGTGCAAAGAAATATATTGAATACTTTGCTCGCCCAAGAAACTGAATTTGGTTGGATTTTGTCAGGACCCATTCCAGAAAAGCCCAGTAGACCTTCAGTATCTTCATTTTTCAATCAAATGACCTCAGAGAAGTTACTCACGCAATTTTGGAAAGTGGAAGAAGTTCCGAGAAAGCCTCTGTCCTCGTCTTCAGATAAATTGTGTGAGGAAAATTATCAAAAAACCACATACAGAAACTCATCGGGACGTTATGTGGTAACCCTACCCTTTAAAAACCCAGAAAACATAGAACTGGGTAACTCAAGACACATAGCGCTAGCTCAATTTTTAAGAAATGAGAAATCCCTCTCAAGAAAGCCGGACATAAAAATGGAATACGACAAAGTTATTAATGAGTATTTGGAACTTGGACACATGAAAAAAGTGGAAAACAATCCCGCGGAGGAAAACACCCTATATTATCTACCACATCACGCAGTTATCAAACCCGATCGAATAACTACGCAACTGAGAGTGGTATTTAATGCATCATGTCCCACATCTAACAGAAACAGTCTGAACGACGTACTACATACTGGACCTATTCTGCAGGCAGACTTGGTAATCTTAGTAATAAAATGGCGTCTATTTCGATTCGTTTTCAATGCAGATATACAAAAAATGTATCGGCAAATTCTTGTAGAACCCAAACACACACGATTTCAGAGAATACTCTTCAGAAAGTCAAATGATGACCCAGTAGAGGAATTTGAATTACAAACAGTAACATTTGGCATTAACTGTGCTCCTTATTTAGCAATCCGAACACTGTTGAAATTAGCAGACGATGTAAAAGGGACCCACCCAATAGCATCAGATATAATTCGCAATGGAATGTATGTAGATGATGTTCTCAGCGGAGCCCATGATATATCAAGTGCGAAGTTGGCTCGAGACGAACTCGTAACATCCTTGGAGTCCGCAGGATTTGCTCTACGCAAATGGACTTCCAACGACCCAAAAATCTTATCAAGACTCCCATCAGAAGATCTATTGGATACTGATTTGCTCGATTTAACAGAATCCAATAGCACAAAGACCCTAGGAATTAGATGGAATTCTAAGAAAGATGTATTCTTTTTTGTTATCAACCCCATTCCAGACAAAGAATCTTTCACTAAACAAGAAGTATTATCAATAATTGCTAAACTGTTTGATCCAGCAGGCTGGCTCAGTCCAGTAATCGTAACAGCAAAAATTATCATGCAGCAAATATGGCTTGACAAATCAGACTGGGATGAAAGTCTAAAACCCCTAACCCTACATAGATGGAAAACATTTATTAAGGAATATGAGGTGCTTAATAAAATAGAAATTCCAAGGTGGACCCATTTCTCAACTTCAGCGGTCATAGAGTTTCACGGATTCTCTGATGCGTCTGAAAAAGCATACGCCGCAACTCTTTACATTAGAATTTCTATAGACGGAAATACTTGGACCACCCTGTTAGCATCGAAAACCCGAGTAGCTCCAATTAAAAGTATATCACTACCCAGGCTAGAACTATGCGGAGCCGTTCTTCTCGCAAACTTAGTTGACACGACCTTATCACAGTTAAATTTAACACACTATCGCACCCATCTCTGGACGGACTCAACTATTGTCCTCTCGTGGTTAAGCAAACCCCCATGTTCATGGACGACTTTCGTTTCTCATCGAGTCGCAACGATAGTTGAAAACGTCGGAAGCGATACTTGGAATCATGTGGAAAGCCGTGATAACCCAGCGGACCTCGCAAGTCGTGGATGCACCCCTCTAGAAATCGCGAGCAACAACCTTTGGTGGCACGGACCTCAATGGCTACAACTCGATTCGAATCAGTGGTCCATCACTCAGAAACCACCCGCCACAACCCTAGAGCTTAAACCTATTAAAACCTTTACCGCTACAGCTCAAGAAGATATACTAGACAGATTCTCTACATTGCCCAGAGCAATTCGTGTTATATCATATCTATTTAGATTTTGTCCAAACGCGTCACCAACTAGAAGAAAAGAGCAATTTGCAACCGTCGAAATAACCCCAGACGAATTTAAATCAACCCGTTCCAAGCTAATTGTCTTAGCTCAGAAAAGATACTTTCATGAGGAACATGAAGCTTTGACCCAAAAGACCCAGATACCCAAAAAGAGTTCTATATTGACCCTTAACCCATCAATCGACCCCAAAGGAATCATGCGAGTTAATGGCCGCTTGAATAATTCAGCTGCGCTATCATACAACGAACGTCATCCGATTCTACTACCCTACAACAGTCGATTGACAAAATTACTCACCCAATTTACCCACTCAATAACTCTACATGGAGGAAACCAGTTAGTATTACGACTCATTCGTACAGAATTCTGGATTCCAAAACTGAAGACCCTTATAAAAACAACGATTCATCAGTGCAAAACTTGCATGCTGTACAAAAAAACCCAAACTACTCAAATCATGGCAGCACTACCAGTTGAACGTACTACCCTAACCCGCCCATTCGCAGCAACTGGAATTGATTTCGCTGGACCTTACGATATAAAAAACTATACCGGAAGAGCATGCTTAATTACCAAGGGATATATATGTGTTTTCGTTTGCTTCGCAACCAAAGCAATACACTTAGAACCCGTAAGTGATCTTACTACGGAAGCATTTATGGCAGCATTCGCACGATTTTTCTCTAGACGCGGATGCCCCGCCGATCTTTATTCGGACAATGGAAGGAACTTTGTAGGAGCTTCGCAACTGTTACTCAAAGATCGACGAGAATTCATGAAAACCTTGAGAACCCAAATATTAACAAGTCAAGCGCACCAAAACATCAAGTGGCATTTTAATCCTCCAGGAGCTCCTCATATGGGCGGCCTCTGGGAAGCAGGAGTTAAAAGCTTAAAAACACATTTAAAAAAGGTGGCACAGATCCAAAAATTCACTTTTGAAGAATTGGCAACACTATTAACCCGAATCGAAAGTTGTTTGAATTCTCGCCCCCTAAACCCTATCAGCGATGACCCTACAAGTTTAGAACCTTTAACCCCAGGCCATTTCCTAATCGGTACTCCGTTACTTACCCCAGCTGAACCTAATCTAGAAGACGCAAAACTCAGTACCGTGAATAGATGGCAGAAACTAAGGATACTCCATCAACACTTCTGTATTCGATGGAAAGAAGAATACCTAAAAGAACTCCACAAGCGTTATAAGTGGAAATACCCCCAACGCAATGTAGAAGTTGGAGACTTGGTAGTTATTCGACAAGAAACCCTACCCACAAATGAATGGAAATTAGGTCGTATCGAAAAGACTTACCTCGGGTCAGACACCAGAACTAGAGTAGTCGACATACGAACCTCACAAGGCATTATAACCCGTCCAATTACAAAAGTTGTGACTCTACCCTATAACTAATATTTTATTTCCATTTATAGTATCATGGCACCCACTAAGGCAACAAACCCTCGAGGACACAGTCCAGCAATTACCGTGAGCTCGCGAAGCAGCAGTCGAAGCGTCAGCCCGAGATCCGAAGCAAGAACCCTAGCCAGTCGTCTACAACGATTCAGTGCGACCCTTTCCCCAATTCGTGAGGAAAACGACTCCACTCATCGCACAGCACAACGTACCATAACCCACTCAAAGCGGAACTGGACACACGCTTATAAGCACGTCGCATGTGGAATTTGCAAAAAAGACCATCGCTTGGTGACATGCTCCAAGTACATCGCAATGAGTGTGAGAGAAAAGTTTGACACAGTTACACGACACAAGTACTGCGTCAACTGTTTGGCCCGATCGCACAAAACCCGACACTGCACCAGTAAGACAAGGTGTTCCAGTTGTAATGGAGAGCACCATTCTACGCTACACGGTCATCCAAAGTTTACTGAAGAAGGGCAACAAGGCCAACGTAAACTCACCACCCCGAACCATGCTCAAGCTACAGACGTTGTTAGTCTACTAAGTAAGCAGACCGTTATACCAACAGCGATCATCCGGTTAAAACACGATGGCACATGGTACAAAGTCAGAGCACTCGTCAACCCGACCCGAAAGTTAACCACAATTGCAACTGAATTGGTTAATAAACTAAAGTTGCCATATTCACACAACATTTCCAGTTTAATCATCGGATCTCTCTCCGATAATCATTTACGTGTGAAATGCAATAGTCTCGTTACAAATGAGCTACCGACCCGACCCTATGATTGTGACTTAGGTGGTGAAATCGCGAAAAGATTCGACCACCTAGTCCTCGCTGACCCTAAATTCACAACGACAGACAAGGTAATGATTGAACTAGGAGCAGACATTTACCCGCAAATCATCCGACCCGGCTTGTTCAACCCCGATAGTAGAAGCATAGTCGCTCAAAACACCGCACTCGGTTGGACCCTAACCGGCACAATTTGAGGCAGACCCTAAATCCTTCAAGGCGGCCGGGATGTTTATGCCCAATAAACACATCCCTGCATTGCCCTCAAAACGAATAAGAGGACAATGCAAAAATACGAAACAGCGCCAACATACGTATAATGTTTTCAGTTTTTTGAAAACAAACTAAAGTGAAAGTAGTGCAAGAGCAAACATTAGTGAAACCCACACAACAACAACCACATCGTTGGAAAAACAACATCAAACCCACAGGTCATATTAACATTAAATTTACTTACCCTACCCAATAAGTATAATATTGTTAAACAACACAATTAACTTGAATTATACACACTCATACACATATACATATTCATATTTATAAATAAATATATTTATAAAGTGTAAATCCTAAAAACCCTCTTTTTTTCTTTCTATTTGACACGCCGGCGATACTTTTGTCGATACAACTCGACAAAAACAAAATAATAATTCGAAAAATTTACTTCAATTTCACTCAATTTCGTCACTGCGAATGCCCAAGCTGTTACTTAATATTGAGTATTAGTATTGCATGTTGATTCATATTATTCATGATTTCTACAAATAATACGAAAGTCAGGTATTAATAATAATATAATATACTAAAATATATGGTGAAAAGGGAAAATCAAATAAAAGCAATATTTTTTTGCTGCTCCCACAGATATTTTTTTTATTTAAATTACAAATATATTAAAGTTGATATAATATGTATGTATGTAAAAATCTCTTTCTAGTATACCATTAAAATATTTAATAGGTGAGCGGTGGGGGCGGCGGCGTTGACGGCTTTGTCGGCAATGTAAATTAACGCCTGTTGTTACTGTTACTACCAGCCAATGCCAGGATTGCCATTGATGGAGATATTCAGTTCAATGCTGTGACGGCTGTCCTAGCTGTAACTTCAGTGCCTTCCATTCCGTCCAGTTTCTCGGGGGATTGTGAGGGGCTGCAGCTTCTTCGATCTTTTTATCCTGTGCCGTTTGAGACGTTTTAACAGCCTCCTCTTTAAGCGCAGCGGCTGATGTCAAAACACCGGCAGCTTTGTTGTTTGGCGCAATAACACCACCAGGTCCCACTAAGCCAGATGAGACTAGTTTCTGGAAGAGTTCATCAATATTGATTTTATTCAGTGGCGGCAATAATGGTGTTTGTGGTGCCTGCGGTGGTGGCGGCTGGCTGCTGCCCATCATTGAGCCTGGTGGTACAAATGGTGTACCACCGCTGGGTGGCATCTGCATTAGCCAGGACATTGGGGAATGTATATTGTGGTTTTTGTTGTAGCGGCTATTATTCATGTTGGGCGGTGGACCACCGCTAAAGCCCCTAATACCCTGATGTGGCCATGTCATCGTATTTTGCTTGGTCGTCCATTTGTTAGGCTTCCAACGTCTTTCGCGCTGTGGCCTTCCACGTTGTGGCCACACCCTGTTGTCATATCTACGCGCTTCGTAATTGGACGAGCGTGTTGTTGAGGCGTCGAAATTCGCTGGTTTACTCCTCTTGGGCAAAGGTTCACCCAAATCTTTATTTTGCTTACGATAGTTCATGTTTACTCTTTATTATTGTTTATTTTTTTGTATGTTTTTTATATATATGTTTATATATATTTTTTATTTCTTATGTATGTCTTTTTATTTATATATATATTTTTAATTTTTTGTTTATATATTTTTTAATATATTTATTTGTGTATTTTCTTCCAATTTTGTTTTTAAAAAAACAAGCGCATAAATAAATTAAGGCGGAAAGTAGTAATGTTGTCTGAGCGACGGATGTAAGGCATCTGATCTACTACTCCTTTCTCTATGCCTTATATAGCCGCTATACAGATAGTATTTATATTGACAACTTACAACAACAACAACAATATGTGGTTTTCATTCTAGATATACATACAAACATATTAAAATATGGCGGAAACTATTTAAAATAGTGAAAAAATTTGTTGAAGATAATATTAAAAAACGAAAATTAACAAGAAAATATAAATAATAATAGAAAAGAGTTAAACAGAAGAAAAATCAAAATAATACAATAGAAAGCAAAAATTAAAATATAATTCAAAATAAAAATAATTAAAAGAGTTACAATACAGAAGGACAAAAAAAAAATATAAAAGAAAATACTGTAACAACAAATGTTGAGGAAATAAAATAAAAATTAACAAAAATAATAAATTAGAATAAAATATAATAATTTTAAATTATATAATATGATAGCGCATTAAATTAAAGAAGGACTACTCATGCAAAATAAAATTTCTTTTAACGTTTCTTTTTCAAACATTGTATTGTCTACAACATTTATTTACCCAAAAATGGCAATTCCAAGAAAAAAAATTATCTTCAAATTACTTATATTCGCAGGCAGTGCAAATATTGACAGCCTACAACAACAATAACAAAATGGCGGCAAGTATTAATAAATAGTGAAAAAAATTATTGAAAAGAAAATATAAATATAAAAAATAATACTGAAAAGGAGAAAAATCAAAATAAGGCAAAAATAGCAAAAATTAAAAAAAATTAAATTTTGAAAATAAAAATTACAATACAGGAGAAGAAAAAACAAAATAATAATTCGAAGAATTGACTTCAATTTCACTCAATTTCGTCACTGCGAATGCCCAAGCTGTTACTTAATATTGAGTATTAGTATTGCAAGTTGATTCATATTATTCATGATTTCTACAAATAATACGAAAGTCAGGTATTAAGAATAATATAATATACTAAAAATTATGGTGAAAAGGGAAAATCAAATAAAAGCAATATTTTTTTGCTGCTCCCACAGATATTTTTTTATTTAAATTACAAATATATTAAAGTTGATATAATATGTATGTATGTAAAAATCTCTTTCTAGTATACCATTAAAATATTTAAACTATCCGAAAATCACTGTCTTCGTTCTCCTGAGCGGTGGGGGCGCCGGCGTTGACGGCTTCGTCGGCAATGTGAATTAACGCCTGTTGTTACTGTTACTACTAGCCAATGCCAGGATTTCCATTGATGGAGATATTCAGTTCAATGCTGTGAAGGCTGTCCTAGCTGTAACTTCAGTGCCTTCCATTCCGTCCAATTTCTCGGGGGATTGTGAGGAGCTGCAGCTTCTTCGGTCTTTTTATCCTGTGCCGTTTGAGACGTTTTAACAACCTCTTCTTTAAGCGCAGCGGCTGATGTCAAAACACCGGCATCTTTGTTGTTTGGCGCAATAACACCACCAGGTCCCACTAAGCCAGATGAGACTAGTTTCTGGAAGAGTTCATCAATATTGATTTTATTTAGTGGCGGCAATAATGGTGTTTGTGGTGCCTGCGGTGGTGGCGGCTGGCTGCTGCCCATCATTGAGCCTGGTGGTACAAATGGTGTACCACCGCTGGGTGGCATCTGCATTAGCCAGGACATTGGGGAATGTATATTATGGTTTTTGTTGTAGTGGCTATTGTTCATGTTGGGCGGTGGTCCACCGCTAAAGCCCCTAATACCCTGATGTGGCCATGTCATCGTATTTTGCTTGGTAGTCCATTTGTTAGGCTTCCAACGTCTTTCGCGCTGTGGCCTTCCACGTTGTGGCCACACCCTGTTGTCATATCTACGCGCTTCGTAATTGGACGAGCGTGTTGTTGAGGCGTCGAAATTCGCTGGTTTACTCCTCTTGGGCAAAGGTTCACCCAAATCTTCATTTTGCTTACGATAGTTCATGTTTACTATTTATTATTGTTTATTTTTTTGTATGTTTTTTATATATATATTTATATATATTTTTTATTTTTTATGTATGTCTTTTTATTTATATATATAATTTTAATTTTTTGTTTATATATTTTTTAATATATTTATTTGTGTATTTTCTTCCAATTTTGTTTTTAAAAAACAACCGCATAAATAAATTAAGGCGGAAAGTAGTAATGTTGTCTGAGCGACGGATGTAAGGCATCTGATCTACTACTCCTTTCTCTATGCCTTATATAGCCGCTATACAGATAGTATTTATATTGACAACTTACAACAACAACAACAATATGTGGTTTTCATTCTAGATATACATACAAACATATTAAATTATGACGGAAAGTATTTAAAATAGTGAAAAAATTTGTTGAAGATAATATTAACCCTCTAATGCCCAACCCCGCCTTTTGGCGGGTTGCAATATGACTGCGTTCAAAAACTGCGTAGTTAATTTTATTCAAAAAAGGGGAATCACATATATTTTAGGACATTTCATTTTGCATGTATGTGTACATCGCTGATCGGTTTTTTACTGAAACACTTCACAAGTTCAGTCCAAAGTGAAAAGTTGCAGGTGTCGGTCGTATATAATTCATTTTGCAAAAACAGTGATTTTGAAGATTGAACAAAAAGTTTATTTTGTGTCGTACAAGAAAAAAAAATATTGGTGAGTAGAACGCATTATTATCAATCGGTTAGATTAAAAATCAAATAAAAAAACAATATAAGTTAAGAAATATCGACTTGGAACCAATCCCGCCTTTTGGCGGGGTTGGGCATTTACCTGTAAATTTATCGTTAACCATTGCATTCGTTATCGCTTCTTTATTTAGTGATATCGGGTCGAAAGATCATAAATTTTTCAAAGCTGCCTGACAATGAAATTCAAAATATAATGGACGAGCTGGATGATGATGACTTTAATGAAACTGGAGATGAGCTGGACTTTGAAGACGACATTGAAGAAGCTAATTTCACCGGTCTTTGCAACTCTTTTATCGACGAATGTCTTAACTCAACAGAGACGCTTGTTAACGCAATTAATGTGACAGCATTAGATAATTTTGATACAGATCTGGAAACTTCAGTAGCAACCGATGTGCCTGTTTCGAGTAAGCGTCGTCGTGTGTCTTCAAATAAGCGTAAAATTGACGGAAAGCGTACCTTTGTTCCCACCAGTGATGGTTTTGTTGGACAACCAAATGAAACAAAAAATGATTCACCCAAGTTTAAATCAATGACTTGAAAAAAAAAGGATTGCGTCTCAACGTCAATGATCTCGCGTTCCATGGCTATAAGGAAACGCCTTCTGAGTTAGAAGAACTTAAAACGCCTTTTCGTTTTATTTTCAGTTCTTAGTTGAACAAATGAATTTGTATGCTTGCCAACAAAATATACAGACTCGCTTTATCACTAACTTTATGGAGCTTCGCAAATTTATTGGTATACTCTTTTTTATGTCAGTGTATCGCTTTCCAAGCTCTCGATCCTATTGGGGAAAATATTCCCTTGAAGCTGTTAAAAATGCTATGACTCGCAATAGATTTGAAGAAATACGCAAAAGACTTCATTTTAACGATAACTCTGCTGCACTTCAGCGAGATCAGCCTGGCTACGATCGTTTATTTAAAGTAAGACCACTTATAACTTACTTTAATGAAAGGTTTCTAAAAGTTCCTATGCCTCAACGCCTGTGTGTAGACGAGCAAATGTGTTCCACAAAAATGCAGGGAAATCCGACAGGTCAATATATGCCAAATAAACCACACAAATGGGGAACAAAACTTTTCAATCTGTGCGACACTTCAGGATTTTCATATGCTTTCGAAATCTATTCAGGTGCTGGCGATAATGTGATTCCAGAAAATACTCCTGACCTTGGTGCTGCTTCAAATGTCGTCGTAAGATTATCAATAATTTACTTTGACAACTTTTACACATCGCTCGGATTGGCTGTCTACCTTCGTAGCCGTGGTATCTATTGTTTGGGAACTGTGCGTTCAAATCGTATATCGAACAACAAATTATCGTCTGATGAAAGCCTCAATGCAAAAAAAGTTCCTCGAGGCTATTCCGAGGAGTTTTTAGGTTCCGCTTTTGGTGTGGATATATGCAACGTTTTGTGGCGCGACACAAAAACAGTTCGACTTATATCAACCTATGTTGGAACTCAATCGTTTTTGTCACAAACTGAAACTCTATTGCAAACAGCGACTCGGGGGGATCGAAAAAATAAGAAACAAATTGAGATTGAGTGTCCTATGATTATAAAGGAGTACAATCGTCATATGGGAGGAGTTGACCTAATGGATGGCCTTACCGGCCGGTATCGTATTCGAATGAAAACACGAAAGTGGACCAACCGTTTATTTTTCCATCTATTGGATATGTCAATAGTAAACGCATATATTTTATATCACCGGTTGCATAAGGGACAAGCACGCTGTTTTTTGCCAGATTTTCGAATTGAGGTGGCGGAGACTTTATGTCTGCTTTCGATTCCGGCTAGCCGTGGACGGGGACGTCCATTCTCTCACTCAGCATCACCGGCTCCGGCTCCATCGAAAGTAAAAACATACTTTCCAAACGCAAATGTTCGTTACGATCAGATTGGCCATTGGTGCAAATTTTTAGATCGGTCTGGCAAAAAAACATGCAAGATGGCCAACTGCAAATCCGAAACACAGTCTTTTTGCACAAAATGTAATATTCATCTATGCAATTCATCTTCAAAAAACTGCTTTTTTAATTTTCAAATGCAATAATAAAAATTAAACACAATACAAGTTGTTTAAGTCTTCATATGGGGAAAATACAAGTAAATGCCCAACCCCGCCTTCTGGCGGGTTAGGTTTTTTACCTGTAACAGGTAAACCATTAGCGTAATCAAAAAACTAACTTCATATTCGTTCGTTTTGACCCAAAATTAGTCTAAAATAATTTTTTCAATGCAATAGAAAAATTGGGCATTTGAGGATTAAAAAACGAAAATTAACAAGAAAATATAAATAATAATAGAAAATAGTAAAAAAGAAGAAAAATCTAAATAATGAAATAAATAGCAAAAATTAAAATATATTTCAAAATAAAAAAATTTAAAAGAGTTACAATACAGAAGGAAAAAAAAAATATAAAAGAAAACACTCAACAACATATTAAATTAAGAGAAGGCAGATAAAATATTCGATATTTAGACTATAACACAAAGGCTTTGAATATAGTATTTTACCGTTGTGCGGGTAGCACATATTCGAGCGTTTATAATGATGTAAATACATATACACACAAAGATATTCAAATATTGAGGAAATAAAATAAAAATTAACAAAAATAATAAATTAGAATAAAATATAATAATTTTAAATTATCTAATATGATGGCGCATTAAATTAATGAAGGACTACTCAGGCAAAATAAAATTTCTTTTGACGTTTCTTTTTGCAACATTGTATTGTCTACAACATTTATTTACCCAAAACTGGCAATTCCAAGAAAAAAAATTATCTTCAAATTACTTATATTCGCAGGCAGTGCAAATATTGACAGCCTACAACAACAATAACATTTTGTGGTTTAAATTCTACACATACATACAAATATATTCCAAAATAAAATGAATGAAAGTGAAAAAAATTATTGAAAAGAAAATATAAATATAAAAAATAATACTAAAAATGAGAAAAATCAAAATAAGGCAAAAAGAAAAAAATTAAATTTTGAAAATAAAAATTACAATACAGAAGAAGAAAAAACAAAATAATAATTCGAAGAATTGACTTCAATTTCACTCAATTTCGTCACTGCGAATGCCCAAGCTGTTACTTAATATTGAGTATTAGTATTGCAAGTTGATTCATATTATTCATGATTTCTACAAATAATACGAAAGTCAGGTATTAAGAATAATATAATATACTAAAAATTATGGTGAAAAGGGAAAATCAAATAAAAGCAATATTTTTTTGCTGCTCCCACAGATATTTTTTTTATTTAAATTACAAATATATTAAAGTTGATATAATATGTATGTATGTAAAAATCTCTTTCTAGTATACCATTAAAATATTTAAACTATCCGAAAAGCACTGTCTTCGTTTTCCTGAGCGGTGGGGGCGGCGGCGTTGACGGCTTTGTCGGCAATGTGAATTAACGCATGTTGTTACTGTTATTACTACCCAATGCCAGGATTGCCATTGATGGAGATATTCAGTTCAATGCTGTGACGGCTGTCCTAGCTGTAACTTCAGTGCCTTCCATTCCGTCCAGTTTCTCGGGGGATTGTGAGGGGCCGCAGCTTCTTCGGTCTTTTTATCCTGTGCCGTTTGAGGCGTTTTAACAGCCTCCTCTTTAAGCGCAGCGGCTGATGTCAAAACACCGGCAGCTTTGTTGTTTGGCGCAATAACACCACCAGGTCCCACTAAGCCAGATGAGACTAGTTTCTGGAAGAGTTCATCAATATTGATTTTATTCAGTGGCGGCAATAATGGTGTTTGTGGTGCCTGCGGTGGTGGCAGCTGGCTGCTGCCCATCATTGAGCCTGGTGGTACAAATGGTGTACCACCGCTGGGTGGCATCTGCATTAGCCAGGACATTGGGGAATGTATATTGTGGTTTTTGTTATAGCGGCTATTGTTCATGTTGGGCGGTGGACCACCGCTAAAGCCCCTAATACCCTGATGTGGCCATGTCATCGTATTTTGCTTGGTCGTCCATTTGTTAGGCTTCCAACGTCTTTCGCGCTGTGGCCTTCCACGTTGTGGCCACACCCTGTTGTCATATCTACGCGCTTCGTAATTGGACGAGCGTGTTGTTGAGGCGTCGAAATTCGCTGGTTTACTCCTCTTGGGCAAAGGTTCACCCAAATCTTTATTTTGCTTACGATAGTTCATGTTTACTCTTTATTATTGTTTATTTTTTTGTATGTTTTTTATATATATGTTTATATATATTTTTAATTTTTTATGTATGTATTTTTATTTATATATATAATTTTAATTTTTTGTTTATATATTTTTTAATATATTTATTTGTGTATTTTCTTCCAATTTTGTTTTAAAAAAAACAAGCGCGTAAATAAATTAAGGCGGAAAGTAGTAATGTTGTCTGAGCGACGGATGTATGGCATCTGATCTACTACTCCTTTCTCTATGCCTTATATAGCCGTTATACAGATAGTATTTATATTGACAACTTTCAACAACAACAACAATATGTGGTTTTCATTCTAGATATACATACAAACATATTAAATTATGGCGGAAAGTATTTAAAATAGTGAAAAAAATTGTTGAAGATAATATTAAAAAACGAAAATTAACAAGAAAATATAAATAATAATAGAAAATAGTAAAAAAGAAGAAAAATCTAAATAATGCAAAAACAGCAAAAATTAAAATATAATTCAAAATAAAAATAATTAAAAGAGTTACAATACAGAAGGACAAAAATAAAATATTAAGGAAAATACTGTTACATAATATGTACATATTAAATTAAGAGAAGGCAGATAAAATATTCGATATTTAGACTATAACACAAAGGCTTTGAATATAGTATTTTACCGTTGTGCGGGTAGCACATATTCGAGCGTTTATAATGATGTAAATACATATACACACAAAGATATTCAAATATTGAGGAAATAAAATAAAAATTAACAAAAATAATAAATTAAAATAAAATATAATAATTTTAAATTATATAATATGAAAGCGCATTAAAATAAAGAAGGACTACTCAGGCAAAATAAAATTTCTTTTAACGTTTCTTTTTCAAACATTGTATTGTCTACAACATTTATTTACCCAAAAATGGCAATTCCAAGAAAAAAAATTATCTTCAAATTACTTATATTCGCAGGCAGTGCAAATATTGACAGCCTACAACAACAATAACAATTTGTGGATTTAATTCGACACATACGTACAAATGTATTCCAAAATGGCGGCAAGTATTAATAAATAGTGAAAAAAATTATTGAAAGGAAAATATAAATATAAAAAATAATACTAAAAAGGAGAAAAATCAAAATAAGGCAAAAAGAAAAAAAATTAAATTTTGAAAATACAAATTACAATACAGAAGAAGAAGAAAACAAAATAATAATTCGAAAAATTTACTTCAATTTCACTCAATTTCGCCACTTCGAATGCCCAAGCTGTTACTTAATATTGAGTATTAGTATTGCAGTTGATTCATATTATTCATGATTTCTACAAATAATACGAAAGTCAGGTATTAATAATAATATAATATACTAAAAATTATGGTGAAAAGGGAAAATCAAATAAAAGCAATATTTTTTTGCTGCTCCCACAGATATTTTTTTTATTTAAATTACAAATATATTAAAGTTGATATAATATGTATGTATGTAAAAATCTCTTTCTAGTATACTATTAAAATATTTAAACTATCCGAAAATCACTGTCTTCGTTCTCCTGAGCGGTGGGGGCGGCGGCGTTGACGGCTTTGTCGGCAATGTGAATTAACGCCTGTTGTTACTGTTACTACCAGCCAATGCCAGGATTGCCATTGATGGAGATATTCAGTTCAATGCTGTGACGGCTGTCCTAGCTGTAACTTCAGTGCCTTCCATTCCGTCCAGTTTCTCGGGGGATTGTGAGAAGCTGCAGCTTCTTCGATCTTTTTATCCTGTGCCGTTTGAGACGTTTTAACAGCCTCCTCTTTAAGCGCAGCGGCTGATGTCAAAACACCGGCATCTTTGTTGTTTGGCGCAATAACACCACCTGGTCCCACTAAGCCAGATGAGACTAGTTTCTGGAAGAGTTCATCAATATTGATTTTATTTAGTGGCGGCAATAATGGTGTTTGTGGTGCCTGCTTTGGTGGCGGTTGGCTGCTGCCCATCATTGAACCTTGTGGTACAAATGGTGGACCACCGCTGGGTGGCATCTGCATTAGCCAGGAGATTGGGGAATGTATATTGTGGTTTTTGTTGTAGCGGCTATTGTTCATGTTGGGCAGTGGACCACCGCTAAAGCCCCTAATACCCTGATGTGGCCATGTCATCGTATTTTGCTTGGTCGTCCATTTGTTAGGCTTCCAACGTCTTTCGCGCTGTGGCCTTCCACGTTGTGGCCACACCCTGTTGTCATATCTACGCGCTTCGTAATTGGACGAGCGTGTTGTTGAGGCGTCGAAATTCGCTGGTTTACTCCTCTTGGGCAAAGGTTCACCCAAATCTTTATTTTGCTTACGATAGTTCATGTTTACTCTTTATTATTGTTTATTTTTTTGTATGTTTTTTATATATATGTTTATATATATTTTTTTTTTTTTATGTATGTATTTTTATTTATATATATAATTTTAATTTTTTGTTTATATATTTTTTAATATATTTATTTGTGTATTTTCTTCCAATTTTGTTTTTAAAAAAACAAGCGCGTAAATAAATTAAGGCGGAAAGTAGTAATGTTGTCTGAGCGACGGATGTATGGCATCTGATCTACTACTCCTTTCTCTATGCCTTATATAGCCGCTATACAGATAGTATTTATATTGACAACTTTCAACAATAACAACAATATGTGGTTTTCATTCTAGATATACATACAAACATATTAAATTATGGCGGAAAGTATTTAAAATAGTGAAAAAAATTGTTGAAGATAATATTAAAAAACGAAAATTAACAAGAAAATATAAATAATAATAGAAAATAGTAAAAAAGAAGAAAAATCTAAATAATGCAAAAACAGCAAAAATTAAAATTTAATTCAAAATAAAAATAATTAAAGGGTTACAATACAGAAGGACAAAAAAAAATATTAAGGAAAATACTGTTACATAATATGTACATATTAAATTAAGAGAAGGCGGATAAAATATTCGATATTTAGACTATAACACAAAGGCTTTGAATATAGTATTTTACCGTTGTGCGGGTAGCACATATTCGAGCGTTTATAATGATGTAAATACATATACACACAAAGATATTCAAATATTGAGGAAATAAAATAAAAATTAACAAAAATAATGAATTAGAATAAAATATAATAATTTTAAATTATATAATATGATAGCGCATTAAATTAAAGAAGGACTACTCAGGCAAAATAAAATTTCTTTTAACGTTTCTTTTTCAAACATTGTATTGTCTACAACATTTATTTACCCAAAAATGGCAATTCCAAGAAAAAAAATTATCTTCAAATTACTTATATTCGCAGGCAGTGCAAATATTGACAGCCTACAACAACAATAACAATTTGTGGTTTTAATTCGACACATACATACAAATGTATTCCAAAATGGCGGCAAGTATTAATAAATAGTGAAAAAAATTATTGAAAAGAAAATATAAATATAAAAAATAATACTAAAAAGGAGAAAAATCAAAATAAGGCAAAAAGAAAAAAATTAAATTTTGAAAATACAAATTACAATACAGAAGAAGAAAAAACAAAATAATAATTCGAAAAATTTACTTCAATTTCACTCAATTTCGTCACTGCGAATGCCCAAGCTGTTACTTAATATTGAGTTCTAGTATTGCATGTTGATTCATATTATTCATGATTTCTACAAATAATACGAAAGTCAGGTATTAATAATAATATAATATACTAAAATATATGGTGAAAAGGGAAAATCAAATAAAAGCAATATTTTTTTGCTGCTCCCACAGATATTTTTTTTATTTAAATTACAAATACATTAAAGTTGATATAATATGTATGTATGTAAAAATCTCTTTCTAGTATACCATTAAAATATTTAAACTATCCGAAAATCACTGTCTTCGTTCTCCTGAGCGGTGGGGGCGGCGGCGTTGACGGCTTTGTCGGCAATGTGAATTAACGCCTGTTGTTACTGTTACTACCAGCCAATGCCAGGATTGCCATTGATGGAGATATTCAGTTCAATACTGTGACGGCTGTCCTAGCTGTAACTTCAGTGCCTTCCATTCCGTCCAGTTTCTCGGGGGATTGTGAGGGGCTGCAGCTTCTTCGGTCTTTTTATCCTGTGCCGTTTGAGACGTTTTAACAGCCTCCTCTTTAAGCGCAGCGGCTGATGTCAAAACACCGGCAGCTTTGTTGTTTGGCGCAATAACACCACCAGGTCCCACTAAGCCAGATGAGACTAGTTTCTGGAAGAGTTCATCAATATTGATTTTATTCAGTGGCGGCAATAATGGTGTTTGTGGTGCCTGCGGTGGTGGCGGTTGGCTGCTGCCCATCATTGAGCCTGGTGGTACAAATGGTGTACCACCGCTGGGTGGCATCTGCATTAGCCAGGACATTGGGGAATGTATATTGTGGTTTTTGTTATAGCGGCCATTGTTCATGTTGAGCGGTGGACCACCGCTAAAGCCCCTAACGCCCTGATGTGGCCATGTCATCGTATTTTGCTTTGTCGTCCATTTGTTAGGCTTCCAACGTCTTTCGCGCTGTGGCCTTCCACGTTGTGGCCACACCCTGTTGTCATATCTACGCACTTCGTAATTGGACGACGATGTTGTTGAGGCGTCGAAATTCGCTGGTTTACTCCTCTTGGGCAAAGGTTCACCCAAATCTTTATTTTGCTTACGATAGTTCATGTTTACTCTTTATTATTGTTTATTTTTTTGTATGTTTTTTATATATATGTTTATATATATTTTTTATTTTTTATGTATGTATTTTTATTTATATATATAATTTTAATTTTTTGTTTATATATTTTTTAATATATTTATTTGTGTATTTTCTTCCAATTTTGTTTTTAAAAAAACAAGCGCATAAATAAATTAAGGCGGAAAGTAGTAATGTTGTCTGAGCGACGGATGTATGGCATCTGATCTACTACTCCTTTCTCTATGCCGTATATAGCCGCTATACAGATAGTATTTATATTGACAACTTTCAACAACAACAACAATATGTGGTTTTCATTCTAGATATACATACAAACATATTAAATTATGGCGGAAAGTATTTAAAATAGTGAAAAAAATTGTTGAAGATAATATTAAAAAACGAAAATTAACAAGAAAATATAAATAATAATAGAAAATAGTAAAATAGAAGAAAAATCAAAATAATGCAAAAAACAGCAAAAATTAAAATATAATTCAAAACAAAAATAATTAAAAGAGTTACAACATCGAAGGACAAAAAAAAATATTAAGGAAAATACTGTTACATAATATGTACATATTAAATTAAGAGAAGGCAGATAAAATATTCGATATTTAGACTATAACACAAAGGCTTTGAATATAGTATTTTACCGTTGTGCGGGTAGCACATATTCGAGCGTTTATAATGATGTAAATACATATACACAAAGATATTCAAATATTGAGGAAATAAAATAAAAAATAACAAAAATAATAAATTAGAATAAAATATAATAATTTTAAATTATCTAATATGATGGCGCATTAAATTAATGAAGGTCTACTCAGGCAAAATAAAATTTCTTTTTCAAACATTGTATTGTCTACAACATTTATTTACCCAAAAATGGCAATTCCAAGAAAAAAAATTATCTTCAAATTACTTATATTCGCAGGCAGTGCAAATATTGACAGCCTACAACAACAATAACAATTTGTGGTTTTAATTCGACACATACATACAAATGTATTCCAAAATGGCGGCAAGTATTAATAAATAGTGAAAAAAATTATTGAAAAGAAAATATAAATATAAAATTTAATACTAAAAAGAAGAAAAATCAAAATAAGGCAAAAAGAAAAAATTAAATTTTGAAAATAAAAATTACAATACAGAAGAAGAAAAAAACAAAATAATAATTCGAAAAATTGACTTCAATTTCACTCAATTTCGTCACTGCGAATGCGCAAGCTGTTACTTAATTTTGAGTTCTAGTATTGCAGTTGATTCATATTATTCATGATTTCTACAAATAATACGAAAGTCAGGTATTAATAATAATATAATATACTAAAAATTATGGTGAAAAGGGAAAATCAAATAAAAGCAATATTTTTTTGCTGCTCCCACAGATATTTTTTTTATTTAAATTACAAATATATTAAAGTTGATATAATATGTTTGTATGTAAAAATCTCTTTCTAGTATACTATTAAAATATTTAAACTATCCGAAAACCACTGTTTTCGTTCTCCTGAGCGGTGGGGCCGGCGGCGTTGACGGCTTTGTCGGCAATGTGAATTTACGCCTGTTGTTACTGTTACTACTAGCCAATGCCAGGATTGCCATTGATGGAGATATTCAGTTCAATGCTGTGACGGCTGTCCTAGCTGTAACTTCAGTGCCTTCCATTCCGTCCAGTTTCTCGGGGGATTGTGAGGGGCTGCAGCTTCTTCGGTCTTTTTATCCTCTGCCGTTTGAGACGTTTTAACAACCTCTTCTTTAAGCGCAGCGGCTGATGTCAAAACACCGGCATCTTTGTTGTTTGGCGCAATAACACCACCAGGTCCCACTAAGCCAGATGAGACTAGTTTCTGGAAGAGTTCATCAATATTGATTTTATTTAGTGGCGGCAATACTGGTGTTTGTGGTGCCTGCGGTAGTGGCGGTTGGCTGCTGTCCATCATTGAGCCTGGTGGTACAAATGGTGGACCACCGCTGGGTGGCATCTGCATTAGCCAGGACATTGGGGAATGTATATTGTGGTTTTTGTTGTAGCGGCTATTGTTCATGTTGGGCGGTGGACCACCGCTAAAGCCCCTAATACCCTGATGTGGCCATGTCATCGTATTTTGCTTGGTCGTCCATTTGTTAGGCTTCCAACGTCTTTCGTGCTGTGGCCTTCCACGTTGTGGCCACACCCTGTTGTCATATCTACGCGCTTCGTAATTGGACGAGCGTGTTGTTGAGGCGTCGAAATTCGCTGGTTTACTCCTCTTGGGCAAAGGTTCACCCAAATCTTTATTTTGCTTACGATAGTTCATGTTTACTCTTTATTATTGTTTATTTTTTTGTATGTTTTTATATATATGTTTATATATATTTTTTATTTTTTATGTATGTATTTTTATTTATATATATAATTTTAACTTTTTGTTTATATATTTTTTAATATATTTATTTGTGTATTTTCTTCCAATTTTGTTTTTAAAAAAACAAGCGCATAAATAAATTAAGGCGGAAAGTAGTAATGTTGTCTGAGCGACGGATGTATGGCATCTGATCTAATACTCCTTTCTCTATGCCTTATATAGCCGCTATACAGATAGTATTTATATTGACAACTTTCAACAACAACAACAATATGTGGTTTTCATTCTAGATATACATACAAACATATTAAATTATGGCGGAAAGTATTTAAAATAGTGAAAAAAATTGTTGAAGATAATATTAAAAAACGAAAATTAACAAGAAAATATAAATAATAATAGAAAATAGTAAAATAGAAGAAAAATCAAAAAAATGCAAAAACAGCAAAAATTAAAATATAATTCAAAATAAAAATAATTAAAAGAGTTACAATACAGAAGGACAAAAAAAATATTAAGGAAAATACTGTTACATAATATGTACATATTAAATTAAGAGAAGGCAGATAAAATAATCGATATTTAGACTATAACACAAAGGCTTTGAATATAGTATTTTACCGTTGTGCGGGTAGTACATATTCGAGCGCTTATAATGATGTAAATACATATACACACAAAGATATTCAAATATTGAGGAATTAAAATAAAAATTAACAAAAATATTATATTAGAATAAAATATAATAATTTTAAATTATATAATATGAAAGCGCATTAAATAAAAGAAGGACTACGCGGGCAAAATAAAATTTCTTCTAACGTTTCTTTTTCAAACATTGTATTGTATACAACATTTATTTACCCGGTGGGGGCGGCGGCGTTGACGGCTTTGTCGGCAATGTGAATTAACGCCTTTTGTTACTGTTACTACCAGCCAATGCCAGGACTGCCATTGATGGAGATATTCAGTTCAATGCTGTGACGGCTGTCCTAGCTGTAACTTCAGTGCCTTCCATTCCGTCCAGTTTCTCGGGGGATTGTGAGGGGCTGCAGCTTCTTCGGTCTTTTTATCCTGTGCCGTTTGAGACGTTTTTACAGCCTCCTCTTTAAGCGCAGCGGCTGATGTCAAAACACCGGCAGCTTTGTTGTTTGGCGCAATAACACCACCAGGTCCCACTAAGCCAGATGAGACTAGTTTCTGGAAGAGTTCATCAATATTGATTTTATTCAGTGGCGGCAATAATGGTGTTTGTGGTGCCTGCGGTGGTGGCGGCTAGCTGCTGCCCATCATTGCGCCTGGTGGTACAAATGGTGTACCACCGCTGGGTGGCATCTGCATTAGCCAGGACATTGGGGAATGTATATTGTGGTTTTTGTTGTAGCGGCTATTGTTCATGTTGGGCGGTGGACCACCGCTAAAGCCCCTAATACCCTGATGTGGCCATGTCATCGTATTTTGCTTGGTCGTCCATTTGTTAGGCTTCCAACGTATTTCGCGCTGTGGCCTTCCACGTTGTGGCCACACCCTGTTGTCATATCTACGCGCTTCGTAATTGGACGAGCATGTTGTTGAGGCGTCGAAATTCGCTGGTTTACTCCTCTTGGGCAAAGGTTCACCCAACTCTTTATTTTGCTTACGATAGCTCATGTTTACTCTTTATTATTGTTTATTTTTTTGTATGTTTTTTATATATATGTTTATATATATCTTTTATTTTTTATGTATGTATTTTTATTTATATATATAATTTTAATTTTTTGTTTATATATTTTTTAATATATTTATTTGTGTAGTTTCTTCCAATTATGTTTTTAAAAATACAAGCGCATAAATAAATTAAGGCGGAAAGTAGTAATGTTGTCTGAGCGACGGATGTATGGCATCTGATCTACTACTCCTTTCTCTATGCCGTATGTAGCCGCTATACAGATAGTATTTATATTGACAACTTACAACAACAACAACAATATGTGGTTTTCATTCTAGATATACATACAAACATATTAAATTATGGCGGAAAGTATTTAAAATAGTGAAAAAAATTGTTGAAGATAATACTAAAAAACGAAAATTAACAAGAAAATATAAATAATAATAGAAAATAGTAAAAAAGCAGAAAAATCTGAATAATGCAATAAATAGCAAAAATTAAAATGTAATTCAAAATAAGAATAATAAAAAGAGTTACAATACAGAAGGGCAAAAAAATATAAAAGAAAATGCTGTAACAACAAATATTGAGGAAATAAAATAAAAATTAACAAAAATAATAAATTAGAATAAAATATAATAATTTTAAATTATATAATATGATAGCGCATTAAATTAAAGAAGGACTACTCAGGCAAAATAAAATTCCTTTTAACGTTTCTTTTTCAAACATTGTATTGTCTACAACATATATTTACCCGAAAATGGCAATTTCAAGAAAAAAAAATATCTTCAAATTACTTATATTCGCAGGCAGTGCAAATATTGACAGCCTACAACAACATTAACAATTTGTGGGTTTAATTCTACACATACATACACATATATTCCAAAATGGCGGCAAGTATTAGAAATAGTGAAAAAAATTATTGAAAAGAAAATATAAATATAAAAAATAATACTGAAAAGGAGAAAAATCAAAATAAGGCAAAAAGAAAAAAATTAAATTTTGAAAATAAAAATGACAATACAGAAGAAGAAAAAAACAAAATAATAATTCGAAAAATTTACTTCAATTTCACTCAATTTCGTCACTGCGAATGCGCAAGCTGTTACTTAATTTTGAGTTATAGTATTGCAGTTGATTCATATTATTCATGATTTCTACAAATAATACGAAAGTCAGGTATTAATAATAATATAATATACTAAAAATTATGGTGAAAAGGGAAAATCAAATAAAAGCAATATTTTTTTGCTGTTCCCATAGATATTTTTTTTATTTAAATTACAAATACATTAAAGTTGATATAATATGTATGTATCTAAAAATCTCTTTCTAGTATACTATTAAAATAATTAAACTATCCGAAAACCACTGTCTTCGTTCTCCTGAGCGGTGGGGGCGGAGGCGTTGACGGCTTTGTCGGCAATGTGAATTAACGCCTGTTGTTACTGTTACTACTAGCCAATGCCAGGATGCCATTGATGGAGATATTCAGTTCAATGCTGTGACGGCTGTCCTAGCTGTAACTTCAGTGCCTTCCATTCCGTCCAGTTTCTCGGGGGATTGTGAGGGCCTGCAGCTTCTTCGGTCTTTTTATCCTGTGCCGTTTGAGACGTTTTAACAGCCTCCTCTTTAAGCGCAGCGGCTGATGTCAAAACACCGGCAGCTTTGTTGTTTGGCGCAATAACACCACCAGGTCCCACTAAGCCAGATGAGACTAGTTTCTGGAAGAGTTCATCAATATTGATTTTATTTAGTGGCGGCAATACTGGTGTTTGTGGTGCCTGCGGTGGTGGCGGTTGGTTGCTGCCCATCATTGAGCCTGGTGTTACAAATGGTGGACCACCGCTGGGTGGCATCTGCATTAGCCAGGACATTGGGGAATGTATATTGTGGTTTTTGTTGTAGCGGCTATTGTTCATGTTGGGCGGTGGACCACCGCTAAAGACCCTAATACCCTGATGTGGCCATGTCATCGTATTTTGCTTGGTCGTCCATTTGTTAGGCTTCCAACGTCTTTCGCGCTGTGGCCTTCCACGTTGTGGCCACACCCTGTTGTCATATCTACGCACTTCGTAATTGGACGACGATGTTGTTGAGGCGTCGAAATTCGCTGGTTTACTCCTCTTGGGCAAAGGTTCACCCAAATCTTTATTTTGCTTACGATAGTTCATGTTTACTCTTTATTATTGTTTATTTTTTTGTATGTTTTTTATATATATGTTTATATATATTTTTAATTTTTTATGTATGTATTTTTATTTATATATATAATTTTAATTTTTTGTTTATATATTTTTTAATATATTTATTTGTGTATTTTCTTCCAATTTTGTTTTTAAAAAAACAAGCGCATAAATAAATTAAGGCGGAAAGTAGTAATGTTGTCTGAGCGACGGATGTATGGCATCTGATCTACTACTCCTTTCTCTATGCCTTATATAGCCGCTATACAGATAGTATTTATATTGACAACTTTCAACAACAACAACAATATGTGGTTTTCATTCTAGATATACATACAAACATATTAAATTATGGCGGAAAGTATTTAAAATAGTGAAAAAAATTGTTGAAGATAATATTAAAAAACGAAAATTAACAAGAAAATATAAATAATAATAGAAAATAGTAAAAAAGAAGAAAAATCTAAATAATGCAATAAATAGCAAAAATTAAAATGTAATTCAAAATAAGAATAATAAAAAGAGTTACAATACAGAAGGACAAAAAAAATATTAAGGAAAATACTGTAACAACATATTAAATTAAGAGAAGGCAGATAAAATAATCGATATTTAGACTATAACACAAAGGCTTTGAATATAGTATTTTACCGTTGTGCGGGTAGTACATATTCGAGCGCTTATAATGATGTAAATACATATACACACAAACATATTCAAATATTGAGGAATTAAAATAAAAATTAACAAAAATATTATATTAGAATAAAATATAATAATTTTAAATTATATAATATGAAAGCGCATTAAATTAAAGAAAACCTACGCGGGCAAAATAAAATTTCTTCTAACGTTTCTTTTTCAAACATTGTATTGTCTACAACATTTATTTACCCAAAAATGGCAATTCCAAAAAAAAAATTATCTTCAAATTACTTATATTCGCAGGCAGTGCAAATATTGACAGCCTACAACAACAATAACATTTTGCGGTTTTAATTCTACACATACACACAAATATATTCCAAAATGGCGGCAAGTATTAGAAATAGTGAAAAAAATTATTGAAAAGAAAATATAAATATAAAAAATAATACTAAAAAGGAGAAAAATCAAAATAAGGCAAAAAGAAAAAAATTAAATTTTGAAAATACAAATTACAATACAGAAGAAGAAAAAACAAAATAATAATTCGAAAAATTTACTTCAATTTCACTCAATTTCGTCACTGCGAATGCCCAAGCTGTTACTTAATATTGAGTTCTAGTATTGCAGTTGATTCATATTATTCATGATTTCTACAAATAATACGAAAGTCAGGTATTAATAATAATATAATATACTAAAATATATGGTGAAAAGGGAAAATCAAATAAAAGCAATATTTTTTTGCTGCTCCCACAGATATTTTTTTTATTTAAATTACAAATATATTAAAGTTGATATAATATGTATGTATGTAAAAATCTCTTTCTAGTATACTATTAAAATATTTAAACTATCCGAAAATCACTGTCTTCGTTCTCCTGAGCGGTGAGGGCGGCGGCGTTGACGGCTTTGTCGGCAATGTGAATTAACGCCTGTTGTTACTGTTACTACCAGCCAATGCCAGGATTGCCATTGATGGAGATATTCAGTTCAATGCTGTGACGGCTGTCCTAGCTGTAACTTCAGTGCCTTCCATTCCGTCCAGTTTCTCGGGGGATTGTGAGGGGCTGCAGCTTCTTCGGTCTTTTTATCCTGTGCCGTTTGAGACGTTTTAACAGCCTCCTCTTTAAGCGCAGCGGCTGATGTCAAAACACCGGCAGCTTTGTTGTTTGGCGCAATAACACCACCAGGTCCCACTAAGCCAGATGAGACTAGTTTCTGGAAGAGTTCATCAATATTGATTTTATTCAGTGGCGGCAATAATGGTGTTTGTGGTGCCTGCGGTGGTGGCGGTTGGCTGCTGCCCATCATTGAGCCTGGTGGTACAAATGGTGTACCACCGCTGGGTGGCATCTGCATTAGCCAGGACATTGGGGAATGTATATTGTGGTTTTTGTTATAGCGGCTATTGTTCATGTTGAGCGGTGGACCACCGCTAAAGCCCCTAACGCCCTGATGTGGCCATGTCATCGTATTTTGCTTTGTCGTCCATTTGTTAGGCTTCCAACGTCTTTCGCGCTGTGGCCTTCCACGTTGTGGCCACACCCTGTTGTCATATCTACGCACTTCGTAATTGGACGACGATGTTGTTGAGGCGTCGAAATTCGCTGGTTTACTCCTCTTGGGCAAAGGTTCACCCAAATCTTTATTTTGCTTACGATAGTTCATGTTTACTCTTTATTATTGTTTATTTTTTTGTATGTTTTTTATATATATGTTTATATATATTTTTTATTTTTTATGTATGTATTTTTATTTATATATATAATTTTAATTTTTTGTTTATATATTTTTTAATATATTTATTTGTGTATTTTCTTCCAATTTTGTTTTTAAAAAAACAAACGCATAAATAAATTAAGGCGGAAAGTAGTAATGTTGTCTGAGCGACGGATGTATGGCATCTGATCTACTACTCCTTTCTCTATGCCGTATATAGCCGCTATACAGATAGTATTTATATTGACAACTTTCAACAACAACAACAATATGTGGTTTTCATTCTAGATATACATACAAACATATTAAATTATGGCGGAAAGTATTTAAAATAGTGAAAAAAATTGTTGAAGATAATATTAAAAAACGAAAATTAACAAGAAAATATAAATAATAATAGAAAATAGTAAAATAGAAGGAAAATCAAAATAATGCAAAAAACAGCAAAAATTAAAATATAATTCAAAATAAAAATAATTAAAAGAGTTACAACATCGAAGGACAAAAAAAAAATATTAAGGAAAATACTGTTACATAATATCTACATATTAAATTAAGAGAAGGCAGATAAAATATTCGATATTTAGACTATAACACAAAGGCTTTGAATATAGTATTTTACCGTTGTGCGGGTAGCACATATTCGAGCGTTTATAATGATGTAAATACATATACACACAAAGATATTCAAATATTGAGGAAATAAAATAAAAAATAACAAAAATAATAAATTAGAATAAAATATAATAATTTTAAATTATCTAATATGATGGCGCATTAAATTAATGAAGGTCTACTCAGGCAAAATAAAATTTCTTTTTCAAACATTGTATTGTCTACAACATTTATTTACCCAAAAATGGCAATTCCAAGAAAAAAAATTATCTTCAAATTACTTATATTCGCAGGCAGTGCAAATATTGACAGCCTACAACAACAATAACAATTTGTGGTTTTAATTCGACACATACATACAAATGTATTCCAAAATGGCGGCAAGTATTAATAAATAGTGAAAAAAATTATTGAAAAGAAAATATAAATATAAAATTTAATACTAAAAAGAAGAAAAATCAAAATAAGGCAAAAAGAAAAAATTAAATTTTGAAAATAAAAATTACAATACAGAAGAAGAAAAAAACAAAATAATAATTCGAAAAATTTACTTCAATTTCACTCAATTACGTCACTGCGAATGCGCAAGCTGTTACTTAATTTTGAGTTCTAGTATTGCAGTTGATTCATATTATTCATGATTTCTACAAATAATACGAAAGTCAGGTATTAATAATAATATAATATACTAAAAATTATGGTGAAAAGGGAAAATCAAATAAAAGCAATATTTTTTTGCTGCTCCCACAGATATTTTTTTTATTTAAATTACAAATATATTAAAGTTGATATAATATGTTTGTATGTAAAAATCTCTTTCTAGTATACTATTAAAATATTTAAACTATCCGAAAACCACTGTTTTCGTTCTCCTGAGCGGTGGGGCCGGCGGCGTTGACGGCTTTGTCGGCAATGTGAATTTACGCCTGTTGTTACTGTTACTACTAGCCAATGCCAGGATTGCCATTGATGGAGATATTCAGTTCAATGCTGTGACGGCTGTCCTAGCTGTAACTTCAGTGCCTTCCATTCCGTCCAGTTTCTCGGGGGATTGTGAGGGGCTGCAGCTTCTTCGGTCTTTTTATCCTGTGCCGTTTGAGACGTTTTAACAGCCTCCTCTTTAAGCGCAGCGGCTGATGTCAAAACACCGGCAGCTTTGTTGTTTGGCGCAATAACACCACCAGGTCCCACTAAGCCAGATGAGACTAGTTTCTGGAAGAGTTCATCAATATTGATTTTATTCAGTGGCGGCAATAATGGTGTTTGTGGTGCCTGCGGTGGTGGCGGTTGGCTGCTGCCCATCATTGAGCCTGGTGGTACAAATGGTGTACCACCGCTGGGTGGCATCTGCATTAGCCAGGACATTGGGGAATGTATATTGTGGTTTTTGTTGTAGCGGCTGTTGTTCATGTTGGGCGGTGGACCACCGCTAAAGCCCCTAATGCCCTGATGTGGCCATGTCATCGTATTTTGCTTGGTCGTCCATTTGTTAGGCTGCCAACGTCTTTCGCGCTGTGGCCTTCCACGTTGTGGCCACACCCTGTTGTCATATCTACGCGCTTCGTAATTGGACGAGCGTGTTGTTGAGGCGTCGAAATTCGCTGGTTTACTCCTCTTGGGCAAAGGTTCACCCAAATCTTTATTTTGCTTACGATAGTTCATGTTTACTCTTTATTATTGTTTATTTTTTTGTATGTTTTTATATATATGTTTATATATATTTTTTATTTTTTATGTATGTATTTTTATTTATATATATAATTTTAACTTTTTGTTTATATATTTTTTAATATATTTATTTGTGTATTTTCTTCCAATTTTGTTTTTAAAAAAACAAGCGCATAAATAAATTAAGGCGGAAAGTAGTAATGTTGTCTGAGCGACGGATGTATGGCATCTGATCTAATACTCCTTTCTCTATGCCTTATATAGCCGCTATACAGATAGTATTTATATTGACAACTTTCAACAACAACAACAATATGTGGTTTTCATTCTAGATATACATACAAACATATTAAATTATGGCGGAAAGTATTTAAAATAGTGAAAAAAATTGTTGAAGATAATATTAAAAAACGAAAATTAACTAGAAAATATAAATAATAATAGAAAATAGTAAAAAAGAAGAAAAATCTAAATAATGCAAAAACAGCAAAAATTAAAATATAATTCAAAATAAAAATAATTAAAAGAGTTACAATACAGAAGGACAAAAAAAAATATTAAGGAAAATACTGTTACATAATATGTACATATTAAATTAAGAGAAGGCAGATAAAATAATCGATATTTAGACTATAACACAAAGGCTTTGAATATAGTATTTTACCGTTGTGCGGGTAGTACATATTCGAGCGCTTATAATGATGTAAATACATATACACACAAAGATATTCAAATATTGAGGAAATAAAATAAAAATTAACAAAAATAATAAATTAGAATAAAATATAATAATTTTAAATTATATAATATGATGCGCATTAAATTAAAGAAGGACTACTCAGGCAAAATAAAATTTCTTTTAACGTTTCTTTTTCAAACATTGTATTGTCTACAACATTTATTTACCCAAAAATGGCAATTCCAAGAAAAAAAATTATCTTCAAATTACTTATATTCGCAGGCAGTGCAAATATTGACAGCCTACAACAACAATAACAATTTGTGGTTTTAATTCGACACATACATACAAATGTATTCCAAAATGGCGGCAAGTATTAATAAATAGTGAAAAAAATTATTGAAAAGAAAATATAAATATAAAATTTAATACTAAAAAGAAGAAAAATCAAAATAAGGCAAAAAGAAAAAATTAAATTTTGAAAATAAAAATTACAATACAGAAGAAGAAAAAAACAAAATAATAATTCGAAAAATTTACTTCAATTTCACTCAATTACGTCACTGCGAATGCGCAAGCTGTTACTTAATTTTGAGTTCTAGTATTGCAGTTGATTCATATTATTCATGATTTCTACAAATAATACGAAAGTCAGGTATTAATAATAATATAATATACTAAAAATTATGGTGAAAAGGGAAAATCAAATAAAAGCAATATTTTTTTGCTGCTCCCACAGATATTTTTTTTATTTAAATTACAAATATATTAAAGTTGATATAATATGTTTGTATGTAAAAATCTCTTTCTAGTATACTATTAAAATATTTAAACTATCCGAAAATCACTGTCTTCGTTCTCCTGAGCGGTGGGGCCGGCGGCGTTGACGGCTTTGTCGGCAATGTGAATTTACGCCTGTTGTTACTGTTACTACTAGCCAATGCCAGGATTGCCATTGATGGAGATATTCAGTTCAATGCTGTGACGGCTGTCCTAGCTGTAACTTCAGTGCCTTCCATTCCGTCCAGTTTCTCGGGGGATTGTGAGGGGCTGCAGCTTCTTCGGTCTTTTTATCCTGTGCCGTTTGAGACGTTTTAACAGCCTCCTCTTTAAGCGCAGCGGCTGATGTCAAAACACCGGCAGCTTTGTTGTTTGGCGCAATAACACCACCAGGTCCCACTAAGCCAGATGAGACTAGTTTCTGGAAGAGTTCATCAATATTGATTTTATTCAGTGGCGGCAATAATGGTGTTTGTGGTGCCTGCGGTGGTGGCGGTTGGCTGCTGCCCATCATTGAGCCTGGTGGTACAAATGGTGTACCACCGCTGGGTGGCATCTGCATTAGCCAGGACATTGGGGAATGTATATTGTGGTTTTTGTTGTAGCGGCTGCTGTTCATGTTGGGCGGTGGACCACCGCTAAAGCCCCTAATGCCCTGATGTGGCCATGTCATCGTATTTTGCTTGGTCGTCCATTTGTTAGGCTGCCAACGTCTTTCGCGCTGTGGCCTTCCACGTTGTGGCCACACCCTGTTGTCATATCTACGCGCTTCGTAATTGGACGAGCGTGTTGTTGAGGCGTCGAAATTCGCTGGTTTACTCCTCTTGGGCAAAGGTTCACCCAAATCTTTATTTTGCTTACGATAGTTCATGTTTACTCTTTATTATTGTTTATTTTTTTGTATGTTTTTATATATATGTTTATATATATTTTTTATTTTTTATGTATGTATTTTTATTTATATATATAATTTTAACTTTTTGTTTATATATTTTTTAATATATTTATTTGTGTATTTTCTTCCAATTTTGTTTTTAAAAAAACAAGCGCATAAATAAATTAAGGCGGAAAGTAGTAATGTTGTCTGAGCGACGGATGTATGGCATCTGATCTAATACTCCTTTCTCTATGCCTTATATAGCCGCTATACAGATAGTATTTATATTGACAACTTTCAACAACAACAACAATATGTGGTTTTCATTCTAGATATACATACAAACATATTAAATTATGGCGGAAAGTATTTAAAATAGTGAAAAAAATTGTTGAAGATAATATTAAAAAACGAAAATTAACAAGAAAATATAAATAATAATAGAAAATAGTAAAAAAGAAGAAAAATCTAAATAATGCAAAAACAGCAAAAATTAAAATATAATTCAAAATAAAAATAATTAAAAGAGTTACAATACAGAAGGACAAAAAAAAATATTAAGGAAAATACTGTTACATAATATGTACATATTAAATTAAGAGAAGGCAGATAAAATAATCGATATTTAGACTATAACACAAAGGCTTTGAATATAGTATTTTACCGTTGTGCGGGTAGTACATATTCGAGCGCTTATAATGATGTAAATACATATACACACAAAGATATTCAAATATTGAGGAAATAAAATAAAAATTAACAAAAATAATAAATTAGAATAAAATATAATAATTTTAAATTATATAATATGATAGCGCATTAAATTAAAGAAGGACTACTCAGGCAAAATAAAATTTCTTTTAACGTTTCTTTTTCAAACATTGTATTGTCTACAACATTTATTTACCCAAAAATGGCAATTCCAAGAAAAAAAATTATCTTCAAATTACTTATATTCGCAGGCAGTGCAAATATTGACAGCCTACAACAACAATAACAATTTGTGGGTTTCATTCTACACATACATACACATATATTCCAAAATGGCAGCAAGTATTAATAAATAGTGAAAAAAATTATTGAAAAGAAAATATAAATATAAAAAATAATACTAAAAATGAGAAAAATCAAAATAAGGCAAAAAGAAAAAAATTAAATTTTGAAAATAAAAATTACAATACAGAAGAAGAAAAAAACACAAATAATAATTCGAAAAATTTACTTCAATTTCACTCAATTTCGTCACTTCGAATGCCCAAGCTGTTACTTAATATTGAGTTCTAGTATTGCAGTTGATTCATATTATTCATGATTTCTACAAATAATACGAAAGTCAGGTATTAATAATAATATAATATACTAAAAATTATGGTGAAAAGGGAAAATCAAATAAAAGCAATATTTTTTTGCTGTTCCCACAGATATTTTTTTTATTTAAATTACAAATACATTAAAGTTGATATAATATGTATGTATGTAAAAATCTCTTTCTAGTATACCATTAAAATATTTAAACTATCCGAAAATCACTGTCTTCGTTCTCCTGAGCGGTGGGGGCGGCGGCGTTGACGGCTTTGTCGGCAATGTGAATTAACGCCTGTTGTTACTGTTACTACTACCCAATGCCAGGATTGCCATTGATGGAGATATTCAGTTCAATGTTGTGTACTATGTACAGGCATCTCGTTATCATATGTATGTAAGAATAGCAAAATTTTGAACACCCATACAAATATACCTACATAGCAATATCTAACTCTTTCTCTTTTTCAAACTTCTTCCTGTTCTTCGCTTCCACATTCTTTAGCGACACCTAAATGTGAGTGAAGATTATTAAGTTAGAACTAATAACTTTCAAGAAAATAATTAGATATTCAAATAATATCTCATATTCATTTCTTTACTTTATTTTGGTAAAATAAATTTTATTGAAACGAACTATTTTCTGAATTATTTATAAATATTATTTTCATGGTATACCATAAACCATACACCTTGGAAGCGCAAAATATAGTAATCTCGACAGAGATGATTCAAAAGTTAATATTAGTCATGAGGTCTATAATATTTCCGTTTCCCAAAGATCTGCCTTTTTTGATTGGAGCTGCCGAACGATACAGACGTGCCTCAATAAGTATTTTTACACTGCTTATCATATTGTATTATATAAAGTGATTTCATCTGATAAAAATCAATTAAATAAATTAGTGTTTGATATATTCTACAAACGAAGCGTAAGCAAAGTAAATTTTATAATTCGATTTCGGTAACACGAATGGGATCAGTTTCATTTGGCTAAAATTAACTCCAGCCCCAGCGAAGTTGCATGTTGTATCCGGATATCAGGAATTAGGAACAGGTGAATTAGTCAGCGAGAGCAAGCGACTGATATTTGAAGAAATATGCAGAATTGTAAAATAAAAATCTTTGCTTTAGCGATTTTAAGCTTCGTATTTTTCATGTTGATATGTACACATAATTTTTATATTGCACTTTGAACGTTTATTCTAAAAGAAAAAAAAAAGAAAGAAAAAAAAAAACAAATAACACAGGATGTAGTGGCCGCTAATGATCATTAGTACAGCATCTCAGCTTAGAAAACAGCTCTCCGAAGAAGAACAAGAGTAGAATGATGGATACACATTTTTTTTTAATTCACTGTGTTATTCTGCATTGAAAGCGTGTTGTTAAAATATTTTCATTTACATGTCATAATAATTATTATTTAAAGTAATAAATGTTTAAAGTTAGAAGGCGAAAGTTTAAAGTGCATAGAAGAAATTAATAAATAAATTGTAATAGTTTTTTTTCTTTGATTTTCGTGTTAAAACCAAAATAAAAAAATAAAAAGGGAATTAGAAATTAACATGTGAATTGGTAAATAAATATTAATAGTATTTAGTGTATAATAAGAAAACAAAAGAGAATATGGAAATTAACTAAAACTAAGTAAAGTGTAAAGCGAATTATGTAAATATGTGAAAAATAGAAGAGTAGGTAAAGTTACTGAAAATTTAAAGCAGAAAAGTATTGAAAAACAAAAAAAAAATAATGGTACAAGAAAAGCATAATTTTTATTAATATAAATTAAATAATAATTTCTAAATGCTATACAACAACAGCAGCATACGACGAGACTCATCGAAGGCCTTCGAAGCAGCATCTAAGTATGTACGTATGTAAGTAAAATGACAACATATTGATATTTTTGTATTTTTTTTCTTTTCATTTTTTTTTAATCTAATATTCATGAATATACGAACATAAAATATTGAAAGTTTTTTTTATTCATGCATATGTTTCAGTTTCTTTATTTACGGAACTTTTTTTTCACTTTCCTTTTTGTAATCTTCTCATAATGTTTGATTAAAATAACAAATAAATGATAGTATTTAATGTCGACTTGATAAAATTAAAAATTATATTTAAAAATAGTCTTAATAAATGGAATTATGCTTAAGTTAATGATTATTAGTGTTCTATGCTCAATTAGTAAATAAAGCATGATTATGAATTGTTAAATCTTAAAACAGTGGTCTGAAATTGGATGTATCGTTGATAGGTCAAAAGGGGTTTTCTGTTACAGCAATGAAACCATTGGTAGGGTGGGCTCGGAGCAGCTAAAGCAATATCAGTGGCTGCTAACGCATTTGTATGGTTAAACGATATCCAGGAATTTAGGAGGCTTAGGAAACAGCGCATCGGTTCACTGGTTTCTTTTATTTAATTTTCATGTGTGCAAATTGTGTTCATTATTGTTGTTGTTTATTTCCAACATCAGTTTTCCGGTTTAGTCCTGAAAGCCATTATAAGCCGAACCCCCCCCATGACTGAAGCAGCTGGAAAGCTAGTGCACACAAATGGTTGGAAGGATATAAGCGAAACCGGACGCTAACTTTAGAAGGTTGTATGGGTACGTTAGTGGGATGTTGAAAGTGATAATAGATAATAATAACAAATGGCGCCCAACGTGGGGCCCGAGATGACTTGGAGCTCCCGAAGTCGTGGAGCAAGCGAAAACGCGGTCCTCACATATTGGATTCATTTTAGGGATCCTTTTGTTTAATGTCTGTCTGTTCAAGAAAGAAATACTGCGTCAAAATTTTGGAATTCAGCTTTATGTCATTGCTTACCAGATTTTTACACAGTTTCTTTTATTTTTCAATTTTTTTATTTAGGGTAATTTTTGGTTCAATGGAATTCTATATTTATAACTTGGAATTTTTACTAGCTTTAGCTAAATGCTTTGCAGTATACCATTATATTGTTAGAGTTTCATCTTACTTTTTCTTTTACGCCATCTACTTTCTGATATGTTGGAATGTTGGTTCGTTGGTTTTTCTAATTTTTTTTTAAAAGTAAAGAGTTGAACGACTATATTTACTTCAAGTTAATTTAAATTTGTAATATTTTTTTGTTTAAGGGATTTTGATTATTAATTTTTTTTTGTATATTTACACCAACCCTTAACATTGTATTGTCGAAAAATTTCGTGATATCCTAACCAGAATCCAAACAAATGTTAAAAAGTTTAACCATCAACATATACAGCCGAAAGTAAGACCACATCTACAGAAAAAAAAAGTTATTATTGAACAGCTACTGATTCACATTTTCGAATTTTTTTTATTAATCAAATTTCATTTGACTTATGGTCGAAATCATAGAATTTTCTTTATACAAATCAATTATAGAAATGTTTTAAAAATTTATTATCAAAAGTATTTAAGTATCTCAATCTATATAAGTGTATCGAAATCTACCAGTCTCTTGTTGTCTCTTTGAATATTTCTATAAAATTCATATATTAATTTAAATATTTTGCATTGTTTTTGATATTGCGTCCCTTGTTGAGGATGCCAATGACAAGGCATAGTAACGAAAACTTACCACAACAGGTAAATAGTTGTGTTATATGTCGAACAAATTTGAGCGAGAGCGATGAAGTTCTAACAACTGTATGCTCGCAACAATTCCATCGACATTGTTTGTTAAATTGGCTAAAACGCAATTCCGCCCGTCCTCAATGTCAGACTGCTTGTAGCAGTAGAGATTTTGTTACTAATCCTGGCATGCGTACACGGTCAAAGCGAACAGTCACTGATACGAACACCGTCTGTAATAACCCAGATTTAGATTCAACAAGGCAAAGTAATCGACCTGAAGAAGGAGCAATGAGTTTACCAGTAAATACTGATCACAACAATCTTATTAATACAAACCAGGCAAGTGGAGATTCGCGCATAAACACTTTAGTTAATGCAATAATTTCCGCGCGCCAAGCCACTATTTTTGACGGACTCGAAACACGAGTTGCACAATTAGTCGAACAACGAATCGAAGGTGCATTGAGCAATTTATTAAGTCAAGTTAATTTAAACAGAGCTCAACCGGCAGTCCAAGATAACAACAATGATCGAAACCAGAATAGCATCCAACAAAATCCTCATATGTCTACCCCCTATTTACCTCGTGAAAGGCCTAATTTTGATAATCAACTGAATCATGACCAGTTTAATAGGCAATTAGATCAACTACGCTATAGCAACGTGTCGTCAAGCCTTAACAGTGTTAAAGCAGCTAGGTTAATCGCCAGCTGGGACATCAAATTCGATGGATCTTCAAACCTTACCGTAGAAAGTTTCATTTATCGCATCGAATCACAAGTTGTAGATACCCTAAATGGAAATTTCAATTTATTATGCGAAAATGTGCAATGCTTATTTTCGAAAGAAGCCAAAGATTGGTACTGGCAGTATCGACGCACTGTGGAACGTGTCACTTGGCCATCTCTGTGTCAAGCTCTACGTATGCATTTTGAAGTACATAAGACTGACACTGAAATAAAAGAGAGTATTCGCGCTCGTAAACAAGGACCGACCGAAATGTTTGACGAGTATCGTAACGCAATTTTAAAAATTGCTGAGAGCCTGCATTCACCATTGCCGGAAGCAGAATTGGTTGAAATTATGCAAAGAAATCTGCGTCCACGATTACGTCAACAACTTTTATATGTACCAATACATTCGTTGGCAGAACTTCGCAGACTTTGTTTAAAGGGTGAAAACTTGTTGAAAGAAATTTCTAGTAGCCAACAAACAGTATCTCGTAGGCAGATTTGCGAACTTGAGGAACATTTAGATTTTGAGTTGCCTTGTGCTGAAGTAGAAGCGATTAATCAGCAAGCCAAAAACCCGAAAGTTAAATGCTGGAATTGTCGTAAAGAGGGACATACATTTTATGACTGTCTAGAAAAAACGCAAGTTTTTTGCTATGGATGCGGAGCACCCGAAGTTTATAAGCCGAATTGTTCCAAATGTAGTCCGGGAAACTTGAAAACGAGCGAGGCTTCCAAAGTGTTCCCTCGCCACGACTAAACGAAACAAAAGTTATCATACGCCCTGACATACCTGTTAGCATTCGACCTAAATTAACCCAAATAGTACCATATGAAGTTCGTATGCAGAAATACAATAAAATCAAATCAGGAATTTTTAATAACGTAATTAAAAATGTTTCAAAACCTCGTTCATCTAATCGAATGAATACTTTTTGGAAAAACATTAAGCTTCAACGTCGTAACATATGTGGAATTATTTCCTCAATTCAAAATAAAGGTGTCGATTTCAGACCATATGCACAAATTTCTATTCTTGACCGAACTTATTTAGCACTTCTTGATAGTGGAGCTCAGGTTTCCTGCTTAGGTAGCACGTTAGCCAAAGAAGTTTCAAATAGTAAGAAACTTAAACAACACCATACGTCCGTACGCACAGCTGACGGTAGAAAACAGATTGTGTTTGGTACGATCACTTTACCAGTGACATACAAACAAAATATTCAAGCGATAACTTTTTTTGTCATACCTTGCATGTCCCAAGATGTAATCTTAGGGATAGATTTTTGGAGTAAATTCAAGATTGCACCACACATCATTTCACAAATCGATAATGTTCATTTTGAAATTTCTGATGAAGAGAATAAACTTCGTTTGTCTGATGAGCAACAGCAACAGCTAAATTTGGTGAAATCAAAGTTCCCGAGTTGTGAGAAAGAAGGGTTAGGAAAAACATCGTTGATAGAGCATGTGATTGAATTACAGCCAAAACGTCCGACCCGTTAAACAGCGTTATTTTCCCATCTCTCCCGCTATTGAAAAGATCGTTCATAGCGAAATTGATGAAATGCTCAAATTAGGTGTGATTGAAGAGTCCCCAAACAGCCCGTGGTCTAGCCCAGTGGTATTAGTTAAGAAGACCGATAAAGTGCGGATATGTTTAGATTCAAGGAAAATAAATAGTTTTACCGTCAAGGATGCATATCCTTTACCGCATATTGAAGGAATTCTCAGCAGATTACCAAAAGCAGAATTTATAAGTTCTCTTGATCTTCGTCGTGCATTTTGGCAAATTCCTCTTAATGAAAATTCACGGGATTACACCTGCTTTACGGTCCCAAACCGTCCATTATACCGCTATTGTGTAATGCCTTTTGGACTTTGTAACGCTCCACAAGCACTATGTCGCTTGATGGATCGCGTCATTCCTCCTCAACTTAAGAATCAAGTTTTTGTGTACCTCGATGATCTCTTGTTCGTATCCGAAGATTTCCCTACTCATATATCTGTTCTATCTGAAGTGGCTTTACATTTACGCAAAGCTGGTTTAACAATAAATGTAAGCAAAAGCAAGTTTTGTATTAAAGAAGTTAAATATCTTGGGTATATTGTTGGCAACGGAACATTTCGAACAGACCCAGATAAAGTCTCTGCAGTCACAGAATATCCGATACCTACAAATACGAAACAATTACGAAGATTTCTAGGAATGGCTGGTTGGTACCGCCGCTTTATCGAAAACTTTGCTACTATAACGACTCCTCTGTCAAACTTACTTAAAAAGAGCAAATCATTTAATTGGAATTCCGAAGCTCAAGAAACGTTCCTTACTCTAAAAGATAAATTATGTTCCGCACCGGTATTGGCAAATCCAAATTACCAAAAATCCTTTATAATACAATGTGATGCCAGTAAATTAGGTGTTGGTGCAGTTCTCTCCCAAATGAATGAGAATGGAGTTGAGGCCCCGATTGCATTCTTTTCACAAAAACTAAACAAAGCTCAAAGTAATTACTCAGTTACCGAGCTTGAATGTCTCGCAGCCATGCTCAGTCTGAAAAAGTTTCGAGCGTATGTCGAAGGTCAGGAATTTAAAATCGTTACTGACCACGCTAGTCTAAAATGTTTGATGCGTCAAACTGATCTATCAGGTAGATTAACTCGTTGGTCATTAAAACTTCAAGGATTTAAATTTACAATAGAACACAGGAAAGGTACTCAAAATGTTGTTCCTGATTGTCTGTCCAGACAGAACTTCGATGATGTTCTTGTATGTAATAATGAAATTTGTGATATTATTGACTGTGATGTTCGCCCTCTGGTAGATTTAATGTCAAACGAATTTAAATCAGAAAATTATGAAAAATTAAAGACGCACATACGTAATAACTCGTCACGGTTACCTGATTTACAAATATTAAATGATCATGTCTATAAGCGAACTGAATTTTCTGATGGCAATCCTGAAAATGAGCAATTTAATTGGAAATTGTGGGTTCCCAAGAATTTAGTAACTCAAGTTATTGATAACGCTCACACACCTCCAAATAAATGTCACGGTGGTGTAGCAAAAACACTAGAGCGCGTACGTAAAAACCTCTATTGGCCCAATATGACAGTAGACGTGAAAAATTTTGTTTCGAAATGTGAAGTTTGCCGTAAGAGTAAAGCAGCAAATATTACCTTGCGCCCACCCATGAAAGCACAATATGTTGTGCAAAGGCCATTTCAAAAGTTATATATTGATCTACTTGGACCCTATCCAAGATCCAAACGTGGACATATCGGAATTTTGATAGTGCTTGATCATCTTACAAAATATCCACTCTTGAAGGCTGTTAAAACTTTCATACAACAGTCATTTGCGAATATTTACAAGAAAATGTTTTTAATTTATTTGGTACTCCCGAAATTGTTTTGACCGATAACGGAAAGCAATTTAAGTCGGCACAATTTAGTCAAATTTTAAGCCAACGTGGAATTCGTCATGTATACACTGCTCTATATAGTCCTCAGGCGAATGCCAGCGAAAGAGTCAACCGCTCCATCATTACTGGTATCCGTTCCTATATACAGAAAGACCAAACTATTTGGGATACACATCTTGCAGAAATCGGTGAAGCACTTCGATGTTCCTATCATCAAACTATAGCTTTTACGCTATACTATGCACTTTTTGGTCAGCATATGGTGACTCACGCGCAAGATTACGAACTCCTACGGAAACTCGACCATTTGGATAGTAGCGTTCTTGAAAAATCAGATAGATTAAAACTGGTAAGGGATTCGATAGTTAAAAATATTAAGGCCGCATTTGAAGCATCAGCTAAAAGATATAATTTGCGTAGTAGAACCAAAACGTACAAAATAGGCGATGTTGTGTTCAGAAGAAATTTCATTCAAAGCGACGCAAGTAAAAAGTTTAATTCAAAATTCGCACCTAAATTTATCAAAGCCAAAGTAATTGGAACCAAGGGGAATTGTATGTATTATCTTGAAGATGTAGAAAGCAAGAAAAAGGAGTATTATCATCAAAAGGATATTCGCGACAGTAGCGAATAAATTCGAAACCCGCACCAACACTTTTGGAAGGGGGGTATGTACTATGTACAGGCATCTCGTTATCATATGTATGTAAGAATAGCAAAATTTTGAACACCCATACAAATATACCTACATAGCAATATCTAACTCTTTCTCTTTTTCAAACTTCTTCCTGTTCTTCGCTTCCACATTCTTTAGCGACACCTAAATGTGAGTGAAGATTATTAAGTTAGAACTAATAACTTTCAAGAAAATAATTAGATATTCAAATAATATCTCATATTCATTTCTTTACTTTATTTTGGTAAAATAAATTTTATTGAAACGAACTATTTTCTGAATTATTTATAAATATTATTTTCATGGTATACCATAAACCATACACCTTGGAAGCGCAAAATATAGTAATCTCGACAGAGATGATTCAAAAGTTAATATTAGTCATGAGGTCTATAATATTTCCGTTTCCCAAAGATCTGCCTTTTTTGATTGGAGCTGCCGAACGATACAGACGTGCCTCAATAAGTATTTTTACACTGCTTATCATATTGTATTATGTAAAGTGATTTCATCTGATAAAAATCAATTAAATAAATTAGTGTTTGATATATTCTACAAACGAAGCGTAAGCAAAGTAAATTTTATAATTCGATTTCGGTAACACGAATGGGATCAGTTTCATTTGGCTAAAATTAACTCCAGCCCCAGCGAAGTTGCATGTTGTATCCGGATATCAGGAATTAGGAACAGGTGAATTAGTCAGCGAGAGCAAGCGACTGATATTTGAAGAAATATGCAGAATTGTAAAATAAAAATCTTTGCTTTAGCGATTTTAAGCTTCGTATTTTTCATGTTGATATGTACACATAATTTTTATATTGCACTTTGAACGTTTATTCTAAAAGAAAAAAAAAAGAAAGAAAAAAAAAAACAAATAACACAGGATGTAGTGGCCGCTAATGATCATTAGTACAGCATCTCAGCTTAGAAAACAGCTCTCCGAAGAAGAACAAGAGTAGAATGATGGATACACATTTTTTTTTAATTCACTGTGTTATTCTGCATTGAAAGCGTGTTGTTAAAATATTCTCATTTACATGTCATAATAATTATTATTTAAAGTAATAAATGTTTAAAGTTAGAAGGCGAAAGTTTAAAGTGCATAGAAGAAATTAATAAATAAATTGTAATAGTTTTTTTTTCTTTGATTTTCGTGTTAAAACCAAAATAAAAAAATAAAAAGGGAATTAGAAATTAACATGTGAATTGGTAAATAAATATTAATAGTATTTAGTGTATAATAAGAAAACAAAAGAGAATATGGAAATTAACTAAAACTAAGTAAAGTGTAAAGCGAATTATGTAAATATGTGAATAATAGAAGAGTAGGTAAAGTTACTGAAAATTTAAAGCAGAAAAGTATTGAAAAACAAAAAAAAAATAATGGTACAAGAAAAGCATAATTTTTATTAATATAAATTAAATAATAATTTCTAAATGCTATACAACAACAGCAGCATACGACGAGACTCATCGAAGGCCTTCGAAGCAGCATCTAAGTATGTACGTATGTAAGTAAAATGACAACATATTGATATTTTTGTATTTTTTTTCTTTTCATTTTTTTTTAATCTAATATTCATGAATATACGAACATAAAATATTGAAAGTTTTTTTTATTCATGCATATGTTTCAGTTTCTTTATTTACGGAACTTTTTTTTTCACTTTCCTTTTTGTAATCTTCTCATAATGTTTGATTAAAATAACAAATAAATGATAGTATTTAATGTCGACTTGATAAAATTAAAAATTATATTTAAAAATAGTCTTAATAAATGGAATTATGCTTAAGTTAATGATTATTAGTGTTCTATGCTCAATTAGTAAATAAAGCATGATTGAGAATTGTTAAATCTTAAAACAGTGGTCTGAAATTGGATGTATCGTTGATAGGTCAAAAGGGGTTTTCTGTTACAGCAATGAAACCATTGGTAGGGTGGGCTCGGAGCAGCTAAAGCAATATCAGTGGCTGCTAACGCATTTGTATGGTTAAACGATATCCAGGAATTTAGGAGGCTTAGGAAACAGCGCATCGGTTCACTGGTTTCTTTTATTTAATTTTCATGTGTGCAAATTGTGTTCATTATTGTTGTTGTTTATTTCCAACATCAGTTTTCCGGTTTAGTCCTGAAAGCCATTATAAGCCGAACCCCCCCCATGACTGAAGCAGCTGGAAAGCTAGTGCACACAAATGGTTGGAAGGATATAAGCGAAACCGGACGCTAACTTTAGAAGGTTGTATGGGTACGTTAGTGGGATGTTGAAAGTGATAATAGATAATAATAACAAATGGCGCCCAACGTGGGGCCCGAGATGACTTGGAGCTCCCGAAGTCGTGGAGCAAGCGAAAACGCGGTCCTCACATATTGGATTCATTTTAGGGATCCTTTTGTTTAATGTCTGTCTGTTCAAGAAAGAAATACTGCGTCAAAATTTTGGAATTCAGCTTTATGTCATTGCTTACCAGATTTTTACACAGTTTCTTTTATTTTTCAATTTTTTTATTTAGGGTAATTTTTGGTTCAATGGAATTCTATATTTATAACTTGGAATTTTTACTAGCTTTAGCTAAATGCTTTGCAGTATACCATTATATTGTTAGAGTTTCATCTTACTTTTTCTTTTACGCCATCTACTTTCTGATATGTTGGAATGTTGGTTCGTTGGTTTTTCTAATTTTTTTTTAAAAGTAAAGAGTTGAACGACTATATTTACTTCAAGTTAATTTAAATTTGTAATATTTTTTTGTTTAAGGGATTTTGATTATTAATTTTTTTTTGTATATTTACACCAACCCTTAACATTGTATTGTCGAAAAATTTCGTGATATCCTAACCAGAATCCAAACAAATGTTAAAAAGTTTAACCATCAACATATACAGCCGAAAGTAAGACCACATCTACAGAAAAAAAAAGTTATTATTGAACAGCTACTGATTCACATTTTCGAATTTTTTTTATTAATCAAATTTCATTTGACTTATGGTCGAAATCATAGAATTTTCTTTATACAAATCAATTATAGAAATGTTTTAAAAATTTATTATCAAAAGTATTTAAGTATCTCAATCTATATAAGTGTATCGAAATCTACCAGTCTCTTGTTGTCTCTTTGAATATTTCTATAAAATTCATATATTAATTTAAATATTTTGCATTGTTTTTGATATTGCGTCCCTTGTTGAGGATGCCAATGACAAGGCATAGTAACGAAAACTTACCACAACAGGTAAATAGTTGTGTTATATGTCGAACAAATTTGAGCGAGAGCGATGAAGTTCTAACAACTGTATGCTCGCAACAATTCCATCGACATTGTTTGTTAAATTGGCTAAAACGCAATTCCGCCCGTCCTCAATGTCAGACTGCTTGTAGCAGTAGAGATTTTGTTACTAATCCTGGCATGCGTACACGGTCAAAGCGAACAGTCACTGATACGAACACCGTCTGTAATAACCCAGATTTAGATTCAACAAGGCAAAGTAATCGACCTGAAGAAGGAGCAATGAGTTTACCAGTAAATACTGATCACAACAATCTTATTAATACAAACCAGGCAAGTGGAGATTCGCGCATAAACACTTTAGTTAATGCAATAATTTCCGCGCGCCAAGCCACTATTTTTGACGGACTCGAAACACGAGTTGCACAATTAGTCGAACAACGAATCGAAGGTGCATTGAGCAATTTATTAAGTCAAGTTAATTTAAACAGAGCTCAACCGGCAGTCCAAGATAACAACAATGATCGAAACCAGAATAGCATCCAACAAAATCCTCATATGTCTACCCCCTATTTACCTCGTGAAAGGCCTAATTTTGATAATCAACTGAATCATGACCAGTTTAATAGGCAATTAGATCAACTACGCTATAGCAACGTGTCGTCAAGCCTTAACAGTGTTAAAGCAGCTAGGTTAATCGCCAGCTGGGACATCAAATTCGATGGATCTTCAAACCTTACCGTAGAAAGTTTCATTTATCGCATCGAATCACAAGTTGTAGATACCCTAAATGGAAATTTCAATTTATTATGCGAAAATGTGCAATGCTTATTTTCGAAAGAAGCCAAAGATTGGTACTGGCAGTATCGACGCACTGTGGAACGTGTCACTTGGCCATCTCTGTGTCAAGCTCTACGTATGCATTTTGAAGTACATAAGACTGACACTGAAATAAAAGAGAGTATTCGCGCTCGTAAACAAGGACCGACCGAAATGTTTGACGAGTATCGTAACGCAATTTTAAAAATTGCTGAGAGCCTGCATTCACCATTGCCGGAAGCAGAATTGGTTGAAATTATGCAAAGAAATCTGCGTCCACGATTACGTCAACAACTTTTATATGTACCAATACATTCGTTGGCAGAACTTCGCAGACTTTGTTTAAAGGGTGAAAACTTGTTGAAAGAAATTTCTAGTAGCCAACAAACAGTATCTCGTAGGCAGATTTGCGAACTTGAGGAACATTTAGATTTTGAGTTGCCTTGTGCTGAAGTAGAAGCGATTAATCAGCAAGCCAAAAACCCGAAAGTTAAATGCTGGAATTGTCGTAAAGAGGGACATACATTTTATGACTGTCTAGAAAAAACGCAAGTTTTTTGCTATGGATGCGGAGCACCCGAAGTTTATAAGCCGAATTGTTCCAAATGTAGTCCGGGAAACTTGAAAACGAGCGAGGCTTCCAAAGTGTTCCCTCGCCACGACTAAACGAAACAAAAGTTATCATACGCCCTGACATACCTGTTAGCATTCGACCTAAATTAACCCAAATAGTACCATATGAAGTTCGTATGCAGAAATACAATAAAATCAAATCAGGAATTTTTAATAACGTAATTAAAAATGTTTCAAAACCTCGTTCATCTAATCGAATGAATACTTTTTGGAAAAACATTAAGCTTCAACGTCGTAACATATGTGGAATTATTTCCTCAATTCAAAATAAAGGTGTCGATTTCAGACCATATGCACAAATTTCTATTCTTGACCGAACTTATTTAGCACTTCTTGATAGTGGAGCTCAGGTTTCCTGCTTAGGTAGCACGTTAGCCAAAGAAGTTTCAAATAGTAAGAAACTTAAACAACACCATACGTCCGTACGCACAGCTGACGGTAGAAAACAGATTGTGTTTGGTACGATCACTTTACCAGTGACATATTGTACAAACAAAATATTCAAGCGATAACTTTTTTTGTCATACCTTGCATGTCCCAAGATGTAATCTTAGGGATAGATTTTTGGAGTAAATTCAAGATTGCACCACACATCATTTCACAAATCGATAATGTTCATTTTGAAATTTCTGATGAAGAGAATAAACTTCGTTTGTCTGATGAGCAACAGCAACAGCTAAATTTGGTGAAATCAAAGTTCCCGAGTTGTGAGAAAGAAGGGTTAGGAAAAACATCGTTGATAGAGCATGTGATTGAATTACAGCCAAAACGTCCGACCCGTTAAACAGCGTTATTTTCCCATCTCTCCCGCTATTGAAAAGATCGTTCATAGCGAAATTGATGAAATGCTCAAATTAGGTGTGATTGAAGAGTCCCCAAACAGCCCGTGGTCTAGCCCAGTGGTATTAGTTAAGAAGACCGATAAAGTTCGGATATGTTTAGATTCAAGGAAAATAAATAGTTTTACCGTCAAGGATGCATATCCTTTACCGCATATTGAAGGAATTCTCAGCAGATTACCAAAAGCAGAATTTATAAGTTCTCTTGATCTTCGTCGTGCATTTTGGCAAATTCCTCTTAATGAAAATTCACGGGATTACACCTGCTTTACGGTCCCAAACCGTCCATTATACCGCTATTGTGTAATGCCTTTTGGACTTTGTAACGCTCCACAAGCACTATGTCGCTTGATGGATCGCGTCATTCCTCCTCAACTTAAGAATCAAGTTTTTGTGTACCTCGATGATCTCTTGTTCGTATCCGAAGATTTCCCTACTCATATATCTGTTCTATCTGAAGTGGCTTTACATTTACGCAAAGCTGGTTTAACAATAAATGTAAGCAAAAGCAAGTTTTGTATTAAAGAAGTTAAATATCTTGGGTATATTGTTGGCAACGGAACATTTCGAACAGACCCAGATAAAGTCTCTGCAGTCACAGAATATCCGATACCTACAAATACGAAACAATTACGAAGATTTCTAGGAATGGCTGGTTGGTACCGCCGCTTTATCGAAAACTTTGCTACTATAACGACTCCTCTGTCAAACTTACTTAAAAAGAGCAAATCATTTAATTGGAATTCCGAAGCTCAAGAAACGTTCCTTACTCTAAAAGATAAATTATGTTCCGCACCGGTATTGGCAAATCCAAATTACCAAAAATCCTTTATAATACAATGTGATGCCAGTAAATTAGGTGTTGGTGCAGTTCTCTCCCAAATGAATGAGAATGGAGTTGAGGCCCCGATTGCATTCTTTTCACAAAAACTAAACAAAGCTCAAAGTAATTACTCAGTTACCGAGCTTGAATGTCTCGCAGCCATGCTCAGTCTGAAAAAGTTTCGAGCGTATGTCGAAGGTCAGGAATTTAAAATCGTTACTGACCACGCTAGTCTAAAATGTTTGATGCGTCAAACTGATCTATCAGGTAGATTAACTCGTTGGTCATTAAAACTTCAAGGATTTAAATTTACAATAGAACACAGGAAAGGTACTCAAAATGTTGTTCCTGATTGTCTGTCCAGACAGAACTTCGATGATGTTCTTGTATGTAATAATGAAATTTGTGATATTATTGACTGTGATGTTCGCCCTCTGGTAGATTTAATGTCAAACGAATTTAAATCAGAAAATTATGAAAAATTAAAGACGCACATACGTAATAACTCGTCACGGTTACCTGATTTACAAATATTAAATGATCATGTCTATAAGCGAACTGAATTTTCTGATGGCAATCCTGAAAATGAGCAATTTAATTGGAAATTGTGGGTTCCCAAGAATTTAGTAACTCAAGTTATTGATAACGCTCACACACCTCCAAATAAATGTCACGGTGGTGTAGCAAAAACACTAGAGCGCGTACGTAAAAACCTCTATTGGCCCAATATGACAGTAGACGTGAAAAATTTTGTTTCGAAATGTGAAGTTTGCCGTAAGAGTAAAGCAGCAAATATTACCTTGCGCCCACCCATGAAAGCACAATATGTTGTGCAAAGGCCATTTCAAAAGTTATATATTGATCTACTTGGACCCTATCCAAGATCCAAACGTGGACATATCGGAATTTTGATAGTGCTTGATCATCTTACAAAATATCCACTCTTGAAGGCTGTTAAAACTTTCATACAACAGTCATTTGCGAATATTTACAAGAAAATGTTTTTAATTTATTTGGTACTCCCGAAATTGTTTTGACCGATAACGGAAAGCAATTTAAGTCGGCACAATTTAGTCAAATTTTAAGCCAACGTGGAATTCGTCATGTATACACCGCTCTATATAGTCCTCAGGCGAATGCCAGCGAAAGAGTCAACCGCTCCATCATTACTGGTATCCGTTCCTATATACAGAAAGACCAAACTATTTGGGATACACATCTTGCAGAAATCGGTGAAGCACTTCGATGTTCCTATCATCAAACTATAGCTTGTACGCCATACTATGCACTTTTTGGTCAGCATATGGTGACTCACGCGCAAGATTACGAACTCCTACGGAAACTCGACCATTTGGATAGTAGCGTTCTTGAAAAATCAGATAGATTAAAACTGGTAAGGGATTCGATAGTTAAAAATATTAAGGCCGCATTTGAAGCATCAGCTAAAAGATATAATTTGCGTAGTAGAACCAAAACGTACAAAATAGGCGATGTTGTGTTCAGAAGAAATTTCATTCAAAGCGACGCAAGTAAAAAGTTTAATTCAAAATTCGCACCTAAATTTATCAAAGCCAAAGTAATTGGAACCAAGGGGAATTGTATGTATTATCTTGAAGATGTAGAAAGCAAGAAAAAGGAGTATTATCATCAAAAGGATATTCGCGACAGTAGCGAATAAATTCGAAACCCGCACCAACACTTTTGGAAGGGGGTATGTACTATGTACAGGCATCTCGTTATCATATGTATGTAAGAATAGCAAAATTTTGAACACCCATACAAATATACCTACATAGCAATATCTAACTCTTTCTCTTTTTCAAACTTCTTCCTGTTCTTCGCTTCCACATTCTTTAGCGACACCTAAATGTGAGTGAAGATTATTAAGTTAGAACTAATAACTTTCAAGAAAATAATTAGATATTCAAATAATATCCCATATTCATTTCTTTACTTTATTTTGGTAAAATAAATTTTATTGAAACGAAATATTTTCTGAATTATTTATAAATATTATTTTCATGGTATACCATAAACCATACACCTTGGAAGCGCAAAATATAGTAATCTCGACAGAGATGATTCAAAAGTTAATATTAGTCATGAGGTCTATAATATTTCCGTTTCCCAAAGATCTGCCTTTTTTGATTGGAGCTGCCGAACGATACAGACGTGCCTCAATAAGTATTTTTACACTGCTTATCATATTGTATTATATAAAGTGATTTCATCTGATAAAAATCAATTAAATAAATTAGTGTTTGATATATTCTACAAACGAAGCGTAAGCAAAGTAAATTTTATAATTCGATTTCGGTAACACGAATGGGATCAGTTTCATTTGGCTAAAATTAACTCCAGCCCCAGCGAAGTTGCATGTTGTATCCGGATATCAGGAATTAGGAACAGGTGAATTAGTCAGCGAGAGCAAGCGACTGATATTTGAAGAAATATGCGGAATTGTAAAATAAAAATCTTTGCTTTAGCGATTTTAAGCTTCGTATTTTTCATGTTGATATGTACACATAATTTTTATATTGCACTTTGAACGTTTATTCTAAAAGAAAAAAAAAGAAAGAAAAAAAACAAATAACACAGGATGTAGTGGCCGCTAATGATCATTAGTACAGCATCTCAGCTTAGAAAACAGCTCTCCGAAGAAGAACAAGAGTAGAATGATGGATACACATTTTTGTTTTAGTTCACTGTGTTATTCTGCATTGAAAGCGTGTTGTTAAAATATTTTCTTTTACATGTCATAATAATTATTATTTAAAGTAATAAATGTTTAAAGTTAGAAGGCGAAAGTTTAAAGTGCATAGAAGAAATTAATAAATAAATTGTAATAGTTTTTTTTTCTTTGATTTTCGTGTTAAAACCAAAATAAAAAAATAAAAAATGAATTAGAAATTAACATGTGAATTGGTAAATAAATATTAATAGTATTTAGTGTATAATAAGAAAACAAAAGAGAATATGGAAATTAACTAAAACTAAGTAAAGTGTAAAGCGAATTATGTAAATATGTGAATAATAGAAGAGTAGGTAAAGTTACTGAAAATTTAAAGCAGAAAAGTATTGAAAAACAAAAAAAAAATAATGGTACAAGAAAAGCATAATTTTTATTAATATAAATTAAATAATAATTTCTAAATGCTATACAACAACAGCAGCATACGACGAGACTCATCGAAGGCCTTCGAAGCAGCATCTAAGTATGTACGTAGTATATTCATGAATATACGAACATAAAATATTGAAAGTTTTTTTTATTCATGCATATGTTTCAGTTTCTTTATTTACGGAACTTTTTTTTCACTTTCCTTTTTGTAATCTTCTCATAATGTTTGATTAAAATAACAAATAAATGATAGTATTTAATGTCGACTTGATAAAATTAAAAATTATATTTAAAAATAGTCTTAATAAATGGAATTATGCTTAAGTTAATGATTATTAGTGTTCTATGCTCAATTAGTAAATAAAGCATGATTATGAATTGTTAAATCTTAAAACAGTGGTCTTAAATTGGATGTATCGTTGATAGGTCAAAAGGGGTTTTCTGTTACAGCAATGAAACCATTGGTAGGGTGGGCTCGGAGCAGCTAAAGCAATATCAGTGGCTGCTAACGCATTTGTATGGTTAAACGTTATCCAGGAATTTAGGAGGCTTAGGAAACAGCGCATCGGTTCACTGGTTTCTTTTATTTAATTTTCATGTATGCAAATTGTGTTCATTATTGTTGTTGTTTATTTCCAACATCAGTTTTCCGGTTTAGTCCTGAAAGCCATTATAAGCCGAACCCCCCATGACTGAAGCAGCTGGAAAGCTAGTGCACACAAATGGTTGGAAATATATAAGCGAAACCGGATGCTAACTTTAGAAGGTTGTATGGGTACGTTAGTGGGATGTTGAAAGTGATAATAGATAATAACAACAGTTGTGACGGCTGTCCTAGCTGTAACTTCAGTGCCTTCCATTCCGTCCAGTTTCTCGGGGGATTGTGAGGAGCTTCAGCTTCTTCGATCTTTTTATCCTGTGCCGTTTGAGACGTTTTAACAGCCTCCTCTTTAAGCGCAGCGGCTGATGTCAAAACACCGGCATCTTTGTTGTTTGGCGCAATAACACCACCAGGTCCCACTAAGCCAGATGAGACTAGTTTCTGGAAGAGTTCATCAATATTGATTTTATTTAGTGGCGGCAATACTGGTGTTTGTGGTGCCTGCGGTGGTGGCTGTTGGTTGCTGCCCATCATTGAGCCTAGTGGTACAAATGGTGTACCACCGCTGGGTGGCATCTGCATTAGCCAGGACATTGGGGAATGTATATTGTGGTTTTTGTTGTAGCGGCTATTGTTCATGTTGGGCGGTGGACCACCGCTAAAGCCCCTAATGCCCTGATGTGGCCATGTCATCGTATTTTGCTTGGTCGTCCATTTGTTAGGCTGCCAACGTCTTTCGCGCTGTGGCCTTCCACGTTGTGGCCACACCCTGTTGTCATATCTACGCGCTTCGTAATTGGACGAGCGTGTTGTTGAGGCGTCGAAATTCGCTGGTTTACTCCTCTTGGGCAAAGGTTCACCCAAATCTTTATTTTGCTTACGATAGTTCATGTTTACTCTTTATTATTGTTTATTTTTTTGTATGTTTTTTATATATATGTTTATATAAATTTTTTATTTTTTATGTATGTATTTTTATTTATATGTATAATTTTAATTTTTTGTTTATATATTTTTTAATATATTTATTTGTGTATTTTCTTCCAATTTTGTTTTTAAAAAAACAAGCGCATAAATAAATTAAGGCGGAAAGTAGTAATGTTGTCTGAGCGACGGATTTATGGCATCTGATCTACTAATCCTTTCTCTATGCCTTATATAGCCGCTATACAGATAGTATTTATATTGACAACTTTCAACAACAACAACAATATGTGGTTTTCATTCTAGATATACATACAAACATATTAAATTATGGCGGAAAGTATTTAAAATAGTGAAAAAATTATTGAAGATAATATTAAAAACGAAAATTAACAAGAAAATATAAATAATAATAGAAAATAGTAAAATAGAAGAAAAATCTAAATAATGCAAAAACAGCAAAAATTAAAATATAATTCAAAATAAAAATAATTAAAGGGTTACAATACAGAAGGACAAAAAAAAATATTAAGGAAAATACTGTTACATAATATGTACATATTAAATTAAGAGAAGGCAGATAAAATATTCGATATTTAGACTATAACACAAAGGCTTTGAATACAGTATTTTACCGTTGTGCGGGTAGCACATATTCGAACGTTTATAATGATGTAAATACATATACACACAAAGATATTCAAATATTGAGGAAATAAAATAAAAATTAAAAAAAATAATAAATTAGAATAAAATATAATAATTTTAAATTATATAATAAGATAGCGCATTAAATTAAAGAAGGACTACTCAGGCAAAATAAAATTTCTTTTAAGGTTTCTTTTTCAAAGATTGTATTGTCTACAACATTTATTTACCCAAAAATGGCAATTCCAAGAAAAAAAAAATATCTTCAAATTACTTATATTCGCAGGCAGTGCAAATATTGACAGCCTACAACAACAATAACAATTTGTGGTTTTAATTCTACACATACATACAAATATATTCCAAAATGGCGGCAAGTATTAATAAATAGTGAAAAAGAATTATTGAAAAGAAAATATAAACATAAAAGTAATACTAAAAAGGAGAAAAATCAAAATAAGGCAAAAAGAAATAAATTAAAATTTGAAAATAAAAATTACAATACAGAAGAAGAAAAAAATAAAACAAAATAATAATTCGAAAAATTTACTTCAATTTCACTCAATTTCGTCACTGCGAATGCCCAAGCTGTTACTTAATATTGAGTTCTAGTATTGCAACCGAAACTCCAATGGATGACGATGGAAAAGTTGTTCCATTACCCGACTATGAAGAAGTGCGAATAGCAATCGTCCGCTTAAAAAACAACAAAGCGGCAGGGGCCGATGGATTACCGGCCGAGCTATTCAAATGCGGCGGCGAAGAACTGATCAGGTGCATGCATCAGCTTCTTTGCAAAATATGGGCGGATGAAAGCATGCCCGATGATTGGAATTTAAGTGTGCTCTGCCCGATCCACAAAAAAGGCGATCCCACAGTCTGCGCCAATTACCGTGGAATAAGCCTTCTTAATATCGCATATAAGGTCCTATCAAGCGTATTGTGTGAAAGACTAAAGCCCACCGTCAACAAACTGATTGGACCTTATCAGTGTGCCTCTAGACCTGGTAAGTCAACCATTGACCAGATATTCACCATGCGCCAAATCTTGGAAAAGACCCGTGAAAAGAGAATCGACACCCACCACCTTTTCGTCGATTTTAAAGCCGCCTTCGACAGCACGAATAGGAGCTGCCTTTATGCCGCTATGTCTGAATTTGGAATCTCCTCAAAACTTATACGGCTAAGTAAACTGACGTTAAGCAACACTAAAAGCTCCGTCAGGATCGGGAAGGACCTCTCCGAGCCGTTCGATACCAAACGAGGTTTCAGACAGGGTGATTCCTTATCGTGTGACTTTTTTAATTTAATGCTGGAGAAAATAATACGAGCTGCAGAGCTAAATAGAGAAGGTACAATCTTCTACAAGAGTGTACAGCTGCTGGCGTACGCCGATGATATCGACATTATTGGCCTCAACAACCGCGCCGTGAGTTCTGCTTTCTCCAGACTTGATAAAGAAGCGAAACGAATGGGTCTGGTAGTGAATGAGGGCATGACGAAATATCTCCTGTCATCAAACAAACAGTCATCGCATTCGCGACTAGGCTCCCACGTCACTGTTGACAGTCATAACTTCGAGGTCGTAGATAACTTCGTCTATCTAGGAACCAGTATTAATACCAACAACAATGTCAGCCTTGAAATACAACGCAGAATCACTCTTGCCAACAGGTGCTACTTTGGGCTGAGTAGGCAATTGAAAAGTAAAGTCCTCTCTCGACGAACGAAAACCAAGCTCTACAAGTCGCTCATTATACCGGTCCTACTATATGGCGCAGAAGCGTGGACGTTATCAATATCTGATGAGTCGGCTCTAGGAGTCTTCGAGAGGAAAGTTCTGCGAACGATTTATGGTCCTTTGCGCATTGGCAACGGCGAATACCGCAGACGATTTAACGATGAGCTGTACGAGCTATACGACGATATTGACATAGTTCAGCGAATGAAGAGACAGCGGATACGCTGGCTAGGCCATGTCGTCCGAATGGATGAAAACACTCCAGCTTTGAAAGTATTTGATGCAGTACCCGCTGGTGGAAGCAGAGGAAGAGGAAGACCTCCACTCCGTTGGAAAGATCAAGTGGAGAGTGACCTGGGTGCACTTGGCATTTCCAACTGGCGCCAAACAGCGAAAAGAAGAGACGAATGGCGCGCTGTAATTGATTCGGCTATAACCGCGTAAGCGGTGCCAACGCCAATAAAGAAGAAGAGTATTGCAGTTGATTCATATTATTCATGATTTCTACAAATAATACGAAAGTCAGATATTAATAATAATATAATATACTAAAAATTATGGTGAAAAGGGAAAATCAAATTAAAGCAATATTTTTTTGCTGCTCCCACAGATATTTTTTTTATTTCAATTACAAATACTACTAGCCAATGCCAGGATTGCCATTGATGGAGATATTCAGTTCAATGTTGTGACGGCTGTCCTAGCTGTAACTTCAGTGCCTTCTATTCCGTCCAGTTTCTCGGGGGATTGTGAGGAGCTGCAGCTTCTTCGGTCTTTTTATCCTGTGCCGTTTGAGACGTTTTAACAGCCTCCTCTTTAAGCGCAGCGGCTGATGTGAAAACACCGGCATCTTTGTTGTTTGGCGCAATAACACCACCAGGTCCCACTAAGCCAGATGAGACTAGTTTCTGGAAGAGTTCATCAATATTGATTTTATTTAGTGGCGGCAATAATGGTGTTTGTGGTGCCTGCGGTGGTGGCGGTTGGCTGCTGCCCATCATTGAGCCTGGTGGTACAAATGGTGGAAATGGTTTTTGTTGTAGCGGCTATTGTTCATGTTGGGCGGTGGACCACCGCTAAAGCCCCTAATACCCTGATGTGGCCATGTCATCGTATTTTGCTTGGTCGTCCATTTGTTAGGCTTCCAACGTCTTTCGCGCTGTGGCCTTCCACGTTGTGGCCACACCCTGTTGTCATATCTACGCGCTTCGTAATTGGACGAGCGTGTTGTTGAGGCGTCGAAATTCGCTGGTTTACTCCTCTTGGGCAAAGGTTCACCCAAATCTTCATTTTGCTTACGATAGTTCATGTTTACTCTTTATTATTGTTTACTTTTTTGTATGTTTTTTTATATATATGTTTATATATAATTTTTATTTTTTATGTATGTATTTTTATTTATATATATAATTTTAATTTTTTGTTTATATATTTTTTAATATATTTATTTGTGTATTTTCTTCCAATTTTGTTTTTAAAAAAACAAGCCCGTAAATAAATTAAGGCGGAAAGTAGTAATGTTGTCTGAGCGACGGATTTATGGCATCTGATCTACTAATCCTTTCTCTATGCCTTATATAGCCGCTATACAGATAGTATTTATATTGACAACTTTCAACAATAACAACAATATGTGGTTTTCATTCTAGATATACATACAAACATATTAAATTATGGCGGAAAGTATTTAAAATAGTGAAAAAAATGTTTGAAGATAATATTAAAAAACGAAAATTAACAAGAAAATATAAATAATAACAGAAAATAGTAAAAAAAGAAGAAAAATCAATATAATGCAAAAAATAGCAAAAATTAACACATAATTCAAAACAAAAATAATTAAAAGAGTTACAATACAGAAGGACAATAAAAAAAATATAAAACAAAAAATACTGTAACAACATATTAAATTAAGAGAAGGCAGATAAAATATTCGATATTTAGACTACAACACAAAGGCTTTGAATATAGTATTTTACCGTTGTGCGGGTAGCACATATTCGAGCGTTTATAATGATGTAAATACATATACACACAAAGATATTCAAATATTGAGGAAATAAAATAAAAATTAAAAAAAATAATAAATTAGAATAAAATATAATAATTTTAAATTATATCAGTGCAAGTATTGACAGCCTACAACAACAATAACAATTTGTGGTTTTAATTCTACACATACATAGAAATGTATTTCAAAATGGCGGCAAGTATTAGAAATAGTGAAAAAAAAGACCCCAAGTCTAAGGCCTTGAAGCCTTCACAGCAACAACAACAACAATAACATCATCATCAACAACAACAACAACAATAGCAACAACAACAATTACATCAACATCAACAACAACAACAACAACACTAACAGCAACAACAGCAACAACCATAACAACAACAAGTTATCTACACATATATATATATATATATGTATGTATATATATATAAATATAGTTAATACATATATACATACATTGAAGTACATATACTTATAATTAATTAAATATATATAGATATACATATATTAATATAAATGCACATACATATATATACATACATAGATATAGATATATATATACGTATGAATATAAAATATGAATTTTAAATATTTGAACTAAGCAAGCATTAAGCACAGCAAGCCGTCGCTGTTAAGTAGGGCAAAGAAGAATAGGCGATAGGCCTACCAACAACGTAATGCGTAACTGTCCACCTGCAGGCAGAGTTTAGTATAAAAAGGGCAGCATCAGCAGTGATCAGACACTTCTGTTCGTGCTGTCGTAGCTAGAGTATATGGTGTGACGTGCAAACGCTACCAATAGGAGTAGATAGAAATATATGGTGTGACGTGAAAACGCTGCCAGTACGATACAACTAAGATATATGGTGTGTCGTGAAAACGCTGCCAGTAGAAAATATAGAAAATAAAGATAAGTGTGTAACATTAGAACCACTCGTGTTGTCCTTTACTTTCCTCTTTTGGAATCAACATTATAGGAGAGACGCATAATCCGGCTGAGTGATAGCCCAGCTATAGACCGGAGAACCGGGTTCGTTACAACTGGCGCCCAACGTGGGGCCCTTATAAATTGAGGAAAATAAGGGTCAAGTATTAAGGACCAAAAGTGAAGTGTAGTGTAGTGAAGTAGGAAACACGAGTGCACACGAGTACGAGTGACAGTGACACAAAATATATATAAAAGTGATAGAGACACAAGTGCGAGGCATAATAACATTGAAAAAAGAGAAAACGTAGAAAAAAAAATATACAGATATAATGGCAAAAGTAAATTGGGTTTATTACCTCAACAAGGAGGAACTCGTACAATACGCGACCGAGTTCGGCTTGTCGAATACAGGCACCGTCGACGAATTAAGAAAACGCCTTGCTACATTCCTGCAGGAGGAGGGTGAAAACGAGAGTCTGCGTGATCGAAGTCACAGACTTATCATTAAGGCACGCGAAAGTGTTAGTATCCGCAAACACATCGGCACCGAAGCAGAAGGAATCGCTGCAGTTGCGCAGGTACAGCAACCAAGTAACGACAACAGTACGGGAATGTCACCTCGTATGGTAGAGGCGTATACCCACGTCTACCCACAGTTGTCCAACTCATTAGTTATGGATCGTGTACGTAAGTGGGGTGTGAGATACGACGGCGGCAAGGACCCACTGGGTTTCATCGAACGCGTCGAGGAACTAGCACACGGCTACGAAGTCGAATTAAACGCACTCCCGAGAGCTTTGCCGGAGCTGCTCAAGGATAGAGCCTTAGTATGGCTTCGAAATAACCACGGGCAATGGCAAGACTGGGAAACCTTCAAACGGGACTTCCTAAAGTTTTTCTTAAATTCTCGTTATTTTGAACGGCTGGATGACGAAATCAGGCAACGTGTGCAACGTCCAAAAGAAGAATTTAAAGATTATGTACTCGCTCTCCAAGGGTTAATGAGACATTCGGAGTACACACCTACACAAAAGCTCAGACGGATATACCGGAATTGCAGAAGCGAATACCAGCTGTACATAAAAGAGTGTGAGTTCCGTACCCTAACCGAATCATCATGCGAGAAAGAGAACCATCGAGAGCTGCGGTTAGAACAATGCCACCCAGAAGAAATGAAGAGCGTAACTATACGATTAGAGAAGAACAGCGTCGAGATTACACTCTACCAGTTCGACATTACGAGTATGCACCCACAAGAGAGGCGCCGACGCCACGACCACACCAGATGAACCAGCAGCCTAGAAGGCAGGAACCCAGCCGAATAAACCCACGAACGGCGTGTAGACGATGTGGCGAGAATGGGCACTTCGCCTATGAGTGCCAGAACGCCATTCAACAGTTCTTCTGGACATGCGGGCGGAGAAACATCCGAACGCAAGAATGCTGCTGCGCGGGCCAGCGGCCCCATCCACTGCGGGGGGAAGGGTCTCCAGCATCGCAACCTCGCAACCGAAACAACCATGCTTGAAGCAAACCGGAGGGCGCATAGTCGCCACAGCAGCCGTAGGGAGAAACCCCGTGCTAGCGACAATCGATACTGGAGCAACTCCAAGCTTCATCAGCAAGAAGGTGGCAGAATCACTAAAAGTGGGACCGACAAGAAGAGTGTTCAAGAAGGTGGTGATGGGAGATGGTAGACCGAGAGCGGTCACCGAAGCATTGGAAGCAGTAATACAAATAGGCGGCGAAGAACACACGAACGAGCTACTTGTCCTGCCAGGTCTAGTCGACGACGTCGTCCTCGGGACAGACTACCTGGCAAAAGCCAACACAACCATTAGCTGCGGAGGGCAGTCAATGAGGTTAAAGGCAGAGGGTGAGACTCGAAAGAAAATCGCATGCACGTCAATGAACATGTACGAGGTAAAACAACTCGAGAAGGCGAGGATAGTACCCGAACCACACATAAGCACCACGAACACGAAAGAGGCCGATGCATTCCTGAAGAAGGAGTTACTAGCATTCGACAAAATTACCGGTACGACAAATATGTCGTCACACAAGATCATCATGAAAGACGACCGACCCATAAAGCAACGATACTTTCCGAAAAACCCGAAAATGCAAGAGATAATAAACAGGGAGATAGATGAGCTCATTGAAAAGGGGTGTATAGAGCCGTCCCGTAGTCCACACTGCGCACCAATCGTACTAGTGAAGAAGAAGAACGGGAAATGGGGACTATGCATTGACTACCGCCAGCTCAACGCGCGTTCAGTACCAGACGCCTACCCCCTCCCCCGAATACACCACATATTAGATCGCTTAAGGAGCGCGAAATTCATTAGCTGTCTTGGTTTAAAGAACGGCTACTGGCAAATCCCGATGAAGGAAGAGAGTAAGCCGTATACAGCATTTACCGTACCGGGCCGGGGACTATTCCAATGGCGAGTTATGCCATTCGGACTACATTCGGCTCCAGCTACCTTCCAAAGGACCCTGGACAGAGTCATTGGGCCAGAACTAGAGCCGCACGCATTTGCCTACTTAGATGACATCATCATCACGAGCTCAACGTTAGAACAACACATGGAACACCTAAGAGAGGTATTCCGACGATTACGATTGGCGAACCTGAAAATCAACCCAGAGAAATGTGAATTCTTCAAAAGGAGCCTGAAATACCTAGGGCACGTAGTCCTGCACTCGCTGACGGTGTTACTCAAGAAGGGTTGTCGATGGAAATGGAACGAGGATCAACAAACCGCATTCGAAGAGTTAAAGAAGGCACTAACGGAGGCACCTGTGTTAGCCTGTCTAGACTTCTCGCAGAGATTCACCCTACAAACAGATGCCACCGATTTTGGACTAGATGCAGTCCTAACGCAGGAACTGGAAGGAGGCAAACGAGTGATCGCATACGCCAGTAGACGACTGAATAAAGCAGAGCAGAACTACTCAGCAACCGAGAAAGAATGTCTGGCCGTCGTGTGGGCCGTTCGCAAAATGCACCCGTATCTAGAAGGTTACTCGTTCACAGTAATCACCGATCATCTGTCTCTAAAATGGCTGAACGCTATCGAGAGCCCCTCAGGTCGTATCGCAAGATGGGCACTAGAATTGCAGAGCAACACACGTTTGATATCAAATACCGTAAGGGCCGGCTAAACATCGTCGCAGACGCACTATCTCGTCAGCCACAGGAAGAGCGTTTGAACATACTGGACGAAGGAAAAGAAACAACCGACTGTAAGTGGCTAAAGGCTAAAATAGAAGAGGTGAAGACGGCTCCGGAGAAATTCCCAGACTATACACTGCAAGAAGGGGAATTATACAGGCACATAGCCGTACAAATAGATGAGGAAGACGCGATCCCGTGGAAGCTTTGCGTCGCATCACCACTACGTCAGAGAGTCCTGAAAGAAGTTCACGGCAGTCCCAGCGCCGGCCACATGGGCGTTAGGAAAACTATCGCGAAAGCAACAGCACGGTATTACTGGCTGGGGATGTTCAGGGACATCAAGAGGTATGTCCAACAGTGCCCTACGTGCCAGATATATAAACCAAGCCAACAACAAGCCGCGGGTAAGATGTTAACCCAAATTGCCGAGGAACCCTGGGCAACAGTATGCGCAGACTTTGTAGGCCCACTCCCACGGTCAAAGCATGGAAATACGACGATACTGGTGTTCATCGATAAATTTTCGAAGTGGGTAGAGATCGTACCGTTGAGGAAAGCGACAGCCGAAGGCCTCATCAAGGCGTTTAAAGAACGCATACTCGCCCGACTTGGGGTGCCGAAGATTATGATCACCGACAACGGAACCCAGTTTACAAGCAAAGAGTTCAAAAGGTTACTCCAAGGATACGGAGTAAAACTCCAATTAAGCGCACCGTACACACCGCAAGAAAACCCGACGGAGAGGGCAAACAGAAACATCAAACGAATGCTAGCACAGTTTACGGGAAAAGACCAGAAGTATTGGGATGAAAGTATACCAGAAATAACACTAGCGCTAAATACGAGCACATGTGAGGGCACTGGATTCAGTCCTGCATTTTTAATACAAGACCGGGAACCACGGATACCGAAAGCACTATACGACGAATCCACATTTGGCACAGGCGAGATAACCACAACCCCGGCAGACAAGGCGGTAAAGATGCGAGAAATATTCAAAATGGTACGAAGAAACCAACAAAAGGCATCAATTGAACAGGCTCGACATTACAATTTACGTCGACGAAGGTGGCACCCGAAGATAGGGGACCGAGTCCTCGTGAAGGAGCATCATTTATCGCAGGCGAACGAAAACTTCGCAGCTAAGTTAGCACCGAGATACGGCGGACCATTCAGGGTAACGAATTTCGTATCACCAGTAATCGTGGAATTAGACAGGATGCATAATGGAAAAAGAAGAACTGCGCACCTAGGTGAACTCAAACCGTATCACGCTGGAGACGATGACGGAAGCAATATAATAGGCGCCCGAAGCAACACTCCCCGGCAAGCATCCGAGCCTAATTCGACGCAAGGCGAAGAATAGGTAAATTTTAGCTTCAAGCTAAAATGTGATAACTCGGCAGTTGCTAAACAAGGGAGCATCTGCCAAATAAGAGGGTATTTGTCATACAGGAGGGCAATTTACAAAATAGGGAGGCAATCGCCAAGTAAGGAGCGACCAATCCCAAACCGAAGAATCAGAGAAGAAGAAGCCGAAGAAAATAGAGAAGAAGAAACCGAAGAAACAGAGAAGAAGAGACCGAAGAAATAAAAGAAACCGAAGAAACAAAGAAAGAGCCGAAAAGAGTGAAGAACGAGAAAGAAGATGAAGAAGAAGAAAAAAAAGCACACCCAGAAGAAGAAGAAGAAGAAGAAGAAGAAAACAAAACCAGAAGTCCAATAATAACAATAATAATAATAATAATAATAATAATAATACTAACAATAATTATGGCAATAACAAAAAAAAATAAATAAAAAAATAATAATAATAATAATAATAGTTATTTTTATTATTATAATAATAACTATTATTATTATTATTATAACATAAAATATTATATAAAGGAAGATAATCCGCATAACATAAAATATTATATAAAAGGGAAAATCCGCAGAACAAAAATCCCTGTCGTTGAACATGTACACAATATTGCCCAACAGTTAAAGAATTTGAAAACACTAACAAAGCCAGAGGGCAGTAAACTTAAATTTGGAAAGCGCAACAACAAAATGCAAGAAAGGAAAATTACAGTTTGTTACATTAGAAAATAACAGGAGCCTATTATAAAAGGACACAGCACATAGGCAAACAAAACATTTAATAGCGATCAACAAGCAGTAGATATGTTCAAGGCAACAAGTACCTGCGATTCACTAAAAGTGCGCATACGTCGCCTAACCGAGGCGGAAATAAACAAGGCGCGGAACGAAGCCGAGGAGACAAGTAGTGAAGCTAGTACAATCGAGTTCGTCGCCAACGAGGAAGTAATAATATCAAGCGACAGCGAGGCAGAAGAAGAATACGATGTAGTGAGGGCCCCGACGCCGATAATAATCTCGTCGGACGAAGAAGAGGAAGACACCAGAAGAGGAGAAATTAAAATATCGGAGGAAGACAGCCAGCGATTGGGCGAAGGGTACATCGAATACACCCGACGTGTCACGATGACCATGAAAATCTACAACGACCAAACCGAACCTCAACAACAACAACGTGCGATTAAAGATGCGACAGCGGTAGGAGAAGAAGACCACGACATCGAGGAGGAGACTGCGCTCACCCTGTTAGCTGAGGGAGATTGCCGACAACGAAGAACAGCAGGCCGAACCAGGGGTAGTCAGCATAATCGAAAGATGGCTTCAACAGTCAACAGAAGCAACAACAACATCATCAGGCTGGCGAAATTTCACGAGCGTCGACCCGCTACCGATGGAACTGGTCACAAAAATCCGAGAAAGGGTACAGCAACAACCTGGTAAACGACAGACGTTCCGGCACGAGGCAAGAGGCGTCTGGTACCGCGTAAGAGTCACAGGAGCCGACGTGATAACCATCACGTGTCCTTACGGGAAGTAAAGGGGGGTGTGAAGACCCCAAGTCTAAGGCCTTGAAGCCTTCACAGCAACAACAACAACAACAACAACAATAGCAACAACAACAATAACCTCAACAACAACAACAACAACAACAAGTTATCTACACACATATATATATATATATAGTTAAAACATACATACATACATTGAAGTACATATACTTATAATTAATTAAATATATATAGATATACATATATTAATATAAATGTACATATATATACGTAGATATAGATATATATATACGTATGAATATAAAATATGAATTTTAAATATTTGAACTAAGCAAGCATTAAACACAGCAAGCCGTCGCTGTTAAGTAGGGCAAAGAAGAATAGGCGATAGGCCTACCAACAACGTAATGCGTAACTGTCCACCTGCAGGCAGAGTTTAGTATAAAAAGGGCAGCATCAGCAGTGATCAGACACTTCTGTTTGTGCTGTCGCAGCTAGAGTATATGGTGTGACGTGCAAACGCTACCAATAGGAGTAGATAGAAATATATGGTGTGACGTGAAAACGCTGCCAATAGAATTATATGGTGTGTCGTGAAAACGCTGCCAGTACGATACAATTAAGATATACGGTGTGGCGTGAAAACGCTGCCAGTACGATATAACTAAGATATATGGTGTGTCGTGAAAACGCTGCCAGTAGAAAATATAGAAAATAAAGATAAGTGTGTAACATTAGAACCACTCGTGTTGTCCTTTACTTTCCTCTTTTGGAATCAACATTATAGGAGAGACCCATAATCCGGCTGAGTGATAGCCCAGCTATAGACCGGAGAACCGGGTTCGTTACAATATATTTTTTAATATATTTGTTTGTGTATTTTCTTCCAATTTTGTTTTTAAAAAAACAAGTGCATAAATAAATTAAGGCGGAAAGTAGTAATGTTGTCTGAGCGACGGATGTAAGGCATCTGATCTACTACTTCTTTCTCTATGCCTTATATAGCCGCTACAACAAAAACCACAATATACATTCCCCAATCTCCTGGCTAATGCAGATGCCACCCAGCGGTGGTCCACCATTTGTACCACAAGGTTCAATGATGGGCAGCAGCCAACCGCAACCACCGCAGGCACCACAAACACCAGTATTGCCGCCACTAAATAAAATCAATATTGATGAACTCTTCCAGAAACTAGTCTCATCTGGCTTAGTGGGACCTGGTGGTGTTATTGCGCCAAACAACAAAGCTGCCGGTGTTTTGACATCAGCCGCTGCGCTTAAAGAGGAGGCTGTTAAAACGTCTCAAACGGCACAGGATAAAAAGACCGAAGAAGCTGCAGCCCCTCACAATCCCCCGAGAAACTGGACGGAATGGAAGGCACTGAAGTTACAGCTAGGACAGCCGTCACAGCATTGAACTGAATATCTCCATCAATGGCAATCCTGGCATTGGCTAGTAGTAACAGTAACAACAGGCGTAAATTCACATTGCCGACAAAGCCGTCAACGCCGCCGCCCCCACCGCTCAGGAGAACGAAGACAGTGATTTTCGGATAGTTTAAATATTTTAATGGTATACTAGAAAGAGATTTTTACATACATACATATTATATCAACTTTAATATATTTGTAATTTAAATAAAAAAATATCTGTGGGAGCAGCAGAAAAATATTGATTTTATTTGATTTTCCCTTTTCACCATAATTTTTAGTTTATTATATTATTATTAATACCTGACTTTCGTATTATTTGTAGAAATCATGAATAATATGAATCAACTGCAATACTAGAACTCAATATTAAGCAACAGCTTGGGCATTCGCAGTGACGAAATTGAGTGAAATTGAAGTAAATTTTTCGAATTATTACTTTGTTTTTTTCTTCTTCTGTATTGTAATTTTTATTTTCAAAATTTAATTTTTTCTTTTTGCCTTATTTTGATTTTTCTCCTTTTTAGTATTATTTTTTATATTTATATTTTCTTTTCAATAATTTTTTTTCACTATTTCTAATACTTGCCGCCATTTTGGAATATATTTGTATGTATGTGTAGAATTAAAACCACAAATTGTTATTGTTGTTGTAGGCTGTCAATATTTGCACTGCCTGCGAATATAAGTAATTTGAAGATAATTTTTTTTCTTGGAACTGCCATTTTTGGGTAAATAAATGTTGTAGACAATACAATGTTTGAAAAAGAAACGTTAAAAGAAATTTTATTTTGCCTGAGTAGTCCTTCTTTAATTTAATGCGCTATCTTATTATATAATTTAAAATAATTATATTTTATTCTAATTTATCATTTTTTTTTAATTTTTATTTTATTTCCTCAATATTTCAATATCTTTGCTCGAATATGTGCTACCCGCACAACGGTAAAATACTATATTCAAAGCGTTTGTGTTATAGTCTAAATATCGAATATTTTATCTGCCTTCTCTTAATTCAATATGTTGTTACAGTATTTTCTTTAATATTTTTTTTGTCCTTCTGTATTGTAACTCTTTTATATTTTTTTTTTTTTTAATTATATTTTAATTTTTGCTATTTATTGCATTATTTAGAGTTTTCTTCTTTTTTACTATTTTCTATTATTATTTATATTTTCTTGTTAATTTTCGTTTTTTAATATTATCTTCAACAATTTTTTTCACTATTTTAAATACTTTCCGCCATAATTTAATATGTTTGTATGTATATCTAGAATGAAAACCACATATTGTTGTTGTTGTAAGTTAAATACTTTCCGCCATAATTTAATATGTTTGTATGTATATCTAGAATGAAAACCACATATTGTTGTTGTTGTAAGTTGTCAATATAACTATTATCTGTATAGCGGCTATATAAGGCATAGAGAAAGGAGTAGTAGATCAGATGCCATACATCGGTCGCTCAGACAACATTACTACTTTCCGCCTTAATTTATTTATGCGTTTGTTTTTTTAAAAACAAAATTGGAAGAAAATACACAAATAAATATATTAAAAAATATATGAACAAAAATTCAAAATTATATATGTAAATAAAAACACATACACAAAAAATAAAAAATATATATAAACGTATATATAAAAAACATACGAAAAAATAAACAGTAATGAAAAGTAAACATGAACTATCGTAAGCAAAATGAAGATTTGGGTGAACCTTTGCCCAAGAGGAGTAAACCAGCGAATTTCGACGCCTCAACAACACGCTCGTCCAATTACGAAGCGCGTAGATATGACAACAGGGTGTGGCCACAACGTGGAAGGCCACAGCGTGAAAGAAGTTGGAAGCCTAACAAATGGACGACCAAGCAAAATACGATGACATGGCCACATCAGGGTATTAGGGGCTTTAGCGGTGGTCCACCGCCCAACATGAACAATAGCCGCTACAACAAAAACCACAATATACATTCCCCAATGTCCTGGCTAATGCAGATGCCACCCAGCGGTGGTCCACCATTTGTACCACCAGGCTCAATGATGAGCAGCAGCCAACCGCCACCACCGCAGGCACCACAAACACCAGTATTGCCGCCACCAAATAAAATCAATATTGATGAACTCTTCCAGAAACTAGTCTCATCTGGCTTAGTGGAACCTGGTGGTGTTATTGCGCCAAACAATAAAGCTGCCGTTGTTTTGACATCAGCCGCTGCGCTTAAAGAGGAGGCTGTTAAAACGTCTCAAATGGCATAGGATAAAAAGACCGAAGAAGCTGCAGCTCCTCACAATCCCCCGAGAAACTGGACAGAATGGAAGGCACTGAAGTTACAGCTAGGACACCCGTCACAGCATTGAGCTGAATATCTCCATCATTGGCAATCCTGGCATTGGCTAGTAGTAACAGTAACAACAGGCTTTAATTCACATTGCCGACAAAGCCGTCAACGCCGCCGCCCCCACCGCTCAGGAGAACGAAGACAGTGATTTTCGGATAGTTTAAATATTTTAATGGTAAACTAGAAAGAGATTTTTACATACATACATATTATACAATATCAACTTTAATATATTTGTAATTTAAATAAAAAAATATCTGTGGGAGCAGCAGAAAAATATTGATTTTATTTGATTTTCCCTTTTCACCATAATTTTTAGTTTATTATATTATTATTAATACCTGACTTTCGTATTATTTGTAGAAATCATGAATAATATGAATCAACTTGCAATACTAATACTCAATATTAAGTAACAGCTTGGGCATTCGCAGTGACGAAATTGAGTGAAATTGAAGTAAATTTTTCGAATTATTATTTTGTTTTTTTCTTCTCCTGTATTGTTATTTTTATTTTCAAAATTTAATTGTTTTTCTTTTTGCCTTATTTTGATTTTTCTCCTTTTTAGGATTTTTTTTATTTAAATTTTCTTTTCAATAATTTTTTTTCACTATTTCTAATACTTGCCGCTATTTTGGAATATATTTGTATGTATGTGTAGAATTAAAACCACAAATTGTTATTATTGTTGTAGGCTGTCAATATTTGCACTGCCTGCGAATATAAGTAATTTGAAGATAATTTTTTTTCTTGAAATTGCCATTTTTGGGTAAATATATGTTGTAGGCAATACAATGTTTGAAAAAAAAAACGTTAAAAGAAAGTTTATTTTGCCTGAGTAGTCCTTCTTTAATTTAATGCGCTATCATATTATATAATAAAAAATTATTATATTTTATTCTAATTTATTATTTTTGTTAATTTTGTTTTAATGTTTTCACTCTTTTAAATATTTTATATCCTCAATATTTGAATATTTTTGTGTGTATATATATTTACATCATTATAAACGCTCGAATATGTGCTACCCGCACAACGGTAAAATACTATATTCAAAGCCTTTGTGTTATAGTCTAAATATCGAATATTTTATCTGCCTTCTCTTAATTTAATATGTTGTTACAGTATTTTCTTTTATATTTTTTTTTGTCTTTCTGTTTTGTAACTCTTTTAAATTTTTTTAATTTGAATTAAATTTAAATTTTTGTTATTTTTTGCATTATTTTGATTTGTCTTCTTTCTTAGTGTAAATATTCCGTGTTTAATTTCAAAAGAAACGCACGTAAATATTTAATTTCAAATTTGGATATAATCCCACTCCTTATTTATTATTTTAAAACCGTATAATTTTATTATTTTAAGAAAACCGTATAATTTTATTTGCATGTACACAACGCGCTTGCTTAACTAGGTAAATTTTTCTTTATTTATACTATCTGTATATACATACATTGGAAGGAGTTACGGAACGGAGTAGGGTTGCAGGTAAGTGCGTTTGAGTAAAAGCAGGGAGGTGATTTTTCAGGTAAGTATTCGGGTAGGTATTCAGGTAGGTATTCGGGTAAGTATTCAGATAGGGATTCGGGTAAGTAATCATAAATTTAATTATAAGTTATAATTAGTTTCTTAATTCATTTTTTCTTATTTTTTTTATTATAGGTATAACTTATTATTTACAGGATGATGAGGTCATCCTCATCCATGTCTTCAACATGCCGGCGGGCCTGCGGCGACGATGCTTCGACGAGGTTTTCAAGCTGATTTCGCGTTTCTCGCGCTTTCTGTACCAACCCGCGTATTTTTTTTTGTACAGCAGGAGCCTTGCGGGACACAACTCTTTGATTTCGCCGTGTTGACGTTTGCTCTGTCCTCATTTTCCGGTTGAAAAGTTACCTTTCGCGTGGTCGGTTTACCCTCGGGGAGGTCGCGTATTGGCCGATGGAGCATTGTGTGATGAGCTAGGCCGCAGCGGCGGCAACTGTCGGGGCTATCACAGGATCCCGTGGTATGCGAGGTCGCCAAGCAATTTAAACAATAGCGATGGGCCTTGGCCGATTCATATCGCTCTTCGGGAGTCATTGCTATGAAGGCTCGGCAAAAGCGTAGCGAATGGGTGCGGCAACAGAGGCGACACTTTCGGAAACCTTGAGATCTGTAAATATAGAGTTGCAGTATTTGTTAATAAGAATAAGCGGCATGTGGGATCGTGTGGGGAACGAGATGAATAAATTGAAAACGTATAAGCTAAGCGGGTGGTAATACACAGAGTTTAGTGATATTGCGAGTAACGACTCCGTTTTGAGTTCGGATATCTACCACTCGGATATTTTTGGGGGGTAGGAGGTCGTCTTTAATGACAACGAGATCTCCTTCAGTGAGATTGAGCTCTTGGCTTTTCCATTTATGCCGTTTGTGGAGCTCTTGGAGATATTCCGACTTCCAGCGTTTACTGAATCGGTGGTGGAGCACTTTCAATTTTTCCCATTTATTCATTAGAGTTAGCTCTTCCGAGTTCGGTTCCGGGATGGAGAGTAGGGGAGCTCCACGCAGAAAGTGGCCTGGGGTCAGAGCTTTTAAGTCGTCGGGATCTTGAGACATTGGGGAGAGCGGTCTGGAGTTAAGAACCGCTTCGATACGAATAAGGAGCGTAGTGAACTCCTCGAACGTAAATTTTTGGCTGCCGGCTACCTTCGTAAACTGAGTTTTGAAACTTTTCACTGCAGCCTCCCAAAGTCCGCCCATGTGAGGGGCGTATGGCGGGATGAAATGCCATGTGAATCCGTGAATGGCGTATATTTTTGCTATATCCTCGGAGGCTTCTGCAAGGAAGGAGGATAATTCACGTGAGAAACTACGTTGTGCTCCTACAAACGTCTTACCGTTGTCAGACATGACTTTATGTGGGATGCCTCTGCGTCCGACGAAACGTGCAAACGCGGCTTTGAAAGGTTCGGTGGTCAAATCGGAGCACACTTCGAGATGAATAGCCTTTGTGGAGAAGCATATGAAAACGCATACATAGGCTTTTGATTGAGATGCACGACGGAGTATAGAAGTTTTCACAAAAAATGGACCTGCCTGTGGTGTGAAAGGGGGAGCGAGTACGTTGAGCGTTCAGGAGGGAGCGCCGACATGATTTGGGATTTCATTTTTTGTTTGTAAATTGTACAAACTTTGCAGTTGAATATACACGTCTTGATCTTCTGCCTCATTCGTGGGATGTAATATTCCTGCTGAATCATTCGTGTCATAAGCTGTTTTTCAGCGTGCAAAAGGGTAGCATGGAGAAATGCGAGGAGAAGAGTGCAAAATCTAGAGTTATCTGGGATGATAATTGGATGTCGCACACTATAACTGAGAGCCGCGTAGCTTAGTCGTCCATTCGCTCGTAGAATGCCAGACGAATCTATGAATGGGTTAAGGGAAAGCTGTGGGTCCCTTTTACCGACCGGGGATTTTGCTTCTAACGCTGTAATAGTTTTTGCAAAATATCTTCTTTGCGTACATAAAATGAGACGAGTTTTTGCTTGATTTATTTCCGCTTGTGTGAGGCTAAAAGTATTGGGAGGAGGCAGTTTTCGTGCCTTTTGTGAGAATCTTAATATGAAAGCCTTAGCTCTTTGGGTGATCTCTTGCGCTGCAAAGTTCCAGCTTAGGGAGAGAGACGGTTTGTAAGGGGGCTACTTTACTCTTGGCTGCAAGTAAGTGGGATGTAGCAGATTCACCTTGCTGGACTCGTAAGTATACGCAAGCGCAGAATGCCTTCTCGGAAGCATCTGAGAATCCGCGCAGCTGAATGGAACTGTTTGGGCTGAATTGCACCCATCGCGGTATCCTTATTTCTTCGATTGCGGCGAGATTTCTCCTGAAGGTGAGATCGGCTTCACGGTTTCGTCCCATTCTGTTCCTTCCATCCATAGTTGCTGAAGAAGAGTTTTCGCTGCTATCATTATGGGCGATAGCCATCCTGCCGGGTCGAAAAGTTTCGCGACAGATGAGAGGATCTGTCGTTTCGGGGCAGTGTCTGAGGATGAGGGGGGGTCAACTGAGTACGAGAATGTATCAGTGAGAGCATTCCATTTTTTTCCGAGGGTTTTTGTAGAACTTGCCTCTTAGAATTCGAGAAATTCTCCATCTAAAAGATCAGACGGGGGGATGTCTTTCAGCAGTGACTTGTGGTTTGCTGTAATCTTTTTTAATGGGAATCCGGCTGACTTGAGTACTTCGATAACTTGATGTATCGATTCGCCGGCTGAGTCTAGATTATGTCCGCCTGAGAGGATGTCATCTACGTATGTTTCTCCTATTAATATTGTTGAGACATGGGGGTATGTCTCCTTAGAGTCCTCGGCAATTGATGGAGTGTCCTTATTGCCAAGTATGGAGCGCAGTTGACACCGAATGTGACCGTTTTTAGTTTAAAGTCTTCTATCGGACTATGGGGGGTTCTGCGGAATAGAACGCGTTGGAAGTCTTGGTCTTCCTTATGGACGTATATTTGGCGGTACATTTTTTCAATGTCGCCGTTAAATACATACTTATATAATCTCCATTTTAGAATAATGAGCATTAAGTCATTTTGGAGAACGGGGCCAGTATGTAATACGTCATTGAGTGAGAGACCGGAATGCGAGGTTTTTGAGGCATTGAAAACTACACGGACTTTAGTAGTTTTGCTTCCAGGTCTAATCACCGCGTGATGGGGTAGGTAAAAGGGGAAATATTTACCGTCGCGTATGATTTCTCGTGAATGGGTGGGTTCCATGTGGTCTAACGTGAGGTATTCCTCTAAGACTTCTGAATAGGTGTTCCGAAGCTCATCTTTCTTTTCGTTAGTTCGTTCCACGCTGAGGTATTGCTGCTGTGCTGCGGGTCTGGAGTGCCCGAGTGCAATGGAGTCCGGGAATGCTGATTTGAATGGCAGCTTTACCACATACCGTCCATCTTCTCGTCGATGAGTGGTTTTTTTGTAGAGATCCTCACAATATTCGTCATCGTCTGTGTATGTGGGGGCCGGTGGTACCTCTTCTTGTTCCCAGAATTTCCTGGGGTTTCAATCACCTGAGTAGAGAATGATGAGATTTCTTCTTCTTTTGGGCTATTAAGCTGCCGCCTACATTAATTTTGAGGCCTGGGGTGAGTATTTTGGGGATTATATCGCTACCAATGACCATGTCTATTCTAGCTGGTGTAAAGCAGTTGGAGTCTGCTAAGGGTAGCGAGAGATATTCTGTTAGATCTAATTCTTTTATTTTGAAGGATGAGAGAGTGTGCGTCAATTGAGACAGTATTATCGCTTCAGCCGCGATTAGCTGAGCATATCGTAATAGAGCATATTCTTTTCGAGTTTTGGACTGTGTTACCGCCCATGCCAAGAATTTGGTAGTTGGCTTTTGTGGTGGGGAGACCAAGTAACTTTTGTATACGGGATGTTACAAAAGTTTTTTGAGAGCCTTGGTGAATGAGAGCTCTGATGTGAGTTAACTCTCCTTTGTGGAGAATGGGAATATTTGCTGTGGGAAGCAATGTCCTCTCTTTGTTACTCGAATAGTGGGATAGAGTTTTTGTTCTACCGCTTTCATTTGCCTTTGAGTTTTTGGATGCCTGCTTAGAGGTGCAGGGCTGTTCTTCCTCGACTGTCACTTGAGAAGTAGTGAAGTTTCTTTGAGGTTTTGGGGGGTAAGGCGTGGGGTTGCTCGCAGTGTAATGGAGGAGGGAGCGGTGACGTCTTTGACAATAAACGCACGTAAAGTTGCTTTTGCAATCTTTCTCCAAATGCGAGTACGCCAGGCAATTTTTGCAATAGTTGTTGTCTTTAATAAACTTGATCCGGCCTGAGACGGATAGTTCTCGAAATTTGACGCACGTTCTCATCGAGTGATTTGATTGGCATAGTTTACATGAAACGTGCCTTTTGTTGTGAGTATGGAACGATTGGGTTTTGTTCCAATAATTGAATGTTGGGGGAGTTTCGGCCCTGTTGGGGTGTATATACTGAGAGTATGTATATACTTGTGAGGATATATGAGAAGGGCAACTGATTCTAATCCTTTTCGAATGTGTTTTTGGACCAGTTGGCGTATATAAAAAGGGGAGTTTATATACGTGAGGGGATATATAATAAGCCCTTTGGCGAGGTCTTTATAGAGCACACCCTGCTTTAAAAAATAATCGTCATAACTCTCGTGTTTTAAAATTTTATGTATCGCTGCTAACCGGTCATCTTTCGTTTGTTTTTCTCTAATCCTATGGGTTAAAGTATTGGTCATCATCAAAAAATGTATTCGACTCAACGCATCAACATGTCTCATTTGGTTTCCTGAACGGTGTTCAATTTCATATTGGAAATCTTGTAAGTACATTGCCCAAGGAGATACTCGCAAATGAACATCCTGTTTTTTCATCGTAAGTGCAAAAGCATTGCAGTCCGTTACAAATTTGAACTTGATGCCCATCAGATATACCCTCCATCGTTTCAGCGCCTCTATTATTGCCAATACCTCCAGTTCGTACGAATGGTACTTCTGTTCTGTCGACGATGTTTTCCTGCTCATATACTCTACAGGGTGCCATTGTCTGTCTTCAGAGTCTTTTTGCATCAACGCTCCCCCATACCCGTACAGAGAAGCGTCCGTATGCACCTCAATCTGTAACGCTGGATTAAAGAGATTTAATATCGGTGGTTCAACTAAGGCAATCTTGAGTTGCTGAAATGCTATTAACTGCTCGTCTTGTATTTTAAAAACTGCATTTTTCCCAAGCGGTCTGTTAAAGGTTTAGCCACCGAAGCGTATCCTGGAATAAACCGTCGGAAATAAGAAGTAAGTCCTACGAACCGTTGAAGCATCTTCTTGTCGGTCGGCACTGGAAACCCGCTGACTGCTTTCGTTTTCAGCGTTTGCCAACTCAGTAGTTTTACCACCAAGTTTAGTGGATTTTAATTTTGAGCAGTGGAATAAATTGACTTTTAGTAGTTAGTAGATTTTGTCAGTAGAATAGTTAGTCATCAATATTTACACATTTTATTTTGTTAATAATGAGATGTTGAATCAGCATGAAAAATTCAATATGTATTTCCTTTTTTTTCAATGTTCCAATTAATATAGATATGGAGCATACATACAGAGACGTACAATTATGGTATATTAGTTCGGCGCCATCTATAAACTGTAATATCATCGGATAAAAAAATTTTTCTCTGCAGATACGTAGACCAAAATATATTTGTTGTTTGTTGTATGTCATGAATTATAAACAAGTATCTAAGAATTTAAACTGGTTAGTACTCCTTGTATACTGAAAGTCAGTTAAAAAATTTGAAACTTCGTTGATTATTTTAATTTGATGCATATATTACATGCAATTTAATAATTTTTCTCAATTCTTGAAAGCAGAAGACAGAGTGAAGTTGAGGTTATTGAATTCAAATAAATAAAATGCAGAGTACCAAGAAATCAAAATCTGTATATACTCAAAAATTCCGAGATTGTTGGCTCACTGATCCAGCACTTAAAAATTGGTTGATAGCAGTAGTCAATGAAACCGGCGAAAAATTCCCAAAATGTAAAATTTGTGGGACAATTCTGAAAAATCACTATAATACTTTGAAAGATCATGCTTCTTGTTCTAAGCATATACGATTTTCTAAGGTATGCTTAATTATCAAAATAGTATTCAAAATTTGAATGAAGGAAAATATTGTTGGCTCTAACTAATATTATTCTCTTCTGCATTTTTCCAGGATATAACAAGCAATACTCAGTCGAAATTATTATTCAAACCAGCGAACACTTCAACAATTCAACAAAAAGAAGCTCGCCCTGCTTTATATATTGCTGCTCATTCAAGTATAAATTTAGTAGATCATTTGAGTGAAGTTATTAATCACACTCACAGAGACGAAGATAAGATAAAACTGCATCGTACCAAATGTGGAAATATTATAAAAAATATTATTGCACCTCATTTTTTTGATACTTTCAAAAACGATTTGAAAAATCAGCATTATAGTTTATTACTCGATGAGTCTACGGATGTGCCTACGTCGAAATATCTTGGTATAATTATAATTTATTATAGCAATACTTGTAAGAAAGTTATATCTACGTATCTAGATCTTGTTGAGATAACAGATTGTACTGCTCCAAGTATAGTCGCAGCAATAAAAGAAGCTTTGAATTGTTATGATTTACCCATTAAAAATTTACTGGGGATAGGTACTGATAATGCTTCGGTGATGGTTGGAGTAAACAATGGAGTGATTGCTATTTTGAGAAAAGAAGTTCCTCATCTTATTCTCGTAAGATGTCTTTGTCATTCGGCCCAATTATCTGTATCTAATGCTGCTAAAAACTTTTTACCGAGAAACTTAGAATTTATTATCGAATAAACCTATAACTGGTTTAGTAATTCTTCACAGCGACAAACTGAGTACAAATTTCTTTATAAACTTATCAACGAAGAGGACGAGAATCCATTGAAATTAGTGCGATCATGTCAAACCCGATGGCTTTCCATTGAACCAGGTGTTTCTCGCATATTGTCTCAGTGGTTAGAACTAAAAACATACTTTTCTATGGCTCGGAGCAATGACAAAAGTTACAAAGCAGAGCTGTTGTATGCAAACTATTTGGATGATTCAAATTATGCTTATATTGTTTTTTTATGTCCTATTTTAATAGAAGTTAATAGAGTTAATAAAATATTTGAAGTTAAAGATGCAGATCATACAAATTTAAGTGAGGAGCTGACTGGTTTGATTGACATGTACGCGTACAGTAAACATTTTCACCCAAAAGATTGAAGATTACGTTGATAGGACATGCTATTTAGGCTATAAATTTGAAACATTTATGTCAGAAATCGTCTCGAAAGGTTTTGACAAAAGTAAAGAAATGGTTATACGAGAGAGATGTATTAACTTTGTTGTCAATTTGATTAACCAACTGAAAGAAAGATTACCTGATAATTTGAATATTATGCGACAAATCAACAGAATCAGCGTTGATCACGCTCTACGACACAATAAAGAATCGATTGTTGATTTATTACGTCACTTCAAAAATGATGATGATTACATAGCCAAAGCAGATGACCAGTGGCGATGTATTCATCTTTTGAAATGGTCGGAAACGAAAAATACCAATAAATTTTGGTATGAAGTTCTTGATTTTAAAGATTCGTCTAGAAATTCACGATTTAATGAACTAGCGACTTTTGCTATTTGTCTACTCACACTTCCTCATTCTAATGCTGACGTGGAAAGATTATTTAGCACTATGAATCTTACTAAAACTAAATAACGTAATCGTATGAGTACAGAGATGTTGAAATCTATTTTAATCATTCGTGGAGGACTAACAAGGGAATCAAAATGCTGTAATAATTATAATTTTCCTACTGATGTGATTAAAAGAATTGGAACAAACGAAGTTTATGTCAAACCTTTAGATCTCGTCGACTTTTGTGATGGTTCATCCGGAGAGGATAACTAGTCTGACTATTTAGTCTTATTATTTATATCCTAAGTAGAATATAATATTATAATATTTAATAATATTATATTATAATGTAATATAATATAATATTTATTGTTATAACTGATATTATTAACAAATGTTGATTTTCTAGTAAGTGATAGTAATTTTTTTTCTCTTTTCTCCCTTGATTTTATTAATAGTTTTATAACAGTTCATGAACTAAGCATAGATGATCAATATCAATGTGACATTACCTCATATAATAAATCAGATCAATAGATCAAGATCCACTAATTCAGATAATCATTTAATACAAATAAATATAATATTTATTTTCAAATAGTCGCGCTTTAATTTGAAATAAAGTTTTTAGTATAATCCACCAGAAGGAGTTAGTAGTTGTTTAGTGGAATCGATTGGTCGTCTTAGTTGGAGAGAATTCAGAATAGTGGTAACACTGTTCGTTTTCTCTTGAGACGGTGATATAGTTGACGCTTCCACAACGTAGCCCAAGAATTTTACTTTAGTTTTCAAAAATTGACATTTATCCCATTTGAGATGTAAACCATATGATGCTGCTGTTATCAATACTTCACGCAAGCTTTCCAGTCCTTCCTTTATACTTCTGTTTGGAATAATGATGTCATCCATGTAGACGACGATGGTATCATTTTGTATAAGTTTCCTGAATACTGCGTTGATAAAACGTGTGAAAACAGCTGGTGAATTGCTGATGCCAAATGGAGCGAAAAGAAACTCGTACTGGCCATTATGTGTCACAAAGGACGTATACTTTCGGGATTCAGGTTCTAATGGTACATGAAAAAATCCATTGCGAAGGTCTAGCGTTGTATATACTCTAGCTGCCTGAAGTTTTTGCAGAACGTTATCGATGAGCGGCATTGGGAAATTATCTCGTATATTTTTTCCGTTTAATTTCCGGTAATCGCAACACAATCGCTTAGTACCATCCTTTTTCGGCACTAACACTATCGGCGACGCGTATTCTGAAGTACTGACCTGTATAATATTATTGGCTAACCACTCCTCAACTTGTTGTTCGACCAAGTGTTGATCTGTCCTAGCTAATCGTCGTGGTCGCTGATAAACAGGAATCTCATCCGATAGAATTATCTTCATTGTGATTGGCGATGGCTCACCCCCTTCACTGCTATAATTGTTGATCATTCTCGTGACTTCCTCTTTATCTTTGCCTTGCAAGTGACTTAATTTGGCTTCAAATAATTCTTGGCCCACGCTCATGTTATGCAAAATCTCTCTGAAATCTCTTTGTAAGTCGCCAATACTGCTGGTGACCTTCCTTGGTTCTGCTACTTCAATGTTCTGCTCTGCGACTGTAGTCTTCTTGTGGAATCTGACTCCCTCACCGTCAATGAAAATGTCTACCTGCTTTAATATATCATTGCCCAACACAGCATCGTATAGAATGTCACCCTCTTTAGCGACATGAAATTCAACATTAACCTCTACACCGTCTAAGTCTATAAGAGCTGTGAAACAACCAATAGTTTTTATCATCTTTTTTCCGATACCATACAGCGTCTTCGTCTTTGGCTCTGCAGATGGCGTTTGAATTACACTGCTTGCGCAATACTACGACGCACGTATAAGCCTCACTGCTTCTTCCTAACGGCACCTCTGCAACTGCGCGTTTGAATTTTACCGTTGTTGCGCTTTATAACTGGCGAATGTACAGCTCCCGTAAAGAATAGTACTTCGAACCCTTAGATGCTCCAAAATGTATTTTGTAAAATTTAACGATTTTACAATTTATGCAAAGGGAACACACAACTCGACGCTCACAGCTAAAATGTTCGCACTGCTTTTACCCGGCACGCGTGAAATTACTCAAACACAATAACTACTTTACGCTGTATTTCAAAGCGAGAATATTATTATAAAAATTTTTCCCGGACGAGCCCCCAAATTTGTGGGATTCATATTTTAAAATAGTATATCATTTATTGAAATACAAGTATACACGGTTTTATAAATTACTTAAAGTTATATATGTACGTTTATTTATGTCTGGTCGTGTTAGCTGCTATTCTTAGACTAAAAACTAAAAAAATGTCCGTTGACTTCGATTTTCGTTTTAGCGTCCCTTTCGTTCAGTCAGTGTGGCCCATATCGTCAGTTTGTTCGGTCCAGGTTGTATTCTGTGTAGGGTTGTATTTTTAGTAATTCATTACGTTAAAAGTTCCGTCCGCTTCTTGTGGTCTTCTGTTCTGTCAATCCCACATTCTGCCATCCTGACGATACATTCGACCCGAATGAAGGGTTCCACGGCTTCATGAACTCTGCCAACATCTCCAAGTTTCTCCACTGTATAACGACCATGGTTTTTTTTAGAGATGACTTTATAAGGGCCGAAGAATTTCTGCTTAAGCTTTAATCCGCTTCCGAATTGGGTGCGCTTAATGGCGACTAACTCCCCAATTTCGTATTCCTTTTCTGGTTTGCGATTCTTATTAAAATTTTTGGTATTCTCTTCCTGTATGCGACTGATGTTACTTCGGGCTTCCTCTCGAGTTTTGTCTCTTTCTTCCTCCAACTCTTCTATCATTGACGTTTCCAGTAAATCGCGGATATCGTGGTTTGCGTTGACGCGCATATTAACACCCGTTAGCAATTTAAAAGGCGTAAAGTTTGTGCTTCGAGTCGGTGTACTATTTATAATTTGTTGAACTCTACTCACATGTCTGTACCACTGTCCTGGATTTTCTATACATACTTTTGTTAGAATAGATACAACCACCTTATGGATTCTCTCCACTTGCCCGTTGCCTCTCGGTACGCCAGTCGTGATGATTAGGTGTTGTATATTTTCGCTTCTGCAATAATCCTCGAATGCATTCGAAGTAAACCCAGTCCCTCTGTCCGTTATTATTCGACCAGTGCTTTTAGTAGGATACAGCCAGACAAATTTTGAAAATGCATCGACGATTACAAGAATGTGATTATACCGTTTTTTCGTTTCTTCCATGGGTCCTACGTGATCCATATGGTAGGTTCCGAATGGCTTGTCTTCTTTATTGATTGGATACAACAAACCTTCTTTTTTCCCTGATTTGGCCTCTGCTACCAGACACTCGACGCAACTTTTCAATACCCTGGTAACCTTGGGAGTTATCTTGTGAATATAGAAGTCTCTTTCTACTATGTCTTGTGTTTTCTTAACTGCGTAGTGGCCCTGCCTATGAGCTATTGTGATTATCTCCTGCTCCATGGATGTTGGTATTACCATAAGCCCTTTGGCGAGGTCTTTATAGAGCACACCCTGCTTTACAAAATAATCGTCATAACTCTCGTGTTTTAAAATTTTTTGTATCGCTGCTAACCGGTCATCTTTCGTTTGTTTTTCTCTAATCCTATGGGTTAAAGTATTGGTCATCATCAAACAGTGTATTCGACTCAACGCATCAACATGTCTCATTTGGTTTCCTGAACGGTGTTCAATTTCATATTGGAAATCTTGTAAGTACATTGCCCAACGAGATACTCGCAAATGAACATCCTGTTTTTTCATCGTAAGTGCAAAAGCATTGCAGTCCGTTACAATTTTGAACTTGATGCCCATCAGATATACCCTCCATCGTTTCAGCGCCTCTATTATTTCCAATACCTCCAGTTCGTACGAATGGTACTTCTGTTCTGTCGACGATGTTTTCCTGCTCATATACTCTACAGGGTGCCATTGTCTGTCTTCAGAGTCTTTTTGCATCAACGCTCCCCCATACCCGTACATAGAAGCGTCCGTATGCACCTCAATCTGTAACGCTGGATTAAAGAGATTTAATATCGGTGGTTCAACTAAGGCAATCTTAAGTTGCTGAAATGCTATTAACTGCTCGTCTTGTATTTTAAAAACTGCATTTTTCCCAAGAGGTCTGTTAAAGGTTTAGCCACCGAAGCGTATCCTGGAATAAACCGTCGGAAATAAGAAGTAAGTCCTACGAACCGTTGAAGCATCTTCTTGTCGGTCGGCACTGGAAACCCGCTGACTGCTTTCGTTTTCAGCGTTGCCAACTCAGTAGTTTTACCACCAAATGTAGTGGATTTTAATTTTGAGCAGTGAAATAAAATGACTTTTAGTAGTTAGTAGATTTTGTCAGTAGAATAGTTAGTCATCAATATTTACACATTTTATTTTGTTAATAATGAGATGTTGAATCAGCATGAAAAATTCAATATGTATTTCCTTTTTTTTTCAATGTTCCAATTAATATAGATATGGAGCATACATACAGAGACGTACAATTATGGTATATTAGTTCGGCGCCATCTATAAACTGTAATATCATCGGATAAACAAATTTTTCTCTGCAGATACGTAGACCAAAATATATTTGTTGTTTGTTGTATGTCATGAATTATAAACAAGTATCTAAGAATTTAAACTGGTTAGTACTCCTTGTATACTGAAAGTCAGTTGAAAAATTTGAAACTTCGTTGATTATTTTAATTTGATGCATATATTACATGCAATTTAATAATTTTTCTCAATTCTTGAAATTCAAATAAATAAAATGCAGAGTACCAAGAAATCAAAATCTGTATATACTCAAAAATTCCGAGATTGTTGGCTCACTGATCCAGCACTTAAAGATTGGTTGATAGCAGTAGTCAATGAAACCGGCGAAAAATTCCCAAAATGTAAAATTTGTGGGACAATTCTGAAAAATCACTATAATACTTTGAAAGATCATGCTTCTTGTTCTAAGCATATACGATTTTCTAAGGTATGCTTAATTATCAAAATAGTATTCAAAATTTAAATGAAGGAAAATATTGTTGGCTCTAACTAATATTATTCTCTTCTGCATTTTTCCAGGATATAACAAGCAATACTCAGTCGAAATTATTATTCAAACCAGCGAACACTTCAACAATTCAACAAAAAGAAGCTCGCCCTGCTTTATATATTGCTGCTCATTCAAGTATAAATTTAGTAGATCATTTGAGTGAAGTTATTAATCACACTCACAGAGACGAAGATAAGATAAAACTGCATCGTACCAAATGTGGAAATATTATAAAAAATATTATTGCACCTCATTTTTTTGATACTTTGAAAAACGATTTGAAAAATCAGCATTATAGTTTATTACTCGATGAGTCTACAGATGTGCCTACGTCGAAATATCTTGGTATAATTATAATTTATTATAGCAATACTTGTAAGAAAGTTATATCTACGTATCTAGATCTTGTTGAGATAACAGATTGTACTGCTCCAAGTATAGTCGCAGCAATAAAAGAAGCTTTGAATTGTTATGATTTACCCATTAAAAATTTACTGGGGATAGGTACTGATAATGCTTCGGTGATGGTTGGAGTAAACAATGGAGTGATTGCTATTTTGAGAAAAGAAGTTCCTCATCTTATTCTCGTAAGATGTCTTTGTCATTCGGCCCAATTATCTGTATCTAATGCTGCTAAAAACTTTTTACCGAGAAACTTAGAATTTATTATCGAATAAACCTATAACTGGTTTAGTAATTCTTCACAGCGACAAACTGAGTACAAATTTCTTTATAAACTTATCAACGAAGAGGACGAGAATCCATTGAAATTAGTGCGATCATGTCAAACCCGATGGCTTTCCATTGAACCAGGTGTTTCTCGCATATTGTCTCAGTGGTTAGAACTAAAAACATACTTTTCTATGGCTCGGAGCAATGACAAAAGTTACAAAGCAGAGCTGTTGTATGCAAACTATTTGGATGATTCAAATTATGCTTATATTGTTTTTTTATGTCCTATTTTAATAGAAGTTAATAGAGTTAATAAAATATTTGAAGTTAAAGATGCAGATCATACAAATTTAAGTGAGGAGCTGACTGGTTTGATTGACATGTACGCGTACAGTAAACATTTTCACCCAAAAGATTGAAGATTACGTTGATAGGACATGCTATTTAGGCTATAAATTTGAAACATTTATGTCAGAAATCGTCTCGAAAGGTTTTGACAAAAGTAAAGAAATGGTTATACGAGAGAGATGTATTAACTTTGTTGTCAATTTGATTAACCAACTGAAAGAAAGATTACCTGATAATTTGAATATTATGCGACAAATCAACAGAATCAGCGTTGATCACGCTCTACGACACAATAAAGAATCGATTGTTGATTTATTACGTCACTTCAAAAATGATGATGATTACATAGCCAAAGCAGATGACCAGTGGCGATGTATTCATCTTTTGAAATGGTCGGAAACGAAAAATACCAATAAATTTTGGTATGAAGTTCTTGATTTTAAAGATTCGTCTAGAAATTCACGATTTAATGAACTAGCGACTTTTGCTATTTGTCTACTCACACTTCCTCATTCTAATGCTGACGTGGAAAGATTATTTAGCACTATGAATCTTACTAAAACTAAATAACGTAATCGTATGAGTACAGAGATGTTGAAATCTATTTTAATCATTCGTGGAGGACTAACAAGGGAATCAAAATGCTGTAATAATTATAATTTTCCTACTGATGTGATTAAAAGAATTGGAACAAACGAAGTTTATGTCAAACCTTTAGATCTCGTCGACTTTTGTGATGGTTCATCCGGAGAGGATAACTAGTCTGACTATTTAGTCTTATTATTTATATCCTAAGTAGAATATAATATTATAATATTTAATAATATTATATTATAATGTAATATAATATAATATTTATTGTTATAACTGATATTATTAACAAATGTTGATTTTCTAGTAAGTGATAGTAATTTTTTTTCTCTTTTCTCCCTTGATTTTATTAATAGTTTTATAACAGTTCATGAACTAAGCATAGATGATCAATATCAATGTGACATTACCTCATATAATAAATCAGATCAATAGATCAAGATCCACTAATTCAGATAATCATTTAATACAAATAAATATAATATTTATTTTCAAATAGTCGCGCTTTAATTTGAAATAAAGTTTTTAGTATAATCCACCAGAAGGAGTTAGTAGTTGTTTAGTGGAATCGATTGGTCGTCTTAGTTGGAGAGAATTCAGAATAGTGGTAACACTGTTCGTTTTCTCTTGAGACGGTGATATAGTTGACGCTTCCACAACGTAGCCCAAGAATTTTACTTTAGTTTTCAAAAATTGACATTTATCCCATTTGAGATGTAAACCATATGATGCTGCTGTTATCAATACTTCACGCAAGCTTTCCAGTCCTTCCTTTATACTTCTGTTTGGAATAATGATGTCATCCATGTAGACGACGATGGTATCATTTTGTATAAGTTTCCTGAATACTGCGTTGATAAAACGTGTGAAAACAGCTGGTGAATTGCTGATGCCAAATGGAGCGAAAAGAAACTCGTACTGGCCATTATGTGTCACAAAGGACGTATACTTTCGGGATTCAGGTTCTAATGGTACATGAAAAAATCCATTGCGAAGGTCTAGCGTTGTATATACTCTAGCTGCCTGAAGTTTTTGCAGAACGTTATCGATGAGCGGCATTGGGAAATTATCTCGTATATTTTTTCCGTTTAATTTCCGGTAATCGCAACACAATCGCTTAGTACCATCCTTTTTCGGCACTAACACTATCGGCGACGCGTATTCTGAAGTACTGACCTGTATAATATTATTGGCTAACCACTCCTCAACTTGTTGTTCGACCAAGTGTTGATCTGTCCTAGCTAATCGTCGTGGTCGCTGATAAACAGGAATCTCATCCGATAGAATTATCTTCATTGTGATTGGCGATGGCTCACCCCCTTCACTGCTATAATTGTTGATCATTCTCGTGACTTCCTCTTTATCTTTGCCTTGCAAGTGACTTAATTTGGCTTCAAATAATTCTTGGCCCACGCTCATGTTATGCAAAATCTCTCTGAAATCTCTTTGTAAGTCGCCAATACTGCTGGTGACCTTCCTTGGTTCTGCTACTTCAATGTTCTGCTCTGCGACTGTAGTCTTCTTGTGGAATCTGACTCCCTCACCGTCAATGAAAATGTCTACCTGCTTTAATATATCATTGCCCAACACAGCATCGTATAGAATGTCACCCTCTTTAGCGACATGAAATTCAACATTAACCTCTACACCGTCTAAGTCTATAAGAGCTGTGAAACAACCAATAGTTTTTATCATCTTTTTTCCGATACCATACAGCGTCTTCGTCTTTGGCTCTGCAGATGGCGTTTGAATTACACTGCTTGCGCAATACTACGACGCACGTATAAGCCTCACTGCTTCTTCCTAACGGCACCTCTGCAACTGCGCGTTTGAATTTTACCGTTGTTGCGCTTTATAACTGGCGAATGTACAGCTCCCGTAAAGAATAGTACTTCGAACCCTTAGATGCTCCAAAATGTATTTTGTAAAATTTAACGATTTTACAATTTATGCAAAGGGAACACACAACTCGACGCTCACAGCTAAAATGTTCGCACTGCTTTTACCCGGCACGCGTGAAATTACTCAAACACAATAACTACTTTACGCTGTATTTCAAAGCGAGAATATTATTATAAAAATTTTTCCCGGACGAGCCCCCAAATTTGTGGGATTCATATTTTAAAATAGTATATCATTTATTGAAATACAAGTATACACGGTTTTATAAATTACTTAAAGTTATATATGTACGTTTATTTATGTCTGGTCGTGTTAGCTGCTATTCTTAGACTAAAAACTAAAAAAATGTCCGTTGACTTCGATTTTCGTTTTAGCGTCCCTTTCGTTCAGTCAGTGTGGCCCATATCGTCAGTTTGTTCGGTCCAGGTTGTATTCTGTGTAGGGTTGTATTTTTAGTAATTCATTACGTTAAAAGTTCCGTCCGCTTCTTGTGGTCTTCTGTTCTGTCAATCCCACATACATACGTTTTAAGGGGGGACATCTGAGTAAAATTTTGAAAAAATCAAAAAATTTTTTTTTCGTTTAAAAGATGCTTTAGGATCTTAAAAATAATATACCACAAGATAGAATCCGGCAAAAGTGTCTAAATGTCCAAATTTTCCATTCTGCGGCAATGCCTCATAGGCATATTCTATATATATATAATAACTTTAAACGCGTTTTTCTCGAAACCACTTTTTTTTAGACGGCCGGAAACATAACTCGAGCAAATCTTAACCGATCGATCTGAGATTTTGACAGTATATTCAAAATTCCTTCCTCTATCGACACACGTATAATTTTTGGACTTTTTTTCATCGTGAAAAGTTGAACTTTTTTTTCGATCACGCACCATTTTGCGAAAAATCAATATATCGAAAAAATCCTACGTGTGTCGATAGCTGTTGATGTATAGAAACTAACAAAACTTTATTTTTTGTTCCAGATCAAAAATTAAGGACGTTAGCTTTCCGGCCATGGACCCCCTTCCCAAAAATAGGGCCTACGAAGAAATGCTGCACAGCCGCCATTTTGTTTTCGATTTCTTTCAAAAAATCATATTTTGTACATCGGATCGCATATTATAAAACCTACTTTACAAAATTTCGATTGGCTCTTTCGTTTGGTCAAAAAAAATTCCAGAAAATCCGCTTATTTTTTTTGAGTTACTCAGATGTCCTCCCTTAATATATTATATATGAGCGCTGTTATATTCGGTAAATGAAAAGTAGGGGATTTTCATTTACCGAATTTGGGGACCCGCTATGTATATTATATATTGTGAGAATAGTTTAGCGGATTCTGTAATTTTGCGCAAACGTAATAAAACATAAAACTTTTAATTTTTTAATTATTTTTTGAGAGATTTGTATGTACAGTGAGCGCATTTCGTTTAGCCGGATGTCAAGTTGTTCCAATTATTTAACGTTATTGTGAAAATTGCTACGATATCTTATGCCAGCTGTGGATATTTTGCATTTTGCATACACTACCATTTATTCTTTTACTGGGATTAGTCTGCACATGGAAAACTTAGAGTATTGTCAGTGGAAAAAGGTAATAAGTGTTAATTTCAGTGCGCATTTCGTTTAGCCGAATTGATGGTTAGAGCAATTTTATAAAGAAATAAAGAGGTAAGTTAAATTTAGGAAAAATCTTATATCTGACATTGCATGGATTTGTTGGAGTCATTTTAATTATTAAGTTTTGATTTTTTATACCCTTTAAGGTCCTGCCGAAAGGACCACACTTGTCAATTAAAAGGAAAGCTGTTATAACGGCGCATAAAGAAAACGGTTTGATTAATTTGCAGATTGCCCTAATGATTCTCAGATCTGAGCAAACTAATAGAATTTTTTTTAAAATTGGGCAAGAATTATGACCAAAAGAAAAAAACTAAAGGTAACAAAAAAATTACAACACGCAAAAAAGGTCAAATTGTTGATGACAGTCCTTGAAAAAATGATTAATTCTGCTACTAACATGCCCGCGTAGATTTCGCTGTTCATTTTTGTTGGAACCTAGCATATTGTAGATCTCCCATAATAAGAAAAGGCTCCCCAAATCATGACACTTCCTCCACCAAAATTCCTGCTCAACCTTGGTTCCTCTTTTGCTTTCAAATCATGCCAAAAGTAACTAAATCCATCACGGCCGTAGAGTTTAAATTTGTTATTGTCGGAAAAAATTAAATTTTTCCATTCTGACGTCCATTTCATGTGCGTTTTAGCTAACTGCATCTTGTATCCTTATGTCCTTTTGTCAGTGCAGCTGCTTTTGCTTACTTTTTGTAAACAACGTTTCCTGTGCTTAAAATTTTCTGAACACGTCATTTTTAATGGAAAGATCAAGTTCCGCTATAATTTGTAAAGCGGTAAGCTTTTTTTTTGTTGTCAGGTCCTTAATTTGACCTTTTCGGCGTACTGTAATTTTTTTGTTACCTTTAGTTTTTTTCTTCTGGCCATAATTCTTGTCCAATTTAAAAAAAAATATATAAGTTTGCTCAGATCTGAGAATCATTAAGGCAAATCTGCACATTACTCAAGCCGTTTTTTTTATGCGCCGTTATAACAGCTTTCCTTTAAATTGACAAGTATGGTCCTTTTGGCAGGAACTTAAAGGGTATAAAAAATCAAAACTTAATAATTAAAATAACTCCAACAAATCCATGCAATGTCAGATATAAGATTTTTCCTAAATTTAACTTACCTCTTTATTTCTTTATAAAATTGCTCTAACCATCAATTCGGCTAAACGAAATGCGCACTGAAATTAACACTTAGTACCTTTTTCCACTGACAATACTCTAAGTTTACCATGTGCAGACTAATCCCAGTAAAAGAATAAATGGTTGGATATGCAAAATGTAAAATATCCACAGCTGGCATAACATATCGTAGCAATTTTCACAATAACGTTAAATAATTCGGCTAAACGAAATGCGCTCACTGTATATATGTATATGATGAGGAGGTATCATACACCGTTTGGCAAAATCCGCTAAACTTAATTTAATATGCAATTGAGTGAGAGAGTGGGACTTACTTAGACATCCGGACTAGTACAAACCAAACAATTTTCTTTGTTCTGGAGACGGGACGGGGGAGTGTTGTCTCCTGTGTAGTGCTGTTGTTCCTGGAGGTGTCGCTTGACTCGTATGTTCCGTGCTCGTTTTTGCTTTTTTGTTTTAATTTTAAAAAATTTTTAATTTTATTTAATTTTTACACCTTTTTATTTATGTAAATATGTATGTGCATTTATTTTTCACTTTTTTGAGGTTTTTTGTCACCACATGTATGAATTTGTGTACATATGTATGTACGCATGTATACGAGTATATATACTTTTTTTATGTTTTGTGTCACAGCGTTTTATGGTTTTTTTTTTTGATATTTATATATGTATACAAAATTTTTATTTTGTGGTTTTCTTTTTTTTGTTTTAATTTTCTATTTTAATTGTTTATGTATGTATTTATAGCGCAGCACTTGCACTTTATGTATGTATTTTTATGTTTGTTTTTCTTATATATACCTATATATTTTTTTCAATTTTTTTATTTTAATTTAATCTATATATTTTCTTTGTTTCTTAAAAAATTTTTCGTATTATATGTATTTTTTGTTTGTTTTACAGATAATATTCCTTTTGCTATATTCTTAGGTAAATAATTTTTTTTGAATTTTAGTATGTTTGTGTCACTTGTTAAATTTTTGTTTGGTTATTTAGAATTTTATGTACAAGTTTTTCACTTTATAATTTTTATTTTAACATTTGTACTTTTGTATGTATATTTTTAAAGTCACCTTTTTATTATTTTTTTTTTTGTTCTACCGGTATTTGTTTTCCGTTTTTCCACTTATGTTATAAATTCTATTTTTATGAATTTTTTTTTTTTATATGTATAAATTTTTTTATGTATTAATTTTAATTTCAATTTTGAGATGTATACCGCGCGGGAAAAATTTTTCGCGATTTTTTTTTTTTTCGCACAACACAATATTTTCGTTTTTCGTTTTTTTTTTATATATCTAAATAGCTAATTTTTGATCGTTTTAACCGGGTTTCGGCACCATGTAAATATTCCGTGTTTAATTTCAAAAGAAACGCACGTAAATATTTAATTTCAAATTTGGATATAATCCCACTCCTTATTTATTATTTTAAAACCGTATAATTTTATTATTTTAAGAAAACCGTATAATTTTATTTGCATGTACACAACGCGCTTGCTTAACTAGGTAAATTTTTCTTTATTTATACTATCTGTATATACATACATTGGAAGGAGTTACGGAACGGAGTAGGGTTGCAGGTAAGTGCGTTTGAGTAAAAGCAGGGAGGTGATTTTTCAGGTAAGTATTCGGGTAGGTATTCAGGTAGGTATTCGGAAAAGTATTCAGTTAGGGATTCGGGTAAGTAATCATAAATTTAATTATAAGTTATAATTAGTTTCTTAATTCATTTTTTCTTATTTTTTTTTTTATAGGTATAACTTATTATTTACAGGATGATGAGGTCATCCTCATCCATGTCTTCAACACTTAGTATTTCCTATTTTTATTTATATTTTCTTGTTAATTTTTGTTTTTTAATATTATCTTCAACAATTTTTTTCACTATTTTAAATACTTTCCGCCATAATTTAATATGTTTGTATGTATATCTAGAATGAAAACCACACATTGTTGTTGTTGTTGTAAGTTGTCAATATAACTACTATCTGTTTAGCGACTATATAAGGCGTAGAGGAAGGGCAGTAGATCAGATGCCTTACATTCGTCGCTCAGACAACATTATTTTCTACTTTCCCCCTTAATTTATTTATGCGCTTGTTTTTTTAAAAACAAAATTGGAAGAAAATACACAAATAAATATATTAAAAAATATATCAACAAAAAATTAAAATTATATATACAAATAAAAATACATACATAAAATATAAAAAATATATATAAACTTATATATAAAAAACATACAAAAAAAAATTAACAATAATAAAGAGTAAACATGAACTATCGTAAGCAAAATAAAGATTTGGGTGAACCTTTGCCCAAGAGGAGTAAACCAGCGAATTTCGACGCCTCAACAACACGCTCGTCCAATTACGAAGCGCGTAGATATGACAACAGGGTGTGGCCACAACGTGGAAGGCCACAGCGCGAAAGAAGTTGGAAGCCTAACAAATGGACGACCAAGCAAAATACGATGACATGGCCACATCAGGGTATTAGGGGCTTTAGCGGTGGTCCACCGCCCAACATGAACAATAGCGGCTACAACAAAAACCACAATATACATTTCCCAATGTCCTGGCTAATGCAGATGCCACCCAGCGGTGGTACACCATTTGTACCACCAGGCAGCTAGGACAGCCGTCACAGCATTGAACTGAATATCTCCATCAATGGCAATCCTGGCATTGGCTAGTAGTAACAGTAACAACAGGCATTAATCCACATTGCCGACAAAGCCGTCAACGCCGCCGCACCCACCACTCAGAAGAACGAAGACAGTGATTTTTGGATTGTTTAAATATTTTAATGGTTTACTAGAAAGAGGTTTTTTCATACATATATATTATATCAACTTTAATGTATTTGTAATTTAAATAAAAAAAAATATCTGTTGGAGCAGCAAAAAAATGTTGCTTTTATTTGATTTTCCCTTTTCACCATAATTTTAGGTATATTATATTATTATTAATACTTGACTTTCATATTATTTGTAGAAATCATGAATAATATGAATCAACTTCAATACTAATACTCAGTATTAAGTAACAACTTGGGCATTCGCAGTGGCGAAATTGAGTGAAATTGAAGTAAATTTTTCGAATTATTATTTTTTTTTTTTGTTTTTTTCTTCTTCTATATTGTAATTTTTATTTTCAAAATTTAATTTTTTTTAATTTTTGCTATTTTTGCCTTATTTTGATTTTTCTCCTTTTTAGTATTATTTTTTGTATTTATATTTTTTTTTTTTTCAATATCTTTTTTTCTCTATTTCTAATAATTGCCACCATTTTGGAATATAGCTGTATGTATGTTTAGAATCAAAACCAAAAATTGTTATCGTTATTGTAGGCTGTCAATATTTGCACTGCCTGCGAATATAGGTAATTTGAAGGTAATTTTTTTTCTTGGAATTGCCATTTTTGGGTAAATAAATGTTGTAGGCAATACAATGTTTGAAAAAAAAAGTTAAAAGAAACTTTAATTCTTTAATTAATAATGCGCTATCATATTATATAATTTAAAATTATTATATTTTATTTATTATTTTTAATTTATTATATTTGTTTACTTTTTTTAATGTTTTCACTAGTTTAAGCATTTTATTTCCTCAATATTTGAATATTTTTGTGTGTATATGTATTTACATCATTATAAACGCTCGAATATGTGCTACCCGCACGACGGTAAAATACTATATTCAAAGCCTTTGTGTTATAGTCTAAATATCGAATATTTTATCTGCCTTCTCTTAATTTAATATGTTGTATTGTAACTCCTTTAAATTTTTTTATTTTGAATTACGATGAGTGAAGTAACTTGCTGGCCCTCCGCTGTCATACAGACAGATCGTTCTCTCAGCAATCAACTTACTTTACCTTTGCTAATGTTGGAGATGCTGTTAGGTGTTAATGGAGAACAGAAATGATTACGAGGGTGGCTGCTGGACTATTGTGGCTTAACTCCTCCCCTTCTTAAAGAGGGACGCCCTCGGTCCTGCATATCTTGTGTGTTGCGTTGTCTTTACAAATAATGTGTTTATTGCGACATAGTTAAATTGTTGTTGCAAAAATTTAAATCCACAATCTGATAGGACATGCCTCCAATGCGTATGAGGGAGTAGCAGCTCAATGTGGCCAATAAAACTGAATGCAGAGTAATAATCTACGATGCAGCTAAAAAAGTTTCCTACGTGACGCCGTAAGATCTCTACCCGTATGCATTGAGTATATTGCTTTAAATCATAAGTGAGTGGAGTAAGCGGTAGAGGTTTCATACAATTTTCCTTACTTACTATTGTAGATTACATATCGCTTACACTATTTGTTGAAAACTTAATTGTTGAGTACCAAATATGTGTTAAACTTTTTTCAATGAAATACTAAATAATTTTTAAATGAAAACAAAAATGTGAAATGCTCAGGTTAGTGCCATTGATTTTAATTTTACTTTATGGCTTTAGACCGGATAAAGCAGACTTATCTTAATAATTTAACAATAAAGACAAATTTTGTGTGTCTGATTCAGGTAAAAGTTCTACCTATTTCAAATTATCCCTGTGAACCAACCTCCCTTTGATAAGAACTGCAGTTCCCAGGTCTTTTTCTATTATCCGTTCATCGTAAAGGGGGGTTAATTTATTACCAAGTCTGGGGTTTCTTTTTACAATTACCTCTTCGCCCGGATGAAAAATACGTTCTATTTTTTTTAATAATGGGTATTTAGCTCAAGTTGTTTTGCGGGCTTTAAACGTGCCGATATTTCCGTGCTTATATTTGTATTTTCGGTCATAGGTCGAAATATATCAATTGGCTTTTTGTTGGTTACCGAATGAATTGTTTTATTGTATTCGATAGTCGCCAATAAAATTAAATATCGCGTGTCGTCAATGCTCCTTGCCAATTTAAGACATCTAGCAATCTCTATCAATGTGCGGTGGAACCGTTCCACCTGCCCGTTAGATGTATTGTGGAGAGGTGGAGCATTAACAATTTTAATACCAAAACTGTTGGCAAGGAGATATCTGACAGTATTGGAATTAAATGACTTCTCATTATCACAATAAATGGTTTTAGCATTATGGAATATATTCAAAAGTTGCATGAGCTGGGGCTTAAAATCCACAATAGTTCTAGATTGTATAGTTTGCACAACTGCAAATTTGGAAAATTTGTCCAAACATGTTAAAAAAAATTTTGAATCTGTTGAAAATATATCAATATGCAATATTTCTCCTAAATATGAGGGGATTGGTATTTCAACTATTTTTTACAGATTTTGCAGTTTCCTACCGCTTCTTATGCTTTATTTTCCTGTTTTGGAAAAAATAATCGTTTAAAATCTGTTTTACATTTTCTTCCGCTGCGCGGGGAGCGTGATTATGTTCTGTTATTATTATTTTCATCTGATCATTTGAATCAAAGATATCAGTCACAAATTTCTTAGCATGTTTAAACTTGGTATTTGCAAATAACTGTACAAGATCATGTTGGATATGGGCCAGAATAGGCAACCTGCAATGAATTGCATTCACTACGTCTGTGTTTACAAGGTCTTGAACAGTTCCTAACAGAGTGTTTTTGTCACGAAAATGAATAACATGTCTTGTCCTATTTCTAAATACAATAAAAGTTCGTTTAGATGGGTTCTCAGCTTCTTCAATAATAATCTGGTTTTTGAAACAATTGATGGGTTTTTCGACCGCCTGTATGGTATACGTCAAAGACAGTTTACTATGAATTGTTGCGCAATCGGAATTCGAAACCTGTTCCACCAAGTTAACCTGCTGTCGCGGCAAAGCATCTGCGACGTTGTTTTCCTTTCCCGGTGTGTAGTGCAATTTTGCGTTATGCTCATCAATAAATGCCCTCCAACGCTTGAGTTTTGCATTCGAGTTTCTATCGGAAACTGCAAATGTTAGTGGTTGGTGGTCTGTGAATATGTTCAAGTGCTTTACCCCATATAGATAGTTTCCGAGATTTTTTAATGCCCATACCATGGCCATTTGTTGCAAAATTAAGCTCGTTACCTTTCTAGATATCATGGTGATTGGCCTGTCATTCTGAGACAAAACAGCACCCAGGCCATGGTTAGAGGCATCGGTTGTCAAATCAAAAGGTTTTTTGAAATCAGGGTAGGCGAGCATTACATCTTCGGATATTAAAATACGTTTCAAAGTATCAAAAGCTTGGTATTGCCTTGAATCTAATATTATTTTTATTTTCTTCGACTGATTAGCGCTGACTTTACCATTCTCACCTTTTAGAATGTCGGTCAAAGGTTTGGCTATGCTGGCAAAGTCTTTGCCAGTCCCAAAAACGATCTAAGGGAGTATAAATTTTCGGGGGCTGGGAAGTTCAGCATTGAACGTACCTTGTCCGGGCAAGTTTTAATACCTCCTCTTGAGACAATAAACCCGAGGTACTCGATCTCGTTTTTAAAGAACTGAGACTTTTCTTTTCTTTCTGATACCCTCATATTGGCACCATATAAGCTCTTTAAAACCCAGTTTACGTTCTCAATATGTTGCTCTTTTGTTTGCGAAAATATTATGACGTCCTCTACGTAAACATAACAGCTTCTGCCTATTCGTTCCCGTAGCACGTCGTCTATGGCCCTCTGGACAGTCTGCATAATTCATATTTGCCATTGCTTACGGAAAACGCTGTTTTATCCCTATCTCGCTCTGCGAGTTCGATTTGGTGAAAGCCCGATTTTAAGTCAAGTGTTGAAAAATATTGCGACTGACCCATGTTGGACAATATCGACGTTACATTAGGTATTGGATACTTGTCATCGATGGTTACTTCATTTAACTTTCGGAAGTCTACCACCAAACATTTTTTCCTCTTCCCTAACTCATCGAAGCCGTTTTGGTCTACCACCCAAATCGGATTATTATAGGGAGATCTAGAGAGTCTAATAATGCCATTATGCAGAAGTTCTTTTATTTCATTTTTCACAAAATCTGCTACGCGTAGTGGATAAGGGTATAACTTAGAGTATATGGGCTCTTCATGTTTTGTACGAATGGTTGCGACTATATTAGTGTTATACACGTACGTATATGGTAAAGACTCATTTGGATCAGCAAACGCGTTTGATAGTTTACGTATCATTTTTAAAAACTCATCTTTCACTGTGAGGAGTACGCTTTCATGTTTAATTTGTATAATATTTATGTTTTCACATTCACTAAATAGTAACTTTTCTATCCCAAAGTCGTGGGTAACAATACCTTTTTTCAGGTCCACAATGGCATTAACCTGCGTTATTAAGTCAAGCCCAATTATCGCATCAAAATTTATTAATGTTGGCAAAATAACAAAATCAGAATTTATTCCAAATAAATTTACTTTACATTTTTACTTACTTTAGTTTCGCCATGAATTGACTTAACTAAAAATGCTTTGGCTAAAGGTACGATTCCTTTTAGCTCCTTAAAGGGCCTTATATAACTTTTTAAGCCCCTGCATCTATTAACATTTTTATAATTCTTTTCTCGTCTCCTATTGTGCTGCTAACCCAAGGCAGCAGTGACCTTTCCCTAAAAAATTGATCTCGTCCTCAATATCCTCAACTTCACTCTTTACCAAGTCATCGTAAGAAATTTCATCAACCCTATCTTGGGTAATATGGTTAATTCTTTGTATTTTTGGCCCGGTATTCCTTTCAAAATCAGAGCGACGCTTAGGTTGTTGTCCTAGGTTACCATTATTTTGAGGAAACTGTCTTTGCCTAGACCCTTGAAAATTATTGGCCTTGATTTGATCTAAGGTAACGTTAGGCGAATTTTTGAGCTCAAAGTTTGATGGACGACGAAATCGAGACGTTGACGGATCTATTTCTATTGGTTCAGGTCTTTCCTGCATACTGTTTTGATTAAAACTAAGTTTTTGTTGCCTATTGTAATTATGCTGGAAATGTGGATTCTTATGGGTATTCAAATATTCCAACTGACTATTGTTGTTTTCAAGAGACCTTCTGTCAGAAGGTTGGCTCCTGCTATTATCATCAAAACGCTTTGAAAAAAGTGTCGCGAAGGTGTAGCGTTCACGATTCGCTTCTAGCTCCTGAGCAAGGGCCAAAGCAGACGGCAAGTCAGTTGGCCTTGTAGAAAATAAAATGTCACAAAAGGGTTTTCTGAGGCCAGAAATAAAGACGCGTAACGCATCCGTTCTGTATTTTTCATTTATGGAGTTCGCTAAATTGCCCTCGTAGGTCATTATGGTTTTATTGGTAAGAAGGGTGAGCTTTCTCTCCACTTCATCTTAAAATTGTATAACCGTAAGCTTCCCCTGCATTAAAGTACTAAGCTCCTGCTCAATCAAATAAATTGGTCGTTTATCTGCGTAGGTAAAATCTAGCCTAGCTATAACGGCCTTGAAATTTAGCACTGTGTTGAAGGAAGCTAGAACATTGTCTGCCGGGCCCCTAATTTTGTTCCGAATTATTGCCACCGCTTGGTAGTGCTTTGCGCTTCCTTCATACCTCTCATAGAGTTTGTAGGCTATGTGCGCAGCCTGCCTCCATGAAACATAATGCTCTTGTTTGCCGTCAAACGATTTGGCAAGGTCAAGGGTTTCGTCACATGGGACATTTGCTATAATTCTAACCTCTTCAAACTTTCTTGTGATTTGTTCTAATTTTTCATCAAAATCTTCTCTTTGTGATTTTAATGCAGCCGAAATCGCTGCAGTACCTATAACCGTCAACTCATTAGAGTTCATACTTACTTCGCTTTCGTCCTCTAAAACTAGCGCGTCAAAAAGGTTAGTTAATTCAAAGTCGCACATACACCTAAAGTATAACACGCGGGTTTAAAGGGGTTTCCTTTGTATAAACGAATGATTAACAGGTTTAATAGAAAAACAAACTGGGAAAACAGTTCAAGAAGGGAAAAGAGTCACCAAAAGTTCACAAATATACGTATTGAAATAGGCTAATGATTTTTGAATTATTTTAGTGTTTCGTAAAATAACTGAGCATATCACTTACATATTTAATCTCTTTTTTTAATTAATTATTTTGTTTGTTAATGTTGTACTCAATTAAATGTGGTTTTTATATGAATAGTTACTATGCCCTTTAGATACTCACCAGGGTTACACCGTTCGATCTCAGGTCAAAGTACTGTACCCCACCGATTTTATTTGCAGTAGCACAAAAATATGTTCTAATAATTTCCGTTGTTTAAGTTTTGTTCTTCAATATTGTATTTGGTAGACGTGTTGATTAATTAATCACCGTTGCCTGGTGATTCTCCTAAGTTTCTTTTTCCCAATATCAGCAAAGGTCAGAAGCTATTATTTCATTTAAGTTTGCAGCGTTCAGTCTGATTTATTAAGTTCTTGGATGATTTTCTCTCCGACGAGAATATTAATTTCAATTATTCTTAGCTTCCCGTGCCCCACGTTGGGCGCCAGTGAATATAAGTCTTAAACTTTTTATTAATATTAATTTAATTTATTAATAGAATATATTGGTGTCGCTAAGTACTCCTCGTTGCATGATTTTCATAATCCAATTACAAAACTGTTCTAATTAGAAACTATCCAACAAGAATAATCATACCGCTTACTCAATCTCCGCTGTTATCCGTAACTGTAATTACTTATTCAATTCCAATAAGAATCAGGTGATCATTTGCTTGCTCTACCAGAGTAACTCAAAAGTTAAGTTCTCTGACTCTGCTCAACATACCAATCAAACAACTCCCTCACTTGTTAACCGCAAATGTTAAACTTCATTATTAGCTTAAGAATGAAGTAACTTGCTGGCTCTCCGCTGTCATACAGACAGATCGCTCTCTCAGCAATCAATTTACTTTAGCTTTGCTAATGTTGGCGATGCTGTTAGGTGTTAATGGAGAACAGAAATGATTATGAGGGTGGCTGCTGGAGTATTGTGGCTTAACTTATACATTCCCCAATGTCCTGGCTAATGCAGATGACACTCAGCGGTGGTCCACCATCTGTACCACCAGGCTCAATGATGGGCAGCAGCCAACCGCCACCACCGCAGGCACCACAAACACCAGTATTGCCGCTACTAAATAAAATCAATATTAATGAACTCTTCTAGAAACTAGTCTCATCTGGCTTAGTGGGACGAGGTGGTGTTATTGCGCCACACCACAAAGCTGCCGGTGTTTTGACATCAGCCGCTGCGCTTAAAGAGGAGGCTGTAAAACGCCTGAAACGGCACAGGATAAAAAGACCGAAGAAGCTGAAGCTCCTCACAATACCCGTGAAACTGGACGGAATGGAAGGCACTGAAGTTACAGCTAGGACAGCCGTCACACCATTGAACTGAATATCTCCATCAATGGCAATCCTGGCAATGAACGCGAGCATAATCTTTCAACAAAAAAAAGTATTACTAAGAGTAGTAACTATATACATTATATAAACTTGAATGTAATTATAATTTAAATTCAGGAAAAATATCTATATGGTAGTGTTTTAGTTAATTTTTCTATAGTATAGGTATATATATATATATATATTTTGGTATAGGATATTATTACCAATAATTGTTATCACTCGCTTACTTGACTTATGTACCTATTATTTGTTAAAATAAAAAAATGAATATTAACTAAAGGGTAATCAAACTTTTGTTGTTATTTTAAAACAAGATGTGGTGGGCATACGCAGTGAAAAAACCTATTGAAATGAGAGAAAACTGCCCATGCCTGGGAGTACAAGTTCGAAATATACATTCATATATAAGGTTTAAGAATTGTAGCTTATAGGCAATCAAAACTATGTAATGTCGTCTACCGGCACAGGAAACGGCCAGAATATTGAAAACCACTTTTCAAAAATAACATAAACGGCCACATTGTGGACCTTTCTGCTTCTTCATTATCAGACTTATAATATTATTTCACATTCTAAATCTAAATCTATTGGGAGTGATATTTGAGATTTGTGCCTTGATGTTTTATCCACAAATGAAGGGACCTGCAATATATTCTAAGCCGCTCCCGATCGGCGTGGTGAGTTTTATTAGGAGATTTTTATTTCATGACAGATATGTACTCGGAGCTTGGCATTCCTTGTCAAGTGGCGACCGCAATTAGAAAAATAAATTTTCTATAATTTTGTATGTTCGTTGAGCCAGGATTCCAACCGTGGCCTGCCGAAGGTTAGTACGAGATGATAAAAACTCGTCTATCGCGGTCTCATTAAAACATAAATAATATCAAATTTCACTCAAAATATTATACTGCGCTCTCACACACTATCGTTCATAAATATCATCACTAATTTCGATAAAGATCGATAAACCTCAGCAAGAAATAAAATTGCGCCAGCTTAGAATTACATATTTTAATTTTTATAACAAATAATGAGGAATTCAACGCCACCAACACACACTTTGAGTTTTCCCGAGCAATTGGAGTGTTTTGAATTCTGTAACACTAATTGTGCCCATGATTTTGAACGTGGTATAAGTCATATTTTTTTTGTTTCGAGATATTTAGAGTTTTGCATTTTAAAGGATTAAAAAATATTCTTGCATTATGGATAATGATTTTTCGACAGTAAAGTAGTCCCAACAAACTAGTATTTATTATGATTGTGAAATTTATAGCCATTTTTAAAAGAAAATGTGGTTTTGAAAGGTTTAAATGACTTGTACCACTTTCAAAATTAACTGCTGACTATATAAATGACTTATATCTCCAATGAAACAATTTTATTAGTAATTAACATTTTATTCAAACTTATTTAATTGTGATTAAGTAAATTATTCATTAGTATTTAGGGAAATAAAGTGTTTGTGAAAAATTGGTGGAATATAGGGTAGTAGATCCATCATATCTTTACGTTTTTCTTTTGTTATTGGTCTAATGGTTCTGTATATTTCCATATATTCTAGGTCTTCCTTTTTTAGGTGAGAGGTCTAATACTTTGAATTCGGAGTTGTCATCCAAGGAAGTTTTATAAAACATCTTATATGGGGCATTTTTAGAAATCTGGTCCATTGTATTTTTAACCAAGGCACATCTTCTCCATTGATGTTTTTCTTTCTATTATTCGTTGATTCTTTTAGTTGTCCTGTAGAAATAAAATCTTTTTGATCCGTTTGTACTACCGAAAATGGGTTTCTCATCTTACATGATTTTATTAAATTATAATAATGCTCAGGGATGTATAAATAATTCGATTTTTTAATTTTAGTTTCTATCACACCAAAATCGCGATCATGTGGCAAAAAAGAATGGCCGGATACCATAAATTTATGATCAATTGTTTCAACATTATTATCAGATGACTGAACAATTTTTAACCATATTAAAGCTATGTTAATATTTCGATTTTGTCCTGAACAGGCATCACTGTAAGCTATTATATGCTTTTGAGTGGTAATGTCCCGAATGTGCTTTATGATGCAGGACGCAACTTCCTGTGATCCTCTTGAGGCGATTGTTTCATCCCATACATACATTTTAGCATTTCCATTGTGGAAATTATGAAGTAAGCTAAAATTATTGTAAGCTACCGAAACAGAAAGTTTTGGGTAAGGAAGCGCTTTCTGTAGGTCAAATGTGAATCCGTAATTTTCACTCGGGTTATCTCTTGTTTTTTGTATGTCATCTGTTAAACTTTTTCTAGCCTGTTCGGCACTTTTAAGATGTGAATCATGAATCATATGCTGGAAAACTCAGAATATGATCTCGTACTACTTTAATTTTTTCTTCATCTGTTTTTCTAGATGAACTAGCTATTTTGCCACGACCATCTATTCCAGGTGTTTTAGAATTTAAGGCTCGGCTTAATCTTCCGTTAGATATTTTGAAAGTATCCAAAAAAAGTTTTGCAAACAGAAACTTCCGAACTCATACATACATGTAGATGAAACTTACAACTAAATTTTCTCATATATCCTTTGTGATTTCTGGGGCGTTTTTGTTTTATTGATTGTTTTTTAATCAAACCATACAGAAACATATTCTGTTTTTCGAAACTTGCTAAATTCCAAAAATTATCAAAATTAGCTTTCCTGTCTTCATATCCAATTCCATTTAAACATTTTTTGGAACAAAGACAGTCTTTATTTTCGAAAAGTTTAGCACTCACGTGCTTAGAGTTTTTTGTTTCATATCCCTCTCCACCATTTCTCTTCATTTTTCTTATATTTTGTGCATAATTCTGTTGATTTCGTGTCCTCTTTCTTGATTTCATTTTGATTTCTTCCATTTGTAAGGGCTCCGAATTCACTTTTAAACTATGAACTGATTCATCAGAATCATTCTTATTCGTTTCCATTTCTTGGGAGCATTACTTATATTTATTCGCCGTAAAATGTCTACAATTAACTTTAAATAGTAGGTTTTTACATTAAAAGTTTTACTTCATCATACCTGAACCACTATCTGAAGACATGACAAAATTACTTTGTGAACACACTGACTTATACCACTATCAAAACAAACAATATCTGTATTTCAGTTAACAACTAAAAAATAAACACATTTTAAAGAGTTAATTTGCATGGCATGCTGCTAATCTCTTCAGATTATGTTATTTTATTAAGATTTGATAAGTAATAGCTGATAAAGTAGATTTTTAAAATTTTTGACTTATACCACTTTCAAAATCAAGGGCTCAATTTTGCTAGTAATTTAATAGCGCTAGGTATACGTAGTAGCAAGAAGATTATATTGGGGCTCATAAGTTTGCCGGTAAATATTGCATATAGTAAACACATGTAAACATGTTTGATTTTTACTCTATTCATATTCATTATCATTATTTTTTTCAGGAGGAATCTGGTTGTTTTGATTGGAAGCGTTTGAAAGACCTATACCACGTAAGTCGTATACACTGTGAAACACGTATGCTTTGCGCCGGAAAGCTCCTTGTCCTTGGTACCAAAGGCAGTTACATTTTGCGCTTCTGGTTCAGATTTGCGTTTGCGAATATTTCGTACGGATTTGCAGAATTCTGATACAGTGCAAGTATTGAATGGTGGCTATTAAGAAATTACTCATATAGTGTAATTAATTGTTGTTTTTTTAGGTCATACAAATTATATCAATGAGGTTATTTGGGATTGTAATGGCGAATTGGTGGCATCTGTAGGTGACGATAATACCTATCGCATTTGGGATACAAAATCTAATTTTGAGAACACTGTAACATTTCATCTACTATCGGCAAGTATGTCTGTAAAAAGCCATGTAGAGGAACTACGCAAAGTGCTTGTGGCGGAGAAAAGCGGTCTGATACATCTTTACAATATACAAACGCAAACCGCAATAATTTCAATAGAAGCACAAAAATTTCCACTCCGCTCCGTAGATTGGTGTTCACTGGACCGCATGTGCATTACATAGCAGGAGACATAGTCTCATGGGATTTGCGACGACCGACACCAATCGACATAAAGCAAGTGCATGAGGATGGTGGTCAAATTGTGCGTATTGCCCCAATGCGGAAACTTTAGTGGCTAGTGTCGGACGACCGGATATATCCATGACTTACATAGGTGTGGCACGGATAGGAAATTATGTCTGTGAAAGTTACAAGTTAAATAAAAAAGCTACGATTGTGTTTAATTTATAAACGCGAAGTTTTTTTTTTATTTATAAAAATTGGACATTTTGCGAGTGTGTGTGCACTAGTAACTGAGTAACAAATAGTGTTTAATTATTGTCATTGGTAGCTGCAGCAAGATATTCCTTATAACGTGCATCTTGTAGTTGCTGTAGCTTAGTTAATTTTTTTATCAAACCTTTACTCAATTTCTTGCCCTCAGCGTCATGTGTTGGCAAACCCTAAAAAATGTTTTAATAATGAAAATATAAAAATTATATACAAAAGTACTTATGGATGTATTACGTTCATTTAATTTTAAATTACGTAGACTGCTATATATAGGTCTGGCCTAGGCAACACTAAGTGTTGCCAGGTGCAATCTGACATTTCCATTGGAAAGTTTGACATTTTTTAGCATAACATCACTCAGAACGCTTTGTCATTTAATAGTGAATTGTTTTATTTACAGGGAATTAAAAAATTCATGTCGGCCAAAAAATGGAATTAACTCGTGAACATTTTCGTGCGATCATTTTTCACAACTTTCGAAGTTGATTATCACTACAAGAGTGCATCGATGAACTAAAATCTTTGTATGGCTATGAAGCACCATCCTATAGCTGTGAAAAGCTGGTACAACGAATTCAATCGTGGCCGACGCTCGCTCAAAGTCGAATTCCGTGAAGGTCGTCCAAAAACAGCCGTTGATGCCGTACGTGAACTGATAACGCAAGACCGTCATGTAACATACCTTCAGATAGAGGCATGCCTATGCATTTCTCCCACCAGCATACATTCGATATTGCATGAACACCTGGCCGTAAGAAAGGGTTGTTTTCGGGATAATTTGACAATCGCTCGTGTGGATGGGTGTAAAGAAATGCTGAAAAAATACGATCGCGGTGCTACAAAAGACGTTTATAAGATCGTCACAGCCAAATCCACAAAAAAAAAACCATTTTCGTTGATAAATATTCGTATTTTCATTATTAAGCCAGAAATATATATAGCAGCCCTCGTACTCACATTTTTATCAAATTTCGAATATTCATCTTTTTCACTAAGAAACATTTCCTGTAGCTTTATTCGTTTCTGCGCTTCCTTTGCAGCTAAAAGCTGTGCAGCAGCTTCCTGTTTACACGTTTCTTGTCAGCTAAACGCTCCGCTTCATGAAGTTTATTCGCTTCACGATCTACCAACTTGACAGCATATTTGCCATTCTCTTTATCCTCCAGCCGCACACCTAAATTGGGCAATACATCATCTCGCAATTTATCGCACAATTGCAGAATATCATTTGCTTTAATCGTTTTAGCTTCCTCACGTACATTATTTCGAAACTCTGCTACTGCATCTACATAGGGTAATATCGTTTTTTCAACATCCACATTACCGCTTCCACCGCTGCCGACAGGAAAGTCTATACCTCCTCTTGGTCCATCAATTGTGCCGAATATATGCAGCATATCCGTAATATAGGCAGCAATGCGACGTAATAAAAGACAATTTAATTGGTCTTTATTATCACGAATATATGCATTGGCGACTGCGACGAGATCCCGTAACGCATCCAGTGTGCTACGTGTGTCAATGTTGGCGCCGGTTCATACGCCAAATTTTGAGCTTGGTGTACCGTTTTCTATATGACGTGTCAAATCTTTTACACTCAAGAAAAATTCCTGAAACTCAAATAATAATTAACAAGTGCAAAAACTGTTTGATATTCATCTCCTTACATTCATGAAACGCTCGTATTGGCAGGCTATCTCCACTGTGTTCGGCGAATAATCAAGAGTATCTTTCAACGAGTGCAATAAAAATGCAAGTCTTAATTGACTGGGAGAATTCTTCTTCAACGCTTCCTTTGTCGAGATGAAATTTTTCAATGATTTCGACATTTTGCAACCACAGATCATTATCAAACACGTGCTAATCAGCTGACCTTGATTTATGACGCGCATGTGTTTACTATTATTATTATTATTATTTTATGTACTTGTGTATCAAATATATAATGTTTCGTTTTAAATACCTTATACATACATATATAGCTTAGCCGCCGATGTGCTGTAGAGGGTTTGTTTATAAACTCTCTCACTTTTATTGAAGAAACTTTCGTGTAAGCTTGGTTATTCTGAGAGAAAATTAGAGAGAGATTGTTTTTTTAATTCCTACTGTAGCTGTAAAGCTTTTAGTAAAACCCTCTTCGGCAGAGAGAAAGCTCAGAATGAAAAAAATCGTGTATGTTTTTTTCTCTAATTCTGTGCGCATGTGACAAGTTCTTCTCCACTTACTTGAAGTGTGCTTCTAGGCGCACCATTTGTGCTACTCTCTTACTTTCTTATGTGTGCGTACATACTCTCATGATAGAGATTTTTGTGATCGATATATACTTGTGTATATTTTTTCTACTTTCTCTCTGTACACATACGTTATTTGTTATTGCTTTCAATGCGTTTTGATCTGTTATTGATAATAATAATCTTAAAAATATACTAAACCTAGAATTTTTTTATATCTACTTACTACAGAAGCTGCAAAAATTAAGTGATATAATTACAAATAAATCAAGCGAAGAAAACTGGACTCGATTATAATCCTGACAAGAAAAAAAAGCTCCTCAGAAAAATTCAACCGTCGTACCGAGGATTGGAATAAACTTTAGGTTTTCTTCGTTTGCTGGAAATAACATAACATATCAAAACATAAAGACACACACCACAAATTGAAGGAGGAATTCAGCCGAGAATCGCTTCCGCAGTTATAAAGCACTATTTGTAAAAAGTCGTACCTCTTTAAATTGTTTAGGCTCTCAGTCTAAATTGTCACATATCTTTGTGCCACCCTAATGTTTGCGGGACTGAAAAAATCTGTTTCGTTAAGTTTTCCGTGATTTTCAAATACGGCGGCTTAGCCAACTGGTTAATTGATTTGATGAGATTAAGATAACTTTACTTACTTTATAGCAAGATTACTGAGCCTAGAAATTAAGGAGACAAATATACATATTAAAATTATTTTCACTACCATAGGCCACACTAAAGAGGACCTTCGGAAAAAAACTGGACGAAAAAGATTTCAAATTAATAATAGAGAATCACAAGTAGTACCTGAGGGATGCAGAAAAACTTTGTGAAAGACATTTAAAAGCTAAAATTCAAACACATATTGAGAAGAGTTTTCAAAAATTTGGCTTAAGAACAAATGATGAGTGGTTTATTAATAAAACCGAAATTGATGTGCCAAAATAATGCCGCTGGTTATTATCACTAGGAAACAAGTTTGCATTAATCTCGAGGAAAACTTTTCACCTGTACACGTAATCGCAGATATTGAACAAGGCTTACAAATTATAGAAGATGATAGACAGAAGGACATAGTGAGATTCAATATTGCGGGAAAAATTAACAGCTACAAAAATAAATTAAAAAGTAATCCAAGGATAAACTGATACTTGAAATCTACGAAAAACCACAAGCATTTCTACAAAAACATAAGGATTCTGTAGTCGTCACAAATGCAGGCAAAGGTAACAAAACTGTCATGATGTATAAAACGGATTACAAAAATAAAATGGACGACCTTTTAAGTGACAAACAAACATATAAGATCATAAGGATTGATCGAACTCAACAATTACTGAGAAAAAACAATGCCGTCATAAACGAAATTTATAAACAAAAATGTATAGACGCCAAACTCAAACAACAACTGACATGCCATGCAGCTACAGCACCAAGGTTATACGGACTTCCCAAAATTCATTAGGAAAACACTCCACTTAGACCCATATCATCTTCAATTAACGTGCCATGCTATAAATCAGCCAAGTTTATAGGAAAGGTTTTAAAAACTATGGTATCAGAAAAATACAATATGAAAAACTCCTTCCAACTTAAGAATAGTCTTAAAGAGATCTCTATTGAAGATGATGAAATTTTAATATCATTTGACGTAATATCCCTGTTTACAAATATACCAACTCAATACGCAATTAGCACAATTATGAAAAATTAGAAGACTTTGAAAAATCACACGACAATTACGGAAAAAACAATTTTTCTCCATTATTGAGTTTTGTTTGAGAGATAATAATTATTTCGTCTATAATGGAACACACTATCAGCAGATATATAGAAAGCCAATGGGGAGCCCCCTATCCCCAACTGCAGCTGATATTGCCTTAGGTAAAATACTTGACGATAGCATTGCTGAACTTGGACGGAAAGCCATACATATAAAATACATAAACAAATATGTAGATGATATATTTGCCATAATTAAAAAAACGGACGTGGAAGTTATACTAAATACATTCAATGCACAGCATACAAAAATTAAATTTACAACGGAAGAAGAAAAAAATAATAAATTAGCCTTCCTAGATGTTGAGATTATCCGAGAAAATAAGAAAATTAAACTTAATTGGTATGCGAAAGCTGTGTCCTCATCCAGGATGATAAACTTCCACTCAAATCATCCATGGACCCAAAAGAAAAATACTGCCATAAACCTAATCGGAAAAATACATAAACTCAGCGACCAGGAGTTCAGAAATGAAAACAGGAAAAAGATTAGAAACATGCTATACAAAAACAACAAAATAATAACTTTTGCGCACCGACCACATCGTACACTCAACACAGTCTTTACAAAAACGAAAGACGAAATAAACAAGGAACAATAACACAATGTGATATACCAAATAAAGTGCAAGGGAAAAAAAGGCGAGCAATGCGACAAACTTTACATAGGAACAACGAAGCGAGCATTAGGAGTTTGAATAGGCGAACATAAGGCGGACGCAAAGAACAATAAGGTGACGACTGCGTTAGCCCAACACCTTGCACATAGCAATCACACAGCAGACTTTGACAATGCGAAAATAATAGATATCGAGAATAGAACGAAGAAAGGAATGACATTAGAAGGACTTAGAATACAAGAACAAATTCACTGTGCGATGAATTACAAAAATGACGTAGACAATATAAATTGCGCATACACAGCGATCATAACAAAAAAACAAGACGAAAGCTGATTGCAGCATTAATGTATCTATTACATTGAAAGTGGACGGTCAAGAGATTATGACCATAAATATAATAATATATAATAACTAAATAATTATGTGAATATATTTGTGTTTTAGGTATTGTTGGAAAAAGTTTATAATGTATACTGTTTGTTAATCATGTTTTCTTGTTTTTTAAAATAAATTAGACTCCCTGAAGAAGATACGAATAGTATCGAAACGCGTAGGAGGCAGAAAAAGAAAATTTTTTCGTTTATAATTTAACGGCCTTAAAACTCCAAATATATAACCTAACAAACAAACTATAACTTTTTTTCGCTTTTGGATTTACCCCAGAACATACCGATCGCCATGTATCAACCGCACGAGCACATTTCCATTATACAAGGTAAAATTCTAAAATGCTTTCAATAAAATTAGAATCATCTCCCTTTTCAAAATTGAAAACTAATTCTATTTTAATTATTTCACATTAATACACCGGCGCAATAACTCACGATTAAGCGTCACCGTATTTACAAATAGAATGATATGGGACAGTCATTCCATGCTTGTACAATATTTTCCTCTTCATCGCAAGATCTTCTGAAGGGAGCTCCTATGAGCAATATGCTGTACGAAAAGTCACTAAGCTGTCAAGACTCCTATAATTTTGGAAGTATTAACTTTTTCAGGAATGATACAGCATGTGAAACGGATTCATTTGCTTGATTTTGCGAAATGCCAGGCCAAACCTTGATGCAGCTTGTGTTTACACATATATCACATAATAGCTGATTTCATGAGAAAAGGTCTATCTGCCTGTGCTTAATTTGTTTTTCAGTTCCTCTTCATGACCTTACTGAGACAGTCTGAAAGAATATCAGTGAGAATGTATCTTGCCCATATTCATGGACACAGGCGAATTTCCGTTCCGCTTCCCAAATGTTTGTATTTCCTGATAAAATGAAAACACGACTTTGCAGTGCAGTATCGGGTTTAACTGCATAGCAAGCTCTGATTTGTATTTATGAAAAATAATTTTCTGTGAAGAATATGCCCATGTATATTTTTTCACATAAGTGGAATATTTAAAAGTGACTCCGAATGAGTCAGTCTGATAGTCTGGAAGCAGCCCGGATAGAGCTTGCCATCTTATTATGAATAAAAACAAAAGCTCTGCTGAGCTACAGAAATAAATGCAATGGAAAAAAATTAGCCCGTGGAGGAACTCCTCAGGAGTATCTACTGTGGACACTCGTAGAAAATGTTCTCATAAAATTAAGCTGATTGCCTATGCAATACTAGTCACGGGAAGTGCCTAGACAAAATTAGTAACGCAATAGAAAGTGATTACGGATGACTCTGCAGCGAGATAGGTGGCGTTAGACTAGCTTTCTGCAAGAGCCTTTATGCATAGCAATATAGACATAGAGAAGTCACATTAAAAGAGGATGGATGGCGCAGGAGCATTCGGTAGTGCCTTCGGTGCCGGAAAGTGCCTGCATATATATTGGCTTTCAGGCTACAAGAACATTGAAGTATGTAAATCAGATGTCAACACTATCTTAAGCTTCGCACGTTTACGTGCTACATGAATGACTACTTCTGCTCGAATCAAAGCGTGGCAAGCAGCTGTGTGCAACATTACCTAACCTTCCACTATAGGACATGCTGTCGATAACGAGAATCAAGTAGTATTTCCTCCTAGTAATTTGTCCAACGGTTTCTACCCACCCAAAGGGAGTCACGGGCAAAAGAGAGGAGGAGCCACTCAGACAAATTCGGCTTAAAGGTTCGCTAAAGTCTAATTGCAGCATTGGTTTGCTAGAAGGGCTACGAAAGAGAAAGGCACAACACTGATGCTTTTTATGCCCACGATGTCAAAAGTTTGCTATGCGACTTCAACGCCAGGGTGAGCATAAAAGGTGTCTTTGGCAAAACTGTCAGAAAATTCAGCCTTCACGACGCAACATCCCTAAATGCCGAAAACCTGCGGTTACAAATTAAAATTTTAACCATTTCTTTCATAAAAGTAATACTCTTTTACTTTACCTCAGAAAATGTGAAAAAATTGATAATTTTAAAATCAATGACCATAATATATTAATAAAGATTTATCTAAAATTAAACGTCAAAAAATAGTTTTTAATAGACTAGTACGTAATTGCATACAGTATTTGCATATACTCGCATATGTGCATAACACATATATGTATATGTCACGGCCACAAGTTTTTCCACCAGCTGATGGTCGCCAAACTTTTAATGATAGTAATAATTTAATTCCAAAAAGCAGCTGTTTTCCAAAACTTAACAACTTGTTGTGCATATGCAAATGCATGGATGCATAATGTGCTAATATTAACACATAGTTGTGCGTACAACTAATGTACTATCTAAAGCATGCGTTTAAATATTCAACGGAAGCAATAATAAATGGGAGATTTATTTGAAATTAGGCGGCGACTACAAAAGCACTACGCATTTATTGATGTACGTAATCAATGACCAGTAGGAAAAAGTTGTTTAATTTGTAGTAAATCATTTTGAATCGAATTGATTATATCCAAGTAAGTATAATGTCCATCCCTCCGAGTGTATTTCGGACATGAAATAAAGCTCCTCGTCAAAAAACCATCAGCCGTTCGGAGGCGGCTTAGTATAAACTGTAGGTCCCTCCATTTGTTGGAAAAACATCAAGACGCAAAACCACAAATTGGAGGAGGAGCTCGGCCGAAAATCGCTTTAGCGGTTACAAAGCGCCAATTATAAGTATAATAAAATTGTGAAACCGTCAAAATCCATTCAGACTTTGTTAATACATACTTTTTGAAAACAACTTTATTCAAAAACGAAAAAGCGTTGCATATTTCTAGGAGACATTTTTATTTTTTGTTCCTAGAGGCTTTAAAGTATTTCGAATAAATATTTTGTCTGGGTCGAAAATCGTTTCAGCGATTTCAAAACGCCAATCATGTATAAATATAAAGATATTGTAAATATAGACAGACCTCTACTAAAGTGATCCAAAGAATATTTTTCTAGAACATTTGATTACACTGATGGCCTTCTGAACTTACTTTTATTAAGAGAATTATTGCGGTAAGGTTAAAATGTTTGTTTTTTCGTGGAATTTAATTCACTCCGACATAGTGGATATTTCATTAAATTTAACCGCCTATTGCTTGGGGTTGTCTTCAATTTGTCGTACAGTCTAATCGCTTCCATTTGACTACCGGTCACCGGCCTACGGACTTTTCAGTTATCCCTCAGGCGCATCCCTTCGTCGTTTATTATAATTTACAAGCATTTTGCTTCAAAGAATTTTGCCAGAAAGAAATTTGGTAATGGACATTCGACAGGAGTTTGCCTTGTTTAGTTTTGATTAGTAATTGTAGTTATTTGCCAATGGGAACGCCCAATAATATTATGAACGAAGAGGGGTTACTGCAATTTTGAAGAGCAGGGCTGTTATTTTTTAAATGTGATCGCCCCTTAACAGGGAATGCCAAGCCCTCCAAATGCGCTTCTGACATGAAAATCAAAGCTCATAATAAAATACCATCGGCCATTCGGCCGTGGGCAAAATATCAAGACGAAAACCACAAATTGGAGGATTAGCTCAACTGAAAATTACTTCAGCGGTAACAAAGTATTAATTATATTTATAAGAGGGAAAGTTCATTACTTCCACAATGAGGACATAGAAGAAGATAATACCCGTATCACCATCACCATAAGCCAGGAAGTCGGGATACCCGTTCTAATGACCGAATGTTGAGTGAATGGTAATTGAGGAACTGATCGCATGTGGGCCCTTCCGACGCCCGGTGAGGTCGGAATAAATAAAATTTCTCTAACGAATAAAACTTAGGCGACACCAACCATCTGAACAACATATACAAATTCAGGATTCATTAAAGAGACTCTGTGCCCGCCACCGAAATGGGAGTGATCCACTAACTAAGCGGAATAATTGTGACCTAAGCTTAGTCTGGACCATAGATGGGACCACTATAACCGGTATTAGCAGTTTTGTTAGGTTGCAAGGGTACTTTACATATAGCTGTAGTGGATGCAAGCTTTTGATCGTTCGAGAGAGATGTGTGATGATTGACCTAAGATTCTCGAGCTTAGTTTTAAACTGCAATCGGAAAGTGACTCTTCTGAGATCTTTAGAGATTATAGAGTCATCAACCAGGGTCATGCGGACCAGGGTCAAAAAGTATTGAGGCTGATATCCTCTAAGGATATCCCAGGAAGGCTTCGAGTGCGCTTGCGGATAGCCATGCCCTTTCTATCGAAGCTAGATAATAAGCTATGCGGCATACTATTGTTGTCTTTTGTTATCCGGGATAATAGAACAAAAACAAATATAAATGATCGAAAAATGCTTTATTGTATTTTAAAATATTCTACATTAGATTCTATGCACTTTTGCGTTTTGAAACAAAGTTCGAAGCACTTTTACCACTCTGATTGAGGTATCTCCTAAACATGCGTCATGAACGCATCAATTACGGATGGGGACAATATAAAGACATACGGTGACTCATCAAATCGATGTTTTAAATGCTCAAAAAAGTAATTGTTTCAGTTGAGGAGTGAGAGCTAGCATTGTCGTGGTGGAGAGTGAACCGCTTTCGAAGGTAGGTTGCGAAAAATATAGTTTTTCCAAAAAAAAAAACAGGAAATCATTTACCTGGAAGTGCTTTACGCATAAAAATTTCCTGTTGGATTCGGTTCATTATTCAACAACCATGTAGTTGACTGATATTTACTTTCGGGATCATACGCATAAATCCTCCTGAAACATCATCTTGCGTATAGCATCAGTACTTTCCGGAACAGCTACTGAATTTGGACGATCTACGCCACCATATCATCGATAAACACTGGTTCTTGATAAAGCTTCATCTGCAAAAATTGAATTAAGTTCATCGATGCACTATTGCTGAGTTAACCTACGCCGAAAGTTGTAAAAAAAATTATCGCGCGATTTGTTTGACCGAGATGAATCTTTTAAGTTACTGCAAACAAAACGAATAGCGCACGTATGTCGAAACGTTTTGAGTTTGTATAACAACAAAAATGTCAAACTTTGTGTTGAAGTTGCCAAATTCCGAAAAATGAAAAGTAAACCCTTGTATCTGCTGCAAAAAATGCAATACTTAATATTGACTACTGGCAGCTTATAAAAAACTAGAAGCCGAATAAGTCCTATCTGATATTAATGGCAATTTAAGAAGACTACACATAATAAGTCCATGGCGACGTTACTGAGGAGGGCTGACATCAGATTTCAAAGCCATCATTAAGTGTGTCAGATGCGTTCAGATATATCTGGAGCATTCCAATAACGTTACAACTAATCGGACAAAAAGTATAACTGAGTGATTATTTGAAATCAGCCTCGTCGAGGGGCCCTGAATTAATTATTATAAAAACAGGAGTAACCAACATATTCTAAAATCGTAGTTATTGTAAACCAATAACTTGTATTTCCATTAATTAGAACATTGAAATATCTTCAGTCAAGTATATGCCCCAAGGCCCACATCGAGGATGTCGATATGATATTCCAGTTCTCTCTCAAACTAGACATAGAACACTTAAAATCCATCAGGCATCGTGCTTGAAACCTTGGCAGTCCACAAACCATATCGGTATAAGCACCAAATGGTTTGAACGCAATCTTGAAGTATAACAGATGAAATATTAAGGCCTGCCGAACTCAAACAGCGCATCTAGCCACAGGTTGTAATTTGCCGGCCAGTAATCTTGCTGCCCGTCTACATAAGAAAACGTAACCAATTTAATAATAAAAAACTTAAGAGGTCAATTATCGAAAAAAAATTCAACAAACAGCTTGAGAATCGTTCGCCAACATCACCTTCATCCCTGCCGGGTACGAATCGGAAACTTTTCATTTTGTGTTTTAATATTCGTATGTCTTCCGGATAAAAATTTAATGAACATAATAATTTTCGACAACCACCAGTAAACTTTATGTGGATCGAATCATTTGTTGTAAGTTCCTTTTTTGTCAAATTGGTTATTGCAACTTGGCGCGTTTACGTGGTAACATCTCGTGCAATTGTTGTTTTTGGTTCATGATTTTTTTTTTTTTAAGTGCTTCTTATTGATAGCACGAGTTCATGCAGCTAGTTAGCCAACAAAGGGGCAAATAACAACAGTTGGTAGTAGTATTTAATTGAAAATTGTAGAAATGATAACTATACAGTTACGAGCGGAAATGGCTATTGTTGGTATTTTTAATTTTGTTCTTGTGTTTTTTTTTAGCATTCTGAAACATGAACTCATGTTGACAGCCGTTGCGGTAATGCAGCCGATGCATTTTGAAAGGAAAGCCACAGTTATGATCAGCCATATATACCTACAAATGTATGTGTTATTGTTCATGCAGGGAAAAGAATTTGAGAAAAAAATATATATATCACAGATGACGCTGAATCAGATAATTATAAAAAGTGCATTTGTGATCTAATCGGGCGCATTCGGATACTCATGAACTGTTAACTTTTAATTAGCACATGTCATGCAACTTATAGACATTTCCCTTCACCTACAGTGATATTTTAACATAATTTAAAACTGATTCAATTAAACATTTTGGTGTTCTTTATTCCACCCTTTTCATTTCAATTTCATTTTGTTTTTGAAGATAAAATTGTCATATTCTGTAATCCCATTCCGAAAAAGATAAGAATGTAACAGATTTTATGCTATTTAATAAAAGTTTGGCAAATCCAGGATAAAGCAATTGCGGAAAGAGCTCACAACGGTGCAGAATAACAGTAGTCCTCCTCAAATGGAAGGATCTGAGTAGAAAAAAGAAAGTTTCCTTTCTTCATAGAAAAGAAATGCCAAGTGAACTCAGGTCACTCTCCACTTGATCCTTCCAACGGAATGGAGGTCTTCCTCATCCTCTGCCTCCACCAGCGGGTACTGCATCAAATACTTTCAAAGCTGGAGTGATTTCATTCATTCGGACGACATGGCCTAGCCAGCGTATCCGCTGTCTCTTCATTCGCTGAACTATGTCAATATCATCGTATAGCTCGTATAGCTCATCGTTGCGGTATTCGCCGTTGCTAATGCACAAAGGACCATAAATCGTTCGCAGAACTTTTCTCTCGAAGGCTCCTAGAGCCGACTCATCAGATGTTGACATCGTCCACGCTTCTGCGCCATATAGTAGGACCGGTATGATGAGCGACTTGTAGGGTTTGGTTTTCGCTTGTCGAGAGAGGACTTTACTTTTCAATTGCCTACTCAGTCCAAAGTAGCACCTGTTAGCAAGAGTGATTCTGCGTTGGATTTCTAGGCTGACATTGTTGTTGGTATTAATGCAAATCCCTAGATAGACGAAATTATCTACAACCTCGAAGTTATGACTGTGAACAGTTAAGTGGGAGCCGAGTCGCGAATGCGATTACTGTTTGTTTGATAACAGGAGATATTTCGTCTTGCCCTCATTCACTGCCAGACCCATTCGTTTCGCTTCTTTATTAAGTCTGGAGAATGCAGAACTGTCGGCGAGGTTGTTGAGGCCAATAATATCGATATCATCGGCGTATGCCAGCAGCTGTACACTCTTATAGAAGATTGTACCTTCTCTATTTAGCTCTGCAGCTCGTGTTATTTTCTCCAGCATTAAATTAAAAAAGTCACACGATAAGGAATCACCATCTCTGAAACCTCGTTTGGTATCGAACGGCTCGGAGAAGTCCTTCCCGATCCAGATGGAGCTTTTAGTGTTGCTTAACGTCAGTTTACATAGCCGCATAAGATTTGCGGGGATTCCAAATTCAGATATAGCGGCATAAAGGCAGCTCCTATTCGTGCTGTCGAAGGCGGCTTTAAAATCGACGAAAAGGTGGTGGGTGTCGATTCTCTTTTCACGGGTCTTTTCCAAGATTTGGCACATGGTGAATATCTGGTCAATGGTTGACTTACCAGGTCTAAAGCCACACTGATTAGGTCCAATCAGTTTGTTGACGGTGGGCTTTAGTCTTTCACATAATACGCTTGATAGGACCTCATATGCGATATTAAGAAGGCTTATTCCACGGTAATTGGCGCAGACTGTGGGATCGCCTTTTTTGTAGATCGGGCAGAGCACACTGAAATTCCAATCGTCGGGTATGCTTTCATCCGCTCATATTTTGCAAAGAAGCTGATGCATGCACCTGATCAGTTCTTCACCGCGGTATTTGAATAGCTCGGCCGGTAATCCATCGATCCCTGCCGCTTTGTTGTTTTTTAAGCGGACGATTGCTATTCGCACTTCTTCATAGTCGGGTAACTGAACAACTTATCCATCGTCATCAATTGGAGTTTCGGGTTCACCATCTTCGTGTGTTTCCTGTTCACTGCCATTCAGCAGGCTGGAGAAGTGCTCTCTCCATAAATCGAGTATACTCTGGGCATCTGTCACTAGCTCAGCTCCCTGTGTCCTACAAGAGTTTGCTCCGGTCTTCAAACCTTCTGTAAGTCGCCGTATCTTTTCATAGAATTTTCGAGCGGTACCCTTGTCGGCCAGCTTCTCAAGCTCCTCGTACTCCCGCATCTCAGCCGCTTTCTTTTTTTGTCTGCAGACGCGTCTTGCTTTCCTCTTCAGTTCTCGGTATCTATCCCACCCCGCACGTGTTGCGGTCGATCGAAGGGTTGCGAGGTAGGCAGTCTGTTTTCTCTCCACTGCGACTCAGCAGTCCTCATCGTACCAGCTGTTTTTGCCACCTTCCCGAAATCCAATGGTTTCGTTTGCAGCTGTACGCAGGGAGTTTGCAATGTCGTCCCACAGTTCCCTTATACCGGCTTTTTGATGAGTGCTCTCAGAGAGCAAGTGGGCAAGTCGAGTAGAAAACCGCTCGGCAGTCTGCTGTGATTGCAGCTTTTCAACGTCAAACCTTTCTTGCGTTTGTTGACGGGCGTTCTTCGATACACAGTGGCGCGTGCGTATCTTCGCTGCGACAAGATAGTGATCCGAGTCAATGTTGGGACCTTGGAACGTACGCACATCTAAAACACTGGATACATGTCTTCCGTCTATCACATCATGATCGATCTGGTTGGAAGTTTTCTGATCTGGAGACAGCCAAGTGGCTTGGTGAATTTTTTTGTGCTGGAATCTAGTGCTACAGACAACCATATTTTGGACTCCGGCGAAGTCGATCAGCCTCAGCCTATTTGGAGATGTTTCGTCGTGGAGACTGAATTTTCCGACAGTCATACCAAAGATACCTTCTTTGCCCACCCTAGCGTTGAAGTCGCCAAGCACAACTTTGACGTCGAGGCGGGGGCAGCGCTCATAAGTGTGTTCGAGGCGCTCGTAAAAGATATCTGTGGTCAAGTCATCCTTCTCTTCCGTCGGGGCGTGGGCGCAAATTAGAATTGTGGCTAGACGTTCATCCACCGGAGTGAATGCCAGTACTCGGCGACGGAGTCTCTCTCCCACCACGAATCCGACACAAAATTAACGCTCCTTTATATGACCGCTGTAGTAAATTTCACAAGGACCCACCTTCTGCCGTCCTTGTCCTGTCCATCGCAATTCTTGAACGGCAGTGGTGTCAGCCTTTAACTTTATGAGGACATCAACCAGCTGGGCAGCGGCACCTTCCCAATTAAGGGACTGGACATTCCAGGTGCATGGCCTAATATCGTAATCCTTAAAACATTTGAGGGGGTCGTCATCAAAAGGGGGTCCGTCATCCGAGGCTTAAAATTGTTTTTCATTGGGTTGTTTTTTCATGTGGTGGGTTCCAAACCCTACGCACAACCGCATGGGGTTTGCATTCTCACCTTAGCTCGCCTCCAAACGGATGTTCGTTGGCTACCCAGGGGATACGTGGTCTAAGATCGGAAGTCGTGAGCTGCTTGAGCCATATGCAAAAGAATCGTTTCTGGCCACTCCCAGATGAATGGCAGTCAAAAACTTTCCTCACTTGCGTGAACTTCTGCACATGGCCCCATCCCTTCATATTAGAAGATAACAACAACAACAAAAAGATTGGGAAGTAAATGTCGACGCCAGCACCTAAAGAGCCACCCCAACCGCAAAACGGTAAAGAGAGGTTTCTCTCCAGCTACCGTAAGAAGCACAGACATTTAGTAGATGCAGAAAAGGAATACTCGACTTTAAAGACTGCATTCAGCACCAATGCAGCAACCGCTGGACAGGTCAACTTACCTACAGGCATTAAACGTCATTCACCTAGAGTCCCTTTTGAACCCTCTTCCAGTGAATGGCGTTCTTGGAGTCAAACCACTACCTATTGCAGACGTAGAGTTCGAGCTGTTTTGAGATTTTGATATTTTTATCCACCTCTACGAGCAGCTGGTTAGGTGATCTCTATAACTTAGACTGATCTTTCCTACTCCTAAGCGGATCTATCAAACAGCTATAATGCAAAAAAATTCAACATAATGAATGAAAGAGTAAGCCGATGCAGCGATCGCCATAGATAAGCATTTAAGACATGGAAAGGAAGAAAATTTTACAAAACGTCAAAAATATAAAAACGAACTTAGGTCGAGAAACCGAAAATTAGGTGAAGAGAAAGTCGTCGTTTGAAAGCTAAGAGAAGCATATTTGGAAGTACATAAAAAATATAAGTCTTAGATATAGTAATAATATAGATTGGATGGAGATACAAAATAAGCAAAACAGATTTTGATTTTAATTAAGGCTTAACGTCATTTACTTTTAGAAGAGCAGAAAGTATGACTTTTGTTTTAATTACCAAATAATAATAATCTTTGAAAGAACACTCCTCTTCAATGATTCTTTTACAAACCAAAAATACATTTACATTAAATCAAATTCATTTGTTGGGTAAACTCATTACTGGTCTACCTCCACCAACTCTAACTTAGTCGAAACCCTCCTCCTCGTTGTCGTCATTCACATAAACTTCATCTTCAATTAAGTTTTCTTCATCGGCACTATGGTACGATAATTCACTATTTGCTTCATCACGCTTCATCACTGAACATTCTCCGAAATCAGCGTTTAGATTAGCCTTCTTGCTATTGGCACGTACATCTTGTTTATTACAAAAAAATTTAATTTAACTTAAGGACCCCCATAGACCTAGATGTTTGGAGCCCTTACAACAAAAGATCAAAACATACATATACAGAAACTGTATTTATAATGCATCAACTTTAGCACTTTTATTTATTTGCTCAAATATAAACGAGACTTTATCCATAACTCGACAAGGACAAGACATATTTTTTGCTTAGGTTGGCAGGACTGTTATATGTTTACATGTCAAATTTGAGCGCGATCTGTCACATAGTTTTTTTTACGGCACTATAAACAAGTCCACATCGAGTGTGTTTTTCGAATTTTACTATGGAAATTTAACGGTGAGCAAAGAGTTTGTTTGAAATTTTGTTATTCCAGTGGAATAAGTGCGACGGACGCAATGAAAATGTTGCAGAAGGCATATGGGGAGTCTTGCCTATCACTTGCACGTATTTTTGATTGGTATAAGTCGTTCAAGGACGGCCGTACATCGCTGGAGAACTTGCCCCATGATCGTCGTCCAGCAACGTCAATAAACGAAGAAAACGTCGAAAAAGTAAAGAAAATTGTGTTGGAAAATCGTCGTGGGACTGAAAGAGAGATAGCTAGTGAGCTCAACATATCAAATGGATCCGCTCATAGCATTATTCACGATGTTTTGGGCATGAGACGTGTGTCTGCTCGACTTGTTCCAAAATTGTTGAATTTTCTACAAAAAGAGGAACGCAAAACTGTCGCCATGGAAATGCTCACAATGAGTGATACGGACATCCAGCACATCATTACTGGTGACGAGACTTGGGTCTATGAATACGACGTTGAAACAGCCCAGCAATCATCTGAATGGCGCCTTCCAAATGAGCCGAAACCCAAAAAACCACGTCAAAGTCGATCGAAAATCAAAGTTATGCTCACGGTTTTCTTTGATAGCAAGGTGTTGTGCACTCGGAATTCCTTCCAGAAGGTCAATCCGTTAATGCTGAATATTATTTCTCCGTTTTGAAGCGTTTGCGTGAGAATATTCGTCTCAAAAGGAAGGATTTGTGGGACAACAAGTCATGGTTTCTACATCATGATAATGCGCCAGCTCATACGTCTCGTATTGTACGCGATTATTTGACCAAAAACAACGTAAATATTGTTCCGCAAGCACCGTATTCACCCGACATGGCACCGTGTGACTTTTTTCTTTTCCCTAAACTCAAATTGCCGCTTCGTGAAAAGCATGTTCAGTCGATTGAAGTCATAAAAGAGAATTCGAAGAAGGAACTGAAAGCCATACCTAAAGCGGCCTACCAGAAGTGTTATGAAGATTGGAAAAAAGGTGGCATATGTGTATCGCCTCTAATGGTGACTACTTTGAAGGGGATAAAATAAATATTGAAGAATAATTAACCGTTTTTGTTTTATTGAACAGTCTCGTTATATATATATACTCGTATATAGGTATATATATAATCAACTTTTTATTATTATGAGATGCCTTGAAGTTAAGTTATTTATGTATATGTACATTTATGTACTTGTATTTGGGTACTTTGGATTCATATAATTTTTCAGTATGCAAACGATATTTCTTTTTTAGACTTTAGAACACGGAAGTGTTGTGGAAAGGTGCATATAATAAAGCTCCCGAAAAAATTGAGAATCGAGTAGTGTCAATAAATACATATATGGTCCTTACTTGCGTGCGCGAGTTCTTATCGTTTTCACGATGTGAGTTAAACAAATATTATTTATTATTACGCTGAAATGCGTACAATTAATTTATATTCTTAAAACTGAAAACTAATATATTGATCTACTATACTAGTGATAAGCAGCTGCTGTTATTAGGTTGCAAGTTATCGCAGTAGATTTTTCTAATGTAAGATGTTTGTTGTTTACATGTTGATAATGTATTGTATTTCTTGATAATACATGTTGGCTTGTTATTGCAGATGCTTAGTGGAAACTTTGTTTATGTGCCTTGTGACGAAGCCATTAACTCGCGCGCCTCCAGACCGGTTTGTGTATCAATAATTGTACAAGAAACTTCTGAAGTGGAATATGAACATAAATGAGTGAACATTTAATATTCAAAACTATGAGTGTTTACAGGCCGTCCCCTGTTTAACGGACCACAAGCAGAAGTAAGCGCCTGGAATATAGTGTATTTAAAAATAAAAGCGCTCGTCTGAATGATGGCAGATGGCAAAAAAAGAACCAATGCGCGACCTGTACTCTATGACAAAGCCCAACGCCCTCAGCTAAAAAAAGGGACAAGTACAGGTTCACAAACAATGCCTCAGGAAAAAAAGTTGATAAAACCATATGCGCGAGCACGTTGCTGGTACAACCACGAATACTTCTCAAGAAACAAAGTCAACAAACAAGAAAATTAAAGATGAACTCCCGGCCTATAATAAATAAATGAACAAAATTACAACAACAGCGAGTGGAAACCTGCTAGTACAACTCCGCGACCGAGTTACTTAAATCCGACGCAAGTGTGACTGCTTTAATTAGCACTCTAACCGTAGAGATTCATGACCAAGACTTGGCTGCAATAGCAGAGGGTATAAGAAATGCGATAAGAGCCCAGTTCCCCGAGTTGAATCACGTGGAAGCTGTAACTTTGAAAAACGATAAGCGGCACAGATACTGTTACTTAAATATCCCTGTACGAGATGAGCAAATCTTGATTAATACCAGAAAACCAGATGCTATCGTTGCCCGGAATTTAGGCACATATCTAGAACCGCCAAATCTGCAAAAAACTGCAGTAGAGTGTGCTTGTGCTGTGGAGTATAAAGCCACTTTGAAAAGCTTTGCAACGTGACCCCCAACTGCGTAATATGCAAAAAATTTACCGGTACAGACCATCGCACTGGTAGCTTTAGATGTCCACCATGATGGGGCCCAAGAACTTTTAAAACAAACAATCTTTAAACGAAAGATCAATGTTGCAGTTATCAATGAACAGTACCGCGAATCTTCAGGGGAGGGAAGCTGGCGGCAGGATAATTAAGCTGTAATCTAAGCTTGTGGTGACCTCCCATTTGAAGTCAGCATGAAGGTTTTATGCAAAAGCTGGGAGAGTTCATTTCCACAGCTGCTACGCTCCATCATGTGAGCCATTGAATAGTTTTAAAAACATGCATGTAACACATGTTGCCGGCAAATCTCTAGTCATTATTGCTAAAGATTATAATGCCTGACTGGTAGAATGGAATAGCTCAAAGACCGCTGCACGTGGACAGGCGCTACTTGAAATCTTTGTGCTACTAAACCAGGGAAAATACTTATCAAAATGAAATGCAACATTGATATGATTTGTATGTATTGCCGCTCTACTTAATCTGATCCAATGTAAAATATTATCTGCATTACAGATCTTCTGCCAGACACATTCGTCGGAAGCGCAAGCCCAAACGCAAACGTTGAAAGCTTGGCTAATATGTTATTGTACCACTTTACTAAGATCTGCGATTCATCAATGCCATGAAAAACGAAAGCAAACGGAAATACTCCAGCCTACTGGTGGGGCCAAGAAATAAAGGAGCTACGAATATAATGTCTTAAGAGCGAATGGACTACAAAAAGGTGTCAGAAAGTGAACTAATAAGAACCAGTGTGTTCCCGAATAATGAAACACATCGTCGAGGTGTTATTTCCGAAGCACAGTGAGTAGAGTGCTTGCAACACCAGCAAAAATTAAGACAAAAAATCTTTAGACAATGAAGGAGTCCCAAATGATGTTCTCATTCACATTGCTAAGAAAAGCTTCAAAGTACAGGCGAAATACGAAATATTCACAAAGTGCGTCCAAGATGGCATTTTATTCCATATTATTAATTCCATATACGATATTAATTTATTTATAGTTCATTTTTAAAAGCTCTCTCTCAACGCCAGTAGCTGTAGTGCCAAGCGCTGGAAACTCGTAAAGCTGTCATATTATATAATAGGTTGTCTCGACTGAATCGGTATGACTGATTTGTCTGGCTAAGCTATAACCCTGGTTAGTCCAACACCAGCTTCGCCTTCCAGTGTAATTTTGAAAATAACTAAAAAATGTATTAATTTTTTACTTTGATTTTTACATCATAATTTTGCTTTGATATATGAAGCAAGGCAACAAACAAGTATATTTTTTAACGAGTTTCCCATAGTAATAGGCACGTCTTCTGAGCCGAAAATTGGGGAACATTGCTTGTTAACGTAGCAGGCAAGGTGAAAATTAGTTTAAGCGAAAAAGAGGCTTCAGTTTCATGACAAATTGGTCATTATAAATGTAGGCAAAAATCTTTTATCTAATATCGATGGGATTTGGTAAACACGCTACACGAACTGATCCACAAAATAACTCAAAGGTGGTTTTTGTCCAATTTTTTTGTAGTTGCAATTGAAAACTTATAATTTTTGCGCTGGTTACTCGTCGATTCGGGTTAGATTATAACTTGTTTGTAGCCCAGAGCTTGATTGCTCCAGAAGAGAGATTGCAGGAGCTTAAGTGCTTTTCTCAATTCTACCGCTTATGACTATTTACTACTCGCCGAATCTCCTGGTTGAGATCCCTGATTAAGTGATTACCGGGATCAGCGTTACAAATAGATTCGCACCTTTCTGCCGCTTCCGTTGGGAAATTAGAGCGGATTTCTGCAATTCGGCCTGCCAGGATGAAGCGAATGGTCACGACTATCCTGCGGAAAAAACATACACCGGATGTGACGGAGTGGGAGAGCACTGAAGGCGTTCTCGGTAAGTTCCGTGAATCCGGATCAGTTATCTGTTCCGCCAGCTCCATTCCTCTATGGTGAATTGACAGGCTAGAATGCCAGAGATCGTAATGCGCGTTAAAGCGGTTTTCGCCCCTGAGTTGTGCACCTATATCAGGGCTATATCCAGCTGAGCAACTTGTAACAGGAGGAATGTATATATTAAATAATTGCTGCACGGTATTGTGCAAGATGTAAGCCTCCGCCATGGTCTCGCTTGCGGTCCTTGCGGATAATGTTGTATCCGGCCCGGCTCGGAAGATCCGAACGAGCGGTGCACTAGGGAGTTTTTGCTGTAATACCCACTGGATTGGATGCCGAACGTTGATGTTGGTTGGCGGCGATGTTGTAGATAAAAGCGAGGCAGAGTCCTAAAACGTCAACGGACGGAGCTGAAACAAACAGCTGAAATTTAGTAATTAAAGTATTTTAAATTTTAGTTCCTGAGAGAAGCAAGAATAGATTTTTTAAAGCTATAAAAATACAAAATTAAATTCGCAGCACCTACCAAACAAACAAATTTTTAGAGAATGTGTAGCATGGGACCCGTTATACTGCCTTGGGTCTTCAATCTTGCAAGTTATTTTTACAAAATACACACTGAGACTAGTTTCTAGAAATTAAAGTAAATATTCAAAGACAATTTTTATGTCACAGAATTCAATCCATTTATTATCTACTAAATTGCAAAAAATCAATTTCAAGAAAAAAGCAAAACATTTTCTTTCAGCGTTCTTCTAAAAGCATACGTTAGAGCGATACCTCCATTGGCAATTTAAGATGCTAATGGGGATAAGTGAGTTAAAGCAAGCAACGTAAATCCTTGCATACATTTAAGCACTGAAGAACGTTAACAAAACAAAATGTGAAAACAGGAAAGAAAAAAAACACAACGAAAGCGACAAACATAAATAGCAGCAATAAAAAGAAAAGGGTGCACCGAAAATGCCCGATGTATGGTATTCTGTCAATTCGCCAGACCATCCACCCACCCACCTCCTGTCACCACAGGCACAGCAACGAGTCGAGCCTGCTTTTAGCAAGCTATCCGATTTCTGGACAAGAGTTTCCTGTCAGCATACCATTGCGGGGTTGTGGTAGTTTGAAGTGTGTGTTATAGCTTCTGAGCGCCTGATGAATTTTTATGAAATTCTCTTGGAGCTTTTGGCATTCCCTGCAAGGATCAAAGACAATTAGAAAAATTTGGTATGGATTTGCCCTCCGCATGGTAGCCAGCACTGCTAATCACTATGCTACTACTCGTAGAGACTTTTCGTAATTCCCAAGTCTAAGTCCAGATAGTTCAGATTAGTTAATTGACGTTGGGTCTTGGTCCCTCATACGGTTCACTAATATCATTCATACGATATTAAGGTGACTTATCCCATTATAGCTGATAGAGATTGTGGGTACCTTTTTTGTGGATTGAGCAGATTGTATTTGGGTTCCAAACCTGAGGTATGCCATCATCCGACCAAAGAATCTGATGCATCTACCTTGTCAGTTCTTTACCGCGGTATTTGAATAGTTCAACCGGTGTGCCATCAAGTCTCACCGCCTGCAAACTTATCTTTATTTCTTAAGCAACACCTATGGTAAGCAGATTGCTCTGCATCGGTAGCACCATTATAATCTAACTTATTTCCATTTTTGGTTCATTTTCCATCAATTTGCAATATAAGCAAATGGTATTTTTAATCTTTCGATCTCCTACGAGCTGATAATAGTAAGACTAAGCATCAACTGTATACTATTTAAATACTAGTCCCCTTAGACATGTTGAATTTCTACTGCATCAAAAATAAAAATAAAACAAAAATTAATTGGGCTACTTGAACCTTGAACCTCACATACTACAGTGATGTAAACATTTTGTTTGCCAAATTTTTTTCAATGAGTTTTCACATTGTATAAATACATTTAAAATTATAAAATTAAGTTCTGAGGGAAAAGTCTAAAATTTTGCTCAATACGTTTGAAAAAAGTCGAATTGCTCGAATCGGTGCAATGATACAAGAACGAGTGTGCGAGTAATAGTTGCTGTTGGAAAATGTCCTAACAAAATCTTGAGTTATATTAAAAAGGAATGAAAAATGTTCTTACCGGGTTTAAATTGTTGGCTGACTTGAAAAAATATCTTATATGTATATACATATAATATTTAATATAAAGTGCTATCCATTTTGCGATATCGAAAGTAAACGTAAATAAACGGCATTTAAAATAATTTTTCATAAAAGTATTTTTATATTGTAACGTTTGCGCCTTTTTATTACATGTTTCAGACCACTTTTTGCAACATACACGTATAGGGAGGTATCTCAGCCATAATTTGACGTTTGTAGGTTGTCAAGAACTCAAGAGTTAAAGGCTTATCCCATAGAACCAGCATTTCGCGTAGCCATTAAAAAGTACGTATCTATTTTGAATCAAAAATCTAACACATTTTCTTTTTTCTACGAGTCTTTTACCTTTACTCGTGTAGTTGATTTCACCGATTTGTTATCTGAAAACACATTCCAGCTGACTCCTTTTTTGTTGTTTTTTTTTTGTTCTTACGTCTCCCTGACTTTTTAATTTTTTTAATTTAATACACAAACTATTTCGCAAATTAATTTAACTTAACTTCAATTTATTCAAATAAATCTCCTTGGTCATGTTGCTTTCAATAAATTGAATGGTGCCCATTTTATTAGCTTCCATAGACCCCCACAGCATACCATACCATCGCCATGTTTCACTGTCTCAACTAAATGTTTATTTCGTGGCTCCGTGTTTGGCTTTCTCCATACAATTTGGCGTCCATCAGATCCCAAATGTTAATCTTTGTTTCGTCAGTGAGCCTTCCCAGAACTTAAAGACTTATTAATTAGAGCTTTGGCAAAATCAAGCCTTTTTTTATTTACACTGGAGATAAATGGCTTTTTACGTGCTATCCGTCCATGTAAATTATTTTTGCGAAGAATACGACGAACTGTTTCGGTTGATATTTGTTTATTTATTGTTTTGGATACTTCGACCGTTAAGTTAGGAACACTTACTTTTGGGCTTATTTCCACTTTACGTACAATATTACGTTCATCAACATCAGTCAACATTTTTTTTCGGTCTCTCCTACCGGAATTTCGTAACGTTCCTCCATATCTCCATTTTTTTATAATTTTTTGAACTGTGCAATGAGGTCTGTCAATAATTTCACCAATTTGTCTGTACGAGTTACCTTCACAGGACAATTTTATCACTAATACAGTTATTTCAATAGTTGTCTCCTTTCTGGTACGAGCCAATGTGAAAGAAATTCATAAAATACAATAAATTGCGTATCTAACGATAACAAGCAACAAAAACTTTGAAATGTATTTCAATGCTAACATGATCACATAACGGACAAAAGGATAATCCACAGATGCCACATTTAAAATACAAGTGTATACTCAGTTTTGTGTCCTGAATTTACCAATAATTTTAGTTTTTAGTTTAAGTTTTTGCTTAATGCTAAATAAATGAATTAATTTAGGTTCAAATATAGTCGATAAGAGTTCAAGCTTCAAATGTGCATCAAAAAAATTAAAATATATCCACTAAATTTTGGAAAGTTTGTTTATTTCTCTTACGAAAACCTGTGTATACTCATTTTTGTGAGTAACTATAGGTGAATTTTATTTTAAAAAATTTACCTTCAATTTTCAGCATTTCTCTGCTATACCAAAAAATATTTTGACGCCGTATTTCTTTCTATAAAATATAAGACATTATAGTATACCTTTAGGTTTCTTCCTACGAGTAGTTGTGGAATGTGCAAAGCTATGGGACCTGGGGTTTATATTAAGAATTGCTATCTGTTTTTTTTATTTGAAACTTACAACTGTTCAAAATGCTCTTGCTCTTAGACAGGTCAATAAAACATTCAGCAAAGAGTTCATGAAATTATTATGGAAAAAAATATCCCACAATTAAAAGCTTAAAAATCGTGGCAGCATAAAATAAACAATTTCATCAAAAATATTTCAAGCTTTTGTTATATTTTATTAAGCTATCTACTGAGTTATAAAACAGTTGCAGTAGTGTAGCAACTTTTGATGCTTCGTTTATGCTACCTTACGGAGGTAATTGTTCACATATTTTGGCGGCTTATAAGTCAATTTAATAGCATTATAGTTTTGATCCGCATCTGTATTATTTTGATCAATTGTTTTTTCCACAACTATTTTGTGGTAAACTATCATTGTCCATATTGAAAAAAAAATTCATCCCACGGCCCTTCGTTAATTAAAAATGTTATGATACTTCAAAAATCTCGCCTATAAGATATTTTCATACCGACATGAATTACTTTGTCCTCGGCACAGCGTCGAAAAAATTATCGATACAAAATTTGATTTGACTTTGGGATTGATGGCAGAATTTTGCAATTACGGGAAAGACAACATTTGCGCGTTTTGTGTTTCTGGCCCAAAGAACACTCTGACATACCTCAGAATGAAGATTATTAATATTTTTGTAATAAATAAAGGCTAGTATAAATTAAAGCTCTAGATGGTTTTGGTTTAATAACAGCACAAGTTGTGACCTTCTTTGCGATTGGGTGGACTCATATCACATACTATCGCTACTACAGGAAATCCAACGTTTTTTGGTGCAAATATTATAGAACACAATATTGTTTTTGTCGTATTTGTTTCAAAGTGGACCATGGCCTCCGTAACCTACGTCAACCATCACAACTTGCATATAATTACATGGTTTGCGGAGACTATGTCCGTTCATCGTATTCGTATGTTTCGACTTTTTCGTCGAAAACAGATTTTATCATCACTGGAAAGCTTTGACATGCATTTCATACTGTCAACAGATATAGTCCGGAGACCTTCACTAACATCGGTTTCACGGAACCAACTGTGTAACGTGAAAACGTGGAAAATCTTTACTATATAAGTGGCTTATGCCCGTGCTGCGTGTATACAAATTGCATTCGATATATCCTACCAGTACCAATTTATTCGTCGATCTATAGTTGACAAAATAACACTTTATATTGATATTATATTAGGTCGAGTTAACAGCTCGTTCGGTTTTTATCTAAGAGATGGCGTTATTGTCCATAGTACTAGTGGTACGTGTCTCACCATGTCATACTATACGGCGCTGAAAACATGTTTATTCGCGTTTTTGACAGTTTTTCGATTGATTCACTCATTACGTTGTGAGTGCTCGTCAAAGATGATTTGCATCTCGTTGGCAACAAGTTTACGAACAAAACGGCGTATATTTGACTTAAATCGGACAAATGTACACAAAGTTATCATATTTAGAAAAATCAATAAAAAATCGAACGAACTGTTTACTTGACCTAATATATAATTATTTTAACAGTTAAAAGATACCTGGGATAACTATTTAGCGCATTTGTCCTTTGGTATATATTTTCATAAAATTATTTATGACAATATCTAATACCTCTAACTTATTTTTTAGTGCTTTAATTTCTGCTTGATATCTTATTACTTCAAAACTTTAGAACTGATAATACGCATATATAAACCGAGTTTAGCATATAGAAATACTCAGTAGAAATCTAAAATATGAGCGTCCTCGGTTTGCGTTTGGCAGTCACTACCGTGTACCATAATGAGGGTCCCTTACCCACACTACAGTTTTGGCGAACGAATTTGTTTGGGGTTTTTGATCAGCACATATTTGTGAATTAATAGCATTTGCCAAATGAGGACTGGTAATATCGATCCTAATTTAATCATTAAGTTAAAGTAGGAAATATATGGTAAATAGCATTACAACAAAATTTCTACATAAAACAACATTAAAAATTACAATATGTTTGAGCGGATTTGAGGTACACGTATGTACTATTTTTGGGTATGGAACAGCTTTACCAAGAAGTTTTTTGTTTATTCCCGCACCAATTTTGGTCATTTAAAAAATGATCTCCACAAATGAGATATTTTTCGTGCAGCTGCACTTCACACGACAAAACCCACACCGAACGAATTAATGAATCTTTTGTAGTATGGAAAAACGGTTTAGTTCTTGCATTTCATACAGGCGACACTTGACAATGGTTGGTTTTTTTTCACAAGTTGAAATAATTTGTTTCAGTTACAAATATCGCTTTTCAATTTGAAAATGAATTTAATCAGGCAAATTCGGAAAAAAGAACAGGCAAACCAAGGTGAATTTAACAAAGTGGAGCTACTAGGGCAGCGAATTATGGTAAACTTTTTTCATTTAACTAAATCGCTTCAGTGTAAAGACAGTCATACTGTTTGTTTTTGTTCTGTATGTTTGTTTATATTTTGATGATTTTTTATTTTTATTTTGAATTTGAATTATTTTGAATTGTATAGCTGAAAATTTTCAAATTAGATTTCTGACTTTTTTCAAATAAAAGATTGTGGGCCGTTTTTGATATGAGTTGAATTGATGCGACTATTGTACCACTTTTGATGTGGTACTGTTGCACTGTAGAGATTTGATGGCTGCTTGACTGTTAGAATTTATCGTAACTGATGTTCTGTAAAGATGGATATGACTTCTTGATCGTTGGCGTTTACTTTTCCCAATTCATTCCTGTTTGAGATTCGTATCGAATTAATCCGTTGTGTTTTGTATGTTCATAGAAAGGGGAGTTCGATTATTTTTTCAAACTCCACAAAATGAAGGATCTAAATCTTTCTGGATTCGTGCTTGGCAAAAAAATTTAAAAAAGGGGTTTAGTGTGCATATACCATTTTTTAAAAGAAAATTGCGTTTGTACTATGGTTTAAATATTATATAATACATTCTTCCAATGTTAACATGGAATAAATAATAATCATAATCAATTATATTCGTATTTAAAAAATTCTTGGATACACCCCGAGTATGCCGTAGTGTGCACAACAAGAATATACATAATTAGAGACTTTGAAACAACAATGGTAAGAGGCAAGTACCTGACAAAAATACCTGTGGCTAGTGAAATATCATCTGAACACATTGAGAGCGTTTCATCTTTCATGCAATTAACTAAAAATTATGATTTTAATACACACTCCTTATTTATATATTTATTTCTTTATTTTGCTATTGTAGAGTGTGCTTCAGAAACCTAGTACGCTCAGTATTCGATGGATAGACATTATGAAGGAAACCACTAATATTCATAGCATACATTTAAACTTTTCTTTTAAATAATATTGTTATACGTTTTTAATTTAAAAAGCCACAAAAATTATAGGGAATCATTCATAAAATCTTATTTAGTTTTTCAACTTTTAGCACCAACTAACCGTTTCATATTATTCTTAGCATTATCCTTTTAACATCTGCTTAAAAGCTTAGAAAAAATAAAGTTACTTCCTCTAAGCAAAATTCCTATTCTGAAAAATCTGCACATTGAATGCAATACCGTAAAAGCATCACTCCATTCATACTGATGGTCCTTAGGCGGAGAGCGCCAACAAACGTGCTGTGAAATTCGTTGGGAAGCTGGAAATAAAATTTCGTCAGCGTGTGGCAAGCCAAGAATTTGCTAACTAAGTGTTTATGTTTGTATATATTGTACTTATGTATATATTTGCCTTCAAAGCATTTGAATAAACTGGAATTAAATGCTGTGTGCAAATTAAGTTACCCACTAAGAAATGGTATATATTATATAATGCTATATAAAATATTTGAATTATGGTATAATAATGACAGCCAATTATGAGCTAAAATTTTTTCAGTTTATCTATTAATACTATACTGAAAGATATGTCTATTGCTGAAAGTATGAAAGCTACGGCTTACATTTAAATTGGCCTACACATCCCACAGGTGTAATTTTTAGCACAGGGCAGCTTTTACACCCAACATAGACAAACTTATATACAAAGTAGTTTTAATCCATAGCAATTTTCTATCAAATTAACTTCAATGAAGGTGTTTCTGTAACATTTTTCATTTATTACACATTTATACACTTACTACTTTTTTATCGCATGAGCATTTTTCAGCTTGGTAGGAAGTACTCGTATGGGAGTACGAGTTAGTTGATGAGCGGTTTCTCAGCAGAATCCCACGACTATAACATACAAGGTTATCCAATTAGCGGTTTCGAAAATAAACATAAATAAAATGCCTTCAAAAGAACTTTTTCATGAAATTTCTATTTTATTATAAAGTTTTATTTTTGACACCTTTCATTCAAGTAACCGCCCCGTAGCCTTCGCAAATTTCGATCCCTTTACTGTAATTATCGTCCATTTTTTTGCACATTTGGCATAAACATGGTCATTCGCGTAGACCAACAAAGAAAGTCTAACGAGAGATTACGCGGCCGGGAAATTTCTCTCGGACTAAAGTCATGTTCGCTCGTATTGTTTGATATACCATCTTTTTGAACCCCCATATTGTTCAAATTGGGTTCTTCAAGTACACACAAAAAAAAAGACGGTTCTCATACGTCCATAGCGCTTCGAATTGACAGTGATAGTCACACCGTTGTGGTTTTGAAAGCAATAAAGTTCAACCATATCTCCAGACCTAAAGCGCATCAGTGTATGATCTCTCCTCAACTATCTAAGGATTCCAGGAGTATTTAGTTACGTATCCCCGGAGTGAGAAATGTGCGCCATTTTGAAGAAAATTTTGTTCAAAAAATCGCCGCCCACTGCTTGATGTTGAAGCACCCAATCTGCGTATGTACGGCGTTTTGAATGTGAGCTAGGCTTAGTAAAACCAAGTGCAAAATATGACATAATGTATCGTATAAAACCCCAGCTCTTGAGAATGTCGAGAAATAAACACGTTTGGCCTTGGGCTACACTTTCTTTTTACAGCATCAATATTGAGAAGGAGCGAGTAAAACTTGCAATATCTGTAATTGATCCAGTCTTTTCTAATTTCTTTTAATTATTTCTAATTAGGTTCACTGTAATAGCATCTTAAAGCACAAATCATGGCCACGCAGATTTTAACAATTTTAACGCGTTGAGCGTTTTCTAAGCGATCTATTTCCATAAATCCCTAACTTTAAACTAAAACAAAACAAGTTTGATTTGAATTTCGAGTTAAACAGATGTGAAAATATAGCGCTGTACTTGTGAAATCACGAAATAAATAACCCTATACCCATAGGTATATATATATATATATGTGGCGTATCAATATAATTAGATGCAAAAACTATCGTCTTAATTTTAGTAATTCGCATTTGGATTGTAATAGATTTATATTTTTACCTTTTATGTTCACATTACAACACTCATTCATTCCATTATTTTCTTTAATGCTAGCCAACACTAGTTTTTTACATTATGTTATTTCCTTATTTTCTGTACGGTTCTTTCGTACAATTACTTTGACACTCACTTTCTTTCTCATATGGCAGCCGACCAATATACATCGTAACCTATCTTCAATCAATAAACTTATAAATTAGAATTAATCGTAACCTATCTTCAATTAATAAACATACAAATTAGAATAAAATTCAGCTTTTTAATTCTAAATATATAATTGGCCCTTTGTAACCGCTGAAGCGATTTTCGGCCGAGCTCCTCTTCCAATTTATGGTTTTGCGTCTTAATGTTTTCCAACAAAAGGGGGGGACCTACAATTTATACTAAGCCGCCTCCGAACGGCTGAAGGTTTTTTATGAAATACACTTGGAGGGGTTGACATTCCCTGCCGTGGGACGACCGCAATTAGAAAAATCAGCTTAATTTTTTATTTAAATTAATTTTCTATAACCTTTTGGATGTATGTACAATACCAGAGTTTGAATCCGACCCTTCCTAATGGCAGTACCCAACACTAACCACTCGGCTACCGCGGCCGCCATAGATGATATAAATACGTGGCCACAAGGGCAAAGTAATCAAACCAACACAAGATAGGGCTGAGTGAATAGTCCCGTCTCGCGGCAATGTGAATCCAATTGGAGGTTGACGAAGTTTATATTTGCCCATACGAATTGCCCTTGGAATTCGAATTTGAGCGTCCTCATGTGAATGATAGTTTTGCATAAATATTTCCCGAGAATAGCCATTTGCAACGATAAAATGCATATGCAACATGTCCAAGAGCAATATGTCAGTGGGGCAGGGCACAGCTTTGAATGCCCAAATATATATACGGCTAGAAAAGAGTAAGTTTTTTTTCTGGGTATTGGATCGGTTACTATATTTGTAGATGAGAAAGATGAATAATATCACATTTTCTCTTTGTTTTGGCTTCTTAATGTGCCCTGAACTTGAGGCTCAAGAAAAATGAGATAGTGATCGAAAGTTGATATCCGCTGAGAAAAAGAGAGAGAAAGTTTCATCCACAAAACTCACAAACAATGCAGACCCTTTTCATATTTGTGTACGGTTTTTTTACTTAAGACATCTTCAGCTAAGTAACAAAAAATAGTTTGTAAATTCTCTTTTTGAGTGCGTATATGTACGCAGTGCAGAAACCGTGTTAAGTTCTGCCACTTTTGCTTCTAGCCATCCCCTGTTTTTATTATTGCAGTAACAGAAATTGTAGTTGTGTTTTCCGCCCCTTTTGTAAAGTTTCGCATTTACTAATGCTATAAATGTAATTTTTGCTTTATACATATGTGGGTCCAATTTTCAGTTTCGCTAATTACAATATTTTTCATACATTTTTTACGTTTCCATCCTTCTCTTATTTCAGGCCAATATAAATTTACTTATACGCCACGGATTACATGTTTACGTGTGTTTAGGACTAAGTCAAATATTAATATTTAAACAAAAAAGAAGATAATCCAAATTAACTTTCCATTACAAAAGAAAGAAAATTGTCGGCTTAAAAACTGCGATTCTTGTCGGATATTTGAAAAAGTTCAATTTATAAAATTTAAATAAAATTATTAAATTTCTAGCATTTACATTTGCCGTAATCGGCCATGTCGGACCCCGGTAGCATATACTCATATGTGACCGATTTTTCACAGTTGAGATTTTGGATTGGATATATGTCAAAAGAGCATCAGAAGCGGGAAATTCTAATATTCAAATAAATATTGGGTTGCCCCAAAAGAAACCGGCGATTTTTCATACAGACTGGGTTGACAATTTTTTTGAACAGCGTGACTATTTAAGTGTATTTTTTCTTTTGATAGGTATAAGCTGAAACCTTTAGCTTAACATAGAAACATAGTACGAGTAATTTTGTTTATATTTGTTTGTTTGGCACAAATTTTAATATGGAGCCCACAAAAGAACATTTTCGCCATATTTTACTTTATTATTTCTTTAAAGGAAAAAAGCAGCGGAAGTTGCTAAAAAGTATGCATGCCTTAAAGAAAAGTTTGTTTGTCAAATTCTATCCGGGAGTTTTTTCACTCAAAGATAAGCCACATTCAGGTCTACCAAGTGAAGTTGATGATGACGATATCAAGACTTTAATCGAATCGGATCGTCATGTAATTGAGCGTGAGATTGGAAACAAGTTAAGTATAACAAAATCAACCGTTCATAATCATATACGAAACCTTGGAATTTAAAAAAAAATTTAAACCACCTTGGGTTCGGTGATAATGCTTTAAGGAATATGTAAGTTGAACTTAACTAACAGAATCGATGTGAAAAATTTTCTAGGCGTAGTTCCGAATGTGGCCTCTGTGTCATCTCAAACCAAATAGAACTAGTGCTAGTTACAAGGAGGTACAAGATTCGCGCTACCAACTTACCAGTACTGCAAGACATTCAACTTAGGCCTGGGACGAAGGAGTCATAATTGACAATAAGCTAAACTGGAAAGGTAATAATATCCAAAGATAAAAGAAGGCTGCATCTGCGCTCTATACCTGCAAAAGATCAAGAAGTATGAAATTGGGTCTAAGCCTCGGGATTTGCCGATGGATTTACGTTTCAGGAGTAAGACCGACAATCCTTTACGGTGCAATTGCGTGGTGGCCAGCTATAAATAAAGCTTCAAATGCTAACTTCAAAGAAGAAGATTCAAAAATGGGCATTAATGAGTATTAGTGGTGCACTGAGGAGCACTTCAAGTGAGGCTCTAAATGTAATACTCAAAATCTTTCCACTGTACTTGGTGATATATCAGGCGGCAGCAATGACTGAACTTTGTCTAAGAGAGTTAAATCAATGGACCACTTAGCCATGGGAGCACGGAAAAATATTGGATGAGTACGATTTACTACCAAGATACACAGATCGATAATTACTTCAGAGCACGAATCCCCGGCAGACAAGAATATGTAGATAATTGCCACACGGGTTACAGTCTGAAAATATACACGGATGAATCAAAGCTTTAGTGGAGAGTCGGCGGAGTTTCTTTGCAGGAAACCCTGATGGTAAATTTTTTGTGACATTACAATGGATCTTAGTCAGGATTAAGTGTAATCGACACAATAGATCGGTAGCCACCTCAACATAATCTAACCTAACCAAATAAAACACTCACACAGCGATCTGATTTACATCTAGGTAAACCTGAACGAAGACGGTCTCTGTTTTAGCAGAGAAGTAATCTCAATGAAAATTAAGTCCTGACAAGTCGAAAACCAGTTTCGCGATAGATCTCCGGTTCAGGGCAGCCTTAACTGACACTGGTTTTCAGTCACCGATCTGAACAATTTTTCGATTATCTATCCGTCGGTTGCGTTACCAGTTTCGTCGTCGCCGCCAAAAAAAAAGCCATAACAAATACACAGAGAAAAAAACAAAATTTCTTCTTTTATGCGGCTGCCCTGCTACCCTCCTGGGAATGTTTCTGAGAAAGCAAACATAAATATCTTAATAAAATCTATGAGATCCCCAAAATGGAAGTCTAATAAAACGAAGTGATCGCTTTCCACAATGCGCCCAAAGTATTACTGAGTCTACTATTTTTGAGCACTGTTGACAAAAACATTTAAAGTATCATATAAACTCAAATAATATATATGTATATAAATATGCGCTTTGTAACCACTGTAGCGAATTTTGGCCGAAATCCTACCCGAATCTGTGATGTGCGTCTAAGCCAAACGGACGATTTTAAGTCATAAGTACGCTCGGAGCGCTTGACATTGCCTGCCGAGAGGCGACCACAATTAGGAAAATTAATTTTCTATATGTTTGGTTGTTACTCGTATCAGTACCCGTATCCTGGCGGTAGTACGGTAGTAGTACGCAATGCCAACCACTCCACAAGTGCGACCGCTTATACGAGTACATATATAAATACACAATATGCGACTGTATATGTAATTTTATTTGTAAATCTAAGTACAAAATTGTATAGCGCAAACCCGCCTTTGACAAGCTGTTCAGCAAACGCATATTTGTATTTATATTATATTTGCATTTACCTTCTTTTTATGTTATGATTGTAATATATTTGCAAATTTGCAAAAAACCTGCAATATTTCAAACAGTACGGTGTCAACAAGATGCAAATGGTAATTCTCATGTGGGAAAATTTTTTAAACAATATAGCATTTTCTTATACATAAATCACGTTAAAAGGAACATCTCTTATCAGTTTACCACAATATTTATTTTATTATTATTATAAGATTTACGAAGTGAATGTCAAAATATTGAATGAATTACATAATTTTTCACAGATATGAACTCTGATGGGGCAGTTACTCAACTTTTGTTGTTACCGTTTCTCTAGAGACATCAAAATCTTGTTATTTTCAGTTTCTCTTATTCTCTCTCTTCTCTTAAGCCATGACTATCTTTACCTTAAATTTCCAAAGTAATGGGGATCGTCCTTTTCCTTTGCTTACACAATCAGCTACTGCATCGGATACTTTCAATACCCTCATCCTACGGACGACATGGCTCGGACAACGTGGCCGCTGTATTCTTATTCTACGGATTTTGTCAATTTCGGCATATATCTCTTAGAGCTATTCATTCCATAGAGTTCGGTGTTCACCTTCGCTAGCACGAATGGTTCATAAAACATTATAAAAACATTTCTTTCGTAAAATTGTGATGTCGACCCCTTAGCTTTTGTCACTGTCCACGTTTCAGCACCATATAAGATAATAAGAAAAGTAATGATGGGCTCCATATTAATGATGATGTCCCTGTATATCAACCACCTAGACGCAGATCCTACGCTAATATAATATTTATGATTATAGTAAATAATCAGGTATCTGATCGGCTGAGGGAGGGAATCATACAGCCAAGCAAATCACAATACTCATCTCTCATTCTATTGGTTAAGAAAAAAGTTAGTATACGTAGCTATAGTTAATGTTGCGATTACCGTAGACTAAATGAAAAATTAGTTAGTTCGAGAGATACGGAAGAGGACATTGTTAAATTGAGAATGGTTTTGAATAGGGCAGCAACATATTATTTAAAAATTAAATGGGAAAAATGCCACTTCCTCCAATCACGTGTTGGTATTGTGGAAAATGGGACTATTAAGCCTTCAGAAGCAAAAACATATGCTGTTGAACGTACCGAAAGATAGGAAGTCTGTTCAAAGGTAACCACTTTCCGATCTTTTGCATCAAGGTAAAAAATTTGAATTCGAAGCTGAGCAACTTTTGGTGTTTCAGCAGTTGAAGGCTGCGTTAGTTAGAGCACCCGCATTGAGGTTGTGTAACCCGAAGGCAATGACAGAAGTTCATACTGACGCTTCTATGTTCGGATATGGAGCAGTCCTTCTCCAAAAGGGTAATGAGGATCAACATTATCACCCGGTGCAGTACATGAACCGTATGACTAAAGAGCTTGAGATGCTTGCAATCATAGCTGCATTGAAGAAATGGCGTGCTTATCTGTTAGGAATTCAGTTCGAAATCGTAACTGATTACAATGCGTCGCAATGACAATGCGAAAAAAGGAGGTTCCACTAAGAATATCCCGCTGGGCACTGTTTTTGCTAGATTACACGTACACTATCGAACATCGGTCTGGTACTAGGATGAGACATGTCAATGCACTAGGAAGATTGTAGGAAGATTCTTTGCTGGTATGTATAAGTATGTAGACCAGTTTCTGCAAACACCTAACAATACACCACCTAGTAGTACAAAAATATCACCATTTAAATTATTGACAGAAGCAGTGGAAGAATTCAATAATAGTAGGGAAAACTTGCGAAAAGAAGCGGGTGAAAATATTGCGACAATTCAAATGGAGTATAAAAATAATTTTGATTCAAAACGTAATGAAGACACCGTATATGTACTTAACCAATTGGTTGTCATTAAGCGAACCCAATTTAGCAGTTCGTTACGTTTGTGACCCATCCATATAAGGTAATCAAGGTAATGAATCATAGTCGATACGAAGTAGAGAAAGTTGGACAAGGTGAAGGTCCCATGCGAACCACTACTCTGGCGGAGCTCATGTTTGAGGCCAAACGAAACGTCAAGATAACACTATAAAGTAACTATGATAGACGAATACAAGACTGACACTGACAACACGTAAACGCTGACTTAAATTTTATCTAAGGAACTGAACAAAAACAGTTACCATGCGACTACGGAGCTACATGGACGTGAAAGCAAATAAAGTTATTAATTATTGCTAAATGAAGTTGTTAAATTAACTAATTATCAATAAATAAAGTTGTGACTTTTATTTAGTCCCACATGTATATATGTAAACTATTATACCTAAACCAACACTTTTAGGCGGTTGCGCGTGCAAACAGCTGATAACAGCTCTTCATACTTCTACCCAACAAATATTGCCCTAACAATCATGCAAGCACCAAGTAAATATTAAAAGCATACTTGAAGTTGTTGCGGCTGCAACTCTGACATCATACTCGTGATCCCTACCGGACGCATTACAACAACACTAACAGCATAACATTATCTCATGCCTGTATATACAAGTATATGGTATACTTAAGCAAAATTGTAAGTGTCTTTCCGAAAGAAATTTTTAAAGCCTTTATATATGATGGCTACTTCAAAAAGGAAGAATGACTTGTGATGATGACCCCCACCCGGAGCGCTCAGTAATGGTCGTGGCCAAAGAAAATGTGCAGAAAGTCGAAAAATTAGTACCGGCTGATCGAAGAATTAATTAGCAGATAGATAGCAAATGGATTCCAGTTGGGCAAAGAATGAGCTGGAAATATTTTGCACGATTACACTGAAATATAAAAAAACATAAAACTAAACGTTTGTTTCATTAGGTACTTATCAGCCACTTCTCGTATTGAAGAAAAATAAACTATCTAACAAAGAATAGCGTTTGAAAGACTGATACCAGAGAAATTCTTGAGATTTCTATGATAAGTTTCGTCAACTTATATAAGTTTTGAAAACCGACTCCTAGCATACAGAAAGTAGGACAGCGAATCGATATTATAGTCAGTGACATGAGACTGCTAGTCCTTTGTATTGCCAGAAAAAAGTTTAAAAGAGCCTTGATATACACTATTGATACTTTTTTTTTACGACGAACCCAGCGTTACCCACCTCCCGCCCAACCGACCGAGAGGCACGTCTGAGGGAAATCGAAAAATCCAACAGACTGGTGACCGAAAACTAGTAACAGTCCGGACTATCCTGAACCCGAAACCGATTGCGGAAGGTCGTGGTTATACTTGCCTCTTACTCTAAACGGCTACAGATTTGTTCATCAGCTGCTATAAAATTGCATGGGAGAAAAAGAAGAGGGAATTTATTTAATTATTTAAAATACTCAGTAAGTAGGTTTGATACAGAAAAGTGAGTCAGAGGAATCAATGTTGGGGAAGTGTGTATTAAAATCGTTACACAAAGATCTAAAAGAGTCATGCATTTCAAAGTTTGTTCTGCATGAGCCCAATGAAAGGGGCCTAAAGTATCTATTGTAGATGATCTTAAAGGGATGGTGAAGTTAAGCTCGCTAAGTAGGTATGGGCTATTGATAGCACCCCTTATCAATTTAGTGAAAAATAAAACTTCAAGTATCTTTCTACGACTATGGAGTGTAGGCAGATTAATTAGCCGTAAACGACTTTTGTAAGAAGGCAGATTCTTGTTCGCATCCCAATTTAAATTTCTTAGCGCGAATAATAGGAACTGCTTTTGTACAGATTCCAGTTTATTACTATACAATTGATAGTGCGGACACCATACAACTGAGCTATATTCCAAAATGGGCCTAACAAGTGAGGTAAAGAGTAATTTGGTAATGTATGGGTCCTTGAACTCCTTAGCCCAACGTTTAATGAAAGCTAAAACTCCTTTTGCCATATTAGCACAAGCATTTATCAATGAAGCCAGTAACTTGTTCAACACTGTGATTATGCATCATATATGCAAAGAATTGGAAAGATTTTTTGGAGAAACACATATACCTATGTGTACTTATTTAAATTTAGGGACAAACAGTTCGCATCGCACCACCTAACTAAATTATTTAGATCAAGTTGCAAAAGTTCTCTATCTTCAATAGAACGAACTAATTTAAAGAGTTTATCATCATCTGCGTACATAAGTATTTTAGAATGAGAAACAACATTTGGAAGGTCATTGATGAATATAAGAAAGAGCAAGGGACCGAGGTGACTGCCTTGAAGAACACCAGATGTTGCTGCTATTTCACGTGATGTACAATTTTTAAAAATTACTTTTTATTTTCTACCGATCAAGTACGATGAAATCCACTTGAGAAGTAAAGGTGGAAACTCGAAATGATCGAGTTTAAAGTGAAGTAAAGGATGAGAGACCTTGTCAAATGCTTTGCTGAATTTAGTGTTTGATTATCTTTTGAAACCATTACTGACATGGGTGGTGAATTCTAGCAGGTTCGATAGGGTAGATTTACCTTTACAAAACCCATGTTGTGAGGTGTCTATAATTGATGATACAGAATGGGCTAATTGATCAGTTATAACAGCTTCGAAATTTTTGGGGATAGAACATAACTTTACAGGGGGATAAATTCCCCATTGAAGATCTACTACCAGATTTATTTAGAGGTACAATGTAGGAATCTTCCCACAAAGAAGGGAATAAATTTTGCTTTAATGAAGCATTGAATATGTTCGACAATGGTATATATAGAGATTCAGCACAAAATTTAAGTAGGGATATTATCTGTTGGCGAGGAATTTTAAAAAGAAAAAAGAAAATAACTCACTTTCATAGCAAATAAAATGCAACCTTGAAATATATACAGCTCCCTCATTGGAATTTAAAGTAACTTGGCGGCATCCCGCTAAATTATACGTAATTTTTATTAAACAATTATTTCCCTAGGTGAAGAGGAGTTGAATAGCATTAACTTATTACACAAAAACGGAAATTATTCTGCTTTCACTCAGCAAATGACCGAAAAAACTTGCAGCAACTGCAACTTTTCTTTATTATATTATTTTCTCTTTCTACTGATGATTTTTACTCTTTACCTAAATAGATCAATAGAAACTTACTCGATAATTTCAATGATTATTTATCATTAAGAAATTAAAATTTTCTAAAAAAAAGAATGCAGTAGAGGCAGTAAATACCGAAGGAGTCAAATGGAAGAATCGGAATCGGATGCAGTTAATTTTGCCAATGATATCTACTAAAGATAAGATACATTAGAACGATTTTGCAATTTTTCCTCTGGCTCTGAAGTTAACAGAAGAAAGAGGGTCGTATTACAATCGCCAAGTACCGAAACCGGAAGAAGAAGAGAAGAAGGCAGAAAAATGCTTAGTAAAGCAAGCAGAAAAGTAAAATAAAAACAGCATCTGAGCGACATCAAAGATGATAATGACGTTGCCGTCTACTTCAATTGTTAAGTACTCGGAAAACGATGTGGGTGGGCCCAAGAATTGGAATAAGTATATATAATAATTACGCTGCAGCAAAACGCAAGTGGAAAAATTGAGATTAAATAGGAGTAAATGGAAAGCTGCTAATATTGAAGATATTTTGAGAGAGAAGACAGCATGCAACATAGTCATGCCAGCAGTAAAGCAATTACAATTGAAGGTTACGAAATCTATTGTATGTGTATTAAAATTGTGAAAGATGTTCATTCTGTGAATGATAAAATCCATCGAATACAGAAGCATATGCACATTAATCAAACATGTATGTACTTCATTTAGTTCTAAAATAAACAAACATAAAGTAATATGAAATAAAATAAAATGTAATAAAATAAGATAAAATAATATAAAACAATATAACGTAAAAAGAAATAAAGTAAAGTAAAAGAAAAAACTAAAAAAATAATTAAAAATAAAAAACAATAAAAAAAATATAAAATGATTTAAAAAAGAAAAAAATTAATTTAAATGAAATAAAAAAATTTAAAATTAATTAAAACAGAATAAAATTTATCTAAATAAAATAATGTAACATAGAATATTATAATTAAGCACAATAAGAAAAGTAAAAATAAAAAAATCAAATAAAACTAAATAAAATGAAATACAAATAAAAAAGTATAATGATATAAAGCATAGTAAAATACAAGGAAAAATAACTCAAAAAATAATAATAACTAAAATAATATAAGAGAATAAAATTAACTAAATATTTAATATAATATAAAATTAAGTTAAATTAAATAACACGAAATAAATAAATAATAAAAAACCAGAATAAAGTGAAATAAATTAAAATAAAATAGTAAAAACGAAAAAAAAAATAAATAAAATAAAATAAAAAGTAGTCGAATTAAGTAAAAAAAGATTAAATCACAATTAATTATCATAATATAAATGAATAAAATAAAATGAATTAACATAAAATTTATTAAAATAAAATAATAAAACAATTTAATATAAAATAAAATAGATTACAAATAAAAATTTAATTTTAATATAAAAATATAACATAAAATAAAATGAAATATGAAAATAAATAAAAAGAAATTAAAAATGAAATAAAATAAACTAATAAGAGTCCTCACGACTCTATGCTATAAGAATATCAATTGAATATATATACCATATATTTTTTTTTTTTTGAAACATTAATATTTATTTATTGAATCTACTTCGACTTCGGAAGCCTAACAATAAGTAATAAAATCTTAAACTAAATTAAAACTGTTGTAGGTATTGAAATACGCAGTAGTGGTAAAGTTTAAGAATGTGTTTATTCATGTAGATATTTTACAGAAGAAGCGGTATTTCTAATATGTTGAACCTTATATAGTGCATTAATTATTTAAAGTATTATCTTTGCCGAATAACGTTATCTTCAAAATACTGAGAGAGTATAAGAGTATTTACAATATATTTGGAGTTGCCTGACGAATACAAATACATTTCAACACTCCTTTTCAATGAAAAACATATTTAAAAATCTTATTCAATTACAATGAAATAATTTACATTGTTGGTTAGTATAACCCCATTTCTCTAGTAAATTTACAATGTTTCACTTTCGGCAAATTTTTGGTTAAAATATCAGAGAACATATCATTTGTACAAACGTAATTCAATTTCTTTTCATTATTTCTAATTAAGTTTCGAACAAAATGATACTTAATATCTATATGCTTACTTCTATCGTGATGTACTGGGTTCTTCGCTAGGTGTTAGGCATGAGTACATGAGTGCACCGACCAGAGACTGATATTCCGTTGTATTTACCTTAATACATTCCTCTTTGTCGCAGTTTGTTTGAAATCCAACTTCTTGTGGTGTTGATGCTGCTTTGTACTCTTCCATACCATTATGCTTCAATATATCGTAAATATATTGACGTTGACTAATAGCAATATTACCCACATCACCATCGCGCTCTATTTGTATGCCCAGAAAATATTTGGCTGGCCCACCATCTACGATTTCGAACTCTTTTGCGAATCTAGCAAGGTTCGCTGCCACACGGCGTAAAACCCATCTTTATTAAAACAGAATTAAGTTTTTCATTCCACTCACGCCCATTTTGCTTAAGGCCGTACAGGGCTTTGTTTAATTTTAGAACATGATTAGGAAACTGCTTATTAACGAAATTTTCTGGCTGCTTCACATATACTTTATCTTGCAGTTCACTATTTAAGTATGCTGACGAAACATCTAACTGATGCAAGTGCAAGTTGTATTCGCAGGCCAGAACAATTATCAAACGAATAGTGGCGTACCTAACCACAGGTGAAAATGTTTCATTAAAATTTATGCCAAATTGTTGGCTACACAGATTTTGCTTTCTGCACACGTATTACATTGTATTTTCATCGGAATATTTTTCAATTTTAGGCCATGCACTAACTTTTCTATTTCATTTATTACTCATTTCTTTTAGACTCTGAACGTTTAAATGCCCGAATTTATTGTGCCAATCTAATATATTTGTCTCATCAATTGTTAAGGAAAAACATGTATTTAATTTATTTTCAAATATAAATAATCCGCAATTCTCTTTTGCTCTTATAACCACAGTACCTCTATTATTATTTATTGTTAACTGCATTTTGGAAATATTTACGGTCAATCCACTTTGAACTGCCTTACTCACCGATACGAAATTACTCTTAAGGGTTGGTACATGTAACACCTCTCTTAATGTTACTCTGTAGTTATCATTTCCAATTTTAACTTCACCTACATATTCCGTTCGCTTCCAAATAACTGTCTCCTGCCAATAAAATTTTCTCTTTATAATTTTTCATTAGTTCTCGATCGCAGCATAGATGACTAGTCGCACCGCTATCTATAATCCAATTTCTCTTATTTAGCACAACCGACGATGTGGATGCTAAAATAGCAAACGACGTTTTTTCGTCTCCCAATTGCACTTTTTTCGGTTCTCTGCACTCAGCTACAATGTGCCCGCGACGTCCACAATTATAACACTTAACATTCGCATACCTGCTTACGCTGCTGTTGTTGTTATTTTTCGCTCATTATTTCTAGCGACAAACGCTTTCTCACAGGCGCCTTCATCCTCACCTTCGCCATTCTCCAACCTTCTCGCACCCTCCTCCAGCAATTTAATTTTTAACCTTAAGTATTGAAATACGCAGTAGTGGTAAAGTTTAAGAATGTGTTTATTCATGTAGATATTTTACAGAAGAACCGATATTTCTAATATGTTGAACCTTATATAGTGCATTAATTATCTAAAGTATTATCTTTGCCGAATAACGTTATCTTCAAAATACTGAGAGAGTATAAGAGTATTTACAATATGTTTGGAGTTTCCTGACGAATATAAATACATTTCAACAAAAACATAAAGCCCATTAGTAGGAATGGGCTGCTGGCTTGACGTTGCTCTTTAGAAGGCAGGCGGGTTTGACTTGTTGCATGGGCCAAGGTGTTAGCCAAAGGGTTCGGATGGTTACGCAGTTTTGTTAAGTATTTTTTTGCTGCGATTTCAATTTCTTCCTTGATGGTAGGTATATTTAGATCTCTACGAATATTTTCATTACGCATGTACCATGGTGCGCCCGTTATTACTCTTAACGTTTTCGATTGGAATCTTTGAATTATATCTATATTCGTCGCGCAAGCTGTGCCCCATAACTGGATCCCATACATCCATACCGGTTTTATTGTTGCATTATATAAGAGGACTTTGTTGCTAAGGCTAAGTCCAGACTTCTTGTTTAAAAGCCAATGTAAACTGGCAGATTTGAGCTTAAGCTGCAGCTTTTTGGCTGCAATGTGTCGTCTCCAGGTTAAGCGCCTGTCCAAGTGGATTCCGAGGTATGTAATTTCGTCAGCTTGCGGTGTTGATACATAGTTGAGCTTAACAGTAGGACACGTTTTTGGCCTTAATGTAAAAGTTATGTGTTTGCACTTGTTTTCATTAACTTTTATGCGCCATTTCGCCAGCCATTCTTCAATTTGTTTAAGATGCTGCTGTAACACTTTTGTGGCTGTAATTGGACATTTATGTCGACTTAGTATAGCAGTATCATCCTCAAATGTTGACGTAATTACTTCGTCACTTGTAGGGATATCTGCGGTAAACAGTATGTACAATATTGGTCCAAGAACACTACCCTGCGGAACACCTACCGTAATCGGACACTCTTCTGTTATGTAATCATTTACTTTTACTGTGAATCGTCTGTTGGATAAGTAAGGATATTGTGGAACGTGTTAGGTAATGATTTTTTAATTTTATGAATGAGGTCATCATACCATACTTTGTCAAATGCTTGTGCCACATCAAGAAAAACAGCCGAGCAATACTCTCGCATTTCGAAAGCTTTCCTTATTTCATTTGTTATACGATTTACTTGTTCAATTGTGCCGTGTTTTTCCCGAAAACGAATTTGATGTGTAGGAATAATATCATTTTGATGGAGAAAAGGAGTAATTTTTGATAGCAGCACTTTTTCGAAAAGTTTTGATAGGCAAGGCAACAGGCTGATTGGTCTATATGATGACGGCATGGTTGCGTCTTTACCTGGTTTAGCTGTTGTAATTATCTGCGACTTTTTCCAGATTTGTGGATAATATCCCAACATCAAAATGGCACTGAAAAGCTTCACAAGAAAAACGAGAGCAATGCTTGACAATTCTTTTAGCATTTTAGGTGAGATATGATCGTCTCCTGGAGATTTTTTTTGGATTTAAGGCGGCAATAGTGTTCTTTAGTTCAGACACAGATGTTCCGCAAGCAACAGTGTATGCAGGAGCAGTATGGTTCGGTGACAAAGGTGCACTATATGTAGCAGTATTTGCTTGAAATACTGTGCTGAGATGCTCTACGAAACAATACGCCTTTTCTTCATCCGTTCTTGCCCATGAACCATTACGCATTCTCAACGGTACTTCAGTGCTTACTGGCGGCTTAAGGTTTTTGCTAGCTTTCCATAGAGATTTTTTAGTAGAAACGTTGGGAGACAAAGATGTTATAAGATGTTTGATATTTCTTTCTTCTTCGTATACTAATGCCTTTGTTAGTTTGTTTTCTGCCATCTTAAGACGAATTTTCGCATCGGGAGATCGGCAGGCTTGCCATTCCACTATTAGTTATCAATGCCTTTGCATTTGTTTTCTGCTCTGGTGTGGCTATAGTTGCTGCTGTTGCTAGTATACTGTTAAATACAAGTAACTCATTTTCAACGTCAGTTCCTCTCTCTATTTGCGGATTGGTCTGTGTATGACTGCTAATGTATTTTTTATATTTAAGCCAGTTAGTTCTTGATGTAGTAAGTCGAAAAGCATGCTCACTTTCAATTGGTTGTTCGTTCAATTTAATGATTATTGAGGAATAATCAGAAGATAAGTCAGCACAGATTTCAGCAAATACTAAACTCCTATCTACGTTTTTAGTGACTGCAAAGTCAATCAGGTCAGGCAATTTCCTTGAGTCCGTAGGCCAGCAAGTTGGTTGTCTTGGGGAGATAAAATCGTAACTATTTTTTGTACTTATGATCATGTTATATAACTGACGACCTTTCGGATTAATTAGCTTCGATCCCCAATGAGTATGCTTCGCATTGTAATCACCTCCAGCTAGGAACCTATCTCCTAGAGTCATAAAAAAGTCGCTAAATTGTTTTTCTGTTATTACGAAACGTGGCGGACGTGATTTGAACGGTTCCTTATGAGTATAGCTGTGCCATCATCTGCTTTGCCATCTGGGTAATTAGTGTTGTACAGCTTAAACCCAGGGATGTAAAAATTATATTTCTGGGTGAGATGTGTTTCAGATATAAGCATAACATCAATTTCGTGGGTCTGTAAAAATAATTTGAGTGCTAATTTATGCTGGTTTACACCATTAGCATTCCATAAGCAAATCCTGAGTTCACTCATTTGGTCAACAGGGTTTGGAGCATTTGGTTTTGCGCCTTTATTAGGTCTTGAACCATACTTTGCATGGTTGACAAAAATTGTGTCATGCACTGGGTTAGATTAAGAATCATGCTCTCAACTCCAGTACTGGATGTGGTGACTGGTGGGGCCTGTACATTGGCTTTTACTACGTTGGCATAGGACATTTGACCAATATTTGAGCTGGGTATGTTGGAAATGCTCGGAATGGAAGTAGTATATGGGAGTTGGTTCCGTTTGGCTTGTATACCCTGAGAAAGTTTAGATTTTAAATCTTTGTAAACCGGACAACCTCTATAATTAGCGGTGTGATTGCCACCGCAGTTGCTACACTTTTTTTGTGTTGCATCCGTTTTATTCAATGGGCATTTGGTAGAATGGTGAAGATCACCACATGCTACGCAAACGGTACGTAAAGTACAATAGGATTTTGTGTGACCAAATTCCTGACAGTGTGTGCATTGCACGAGACCATTACGCTTAAGCGCTTCTTCCACCGTGATTCTTCGGTGTAAAAGGTATTTTAAACCGTAAATTGGATGCGTTTCGTTTTTCTTAAGTTGAGCTAAGCTTGGCGATAAGAACACTTTAAACATAGGCTGCGGCACTTTATTTCTGTTAATTATGTTAACAACCGCCCTAATTTCAAACCCTTGCTCCTCTAGAGCTTCTTTTATGTCACATGAGTCAACAGTCGCTTCAATTCCCTTAATTACAACAATCAGGCCTTTCGCACTCTTCAACTGGTAAGAGTAATAATTCTTGTTGTTTGCAGAGAGAAACACAACGACTTCACGAAAGTCTTTTTCACTGTGTACTTGTATTTTTGTCTCGTCTATGTTTCCTTTTTTAAGAGGTACAATGTGAAAATTGTTGGTACCTATTATCTTAGCTATGTTCGTAACTAGTGAATTCGAGCTGCGCTCCCGCAAGTAGATTGGTGGAGGTTTAGTACTGGCGACTGTGGAAATACCCTTCGGGTCTGTTATATGCTCTTCCTCATTTAACGGGGCAAATCTGTTCCCTTTTAGAGCATTACCATCAGCATCAATAGTGGAGCCAATGGTATTAAACTTCTTGGCATTAATCACTTTTTTGGAAGGACTAGATTTCCTCTTTTTGTTTACCACATTTATGTACCGATCAATGCCTGTCTGCACTGCCGACCCTTTTTTCATTTTGGCTGTCTCACCTTGCTCAGTATTAGTCGCCCGCACTGGAGTTGCTACTGCTGCTGCGCTGCTTGACTGCATAGCTGTTTGTTTTTCTGTTGGGAAGAGAGTTTTTTCACTCTTTGATTTCTCTGTTGTTGCTAAGGTCTGCGTTGGCGCCTTTAGAGTTGAACTGCTTGCCTTTGCACTGCTGTTAGGTGGTGATTTGCTCGCAACAACAGTGAAATAAGCATTTCGCTCTGTCGTCGCAACTGAATGCCGACGCTCTTTCTGATTTGAGCGTTGATCGCTCATTACATCGCCGGTTCACTTGTTACTTAACGTTTATTTATGTTTATTTTTTTATTTTGTTTTTTTTTTTTATTATATTTATTATTTTATTTGCTTATTGCCAACTTAAGTGGCTATCCACCCACTACAGTCGGTGTATAAGTTTAAACGAATTAATATGTACGTTTTCTAAGACTTTAAGTGAAGTTACGGAGCCGATCAAAAAAACACGTCCGTACACTTGTGCATTACTACTAATTAAAGATCTGACGAAGCTTTAGATCTATCCAAGCCCTTCTGCTTCAATATTGTGTATCTTTCAGTGAAATTAGTTGGCATGAAATAATTTTATATATTAAATAAGAAATATTTTTAAATTATTACCGTTTTTGGTGATTCTTTTCTCCTTAGTATTCGTAAAAATATTTCGACTTTTTTCGGATTGTTTAAAAACCTTTGTCGACAAAACTCGACTAAGCAAAATTGACGAGAGTTTGCCAGTTGCCAGTTTAAAATTTTCATTAACTTTGTTAATCCGAAATACTTTGACATACTTATCTCTCACTCGAATTTCTAGTTGATAGAATTTAATCCGTGCATTATTTTATGATCATTTCTCAAACTCTTGTCGTTTCTTTTAAAACTACGCCTTCATAACTTTATACGCACTTTTAGTTGCTCACATGGACGCTTACCTTAACTGATTAAAGACCTAAAACTTAATTCGAAAAAAATGAAATTTCGACTTAACCACCAAAACTCTAAGCGTACAGATCTGTCTTAAAAATTAAAAAATTATGCAGTAGACTTGTCCAAACATTTAAACTACTGTCTGAAATTAAAGAACCAGAAAACAAAGTTTTTTTAACTATGTATAAACATTTTTCATATATCAATTTTTGTTATAAATTTAGTGATCGAAAGGCCTATTTGATTGTAATGAATTAAATATCCAGTGGTAGAGCACTCGCCTGTTTATAAGTTCTTTGCTCACTAAACTTATAGCAAAAAATATACATTTTTCTTAAATTAACATCAAAATATTTAAAGTGCTTCCACTTCACTTTCATTTCCTTTGTTTTGGCTGGAACTCAGTAACAATTCATTCATCTTCCTTCCTTCCTTCTTTAATTTTTTTATATTTTTTAATTTTAAGCTAGGATATTTGCACAATTAATTAAGTCTCTCTTGTTGATGCTCCAAGGCCAATTATACGGCAGACATCAAGTTATTATCAAAGACCAACCGTACAACAAATTAGTTACATCCGGCCACATAAAAAACATATTACTAAGAACAAAAAAGCAAACAAAACAACGCAAAGCATAGAAAAAAAGGTCGACAAAGAAAATACAAACGAACACATAAGGCACATAGATAAATGACAACGACAGAGGAAAAACAACTAAAATAAAAGCTTATGGAAAATAACAATAAAAATTCGAATGAACAGACGGGCTGCGTAACAAATAATATGAAAATAGTCCAGAATGGAATGGTAAGTATAGTATCATTTGTGAACGTTACAGCCTGTTAGTTTATGACTGCAAAGCAGAATTATTATTGTATTTTTGGAATGCCGTGTCTTTTACTGAGTTATTTATAGTTTTGTTAATATGATGAAAATATTGAGTATTTACCCTAAAACTAAATAAAATCTAGCATTACCGCCATATAAGAAATGGACTGAACTTACTGCTGCCATTTTATAAAGGTAGGCCTCGCCACGACACGACAAAAACTGCATAAATGGCTAATACTCATCGATTGGAAACTAAATCGGCCATGTTGTAATAGACGAAAGACATGTATCCAGTGTTCGTGATACACATACCTACGTGTACTAAGCCCCCTCATTTCAGTTCAGAAGGCCTGAAGGGCTGCAATCACAATGGAAAGACAAATAGTTTTGCGCTCGAATTACACTCCAACTCAGTAATCATAACTCTGCATAAGGAATTCGTGGGCGACATTTCAAGTTCTCTACGTCTTCTTTCTTTACTGGCGTTCTCCACGTACCATATATATTATATAATTGGCGCTTTGTAACCGATGAAGCGATTTTCGGCCCAGCTTTTCATCCAATTTGTAGTTTTTTGCATCTTAATGTTTTTCCAACAAATAGAGGAACCTACAGTTTATACTGAACCGCCTCCGAACGGCTGATGGTTTGTGATGAGTAACCCTTATTTCATATCGGAAATACACTCGAAGGGGTTGACATTCCCTGCCGAGGGGCGACCGCAATTAGAAAAATAAATTTTCCGAGATTTGAAAATGGTCGAACCAGGAATAACACAATGCTAACCACTAGGCTCTGTAAAATGCACACACTAAAAATGATATCGACAGACATGAAGATAGATTAAGAAGGAATAAGAAATAATAAATAAATAAATTTCACTAAAAAAAAATTGTTTCTAAAAAACCTGCAGTCACTGTGTCCAAAAGAAAATTGTATGGTACATAACAAAAGTACAAAAGCCTCGATCCTTAGTTTAATTGTTGTACACTTTAGTGCAACTGCTGCTGCCACAACACTACACCAGCTGCATAACACCGGTCTGCTACACACATACACACTCAAGCGCCATTGTGTATTTGTTGAATCTGTCTGCTTGGCATAGCAAAGCTTAAAACAGTTTGTTACCACTTAACCACGATTTATAAGGGGCCCTTTTGTTGGAAGTTCAACAAACATACATATTTGCATATATGTACGTGTGCGCACTGCAGCATTTAAAACGCGGATACTGTCAGCTAATTTTAAAACCTATCACTTGTGTTTAAATTAAATTAAGTTCATCTAGAAAATTAGTGAATATTCCTTTGTAGACAAACTAAATAAGTGAATATTAATCAGACAATTTAAAAGTGAAATAAAACATTTGTGAAATTTAATTTAGAAGGTTAATTAAAGTGTTTTTATTAAAACCTTTGGGCCCGCTCGACAGCCGGCACCCCCTTATTTCACCTCAAGTCCTTAGTGACTTGAACATGGTCCTTCGAGGCTAAAATTGAGCCTACTTATGGTGTACTGCCTCCTTAACAAAACAAAATTAGAACATTAACATTTGAACTTTAGAACATTAATAAAGTGAAGATGTGTGCAGTGCAAAAAAAAAACAAAAAACTATATAAAAAATATTAAAAACAAAATAAAACTTCAATAAAAAAGAACAACGGTCTCCTAAGTGAAAATATAAAGGAAGAACACGAAAAAAAGTCAACAACAGTTCCACCAACGAAAGCTGCAACATCAGCATCAACAACATCAAACAACAACAACATTCCCTGCAACAACAGTTTTATCATCGGTTCCAAATACAAAAACTAAAGGAACCATAAGGTCTGAAATCAACGAAACGTTGGAGTTTCAGCCAGTTCCATTAAAAAAGTGATCAGTTACTGTCAAAAGGACTCACGTTCACCAAAAGCACGCATAAGGACCCTAAGGACTCTTTCAAAAGCAATAAAAGGAACGTAAGATCCATAAACAATAGATTTCACTAGAATTCAAATTTATTGTATGCCAATAATATACAGTCAACTACCTGTTCTGTATATTTATGCAAATGCTCTTGTTTTATTAACATAAGCAGAAATATACTTGCTTCTCCAACAGCAATAAATTTTAACAACGCGATCTTGAAGGTTGTTGACCTCAATTTCGAATTAAAGTATTTGCAAATTAAACATATGTACATACATACATACATATCCAAGAGAATTTATTATAACAATAGTGTTCCCAAGTGCACAGATTTCAAAATAGACACTCTCCTGAGTCATTTCTCAACAAAAACAATTGTTCAAAAAAATAGTGCATCCACTCCCGCGATCACTTCATTAAAATACGCATATACTCACAAATACCAAATAATCTTTCTCTTCTGATATTTAAAGAGTAGCGTAAACGCACAAATTACTTCCTGTGCTCTGCTTTTCTCTTTTCTTTTGTGCTTTCTCAAGCACAGCTTCAGCATAACAGCGAACACACAAGCACACATATACCAAAAGCCAGCTCAGTGCATTATAATATCTAACTCGCTCTCATTTAAGATGAAGCATAACATTGGTATATACAGGGTCCGCCATATAACATTTTTTTTTTGAACTAGTCGTTATTTTGAGTGTGGTAACACTGATGTTACATCTGATTTGACAGAAAGTTAGTTTTATCCTTCCGCTGAACGAAAATGGTTGTGTATACGATTGAGGAACGCGTTAAAATAGTGCAGATGAGCGCTTGGCCGAAGACCCGGAATTTTACCAAAAAATCATCTTTTCCGACGAAGCTCATTTCCATCTTGGCGGCTACGTCAATAAACAAAATTGTATTTGGGGGAAGTAACCGGAAGGATTGTACTTTAATATGAAAAAATAAATTTGATGATCGGATGAACCGTTTTTGTTTTATTGCATTTAAAAAAAAAAAAATGTTATATGGCGGACCCTGTACATATAAACTGCATCCCAACCCAGCAGTAAACACTTCTGGGTCATAATATATTCAAGTAGTTATCGGCTACGCCCAATTTCACGTAACACTAGTTCCCCGAGGCTAAGTGTTAACTTGTTTAAAAACAAGAAATTTTGATAAAAAATATTTAAATAAATTTAAAGTTACATTTAACTGCCCAATGCCGAAAAATCTAAACCCAAAATCTCCAACTCAGCTTAAGACACAACCCGAGACTAATGCTGCTTCTCTCCATGTAGCAGCTGAAAGCAAAATGGAGCATCAAGCCTCAAAATGCAAACCTCACTACCCGTGTGCGCAAACATTTAACGCAACAACTGATGGCTTAATAAGATATTGTGCCAGATTTACCTCTTCCCTCATAGAGGAATTTTCAGAAAATCTCCTGAAAATTAAAAATAATTCTCTTGACGATTGGTATAAACAAGTTCAAGACGCATAAGATGTCTTATTCCAAAAAGACAAAGAAGACCTCCCCGGGAATTTTCTTGCGCTGGCGGAAGGAAAGTATCAAATTAGCATTGATACTTATGAAATAACAAAAGCAAAAATTGCTGAACAACTAAAATTAATTAGTGCAGTTAATCAACCAATGTCTAGTTCTCAAATAGAACCCAGACTCAAAATAGTTGAACAACCGGAAGTATATCTCCAACTTCCACCCTGTGACGCTGAAACCTTTTATGGTGGATACGATGAGTGGCCGTCTTTCCGAGACATGTTGACTGCCGTATATATAAACCACCCCCTGCTCTCTCCAGCCCAAAAGTTATACCATCTCCGGTATAAGACAAGAGGCCAAGCAGGAGATATAGTTAAACGATTCGCTTTAACTAACGACAATTTCCAATTGGCTTGGGATGCTCTCCACTCCCGATATGAAAACAAACGCCAATTAGTCGACAATCAGGTCACAAAATTATTGAACTTACCCAAAGTTCGAAGAGAAACCAGTGAAGAGTTAATTGATTTGTATTCCACAATCACAAATTCTTTATCAGTGCTCGAAACTCTTGGCATACCCACTGATAGCTGGGACCCAATTCTGGTGAATATATGCTCATCCGCATTACCAGAAAATTCTCTAATGCTATGGGAGCAATCTGTCGCATCCCGAAAGCAATGCCCAACATGGCAACAAATGAAATAATTCCTATACAGGCAATTCGAAATTAAAGAATGCGTTGAACACAAGCTCGCGAAATCCCCTACTTCGCATAACATAACTAAGCCTTTTCTTTCTCCACAGAATAGCCACCAATCGTGCAAATTGTGCAAAAAGAATCATACGTTAAAGCATTGCAAGCAATTTAAGAAATTGCCGATACCCCAACGGTATAAATTTATAAAAATTAACAACATTTGTACAAATTGTCTTGCGTTGCACCATACCCTTAAACGGTGTACATCGCAACACACATGCTTGACATGCCAAAAAAGGCATAATACTCTTTTGCACTTAAGCCCAACTCATGGGTTTGACCGAATAAATAAAAGAAATGTGCCCTTGACCTCCCTGTGTCAAGATAAACATTGCACACCCTGATTGCTCCAAAATCAGGCTTTTCCCAAAGACGACAAACAAATATGTTCCACAATCCCCGTAGAACAGTCTCAAGGCGACAGCATGACACTCAGTCATGTCCGAATCACAACAATAATTACAATTCTAAAATTAAAAGAAGACACTTTCGACTGCAGAAAACTTCCAATTCTATCTTTGCAGGAAATGGACAGCCAAATTGGGTCACGATTTCTCCTACCAAGAGAACCTGTCGTAGTTCCGAAGAAAAGCGCTACAGCAAGGGGAACCAGCACCATCCATGGTCTCCACGAAAACGAGTTTAATTCAGCACTTCGTGCAGGGTGGCCCAGTATGTTTAAGCGTGCGATTAACATGACACCACCCTAATATTGTGTGCGCACCCTAATGCGACTTTTTCCAGCTCATGCAGCTATAAAAGCCGTGCTTGGCGAACAATCGAAGAGATTTTCTTAACAACCATCGGCAAGCGCGCACGGGGCGACAAATTTATAATTAAATAAAATAAATTATATACATATGCAGCATGTTAACGTAAAGAAACATTTATACCAACCAAACCTATTAAACTAAAATTAAATTAATTTTGTTCTTTTTTAATCTGCAAATTTACGTAATAAAATTTTCTATATTTTTAATAAATAAACATTTGTTTAACTTCAAACGAATACGCGAGTGGTTTAATTTCGGAAGGCTTACGAAGGGACCCTCGCGTGAACAGCCCGGATTAAAATCCTGGTGCGATCAACATCCAAATTTGAATAAAAAACTAAGTTAAATTTTCTAATTGCGATCGCCTCTCGGCAGGAAAATGTCAACCCTCCGCGTGTATTGATCACATAAAATAAAAGCTCAGCAAAAAAAAGGCATCAGCCGTTCGGAGGCGGCTTAGTATGAGCCGTACGTCCCTCCATTTGTTGGGAAAACATCAAATCGGAGGAGGAGCTCGGCCGAAAATAATTTCAGTGGTTACAAAGCGCTAATTATAGGTATAGTCGGGTCTTCATACCGGAGCAACCCGGATTTTTTTAAATCCAAGGACTGTCACTCCCGGAATATTCCCCGAAAACCAATTCCCTCTGATATGAACCCATCGGATGACCACAACAGCGTAGATTAGATATATCTGCTGGCTGCCTGGACGAGGTATAGGTACCAACCCAAACAACAAGATGCCCCTATTGGCAAGCCAACCTTTACTAAAAATATTTATGCTTGTTATGTACTAAAAACTAAAAAAACACTGATTACAGACTCTGACTCTGAACACATTCATAAAATATTATATTATATTTTGTAGCCGCAAGAATTTTTTAATTGGGTATTTTTACGTATTTTCGTTGCGTAATATATATAATTTATAGATCCGGTATTCAATCCAAGTAAGGAACAATCTAATTTATTAATAACGATTTTATACAACTCATGTTTAGCTTTCGATTAAATAAAAATATTTCTGTAAACATCGTATTCATTATTCGACGGTGCTATTCTATAGTGAATTTATCTGTTCAGGGAAAAACACCTTGTATAATATTTTTAATATTTTCTCTACTAGTCCCTTTATTTTTTTTTGTCTAAAAAGTGACTGCTTCGTTATATGTACCTTCGATTGTACACATACGCTTGTCATCGCGTTTATCATTATCTTCGTATTTCTTATAACCACTGGTAATAACCGAGTGGTTAGGTGTTTGTATTACCATATAGATTCATGGATTCGAATCCGAACAATCAAAATATTTTAGAAATTTAATTAAAAAAACTTAGTAAAGTTTTTTAATTGCGGCCACCACTCGGCAGGGAATGTCCATCCCTTCGAGTGAATTTCTGCCTCTGTTCACCATCCCGCACATTGTTCTCACTGCACGTTTTAATGAATATTTCGTTTGCCCGAGTTACGATGTGCAGGATTATCAGGTATCGAAGTATATATATAAAGCTATTAGTAATTAAATATACAAGCCATCAAATAAGAGATTGTAATCGTTATATCAAAATACGTGGCGAAACTACACAATCGTTCGAACTATTGGTCTACTACCTTGGCCTCCGCAACAAGTCAACCCTTTTAAAGAGCTACCCATTTCTAGACAATGGGATATTATATTTTAGTTTACTTTTGATTATTACTAGAAATATTATTTTGAAACATCATAGAAAACGGAAACCCAGTCACCTTGCGCTTAGAATTTTTGAAAAAAATTCGCAATTCAGTGACGTGGCTTTCATTTCGAGGACATGAAGCCATTCAAGTAATTTCTCTTTTAGCAGGTAAGATACGAGTATACACCCGTCTCTGTGCATTAAACAGTTGTTGTTAGAAAGCGAAATGCGTAAGTATGGAAATCTTGGAAAATTGGCCAACAACTGAAATACCAGACAAATTTATGAAAAGATGCAGTGATTTAGAGAAAGTTATAGGACCAGCGCCCACTCTTGTGGAACTAAAACGGTAATCGGGAAATTTGCTTAATTGCAGTAATAACAATAACACTGGAGATAGTGAGCCAGAACACTAATCACTTTGAAATTGCCTGACTGTTAAACTAAAAAATGGCTGGGCTATTAAAATATGATGACAAAAAACATAAGTTCTTTGCGACTTTTTTTTCAAAATATGATCGGATTGGAACCTAAGTGTGCTTCACCATCAACAAAGGGGGATACACCACGATGTGCTCCCATTATCGACTGCATCTACTAACTGTTATTGTTTTGTATAGCTTACTGTGTGAAATATTAAACACCAACGCTAGAGAATTGATCGGACATTATTGACCTGGTCGATCTAACATAATGAAATAACTATGCGCTAATTCCTGAAAAAAACCTGTTATATAATTAAGAGAGTTGAGTTGAGTTGATTTGAGTTGACGCGATTGTTGATCAGAGCGCACTTAGGTCTGAAGGCCGGTTGTGATACCATTTTTGAGTACTTCTCAACTTGTCAGGTGTACGAACCATTTCGTGTGCCTTACAAACCAAACGATACTGCCTATATCAGCAGCTGCTACTTCAGCCAGGCATTTGAAGAAGTTAAGTCCTAGGTATACTACGTGATACTTGGAGCTGGATAGTGAAAAGACAGATAAGATCCCTTGACCTACACGTATTAACTTTAGTCTAAGTTTTGTCTCTCGAGAGCTCATCCGTAAAGCAATTGCCTGGTATGTATGTAATTACATGGAAGAGATCTGATGGTAGTCTTAGTCTGGTAGCCTCAAATTAAAATTGAAGTAGAGACTTCGGCTACATAGTAGGCCATGACATCCGGTTGGGAGAAATACTTGAGCTTTAACAGTATACAATGCAGTATCTGGTGATTGTTTGACTGACCTTTACCCTATACATAGTTTAACAACTGTAATAAACCCTCGCATGCCTAGGTTTTCTTTTTATCATCCTAGCATCCTTATACAATCGACCAAACAGCTTTAGCTTTTTAATTAACAGACTTCAGACAGATGTCTGCAAATTTCCATTTTCTGTACACGTTTGTATAGTTTACTGATTCTTCTTCTATTTTTGTTAGCTGCTTTTAAGTGAAAATCAAATATTCCATTGTTACATTTAACAATCTAAAATTTTAGTATTTAGTTTACATGCAAATTGCCTTTGATTTATTTTTTTGTTGAAGATGTAAGAACAAGAAAACACAAAATTCGTGTTTGCTTTGTGCAATCAGAGTGAAGAAATCCTACGAAATTTGCAAAGTAATACATTTCTTGTGAAAAATTGAGCACTATGATTGGCAACATCACTCTTACAAATAATTTCACTAAACACATAATTGAATAACTAAAAGCTAGTTCAAATAATAGAGATTTAGTAGAGCCTCACTACTATCTCAACTTTACTCGATGATTCAATAACGATCCAAATATTGTGAGGATTAGTAGATATTTGCAAGATAGCTGGTACTCAGAATTTACAATAATTCCTTCTGACATCTCCAAGTCAACAAAACGAAAAATGTCTAATTCAAAATCAAAGATGCTTGTTGCAATGCCGTAAAATTTATTCCACACTATATGAAAGTTATAAATTTGCAATGCTTCGATAACCTTTGGGACTTACATTCCGTTTATTTATATATATTTGATATATTTGAAAAATATAATACTTCCACGACCCATATATGGTATAAGTGAAATTATTAAATAAAACAAATTCCTCCCTTCTGCTTGTCGATCTGTCCGTTCGCCATAAACTCAAAAATAACTAAACAGATTTTAATTTGATTTTCGTAAATATATTCTTGGGAAAGGTTTCATTTGCACTACGGTAAAACCTTAAATAAAACAAGAAATAAAGCTAACATAAGCCTATTACTTCAACGAAAGAATTCTGTTCTTGCGCTGTATCTTTCTCTCTCTTTTAAAAGGGATTGCTTACGAATATTACTGCTGCAAAAAGAGTAATTGTTGATGCAGAAAAAAACGAATAATAATATCCTTGTAAAAATGAGCATAGAAAAACAAAAACAAAGGAGTTCCAAGGTTTGGATTTGATTTCATTCATTGACTTGACCAAAATCTTTCACGAGTTGCCTAATCTATGGTCCATCAAAAATACCCGCTCTTAATTTTTCTCAATCAGAGTCACAACTTCATATAGTTTAATTGGGTAGTGACTAGGGAGCAGATAAGTTCCAGGGTTAAAAGCAGTTAATTTCACAACGCAGTTGTAGAAATAATACTAATTTATCTTGCTTTAAATAATTGGTCTTTTGGTTTCAAGAAAAAAAGCTTCAAATTTAAAAAAGTAGTTTGAAAATATATTAGGTATACTTATTTTTAAGTATACGCCAATAGAAATGTAAAACTTCAAAAGGCATTTGCACAAAATGAAAATATGCAAATTTGTGGTTTATGTGGAAAATTTCATATTGGCAGAAGCCGGTAGAATGTCAAGCAGTATATTAAAGTGACTAAAATTAACCAGACAAATTTCGTGTACTTACAACACTGGTCATAAATCAAAGTTGTGGGGGTGAAGCATTCTATACATTCTACTGCTCAACTCATTTGTTTAGGGTTGTTTAAAATTCTTGAAATTCGTACATATGTATTTGGCACACAGAATGTCACACATATCACTATGATAAATAATGTATATACATCATATGTGTATAATTACATAGAGTAAAGCTATGACAACCCAAATACCCAAATCAATTACTGTAAACCTGCTCTTATGTTTGTTTGCATTGAATCAAACTCACACATTTAATCATTCATTATGCTGTAATATGATATGGCTATCGAATTAATTGTTTGTCTTCTCATACACATTGTATATGATTTTATGCATAATTGTCGTCTTGTAACTGCTGAAGCGATTTTCGGCCGAGCTCCTCCTCCAATTTTTGGTATGTGTCTTGTGTTTTTCCAACAAATGGAGGGACCTACACCTTAAGAGACTTCCCGACAACTGCAGCGCATACCAGGCAGAACTAGCCGCTATAATGGAAACCACTTCACATTTGCTCGTTAATCCTACATATCACAATATATTCTGGCAGCCAGGCTCCCACTAAGTCTCTCCAATGTAATCATACCACTTCAAGGGTGGCAATGAAATGAAGAGAGGTCTTAAACAAACTCTCGACTGTATGCGAAACGTCCGTGATTTGTGTCCTTGGTCACAGGGACATCCCAGGGAACTGCGCAGTCGACAAACTCTCTCTTACCGAGAGAATTTAGTATCTCAGAGTAGACGGGATCGAAGAATAATTTGCCTCAAGATCTGTAATAAAAGTAAGTTAGCAAATATTTTCTTTTCGTTTAGTTACTTTTTGCGGAAATCCGAATAAATGTATGTCATAGATTTATATATATATGTAAGTAGTAGTACGCACTCAGTCACAAGGTTGTTGAAACTTTGAACCCGTTTTTTTCGAAACAACCTTCAAACGGTCGGTCGTTAGCTTTCAATTTGACAGCCCGATTTCCACCTAAGAAGTTATAATTTTTTTTTTTGTCACACACACAGGACACAGTAAAATACCAGAAAATGAAATGAGAGACAAGCTTGCAATGAAAGATATTCTTTTCCACTCTCGCTATCATGAAAGAGTTTGGGTATGACACTATCCACTTGTAAGCTCACTGTAAGAGAATTATTCGCAGCAGACTCTTTGTTCATAATTTCGATGCAAGTTTGCTTCCAGTTTTATCCTGAGTCTGAAGTAACCAGCAGTAGAGCAATTCATAGCACGATTTTCTGCTCCAGATTTTATGATGTACTAAAGGTAAAAACGTAATTATCTACTTCAAATAGCCAAGAGATAAGTATGAAGAAGTGCTTAATGAATTGGGAACTTTTACGTACTTGCATCGGACATTGAAAAAGTTGCGTAATCCCTCAAACGTGAAGCAGAAAAAGAAGAATGAAGAATTTAAAAAATGAAAAATGGAAAACGAAAAACAAATCAGTAACGAACCTGAAAAAAATAGTTACTTCAACATAAATCTGGCCAGACCAGTCATAAGCATCGCAAGGTGGCAAACAGAAAGGAAAAAAATTAGAAAAAACGACCTAAATTGAATTATCTATGAACCTATATCTATTTGGTACACAGATATTTTAGGTGATAGTTATATTAATAATTATACGGAATCGGTCAGTTAGGGCGACTTCAGCCCTTAACCCCCTTAAAACTGATTTTACAGGTATGGGAATAAGCATACCTCTCGTGATATACATACCCATACTTTATCATAAATGAATACGTCCACCCAATAAAGCTTCTCCCAAAGCCAACACTGCGTTATATAAATGTGAAATTATACAGACGTTGCTACCGTGACAGCAATACAGGATTTAAATTTCTTTGTGCCATTTTTCAATATGAATTATTGTTAAATGTACGCAAAAAAAAGTTTATATACTAGTAAACGTACGAATCATGCATATGAATTTCTCATCTATATGTAAATTTAAAATCTCTAAGGATACGAACGGTCAACGCAACAATTAAACACATACAGTTGATGATATACACACATGTACGATGTATGCGTGATGAAATCTCCGAAAGCATATGGGAATTAAAATCTTCAAAGAAAAATAACCAAATGTTCTTATTTTTCCTTTCCTTTTTTTTTTTTGGTTTTTGTTAATTGTTATGTTATTCAAAAGAAATTGACTACAATTATCTCCGGGAAGTGGACCAAGGACTGAACTATTCGAAAAAAGTTTGTTTACGGTTGGATTTGCTTGAAATTGGGTAAATAGGTAATATTCTGCTAAGATTAACGGGAAGATTACACTTCTTTCCGGAAAGTGGGTAAGGCGCTGACCTATTCAAAGAAATCTTATTTATAGTTCCATTTACATGAAATTTGAAAAAGTCGGACTATTCCTTTCTGCGGGAAGTGGACCAATGTCAATGGTAAAACCAAAAATGTTGTATTGCCACAAGTATTGAGTAAATAAAGATATGATAAAAAGAGGTTCCATGTTTAATATTTCATACAACGCTTCGCTGTCGCAGGGTACAGCTAGTTATATACATACATATACCTACATATATCTGATATATGAAAACACTTTCTGGCCTCCAGTCATTGACCAGCGGAAAGGCTTTGGTTTATGACCAACAAGTTCTAATAAATATATACGTATTTTCTTTTCTGTGAACTTACAATAGAAATCAATATATATGCAAGTTAATGCCACCGCTCACACATAGCACTTAACTGTAAAATAAACATAATAGTTTAATTGAAAAGTAACTCTAAGCAATAACGAAATATTGCCAATCACTATTTGTAAACAGACTTCGGTATGAAATCAATCCAATAGATTCAAGGTTAAAGAATTTCATCAGATAGTTTAAATAGGCTTAAGTGCAAAATGTATATAGATATAAGGAAGAGGGCTTTTGATGTAAGAGGACGGTTTTATAAGCATGGCTTAATAAAGTTGAAGCAACGGTTTAATGTGTTTTTTCTTTTTAAAAACATTTCGCGACCGGGCTAAAAAATAAGTGGCGATCCTGCCAGGAGATGTAAAAAAATCTCTTGAATTTAAATAAAAAATCTTTTGGCAACTAAAAAAGGAGACAAAAATCTCCAGTTGTCCAAAATAAAGAAACAGGTATCGTAATAAATACGAGAAAAGTAAAACAAACGAAACGGCTGACGAAATTTATAAAAAACAAAATAATGCAAATTAAAATTCACCAGTAAACAACCAACAAAGCGTACGGTGTGTTGAGCAATTCAAACAAAAATAAAAAATTATAAAATTAAATTAAAAATATAAACCCATTGAGAGCGCAGAAATCACTCACACGCGAATTCAAAACAGATAATGGATTATTAAACAAATTATTATTAACGGCGGTGGTGACGAGGCAGCAACCAGGAATAAATATAGTTAAGTATAAGTTCATGAATTTAAAATACTAATGGGAAATAGTACCTCTAAGTTAGGATACCAAAGATTATATGGGAGTGATAAGTGTAGGGACAATCACAATCCTTCCAAGTACCCAAGGAAAAAATAATAATAAATAAATACATAAAAGAATTTGTTTTAAGTAAAAGAAAACTGGAAAATGATTGGTATGTTATTTTAGGTTTAAATTATAAATCTCATATCTGAAAGATTGGTTGTAAGGAGGTTATACTTCTGCTCAAATATAAATGAGACTGGCTCAATAAAACAAAAACGGTTAATTATTCTTCAATATTTATTTTATCCCCTTCAAAATAGTCACCATTAGAGGCGATACACATATGCCACCTTTTTTTCCAATCTTCATAACACTTCTGGTAGGCAGCTTTAGGTATGGCTTTCAGTTCCTTCTTCGAATTCTCTTTTATGACTTCAATCGACTGAAAATGCTTTCCACGAAGCGGCAATTTGAGTTTAGGGAAAAGAAAAAAGTCACACGGTGCCATGTCGGGCGAATACGGTGCTTGCCGAACAATATTTACGTTGTTTTTGGTCAAATAATTGCGTACAAGACGAGGCGTATGAGCAACAATTTTGAAACAAGTCGAGCAGACACACGTCTCATGCCCAAAACATCGTGAATAATGCTATGAGCGGATCCATTTGATATGTTGAGCTCACTAGCTATCTCTTTTTCAGTCCCCCGACGATTTTCCAACACATTTTTCTTTACTTTTTCGACGTTTTCTTCGTTTATTGACGTTGCTGGACGACGATCATGTGGCAAGTTCTCCAGCGATGTACGGCCGTCCTTGAACGACTTATACCAATCAAAAATACGTGCACGTGATAGGCAAGACTCCCCATATGCCTTCTGCAACATTTTCATTGCGTCCGTCGCACTTATTCCATTGGAATAACAAAATTTCAAACAAACTCTTTGGCTCAACGTTAATTTCCATAGTAAAATTCGAAAAACACACTCGAGGTTGACTTGTTTATAGTGCCGTAAAAAAAAAACTATGTAACAGATCGCGCTCAAATTTGACATGTAAACAGACAACAGTCCTGCCAACCTAAGCAAAAAAAAGTATGGCCGTATGTCTTGTCCTTGTCGAGTTATAGATAAAGTCTCGTTTATGTTTGAGTAGAAGGTAGACCTGGGCATTCTGGTATATGCATTCGTTATTGCGTATTATTATTCTTTTAAACTAATTCAAGATCTGGTCTGAGCGAAGGATAAACACAGTGGTTATATGAATATTAATATAATCGGTTTCGCTGGATGCAGTTACAGAGTTTTGCGTTAGGACGTCTTCCACCCTTCTGCACTATATACTTAGTAGGACGAGGATTATGAGGGACTAGCAGAGTTTGGGTTTTGTTCGTCGAGAGAAGAATTTACATTTCGAATGCCTACAAGAGTAAATGTGCATTGGATTTCAAAGCTGGCATTATTATTGGCGCTAATGAGAATGTCCCACAAATTAGAGGAGCAGCTCGGCCGAAAATCGCTTCAGCGGTTACATAGCGCCACATATAATTCTGGTCCTTAAATAGACGAAATTATCTACTACCTCGAAGTTATGACCATTAATAATGACATGGGAGCCGAGTCGGGAATAAGAAGACTGTTTGTTTGATGACAGGAGATATTTCGTCTTGTTATCGTTCACTACTAGACCATTCACTTCGATTTTTCAACAAATCTGGAGAAAGCAGAGCTAACGGCGCCAGTAGTTGTACACTCTTCTAAAGGATTGCATCTTGTCTAATTAGCCTTGCAGCTCTTATTATTTTACCCATCAAATCAAATTGACGAAATTTACGATAAAGAGTCACCCATTCTGAAACCTCTTTTGGTACCGAACGGCTAATAGTAATTATTCCCAATTCTAATTGCGTTTCTGGTTTTGTCAGGGTTACCAAATTCAAGCATCAGCCCTCGAAGACTGCTTTAAAATCGATGAAAAAGTGAAGTGTATCGATTATTTTCTCACGGGTATCCTCCAAGATTTGCCGCGCCTGGTGAATATCTGATCAGTGGTGGACTGACCAGGTGTAAAGCCATACTAATAAGGCCGAGTCAGTTTGCTGACGGTGGGCTTTAGTCTTTCACACAGTTCGCTCGACAGGACCTTACTATGCGATACTAAGGAAGCTTATCCCACGTTAGTTGGCGCAGACTGTGTGGTCCTCTTTTTTATGGATTGGGCAGAGCACACTTAAATTCCAACCGTCGGGCATGCTTATGTCGGACCATATTTTGCAAACAAGCTGATTCGTGCACCTTGTCAACTCTTCACCGCTGCTTATCCAGCTACCCGCATAAGCAGTAGTTGTGCTTTTTTATTTTAAGCTTACTTGACCAGATTCAGTATTCATTCTCAACTCTTATAAAAGCTCAACAAATCATTTCCACTCGTTACCTCAGCGGATCAAAAGAAGCCGCTTCGAAGACATTAATGATTATTTGCGATTAGGAAAGATTAAAAATTAATTTTGTTTTTCTCTTGCAAGGCGAGGCATGTGATTGTCGTGGTGCATAGCCGTACGAACAGACAAGTCAGGGAAAGCTGCTGTCTTTGGCCCCATGTAAGATATGTTGTTTGTGAAAGTACGTGTACGTGTGTCAAATTTTTACTTAATCAAAAATAAATTTACCAGCATCGAAATGTGAACCGCGAATCTTAATTATGACAGCCATAAAAGGTAGCCACTCGGCTGTAAGGACGATGTAAAGAACATCGACATACAGCGCAGTTCAACAGTACCAAGTACAGTTAGGTCCTTCTCTACCTGGTCTTTTCAACGGAGTGGAGGTATTCCTCTTCCTCTGCTTCCACCGGTGGGTACCGCATCGAAAACTTGCAAATCTGGATTATTCGTATCCATCGGGATCACATGACATAGCCACCGTAGCCGCTGCTTCTTGATTCGCTCAGCTATGTCAATGTTGCTGTATAATACGTACAGCTCATTGTTCCCTCGTCTGCGTTGTTCCCGTTGCCAACTCGAAGAGGACCGTAAGTCTTACGCAAAACTTTTCTCTCGAAAACTCCTAACGCCGACTCATCAGATGTTGTCATCGTCCATGCTTCCGCACCATATATAGATGAGGGACTTGTAGAGTTTGGTTTTTCTTCGTGGGCAGAGAGCTTTACTTTTCAATTGCCTACTCAGTCCAAAGTAGCACCTGTTGGCAAGAGTGATTTTGCGCTGGATGTCAAGGCTGACATTATTATTGGTGTTGATGCTGGTTCCTAGATAGACGAAGTTATCTACGACTTTAAAGTTATGACTGTCAGCAGTGACGTTAGAGCCGAGTCTGACTATTTGTTTGATGACAGGAGATATTTCGTCTTGCCCTCGTTCACTACCAGACCCATATCCTTCACTTCTTTATCCAGTCTGGAGAAAGTAGAACTCACGGCGCGGTTGTTGAGGTCAATAATGCCAATATCATCGGCAGCTGTACAAACCATAACATATTCGTGGTTGCTAAAAATTAACACAACATCACATTGGTGGAAATTAATGCTATTCCTCTTACTGTTGCTCTGCAAAACATTTGCCAAAAAATAGCAAACTGGTATGATATCATCTAGAATTTTACAAGGATATTAGAGGATACAAAAAACACACACACAAACATTAGAGAGGAAAACTAAGTTCTTCCGAAATAGAGCATTACATAATTTATGATAAAAAAGAAGCTAACCGAGTTAATTAAATGCGGCTTTTGCGACAGTTTTTAAGAAACAAAAAAAAATTCGAAAATTTTAAATATAGTATAATTCTTACATGTAATACTAATATATAAATAGAAAAAAAAAATTACAATGAATGAAATATGGAGTTTGTACATACAAAAGGATTTTACGTCCGCAACAGATGAATGGTAAGCAAGGGGTATTAACATTCGGAAGGTCAGGTTTAGACCAGCATCCAAAGATATTGTATATGAATTTCGAACTTTCCGAACGTATTTCTCACATTAAAATCAAAGCTCCTCACGTAAATCTAGCAGCCGTTTGGAAGTGCCTTATAATAAAATAAATGTTTTTTGGAAAATTAGGGTCTCTCAAAATTAACGCAAGACTTGAAATAAATTGAAAACATAGCTTTTAGTCTTCAGATTGTTGAATTAGTGAAAAAACTTAACAGTATTGCTTCAAACAAGCTAAACCTCATACGAGTGTTAAAAAAAATTATATATATAGAATATTGCTTATATTTTGGGCACTATACTGTTATCTTAAAGAGGAATAAAAGACTGTGTTAGTTGATTTTAGACGTTCATGTTATTTTTTATTTATTTATTATTTTTCTTTTTTTTTGACAAAAGCTTAGCTTTTACTGAATTTCTAAAATTCTTTACACCCAAAAAAGGTCCGAAATATGCACATTTTGATATAGTTTTCAGTTGTCATATTACTTATAAGGTAACCAAATTACATCCCACTGCTATCTAGCGAATATGGTTTGTAAGATACTGAAGGTTCAAAAGACTGGTTGAAAATGGTGTGCTAGGTTTTAATACACCTATATAATGAGATTTTCTAAAATTTTGCTGACTTATAGAGTCCGATTATCACACCTCGTTTTTTATTTTGTTATTATATATTCATAAAATATGGCTTTGTCTGTAACAGTCCCCATGGCTAGAGATGTTCTTATGAGCTCGACGATTTTCGTTTGTTAAAATGTGTAAATAATTTGTATCAATTGGAATAAAGTGTAACAAAATGTTTGAAATGTTATGAAAGACCAATGGTGAGACTGCTATGGGGTAAACAAGAGTTTACAAGTGATATACATATGCGTCTCTTAGACGGAGGCCCTGAACGCCACAGAATATCAGCAACTACAGAAGTTGTTGATGATCTTAAAAAATCGATTTCATCATGTCATGACATTGTTTCCTATGGTTTGGATATGAAACGCGTGGCAGGAAATTTTTTTCCCAAATTTATAAATTTAACTTCTCTTGTTCCACTCCATGTTCATGAATTTTTGACCAGATGCCCGAGCCTCCCATGAGCTGAACATTGCAGAAAAAACAGCTTGGAACCACAGGCCTGGATACACAAAAAAGCTCGATGTATCGACCTATTTCTGAAGCGGTGACTGGTGATGAAAGGTGGATCACTTACAGTAAACGTTAAGCTGTTCGTCTACGCCTTGGCCGAAAGGAGGGGCAACGCTAGGCCACACATCCATAGAAGCTCCAAAAGCTTGGTTGGGATGTTCTTATGCATGCAGCTTATATTCTGGACCCCGCAACAAGTAATTACCTTCTGTTCCTGACTAAGGCGAAAGATTTTTCCAGAGAAGAATTGGCCACAAAATAAGCCTGTGAAAATTGAATGTCCTAATTATTTGCCAATAGAGAAAGAGGTATAATCAAATTTTCTTTTCAAAATGGCAAAAAGATATTGAGCAAAACGTTACATATTTAACATAAATCGGATAATTCTAAATAATGGATTACTTTTTAAAATACCAATTAATACTATATACATAAAACGATAGACATTTCGGCATATAAAATAATGTTAAAATGCAAAACAGCGGTTTATTTCTTTAAGAAAAAAAATACATCGATTTTAAAATTATCGTTTTTTCAACTCGCTGTCATAGTGGTGGGGCACCGGTTCGCTATTTATCGTTCACATCTTCCCGCCCTACTAAAAATCGCTGCTTTGGTTCAAGGAAGGTTTACCAACGAATTTGACCTAAGATGCGAGCCGAAAGTCGCTATAGGAAAAGTCAGAAGAAATGGATATTTGCAGATAGAGACGTAAATTAGAAAATTCGGGCATAGGTATTGCTATTTAACAAGATATATGCGAGGGGATTAACAAAAGTTCGGTAAGTTTACCAGAAAAAAAAAACAAAACAAAAAAATCTTTGTATTTATTCTCAATCTTTGTCCTTTTTTATCTTCTCTATATAATCGCCATTGATTTCATTGCATTTCTTAAGCCTATTGATCCGTCTGACTCTTTTCCAGTGGAATAGTAGCTAGGATTTTAGATCGGGTGAAGTAAACTGATATTATTACTTTTGCTGCTGATTTTTGTTGCTTAAATTTTACGGGTAGGTTTGCTGCTGTTAAGCTCCATACCATGGAGGAATCTTCGGAACCACTTAAAATTAGTTTTTAAAGACGGTGCAATCGTTTGAGCAATTTGGCATTCACTGAATATTTGTATTGGCTGTCAATTACGCCGAAACCCGAAGAGAATCACATGACGAATTTCTAATTGCGTTGGTGGTGGAATTTCGTCTGACCTATCTTCAGCTATTTCGTTTTGTGGTCTCAATTTTATATTAATAAAGTAATTGCAAAAATTTGGTATTTTTAAATTTAACGAAAACCAATTGAAACCTACTAACTGATCGAACTTTTTTAATCCCATCGTACTTTAAAATTTTACTATTATATATTTACATTTAGGTATATCGTAACTTACTGAAGATTCAGAATACCTGGTTTAGTTAGTTAGATTCGAAGAGATTATTTCGAACTCAAACTCACAAACAAGAATCCGGCTAGTGTTGAATGTGAAGTGAACCCAAGTGCACTTGAAAACCAACATTCGTCAATTCATGGCTGAGATACCGTCGAAAAGTGATCGGAAATTACCTCAATTGGAAAGAAGTTTGCGAAATTCGCGAGGTGGACATTTCAATGATGTGGTGTTTGACATATAATAACAAGACTTAAACTGAAAAAGAAATGTCATGAAAAAAATATTTCAAATGCATTTTGTTTAAGTATACTTTCGAAACAGCAAAATGGATAGCCGTGTGTGTATGACAATTCAAAATTTTATGCAAAACGTGATATATATCAAGATTACCGATTATTTATTGTAAGGCACCAAGTCGCGAGAGACCAAGAAGAAAATGTTCATGTGCTACGCTAGACAGTTCCCTAAAGGATCTCACCAAGATACAAAGATATTCATATTTGCATTGAATTAAATTCCAACGCCGGCATTTAATAGTTTCTGCACTGAGCCGTTCTTCTCTGGTAATTAATCTTACTTTGTCACGCTCTTCGGCGTCAAATCACAGTGAGAACTAATTACTGGTATACCTATATACATATGAAGTCCCGTAAATCACTTAAGATTTATAACATATCCATCTAATGTGAGTGCATTCAACTAAAGAGCTCACACAGTGCATATGTACGTGTATGTGCTTACATACTTATAACAGTATATATAGGTATGTGAGTATATTTTTAAGCAGTTACGAATATATGAGAAAAAAATTAAGGGATGCTGTCTCAACCAGCGAATTGTTGGAGTGATTTTATGATTTTGTCTGGTGGTGGTAACTGTCGTCGTGCTATTATATTACACATCACTTTACATGCCACGCGCCTACAATTCATTGAAAGTGGTAAGTTGAGTACTTTTGAGGTAAAGCAACATGAAGTGGCTTTAGAAATTGAAGTAAAATTATTTAAAAAGCGAGCAATATAATTAATGAAGTGAGAAGGAATCAAAACAACGAGCGACAAAGAGAATGCAAGGCAAATATCAACAGCAGAAGAATCAAATTTGTTACAAGGAAATTTATGGAAATTGGTTTGAAGTGACGTGTTCCGAAAGATTGCATATAAATGTCAAGCAAGAGGGAAGTAAAAGCCGTAACTGTAGCGACGACAATGGCATGACGAAATTGACGTTGAGCGTTGAGCGTTGCACTTTATACAAAACTCCAATATGAGATAAGAACACCAACTGCTGCCATCATAAAAAAATCGAGCAAAATATATTTGAAGCATAAGTACGCATACATACGTATGTACTCGTACAACACAACCTCTTAAAATGAAGTCAGCAAGTCTAAGAAACGCTTCAGTCAGTCGGGTCGTGTACAGTTCGCACCCAGCAAGAAATTATGCCGGTTACTAATATCGGCTTCCGGGGAGTTCATTATCCTTTAATCATGACTTATGAGTAATAGTGGTGACTATAACATTTTACAAAAGTCTCAAAATAAGGACTTGTATAACTACTAAAATATTATTTAAGATTAAGATCAAAGCTGGAAAATGTCTGCAAAGTTCTTCAGTTCCCAGTATTGTAAGAAAATATAGCAACCCACTTGCATTCATTATTGTGTCATCTTCCAGTGTATCATCCTTTAATCTTTACTTAGTCTGAATAAACCAATCTTAGTTTAAAACGTGAAACACACATTAACAATAGTTATGGGGCAACTGCACGCTGGCATTTTTGGTTTCCGTAAATTTCAATTATAACTTAGACGAAATAAGTGCGATAGCAAGCATTGAAAATCTTTCCACCGATAATTATGCGACATGGTCGGTTCAGGTAAAAACCCTGTTGAACTTGTGTAGCTTCGAAGGAAATTATATTTATGCTAAAGACAGCGTTGTTTAAAAGCATAATACATTTCAAGGTAAGCATGAAGCTTTACTCAAGAGAGAAAAGAAATAGTACTTGCATCTGGTAAAACAATATATGCAGAATGAAGGGTCTGCAAAGCCTTAAAATATGGACATACGGTAAAATTCTCAAAGAATAACGCGATAATGAAGACTGGAAAGGATGAGAACATGCTGAGCGCGAAATTAGTCTTCCAACCTGAGGTCGTACGCTAAGTCGGCGGAGATTACAGAGATGGGGGCACACGCATCTATCAAGGCCCTCACTAAATGGAGGCGTTTTTGAGCTTCCACCTTGACGACTGCCGTTGGGGCCATCGTATTGCATGGGCGTAGACTCCCTATGACAACTTCGTGATGGAGGTGCCCTGTCCTGAAGCTACTTGGAAGCTGCCTTGCGTCCCTTCTGCCTCTGCGCCTTATGGTGCGTAGGTTTTGTGGTGGGCGGAAAGTCCGAGTTTCCGCTCCACGCTGTCGTCGATGCGATTGGTGTGGGTGGAAAGGCCGAGTTTCCAATCCACTTTATCTTCTTCGTTCAAGCGTTAACAGAGGTCGGAAAGTCCGGGTTTCCGATCCCCTCGGTGTCGCCGGGCGGAAAGTCCGAGTTTCCGCTCCGGACTCACTTCTTGTGCTCATTTCGGGTTGGTGAGGCCTGACTCAGAGGCGTCTATAGACAGAATGTCTTCTTCTTCGTCGACCACCTGCTGGCTGCACGATCTCAATTCCTCATTCATATGCAAGGTGGTGTGGTGCTTCTCTCCGCACCGTCGACATCTACTCTCACTTGGGCATTCACTGGCCTTGTGCGAAATGGATAGACAATTTGTGCAAAAACGACCTAATAGCGCTTCTCATAGCCTCTCCTCGGGAGTTTTTGCGCGGTGAACTGGGCAGCGCGTATTGGGTGCTTTTGGTCGCATAGGTGGCACGGAACTGCAAACCGCTGATGTTCCCGCTCGGCTTTATGACGTATGGCGGTGAAACGGGTTATTTTTTTCTATAATGCGATCATTATTTATTTTTAGGAACGATGTGACAATTATTATTTAGGTTGGGTGGCGAGAATATTATCTAAGGTATAGTGAAATTCATATATTTGTATACGGTGATATAATTAGGCGGCTGTAACCTCACATTTTGTTGGTGGGCGGAACTTTCGATTACTGTTTTTGGTTGCCCTTTTAAATGAGTACGTGGAACTCTGCAGTGATAATGCCTATGGGTTCACAACCCTAAGGAGTATAGGGAACTCGGCAGTGGTAATGCCTATGGGTTCACAACCCTAAGGAGTATAGGGAACTCGGCAGTGATAATGCCGATGGACGCTCACATCCTTATTTTGGTTGATTTTTCTTGACCTAATTTCCTTTCAAAGAATGTGGTTTACAATCTTTTCCCCAAACTTAAATATAAAAAGCTAACCATACATTACTCGTGGAAAATAAAGATATATACATATATACTATAATGAGCGGTAAATGATGTTTTCAAATCCAGTGGCTTTATTTCTTTTAATTTATCCATTTCCGATTGGAAACCTTCTCTTTTTTTTTGCTTAATGCAATATTTTTACTAACAATATAAGTCAGGTACAATGGAGCTATACAGCAGGTTGGATTAACAGTTGCATTGTATGTAGTAAAGGTCGCAACCTGTTGTACAGCACGTTGTATCGTGTGTACTTTGCATAAGTGGCATTGCCGTTTTCTTAAAGTCGTGTGTACATTGTATAAGTGGCATTGCCGTTATTTAAAATATACACGAGGTAGCAGCACCATGGGTAAGAAGGTTAAGACATCGTAAAAAGGTTATGAATTAACTTTTTTTTTCAAATTTCTTTGTAGATTCACCGAGTTCCAGTTTGTTCAATAATCTTTCCGGCATTAATACAATAATATTAGCCGCAACAAATATCAAATATATCAAAGGCAGAATATGAATAAGAACATAATATATAAAATCTAAGCATCATTAAAAGAAATTAAGGAGTGAATATAAAGAATTGCGATGTCCTTCTTCGCCCCAACACTATAGGAACAGACAAATTTTCTTTTTGAGAAGATTTTCTGATTAAAGTAAATTATTTTCTTTCCACAACACTATAGGAACAGACAAACAATATTTCACCAAAAATGTCTTCCACTATCGAACACATAATGAGGATCATCAAACGTTTCAATAGGACGTCGACAATGTGAATAATATCTATATCTAATGATGATTAAAGAATATATATAGATCTAAAGCAGGAAAATTTAGTGGGGAACATTTAAAGCTGTTAATAAAGTAGTGTTTATCAAATCCGAAACAAGGTCCAAATGAATGAATGGCAAACAAAATCAGTAATAAAATGAAATAATTTGTACGTTATAAACATGAATGAAAATGAGTTTTTAAGAAGCAAAAAGAGAAAAGGAAGTTAATGTATTCTATTAGGCCTCTGATAAGCAGAAATTAGGATATTTGCCTTGGAATGGTGAACATATTTCCGTTGATGATGCGTTCAAGTATTGTGATGCAATGGAGGTAAGTTTCAGAGACGGATAGCAAATAACATATAACTTTGTAAGATTCAAATCCATAAATTTCTTTTAAAGATTGCTGACACACCACAACGTCTCATGACGCCGATTATGCGTGCACTGGATGCTAAACAGGTGTACGATGTATTCTTGGTTATTGTACCGAATGCCGGACGTGGCAATCCTAAAAACAGTTCAGAACTCTTGACTAAATTTTGGATAAATATCGCCAAACTAGAAATGCGAAAGCAAAGTGAGTGTAGCAGTAGTGTGCATCTTTGAATGGAATTTACAATTTATTTGAATTATTGTACATTTACTCGCATATGGTTGTTAATAATCTTAATACCGAAAACCTTTCCTCTCCGTATTCATTCAAACTGATTTCTTTTCTAGATACGTTATTGTCGACGTGCTCAAATTTCGTAAATCGATGCGTTTTTGCGATACTCGCAATGAAAATATACTTGAAATTTGGTAGTTTAGACGATCATACCACGAATTTGATAAATAATTTTGCACTAAATATTGATAATAACATTGGCGCAGTGCGTTAACAGAAACATCAGCAAAGGAAAATATAATGTATTTGCTATGCTTGGCAAACTGCGAATGGGATTTAAGCTAAACTTATTTAACTATGCGATTTGGGTGAGATTTAACATTGAACAAACACATACACATGTGAAGCATGGTCAATGGAAAGCCGGCTTGAGAGATTTCATTACGTGCTGTTATGGCATCCTCAATGTTATGACCTCCAGCAAGAACATCATCGACATACATGCATTTATGTAATATATTTGATGTGATAGGGTTCGTGCTTTCAACGTCTTCAGCTAGCTGTAGCAAAGTCCGTATAGCTAGATACGGAGCACAATTTACCCCGAAAGTATCTGTCTTCAGCTCATATAGGCTTATTGGTTTGTTTGCGCTGTCACGATACACTATTCTTTGGAATTTAGTGTGATCATCATGGACAAAAATTTGGCGATACATTTGCTCTATGTCGGTGTTAAAAACGTATTTGAAAAGTCGCCAGCGCAGGATTAATATCGGCAAGTCAGACTGTAGGACAGGTCCGGAATGAAGCACGTTGTTTAAACTGTTCCCATTGGCCGTCGGACTGGATGCGTTAAACACTACGCGGACCTTCGTAGATGTGCTCTTCTCCTTTATCACTGCATTATGCGGCAGGAAGTAGTTGTTGTTGGAGTCATCCGCTATGTTGCAGGTGAGTTTTGCCATATGTTCAAGAGATTCATATTCTGATAAAACTTTGTTATATTCCTTTTGAAGTTCTTTTTTATTCCGCTCAGAATAATTTGGGGATATATTTCTCCTCCAAGAATGAGATCCACTTGTTCATTCACATATATAGCAAGTTGGTAAGTTCCCAGTGAGCTGTGGTAGCACGAGCACCAAAGCCTTGAATTTTATTAATGGGTCATTGGGTGAACTCAATAGTATCGAGCATGCTTCCTTCACCTGCGCCGATTTGGAGTTGTTGATGCCCGACACTTGGTGGTAGATTAATTCGGCGCTGCAGTGTTTCTGATATAAAGGAACAGTCGGATCCAGAGTCGATCAATGCTCTAGCGGAAAAAAATTGTTCCATTATGATTTATATGAACTCCTGCCGTTCCCAGAAATAGACCTTTGTTGGTGTTAGCAAAGCAAGAGTTTACATGCTGGATTGTCGGATCCGTTGCCCTGTCAGAACTTAATTGGGCTTGCTTTGATGTTGAGGGACTACCGTCTGAGAAGTTTGGACTACTTCTGAGAACTGTCCTTGGCTGAAAGTTAGGAATATGAAGCAGCGTATGATGTCTTAAATGACAAGTGCTGCAATTGTATGAGCTTGTGCATCTTGATACGGTATGTGCTGTGGAAAGGCAGTTCAGCAACCCTTCTTGCTCTTGATGAAATCAAGTCTCTCCGCAATAGTTAAATCCCGGAATCGGGGACATAATCGTAACGTGTGCTCACTTGACTGACACATTTTACATTTCGGCTTGGCTGCACTTACTTGGAAGGCGCCAAGTCTTTTACGAGGAATTCCCGGGATGTCCTTGGCATTTTGCGGTTTTGTCGTCTTCACCTGTTTCCTGTCCTTTAGTCTGGTAATTGTTTCCAAGATTTGGAACCTGTTAGAGAAGAATCGATCCAGATCCTCCCACCTAGAAATTTCGGTTTTATTCTCTATGGTCTGTTCCCATAGAGTAAAGGTGCACTCTGGTAATTTAGTAGAGCACAGATAGGTTATAATTGCGTCCCAGTTTGAGATGTCAATTTGATGACTTTTGAGGGATGACAAACAATTATTAATTTCCCTTTGTAATTTCTTTAAGGAACTACCGCATTCAGTTTCGACTGAATTAAGACTGAAAAGAATTTTTAATTGTGTATTCACGAGAATACGTTTATTTTCGTATCTCTCACACAAATTTTTCCATGCTGTTGAGAAGCCTACATTTGTTAATGGACATTTGCTAACGATGTCCTTGGCTTCCCCTTGCGTCTTTTGGTTCAGGTGGAAGAGTTTTTGAACTGATGATATACTATCATTTAGTATGTAGATGGCCGTGAACATGTCCCTAAACGTCGGGCAGGACAGATAATCTCCTCTAAAGTTAATATGATGAGTCCGCGTGGAAATCCTTTCCCTTTCCTTTTCCGTTTTGGTTAACTTTTCGGCCATATCGGCCATTGCTGAAATGCATCTAACATAACTAGTGTATGCTAGTATGTTCTTCTTTTTGATTGCTGCCACTTCTTTTGGAGGGATGCCCTCGGTACTCACTATCCCCTCAAAGGCAGATTTAGTTTTCCCCCATAGCGCCTTCAGCTCCTCTTGTTCCACCGCTAAAGAATGTTTGGAATGCTCTGAAACCGAGGCATTTTTGAAATCGATTTCGAATTCCAACACTGACTCAACTAAACGTATAAAATTATCCATGTTATGTATTACATATTGTGTTCTAGTTAAGCCACAATATGGAGTGGAATCGCAGTGAACGAGTTTTATTTTACCCAACAAAACAAAAAACTCCGTATCAATATAAAAAATCCTAATTATGAAGAAAAAACTTAATATTTTGTATGCATATATATATATAGTAATATGCATGTATATATATATTTGGCTTTATTAAATAATTTAGTATACAACTTTACAAGCTTCTGTGGATGATAATCTCGCCACCCAAAGGTTTTATCAGAAAATGGGTAAAGATATGTGCCGTGATTTTTCAGATGATGAAAATAATAAGTGATATATAATTTGATCGAAATTAAAGATTTTATTATATTATAATGAAAGTGAGTTTGTGTGAGAAAGATCCAATGAAAGTTGTTATGTGAACCTAGCGGTTATATCCTCTCAAATATTAAAAGGTTATAACTTTATGCAAATGCTGCACGACGAAACAATGAGATGCAACAGTGAACCTCAAGTGATATTGTGCAACAACTACAGCAAGTGATATTGTGCAACAACTACAGCAAGTGATAATGTGCCGTAGCAAAATGTTAATGATGGATGTTAATTTAAATAAGCTGGTACATCTATTATGGGGAAAAAGAATCAATGCACAAAGAGAAGTTAATTCATACAATATGCAGTGCCAATTAAAAAAATACACAAGTGATTAGAACTGAAGTTAACTGCAAATTAGTGTTCCATAATACCGATTAGTGACACCTTTAATAATGCTGCTGTTTTTACTAAGGTTCACACTTCGTTTAAAATACCGCAAATACAAATCAATAAAAGGACTTTCCCACAATTCATCTTTTTTTTTTTTGAAAATTTGTTTTAATAATTTTTGTTTATACCAGCACTCGAAATTTCACCACGTACCTTTGAACTTCTACGTTATTATTCCACAAAGTGTTTCGATATACGTGTATAAACGTATACGTGGTTGGCGTGTGTTGCACAGAGGCCTTTGAATATTAGTGGATGTTGATCGTGTGATGAAATGTTGTTTAGAGGGCAATGCAACCTTCGTTGATGTGATTGGTGGTGTACTCGCTGGTGCTTTACAATTGAAAAGTTTGATTAATATCCGGCTCGAAGGACCAATATATACATCGGCGCGTCGTGTCAGCAGAGCACGCCGGTGTACACAATGAAAAATGGAATGAAAGAATTAAGAAAATTATCAGTTTTATACAGTAATTCTTTATTAAATCAGTGTTCTTATATATATACCTTTACAATTATACGGGCTGGTGGACGTGATGGCTGGGGTTCGCTTCCAAACGTTGATGAGAAAGAAAAAAACTCGCGTGACAATTATGTCTAGTCACTTGCAGTAGTAAATTCGCAGTGCCCTCCGATTGTATTTCTGACATGAAATAAGAAGCGCTTCATAATAATACATCAGAGGAGGCGGCTTAGACTAAACTGTACATCCCTCCATTTTGTTGGATATCAAAGCATACATTACAAATTGGAAGAGAAGCTCGGCTGAAAAACATTTCAGCACATACATATGTTCATAGAATAAAATCACTTCATAAATACTTATGTATAGCACAAAAGCAAAGCTCTTAGAGCTTTGATATTCCCTTTTATCACAACATTGGAAGGACGAATTTTTATTGCGGTTAATGATTTTGCAAAGCGAGAGACTTTATTATGATAAGCTCCAAATCAGTAATAGATTACACGCCAATTAAGTGTTTAAGGCGTTTTCATTAGTAACTGGTAAGTGTTCTGCTTATCTTTTATCAGTATTTATTGCATTGACGAGTACTTTCGGCTGAATGGTGGTAAACATTTGTATGTGAAATATTTTAGTGTTTGGCACGCGCCTTGCAAAAGTTGAGCTCTATAAAAATATACAAAACATACAAAAAACCAAACAAGCGTTTCTTAAGAGTGAAATCCTCTTTATGGAGTCTCATTTGCAGGTGTATACTCAGCTCCCAACCTTGGGTTCTTATCACATGCTCTGGAAGCGTGAGCGATGAGAAATAACCAACCAGTGTAGAACCTTGCGTCACGACGAGAGGGGAAGTGTTAGTGTAGGCACGCCGACTTATCCGGTTTAAGGGTTATTCTATTTCTTTATTGGCTTAGGATCGTTTTTGCGATTTTAATTGAGTTAACCACAGCCGTTTCTCCTTTTTCGTTCTTTTGGCTCTAATTGGAGATTCCACATTATGTCAGATCCTTTTCCTCCTCTATCTGAGAGTGGAGATTTTTCTCTGCTTCCACCGGAGGCACTTGCGTTAAATACCTTTATATGTGATCACTTCCATACTGACCACATGTCCTAACTAACTGCCTGTCTCTTCATTCACAGAACCATGTCAAAGCATTATATCTCTTCCGTAAAACCTTTCTCTGGTGAATTCCTACCGCTGACAAATCATATCTTATTAGTTACAAGGTTCAGGTTTAAGGATTCACACCTGTAAAGTTCGGCCTCTTAATTATAAAGATGTCGCAGTCTAGCTGGTTGATGTCCTCGTAATAATTAAGGCTGGCATCATAGCCGAAAAATATAGCAATGAACGGGAAAATGACGGAAGAAGGTGAGCCCTTGTAACATGCACCAGTTTGCATCAAAGCTTACTTTTTTAATGTAGCGCCGATTTGCGCTCCCGCCCCTGCGTTATACTTCACAAAAGCATACGGACCGTACTTATGGGGCGCTGCACCGCCGAGATGCCAAAATTTTGTTTGGTCTATAATGGCACTTTAGCAAAGAAGATTTCTTCGCCACAACGGAAAATTCAACCTCCACAGCGAGGATTGCCAAAAGTAGATGGAAATGGAATCCAGAAAGTTTTGTCACTACAAAAAAAAAGAGGGACCGAACTGTGTAAGTATGAATACTGTAAAAATTTGTCGACAGGAAAACTTCTTAAAAATGCTATGGCAAAATGCGGCAACTTACAGATGGTTTTAAGACCATAGTATGTTGAGCTATGTAAGACCCAAAAAAGGTGATCTGACTAGTGATGTGTAGAGAACACTGAATTTGTGGAGACAACACTTCATTAAACCGCTAAGTTTCAATGAAAGCAAAACACCAGTAGATGCCAAGCCTGAACCTGCATTACCCAACTATGAAGAAGTCCGAACAATTATCCGCCTAAAGAACGGCAAAGCGGACGGAGCCAATGGCTTACCAGCTGAGCTATTCAAATACCTATGACAACGAAATACTAACAAGCGCAGACATGAGATTATTTGCAAAAATTAGTCGTCCGTTGACGAACAAAGAACAAACTACAAGTCCGTCATCGAACTGATGATTAAATCATTATCCTATACAGTTCATTACGACATGGAAGTTAAATGTGTGGCAGTGAACCAAGACAAAATTGGTGTTGATAAAAAATACTCCCATCACGAAACTTACCAAAAATTACGATGGTGATTTTATTTTTCCTGTTTTTTTTTTTTATTATTCCAATTATTCATTAAAAAAGCTATACGAAAATGCCAGGAAAAATAAGATTTTTGCAACCAAAAAATTTAAAACTGGAAATTGTAAAAAAATATTGCATGCATGTATTTTGTATGTAGTTTTTCATTTCTACCCAACGCTTGATTGAAGTGTTGCAACAACATCAATTCTTGTTTTCTAATTTTTTGGTGTTCCTTTTCTGCCGTCGTTGTACACGTTGCTTTTGCTTTGATGCAGCTATCCAATTGCCACAGTCTGTGGGTTTAATTTTAGTGTTTGCTTCTGTTGCATATGTTGGCTCATTTTTCAGTTTTGCATTTTTCACTTATCATCCAAAATTCACTGTTGTGGAGCTCTCATTAGGATCATTGTGTTTTCCGGCATTCACTCACTACCATCCTACAAACAATATTACGTATAAGCAGTGGCTTGTGCTTGAGATATTCGGATATATGTAAGTATGCACAAGTACTCACCAATTTGCTACAAGAGAAATTTGCGTAATTTACTAGCTTCTGATTACCATTTAAGTGTAATTGCGTTTATTATTCTTGTTATTTGAAGAAAGTTTTGTGGTGATTTTTAGAACTTGAGTATTTTTCATATTTTATTACAATAATCGGCGAGTATGACAACTCTAAAAAATTTTATTGGAAAGGAGCAGAAGTGTAAGAGATAACTTTGTACAAAAATTCAGCAAAATCGAAACATAATCTACTTCGTGAAGAGAAATGAATTTCAAATTGATCAAACCATAACCTCGAGCTACCTGTGAACCAAATTAAAAGCAATTCGAAGCATAAACAAAATTTTATGATAAAAAAGGTCTGGGTTTATTTCATTATAGTCATTACTGAAAATCCTGGAACATCGTCGTCCTTTGACGATTAAAATTTTCCGAGTCTTGGGAAGCGTGCCTAAATTTCTATAGCTTTTCTTTTTCGATCAAAATAAGATATACTTTAGTGATATTTTTACCTGCACCAAGGTTGGAAAGCTCCTCATAATAGCTTGTGAAGCTGTCCGATAGAGGAAAAGTTCATAAAATCTATGAAAAGATGCGGCGACTTCCAAAATGTTTCAGAAATGGAGCATACCAATGTAACTCTTAAGGAGATAATCTGAATACCAGTATCCAGAGCGCACTTAGCTTGTAGAAGAATTGAATTGAATTGAAAGTGAATTATGCAGACATAATGAAACAGAATTCTGAATCACTGAAAATGAACGTCCCGGTACTTGAATACGACGAAATTCGAAAAGCAGTAACGCGCTTAAAGAATAATAAAGCGGCGACAACCTTCAACACACCGAATGAATTATTAAAATATGAAAGCGAAAAATGGACAAAGTTTACATACCATCTTCTTTGCGAAGAAATGCTCGACGATTGGAAACGAAAGTTGCTCTGCCCAATCCAATAGAAGGCCGACCCCACCCTTAGCGAAAATTATTGTCAATATCACAAGCAACGTCTTTTTTCGAGGTATTGTGAGAAACTCACCATTGACCAAACATTCACCAAGTGCCAAATATTTTAAAAGACAAAATAATCGACAAACACATCCTTTTAGTCAATTTTACAGCCGCAATCGGTAGCATGAAATGAAGCTGCCTCCATCAAAACTTATACGGCTTTATAAACTGAAGCTGAACAATACCTTAAACCCACTCAGAATTGAATAAGACCTCTCGCGCAAAAAAACCTAAAAAACCTAAAAAAAAATAGAAGAGATGGCATTGCGCGTTTTCGAGAGAAAATTTCTGCTTGGTCCTTTCCTCATTGGCAGCACTGAATACCGCTGACGATAGAATGATACAAAAAATTTAATTGAAGACTGTGGATAGGGAGATTTTGTAGACATAAATCCTAGACATAAACAACAAGTTATCTTCTTCTTTTTAATTACTCCTATCATTTTTAAAATATCTTTCGTGTGCTTTTCTCTACTTCCAACTCTACATATTTTTTTAAACACTTCTGAAATATGAATACCAGCAAAGAAAAAATACGCTACATTCTACAATTTTTCTTCGATAAAGGTAAGTTAGGCAGATGAAAATGTGAACAGTATTTTTGGTTCTGATACTGTAACTATTTTGGTTTCGTCGATTACCTTCCGGTAATTTGGATGCAAAAATGATACACGGTGTGGAAATCCAATTGTCGAAAATGTCGATAAAATAATAGAAATGGTCCAATCTGAGCCATGGAAGCATTGTTTCGATTTTCCAGAAGCTAAACATTGCATAAAAAGCAGTTTGGAACCACTTGAATAAGGATGGATATACAAAGAAGGTCGATGTATGGATGCCGCGACCTCATGAGCTGCAATTGTGACTGCGAATCGCTGTTGCATCGTAATAAAATCGACCCATTTCTGAAGCGAATGATTGCTGATAATGCAAAACGGATCACTTACAGCAACATCAAATAAAAACAGTCGTGGTCAATAAAATTGGAATTGATCCGGTTTCGGATGAAATGAAGATACACATAAATCAAACAATACAATTTTATACGATTATTGAACAGGAAAAGATAAACCAAAATTTACACCAATACGATCAGAACGACGAGCTTTGATTAAACGCTAATTAGTCTCTTTGTTATTTATTATATTGCGAGTGTATTTTCGACCTGTTTTTCATGCATTCATTTCATGGATTTCAAGCATTCTTGAAAGGTATAAAAACTTTAAGTCTTTATTATTTTGCATAACATCATCTGAGAAGTTGGAAATATGTCACAGAAATATACATATGGACAAAACTCCCTCGTTGCTAAACACTGAATTAAATTTTTAGAAGAGCAGATTTCAATTTCAGTACTTAATCAGAATTTTTTATTAACAAAAGAAGACACAGAACTTGATAATAATTTAGAATAATAAAAGTTTTTGAGTAAATTCAAATACATTTTTGGTTGTTAATGAGTTTTCTTTTACCATTAGTACTTATTTATTGGATCTACTTCGGCATCGGAATCCTAAATTAAAACATAAAGCCCATTGGCAGAAATAGGCTGCCAGCTCGGCGTTGATCTTTAGACAGGGAACTTCTCGCCCTTTCAAAGTCAAAGATTCGGCACACGGTTGGAGTTCTGACTGGGCTTAGCGCCGTAGGTATCCACAAAATAAAGTGTTCGATCACTGGAAGCGTAAAAAGTAACGTAAGTTCATAGCAGGGCTGCTGTATTTATAGTAAAGTATTTCCTACAATAAAACAAAACATCAAAGATGACATTGCCATGATGACTAAATGAAGCAACTTTAGTAAGCCGTTATCTACGTCAAGTGTGTTGATATAACGGCAAATGTGGTGAATTTCTACTAAGATTGCTCTGTGAGAAAGTGCAACAGGAACGATGTTGTAGAACAGATGATTAAAAAGGAGAAAATACCCATGTGAGAGATGTGTGATGGGTACTCATTAAAAGTAGGTAACCGCTATGATGGAGTTATTTAGTGAACACGCGATGATTTTTAAGGCAATGGTCGAGTGATAAGAAAGCTTCACGAATTTTCTAAACAGAAATGTATACGAGCACGTATGTTTGATAAAAACTTAAAATATAACAAATACAACCCAATGACAGTCATTGCATTTATCCGAATAGATAACGGTGTGCACTGCGGCCAGACAGCTACCGACTAAACTTACGTCTATAGAAGAATATAGGAGCTTTTTCAATGTGTTAGTTTTTGCAAATGACGGTCGCAATAGTCGATTGGTAAGCATTGAGTAATGCCATTCTGAAGACCAGGATTCGAATCCTGGTTGGACTAACATGCAAAATTATAGAAAATTAATTAAATTAATTGCGGTCACCCCTCGGGAGGAATGTTAAAAATTGCTTGGCATGAGCCGAACGATATGCCAACATCATCAGCAACTTTCCTGATAGTGATTCGACGGTTATCCAAAATCATTTTCTTCACTGCTTCAATGTTTTCATCGGTTGTTGACGTGCTCGGGCGAACATCATCTCGACCTTCCTTAAACTGGTTATACCACAATTAAACTTGTGTTCTGGTCATAGTTGACCAGTTGTCAAAAAAAAACTGACAATCCAAAATGGCTGATATTGTCAACATATATAACAGACATGTGTATCAACAAAACAGAAAAAAAATCAAAGATCGAACATACGTAACTCACGAAATTTGAAAATGACGGATATTTTCTGATCACACCTTATATTGTATCAACCACTCGGATGCAGCGGATCGTATTTAAATTAAAAATAGAATCTATAGTGTAAAAATTAACCTCACTCGCGAAATGTCTATTAGACCAAATATGTTCATAACGTGTGAACGGCATTGTCAAAGTGTACAGTCGATTAAGTCTGATACTTTCCAATCGCTACATTTATTGATTTACAATTAATTAGATTTTTGATCAAATCCAGCGCTGAATAACTCTCACTAAGCCGCCTCCAAACAGCTGATAGAGTCTTTATTTCATGTAAGAAATATACTTGGAGGAGTTGACATCTCTGCCGAGGGGCGACCGCAATTAGAAAATTTAACTAAATTAAAATAAATTAAATTAATTCGTTCGCAAAACCTTTCTCCCGAATACTAATAACGACGACTCATCAGTTGTTGGCATCGTCCATGCTTCTGCGCCATATACAATACATAGTAGGACGAGTATAATGAGCGACTTGTAGAGTTTGGTTTGATTCCCTCTAGGCGAACAGACTTTACTTTTCAATTGCCTACTCAGTCCAAAGTAGCACCTGTTGGCAAGAGTGATTCTGCGTTTGGTTTTAAGGTTGACATTATTATTGGTGTTGATGCTGGTTCCTAGATAGACGAAATTATCTACGACCTCTAAGTGATGACTTTCAACGTGGGAGCCGAGTCGCGAATGCGATGGCTGTTTGTTTGATGACAGGAGATATTTCGTCTTGCCCTCGTTCACTAGAAGACATTTTTCCAGGATTTAGACCAGATACCTCTACATTTAAAAAAATAAAATTAGTTATGCTCGATTTTATTGGAATGCATGTACATACCTATGTGTTTATCTAGATACTCATAGGGAGTTCTTTCTTAACCGGAAATGGATCGGCGAAACTAAGTTCGATTTCCCTAAAACTTAGTTCGTAGACAGCTTTTAGCTTAGATTAATGCGAGGTCTGTATAAAAAATGTTGCGACACACATACACAGTTTTCTTCGATTGTAGGTACGTCGTGGATTATGATTTCTTGCCACAAACGTCCAGTTTATGTGTTGCTATTTTACCAAAACAACATAGTAATGGTGCCACAAGCTGACTTTACTTATTTGTGTTTATATATTTATATTATTGGCGCTTTGTAAACGCTGAAGCGGTTTTCGGCCGAGCTTCTCCTATAATTTGTGAAAATGTGTCTTCATGTTTTTTTTATTTTGAGCCGCCTTCGAACGGCTGATGGCTTTTTATGAGGAGCTTTTGTTTCATGTCACAAATACACTCAGAGAGCTTGGCATTCTGTGCCCTTTCCTTTTACTTATACACGAGTATATAAGTTAATGTGACATATGCTCGTTCATTTATTTAATTTTAAGATGTCGAAACTAATTTGTAAATTCATATAAACAAGGATTAAACCAACGTAACTTTTCAAGACATTAAATGTGAAAAATACATATGTACATATGTAGAATATGTTTCATGCTCTTACTAGCGAAATTCCTTGGATTATCCAATTAAAAAAGGGCAAAACAAACCACAGAATCCAAAAAGGATCAAATAACAAAAAATAATATAAAACAATAAAATGAAAACAAAAGGGTTCAAAATGTGATTTTCCCCATCATTTGAGTTAGTTCATGCATAGCAAAAAAGCAATTTGCCAAAAAAGATAAATATGGAAAAATGCTATGGGTAAAACATAAATTTGTTTGTATTTTGGCATAGAATAACGCTTTTAATTTTTCTGAACTTTAGAAGCGATCATAAGATGCAAAATATTTCTTTCAGGCCAGCGAACTTGGTTATCCATTTCGTGGTTTCAAAAGTACAAGACTGTATTTCGCCATACTATAAATTTTTTGTTATAAGCTTTACTGGTTTGTTTGTATGAATTGAATATTCTTGCTATACTCGTACAACAAAGAAAAATGGTTGAAGTGGCAGCTGTTTCGAACATCTCCCGATCATACTTCTTATGCCAGGGATTATATTTTCTTCTAGTTAAGAATCAGACATTTATAAAAATGGATCGCGTAGTAACCGCACAAAGCGTTAAAATTGTTAAAACCTTCTACATACGTGTAAATGGTAATTCAAACGTGGCAAACGTGGTTTCGTGCTTTTAGATAAGGTAAGGGTGCTAATAATCGCTCAACCACTTAAGCAATTATTATAATTTTAGAGAAATTTTGATAAGGCTGCTCGTTCCACCTCAAATATCGCTTCTGTAAGTGAAAGTGTTGTCAAAGACCCGAATATGTCTATTTCTTACTTAGCTTATTTGAACTGCGACTTACACCTTCATTCATATAAAATCCCATTCACACAACAACTGAAGCCAGCTGACCATTCACAACGCCGTACATTCTTTGATTGAGTGCTTGAGCAACAAGCAGTGGACGGTGATCCTTCAAACAAAAATTTCTTGAGCGACGAGACACATTTCTTAATCGGCAGATCCGTAAATAGCAAAATTGTCGCATTTGGGGCTCCATGAATCCTCAAGTAATTGAGGAAAGGCCATCACACAAAATAAATTGCTATCTCATGCGTTTTTTGGTCAGGGGGTGAGATTGGACCATACTTCTTTGAAAACTACAACGGCGAGGAGAACACTACTTGAGTGATATTACGTGAAAGACCATGTTTATGCTGATTAACTCTTGCACTCTTGAAAAGCAACATTCGTTAAGTTATGGCTGAGATACCGACCAACACTTGCCAAAAAGTGGTCGAAAATTTCCTCAAACGAATCGAGGCTTACAAAATTTTTCATCTGTTATTCCAAATAGTAGGCAAACAGAACAAAAAACTCGACTTTTTCCTATAGTCCTTTTTCCAGATTATTAACCAAAGCAATGAACTTTTCAACGGCAGGGAACGTCAACTCCTCCGTGTTTATTTCTGACGTGAAGTAAAGGCTCCTCATAAAAAATCTTCAGCCGCCAGACATACATCATTTTATAAAACCTCAAAATTTGCCTGCATACGTCACAAAAATAGGTAAGAAGAAATCACTCTTGCCTACTAAGAATTTGGGTAGTGGTTACCATGGCAGATAACGGACACTCCGATCTCGACTTTTTCTTCTTAATTGGCATAGACACCTCACTGCCGATTATAGCCGAGTTAACAACAGCGCGCCACTCTTTCCTTTTTTTCGCTGTTTGGAGCTAATTGGAAGTAAGAAATTGTAACTAGGTCCTTCTCCACTTTATCTTTCGAACAGAGTGGTGGCCTTTCTTTACGAACATCGAAAGTTATCAAAACTGAAGTGTTCTCAGCGGACCACATGACCTAACCAGCATAGCCGCTTTCTGTTTATTCATAGAACATATATAGGTCAATGTCCTCATAAATCTCGGCCAGAAACGGATACGTATTTCTACTACTACAAGGCATTGGCCCGAGTCGATGCCGGGCCCTTAGAGCGTACGCATGTCAAGAACACTAGATATATGTAGTCCGTCTATCACAACATGATCGATCTAGTTCCGAGTTTTCCGATCGACAATCACCTTTTAGGTCCGTATTTTTCGAAGGTTGTGTTGAAGATGCCTTCTTTTCCCACCCTGGCGTGACATACAGCTCTAATAAGTACGCTGCAGGCGCTTATAAAAGACATACTTGAACACATCGCACTTCTCTTCCATCGGAGCGTGGGGAGAAATCAACGATATGCTGATGAACTACACTTTGATGCGGATTGTGGTTAAACGTTCATCGACCGGGGTGAATGGTAGAATATTCCTAATCATAGTTCTTCATACGTTAGAATGGTATTCATTGTTGTTTTCATTTTCTTTTTAACTGGTTTTTAAGTGGAAGATCCCAAACACAGGGCGCAACTTCGCTAAACGAATAGGTTTAAAGTTTTAACACATTTATATAACTGGAAATATCGGAACGGCCCCACTGAAGCTTCTTCTACACTACCCACACATCTCATTTGCCATTTGTTACAAGCTTGTTTCGAGTTGAAAGTTTTCGTCAATAAGCTTATACGTAAAACGTTTTGTGCCTAAAGAGAAATATATGTATGTACATAGGTGTTCGAAATCCAAACAGAATCTTTAAACAAACATTCGAGGCGGTAATAAGTATTCTCTTGTCTTTTAAATTAAAACAGAACTCCTCAAAATTGTTCAAACTTTCCCATATATGTACATATGTATGATGTATAAAAATATTTTCATTCGCAAATTCACACTGACGAGTATGTCATAATGTCAAATTTATTTCTGGAAATGCAAAAGTGAAATTGCTAATCAACAAAAACTACATTTACCGTGAATTTCCAAAATTTGGTTGAGTTTCTGAGTATGCCCTATTGTTTGGTTTTGCGTTTTGGCTAAGAAAATGCTGAGTGTATTGAGCTTCTGTTTTGAAAACCAAATGAAAATTTAGCTTATAGCCTTTGCTACTTCTACTTCTTCATCTTCTGGCCAACATTGCTGGAAATCAATTAAGGTAGGTTAATATTGCCACTCTACCATTTTGCCGATAGCTTATTTCTGACATATATATATTTCAATCACTGCCTTCCTTTGGGATTAGATATTCAAATGCTTTGGTTAGACTTGGTCAGTTATTGGGATTTACTACTATATATATTTAAATGCGCTATATACAATAATCACATAAACATATTGTAAATAATACGTTTGGTCTTTTTTTTTGCAGGTTAAAATATTTAGTTGCCAAGTTACAGATTTTATTGTTTTTTTAGACGTCTGGTTCTCCATGAGGCAATACGTTTTACTTGTAGGACCCAGAGGTGTGATCTACTGACTGATGCCTGAGAGTATACTAAATTTATGGAGGTAACACCTCTCCATATTACTGAATGGCACAGAAAGTGTAACCGCCGGCTTAAAAAACAACTTAGTTCAGGAGCCGATGGATTACCGGCTTAGCTGGAACCTTGGTGCGCTCTGCTCAAACCACAAAAAGAGGGATCCCACAGTCTGCGCTAATTACCGAGGGATTAGTCTCCTAAATATCGCATATAAGGTCCTATCGAGCGTATTATATGAAATATTAAAATCCACCGTCAACAAATTGATTGGCTTTAGACCTGGTAAGTCCACCGTTGACCAGATATTCACCATGCCCCAAATCGTGTAATTTTGTGTATGATTAACGAACAAAACTAGGCAAAATACTTAATGCCTAAAGGAAGTTCGAAGTGTTTGATAATATTTAGTGAGAAGAAAGCAGTTTTTTCTTTGAGGATCAGAGATGTCGATAGAGTAAGCTAGCAAGTTCGAGTGCTATAAAATGACCCAAACGGTGCCGAACGGGTCAGATGAAAAAAAAAATTCTCCAGTGTTATAATGGTAATTGTGTATAATCAAGTGAAAAAAGTGCAAACTGGTTGCGGTCACATAACTTAGTTTCTATACCTGAACCAGTTACATCAAAACGACCACGAATCGTTAACGTCACAATCCGTAAATTCTAAATAAGTTGGAATTGGGGTTCCTCTGCTCATTAAAAAGCAAATGGACCTCCACTGGCCTACTGCTCAGAAATAACCACTTCACACATACTCGTACACAAATTGCCATAATCGATAAAAACTTTCACCAAGGAATTTAATATTTACACACAGATTGAAAGAAAGGGACACTCACCACTACACCTCAGCATATGTGTACTCAACGGATTCGCACCGGAAACAGTTTTTGAGGCACTGGGAAGTGGAGTTCCACGGAAGAGGAAAACAAAACAAATTGTCTCCCTTGTATAAAATATTATACTGCGAGAACGTGATTGTTGGTCACCACGCCTCCGTCACAGATCGACGGCAGCATCGCAAGCTCAACGATCATCGCGTAGATTTAGCACTCACACTCTTATACTAAAAATGTTTTTGCGTGTTTTTTATTTACTTTTGGATTCCGTTGCTTTGTTTTTTGATCACATTAGATTTTGCATTTGATTTCACGATTTTTTTTACCAGATATTCATAATTGAATATAAGTATAAAGAGATATATAGGTACGTACGTGTATGTATATTTATTTCCAATTGACAATTATATTAAAGTGTTCGTGTGCGTTTCCACAAAGCAATGGATACTAAGGATATACCTATACATATATACATATATATATATATATATTTCTTTTTTACTAATCACTTTCACTTTCATAATATTTTTAAACGACAGACGGATGATCTGCAGGACTAACGTCAGGTTTATGGGGCGTTGTGAAGAGCATGAGGAGTTACGACAACGTCCATAGCTTTCCGTGAAGTTCACGTTGAAGGAAGGGTGTGTTTCTTTTCTTACACCATCATGCACAAGAAATATTTTTTCTTGTGTAGCTAAGACCATAGTAGGCGAAAATGACCCACCCCACCGACGAGCTAACTTGGGATGCAAGCGTGTCTACAAATCGCCGCGCCGATTACGAATAGATAGCTACATAACAAATCTTCTATAAGAGTATACAGCTCTTGGTTTACGCAGCTAGGCTGGCTAGGTTATGTGATTCCTAATGTTTGAAAATTTTCGATGCAGCGCCCGCCGAAGAAGTTAGTGGCGCACTGTTGTTAACTCAACTTTACACGACCAAGAAAGTAAAGAAGAAGAATAAGCTTAATATATTACATGGGATCTGAAATCATCGAGCAAAATAATTTATCTGGACTTTCTAAACCTCAGATAAGGTAAGAAATTGGCAATCTTAACAAATTGTTCTTGCCTCTAGTTAAACAAATAATCTCTCAGACGGAGCTGTGTTCCATTGTTCATTATTACGTTTCTTATTGAAACATAAATAGACTCTTGCAGATCCATATGTCTTATAACACTGTTCAACAATTATTTTTTGTCACAGGAAAACTTATATCATTTTTCTATAATCAATCCTGAATTTATTAGGGTCACCAAAAATAATATATCAATGGGAAGTTGGACTCTATTTCCCTTGGAAATTAAACTTATTTACCAGAGAGAAATCATTTTCAGAGTCCAACATACATATATGTATGCATTTTTATTGACTTATTACACCCCGAAGGTGTATTTGACTTCAAAAGGTCATTTTTTAATGCTTTTCGAGAAAGTTCTGACCATCATTCACAAAACATTGCCAGACAAGTTTTCGCTGATCATTCAGCTTTACTTTATCTTCTTATCGTTTATCAGTTGCAATATTCGTAGACCGACAAATAGTCTCTCTTTAATTTTTGGCCCGCTGAGTTGGGTACCTATCTTGATATACCGTACCGTACTGATCAATTTGAAGAGTTTAAATTCAGATCCTCTCTATGTAGAATGAGTTTTTTGGCCGACGTGGGTTTGTACTTTTTGTTATTCCTTTGGTTTGAATCTATAAAAAAATGCTATCACTTACGTGATCCTTTGGTTCCGTCTTAATCATGTTTATGAAGTAATGGACGCATGTGAATTTAACGAATGTTGATTTAATTCGTAAGCAAGAATCTTCAATAAGTTCGTGTGAACTTAAATAATTCAATTATAAGTTTCTAAAACAATTTATTTATTGCATTTAATTATATAAGTAAACGCGTATATAGGTATAGCATATGAATCTTATGACAAAAATGTTCATATCTATCCAAACTTTTATATAAAATAATATAAAAAACATACTAATTTCATCAAAAGTATTCATGGCTTCATAACTTCAGTTTTTACACATCTGAAGCTAATCACACTGACCATCCACATTCGCAATACAAGCCCTCTTGGAAAATAATTATTATCTAACCTATTCTTCTCTTATTCGCGCATTACTCACCTTTCAACTACCCGACTGTCTCCAACCAGAGCTTCTTCGATGGCATAATGCGTCAGCAGTCAATGTCCCGTTAATAGCCCTACTAAGAGGTGATAATTATTTTTAAAGAAAAAAGTACAGTAAAATCAAATTTAATGTAGAATGTTTATTATCACTCGAAAGAACATTCTTTAGCATTTATTTTTTGAAGATTACCTCTATAAAATATTGGCCACTGCTACTTCTTAGATGGTCCATCAGTTAAGTCTAGTTTTCGATGACTCGTGCGAGCATTTTGACTGGTAACTGGCGAATGACAAGCGTGAAGTTTTGCTCCAAGGCCTCAATCGAAGCGGGATCGTTCGCATAGACTTCAGACTTTCGATATCCCCACTGGAAAAGGTCTAACGGTGCGATATCATACGATCTTGGTGGCCTATCGACCGGGCTAAATGTGAAATTATCTGCTCACCGAAGTGTTCTCTCAATAGATCCATTTATTGAAGCGATGTGTGGGGAATGGCGCCGTTTTGTTGAAACAAAATTGGTCTCCATTGACGGTTACGTTCTAACCGACATCATTTTTGAAGAAATATGGACCGATGATTTCACCGATTCACAAACCACACCAAACCGTTATTTTTCCACGTCAAACCGTTGTTTTTTCTGAATGAAATGACCGCTTTTGAATTTCTTCAGGTTGTTCTTGGCCCAAATGCGACAATTGTGTTTGTTTACATGCCCATTGAGCCCGAAATACCCTCTCAGGCCGTAGCTATATTTTCTTTACTGCGTGCTGGACGTGGCCTATTCGGTCAAATATTATCCAAAAATAAAAGTCCTCTCCCCGACGTTCATTTTGGTACCAGTAGTAGCCCTCGGTCAGTATCAAACCCATATTACGTATTACTTTCCACAGCGATAAGTTAAAAAACGATAAAAGTCACCTTGTCTGAAGCCTCGTTTGGTATCGAACGGCTCGAAGAGATCCTTCCCGATCCTATGGTCACTTTACACAGCCGTACAAGTTATGCTGGTTTAAAATCACCGAAAAGGGTCTTTTTCAAGATTTGGCGTATGGTGAATATCTGGTCAATGGTTGATTTACCAGGTCTGAAGCCATACTGATAAGGTTCAATCAGTTAAGGCTTTAGTCTTTCACGCAAAACGCTCGATAAGATCTTATATACTTAAAGTGGCTTATCCCATGATAATTTGCATAGACTGTGGGATTACCAATTTTGTGGATTGGGCAGAGCACGCTTAGATTCCAATCGTCGGCCATACTTTGATCCGACCATATTTTGCAAAGAATATCTCCGCTTCTTTACCGTTTATAGGTTGAACGCCACATGTTTTTTATATGTAGAAGATAGTAACTTTTCTATCCAGGTCTCCAGATAGTAATATTTTCTCCATCATAAGGTGAAGACGGCAGCAATAGCCGGGTTTTCAGCATTGAATACTGCCAGTCGGAAACAAAGGGTCGCGGTCGGCAACGAATGTGAAGCCCTCTGATCGTATTTCTGGCTTGAAATAAAAAGCTTCTCATAAAAATCGTTTCAGCGGTTCTAAAGTATCGTTTATATGTATTAGGTATAAGATTGACGAAGTTACCCGATAAAAAGAACAATGTGCCTCGTTTCGTACCGATTCGGTATGTCCTTTCCGATTCTGACCGATGTTTTGCTGTTGCTTAGCGGCAGCTCATACAACATAACTTTACAGGGATGTAAAATATAGACACAGCAACATAGAGGTATGTAGGTCCTTTTCAAGTTGTCGCAAGCTGCATTAAAATCCATGAATAGGTGATGTGTGTCGATCGTCCCATCAATTGGATTTCGTAATTCTGCTGCTTTTAGCTCCTTCTCTTGTCTAATTCCCTGACCAATCCAGATGATTTCTTACCTTTAGCTGAGTTCATTTTACGTCCTGTTCTAAAAGAACACACACTTTAGCCATCCCTGTATATATAAACCATTCTTATTTCAGACAGTATTTTAATGCATTGCAGGATGTCCTAGATAACAGTCCGGTATCTGTGGGTTGCGTAGCGTCACTGTGAGGTTGTCACCATCGACTACAATAGACTTTACATCACCTTGGCAAAAGAAGTAAAGCTTGAGGAGCACTTAAGATCTTGGTATTGATGATATATATGGGATATCATTGCCAGATGCACTGAAAAGGACGAAATGCTACGTAATTATCTTTTCAGAAATCTGAGTTTCATCTAAATTTTCTGTCTTCTCGATAACTGTTCGCAAATATGTACATAATAGAGATACTCAGAAAAGTGAAAAGAGCTTACTCAATGTTTTCGAAGAAGTGATAGCCAGAAAGGGCAAGGTATGGGCTATAAGGCGGATGCGGAAAAATTTTCCAACCAAACATTGTCATGAAGGAAAATTATTGCCTCGTTCCTAATCGCAACTACCAGACACGCGGTTCTCCAAATACAGACCATTTCGTTGGGGTCATGGCTATTCGGCTTTGTTGCTGGTTTGACTGGTTGGCTAGGCTTCTTTTGTAGCGTTCAAGCAACATCATCTTTCTACGTCTCTTGGTTTCAAATCATTGGCACTGAATTTTCTAGCTTTTACACATTTTGAAATGGCTACTGGATTCTACAACACATACACATATTGGCTTTTGAGCTACACATGTTAGCCGAGTACTCTAGAGCTGCATATTAAATTTCAATTATGTAATTAATTATTGCATTATACTAGCATATATACATACAACTACGTACATACTGACTTACGTTTAATGAAATTGTTACATATTCAATCAACATTTGGTCTAGCCAACAATTTATGCTCCAATCAACACAAACGGCAATGAAACCTTGTACATATTTTTTGCTTCCAAAATTCTGAAGTATAATATTTCAAGCATTATGTAAATAATTTTACTGGAAAAAAAGTAAATATATTTGGCTAAATTAAATTAATTTGAAGTAGTTCTTAAATTCTGAACTATATATGCACAAAATTTAGGATTAAATTTTTTTCCAAGAAAATTGTTTACAATTATTTACACCGCTGACTTGACTGGAGGTCTCCCTTTGTCTGCTTCCACCACCAGATACTGCGTAGAATATTAAGAGCCACAGTGTTTTCGTTGATCCGAACTTGTGTAGACGCTTGCTTTTAATCCACTGAAGTATTCTGTTCTGCTGTTTCGCCGTCGCTACTATGCAAGGAACCTTACATCATTCGCAAAGGCTTTGTTTCGAAGTCTTTCAAATCGGACTCTTCATATGTTCACGCTTCTGCACCATACAGCAGGTCGGGTATGACGAAGGACTTGTGGAGTTTGGTATTTGCTCATCGGAAGAGGACTTTAGATTCCAATTGTCCACTTATTCCAAAATAGCATCAGTTGGCAAGGGTGATACTGTGTTGTATTTTCAGGCAGAATTTGTTTGTATTGTTTATGCAGTCTGTAGAAAGCAGATGATGGCAATATTATCAGCATACGCCATCAATTGTACATTCTTATAGAAAAATATAACTTCTCTATTCAATTCTGAAGCTGTTATTGTTTTCGTCAGCATTGGTTTGAAGAATACAACTGAAAGACTGTCATCTTATTTGATGCTTCGTTTGGTACCGAAAAGCTATGTGAGGTGCTTGCGAATTCTACCAGAGCTTTTGCTGTTGCTTAGTTATAGTTTACATAAAATGCAAAGAGATCTTAAACAAACGTTTGCGGTTTGGATCCTTGATCATAGGGACATACCAGGGAACCGCGTAGCATACGAACTGGCCTGAAAGGGAACAGTCATAACTATGGTAAACTTTGTACATGACGTGGGTATACCGCTTTCCTCGGAAAAGTATCTGCTAAGAGTATCATTCACTAGAATGAAACCACGTGCAATATGACGAGACAAATGTGGTCATTATCGTGGTAAACAGAACTAAATATCTATTCCCTACATACCGGACCTCCGTAACCATAACAACCGAGGTAATATCTGGACATTGACTTACAGGGAAATTTCTTCTACGATTTTCATGCTGAGCTTGCATCGGCACGCATCATTTATCTCCTGAATTACATAAAACACACCAATTGGTTTGAGAATTTGGAAATGTTAAAGGAATCTCCTTAATAGGGCCAAAATAAGTATCACAATGGGCCAATGGGACTAAGTGTGTTCGATTAGGGTTTTGTGATCAAGTTACCTGTTAGACTTACTAACTAACTAATTATACGAGGTGTGACCATCGCTCTAGCTGTTTAATTCACCTGTTGTGTCGTGTTGAGTAAACGTGTGTTCGTGGTGCTCGTCACGAAAATGGAAATATGAAATCAAGAGCAACGCGTAGCAATAAAATTGTGTGCCAAATTGGGCGAAACAGCTTAGGAAACCTACGCTAAAATTGTAAAAGTGCATGGTGATAGTACTCTTAGTAGTGCCCAGGTGTTTCGATGGCATAAAGAGTTTAACTTTAAGTAAAGCTCGCATGAGCAAGTCGAAGGTGAAAACCATGATTATTGATTTTTTTGATAGCCGTGCAATCGTCCACAATGAATTTTTTCCCCCGGGCAAACCGTAAATCAAGTCTACTATGGTCAAGTACTCGAAAGATTGCGAAAACGAGTCAACAGGGTGCGCCTAGACATCGCTCGTAACTGAATCCTTCATCACGACAACGCGCCGTGCCACTCCGCCTTAAGCGTATCCCAATATTTGGCCTCTAAAGAGATCGCTGTGTTGCAACAACCGCATTATTCGCCTTTTTTTGATCCCTAGAATAAAATTGGTGGTCAAAGGAACCCAGTTTGAGTCGATTGAGGACAGGAAGCGTTCCAGAAATGTTACGAAGCATGGAAAACGCGCTGGAATCGTTGTATAGCTGCCAAGGGGTCTACTTAAAAGCAATCGGCTTTACTTGAGTGTGTAGGCCATCGAAGGATTTGGTCCGGTCAGTTCACTGCTGCTAAGGTAAAATGAGAGACATTGGCATGACAAGGTTATACACACATTTAACCCATGTTATTAAATTCTTCGAGCAGAACCACTAATTTCTTGAAATTACAGCTCATTCACACTGTACAGGAAAGAATTTTAAAACTAATTTATTAGAGAATTAATAATATATCTGATGTTTATTTATAATTAGTTATAAATTAACTGACAGATTATTTAAAGTGTTTCCGCTTCACTTTCATTATCATTATTTTGACTGCAAGTCAATTCATTCATCTTCCTTCCTACCATTGTTTTGTTGTCATTTGATTTCAGTTTTTCTTTGTTGTATGCACAATTAATTACGTTTCTGCTGTCAATGTCCCTTGGCTAATTCTATGGCAGACATAGAAACATTACCAATGAAAAACTGTGCAACCATTAAATTATATTCTCTCCCAAGGACATTCGGCCATAAACAAATTACCAAGGAGGAAGACACTTTCCGCAGTTTAACAATAAGAGAGACAAGTAAGATGAATGAATAAAAACAAAAAAACGTAAAGAATGCAAATCCTGGTTTAACAAATACACAAACAAATTATAAATGTAAGTATATGTACTAAAGACATAAATGAAAGAATTATTAAACAAAGACGAAGAGTCTCTCAACAAATAACAATAACAACACGAAAGAGCAACTGCAACGCCTAGCTCTAGCGGTGTGGGAAAGAGTATGAATTGTGGCAGGGAGTAGGTGCCCTTCGAAACAGTCTAACACAAAAGCCAGCACTAAAACACAATAAATAAATTTTCAAGGTAAGTAAGATTATCTGTTAGATTTTTTACTTAGGCATTTAAAGTATTTGGTAACTCCATTTTATGTGATCAGAAAATAACTGTTATTTTAAATTTTTTCAAAAAGTATTTATTTATTCATCAATAACTACCTTGTCCCCTTCAATCTTCGAAACACTTCTGAAACGCGTTTTTTGGTATCGCCAATGGCTCCTGTTCTGATTTTTCTTTTATCTCCTCAATCGTAGCAAAACGCTTTCGTTTCATCGGTTTTGGGAAGTGGGGCCAAGTTCGGTGAATACGGTAGTTGAGCCATGATAACGGTTTTGTTTTTGGCGTAAATGGCGCATTACTTCTACGTTGTATTCCTTATTGACTGTACAACCTTGTGTCAAGAATTCATGATGCACCATGCCATTCCAGTCGAAGGAAACAGTGAGCAAAACCTTCACACCTTCACGGATGTTGACGTGCTCGGGCAACCAGGACGAGCATTGTCATTGACATCTTCTCGGCCTTCCAAACAGTTGCTTCTTAGAATAATATGTGTCTAATTACCACTTTATATAATCAGTTCACCATATGTGGTCTTAGCCCCATATCTTGCATTCGTAGCTTTCTTACACTTGTCTACGTTTTCCGATTCCACGTGCTTTTGCTATCTAATATGATGCCTAGGTATTTAACCTCAGTAGAAAAAGCAATATCGATGCTTTTGGGGTGCTTCTATTGGCTACTTGGTAACTGATGCGCCTTCTAAATCAACGGAAATTGCTCAGTTTATTTGCGCCTCGAGACCGATTTTTCAGAGTGCAGATGTAACTATCCTTTGGTAAGACATTTCGAGAAATATGCTCAATGTACTCTTGAGGGAGACCTCTCTTAATCCTCGTGACAATATCATGAAGAAGTGCTCGATGGAGTGGGACAGAATGTTCGTTGCTATGTTCGGCGGAGAAGAAAGAAAAGAAAGTAAGATTAATAGGTACATATTGTAGTTATGTGGTAGCCTGCGGCATAGTGAATATTTGACCGATGGTGGATTTATCGTGCTTAAAGCTTCACCAATCGGTAATTTATTGGCACTGATCATCAAACAAGTTTTTCCTGAAACATAGATTTAATTATAATTGGCGCTTTGTAACCGCTGGAGCGATTTTTGGCCGAGCACTTCCATTTTTCCAATAAATGGAGGAACCTACAATTTAAACTAAGTCGCCTCGGCACGGCTGATGGTATTTTTACGAGAAGCCTTTAATTCATGTCCGAAATACACTCGGAGGGGTGTACATTCCCTGCCGAAGGGCGACCGCAATTAGAAAATTTAACTTAATTTTTTATTTAAATTAATTTACCATAACTTTTGGATGTTGGTGGCACCAGGATTTGAACCTAAGCCTTCCGAATATCAGTACGCAATGCTAACCACTCGGCTGCCTCGGACGCCACATTCCCATGAATTTACATTACATAATTTAATTTCATTGATTTTTAACAGACCGTTGGAAACGTTTGCATAATATTTAAATACTTGAGATTTTTTTAGAACTGCTGGGAAACATTTTTGATTTGCGCTTTCGGTATCTTCATTTTTAATATTTTATTTGTTGTGGAAAGTCTAAATTTAGTATTGCTTTGTTAATTATTTCATTTTTATATCACTGATCATAGGAATGTCGAATTTATATTGAATTGATCGAAACACATACAACATAATAAAATATGTTTATTTCCTTAAAAAATAATTGCATTTAAAATGCCATTATTTAATTCATACAAATTTTATAATGCATAATTTCGGGTTAGAGATATTGAAAATATTTCTAATATCAATAGTGAAAACACATATTCATAAGTATAAGCATACTCCTTATATCATCAAGAAGCGTTTTGTATTTGTATATGATAGTAAAAAATTAATTGAAATAAAAGACTTGATATTTAAGAAAACAAAATAGGATTGGTTGGTAGAACTTAAAATACCTTAGGAATGTGTCGTTTTTCCTTGGAAGATTTCACAATGTCTGTTTTCACTTTATCAGCCTATCGATACCCACATTGTACAGCTTCGGTGTGAAGCGCATCGTATGCTTCTTTGTGATCCGTTGTCGCAGTATCAGGATATGTATTCGGCGCTTCAATTGTTTGCTCTTCACATCCGGCATTTTACTACAATAATTGTGTGCTGTGGTATTTGCTGGTGCATCCTGCGATATGTTGCTCATGATGTCACACATAAGACGAAGAATCGACATATTTTTTGTATTTAGAGTTTCTTGGTGGTAAAGTAAAGTATTCAGTATGTGATAGATGTGTTTGAAATTAGTTCTGCTATAACGAAACTGTCTTTAAGTACTCGTATTCGGCGAACGTTCTAGATCAGCAAATTTCGTCTGCTACCGCGTGCGATTTTCGTGGAATGAATGGAACGATGAATGCAACAAATCTATTTAATACTGCCATATTTTACTTATAAAACCTGGAGAAACTCATAGCATGCGAAACCTACATGTCATACCAAATAATATCGAACGTGTGATCTTAGAAATTGATAAGAAGAAGATTTCCCAAATTCTTCGGACACACGATGACCTCCTCTTCTTGTGAAGAATATTGATCAGCTGACACTTTCGCCGTAATATGCGTATGTTACACGATCAATTCTGATTGGCTATTAGAAAACCCCAGAAAATGATTTAGATGATTACACAAAACAACTGAAGCCTATATTCTGTATCAAAACTTTTTATGCATGTATGTATATATAAATTACTCTTTTATAGATTTGAATTCGCCTTGAGTAAAACTTAAGATGCAACCACAAGTGATGCTTCTCAAATGTCTAAAGCGTACTGAAGATCCAAATACTCTTAATTTTTCGCTACCCAATGTTATGCATGTTTATCTCTATATACATAAATATATATACAAAATATACATGTATATACATGTACTTGTTCCAATTTCCCGAAAGGATGACAAGGTTCACAGCTTTGAGGAAAAGCGCGGAACATAACCCGCATCGATTCCCTCAGCCGTGCCACCTATGCTGGGGTAAGTCTGTGAGCCAGGTTTCGCACCAAAACACCCGAGGAAAGGCTAAGTGAGGTACTAGTCGACCGTTTTTTGTCAATTGCTTGTCCTTAAACCACTAGACTCAAAATTGCTCAATTTACGCTAAATAAATGCGGAAAAAAGCATCAAACGATGCCTCACATACACGTAAGTTAACCTCGGGTAAACGAACGAAATGAATCAAGTTCTGATAAACTGCTCACTATCCACGCCTTAGATTGTGAGACGGAGACTGGACCTCACCAACCGGAAGTCGAAAACGGTGAACTCAGTAAATCCGGAGAGGAAACTTGGCCTTTCCTCCCGACAAAGGAGCGAGCATAAACAAGTACTTTCCGGCCTCTCCCTCAGCACAAACTGCAAACGCTCCATCGCCGCTACCGACGATCCTCACAGCAAACGGCTCCTCGAGATAGATTGGATACTAGTCCTCTTCAGCAAAATCGAGTAACCACGTTCAGAAGATGATGTACCAGCTAACAAACGCAACTGTCACAACATTGAGGCCAATTATAGCGCTTTCGCCAACCGCAGTCATTAACACAGAAGAAGGAGGAAGCCTGCATTTGGTAAGGGCACTTTTAGACGCATATGGCCCAAATCGATCATCTCAAGGAATCTCGTGAAAGAGTTACGCGTAAATGAAAACTAATATGTCGTTAAAAGATGATGTTTTTTTTACTACCCGAAGAAAGCATGGATTCAATAGGAGCAGAGCATGCCACGCAAGGGTGCATCTGCATCCATATTTCTCCGAGCATCGATCCAGCTATCACTAATGAGATTGGCGGATCCGCATTTTCATACAGCGTCTCCGATTAGCATGACTCTAGGCGCAGACATTTACGCAGAATTGATGATGCCGGGTACTCTCCCAACGTCGTTACGACCACGGATGGCCCAAAGCTCTACTTTTGGCTGACTCGTATCTGAAGCGGTAAAAAAATAAAAGCATATTTATATACGAACCTTACCTACCTACGCACATGAATAAAAAAAACATGTCATAAATTAATAAAATAAAGTGCATTGAACTTAAACGCTATGTTATTATTTTACCTAACAATTATTCAAATCGTTTCAGCAAGCTTCATGAACAGAATACATCAGAAGAGTTAGAAATAAATATATACATTGTTGCATAAAAATTAATTGTTGCGGTGGTCGAAATCAAGGGGGCCGCATTGTTTATATTGACCACTCTAATAATGAAAACCTATATTAAAAATTTTCGTTAACTTGCTCCCGCAAAATGGCAGCAGTTTGAACGGGCTTAGTAAAAACTTTTTTTGTTTCTTTTTGTTATTTATTGGTATTTCATCACTGAAGAAAAGCGAAACACCTTCGATTGATCTATCAAAACTAAATCCCTCTTGGTAATTCATATTATTTTGAACTAATAATAAAACAAAAAATATATTTTCCTCTATTTAAATCCCAATATTTTATATAATGGTCGAAGTGCTAATTTTCCATTATTTCTATTTTCCGCAAACCAAATACAATTCACTGGACACGACCAATTGGAGCGAGTAAGAGAATTGTTCATATGTACTTACCAATTAATTAGATATTTTTATTACTAGCAGACCCAGCGATATGTACATAGATAATTCAATCTGAGCAATTCTCATAAAACTACTTAAATTAAACTAAGCGGAAGTTATTTTTTCTCTCACTTGGATACAATATATCTATTTTATATAATTCATTGAAATGACAATTGCCATAAATAATGTTGCTACCTATGTATGTATCAAAATTCAAATAAATCGATCTATAAATTCACATTTTTCGAATAGATCAGTCCCAGGTCTTCTTTACGGTATTTTCACGGTTATGCGGTTATGTTATTCTTCTGAAAATACACATAAAATTTCATTAAAACCGGTCAAGCCGTTTCGGAGGAGTAACACTGGAGTAACACTGTGACACGAGAATTTCATATATTAGAAGTGTCCATGAATTGTGATTACAGTGGCGTTAATAGTTTGTCTACCCAAGCGAAAACATCATTATTGTTGATGTTATAATATATTAACAAGATATGTATACATATATTATATAATATATAATATAAAGAATATATATGTGACAGTTTTATCAATCGATAAGACACGAGAGATCAATCAAAAGGACAGGCATCGATGACTGAACATAAATCAACCATACCAAAGAATCAACAAAGGACTTTGATGAACCAATACAAGCAAACAATAACTGAATAAGATATGCAAGTATATCAGATTGATATAAGTCTTTTACAGCAGTTGTCTTCTGAAAGCTTCAAGGGCAACATCGACTTATTGAATTTAGTTTTCTTTATCTTTCGAACAGTTTTTCTCTTCATTTGGCATTGATGTAAGCTCCAAAATTTGTTTACAACAGCGAATCAGTTCAATAACGATGTAGCTCAATTGATCTGAAAACTGAACACTTGGTATGGCTATAGAAATATTCTCAGGTATTGAAATCTTCACTAATTCGACAGATTAGAAATTTTTAATTTTGTCCCTTTATATTCTTTTGATCCTCTCTTCCTTCATATACAAAATATAAAATAAGTAAAACAATTAATGAAAACGAAAAGCAACTTTAAGTGTGTTCACATATTATTAATATTCAAGTACAGGGTTTTCAAATAAGAAGTGTTATTTTGATATTCAAAGAAAAATGACAGTTTTTAAAATAAATGATCGGATGTTCACGTGGCCTCAAAGTTAGAATTCGCAAGGTGTGAAATTAAAAAATATCGGTGACCAATTGCGATTACATCTTCGAGCAATAACACGGTCCAGAAACTTTTTCCTTAAAATACTGATGGTTTCGTCGCTTGTGTGGCACGTGGCACCATCTTGTCAAACGTAAACGTTGTCCAGATTAATACCATCCTGTTTATGCGAGGAGCGTAAAGCATATACGAGTATGTGCAAAAACATTCCTACATATGTATATGCAAGAATGCAATTCTCAAATGATCAGCGAAGTGATACAGCTAAAGAGATCATTGTTTGCAAGGGTATTTATCATCTTATAGTCCAGATCAGATATCTGACTTTCGGATCTGATTTACGTTTTCCCATCCCTGCTCATTTGAGCGGTATGCGATTTGCGTTTGTGCAGCGACAGATGCTTCTCATGGCATTGGGTTAAATACCACAACTTTTTGAAACAGTTGCTCCAGCCTCATTTTCGCCGAACCATAAACCGCACCAAACAGTAACAAGTTGAGGATGGAGAGGCCTTTCAACAATAAATCTTAGCTTTTCCAAGGCGCAGATGCGACAGTTTTACCTATTTACGTAGCCATCGAGGTGAATATGGGTCTCATCAGTCAAGTTGATTTTTCGATGAAATTCCGAAACGTTTTCATGCATTTCAAGAATCCAATCAGAAGAGAGGCGATGTTGTTGCTGATCGTGCGGCTTGAGTTTTTAGGTGAACTGAACTTTATAAGCCTTAAGATCCAACTGTTTATGCAAAATATGGTAATGACGATTGTGGAATGCCCGATTATAAAGAAAGGCGAGGAATGGACAAACATGGGATTTCTTCAACATTTTGGGCTATAACAGCAATATTCTCAGTTGTTCTTGAGAGCGAAATGTATGTTTTATACAGAAGAGTGAGCGATCTGATACGAGTATATGTACATTTTCACCGGCCTTGTGACGTACATAAGCTGTGTACGTATGTAAATATCTATACACACTCGTACTTGAAGAAAAAAATTATATGAACTCATATGCGTTGAGTTGAAATATAGAGAGTCTCCCGGCTGCACATATACACATATTATTCAGTTACGGGTGAGTGCATTGGCATGTCATAGCAATTGGGAAAAGCAGATGTATTACAATATATGCATATGTACACATGTATGAAATACATCGCACACAATGTCTCTGAACTTTGACTTTAAAATCAACTATACAACATGATTGTAAGTCATCAGAGTGACGTTCAACGTTGCGGTATCCTTGCCTAACTGCGAGCAACTCAGCATATCTTCACTGCATTTGTAAGAATGTGTATGAAAACAATAGCAATACAATTTCAATTCAATCAGCTACGAATAACTTATGGTGAACCTAAGCAACAATTTATCGAATAATTTTGTTTTTTTATACACAATTCAGTTATTTACTGGATCTGCTTTAATATAAGCCTAACAGTAAGTGGACAATTCTTAAAAACTAAATTACAAACATGATAGCTAGAGAATGTTTATACCATTTAAGCAGATTGCAAGACATGATTGCGGTCTTAAAGTAAATGTAACGTGTTTACACTTTTGTTCATTAACTTTAATTCTCCAGTTTTCTAGCCATTCTTCGATGAGGAGTAAATGATCTCTAATCGTTTTTTGCGCATTTATCCCGGCATAAAACAGCTGTGTCACCCGCAAAGGTAGATGTCTGCACTTTTCGGTTTAATGGGATGTCTGCAGTGTATATACAATAATATATAAAATAGGCCCAAGGACGCTACCCTGCGGAACACCAATTTATACCGGATACTCCTCACTGATAAATTCAGATTGTTTAATTGTAAATTGTCTTTTAGTCAGATATGACTTAAGTATCATATAAAATTGAACAGGCAGAGCTTTATGTATTTTGTACGGTAAACCTTTATGCCAGACTTTGTGGAACGCTTATGCTAGGTCAAGAAAGATTGCACAGCAATACTCCTTGAGCTCGAATGCCTTCCTGATTTCATTAGTTATTCGGTTAACTTGTTTAATAGTACTATGCTTTTCACGAAAGCCGAATTGGTGATCTGGTATCACATTGTTACGGTGGAGAAAAGCAGATATTTTTGATAGCAGAATTTTTTCAAATAATTTGGAAAGACTGGGTAGTAGGCTTATTGGTCTGTAAGAAGACGCCTGGGTATGGTCTTTGCCTGGTTTGGCTATCATTAATATCTGCGACTTTTTCCACGCGTTTGGAAAATAATTTAGTTTTAGAATGACATTAAAGAGTTCAGAGAGCAATGCTTGTGCAACTCTCGGTAGCTCTATTAGCATTTTTGGTGTAATAAGGTCATGGCCTGGAGATTTCTTTGGATTCAGTTTCTGTATCGAGTTTACCACTTCTAGGCTTGATATTTTAATTGCCACCTGATTTTCCTGGCCGTTAACAACAACTTCCGATAAAATAAAGTTATTAGTTGCGTCATTTGGCTGGAATACATTACTTAAATGCTTTGCAAAGCAATTTGCCTTTTCTTCGTTACTACGTGTCCAGTTACCATTTGGGTCCCTGATTGGCATATTCACTTCTATTGGAGGCTTAAATTTCTTTTGTGCTTTCCAGAGTGAGTATTTTTTGGCATAATTTGGCACTAGTTTTTCTATGTATGCCTTGGTATTGTGATCTTCTGCTTGTTTCAGTGCACTTTTCAGCTTCCTCTCTGCTGCTTTCAACCGTAACTTTGCGGCTGGAGAGCGATATTCTTGCCATTCTCTCCGCAAACGGCGCTTATTTTTTACTAATTTTTCTATTTCCGTATTTTTTAGGATTTTTGGGCACGTAATAGGCTTTTTACTGTTTTGAGTTGCTATAGTTGCCGCAGAAACAAGGACATTATTGAGCTCATTAATGTAGTCATCAATATCGCTTTCACAATTCAATATTGGGTTGATGTTAATATGACTACTAGTATATTTTTTGTATTTTAGCCAGTTTGTTTCTCTGTTTGTTAGTCTTGATTCTTGTGCAACTATCTTCGGGCGCTCATAAGTTTTTATTAGAACTGGTGAGTGGTCTGAAGACAGCTCAGCAACTGTCACAGCTGATCGGGGGAGGTGCCGGTCCTTCAGAAAGCTGAAAATCAAAATTATCCTACTTTCTATGCCAAGTGGCTCAATAATTAAAAACACGGAGATGGAGCTTAGGTATAGGTACAGATGTACCAAAAAAGTATTTATTAAAAATAATAAATCAAAGAAGGTACTCACCGGAGATGTTGCTGCGTTCAAGCTGTAGTACGGCCTTTTAAAGATTCCACAGAAGGTGGAAATCTAAAACGGACATAACTGCATATTTCCCATAACTTAGTCGACTCAAGTTTACTGAAAGTACTTGTTTTGAACGCAGCGACATCTCCTGGTTGGTTATAATGGCTGCACAGTTATATAAATATAAGAGTTTTTTTTTATAAAAATTCAAACTATAATTATCAATTCATGATTACAATTCATCAGCTAAATTATCGGCACCTAATATAAAGGATACCGTGCTTTTCCGATAAAAAGACGGGTCGGCCAATCTCAGATTGTCGAATTCGTCGACAACTCTGGCGTCCAGCGCGCGTTCTGGCGTCGTTTTGGTGAGGCTGGGCATCACTCTTGCCCGGATTTGTAGCCTTTCGTGCCAGCCCTTCAAGGTAAGCGTCACTCGATCGCTGTGACCGCTTGATGGCACCTGAAGCCGTCTGACTAGAGCCTTTGATATGCAGGATGCTGGTTGCCCAGGATCGATGAGGGCACGGACTCTTTGCGTCCGCCCGTTCGTTGCGACTGTCACTATTACTGTCGGCGTGAGGGCAGTTCCGCTCGTTCTCTGTACCGGAGTTTTAATTCGCTCCCGTGCGTCTCTCACCCTTTGGCGCCATCGTCGTTGATTGGTACGACTCCTGTATTGTCGTTGCCGCTGTTCATCAGGGGGTAGGATTGGCCGCTGGATCACTGACCGAACACTCGACAGTGGCGGTCTGAGTGCCGTCGTATCATTGTGACTGGGTGCTGGTTCTGCTACTTCAACCAGATCTTCGCTGCTGGCATCTATTTCCAACACTTCTTCATCGCTGGACTCGGTCAACGGCTGCGCTCGGTATCGACCGTGTTGCCTCCTGTGCCGACCGTCTACCGCATCATGGCTGTAAGGCACGTCTTCCTACATTTCCCGCAGGTGAAGGAGACTGTGGTGCCGTTCATGGCATCATTCACATGTCCTTGTCGACGGACATCTGCTGGCCATGTGATGCGGCGACAGGCAGTTGGCACAGTGACGATACAGGAGGATAGCTCGGAGTCTCTCCGTTGGTTCCATCCGGCGCATCTGTCTGCAAAATATAAGCCGATGGTTGTTTTTGCAAACTGGATAACGGTGTTGGTCTTTCGGGGTCTTGTTATTAGACCCCGTATGTTAAGGATCTCCACTACTCGGTCGCGGTGATCTGGTCCTGAAAAAACCCTAACCACTCTGCCAAGTCGCCACTCGTTTGGGGGGAGGTTATCCTCTTTTACTACCACAAAATCGTCGACTTCTATATTTCGTTGGGGGTGCTGCCATTTTACTCTCTTGTGTAACTCCTTGAGATATTCTCCTTTCCATCGTTGGCAGAAGCCTTGATGGAGTGCCTTCAGTTTTTGCCAGCGGTTGATGATCGACATTGGGTTTCCATTGGTCTCGGGTTCAGCTATTCCGATTAGCGGGCTTCCAATTAGAAAATGGCCTGGGGTAAGGGGTTCCATTGATTCGGGGTTCTCTGACATCGGACTAATTGGCCTTGAGTTCAAACATGCTTCAATTTTGGCGAGTAATGTGGCGAATTCTTCCATCGTGATTCGCATCGCATTTGCTACTTTCCTGAAATGGATTTTGAAGCTCTTTACCCCCGCCTCCCACAGCCCTCCAATATGAGGTGCTCCGGGAGGTATGAAGTGCCAACTTATCGCTTGATGAGCATATGACTGGTTGGCAAGTCGGAAGGCTTCTGACAAAAACTGTTTAAATTCCTGCTTTAGGGTTTGACTCGCGCCTACGAAGTTTGTTCCGTTGTCTGAGTACATGTTGCGAGGACAGCCACGTCTGGCCACAAATCTTGAGAATGCTGCAAGAAATGTGGTGGCCGACAGATCGCTGGTTGCCTCCAGGTGTATTGCCTTTGTTGCAAAGCACACAAATGCGCAGACATATCCCTTTGTAATCAAACATGCCCGCCCAGTGTAATTCTTAATGTCGAACGGTCCTGTGAAGTCTACACCGGTATTGGTAAATGGCCTAGACAAGGTTGTTCGTTCAGGAGGTAGCGCTGCCATCAGTTGCTCTCTTGTCCTCTTTCTGAAAATAAGACAAACCTGGCAATTATTGATAACAGATTTGATCAGACCTTTTATCCTAACGATCCAATATTCTGACCTCAATAGCCTCAGCATTAGCAGATTTCCACCATGTAGTGAAATCAAATGTGAAAACTTGACAAGGAGGCGAGAAAATTGGCAATCGTAAGGTAAAATAATGGGATAGCGTTCATTGTAGGCCAGTGATGACATGGCAAGTCTACCACCTACTCTCATGATTCCATTCCTGTCTAGGAAGGGGTTGAGAGTGCTGATGGAGCTCTTGGTGCTCACTGGCTTTGATGCTGCAAGTGCGATGTATTCCTCATGATAACACCGCTTTTGCGTCAGAAGAAACGTTTAATTCTTCTGCTTCTTTAATTGCCTTTGACGATATCTCCGAATTGTTGTCTGGGGCTGTCAGCTTAAGTACTGGGTGAATCTTGCGGTACAATTGAAAAATCCTGGAAACTACTCTTAACGCGCGCGAAAAATCGGAAAATCTCTGCAAGATGTCTTCTGTGTGTCTAATTCGCGCTGTATGAGATCTCACAATCTTTTGTTCCAATTCTGTATCCATGATGTCATCTCTTTGTGGCCATTCAGACGGATGTCGTTTCAACCAAGCCGGGCCGTTCCACCAGATGTCGGTCTCAGCTAGTTCCTGAGGAGATACGCCTCGACTACTCAGATCGGCAGGGTTGTCAATAGAATCCACATGATTCCATCTAGTGACTCCAATGAGTTCTTCGATTTTTGCCACACGGTTTGCCACAAAGGTAGTCCAGCTGCAAGGGGGCTTCCGCAGCCATGACAAAACGATGGTAGAATCCGTCCATTTATAAACAACTGGTTGTGCAACGTCGAGCTGTGGGAGTAAGGCATTAATTAATTCAGCTAGTAGTAGCGCACCACATAACTCTAAACGTGGTAGAGAAATTGTTTTCACTGGTGCTACTTTGGTTTTACCTACTAATAGGTGTATCTCGGGAGGTCTATCTAGTGTGCGATCACGCACTCTCACATATAGAGCTGCTGCATATGCCTTTTCGGAGGCATCGCAGAAACCATGAAACTTAATTTCATTCCAAGGTGTGAAACTAATCCACCTTGGAATTCTAATTTTCGAGATGTGCGAGTAGTTTTTGAGGAAATTCTCCCACCGTAAGAAAATTCCTCTTGGTAAACTGTCATCCCAGTCAATCTTGGTGAGCCATATATCCTGCATTAGTATTTTTGCCTCCACCACGATGGGACCCAACCAGCCGGCCGGGTCGAATAATTTCGCAACACAGGACAGCACTTCACGCTTCGTGTAACTTGGTTTTATCTCCATGTCCTGAACGTTGAAATGGAAGCTATCATGGGCGGCATTCCATCGAATGCCTAACATTCTTGCTTCACTCAAGTCGTCAATTTCTAAAAAATCCTCCTTCAATAAGTGGTCCTTGGGTAAGTCAGCCAAAATTTCCTTAGTATTTGAAGTCCATTTCCGCAAGGGGAAACCAGCTCCCTTTAAGGCTTCCAAAAGTTCGTAATCCACGAGTTCCTTCTCATCAGACTCTCTAAAAATAATCCTATGGAACTTCGTGTCAGCCGCCTGTAATAGAATCTATCGGTACATCTTCTCGATGTCTGCATTAAAAACATATTTGAAAAAACGCCATTTTAGTAACAGCGCGATAAGATCGGCTTGCAACACAGGACCTGCATAAAGCACATCATTTAAACTTACACCATTTGAGGATGGACTCGATGCATTGAACACCACGCGGACCTTTGTCGTGGTGCTGTCAGGTTTGATGACTGCATGATGTGGTAGGTAATAACCTTCTGTACTACCTTCGATGTCGCTAGCCACTGGCTTCATGTGACCGAGCGATATATATTCTCGCAACACACGGTGATATTCCGCCTTCAGCTCTGGCCTTCGTTCCAATGATGCTTCACTGCGGAGGAATTGCTGCACTGCGCTGTTTCGAGAATATCCAAGATTAACATCCTCTGGGAAGTCCTTCTTAAATGGTAATGTTACTACATATCTTCCATTATTTTCTTTCGTTGTCGTACTTGTATAGAGCTGTTCAAAGAATGCTTCCTCAGGTGTAATCGGTTTTTTGCTTGGAACTTGTTCGAGCTCCCAAAATTTAGTGAGATCTGAGCTCGTGATTTCACTATGCAAGAAAACATATGATTTCTGCCATTTGTTTGAGGATTTCGGGGCTGGTCCTGTCAGGATCCATCCAAAAACTGTCTCCTGCGCGAGGAGAGAGCCCAAAATATTCATTTGAATATTTCAAATCATTATTGCTGGGTACAGGTCTGCACCAATCACCAAATCAACCTGCTGACTTTTATAAAAGTTGACATCGACTAAATTGATCGGGGGCAGTAGACTCAAATCAACTTGGTCTACTGTAAGCTGGGGAAGGTTCCCTGTGAGTTGGGGTAGAATCAGGCCTCTTGCCTCAATTCTAATCTCGAGGTTAACAGGAGAACCTATAACCAAACGTGCGGCTTCTCGTACGTTAGCTGGTGTCGTTGCGTTGATGCCACTTATCTGAAAGTCCACAGGTTAAGTTGGTAGTTTAATGCGCCTTTGCAGCCGCTTTGTGATGAACGTGTCCTCTGAGCCCAAAAGTGCCTTTGCTTCGTAATTCACTCCGTTGTAGCATATGTGTACCATCGCAGTGCCCAAGATAATGTTTTTTGCATTTGTTGCGAACAGTGCCTGAATGTTGCCGGAAGTAGTTCGAGATTGTGTACCCTTATCCCCACTGTTACCGGATTGAGAACGACTGGTTGTGGTCGATGGCTTGTTTCCTGTCGGTGTCCTATGTAGCAATGAATGATGCCGCTGTTGACAACTGAAACAGCTAAAAGAACTCTTGCAATAGCGTGCAATATGTGAATGTGCTAGGCAGTTCATGCACAAGTTGTACTTCCTTACTACCTTAGTCCGGTCATCCACCTTCATTGCTAAAAATTTTGGACAGGCCTTTAGCGCATGCGATGAGTCTGGGCATAATCTACAAACAGTCTGGGAAAATTGAGTATGGTGACTAGACAACTTTTTCCCATATGGTGTTACATGAGCCCTATTTTGATACTCGCGTACTTTGAATATCTGATACAGTTTCTAACGTCTGGAACCTACTAGAGAGAAATCTATCCAGTTCCTCCCACCTCGGAATTTCGGCCTTGTCCACTATTCCTTGTTCCCAAAGTGCTAGGGTAGTATCCGGAAGCCTACTAGTAACTAAGAATACAAAAATAGCATCCCAATTGCGGATCTCAATTCCATACATCTGAAGAACTGAGATGCAATTATTTACTGCTCGTTGCAAGTTTTTAATTTCCGCACTACGTTCTACTGTAACTGTGGGTAAGTTGAATAACGTCTTTAATTGACTATTTACCATTACTCTCTTATTTTCGTAACGGTCGGATAAGTTTTGCCACGCTGTTGCAAAACCATCATTAGCTAATGGAGATTTCTTGACGATATCCTTGGCTTCTCCTCGAGTCTTCTGATTAAGATGGTATAATTTTTCAACTGGGGTCAAACGGGAATTATTAATGTATATAGCTGTAAATAAATCGCGAAAAGATGGCCATGCCATATAGTCACCGAAAAATATTTCGGTGTCGCAAGGGGGGAGATTAATATTTGAACGTGGGGCCGATTCCGGTTCTCGAACTGGAGGATTCACCGTCGACGAGCTCTGCTGCACAAATGTTAGGTTGTGGATGGTTTCACCCATCAATGCCGCGCATGTCAGGTATGCTGCGTATCAATCCTGGTACCGACACTTTGCAGCAAGCATAGCCGATGTATCCGATTCTCCACCTGAAAGGTTTCGCGAATGTCCGTCAAACGTCTCCTTGACTTTTATCCATAACGCCTTAAGTTCTTCTTTCTGGATTTCTAGAGAGAAGACCGAATGATTTGCACTTGGAGTGTTGTTATACAACTCTTCAAACTCTAAAAGTGCATCACAGGCCCGAAAAAAATCATTGGCGCTTGTCATTTTACTTTTAATTTAGGTGATGGATAGCAAAGGTTAAAAAGTTAAAAGACCCAAGTAGTTGGATTAAACCAATTCAACAATCCCAAAGTTTGCAAAGTTAACAAGGGAACTCAACTAATTTTAATTGATTTAAACGCACTTGCCTATATTTTCCGTACCAAGGCAAAAACGTAGCTTCTACAGCGAGAATTCTATGAAGATATAGTGAAAGTAGGTGTGCCTGAGGTAGTTCCGTAGTACCAAGGCACAGGCCTTAATTTTAATTTATATTCAAAGAGAAAATTTTAGTTGTTACGCAGGTAAGAATGGTACTGATGCAGTACCCGAATATATAAATTATTCAAATAACTCGAAATAATAATAATTGTATTGAAATTTTTTTTTTTTTTTTTAAATTAATATATGAGTAAAATGAGTTGTCAAAGCAGGTAAGTATGGTACTTATGCAGTACCCGAATATACATATAAATTATTTAAAATTGTTTGTAATAATAATAAACTGAATTGCATACACTCACCCGTAACGATGGTTTGCTGGTATGCTTACAGTTCGTTGGGCCGTTGGTATGGGCCTTGCTGCTAACGTTGGGCTGTTGGTTTGGGCCTTGCTGCTGGTAGGCCGTTGGTTTGGGCCTTGCTGCTAACGTTGGGCCGTTGGTTTGGGCCTTGCTGCTAACGTTGGGCTGTTGGTTTGGGCCTTGCTGCTGGTGGGCCTTGTTGCTAACGTTGGGCCGTTGGTTTGGGCCTTGCTGCTAACGTTGGGCTGTTGGTTTGGGCCTTGCTGCTGGTAGGCCGTTGGTTTGGGCCTTGCTGCTAACGTTGGGCCGTTGGTTTGGGCCTTGCTGCTAACGTTGGGCTGTTGGTTTGGGCCTTGCTGATTCTGTTGGGTCGTTGGTTTGGGCCTTGCTGCTGGTGGGCCTTGTTGCTAACGTTGGGCCGTTGGTTTGGGCCTTGCTGCTAACGTTGGGCTGTTGGTTTGGGCCTTGCTGCTGGTAGGCCGTTGGGCTGTTGGTTTGGGCCTTGCTGCTGGTAGGCCGTTGGTTTGGGCCTTGCTGCTAACGTTGGGCCGTTGGTTTGGGCCTTGCTGCTAACGTTGGGCTGTTGGTTTGGGCCTTGCTGCTGGTGGGCCGTTGGTTCGGGCCTTGCTGCTAACGTTGGGGCGTTGGTTTGGGCCTTGCTGCTAACGTTGGGCCGTTGGTTTGGGCCTTACTGCTGGTGGGCCGTTGGTTCGGGCCTTGCTGCTAACGTTGGGCCGTTGGTTTGGGCCTTGCTGCTGGTGGGCCGTTGGTTCGAGCCTTGATACTTAGTCGCACTGCCGCCTAATCTTTTGGCCTTTAATTGCCGGCGAACAGCACTTGCGCTTTGTCTTGTGGCTTAGTCGCCGGCGCTCTATTCCTAAACACACAAAGAAATCTATTATCGCACTGACGCCTTACCATGACACCTAGTGCCGGCGTTCAGCATTTGCACCTCAACTTATGGCCGTACAGCCGGCGCTTGTATAAAAATAAAAAAAAGGTTCTACGCCGCACTGACGCCTGACCGTATGGCACTTAGTGCCGGCGTACAGTACTCGCGCCTTACCTTATGGCCGTACAGCCGGCGCTCCTAACTATTTGGTGGGGTTGCGCTTTACCTGTGGCTTTTTTTGAAGCCTGCATACCCACTTCTACACACTTTATAGTGAGGCGCTTTACCTGATGGCTTTTCTGAAGCCAGCGCGCCCACTTTCACACACTTTATAGTGGGGCGCCTTGCCTGCGGCTTTTCTGAAGCCTGCGCGCCCACTTTCAAACACTTTATAGTGGGGCGCTTTGTCTATGGCTTTTCTGTAGCCTGCGCGCCCACTTTCACTCACTTTGTAGTCGGGCGCTTTGCCTGCGGATTTCCTGTAGCCTGCGCGCCCACTTTTTCTATCACCTTTTTTCACTACTTTACACTTTTATAGTACTGGCGCCTAGTGCCCTTTTCTGGGTCTTTTGCTTTGCACTTTCACTCACTTTATAGTGGGGCGCTTTGCCTATGGCTTTTCTCAGCCTGCGCGCCCATTTCTTTTCACTTTTTTCCACTATTCACACTTTATAGTGCTGGCGTCTAGTGCCCTTTTTTGGGTCTTTTGCCTTGCACTTTTCCCACTTTATAGTGGGGCGCTTTGCCTATGGCTTTTCTCAGCCTGCGCGCCCACTTCTTTTCACTTTTTTCCACTATTCACACTTTATAGTGCTGGCGTCTAGTGCCCTTTTTTGGGTCTTTTGCCTTGCAATTTTCCACTTTATAGTGGGGCGCTTTGCCTATGGCTTTTCTCAGCCTGCGCGCCCACTTCTTTTCACTTTTTTTCTGTCCGATTGCTTTCCAATTACCTTCTTACTTACTCATACTCCTCCTGGTTGTTGGATGCTGGTCGATTTTTCTGGCTCCCACTCCTGTTGGTCTTTTCAAATTTTCCTTTCTTTGAAATGGCCGCCGTTCAACTTCTCAACCGTTCCCTTTGACTGTTCCTATCCGAACAGCTCCAATGGAAGTTGAGCAGGGTTGTGTTTTTCCTATTTTTTTTTAACAGATTAGCGACTTGGCAAGAGTAGCAGAGATGACTTTACACTTTTTGAATATTCTTTAGGGAACGTATTATTTCCACTACGGAATATTCAAAAAAAGATTTTTTTTTGTTTTTCGAGTGCCTTGGCAGAGGTTCGTTTACTATTCTTTTGTAAAATCGATATTTTACAAAAGAATAAAAAAGAATAATAAATTTTAATTAAATTAATTTTAGTGAAATAAAAATACTGATTCCTGAGCAGATCCGGCTCGAAGGACCATGTTTCTTGCCGGGGTTGATTAGGGGCCGGAATTCCTTGTGAATTCCGCCAACGGGGATCGGGGGAGGTGCCGGTCCTTCAGAAAGCTATGCCAAGTGGCTCAATAATTAAAAACACGGAGATGGAGCTTAGGTATAGGTACAGATGTACCAAAAAAGTATTTATTAAAAATAATAAATCAAAAAAGGTACTCACCGGAGATGTTGCTGCGTTCAAGCTGTAGTACAAAAGAGGAGCGTTAGACTGGCAACTACGGCCTTTTAAAGATTCCACAGAAGGTGGAAATCTAAAACGGACATAACTGCATATTTCCCATAACTTATTCGAGTCATGTTTACTGAAAGTACTTGTTTTGAACGCAGCGACATCACCTGGTTGGTTATGATGGCTGCACAGGGTTACACACATAAACAGGTATTATATAGCTGACAGCCTTTGGGGTTTATTAGAAGGGATCCCCAGTATACATGCTTTGTAGTCTCGTACTGCTATAAATCTATCACCAAGATTATCAAAAATTCCTTAAATTGATTTTCTGTGATCTTAAATTTTGGAGGGCAATAATGGGCTGAGAGATTTAGCTCTTTGCCATAATTATTCAAAGTTGCAGAGGTAGCTTGTAGATAATTGGCGGCGTAAGGCTGTAAGACGCAGTGTTTAAGGCGGTTTCATAGAAGTATTCCAGTACCGCAGTGCGCTTTGCCATCAGGATGGTTAGTGGTATAGATTATGAACCCAGGTATATAAAAGTTATATTTATTCGTCAAGTGCGTTTCAGACAATAGCATTACGTCTATAGCAAACTCTGTTAAGAATCGTGCCAATTCTAATTTATGTTGCTTCACACCGTTTGCATGAAGATTTGTAGCATGTTTTTCTGGGCTTTAATCAAGTATTGGATCATTCTTTGCATAGTTGACATGAACTGTGTCATGCACTGCGTAAGGTTTAAAATCATCGATTCTATACCTCCATTAGATTGGTTCTGTAGAATATTATCTGACTCATTCTTCAGTACATTCGCATAAGATAATTTATTTAGATTTGAGGTATATTTCCCATTTGACTTCGGTGAGTCTGTATATTGTTTGCCAACCTAACTTTTAGATCTTTATATGCAGGGCAGCCCCTATAATTAGCAGTGTGATTACCTCCACAATTAATAGATTTTTTCATGGTGGCATCATCTTTCTTTGACGTGCATTCAGACGTGGGATGTAGGTCTCCACTTGCTACGCAAACACTGCGCAGTGTGTAGTAGGATTTAGTATGGCCGAATTCTTGGCAGTTGGTGCATTGCACTGGACCGTTTCTTTTGTGTGGCTCTTCTACTGTTACCCTACGAAGTAGCAAATATTTTAAATTGTATATGGGATGGGCTTCGTTTTTCTTTATTTGACTTTCATTGGGCTCTAGTTCTATCTTAAATATTGGCTGGGGTACTTTGTTTCTATTAAGTATATTTATGACCGATTTAGTACTGAAACCATTTTCTTCAAGAGCCTATTTTATTTCGTCTAACTTGACTGAGGATTCGATACCTTTAATTACAACTGTTAGGCCTTTCGAGCTCTTCAGTTGATATATATGAGTAATAATTTTTATTTCTCGACGATAGAAAGCTTACTATTTGCATGAAGCTTTTTCACTGTAAGTTTGGATTTTTGTTTCATCGATGGTACCTTTTTTTAAAGGCACAACGTGAAAGTTATTAGTTTCGAATATTTCAGTAATATTATTAACTAACGTGCTTGAGACACGTTCGCGTAAGTAAATTGGCGGTGTTTTGGCATTTGCAACTGTGGTAGTACCCTTTACGCTGTCCTCACTTAATAAATTAAATCGGTTGCCACTGGAGGGTTCTTGGATGTTTACAGGGGTTCCACTGCTGTTACCTTTGTTCTCTTGTTTTTCTGCCGACTTTGCTGTCTGTTTAGCGCTAGCTGAGTACTGCTGAGAGTCTTCTGCTTTCTGCTGCAACTACCCATCTTACATACCTTCCGCCCATAGCAACCTATCTTATGAGAGCGCCATGCAAACGAAAAATTGTCACCGCTTGCCCCTGCTGTTACTGACGGTTGTCCTGCAGAAAATAGTCGTGTTTGTATATTCTATTATGGTGTTATGTTATGGACGGAAGGTATGTAAGATGGGTAGTTGCAGCTTTCATGTTGCTTTCTTTTGCCGTTGTTTGTGTTGGCGTTGTTTGCTCGAAATAAGAAAAATAGGCATTTGAGTGTCTTCGATTCGGCTTGTTTGACCGCGACGCACTCATTTTTGTTTTTGTACTCACTGGATAAAATTTTGTTTATTTTTCCGTTTGCACTTATTGTTTATTAATATTATGTTCTATTATTTAATTTGGAGTTTCTTAATATTTTCCTTTTTTAAAGTGTTCTTCAGATTACACTAAAGGCACTCGCTTACTTATTTTGAATTTTTCACTGTATGTTTTGTTTTATTTTATTTTATTATTATGAGCAGTGCTTAATTGCTTGTGTGCTCTTACAGCTCTCTCACAATACATATATGAAAGCTGACTTTCAATTTGTTTTTATTAAATCTAAAAATACCAAATCCTTTGCACTTACTTTACTAGTCTTCCTTTCAAATTTCAGAACGATCGGCTAAAATGGAGAGGAGAAAACGAAAGATAGCTGAGGATAGGTCAGACGGAATTCCACCACCAACGCAATTAGAAATTCGCCATATGATTCTCCTCGGATCTCGGCGTAATTTATAGCCAATACAAATATTCCGTGAACGCCAAATTGCATATGAAACGATTGCACCGTCTCCAAAGATTGTTTCGAAGTAGTTCCAAAGATTCCACACCGGACATTTTTTCGTAGGGAACGAGCCCTGAGAAGGTCGATTAAAATCTTCCACTGATGGCGTCACTGCAGCCCTGGTGAAGCCCACAATTCACGAAGACCCACGATTGACAAAAGAAATGATTGCTTATGAATGCTCGATGGGTACCACGAATTCTAAATGAGGCCAAAAAAGAGGCTCGAGTGTATTTTGCTAAATTTTTCCCCAAAAAATTCGTAAATGGTCCGTCTAAAGTCTACTTTTTGCTTAAAGAGCAAGATTTTGAAGACTGTTTTCAGAAGTGGATCTGTAGTATAGGCTACAAAATGCAAATGGAAAAGATAAAAAATGACTTTCTTTTTTTGGTCAACTTACCGAACTTTCGTTAATCCCTTCGTATGTATGTAGAAGTGGAAATACATACGCAACTCTCAAAAACTAAAAGAAGCATTAAATGTGTATACTAATTCTAAAACCATATTAAGTTAATTTTTTTGTATTTTTGTATTCACTTTCTCTTGTGAAGTTAATTAATTTAAAATTTCATCATGTATATATATTACAGGTTCCTAAACTGAAAAATCATAAGAGCTTGTAGCTCATGATAATGTTTGATAACCAGCATAGATATGTAAGCATTTCTGGTTTTGTATACACCTTTTCATGTATAAATTTACCTTCCATCCACATACTAGATGTAAACTTACACTTGTACCGATGCTAAAGCAGGTCGGTTTTTCAAATCATCCGATTTAAAGAAATTCCAAATAACGGTTACATATCATCAAATGCACATACACGTATACTTGTACATATTTTAGAAGTTTGGTTGATCTCTTTTGCAAATAACATCGCAGCCAATGTCGTCTGCCGAACTTACGTCGAATGATGTTTCTCAAATCCCACACAAGGTAAGGTTTCTGGATGCATTTCGCTTCTGTCGGGAATTTTGGGTAGATTTCTCCTATTTACCCTACGTGAGGCGAGTAACAAAGGCCACTTCTTTCGCACAGAAACGACGTTCGGCAACGGTAAAGTCAAGAGGAAGGGAAAAAGGTGCTCAATAAAATAAACCAGCTTTTTAAGGTTATAAATGATAGGTGATCCACAGAAGTGTGAAACGAAGACGGCCGGCAATTATAGATAAATAGCTTGGCGCGTGAATGAGTTTATGCATCTAGTGTTGACAGTAAATATATTAGGCGAGTCCTAGATCACAATTATGGTGCCAAGTTTATAGAATACCAAGTGTAGCTTTTCCTAACGGGAAAGAGTGGCAGCAGCTAGAAGAAGGTTCGTATAAGTCGCATAGCACTTTACAATATTTTCTAACCTAATATGTGAAATAGACTGTGTGAACTTGCACACCTCAATTGCAGTTGAGAGCCATTCCGTCGAGCACTACATTGGACTGTAAGGTGATAAATTTTGTTAGTTCACATTTCGTGTTTATCTAAAAGAAATTACTGTGGATTGAAGTTTTATTAAATATTTTCTCCTTTATTTATGAATAAAATATTTTAACATTTTTTAAATTTTATTATTTAATTTACGCAAATTAAAAGAAAGCTTCAGGTAATGCAAAGCAATAGTATATACCACCTTTGGGTAGACGAGCCTTTCCCACCCACTGATCGCTTTCGTCGTCATATACGTAAGAGCAGTCTTTTGGTCCACCCCACCAACCGCCGAAAGCCCATAATTGATTGTTTAAGGAAATACAAGCAGACCGCACAAGTTCGGTAGGATACGCACAGATCTATGAATAATTTTACATTGAAATTAATTTTAAACATGTGAAAAATTTGTAAAAATAAGTCAACTAACATTCGTCCATTCATCTCTTTGTGGGTCATATCGCTCAGCGGTCAAACCTCCTACAACATATATGAATCCTTTGTGCACGGCTGCCTAAAATGTAATCAAATACAATACACAATTAACCATACATACATACATATGTGCATAGAATGGTGCAATTAATGCTCTTGAAGCAACTCTGACTTCTTTAAACTCAGTTAAAATTTAAGGAATTTGAAAAGATCTCGATAATTTTGTATGATTGGACTTTAGTTAAATGTAAACCAAATTGTTAGCAGTTTATTTAGCAGGTGAGTCTCGATCTGGGACAAGCACATCGTCCACACATTCATAAATACAAAGTTGATCTAAAAGGCCTAAATAGTTTTTTCTTTTCTATATAAATTTAGAGTTGTTGATTAGAAGTTCACTTACGCCATGCGAGCTAACCGAGTTATTCATATTCGCACAAGAAGTCCAGATATCTGTAATTGGATCGTAGCGTTCAACGGAGTTTAGAAGTTCAAATCCTCGGTCAATTTCACCGCCCATAACGAAAATGTTTCCATTTAAAGTCACTGCAGCTGCCAAACTACGTGGTTCATTCATGTTGCGTACTTTCCGCCATCCCCCAGTGGAGGAGAAGCTAAAACGATGAAAAATAATAAAACTAAAGAATTGCATAACAACAACATACAAATATCGATTAAGCTTTGGAAAAGGCTAACACATTTAAATATACACACATGATATATCAGAATAAATAGAATCTCGTTTTACCCAAAAAGAAAAACTGTTAATCCTCGTTAATGTTAAATCGTTAACAGATAATGTTAAATTTTAAATTGGAGTGTGCTGTTAATATCGCAGCAAGCAGCCATTTTAAAATGATAGCGTTGAGTTTGAGGGGTAGTTGAGCATCTCTGGAAGAATCCATATTTTTGTCCAAAAAATTTCCGTGTATGTAGAAGCAAAGTTTTATAGGTTCCGTCTATCACAACAAGTCACTTGGTGATTACTTTTGTGCTGGAATCTAGTGCTACAGACAACCATATTTTGAGCCCCGGCGAAGTCGATCAGCCTCAACCCATTTGGGGATGTTTCGTCGTTTCCGAATGTTGTTCCAAAAATACCTTCTTTGCCCACCCTGGCAAAGCACAATTTTGACGTCGTGATTGGGGCAGCGCTCATAAGTGCGTTCGAGGCGCGCGTAAAAGACATCCTTGATCACATCGTCCTTCTCTTCCGTCGGGGCGTGGGCGCAAATTAGTGTGGTGTTGAAAAATTTCATTTTGATGCGGATTGTGGCGAGACGTTCATTTACCGGAGTGAATGACAGTGCTCGGCGACGGAGTTTCTCTCCCACCACGAATCCGATACCAAATTTGCGCTCTTTTATATGGTCGCAGTAGTTAATGTCACAAGAGCCTAGTCGCTTCCGTCCTTGTCACGTCCATCGCACTCTTAGAAAGCGAACTTCAATCAGCTGTGCAGTGGCATCTTCTTAATTAAGGGATCGGACATTCCAGGTGCATGCCCTCAAATCGTTATCCTTGAAACATTTGCGGGGGTCGTCATCAAAAGGAGGGTCTCTCATCCGAGGCTGAGACTAAACTAAACTGAGACTAAGCTTTTAAAATTAGGAATGAGTCAATTCCCCACTCACGGTACGACGTTGATCGCTTGGTCTATACTATACAAGTATATATTTTTAAATTATTTATGATTTTTCGTCATGATGATGTTCAATAACCGAGAAAGATGTGTATGCATTTCGGGTATTTGTACACATTTTCATATATATATTTATATTCCATATACTACATGTATACTTACACTTCTACCGACTCTAAATGTGTACTTTCGATCTCTCCACCAATCGCGTACATTTTGCCATCTAAAAGTGCAACCGTGTGATTTGCCCGGGCGCAAGTCATTGGTGGCATCTGGTTCCATGTTCTAGTTCGCAAGTTCCAAGTTAAAACTTTATTTGAACTTTGTTCGTTTCTTCGTCCTCCGGTGAAGATTAAATTATCATCATTAAGAATAACCCTCGGGTCAAAGACACCCGGTGTATTCAAATATGCGTATCTCAGCCATTTATCTTCAGTTTTATTGTATCGTAAAATACATGTAGTAGGATCCTGTTTAAAGAAATTGAAAACAAGTTGAAAAATATGAGAGACATATACTCGTAAGTAAGGAATGCTAATTGCAATATGCTTTCAGTTTGGACATGAGATCGCAATATCAGATTTTGAAATCAGAATGCTGTGAGTACGTGAATAAAATATTGGAAAGCATTAAAATCCGTCCCAAATACACTACTTTTGATAATAATTAATATATGTACTTACGAAAGAACTTCTTTCCAGCGCGTAATAAAATGGCTCTTTAAGATTTCTACGTAAAGATTTTCGCGGTTCCGTGAATTGCAAGGATATTGTTTCTCGTGCCAAAGGCTGACTGACCCATGCTATTGCCTTTAAAGCCAACAACTCACATCCTGGTAATGGGTGAATATTTGTCAATATGAAATTCGAATCGAATTGCGAGAGACGCAAGCAACCAATGAGGTCAGGCAAATGACGTTCACGGCCGAGAGTATCATGTTTGTACCATCGTTTAATCGCGGCAAAGACATCTTCTTCGCAAGACACATTCAAGTCTTCGCTCTCTAAAATTCCCTTCAATTCTTCATAGTCAAAGTTCAAAAACTCAGCGCTGTATTTTACCTACGGGAATAAGAAAGTGTAATGAGTAAAAAGAAAGGCAATAGTTCTATACGTATGTATGTAGGTGCAAATGTAGGATTATATTTGGTGATATGCAAACGCCTGATAGTTGAAGTGGTTGTCTCGTTGAACTCCAAACATTCAAAAAACTTTATTAAATGCTCGTATAATTAGTATAAATAGAACGTTGTATTTTGATGAATATCGCTAAAATATGCATGCAACTCTTCTTCGCTAATTTTTTCTAGTTGTGTCTCAGGGGAAACGTGACTGTTTAATCACAAAATCCCAATACTTTAAAGTATTTAGTAGGCTTTATTTACACTATTATATAATTGTGGCTTCCCACAATGAATACCAGTTATTGGACAAAGGAACTAACTGTGACTTTTGATGAAAGAACATTGCTTCTTTCTGAAAAAGCTCTTTAGATTTTTCGATAGTCAAATGAACATGAATTGATATTGTGAACAAAGTAGTATTTTCCAAATTAATTGCTATTAGCGAGACTGCACTGTACTTACTTCCATGAAATGTTCTATTTCATACTTCTGGGTTTTCTGCTGAAGGCTTAAATGCTGAGTCTCGCGCACCAGTTCACTTAGAATTTTTTCCGTAATTTTGGAACTACCTCCTGCAGGAGTTGACGATGAGCTGCTGCTTTCCATTTGTATTGAGATAAAAATGCTTGAAATAGATTGAAAAGTAGAGAATGCAGTTGTTGAAAATATAAAGAATAATATTTACATATATATGTACATAAGAAGTGCTGATATGATGATATGATATAAAATCAGATTTATTCGAATCGATAAATTTAAATTGATCTTAGAAGAAAACATAAAAGTTTGACTTTTTGTTGATATCTTCTTGTCTGATGAGAACTTGGAAAATCATACAACTTTTTTATATGTATGTACCTATGTATGCTATACATGCATCTATCATATGCAAATGAGTATTGCATGTTCAAATATTTTTAAGCTTTCAAAATCGTCACTTTCACTCTTCATTACTACAAAAAATAAATTATCGCAAAAATTCCACCCTAAAACAATAATTTGGGCAACGTAGCTATACATATGTATGTGGTTTGGAGTGAATTATTCAATCATGAAAAAATTCAGTAAGTTTTATTAAAACATAAATAAATATGTATACACATATGTACGTATGTATACGGGTATATGTGGGTGTGTAGATATAACCATTCAGCAAAAAAGCGAAAACGGATTTTAAATTGTCAAATATTTCTTAGAGAGTCGGCAATGAAGCACAGTTTCAGTGAGAAAAAAATGTTCAAATCACCTATTTAGTAGTTGCAATTTGGAAAGTATTAAGTTCGGTCAATTCCGTTTCCAAGTAATCAGAATCAGCAAGTTTTGGAGATTGATTATTACTTTATACTTACAAACTTATTTATATATGTACATACATACATACATATCTACAAAAATACACTTGTGAGGTAACTACTAACATTTTTTGTAGTTCAAAATCAAAATAATTTCGAAATCTTCAACGAAAGCACAGGTACTTTCGACAACCATACATATGTACATACAGACATACATGCATACATATGTAAACATGCACAGGCCTTTAACAGTTCTAAGTTTTCTCTTACATTTTTTCAAAAAATGTTTATTTATTCATCAATAACTATCTTGTCCCCTTCAAAGTAATCCCCCTCAGATATAATACACTTATGCCAGCGTTTTTTCCAATCATCGAAACACTTCTGAAACGCGATTTCTGGTATCGTCAATAGCTTCCGTTTCGATTTTTCTTTTATCTCCTCAATCGTAGAAAACCCCTTCCCTTTCATGGGAGTCTTCAGTTTTGGGAAGAGGAAAAAGTCAGCGAGAGCCAAGTCTGATGAGTATGAGAATTGCCTCGCGCAAACATCGCATAACTTCTAGTTAGTATTCCTTATTGATCGTACGACCTTGTGGCAAGAATTCATGACGCACCACGCCATTCCAATCAAAGAAAACAGTGAGCAAAACCTGCACATCTTCTCGACCTTCATTAACCGGTTATACCACAATTGAACTTGTGTTTTGCTCATAGTAGACTCGCCAAACGCCACAGTCAACATTTCAAATGTCCTTGCGCATTTAATTTAATTTTTTTACACAAAACTTAATACGGTTTCTTTGATCCATTTTTTCAAATAATAAAAAATCGAAGAGCACACCAAAACACGACTTACCTTTTTATCTGTCAAAAACAAACTGACAATCCAAAATGGCTGATATTGCCAACATTTACAAGAGACATGAGTACCAACATAACAGAAAAAAAGCGAAAATCGAACATATGTAACTCACGAAATTTGAAAATAACGGATATTTTCTGATCACACCTCGTCCATATGTATGTATGTACATAGAAGCAATACCTAGTTGAGCTTGTTGCAACAATTTTATTCAGCCTCTTGCTTGAAAAATGTAATAATTTTAGATAAATAAATACAACACGAAGAATTTAACTTTTACTTGAAATCACACGAAATACCTATATACTCTTATAGCCTATTTCCACCGGACGTTACCTGCATTTTAGCTTGAATGCATTTAATCATCGCATTTAAATGCGAAATTCCAATGTGTTTATTGTTGTATAAAAGTGTGTTAACTCACTTTTGGTAATTCAACAGAAAATGTTATGTTAAAAGTCGATGCTGTCACTACTAATGTAAACATTTCGGACGTTTCGGTATATTTCTTGCCAGAGTCGTGTATTTTCAGATTTAATGAGAGGCCAGACTTTTATTTTGCATGCTGAAATTTTTTCTGCAAAAGTTACTTTTTTGCATTAATATTGACATAAAAACATATTGGATGAGTGCATAAGTTCGTGCCCGATTCCGCTGGATGCCGTACGAATCGTTTGAGAGTGGCGCTCGTGAAAGAAATATATACAAATTATATATCGTTGGAAAGGTGACAGTCCGAACTGTAAATCAAGCATAAAATAACTTCATTTGGATTTGAGTTGCTTAGTGAAAAGACGCATGGAAGATGAACAACGAAAAAGATCATATGCGTCATATTATGTTATACGAATTCCGCAAAGGAAAAACAGTGGGCGCTGCAACTAAAGATATTCGCGAAGTTTATTTGGACCGTGCTCCAGCACTCCGCACAGTAAAGAAATGGTTCGCGAAATTTCGTTCTGGAGATTTTAACCTCGAAGATCAACCTCGCAGTGGACGGCCTTCTGAGCTTGATGACGATGTTCTAAGGACTTTAGTTGCGAATAACTCACGTATTTCGACGGAAGAGGTTGCCAGTGAATTGAACGTCAGCAAATCAACTGCGTTTCGTCGTTTAAAAAAGGTTGGGTACACTTTGAAGCTCGATACATGGGTGCCACATCAGTTGAGTGAAAAGAACAAAGTGGACCGTATGTCAACAGCTATTTCTTTGCTTCGACGGATCAAAAACGAACCTTTTTTGGATCGGCTCGTGACTGGTTATGAAAAATGGGTCCTGTACAACAATGTTCAACGCAAAAGAACATGGAAACAGGCACACGAAGGGGCGGAACCGATGTCGAAAGGTGGATTGCATCCGATGAAGGTACTGCTGTGTATTTGGTGGGATATCCGAGGCGTGATCTATTTTGAGATCTTGCCAGCTGGAGAACGATCGATTGCAAAACCGACCCTGGCCAAACTGAAGGAGATGAATTGGGAAATCATGCCGCATCCCCCATATTCACCCGACATTGCACCTTCTGATTATAATTTGTTTCGATCGCTGCAGAACAATTTGAATGAAAAAAATTTAAAAATGTGGAAGACGTCAAAAACCACCTTGACACCTTTTTCAACGAGAAACCGCGCGATTTCTATGAATCAGGCATCCGTAAATTGGTTGAACGTTGGGAGTGGATTGCCGAACATGATGGCGAATACATAATTGATTAATAAAAGCGCTTTCTTCAAAAAATTTCAATTTTAGTTTGCACTTGAAATCGGGCACGAACTTATGCACTCATCCAATACATTAAGTAATTGGCGAAGATTATGCTTTGTCTCTTCAAAAAAAAAAAAAAAAATAAAAAAAAAAACAAAAAAAAAGCAATTGTGGAATTTCAAACGATCCCCTCAACATAAAAATATACGCGACTCTGGCAACTATCAACTATAATGAGCTACTCCTCAAATTGTGGTTTTCCAGAAAAACAAAATAAATATTTACTTAAAAAAATAAACTATGGTAAACTGAAAATGGAAACAAAACGACGCAAGTGGAACCTTACGGAGGAGCAAAGTTTCCTGGATTGCTGAGAAGGAAGAGCTCAGGAATTCAAAGGTTGCCGAAAAAACTCTCATGTATACAAAGAAATGGCGGTGGAGTTAACGCAATCGAGGATCGAAGTCACTGGCAGTTGTAAGCATGCAAAAAAGCAGTTTCCTTTCAGCAGCGTCTGTCCGTGCAGCAATAATCTGCACTTGCAAATCATAATATTGTTTAAATAGCAAAATAAAATAAATGCGGTTTCTTGAATTCATGGTTTTTATACTTGTGACAAATTTTGGAAACTGCAAATGTAAACAAAAATCAGCTGTTTGAGTTAACTCACTTTCGGTGGAAACGTTTGACATTTCATTCACTTAACAGAGGCCTTAAATGCAGTTAAGTGCTTGGTGCTTGGCTATTACACTCTTATTAATATATACATATACATGTGTGTATGTCTGTAGATACTTTGCTCGCGGAAAGATTTCCATCACGATTGTACTGTATATATATGAACATATCTAAGAGCGTTCGAAATTGCAAGAAATAAAAAATTTAAAAACTCTCGTCCACCCCTATGTCCTACATGTATGTTCCTATGTATGAGGCCGAGAAATAAAATTCCACACTATCGAATATCCGAAGCGCAAACAACAATAATAATTGATTATATTCACAAGTGAATCCACAAGATCTTCTTAAAAATTTGCATTCGCTTCAAACAAAAAAAAGGATGCCAGTAGCATCAGTCAAGCTGGAGCTATCGAATTTAATATGCACACACAAACACTTTTTCTTTCATATTTCAAAATATTTTGAAAAATTTTGGCTAAAAGTCGCTTTACACTCACCAGGACTAAAATATGCACACAAAAACACTTAGACGCCGGGTTGAGCTGACACAATTTTTAATTCAAAAATATTTCATAACCCTGACATATATTATATGTATTTCTAATTTTTATATACGCGTATAGTAGCGGAACTGTTTTATATCTTAACCGAAATGAAGTCCAACGCGCGGTGGCTGAAGACTGACTATTTCACTTAGCCGAGCATCTTTATTTATATGTTTAAAAATCTTACCTACTACGAAAAGGATATTTTTACTACGAATTTGAATTCACTGCGAATGTGCCAATTTTCAAAACCAAACAGTGATGTTCAGAAACACGCCAAATACAAACAAATAGTGCCAAGACGAATCCTTTCTCTTCTCTTCATTTCGCCAGGTAGCCTAAGAAAAATACGCAAGCAATATCGCTACAACAACAATAGCATTAGGCGAGTGCAGATTTCGACATTCGGTCGTACGGATAATACAAAAAAAAAATATGTATATACGGTTTTTGTTTTCGTATATTGCTACTACCTATAAAATTTTCCTTAAATCTTGCTTAACGGGCACACTTATGGTATGTATGTATGTATGCGATGGTGTTAAAAATTATGTTTTCCCTAATTTACAAATCCATTAATATATACGTACGTGCATATATATGTGCGTAGCATTAGTAGTTTCCTAAGAAATAGTTTAGATTGCCTACGTGCAATAGAAGAGGCCAGCACGATCCAAACAAATACCATAAAGGATCAATATAGACAATTTGTATATGAATTTGAGTAAGTATTGTATTATTTGTATGCTTGTGTGTGGGAATAAGCAGGTACATACATGCATACATATTATATGTGATATGTTTGTAGCTATGGCTGTGTAGTTCAATCGGAGATGCTTACACTGATTACCAAATGGTTCATTATCCCTTTTGTATGTATGTATGTAGGCATATCTTTGTTATTTGCGTTGTATTTGGTTTTAATATGCATACATTTAAATAGGTATGCATACGTATATAAGGACATACGGGAGGAAGAGAATTTTTAATATATGTACATGTATATGTTTTTTTTAATTTCCAACTTGTATCTGTCCATACACATCAAAGAGATTTATTTCTAACGATAAGTTTTAAAATCTAATAGATTACTACTTTAGTTCATTAATAGCAATGTACATCAGGTAAAAACGCTGCTCTTCAAAATACTGGCAGATCCCTTCTTCGAAGGGGAGTTTGACTTGCTGGGCAGGATTCGGATGATATTGCAGTTTCGATAGGTATTTTTGCCAAGTGTTTGTCACTTTGTGTCTACCATTGGTATTTCAAGGTCTCTATGTATGTTTTCGTTGCGCATATATCAAGGCGCCCCCGTGAGGGTTCGTAGCATTTTTGATTGGAATCGCTGTATTTTATGAATACTATTGTAGTTGCGCAGGCAGAGCCCCATAATTGTATTCCCTACATTCATATTGGCTTTATGATAGAATTATATAGAAGGATTTTATGATCCAAGCATAAGCCAGATTTTTTACACAGTAACCAATTTAAGCTGGCGGTTTTAAGTTTGAGGTGCTGTATTTTAACAGAAATATGGCTCTTCCAGGCAAGTCGCCTATCTAAGTGGATGCCCAGGTATTTAACTTCGCTTGTTTGAGTGACCATTACGTTGTTTAGTTTCAGTATTGGACATGTTTCTGTCTTCAGAGTGAATATGACATGCTTACACTTTAGCTCATTCACTTTTATGCGCCAGTTTGGCAACCATCTTCCAACGAGTTTTAAGTGATTTTCTAGTATGTTATAGGCTTTTATTAAATTGTTCGCAAAACTTTTCTCTCGAAAACTCCTAAAGCCGACCCACCAGATGTTGACAGTGTCCACGCTTCTGTGGAGTTTGGTTTTCGTTCGCCGAGAGGGGACTTTACTTTTCAATTGCCTACTTAGTCCAAAGTAGCACTTGTTGGCAAGGGTGATTCTGCGTTGGATTTCCAGGCTGACATTGTTGTTCCTGTTAATGCTGGTCCCTAGATAGACGAAAATAACTACGACCTTGAAGTTATGACTGTTAACAGTGACGTGGGAGCGAAGTCGCGAATGCGATGACTATTTGTTTGATGACAGGAGATATTTCGTCTTGCACTCATTCACTACCAGACCCATTCGCTTCGCTTCTTTATCAAGTCTGGAGAAAGCAGAACTCACGGCGCGGTTGTTGAGGCCAATCATCGGGGTACACCAGCAGCTGTACACTCTTATAGAAGATTGTACCTTCTCTATTTAGTTCTGCAGCTCGTATTATTTTCTCCAGCATTAAATTATAAAAGTCACACGATAAGGAATCACCCTGTCTGAAACCTCGTTTGATATCGAACGGCTCGGAGAGGTCCTTCCCTAACCTGAAGGAGCCTTCTGTGTTGCTTAACGTCAGTTTACACACCCGTATAAGTTTTGTGGGGATACCAAATTCAGACATAGCGGCATAGAGGCAGCTTCCTTTCGTGCTGTCGAAGGTTGCTTTAAAATCGACGGAAAGGTGGTGGGTGTCGATTCTCTTTTCGCGGGTCTTTTCCAAGATTTGGCGCATGGTGAATATCTGGTCAATGGTTGACTTACCAGGTCTAAAGCCACACTGATAAGGTCCAATCCGTATTTCACACAATACGCTGTTCGGAGAAGTCTGCGAGCATTTCCAACAACACTATATGAAGACGTAAAAATGTATACCAGGTCGGGCATAAGAGCAAATGAGTACGCTGGTTCCGTTGCAAAAGAACTCTACAAATCGCAATCCATATGTTTTGGATCGTTTGTTAAATCAGAAATTACTCGGCAAGTTAACGCCTACATGAGAGAATTAACAGTGTCCAACTGGCTAACCCACAATCATAGCTATAAGCTGTGCAAGTCAGTCTTTCCTGCAAGTTCAACAACAGATCAACTAAAAATTTTCACTAGACTGAGATTGGGACACACAAAAATTACCCACGAACATCTTCTGAAACGGGAACCGAGCACAATCTGCTTAGAGTGAAATGCCTATTGTCCATAAATCATATTCTCGAATTTTGTCCAAAATACCGTAACGTTAGGTTTAACATATTTTATAACAAAAAGCCTACAGATCTTTTCATAGCATGTAACTTCGAAAATATAGAAACTATTTACAAATACAAATTTACCAATGTAAACTTTTGCAACAAATTTAGTACGATGTGGAGATAATATTTCATTAATCTTATGTTAAGTATAGTTTATATTTTTATTTCGATTAACACATATTTAAATAACAAAAAGATTATCAAAAAACTGAAAAAAGGGCAAACAAATACATTCACAATTGTAAACTTTTACACAAGTACATTATATATAACTTTATCTTATCCTAAGGATATTTGGTACCCTTTATAATACCTTTTACTTATACATAACTCAGGCCGATAGCCTCCGTTGCTAGTTGCCTTAATCTTGTAATGTAATTATTTATAATTATATTTCAAATATTGTAAATACATATATATAATACTTGTTCTTCTTTGGTACCTTGTTGTATTTTTAGCGCACTGTCCATAAATAGATAAGCCGTAGTCAATAACTCCTAATATTAAAGATCTAGTAACATTAATTAAAGACTCACTATGTATTTTACTATTCTTAGAAGTGAGGTATTTAATGATGTTTAATCTAGAGTTGAGTTCTTCTTAAATCCAAACAATGCTGCTTAAAATTTAAGGTTTTGTCAAAAGTTATACCTAATATTTTTAGCGGTTTTTTCTTCTGCAAATATGAATAAAATTACATTTAGCATATGATATGTTAGCTCCTGAGCTTACTGACCAAACGGCTATATCGTCAAGAATTTCCGAAAACTTATGTTGTGATTCTAATTAACCGTTATTCTTTGAGAAAATGAGAACGTCATTAGCATAGATCTAATATTCTAATATTTTACTAATTTCATCAAAAGATATAATGAAGAAAACAACCATGATAGGTGAGCCCTGTGGTATGCTATTGTAAAGGCTAATCCTATCTGCATATTTACCATTAATTTTAATCCGAAAAGTGCTGTTAGTTAGGAAGCTTTTCAAGAAAATGTAAACTTTTTCCCAACTCGCCATTTATTTAGTTGACGTGCACTCTATTCTGTCAAATGCTTTTTCGAAGTCTAAACTGAGTACGGCTGTATGATTTTTGTTCGATAGAGCAGTGGCCAGGTAGTGTTCAAAGTGGAGGAGTGCATCTATAGCACCTTGTCCTGCTTTAAAGGCTACTTGATTATTGCTTATATGTTGGTTTTTTAACACGAACCACATGATCCACTTGGCTATTATTTTTTCTAATATCTCACTTACACATGACAGTAGGGATATTGCCCGATAACTGTTTACTTTTCGGCGTTTTTCCAACATTGGGAGCAAATGCCTGTGTCAAATATTGCATTAAAAAGTTGTAGTAACCTAATTTTCAAGCAAGGAGGGATATGCTTAAGCATTTGATATAAAACCCTGTCAAATCCAGGGGTTTTTCCTTTGACTACCTGGACCACTTTTTCGAATTCAGTAAGTGTTATAGTTGTATCAACTTCTTTAGCAGAAGCAGATATTGTGATTGGATGGTACCCTGTATTTAGAACGGCTTATTTTTCTGAAACGAAGTTCGCTGGAAAATTAGTGTCTTTTGAATACGAGGTCCAAGTCCATGAGAACAAGGTTGCTATCTCTATAGTGGAAGAGAGAGTACCGTTTTCGGTGGAAATAGAGCAAATCTTAGTTTGCTTGTGATTGCCCGTCAAGGTTTTTATATAATGCCAGATTTGTTTTGGGTTTGATTTTGGGGTTATAGAAGAGGTAAGTTCTTCTAAACAAGGTTTTTTAGCAAGTTTTACTTCACGTCTAAAATATACGTTTGCCTTTTGATAATTTAATGCTAAGATGAGCTGAATATATTATTGTTTTTTTTTAAGGTTGCTGCTTCTTTATTTATGTTTAAGACAACAGGCAATTCAAACAATAATTGTTCGCAACAGGTTTGAAATTTGGACCAGTTGGCACGTTCGGGAATGAATCGAGGTCTTCATTTGATATTTTCGGTCTGTGTATTAGATACAATCTCTGTTAGGATTGGAAAATGGTCACTTCCATGTAAATCTTTAAAAGCAGTCCATCTACATTTTTTAGCAAGGGTTGCGGATGATAGTGTTATGTCCACGTTCGTAAAAGTTTTATGGGTAGAGAAATGCGTAGGCGAGTTGTCGTTTAAAATTGTGAGCTTAGAGGAAAGAATAACATCTTCTTTGATTTTGCCTCTTGGATTCACTACTGAAGAGCCCCACAGTGGGCTCCAAGAGTTAACATCACCTAGCAATATCATGGAAGTGGTAATATTCTGGTCTGGAGGGATATAAATGGCTATTAATGTAATTTTAAACCCTATGTTTATTTACAGTGCTATAGTTGCTATATTTGACGTAATATTAATTCGTTTGTGAGGTATATTCTTTTTTATCAATACACATACAGCCTGTTTATTTGAGATGTTTTGCTCTTAATTATGAAGGTAACCTTCATAAGCTTTAGGTGAGTAAGGTGTTGTATTTGTTAGAATATGAGTTTCTTGGAAACAAACTATTGAAGGATTGTGTTCTTTTAATAAAAGTTGAAGTTCCTGGAAGTTTTTCCAGTACCCCTCTATATTCCACTGTAATATAGATGTCATGAGAAAGAATTTATGAAGAAAGTAATTTTTCTTTTAATTTATTTCAATTTAAGATTTACACACTGATGATCTTACGATTCTTCATCTGATGCCATTGTAGCATTGGTAAAGTCTCGGAGAGTTCTATTATAATGGTTGAAGTTAATTTCATAGTTATCATTTCTTGTTGAGAAGTTATTAGAAGAGATGAAAGAGTTTTGTATATGTGATAGAAAGTTGAATCAAGTTCTTTATGAGTGAAACTTTCTCTTAGTTCAATTGGGCCTGTTAAGTATTGTTGTATTAAGTTGTTATTGTTTTCTGACGTGTAATCAGGTGTTATATTGTTATTGAGTGATAAATTGTAATTTGTTGGTGAATTGATATTTCGTGGTGAATTACAATTATCTGTTTGATTTAATATTTTTATCTAAATCAATTGAGTGAGGTGGATTCTTGTGGGAGGTGTTCTTGTATGTTATTATTGTCTTGTGAATTTTTAATAAGCGTAAAATTGTTGTTTTTCAGTGAATCGTTATTATCAATGAATTCCGTGTTATTGTTTACGCTTATGTTAGAGGTTTGAGTAAACTGGGTACAGTTATGAATTTCAGAGAATTTTGAAGTTTGTTGGTTGTTGCTGTCTTTTGGACTATATCTATATCTGAAAAAGATCAAAAGTTAAAAGTATGACTCCAGATGGTTGCATACGATCATTTATTTATTTTTTTGAAATTTATAGACAGCAGCAACACCTTGGGAGCTTAGCTCAGTGATATATTCATCTTCGGGCACATATCTAAGAACATAAACTGTGCCTTTGTTAAAGTTGAGATGCTCATGGTATTTAGCCTTAATAGCACAAATACCATGAAGTTCTTTCGAAGCGATGCATTTTTCGGCAACGCTTTCATTATTAACGACCGAATAGCAAATTTCCATCACGGAGCTTTGAAATCGATTGAATCTCTTTGCTAATAACATTAATTGAACGATGAACGGCGAAAGGGTTTTTTATCTACTGCTTCTAATACCACGAACTTGTTTTTTTTTGTTTGCACAGCGGGTAGCTCAAGAAAGAGTTCTAATTTTTCGTTAAGTGAGTTTTTATTTTTCATTTTTTTTTTTGATTTTAGATTTGTCGGCTAACAAGGCAAACTGATTGCCTCCAACGAGCGGCGGCCCGGGGGGGCATAATTGTTTATTTAATTTATCACTATTTGTGAAGTTATTTAGAATAACTGAGATCAGAAAAGAAAATTGAAATATGGTGTAGAAATTTAAATTAAATACACGTAAACGCGAAAATATAACCGAGAGCACAGAGAAAAAAGAGAACTTTCCGCTTGGCACAAGTGACAGTCGGAGACTGAAGAATAAGTAAGAATAATATATTTATAGTAATTACAATTGACAAACAAGGTAAGTATAAATTAAATAAATGGAGATAAAGTAATGTTTTCGTGCTTTGCCATTATGTCTAAATTTGTGAAATTCATTTGCGACCTTAAGGATAAGTATAGTTTAGAATATTATGAAAATTTCTTTATTTTGTTGTTCCTTCTTTTTCTTTTCAAAAGAGTTAATTTAGTTGTAGTTGAAAAAAATACTTAGCATTATGTAAATTCCTAAGCTTTCCTTAATACGTAAGTGTTGACTGTTTCGCATTTTACTTTAATGTAGGTACAGATAAAATTTACTTTTAGTGCGAATTAGTATAGTTAAACTTTACAGAAAAAAATCTTGATTTTTACACACTTCATCTAATGAAAAAAATATATTTTATATATCTCCTATAAAAGAGCAAATTAGTAGAAAGCTTCCATTCAGAATTGAGAAGAGTTGCTTGTGGAAGTATTGATTTCCATGATGATAACAATGCTTCTAGTTCTCCGATGTGTAGAAGCAGAATTGATGTCCTTGTACATGTTGTAAATTCGACAAAATTTGCACACATTTTCTTTTCTCCAGATAAAAAACCCCAATATATAAAAAAACTTTTTCTTTCGCTTGTGATGTCAACAGCTCGCTGGTCTTCCGAAAAAACGAAGTAGCATTTTCGCGGGACTCAATCGTAAGCCCAGATGTTTGGCGAATCATATCATACTTAATGCCATATGACCATCTGGGCTTAAGGAACATTTTTAAGCTTTGTTTAATATGAACTTCCGTCACAGTACAGGCGAAAATAATTAAGCTAGACTTAAATACAAATTTATGAGAAAAATGTGCAAATTTGAATGTATATGCAAAATAAAAAAATAGAAAAAATTCTTTGCATGTACTCACGGTACAAATTTGCATATATTAGTATATAACATATATACACTTTTTACACAGGTACGTATTAGTTATTGCAAATAACGTGCAAAGCAATTGTATTTCTGTAAATTATATATTATATATTTATATTATATATTGTATATTTATTTTTCATAGGCATTTAAGCCGTTTTAGAATATTTTGACTTATGCAATGACTACGTGTATCGGCTGAAAAGTTTTGAAATTGATTGTTATAAAATATTTTTTACCAGCGTAAATTAAATGCTGATACGAGTATGTGGCTGGTAAAGAGATGACTAACAAATGACAAAATATGTCAATTATGTATATGTATATGTATATGTAAATAAACTCTTTGAGTAATAGTGGCCCATTGAGTTGAAGTGGAATGCAACCAAAATACTCGCAAAAAACTTTATTTAAAAAAAAAAATTAAAAAGATGTTAAGGTTTTTATTTGACAACTGATTTTCCCCTATATAAAATACGTAGAGAGAGAGAAGATCTCTCCAGCTCCCTTGCTATACAACTCTCAAAAGCTTTTGTTTCGTTTGTACTGCGAACGTTATTGGCACGAAAACATTAAATATTTGAAATTAATATTTATTTAAAATAAAGTTCTAGCAAAATTTTATGAGTCGCTTTTTATGTGACGACTCTTAACTAAGCTAATTTAAATTGTGATGGAACAATTATCCAGCGGGTAAATTAATTTCAGTTCCAGCTTAGAAGGTTAAGTATTAAATAATAAATATAATACAATTAGGAACCACAACCTAATCCTGCTGCAATAGAACAATTTTTACCTAATGCAATAGAAGTACATGCACAGTTAAAACCTACAAAAATGAAGGAGTATTCAAAAGCAGTTTCACAGCAACCAGTACAGACACAAAGCAACGTAGTTGGCGTTACAGCTACTCGAGCACTTAAGCGTGGTAGAGGGCGTCAAAAAAAATCATTAGCAAAGCACGCGGCAGACCACGATTGGAATATAATTTGGTACCAGTCAAAGTTATGTGATATGGACATGTCATCATCGATCCATGTTTGTACACATATAACAACAACAACGCTATTAAAGTCATCGCCATATATGTAGACGACCTCATCGTAGCACGTAACAATAAACAGAAATTATCTTAGATAAAAGATGAACTTGCATCAATAAAACTTCGTCTCGGCATAGAATTCAGTCATTGTTCAAAAACCAACACTATAAGTATGTATCAGTCAAGGTACTTCAGAGCTGGAGTGTTCTTATCCATCCGGACCGCATGACCTAGCAGCGTAGCCGCCAATGGTCAATGGTTGACTTGCCAGGTCTAAAGCATCACTGTAAAGGTCTAATCAGTTTGCTGACAGTGGGCTTTAGTCTTTCACATAATAAGCTCAACAGGACCTTATAGGCGATAACTGGCGCAGACTGTGGGGTCCGCTTTCTTATGGATTGGGCAGAGCACACTTAAATTTCAATCGTCGGGCATGCTTTGGCCCGACCTTATTCTGCAAAGCACCTGATGCATGCAACTTGTCAGCTTTTCACCACCATGTTTGAATAGTAGTTTTGCCGGTAGATCATCAGCTCCAGCCGCTTTGTTGTTTTTTAAGCTTTTTGAACTTCTTCATAGTCAGGTAATGGAATGTCTTTTTCATCGTTATAGATTGTGGTTTTGGGTTGACCATCTCCGTATACTTCATTTTTACTGCTGTGTTCCTCCAGTAAGTTGTCATGTCTTCTCATAGAATTTTCGAGCGTTGCCATTGTCGGCCAGCTTCTCAAGCTCTTCATACTCGGTCTCTTTTTTTCTTTGTCTGCAGGTGCGTGTTGTGGTCGATCTCAACGTTGCGAGTTAGGCAGTCTGTTTTCTCTTCACTGCGACCCGGCAGTCGTCATCGTAGCAGCTGTTTTTGCGACCTTTGCGAAATCCAATATTGTCGTTTGCACCGGTACGTAGAGACGCACATTTCCACATTTCCAGTATATCCATGTTGCTGATGAGTGCTCTCAGAGAGCATGAGTGCAAGTAGAGTAAAAAATCGTTCGGCAGTCTGTTGTGATTGCAGCTTTTCGACGTCCAACTCTCCTTGTGTTTGTTGACAAGCGTTCTTCGATACACAGACGCGCATGCGTATCTTCGTTGCAACAAGATAGTACCGGAGTCGACGTTGGATCCTCGGAGAGTTCGCGTATCAAGAACGCTGGATACATGTTTTCCGTCAATCACAACATGATCGATCTGGTTTTGTGTTTTTCAATCAGTGAAGAACAGCCAAGTGGCTTGATGTATTTTCTTGTGCAGGATATAGTACTACAGTCGACAAATGCATCTTTCGCCAAAAGGGTATTCTCTTTCGGCAGGGCGTGGGCGCAAATCAACGATATGTTGAAAAATTTCGCTTTGATGCGGATTGTGGCAAATCCCAATACTCGATGACGGAGTCTGCCTTCCATCACAAATCCGACAACAAATATGCGTTCCTTTATATGGCCGCTGTAGTAAATGTCACAAGAACCTACTCGCTTTCGTCCTTGTCCCGTCCATCGCACTTCTCGGAAGGCCTTTAGTTTAGCTAGGATATCAACCAGCTGGCCAGCGACACCTTCCTAATTAAGGGACCGGAAATTCCAGGTGAATTCCCTCAAATCACGATCTGTAAACGTTTGCGTGGGTCGCCATCGTAAGGCTTGTTAAAATTTTTCATTGGGGCTAGTTTCTATGTGGCGGGTCCCATACCCAGCTCACAACCTTGCTGGGCGAGTGAGTTTAAAGTTTTTACACATTTATATAGCGAACCGCTTGCTTCAAGACCGACGCCCGCTCGCAGCCGCACCTCAGGTGAACCGACGCTGCAATTAGACTTCAGCGGAGCCTTTAACTGAATAAGTACTACTGAAGCTTCCTCTCTCATTAGCCGTGACCGAAATCTCCGGTTTGGTTACCACTTCCTGCAGAAAAGTTGCTCACGTTTCCAGGGCGCGCGACGTGGACAAAAGAGTAGGAATTGAGTATAGCCTCGCTGTAACTGCATACCCAAAAGCTTTACTACACCCCATTACAACCCATCCTGCAAACACAAGAAGAAAATTATGCAAGAAAATATGTCCGAAAACTAAGGAAGGGAAACTACCTGCTAGCAAGTTCCCTACCAGAATCTAGAAAACGCACTTGGCTGTATCCATTAGAGGAGATATAGAGCACATAGTGAGCATATTGAGTTAACTCAATTCGAACTACGAAAATCAGCGTATGGCAGCAGCAAAGCGTGTGCTGCAATACTTAAAAGGCACTCCAAATCTTGGAATCTTTTTCTGAATGAAATAATTGGCGAAGACAGAATTGTAAATATTTAAAATGATAACGAAGGTGCCGGTAAGCTAAGCAAAAATCAATTGAAAGGACATTAAAGTAGAGTATATAAGTACAGAAGAAATGCCAGCAGATGTCTCAACAAAGAACTGGCCTGCAACCAAACACTAAAATTTCATTAAAAATCTTGAAATGAAATTAATTCAATTTTTTTTTATTTGAAATTCACGAATATTTGTATATTGTAGTAAAATTTATGAAATATGTTTTTATGAACAATCAGACTGAAGTTATATCTAATCAAAACGTAATAACGTCAGACTTGAGGGAAATTGTTGAAATGTATACTAAACATATTTTTTTTTTTATACATAATTCATTTATTTACTGGATCTGCTATAATATAAGCTTAACAGTAAGTGTAGAAATCTTAAGAACTAAATTACAAAAATGATAGCTCGAGTTGTGTAACTCTGAGCCCTTTTCAAACTACGGCGCTCTCCTTAGAAGGCGGGAACATCTCTTCGCTGCAGGCGGGAATTTCTTGTTGAGTTGCATAAAGCATTAGCTAGCGGGTTTGGATGATTTCTCAGCTTTATGAAGTAGTTCGTCCTGCTTCTTTCAATTTCAGGCTTAACCAGTAAAATACCAAGGTCTTTGTGAATGTTTACGTTACGAACGTACCATGGTGCGCCCGTTAGTGCTCTTAAAATTTTGGACTGGAACCTCTGTATTTTATCAATGTTAGTTGCACAGGTCGTACCCCACAGTTGAATACCATACATCCCAATTGGTTTTAACACTGCGTTGTAAATAAGGACTTTGTAGTCTAGTTTTAGACCGGAGTTTTTATTTAAAAGCCAATTTAAACTAGCTGCTTTTAATTTCATATGTAGTATTTTTGCCTCTATGTGTCTCTTCCAAGTGAGACGTCTATCTAAGTGTATACCGAGATATATAACGTCATTTACTTGGGGAATATTTATACCATTTAAACGAATTGCAGGACATGATTGCGGTCTTAAAGTAAATGTAACGTGTTTACACTTTTGCTCATTAACTTTGATTCTCCAGTTTTCTAGCCATTCTTCGATGAGGAGTAAATGATCACTAATCGATTTTGCTGCTCTTTTAGGGCATTTATCCCGGTATAAAACAGCTATGTCATCCGCAAAGGTAGATGTCTGCACTTTTCGGTTTAATGGGATGTCTGCAGTGTATATAATATATAAAATAGGTCCAAGGACGCTACTCTGCGGAACACCAGCTTTTACCGGATACTCCACACTGATAAATTCAGATTGTTTAGTTGTAAATTGTCTGTTTGTCAGATATGACTTAAGTATCATATAAAATTGAACAGGCAGAGCTTTATGTATTTTGTACAGTAACTTTGTCGAACGCTTTTGCTACGTCAAGAAGGATTGCACAGCAATACTCCTTGAGCTCGAATGCCTTCCTGATTTCATTAGTTATTCGGTTAACTTGTTTAATAGTACTATGCTTTTCACGAAAGCCGAATTGGTGATCTGGTATCACATTGTTACGGTGAAGAAAAGGAGATATTTTTGATAGCAGAATTTTTTCAAATAATTTGGAAAGACTGGGTAGTAGGCTTATTGGTCTATAAGAAGACGCCTGGGTATAGTCTTTGCCTGGCCTGGCTATCATTAATATCTGCGACATTTTCCACGCGTTTGGAAAATAATTTAGTTTTAGCATGTCATTAAAGAGTTCAGAGAGCAATTCTTGTGCAACTCTCGGTAGCTCTATTAACATTTTTGGTGTAATAAGGTCGTGGCCTGGAGATTTCTTTGGATTCAGTTTCTGTGTCGCGTTTACCACTTCTAGGCTTGATATAGATTTAATTGCCACCTGATTTTCCTGGCTGTTAACAACAACTTCCGGTAAAATAAAATTATTAGTTGCGTCATTTGGCTGGAATACATTACTTAAATGCTTTGCAAAGCAATTTGCCTTTTCTTCGTTACTCCGTGTCCAGTTACCATTTGGGTCCCTGATTGGCATATTCACTTCTATTGGAGGCTTAAATTTCTTTTGTGCTTTCCAGAGTGAGTATTTTTTGGCAAAATTTGGCCCTAGTTTTTCTATGTATACCTTGGTATTGTGATCTTCTGCTTGTTTCAGTGCACTTTTCAGCTTCCTCTCTGCTGCTTTCAACCGTAATTTTGCGGCTGGAGAGCGATATTCTTGCCATTCTCTCCGCAAACGGCGCTCATTTTTTACTAATTTTTCTATTTCCGTATTTGTTAGGATTTTTGGGCACGTAATAGGCTTTTTACTGTTTTGAGTTGCTATAGTTGCCGCGGAAACAAGGACATTATTGAGCTCATTAATGTAGTCATCAATATCGCTTTCACAATTCAATATTGGGTTGATGTTAATATGACTACTAGTATATTTTTTGTATTTTAGCCAGTTTGTTTCTCTGTTTGTTAGTCTTGATTCTTGTGCAACCATCTTCGGGAGCTCATAAATTTTTATTAGAACTGGTGAATGATCTGAAGACAACTCAGCAACTGTCACAGCTGATACAAGTTGCCTGTCGGTTTTTCTTGAGACAGCAAAGTCTATTAAGTCAGGTATTTTCTTCCGATCGGTAGGCCAGTATGTTGGTTGACCTGGGGAAATACAATCTAAATTGTTACGTTTGTTTATAATGGTATTGTATAGCTGACGGCCTTTGGGGTTTGTTAGACGGGATCCCCAGTATACATGCTTTGCATTGTAGTCTCCTCTTGCTATAAATCTATCACCAAGATTATCAAAAAATTCCTTAAATTAATTATTCAAAGTTACAGAGGTAGCTTGTATTGTAGATAATTGGTGGCGTAAGGCTGTAAGACGCAGTGCTTAAGGCGGTTTCTTAGAAGTATTCCTGTGCCGCCGTGCGCTTTGCCGTCAGGGTGGTTAGTGGAGTAGAATATGAACCCAGGTATATAAAAGTTATATTTATCCGTCAAGTGCGTTTCAGACAATAGCATTACGTCTATAGCATATTCTGATAAAAATCGTGTCAATTCTAATTCGAGCTCTTCAGTTGATATGAGTAATAATTTTTATTATTCGACGATAGAAAGCTTACTATTTGCATGAAGCTTTTTTCACAGTAAGTTTGGATTTTTGTTTCATCGATGGTACCTTTTTTTAAAGGCACAACGTGAAAGTTATTAGTTCCGACTATTTCAGTAATATTATTAACTAACGTGCTTGAGACACGTTCGCGCAAGTAAATTGGCGGTGTTTTGGCATTTGCAACTGTGGTAGTACCCTTTACGCTGTCCTCACTTAATAGAGTAAATCGGTTGCTATTGGAGGATTCTTGAATTTTTACATTGGTTCCACTCATTTGCACTTTTTTGTTGTTAGTGTTATTAATAGGACTCGACTTCCTCTTAACATTTATATATCGATCTAGTCCTGTCTGTATCTTTGTGTTCTTTTTGATTTCATTAGGCTTACCGCTTGCCTGATCCTTTTCATTTGTATTGGTGGGCGATTTCCTACTGTGTGTTTGCTTGCTGTTACCTTTGTTCTCTTGTTTTTCTGCCGACTTCGCTGTCTGTTTAGCGCTTCTTCGCTGTCTTCTGCTGTCATGTTGCTTTCTTTTGCCGTTGTTTGTGTTGGCGTTGTTTGCTCAAAATAGGAAAAATAAGCATTTGAGAGTATTCGATCCGGCGGGTTTGACCGCGACGCACTCATTTTTGTTTTTGTACTCACTGGATAGCTTTTTTGTTTATTTTTTTTTTCGTTTGCACATATTGATTATTAATATTATGTTCCATTATTTAATTTGGAGTTTATTAATGTTTTCCTTTTTTCAAGTGTTCTTCAGATTACACTAAAGGCACTGGCTTACTTATTTTGAATTTTCACTGTATGTGTGGTTTTATTTTATTTTATTTTTATGAGCAGTGCGTAATTGCTTGTGTGCTCTTACAGCTCTCTCAAATGCTAAACATATAGCATATCTAGCATGATATATAATATAGATATATAGTTAGCTCTTTGTAACTGCTGAAGAGATTTTCGGCCGAGCTCCTCCTCCAATTTGTGGTTTTGCGTCTTAATGTTTTTTCAACAAATGCTGGAACCTGCAGTTTATACTAAGCCGCCTCCGAACGGCTGTTGGTTTTTTTACGAGGAGCCTTTATTTCATGTCCGAAATGCACTCGGAGGGGTGGACATTCCCTGCCGAGGGGCGACCGCAATTACAAAATTTAACTTAATTTTTTATTTAACTTAATTTTCCATAAGTTTTGGATGTTGGTGGCACCGGGATTTAAACCCGAGCCTTCTGAATGTCATTACGCAATGCTAACCACTCGGCTACCGCGGCCGCGTCATTACCTACTCTCGCTTTATATCCTTCTTTTTCCTGTTAAATTACACATTAATATACACATAGAACATCTCGATGAATTGAAGCTTCCCTATTATTTCTAAAAACAAGAAAAAAGTCAAAAGGAATTAATAATTAATAAAAAATTAAATAAAAACAAATGATAAATAGCAAAAAATAAATAAATAACAAATTGTAAGTAATGAATTAAAAATGATAAATAATAAATAAAAAACAAATAACAACTAATAAATAGTAAATAAGTAAAGAATGAAAATAAATATTATAATAAAACAATATTACTAATTTAATAATTTCATAATAAAATAATAATAAAATAATTGATAAATAAAGAAAATAACGATTAATAAATAATAAATAAATAATAAATTTTATCAGTCTGCTGTTTTTTCCAATAAACGGTGATATATTTAAAAAGAGTCGAAACAAAAATTTTACGCTGAAAAAGTCAGTCACTAATTTTGTTTAACCGAGTCACGTTCGAAATTGTTTAATTTGTTAATTTGACTTCATATGAGCCAAGAAGACAATCTTTCCAATGCCTGCCAATTGAAATCTAATACAACTCTACCAAATACACAAAGGGGGAGCCGGTTTTAGGTTTAATTTAATGTACTGAGCTAAATACTACACCATTTTGAAATTCACCATAACAAACTGAACGGTCTATGTATATCAGTGTGATATATCCCCTATTTTCCCAAAGTTGGAAAACATCCGGCAGGTAGGGATGGAAATGGAGAATCACACAAGTAAATTCAATTGCTTTTTTATTTATATATACAATTATACAATTTCTGAATGTTAAACATTAGCTTATTTTGTTACAGTTTATGGCTCACAGTCACGTCTTGATGGTGGGTTTTAGATTGAAATAAAAATTAAAAGCGTGGAGGGCAAAGAACCAAAGGTGCACGGATTCGAGTTGCCAACTTTCGAGCCTTTGGGAGTCTTCCTTAACCCTTTAAGAGCTGTTGCCGTCAACATGACGCTCCACCTGCCTCGTAGTTAGTAGCAGCAACTTCTATTCCAGTTTTTCGATGGCCAATCGCTCATCAGCAACCAATCGTCGCAGCCTTTTTACACGCTGTTGGGTTGACCTGCTGATTATCTCAGCTCACACCTTCTTACGCAGAGATTGGAGTTGATGTTTCCCTTCGTGGAGAAGAGTATGGTTACCAAGTCCACATCGATGGCAACTGGCTTCTGACTCACATGCTCCGGTTGTGTGTGACATTGCCAAGCAGCTGATGCAGTATTTGTGCCCCTTGCACACTGATAGCGTTCACGTGCATCCATAGCATGAAAGGCGGTGCACAAACTCATGGGGTGCAATCGGCCACACAACCGGAATTTTGTGGACTCCTTTCATCTTGACCTGCAAAGATATATATCAAAAAGAGAGTTTAGTATAAGAACATCAGAAATTTGAGTAAGATTTTACAATATGGGTGGAATATGTGTGTTAAGTAATTAGTGGAATGTGGTATTGGTATTGTCATAGCTAGACTGGGGGTAGAAGGCACAACTTGAGTATGCTTCGGGTTATGACTCCATGCTGAGTTTTTATGTCCACAACACAGACATTTCCATCGGGTCCAAAAAATAATCAAGTAATTAAACCCAGTCGTCTTCGGCTGGAGAAAGCCAGTCAACTTTAACAACGACCATTTCTCATTCCTGAAAGTTTCGTTGAGGCGTTCGATTTAGGTCTTACTGGAATTCGTTCTTCCAACGCATGCTAATTTCGTGGTGAAGAACCTTTAGTCTCTGCCAGTTATTGATAAGGGGGAGTTGCTTAGCGTCCGGAACAGGGGTGCTATAAAGAGAGCTCCACGTATAAAATTTCTAGAGGTGTGGAGCTTGGGATATAGAGGACAGAGGCCTGGAGTTTAATATGGCTTCAATTCAATTTAAAGAGTTCAAAACTTTTCAAAGGAGAATTTTTTATTTCCAGTTACTTTAAACGAATGAGGAGCTTTAAAACCTAACTTTTTGGCCAACGTTTCGCTAAATATTTTAGCATCTTCAGAGGCTCCTGTTTATTTGAATTGAAAAAAAGGAAACATAAATAAACACATTTTAGTATATACACACAAATGTACAAACTGAAAAGTTAGAAAAATTTTACAAAAATCAAAAAGCTGGAAAATCTTTAAAAAACAATGTCAACCATATTCATTATAACCATAATGTATGGTAGCTAAAATAAAACTAAATATTTTATTTATCTAAACATAACAAATATGCTGCTGAGATGTTGTTTGTGTCTTCTTTTTTGTTTACCGTTTTGTTCCTCTTTTTTAAAGTTCTTAGGCTCTCTAATGTGTATCTCATGCTACGTTATCAAAGTCAGCTAAGTGGCCACTAATTATTATAGGTATTATATGTTGTGAAAGAGACGTGATGTTTTTTAGTTCTCCTATGTCGGCTTCATGTTCTGCTAATCGCACTCCCAAAGCCCGTTTTGTTGTACCTATATATAATTTCTCGCAATTCTCGTTGGTTTTCCCTTTACATTTAATTTCATACACTACGTTGCTTTGTTGTTGTGTGTTAATTGGTGTTTTTGTTCTTGAGAATATTTGTGCGAGTGATTGATTTGACTTGAATGCCAATGTAATATTTTGTTCTTTCTTGGTTTCACATCCTAATTTTTCACTGAGCTTTGGTATGTATGTAACGCTGCAATATTTCCTAGGTGTGTTTGTTGTATCTAGTTTTGATGTTTTGTTGTTATTACATTGTCTTAATATTGTCTGCTGTATTAATTCCCATATTAGGTGCTCCGGGTAATTGTTGTTTTTGAGAATGGTATGTACCATATTTTTTCTTTATTGACAACATGAAAATTTTGGTGGCTTATAGTCAGTCGTCGTCTCTATGTATTTTTGTGTCGAGAAATGCAATGTTTTTGTTTTTTTCCACTTCCATCGTGAACTGGAGTTTCTTATGATACTTGTTGATTTTATTATATTATATTTTTATATATTGTTTCTCAAAATTTTCTTAGTTTTCCCCTTAACAAGAAGGTTTTCTATCATTAGTAATCAAGCCTGGAGAATACTCACAAGACAGACGCTATCATATGCACAGGGTATCCATTTGAATTTCGCCGTTATCTACATTATTCAAATTACCGTCAAACGAAAGTTTGCAAACTTGGATCCGTTTGAGGTATCTCAGCCATAATTTGGCAAATGTTGGTTATCAAGTGCTCAAAAGATAAAATTTATCCGCATAAGCACTATGTTTCGCGTAGCCCCACAAAAAAATCCAACTGTATCAATCCGAACGATCTCGGTGTCAATTGAAATCGCCCGGAGTAGAGATTGCATGGATGGGGAATTTCTCCCGCAATAATGCCATAGTTGCTCGTGTTGTGTGGCATGTGACACCTTCTTGTTGAAGCCAAATATTGTCCAAGTCGTGTTTTACAGTTGCAGGCTAAAACAAGTCGGTTATCATACGACTATAACGCTCCGGATTGACAGTGACAGTCTCGCCGTGATCGTTTTCAAAGAAATAAGTGCAATCACTCTTCCGTATTAAAGAACGCATCAGAGAGCAAGTTCTTTTGGGCGTAATGGCCTCTCTTCAATTATTTGAAAATCCTCGGTGCTCTAAATGGTACAATTTTGCTCATTTACGAATCCCCCGAGTGAGAAATGTCTTTGTGTATCGCTGAAGAAAATTTTGTTTATAGATGTAGATGTAAGTCCAAGTGCAAAATATGCCATAATGTGCCGTAATAAAATCCCAGCTCATAAGAACGTCGAGAAATATTCACATTCGGGTCTTCGGGTACGCTTCCACTTACAGCAGCGAAATTTGAGATAGAACAACCCAAGCGATGATGTACGGGCCGTACAATATCTGCATCGCTCCAGTATCTTCCAACTACTTTAACATTTTACCAATCACTTGAGTAGTTGGACGGTTATGTGGACCAAAATTACCTCTTAAATCAAAAAACGTGGACACGTTTGAATAACCATTTTTGTAGTAGGTTTTAACAATTTTAACGCATTGTGCGATTGTTAAGTGATCTCTTTTTATGAATGTCTGACTTTTAAAAAGCAAAACATGTTTCGTTTGACAATTAAGTTTGACAGATGTCATGTAGTTATGAATCTACGAAATGGGTAACCACACTCGTATACATATGAGTATGTCTCGTAAACATGCATACAAATTTGTATTTCAGATAAATAAAAAATAAAAATAAAATAATAAAATAAAAATACTCAAACTAAATAGTTGGAGTAGCGAATGTGTAAATTTCTGACAACTTTTTTCCGTCGTTCCACAAACTTATACTCAAATTCAATTACGCTGTATATAGTTTTGAAATAACTACCACTTAGTGTACCACCGTAGCTGTTTAAAATGAATTTCGAACAATTTCTAACGAGTAATATTTAATACTTTTTTATTTGCAACTATTTTGAACTTCTATAATTTTGTTGTTGTTGCGCTATTGAAGTTTCAAATTTTTAGCCACCAGCACTTAGTAGTATGTGTTAGCGTGCCGTACACAACATTTTTTTTTTAACCAAAAATTTTAGACCCAACCAGTGTAGTTGCATAAAAGTTGGGTAATCATTTATTCTGGCGACCGCGGCAGCCGAATGGTTAGCAATGCGTACACCATTCGGAAGGATCAGGTTCAAATCCTGGTATCGTAACAACATTCAAAATTTATAGAAAATTAATTTAAATAAAAAAATAAGCTAAATTTTGTAATCAAGACCCAAAACCGAGAAGCTTGCTTGTGGCAAAAAGATTATTATGACTTCGTTTTTATCGTGTCCTTGTCAGTCTTCCTTCGTTGTCTATATGGCCAGAACTCATGGGGGGAATAGGTTGTTTTGCCATCTTCTGCATAGTTCTGCCACAGTCCGCACAATTAGATTTCAGAAGGGGCGAGTTGCTGAACATAAAGATAATTTATTTTTTAAGGCTGGCTTTGATATGTTATGTTCCATTGGCCTGAACTGAATCAAAGTTACATGTAGGCTTTCGGAAGAATACACTACCACTGATTCTCCTCTCAAGTTTTAATTCATCCGTGAATATTTCCCCAAATTATATTCAACCGCATGAGTCTAAAAGGCTTCGTAAGAAAGTGTATCTTTTTAGTCTTTCTGAGTGATCCAAAAGTTGAGTACCTGTATTGGTTTGATTTTTTTTAAGGAAGTGCGGCTATTGCCGCCATCAAATCTAGGGGTATGATATTGAATATTGCATTTAGACCATATTCCTACTTGGCATGGGAAGGAGTGTTGTTCTTACCACTGATACTTAGGTGGTATAATAAATCCTCAGACAGGCCTCATCTATTAACAATAACCCTTTTGTACATATAAGGGCAGGAGCAACCATCTCAAATCTCTGAACTGTATTGTGTCTCCAATGTCTCAATAGTTCGAGCGTTGATGTTCTCCAATGTTGTTAGCCCGGAAGTTGATGTACTGATGGGTTTAAAGTCTTTTAGAGGGATAGGTGTGTCTTTTATGATGATAATAATTACGATCATTGATACCTGTCTCCATGACATTGGTCTATGATTGAATCTCAGACAAGTTTTTAGATTGTCAGCATATTCATAGCTTCTAGTTGTTTTGCAGTTGCCCGGGGTGCTTTTCTAGGGCTAAAAATAGATAATTTACAGATCACGCTCGACAAAACTCGTTACGTTTGAACGCAGAACTGTGAAAAAGCCGGACAGTCCAGCTATAAAATATATTGCTATAAAAATAGAAACACCCTAACAAGTTTTTATGCAGCTTAATATTCAAAACGCAAACTGCAACACATTCTCTATGCTAAGTACATATGTACATACATATCCAAAGGTGTTGTTTAAATATATATAATATATAAAGCACTCGTTGAGCGGAAATGCCTGCAGACTGATGATAGAGCCACTGCTACACTGAACTGTCAGCAGGGTTCAAACAAATACATACACGGTGTGTGCCAAAAATAACCGAACTTTATATTTAAATCATACAACATACAGCGTCATCTACTGAAAATTTGCAACATTAAAAAGATACATTCATCCTCTTTCAAACGCACCTGACTTCGTGTAAGTCGGATGACAAATGTAAAAGTGACAGCCATTTCAATAAAACCAAAAGTGTGCTAATGGTTCCAAAAAAAAATGGAACAAAGAGCAAATATAAAATTTTGTGACAAACTTGAAAAAAAATTTGCTGAGACATACGAATTAATGAAAAAAGTTTATTATTATTGAAGCAGCCGTAACCGAGGTACTGAAGAACATTTCTATAAATGACATAAAAAAATCTATGCATGCGCTGGTTGATCGTTCCAAACGTTGTGTTGAGTCAAATGGAACCTATTTTGAATAAATAATAACTTTCAAAGATAATATAATGTGAATTTTACTATTTTATATCCAAAAAGTTCGGTTATTTTTGGACACACTGTGTACAAACCGTATATTTATGCATAGTTGTAAATTAATAAATACTTGTATATGCGTATATATCAGATATTCATATATGTATGGCGTACCTTTCTCTATGATGATGCTGTCGATTTGATAACCAGGACATTTCAATAAAAATATTTAACCCACCACAGCAGATAGTTTTGGCATCATGCGCACGTATGGCATACCTGCAAAGTAAGTCGAAGAGGAGCATATGTAGATAAATGTATTTTATAAGTATGTATACATGTTTGTAAATGAGGAATTTTTCAGGTGAGTAGATGTCAGCTAAATAAACAAGTAAATGTACAAAATTTCAACGTACGTATGTACGTACAATTATGTATGCATGTAAGTTATACTACTTGACTGAACATTTAGAAGAGATTATATTTACTTGGCTGTTTTGCACACGACGTTAATAAAATATGTACATATGTGCACAAACGTATACACGTATATAAATATATGTAAACGCGCTTATTAACATCTTAGTTTGTCAACTGCACTCACCGTATATATTTAGACGTGCCGCATGTGATGCCTCCTCTGCACGCGAAATCGCTAGGCAATCATATTCACCGCCATCCCCTGACTTCACCGCAGATATGTTGGCATGGCTTATAACAACGCCAAACATTGTGACATATTGGCCAATCATGAGGCGGTCGTTCTGTGCAAGGATGAACAGAAAGGAAAAAACATACACTTTAGCTGGAAAAAGTCATTTTGATTAATATTAATATCAATTTTCGCTAGCTGTTTTTGTTGCAATGGGAAATTAATTTTAAAATACTCGTATATGTAATTTTTAAAATAGGTTTTGGGCACTGAGACACCTGGTTTTTAATATTAAAAATGCCAGAAAGGCCTTATACAACAATTTGAGCCTAAATCCAATTGATCGAAGCAATCGATGATATTTATGAGTTCTATACGCTATGTGCGTACGTATATACTCTTATGTTCTAAGTTTCATGTCTAAGTACGAGTATTCTATGTTCGCATAACTGAGACATAACTCAGCTGCGAAAGTATTGATATTTCAATATTTGCTTAATTCATTTAAAGGTAATAATAAAAATTAATTCTTTATATATGTGTATACACCTAGAGCAGCCGCATCTTCAACATTTTTGCTAACTGCGCAATCGCAATGCATTGCTTTGCATCGTTCCAACGTCATTGGTGTGCCACTAGACGGGAGATGTTGGCAATTTAAAGTTTTGGCGCATTTATATGCATACATACATACACATATGTGTCTCTGGGAGTGGTGTAAGTTTGTGTGGAATACATTTTAAGACGCGTACTTTGGAGAATTTGAATGCCGTACAACTCTGATGTTAACTTGCGTATCCTATCGTGCATGACATCAAAATGGAAGTTATGCAAAATACTCGCACGTTAGTTGTCCCAACAGCAGCCGTCAGCAGCAATGACAATATGCACAAACATTAAAAGTAAGCGTATACGCAGTGCAATAATACTTAAGTGAAGCGTGGAGAGCATTGGCAAAACGATTGCTCACGAAACTTTCGAAAGAGACCCGTCACAAGGTTCTTAAGACTATGTACATATGAGTATTAGAAATGGAAAAGTGAAAAACATAGAACTTGATGAATTGTATGTCACCTCAAACCTCGAATGCACAATGCAACAAAAAAAAAAATCCAAAAAATAATGGGGATGAGTTATTTCTGGTAAAAAGTGGTCTTTTGTTGAATATCCGTTAATGAATTTTAAAAAATTGAAAACAGGTCCGTTGGAAACCATGCCCTTACTAATAAGAGTGATGAGAGTAATATCAGAAATAAAATCCAACTTTAACAGAGATGAAATAACAAGAAATAACAACTATGATTTAAACTTCAGCATAACGTTAAGGAAAAAAGTAACATGGAAACAATCCCTGATAAATAAGAAAATCAAACCGCTCTCACAGGTGTGGTGCACTAATAGGACTGCAGAAGATATTGGTGCGGGAATTGCGGGACCCAAATCAATGATATCAATACCAATGAGCAAATACATCAGCATTTTCCAAAAGTCTGGTTGATATTTCCTCTAGCGCAGAAATAATAATTAAAAGAATAACGAATAGAACAACACTTAGTAATTTTTTATATTTTATATTATATTACTATATTATTTTGCTTTGTGTTATATTTAATTTTGTTTCATTTTATGATATATATTTTTACCCGTCAAAATTTAGACCGATGAGGTCACTTAGACGGACTGCGTTGATTCAGTCATGCCCTTCTTTTCATCTGTTTAGGTATATGCAAAGTCGTTCCTCAGTTTTTGAGATATTTTAACGAAACTTGGTACACAGTTGCACTGATATATTTAAACGATAACATGTCAGATCAAACTACAATAACATATATTAGTGCATGGCGTTTGGTATTCTGTTCATATATAATGCTTATTTGTTTAAAAATCGACTATAACATTTAACTCCCGCACACCGATTTTGATCAAAACTATGTCAAAAAATCTTCTAAGAGCATGAAATTTGGTATTATACATTCCAGCCTAGTGCTTTTTTATTTTACTTCACTTTCTCTAGTTTTATTTTGCTTTATATATTTTAATAGTATATTTGATTTTTTTATACTATTTAAAGTATTTCATTTCATTTATTCTATTTCTCTGTAATTTATTTTGCTGAATTTATTTTATTTTCTTTATTTTATTTCAGTTAAATATTATATCAAATAATTATATTTAATTTTTTTCACATTAATTTACTCTATTTGTTCTAGTTTTTAATTAATTTATTATATTATATCTTATTTTATTTCATTTCTTTAATTTTTATTTTTTATTTTATTTTTATTTTCTTTTACTATATTTTATTTTATTAAATTTTAGTTTAAAGTTTTTATTTTATTTAATTTTATTTGAATTTGTTTTATTAAATTTTAGTTTATTTTATTTTATTCCATTTAATTATATTTCATTATATATATTTGTATTACATTATATTGTATTATTGTAAGGAAAAAGGAGAGAAAGGAGGTGTAAAATATTCTGTTCATATGAAAAATATTTCTCTGGTTTTATTACCATCCATAGTTGCTTGGGATACAAGAAACCTTTGAAACAATTCCCGAAATGTTACGAGCATACAAACGAACAAATATTTGCACACGCAATTATTTCCATGCGGTTATAATCCTGCTTTCTCACATTTGGAGCTTACCTGCACAAGTAGTTGTTGATAATGAAATTCGAATATATTTCAACACCACCACAACCTTATGCATCAAACTCCCAGTGGTTTCAAATGCGCTTGCCATTATTCTTTTTCCATCATCTAGCGTCGGACAATAAAATATGCTGCGCTACACGGTGTATCCCAAAAATAACCGAACTTTTTGGATATAAAATAGTAAAATACACATTATATTATCTTTGAAAGTTATTATTTATTCAAAATAGGTTCCATTTGACTAAACACAACGTTTGGAACGATCAACCAGCGCATGCATAGATTTTTTTATGTCATTTATAGAAATGTTCTTCAGTACCTCGGTTACGGCTGCTTCATTTTTTTCAATTTTTTTTTTTTAATTTTTTAAACTTCAATTTAAATTTTTTTTTCAAGTTTGACACAAAATTTTATATTTGCTCTTTGTTCCATTTTTTTTGGAACCATTAGCACACTTTTGGTTTTATTGAAATGGCTGTCACTTTTACATCTGTCATCCGAATTATTGTATATGAAGTCAGGTACGTTTGAAAGAGGATGAATGTATCTTTTTAATGTTGCAAATTTTCAATACATGGCGCTGTATGTTGTATGATTTAAATATAAACTTCGGTTATTTTTGGAACACACTGTGTATATGTAAGAAGTGTGTGTTTCTGTGTGTGCATGAGTAGGGATATGAATATGACTAGCATTTTCCACACAGTATGACATATTCAAATTTGCTGGTGACAGCATTCTCCCGTTGATGCTTCACTCAAAGCCTGAATGTGTTTACACACACACTACATTCATACATACATACAATACATACATATGCACATGAGTACACATTTGTGAAATTTCCGCAAATGGAAAAATTGAATTTGAAATATGAAGAAGTTTGTAGTCGCAACGCAAAAATGCACAGACACCTTGTATTCTATGAAGTAACTTTGACTGAGCGTTTAACTGACAGGTAAGTAATCGAATTAATTTTTTTAAACCTGTGGAAATGAAGTGATGTAGCGCAATGCCTTCGAAAGTGACGCATATTTTTTTTAATTTTATATATTTAATTTTAATATTTAATTGTGGCTGGAAATGTAGTTAGCTAGCATATAAAGGGTAATTAAATTTTCAAGGGCCGATGTTGATTTTGAATAAAACACAAACTATTTAGGAAATTATTGAAATTTTATTTTATTATGATATATTGGTATTACTCAATTATGTATGTAACAAAATATCGGCCAAATGAGCGCCGCGACCTCGGCGGCACACCTCCATACGATGGTCCAAATTTTCGATGACGCTGAGGCATAATGGAGTTTCTATGCCGTTAATGTGCCGAATTATCTCATCCTTTAGCTCTTGAATTGTTGCTGGCTTATCGATGTACACCTTTTCTTTCAAATAACCCCAGAGAAAAAAGTCCAACGGTGTCAAATCACATGATTGACATCGCCATTACGTGAGATAACACGGCCATTGAATTTGTTGCGCAAAAGAGCCATGTGGCAAGTGGCACCGTCCTGCTGAAACCACATATCGTCCACATCCATATCTTCCAATTGTGGCCATAAAAAATTCGTTATCATCTCACGATAGCGAACACCATTCACAGTAACTGCCTGACCGGCCTCATTTTGGAAAAAATACGGCCCGATGATGCCGCCAGCCCATAAAACGCACCAAACAGTCACTCTTTGTGGGTGCATTGGTTTTTCGACAATCACTCTTGGATTCTCATTCGCCCAAATGCGGCAATTCTGTTTATTGACGAATCCACTGAGGTAAAAATGTGCCTCATCACTGAAGATGATTTTCTTCGAAAATTTTCATAATAAGTCTGGATAACTTTAACACGTTGTTGGATTGTGTATCTCTCCATGATTCAAATTGAGTAAGTCTGAAATAGAGAAATGTCAAATTAAATTCGGAAAAAAACTTGGCGTTTAGGTGTGGTTCACATTCAACATCGGCCCTTACAATTTACGAGTATATATCAGGTTTTCTTTGGTTTATTTTGAGCATTGGATGACTAAGGATCTTAACCATTTCTCTTGGGCCCACAACTTAAAAATATAAAATATATAAAATATATATATATATACCATCAAAGCCTACTAGCAGGTGCAAAATCCGTCTTTGTATGTGTTCCAATAGTGCTCATGAGGCATTCTCTTGGGTTTATTGAATAGCCTCCGATATAGTTTACAGAGGGAATCAAGCTCACTTTGTGTTATTACAATTGACTAAGTGATCTGAAAATACCTACATCGCTTCTCTGATATTGATTGAAAGAGATGGAATCTTTGAAAACCACAGAGAACACAAGATCTGAAACTTCAAGAGAAAGAATTTTGTGTACATGATGATAAAAATTCTGCAGTATTGTTTTACTCAGCATAACAAATATCTCCGCCTGGAAATTACTTCAGTGATCTGGTGATCTGAGGTTCAGCTTGTCGCAATATATTATCTTCTGTTGGCACACTCTAAGTTTCCGAGCCAATCGCCGTGTTTTAGGGTAGCCTAAAGCCTTCTTTTCAATATTAAGAGCCGGGATATGTGCCCTGTAATATCGACATTGCCCGTGCTTTTTGAGCTAAGACCGAAGGTTATATGTGTTTTCCTTATAGTGACCTTATTTGCAACTCTCTATCAAACTCTCAGTTTTTACAGCATAAATAAATGTAATAATTATTTCCTGCTTCTTACAGAGGTGGCACCGCAACTCATTTATAAATTCATCAAACAAACTATACAACCAGGACCATCAGTCTCGCTGAAATATAGTGCCAGTGGAAACCCAACGCCAAAAATCGTCTGACACTTAGACGGATTTCCACTGCCAAATGTAAGTATGGTAATATTTTAAGGTTGGAAATTTATAAAAAAATATACATATATATGTAAATAACTAGAAAAATAAATTTTAGTCTGGGTAGATTTATTATTATTATTATTTATATTCTATTTTTATTTTTTGTCTAAAATAAGTAACATTAAGCTTTATCTTATCAACAATATATGCATCTATACGCCATTCATTTATTTACAAATACATAATTCCACATTTACATACGTATATGTAAAGGGTGGTTAAATTGTAAGGGCCGATGTTGAATGTGAACCACACCTAAACGCCAAGTTTTTTTCCGAATTTAATTTGACATTTCTCTATTTCAGACTTACTCAATTTGAACCATGGAGAGATACACAATCCAACAACGTGTTAAAGTTATCCAGACTTATTATGAAAATTTTCGAAGAAAATCATCTTCAGTCATGAGGCACATTTTCACCTCAGTGGATTCGTCAATAAACAGAATTGCCGCATTTGGGCGAATGAGAATCCAAGAGTGATTGTCGAAAAACCAGTGCACCCACAAAGAGTGACTGTTTGGTGCGGTTTATGGGCTGGCGGCATCATCGGGCCGTATTTTTTCCAAAATGAGGCCGGTCAGGCAGTTACTGTGAATGGTGTTCGCTATCGTGAGATGATAACGAATTTTTTATGGCCACAATTGGAAGATATGGATGTGGACGATATGTGGTTTCAGCAGGACGGTGCCACTTGCCACACAGCTAACGAAACAATGGCTCTTTTGCGCAACAAATTCAATGGCCGTGTTATCTCACGTAATGGCGATGTCAATTAGCCCCCAAGATCATGTGATTTGACACCGTTGGACTTTTTTCTCTGGGGTTATTTGAAAGAAAAGTGTACGTCGATAAGCCAGCAACAATTCAAGAGCTAAAGGATGAGATAATTCGGCACATTAACGGCATAGAAACTCCATTATGCCTCAGCGTCATCGAAAATTTGGACCATCGTATGGAGGTGTGCCGCCGAGGTCGCGGCGCTCATTTGGCCGATATTTTGTTACATACATAATTAAGTAATACCAATATATCATAATAAAATAAAATTTCAATAATTTCCTAAATAGTTTGTGTTTTATTCAACATCAACATCGGCCCTTGACAATTTAACCACCCTTTATATCTATAGTCTCTTGCATTTAAGATACTAGAGGTAAAAATAAGTTACTCTCACTCGGTTGTTCGAAAAGCACTTGCAGGCAGGTTTTACAAATAATAAGGACTACTGTCTTGCTTTAAATAATTTACTACGAAATATCGTAAGATCTACACTAGATCACTTAGCTGTGAACACTTCATTGGTAGATATCGTTATTCAGATACTTCAATGTAGAACTGTTACCGTGGAGAACTGGGGTATGTCTATGGGGGAACATCATAGGACGGTGGGTCTCTTGAACTCACTTCTAACTGAAATAGAATAGTGTGGTGGCTACATAGCCAATAGATACAGCGGCAAATTTCTAAAGACCTAAAGTGATTTAATGCAGGAAATACTTCACAAGGTATTGCTCTCCAATCGCTATTTACTCTGTATTAACTCTAATCAGGTGGAACTTGTTCTCTTCAGCAGGAATTCATCAATTATTAGAAAGTTCTAAATGGAAATAAAATAAGAGTGAGAGATAAAGCTATCTTTTACGAAGTCGTTCTTGACAAAAACAACTAAGCTAGAAAAAGCATACAGATGATTCAGAACTTGGAGTAGAGCAGGAGCAGGTGTTTTCTCGCGTAACTGTTAATTGTAACTCTCTTTCATGCTACCAGACTATTCACAGGTAGAAATCTGTGTAGTACTGAAATCTGTTAAACAAAGTGGAAACAAAGAGATATATTCAATCTTCGGTGATAGGTACGCAACTACGTGTATTTAGCCTGCGAACTAGATCATGACAAGTTCTTAGATAAGATGGGAATAATACTTGACATGTCGCAAGTCAAGGGAAACGGGACTGGAAACATCGAATGGTATATATAAGGAAGAACATCTCAAAGGCAATAGGACGAAAAAACTTTTCGGGGTATCACAATGAGCCCTTTTGGTTTAAGTACATCGATGCACACATATCGGAATCTACAGCTACCTTCCTAATTCATATGCATATATTGAGATAAGATAACATTGTATCAAAACGGCCATTCAAGACGAATGCTTAGTTGGCCCTCATCAGCCAAGTTCTTGTGTAAACTGAACTTTATAAGCCTAAAGACTCTCTTCTTTGGACGAAATACAGTGTAATGACGACCCAAGGAACGACGAGGAATGTACCAACTTGGGTTCTCTTAAACTCTGTAGACTACAGCTGTAATATTCTCTGTTGTACTTGAGCAACGTGTACGTGTTTTAATCTTCACATCACTAGCTTGTCCAAACAGCTCCATTTTTGCCGCCTTAGATGTACTACTTTCGTTTGATGAAAAATCTGTTGCCTACGTGGCTATCAACAATCACCCACTCTTGTGCGGAATTGCGGGTCTGGGAATATATCAGGAGTCTACTAATCTAGGCAGAGGTACGCCTCCAGGTTTACAGGTACTCATTATGGGAGAGGTTAAGGTCTTCTCTGCTGTAATCTACAGAGGAGAGTTGCCACATATTTTTTGCAATTGAAAAATATTGAACTAGTCTAATCAATGTGTGCTCTGTCACCCCTATTAAGATGGAATATGTTCTCTCCAGATTATAGTGGAATCTTTTTCGCGTACAAAAATACTTTTAATTTCAACCTTAGTCATTCGATTTCTGCCATTGTAGACTAAAGATAACAGACTATACATATGTAAATGGCCACACACCGCGACTTGTTTTTCATCCTTTATTAGACTACCCGCATTGGCAAGAGCTAAGGTCCGATATCTAGGAGCATAAGTCTCACACGGTAACTGTTTATTAATCTTCCGCTGTCCACCATGGACTAGAAGAACCCCGATCACAGATCACCTGTACAGGTCTATTTACTTTTTTTTTTTTTTGAAATTTGATCGTGGTAGAAAATTAAAAATTTTTGCCTCCTTCTTCAACTGGCTTTCCCAACAAAGTAGAGGTCTTCCTATTTTTCTGTTTCCACCAACGGGTACTGCGTCGAAAACTTTCAACGCTGAAGTAGATATTCTTATCCTTCCGCACCATATGACCTAACTAACGAAGTTTGATTCAGTGAACCATGTTAATGTCACCTTTAACTCGTACAGCTCATCATTTCATCGCTGTTGCTAACGAGCAAATAACAATAAATTTTACTCAAAAACTTTCTCTGAAAAACTTCTATAGATGACTCATCAGATTATAATAACATCCACAAACTCCATCTATGCTTCCGCATCATGTAACACGACGGGAAGTAATAAGTGACTTGTAGAATTTTGTCTTTGTTCACCGAGAGAGGACTTTACTTCCATTTTGTTGCCAAGAGTGATTCTGCGTTGATGCTGACATTGTTTTTGATGTTAATATTGGTTCCAAGATAGACGAAGTCATCTACGATTTCAAATTTATGACAATCAACATTAGCGATGACTGTTTGTTCTGCCCACTTTCATTCCCGACTAATATGCCCCACTTTCTTATCCAGTCTGGAGAACGCAGAACTCCCAGCGCTGTTGTTGAGGCCAATGATGTCAATATCAGCGGTGGATTATTCTTTTAGAAGATTGTAAGTTCGACGTAGAGTCAGTTCCTTTTGGTCTTGTCGAGGGCTGCTTTAAAATATAGGGACGGCTTCTTCACGGGTCTTTTCAAAAATTTGTTGCATGGTGAAGATTAGGTTACTGCTGGAGATACTCTGATAAGGCTTATCCCACTATTTTTCAAAAAATATCGGCACCCACAGCTTTTTTTCTTTCTAGGCGAGCAAATCCTATTCGAACTTCTTTACAGTTGGACCACGAAATATGTGTTTGATCGTCATGGGTGCTGCACTTTAACTGCCTTTTAGCAGGCTAGAGAAGTTTTCCCTCCATATATTCAAGATACTTTGCGAATCAGTCGCTACGTCTTGAAACCTTCGAATAGACGCTCTTTCTACCCACGCAATTCGGAATTTTTTTTTTTTTGCTGTTTTTTGGCTTTTACGAAACTAATAGCTACATTTGCAGCTGTACTTAGAGAGCTTGAAATCCCGTCCCGTCAAATCCTCTCGAGTGCAAAACTAGAAGAAAACAATTTTGCTGTCTGTATATTAAAAAGTATTGTATTTTCATAGCAGCTTCATGGTAGAATATTAGATACCATTAAAAGTTAGCGCTGTTTTTGCATTATTTCGCTTCGTACTTCCATTGCACACACTGATCGGTCTAAGAATATTTCATGTCGCCGGGCAGTTCTTGTTGTTGTTTCTACCGTTACGCTGCCTGGTTGCCGTGGCATATGAAAATATTGCATGTCAATGTACTCGAGCATATCAACAGAACATGCATGTAGACCCCAGACCACATCACCCGCTGTCTTAACTCACATTTAGCACAAAAACGCAAATAAATAAGAACGCCCTGTCATCTCGTATAAACTAACGCGTGCACTCACACACACTCCGGATCACACATTTCGGTATGTTACGTATACGCAAGAGTCGGTGGCCGTCGGTGTCTAATCGCCACAATGCAGCGGAGTTGCGAATATCGCCGTGCTCATTTTCATTTAACTCCTTGCTTGGTTGGTGGGTTACGGTTTGGCTTCGTTGCCTCTGGACCAATCGGCATGGTTAAGTATTTCCACTGTCGCCTGAGTTTCGTTCCGGTTTTTTCATGTATGCCCTTACAAACATCTCTCATTTTCTAGATTTCTACTTTTTTGCATTGCATTTAATTTTCCTTTTACTCGCACGCTTTCCTTCACTTTCCTTCCCTTTATTTATTATTTTGTGATTTTTTTTTTACTTTCCTATTTGTTTATTGTTTTAGTTATGCCGTTCTGCTTTTTAGTTTTTCTGCTTCTTAATTTCCTGCTCTTTACATTTTCCCTTTGTGTTGCGCGTTCAACATTCGTTGGCGGTTGACTGTGTATGGGACAGTTGCAGTAGTCATGTGTGTTAAATTATTTCTCTGCTCACTCGTGCCGTGGTTGTCCCCATATTGCTCACTCTTTGACACATTAGGACCCAGTCTGCTTTATTTCGCTTTGTCTCAGCTTGAGTTATTTGATGCAGCAGCGGCAAGTTTGTACCGAAATATGTATGGCATACTCACACAGGCATTCAAGTACACAGGGATATTTCATATTATACATACACACATATATATGGTATATGTAGTGCATAGATATGTCCGTCACAACAGACATTACTTCTCATATATTTTATGAGAGGACTGGTTGGTTTGTATAATAAAATCGTGAAATTTACTGTGAAATTTTAGTACAAATTTAAGTTTAATTAATTTTTCTTAATACGAGGGGATTAACAAAAGTGACCAGAAAAAAAGAGAAAAAATTCTTTTTATATTTATTCGTAATCTTTGTCCTTTTTTTCTTCTATAGATCCACTTCTGAAAACAGTCTTCAAAAGTCTTCAAAATCTTTCTTTTTAAGCTCATCAAGTTCAACATTAACCGGATTAATTATATCCTCGTTGCTATTAAAGACTTTTCCTTTTAAATTTTTTTTTTATTTTTGGAAATAACCAGAAATCACAAGGGAATATGGTTCTGGATGTATTTCTTCGTTCCCACAGACCGCAATAAAATTACTCGAATTTCTGGTGAATTTCTGTTTGCGTTGGTGGGGAAATTTCGTCTGACCTATCCTCAGCTATCTTGAGTTTTCTCGTCTCCATTTTAGCCCATCGTTATATTCAAATAATTGCAAAGGATTTAGTAATTTTAGATTTAACAAAAACAAATTGAAAGTCACCAACTGACAGAACTTTTGGTAAACCCCTCGTATATTTCAAAAATTGTGCACTGAGTGCTTGGAAGCCGCTGTACTTATCCGATACTTTAAGTCTTAGTCAGAATCAGTTGAAGCTGAGCAGTTTGGGGACATTTAATTCATGAAAATTAGAAAAAATTCTAAGCTGGTTGAGGACCTGTTCGCACTTAAGGCAATGAGTGAGCTGATAAGATCCATGTGTAAGCCAACTAAGTATTAGCAAACTTGTTTTAATATTTCTATTACGATCTGAATCAAAATGAGGTTTTCCAGCGATATCTGAGCGCTGCCACTCCCCAATGTCAGGGTGAGCAAAGAAGAAGGATATTATGATTGAAGTGTAGTTGCCTGTAGTACTAGATTGCAGTGTAAGAAAATTCATCAAGCTACTTGACTGCCTTCGGCTCGAAAGATTCGAAACTAGGTCGATAATGTTATGATAGACAGGAGGAATTGCTCCAGAGTATTTAACATGCGTACTCTCCTAGGTTCTTATATCGAATAAACACTATGAAGGTTAGGTGCCAAAAAGTTACAATCAAAACAGACAATCAAACGTTATTCTGCTCGTTTTGCTTTCGGATAGCACTAACCAGCAATTTCCAGCTCTATACGTCCATCCTTCGTCAAAACTGTGTTTTTCGAAAGGTCGAAGAAAGAGCTGGTACGACGAGGATTGCCGTGCGGCAGTGGAGAGAAAAAAAATTGTCTGCCACGCTGCGGTATATCAAGAGTTGAAGTGAGATGCCTTTGTAGATAGAAGAGAAAGAGGCCGGAATGTCTGAGTATGAAGAGCTTAAAGGGCAGACCGACGTGGGTAAAGTGTAAAAATTCTATGAAAATATAAGACGACTTTCCGAAAATTTTAAGACCGGAACATACTCATGTGGGATTGAGAAAGGCGATTTACTGACCGATGATGAGAGCATACTAAGTGCATGGTGGGAACACTTCTCCTGCATGCTTAATTGTAGTGGGAAGAAAAATACAAGAAACAAACCCATTCCCTCAATCGATCGTGACGATAGCTCATTGATGGCCGTACGATCTATACACATAAAGCAGCAAAGAATATGGGACAATGGACTAATTCAGCATCTCCCAAGAGAATTTATTGTAATCATGAGAGCTGTGTGGTTGCTACAATAACAAATCAAAATATTCCTATATACGTTAACTGCCAAAGTGTTGTCATTGTTTGAGACCCACCACGATGACTAAATGTTGCTCATACGACATGTCGAAGGAAAATTTAAAAATATAAAATTTAAATATATATTTCAATAAGTGTTGAATGTCCTTTTTTTAACTATTCCCACAGATCCAAAAATCGTTGAAATAAGATATTTTTGGCGAAAAACAATAAATTCTTATGTAAAAAATAATAGCTTTTTGTTCAAAAAAAAAAATTATTTTTAGTTGAACTTTGACCTTGAATAACTTTGACGCTAGTGATTTTTTTGCAAAACTTCAGAGAAAGTTTTTGTAGAACGTTCAATTTCCTACAAAAATAATTCGATGCCGCAGCATTGTATCAACTGGCTTCGCAAAGAAAAAATTAATAGCAAAAAGTACGAAAACCCCATGTTATTTACACGGGAAATGAATCGTCTTTGCGGCACGGTTTATTATCAATATTAAGAGCTCATATGAGTTTCATAATTTTTTTTAGGGCATTTACTAAAAATTTTAGGGGCGCTGCAGAGTCAAAAATCAATTTGGGAAATAACGGACACCCTAATATATATATATACGAGGGCTGCTAGATATATTTCTGGCCTAATAATGAAAATACGAATATTTATCAACGAAAATGGGTTTTTTTTTTGGATTTGGCTCGTCCACGGTCGATTGCTGTTTTATTTCGGGCTCATACGCATAGATCAATGATTTGTCACCCGTGACGATCTTATAAACGTCTTTTGAAGCACCGCGATCGTATTTTTCAGCATTTCTTTACACCAATCCACATGAGCCTTTTTTTGAGCGATTGTCAAATTGTGCGGGATCCAACGAGAACAATGTACGGCCAGGTGGTCATGCAATATCGAATTTATGCTGGTGGGAGAAATGCATAGGCATGCCTCTATCTGAAGGTATGTTACATGACGGTCTTGCATTATCTGTTCACGTACGGCATCGATGTTTTCTGTCACAACGGCTGTTTTTGGACGACCTTCACGGAATTCATCTTTGAGCGAGCGTCGGCCACGATTGAATTCGTTGTACCAGTTTTTCACAGTGCTATAGGATGGTGGTTCATAGCCATACAATGATTTTAGTTCATCGATGCACTCTTGTCGTGATAATCCACGTCGAAAGTTGTGAAAAATGGACGTACGAAAATGTTCACGAGTTAATTCCATTTTTTGGCCAAGATGAATTTTTTAATTCCCTGTAAATAAAAGAATTCACGATTTAATGACAAGACGTTCTGATTGATGTTATGCTAAAAAATTTCAAACTTTCCAATGGAAATGTCACATTGCACCTGGCAATACTTAGAGTTGCCTAGGCCAGAAATATATACCTATAGCAGCCTTCGTACAAATGTTTCGTATTTTTTTTTTTCAAAAACTTATTTTGTCATTGATGCTATTTTAATAATGCCAAGTGATAGCTCAATCGATATTATGTAAAAAGAAGTAAAATAATAGCTTACAGAGGTAATCACATCTTCCCAATGAACGTTTTTCAAGCTCAGCTCATTATACGAAGATATTCTCAAACGATTCAATTCTGCTTCCGATGAATCCAATTGCAGAACAGCCTTGTATAAATAATCTAATATATCGAAAAGTTCATAAATACAAATAGTGTAAAAGTCTATTCCCAACACAAGCCAGCGATTTTGCTTTTATATCGAGATGAGTTTGTTTTCTCCTATCGAACTGCGTCGCTAAAGACACTTGAGCAAATCATTTTCAGCAGCAAACTAAATACATTCTCGCGGATTTGTGCTAATTACTGAAGCTACCTCTGCCTCTCACTAAATTCTAGGGCTAACTAACTTTCTAGCACTAGATCTCTACCGTAAATTTAAAGCGAGCTGCAACGCAATTCGACTAAAAGAAACTCAGCTTCGGAGAGCTCGAAGTATAGAGAACGGTTTTTTCATATGCATATCTCCAACTTCAATTTCATACTTTTTTTCCAGAAGCATGCCTGTAACTTGGAAACTTAATTGTGCGATGCACGCCTCGGACGTGTTAAAAGACTAACGTTTTCCAATTAAAACTTATTACAATCACTAACGAAATTCATCAAATTAATGCTCAAATCTGCGATCACAAACCAATTCATTACAATATGCTACGAAAGACACAGATATATATTGTAAGCATATACGAACTCCGGATACGACATGGGTATACCTCTACCCTTAGTAAAACTGGCATTTACAAAAAAGTCATTATGATAAGCTTACTTAAGCCATGTGTTAGGTTTTAAAAGCTGAATATTTTTACTCTTTCTGGGCCGGTTGTCAGTCAGTATTACAATTGCCATCATTAGAAGACACTAATAAATAAAATAACAGTTTGCAGCTCGTAGTTACAATGGAGTATAGCCCACAGGCTGACAAGAAAATTGTGTCAAACTACGAGACGTCGTTGCATAGCAAGATATACCTGTAGATCGAGAGAAATGATGTGACGAAATACGTTGCAAACATATTGACTTTATGTAAAGAAGTCTTAAATTTGCAGTTGAAATATAAATATTACCTAATCGCTGATCCGTAATCAAGAGCGCATATGTATATCTAGATTATAAAATACCTGATAAGGAAAGTACTTAATGAAAGAGTTATACCCACATGGTGCGCAAAAACTATTGTTATTAAGATGTCTATGATATGATCTTCTCCCCAGATCGTCAGCCGCATGGTTCAGTGAACCATATACGTGTCTACAGATTGAAACGGTAGATGTTCCGCAAATCAAACGAGAGATGATTTGATTTGCGTCAAATAGACAGGCATAAGAACACGTCTGGCACAAATTTCGATGCTTTTCCCCACAAGTGGAAAGACCGGAAGTTTTTCCTAATCTACCTTTTGGAGCGACCGCAATTTATAATTTATTTTGTACATTACAACCGACATGAGGACAAATCTTAGTTAAATCAACATCAATTCTACAATCAAGATGATGAGGATTTTATGAAAGATATATTGTAACAAAAATATACCAGATCGATCCATGACTGTGACTGCAGAAATAGTCGGGTTGTTATTGTAGCCTACATTATATTACCTCGTATCAACGGAACTTAGAAAATGAAAAGTCGATGAACTAAAAGAAGGATTAGTTGGTTTCCATTTGAAGCTTTTATGAAAATGTTCGTACCTATGTGAAAACTTATAAACAAATATATTACATATGCGAATATTTTGGCAGCAGCAAATCACACGTTGGTATGCAGAAGCGGCCGAAAATACCAATTAAGCAGTAATCATCTATGATATTCGGACAGCACCAGCGAGAAACAAGTAAGAAGGTGCTAAATACGGATGGAATCAGATGGATGGATTTTAGGAGTATAGGAAGTACCGATCGATATACGAGAACTGGGTATGTATAGACCATTCTTCAGCGAAACTAAATATCGGTAGGTAGGTAGAGACAATTATCACCCTTTTATTATATTATTTAAGGGTCAAAATCATCAGTAAAGGCACCGCAGACCTAAACAGTTCACACGCAGTCCTAAATACACTGGAGTCACAAACGTGCAAAATTGGCATTACTGTGAAATAAAAATGCAGGATAAAGCAACATAGGTAGGTATGAGGCTACGTAGCATAGATCATTAGTAGAAGTCTCACAGCTATATACATATATATATACATATACATCAGGGCGTTCTTACGCTTCAAAAACGCATTGGCGTTGCAAATGCTACACACCTAATCAGAGTAAGCTCTGGAATTTCAAAGGCCCTTAACACAACCGTTAGATGAATCAACCTGGCTGCCCCATTATCTTCCTAGCCTGGTATAAAAGCAAACAAACTCATCAGCAACATTCACATTAGATGCAATACACTGGCAAATTCGAAGACACACGCATACGCATACAACTTGGAATGTACTGTTGTATATATGGGATGTATGCGTTTGCACTTGTTAGCATGGAAACATAAACAGAGTAGATTCTAATTGCATCCTGCACGTTTCGAAGCGGCCAACCGAGCGACCAAACGACATGACAGGTAAACTCTCATTTCTCGTCGGTAATTTGAATTTTTGGCTCGTCAACAGCAGGCAGCAATGAAGGCAATTAAAACTGCATAGTAACAACAACAACAAAAATATTACAAACGAAAACGAAAAATGGAAAATACAGAACTTTGGTTGAAAGACAACCACGAGCAGTAGCAGCATTGAAAAGGACGCACCGAAAACGCCTGATGCATGTAATTCTGTTAACCAATTGCTCAAGCACCGCCACCGCTGGCGCTGGAATTGCATAAAATTTTGAGTATACTTTCAACAAGGAAGCAGATAAGCGTGCAAAAGCTTACGGACAGTGCATTATTGTGGTCGCCATGACAGTTGGCAGGGGATTGTATGGGATGAGTGCTGGTTGCTATATAAGGGTGGTTAAATTTTCAAGGGCCGATGATGATTTTGAATAAAACACAAACTATTTAGGAAATTATTGAAAATTTATTTTATTATGATATATTGGTATTACTCAATTATGTATGTAACAAAATATCGGCCAAATGAGCGCCGCGACCTCGGCGGCACACCTCCATACGATGGTCCAAATTTTCGATGACGCTGAGGCATAATGGAGTTTCTATGCCGTTAATGTGCCGAATTATCTCATCCTTTAGCTCTTGAATTGTTGCTAGCTTATCGACGTACACCTTTTCTTTCAAATAACCCCAGAGAAAAAAGTCCAACGGTGTCAAATCACATGATCTTGGGGGCCAATTAACATCGCCATTACGTGAGATAACACGGCCATTGAATTTGTTGCGCAAAAGAGCCATTGTTTCGTTAGCTGTGTGGCAAGTGGCACCGTCCTGCTGAAACCACATGTTGTCCACATCCATATCTTCCAATTGTGGCCATAAAAAATTCGTTATCATCTCACGATAGCGAACACCATTCACAGTAACTGCCTGACCGGCCTCATTTTGGAAATAATATGGCCCGATGATGCCGCCAGCCCATAAACCGCACCAAACAGTCACTCTTTGTGGGTGCATTGGTTTTTCGACAATCACTCTTGGATTCTCATTCGTGAAAATGTCCCTCATCACTGAAGATGATTTTCTTCGAAAATTTTCATAATAAGTCTGGATAACTTTAACACGTTGTTGGATTGTGTATCTCTCCATGGTTCAAATTGAGTAAGTCTGAAATAGAGAAATGTCAAATTAAATTCGGAAAAAAACTTGGCGTTTAGGTGTGGTTCACATTCAACATCGGCCCTTACAATTTAACCACCCTTTATCTATGTATATATGGTAGTAAAGATATGTATATTTTTGAAAAGCTTTGGTGCAGAAAATGGGCAAATGAAGATTTCCAACTATGGATGTTTTTTGTAAACAAAAGGCCGAGCGAGCAAGAGTATTCGTACTACTTGTAGTAAGCTTTGGGGCTGGTGTGCAGCTTCTTCCACAAAGCTATCAACCACACACAATAGTACAACACTTTGCTTGTCTACGTGTGGCATGAGCGCAATTTTTGGAAGTAAAGTTTGGAAAAATTCATCACCAATACCAACGGAAGCAAAAAACATGTCTTCCTATTTGCATGTTCGCTTTTCAATTGTTACCATAAAGCAATGTATTCAACGTTGGAAACTTATGGCAGTATTTTTCTTGCTTCTGTCGCATTTTGCCTACCATAATTAGAGTTGCCGTTCTTGGAAAATGTTCAAAAATTCTGTGAAGCATTCGGTTGATGCTCTGTTTATCTTACAACGCTTTGACTTAAATCCTCGTAAAGCAATTTCTCCAAGCTCGCTGTGAGTTGAATGAGATTGAGTTAGGTTAGGACTCATAAGCCAGATTAAATTAAAAAAAAATGGCCGAACAGAGCAGAGACTGAAAAAGACAGAGTTTTTGGGCATGGATGCACAGAAACTCTACTACTTCAGAGCTGTCCGTATAAAGACAGACTTACACAACTACTTGTGATATAATTATACACACTTGTTCAAAATCGGCTCAGCCATCAAAGGGCACGGAGAGAGATTTTTAATGATGCGTAACGTCGCAATTTGTCTACTTCGGCCTAAGTGCATTCATGATCCTACATCGATAGCTAATACACCTTCTTTCCCTATATTGACCACAAACAATAATCAGACATAATCGATAAAAATCTTACAATGAATTGTGATTAACAGGGTGTGGTGTTGCTTCTGTGTATGCAGATATAATTTCAAGACTACACGCAAGCGTTGTGTGAGATGAATTAAGGATCAGTGAAGCTACTCCGACATCACTGAAGTCTAGTTGGGGGCGTCGGTTTAGAAGAAAGGGTTATCGTAGCGGGACGTACTACAATTCGGCAGGCCAGGGCTCGAAACCTAGTCTGGGATCGTGTCCTGGGTCGATCGATATACAAAACTACCGAAAATTAACTTTTCTAAACACGGTGGCCCTTCGGTAGGAAAACCCTCCGAATATATTTCTGACTTCATATAAAAGTTCCCACAGCGCAACGTATTATTGGGTGTATGCATTAATTCGTGCGGTTTTCTAAGAGAGGGCTCTACTAGTATTATTTCGCGTCGTGTTCATCTGTGGCTATATTCATTTCAAAGGTACTGTCATTTCGCGTCGTTTTCAGTAGATGTCATTTATTTCAGCGTGAACAACAATTTGTTTCATGCATTTGAAAATGTCGAAATTTGTACCAGATAAAGTGTTTTTGCGGGGAGTTCTTCTTCATTACATTGACACGAAGAAAAGTGATACCGAAAGCCATCGTATTTTACTGGACGTTTATGGTGACCATGCTTTAGCCGAACAAACGTGCCAAAATACGTAGAACCCAGTGTGATTAAAAAAGCCTAATAACGACCACGGATAATGTAACAAGGACTATGATGGGTATGCATTTGGTATATATATATAATTGGCGTTTTGCAACATCTCCTCCTCCGAACGGCTGATGGTGTTTTTTTTATGAGGAGCTTTATTTCATGTCAGAAATATACTCGGACTGCTTGACATTTCCCACCGAGGGGTGACCGCAATTAGAAAATTTAGCTTAATTTTTCATTTAAATTAAATTTCTATAACTTTTTGGATGTTAGTATGGCACCAAGATTTAAATCCGAGCTTTCCGATGACTTACAGAAGATTTAAAGACCGGAATGGAACCAAGACCATTGTTCAGAGTATACTTATTGAGGGAAAACTTCTTCAACTTGGGAACCCGAAATACTTGTTGCGATTGCAGGAGCCGATGGCTCACTGGCTAGGTAATTCAAATTTGCCCGCGTAGATCTGACAAGGTGCATGCATTAGCGTCTTTTGTCGGACGAATGCGAGCCCAAGTAAGCCCTATTCACAAAAAAGGGGACCACACAAACGTAATAGCGCAAATAAAGATCTTCTAAGTATATTGTGTGGCTTCTGATCTGGTTAGACAAAAGTGTATTCAAGGAACTGGAGGTTTCGCTTTGTGTTGCTGTATTTGTTGTTGCTGTACACGTGGGCTCAATTTTTAGTCAACATTACTCAGTGCTCTGCTCCTGATTTCCTGTCTCTCAGCACGTATTTGTTGATTACTCCTTTCCGCACAGCAAAAAATTGTACTTATACGCTGTGGCTTACATATAGGCCTACATGTGGGCCTACCTGAATATCTTTGCAGTTTGCCATGGGGAAAAAATTGTAATTTCCAAGCAATGCATATTCGATTACCGTTTCTAATTGAGCGAAAAAGTGATTGTTTAACTGCTTATTGATACTATTTGTTATCTGCTTTACTTAGGTAATTTACGCTTGAGACCCCGAACTGGGAAGGAGCTTAAGTGGAACCACTCTGTTATATACGATTTAATGATTAACTTAGGTCTTACTGTAGTATCTGTTCCTTTTAGAGACTAATATTAGGGCAAGAGGTAGTGAATCTGTACCTACTCGCATGGCAACGCTGTGCACTTGGTGGAAGACTCGCCACGTAAAACCAGCTAAAATTAAAACAACAAAGATTACATTGATTGCAATCGGCGGAGAATCGGTTGGGGTGCCATTGTTTGACCATAATTGCGGAAGCTTCGTCAATGCCAATTGAGAATTGTCAATTTGTCATACAAATACAATTTAAGGGATTTACTATGACCTTTGACTTAAATGGGTTTTGCATTAATAATACAGAAAGCTGAAATAAATTATTAATAAATAATAATAAAAAAATTACCACTATATCTAAATATATTGAAGTACATTAAACAAAAGCAATAATCTTTGCTTTAAGGCCTTTATACATCCTTACCGACTCTGGCATAAATTATTCAGTTACAACAAATATGGGTTAACGTATTCATCAAATTCCAAAGAATACCACGACGCCTACTGAAATGACAACAGACACAAGGATACCTAATAATATTTGTATATCCAAATTCAACTGTACATATATCTACATATGTATACGCTTATATATTTGTTTCTGTTAGAATTTGTATTACCAAATCTAAAAAGCGCTTATGTACGAATATGTGCGCATATTTGTTGCCTGCTTTTGAGCTCACCAAAATTTACCGAACTTGGCCCTGTAATGGCGTTAAAATCCACAATGAAACCCTCATTAAGATTACCTATATGGTTATACTGTGTCAAAGTTGTAAAATTCTTTTTAATTATGGGCACGAAAAACTGGTAAAAGTTTTAAATGCACACAACAAAAAATTCGTTCATTCAAACCCAAAAAAATATTATGTATGTACCAAATGTTATAGCACTATGAGTGGTGGATTCTCTGTAGAAATTGATATGAACCAACTTGACATGATTACGGAGCAATGGTAGACCTGTTTTACTTATTGTGGCACAACAGAGATGAGGAACTGTTGGCAAGAGTTAGTTTGCATTGGATTTCAAGCCCAACATTGCTGTTGAAGTCTATATGGGTTCCTAGACAGACAAAATCGTCTGCAACTTCAAGGAAAAGACGGAAGAGCGCCAACTTGAGAGCGGGAGATATCTCGTCTTGCCATCGTTCACCTCTAGAGCCATTCGCTTCGCTTCCTTGTCCAGTCCGGAGAAGGCAAAATTCAAGACACGTTTGTTGAGCCAATGAAATTCGATAATCAAGAAGAGAAAAAAAAATTAAGTATTCTGTCATTGAACAGCTATTTAGCTATCTATATCTTGTCATATAGGAACATAGATAGTGTTGTAAACTGGAATGATTTTCTTTACCTTGAATGCATGATGATCAGCACAATACACCTCGGCTAATTACGAAGCTTACGATACCAAAGCGCAATTTCGATAGGACGTTGTGAATGCTGCTTTCAGTAACTGGGTTTATCTGTGCTGCTACCGCGACTTTTATAGTCTTTCGTTAAATACAATTGCTGTTTTTAAGCGATCTATGGAGATTGTTTTTGCGTCTTGAGCTTTTTCCAACAAATGTAGGGACCTACAGTTTATACTAAGTTGCCTCCGAACGGCTGATGGTTTTTTATGAGAAGCCTTTATTAAATGTCATAAATACACTCAGAGGGGTTGACATTCCCTGCCGAGGGAGGACCGCAATTAAAAAATGTATATTAATTTCTTATTTAAATTAATTTTGTATAACTTTTTAGATGTTAGTACGACACTAGCTTTGAACCCGAGCCTTCCGAATGGCAGTACGCAATGCTAACCATTCGGCTACCGCGCCCAATATTTTTTGGGCATCAACATACTATCGTACTGTCCTTCGTATATAAAGGCAAACACGTGATCCGTACGAACGGAAAAATACTTGCAGTAGTCATTAAATGTTGATTGTTAATGCGTTGAGGCTTCTCCATGGTGACACAAGTTTGTTGTTAGTACAATATAATAGATTGCTCATTAATTCTTGTAAGACTAATTCGGTTACGCAGTGTTAGTTCCTTCGCTCGTCCAGGAGCTCTTCTGGTATGTGTAATGGTGTTGTATTAATGTCTGGTTTAACAATTGTAAGCATTCAAAGTAATAAGAGCGATAGTGAAAAACTCCAATCCTCCCTTTAGTATTATTGTTCAATTATCCCATTTTGCTGAGGGTGGCACGAAGTGATACTTAGGTGTTGTATATATTTAATATATGGCAATCGTGTAGATCACCAATATAACTCATATTCTAATTGTTGTCCTAAATCTTAGGAAATATTCTACGATACGCCGTAAAATCACTCTGGTGGTCAACTTGTGCCTAACATCCCAGAGGTGTTTTTTATGTCCTTGCGCCTTTGCTCTTAGCCATTCGGGGGCAAACGAAATGCTCCTTTGTTTGTTTTGCTTTGATTCCCGGGTCCTTATGTATTACCTCTTTTCGAAAACTATTCAGTACATACGGTCGTACTCTCCCATGGGATCTGTACAAAAAGTCGTTTTTAGCGAACATGGAAGTGGCATTTATTATTGGCAATGAAGTAGATCGGATCATTCTTAATAATGTTGACTCTGGAAAGCGTCAGTATTCGTCCATGCAGATAGCGAATATCCGCCGTGCTCTTCCTCCAATTTGTGTACGAAGATTTTTCCAACAAATGGAGTCACCTACACTTTATTCTAATCCGCCTCCGACCCACCTATAGATTTTTATGAGGTGCTTTTATTTCAAGGGTGAACTGGTATTATTTTATCCGTATAATACTGGTATTTAACTATATATTTTTTATCTAGAGTTGATTTTCACTACAGGGTATGTACACAATTTCTTTCAGTACTTAAATAAGAGCGGTGAGGATGAAATCCTGTGTCAATATTTGTTGCATGAAGGTATACAAATATATGTATGTATACTCGTATACGTGTCACTGTGTAGAATGGTAGCGTAGCACTCGCTGCCGTCAAGGCTAACAAAACAGACAATCAAGAAGAAAACTTTAAGCTTTAAGCTGCTAGAAACTGTCAAGATTATTGGCAAATAAAGCAAAATCTGCAACAAGCCTCAAGAAAGGAAGGGAAGGGGGTAAAAGAGGTCGCCGTAAAAAAGCCTAAACACAATAAGCAACAGTAGCTGAAGTGGTGCTGAATTGCGAGCTAGAAAGAAAAAAGAACACCTACTTGAGCTATTTAAAATGGGTTAAAATGTAGCATTTGGCTAAAAATCCTCAATGTTGGTGCATGAATTGTGAGTTGTGTGCTTTGGACTGAATTTTTATCGCCTGAATATCGCAAAGTAACAACCCTTTATGTGTGTTGGTTGTGTGTGAGGGTACGTACGGACGTACATATGTACATATAATTTTTGAGAATATATTATGTTTCATTTAACATTTCAAAAAGGTCGACGAAAATATTCCTTTAGACTTTTCACTGCTTTCCGCCCGTACTTTCTTTCAGCCTTAGTAAACTTTCGTAAGTTGTTACAAATGCCTCATTGTTGTGCTTAATACTTGTACCCATTGGAAGTATGTTGTTTGTTGTATCTTTCATAACTGTAATATCTCCTCGGATGAAAAGCTATTACTGGATGGAAATGTACTTAAAAGATTTTCTTTATTAGAGTATATAACTTATAGTTGAATTATGGAGGGCGAGCTTTCATCCGACCGTATTTTGCAGAGAAGCTGATTCATGCACCTTGTCAACTCTTCACCGCCAAGTTTAAATAGCTCTGCCAGTAGGCCGTCAACCACTTTGTTGATTTTTAAGCGGGCAATCGCTATTCGAACCTTGACATAGTCGGGTAGTGGAACGTATTTTCCATCGTCATCGATTTGGATTTCGAATTACCCATCTCCGGGTGTTTCATTTTCACAGCCATTCAGCATGCTGTAGGAGTGTTCCCTTAAAAAATTCAATATACTCAGGACATCCGTCAGCAGATCACCCCTCTGGGTCTTGTTTTCAAGTATACGGATTTTAAGGGGGTCAAAGTCCAGAGCCTGAGTATAAATGAAAAACATAGAATTAAGGATGATTCTTGCTTCTCAAATATAAATTTTTGTAATATTCGTTAAAACACAAATTTTTAGTGTTACTTACAGTTTCATCAACAAGTGTGTATTGAAATAAATACTGGAATCTGAAACAAACTCTGAAAATGTTTTTCAGCACGGCGTAGTTTATATCTATGGTCACTGGCCATCGTCCTTTTTATTATTAAAAATAAAACCCCTTTTACACAGGTATTTTTCTTTTTAAACCTGAATACTACTCTTCGGAAAGATAGCTCATTAAAGAAAAATTTTACAACTTAGGAAGAAATGACAGAAGTAGCTAGGCTCAGAATTTTATACTTTCTAGAGAATCTACAAGCAACGACTTAAATATTTAATGACTTTGCGGTGAAAGGAACAAAAAGAGGTGTCCAAAAAAAATACAGGATGCGCCTTTTTTCGTGCATTTTCACATTTTTCAGCATCTCGGTGATAAAAGCGACATTTCCCGGCGAATATTGGCTTTGTGCTGGTATGCGGCTTGTCGAAATCGCTGTTTTTTGATAAGATGTGTCGGTTAAACATCGTGCGGAGTAGCGTCATTGAATTGCGGCTAGTGTGTTCTGTGGCTTCGTCCTGCTGGAACCAGAAGTGGCTATGTCATTTTCAGTAATTTCCGGAAACACAAAGTCAAGCAGCATTGCTCTCATTAATCGTAATGCCGCTGCCCCTAACGCCTGAAGAAGTTGTAAACAACATAACTTACTACAGAACTAGAGCCTGCCTTCAAATAATTTATTACTAACATACACTCCTTGGGGGAACAAAGATTATGGCAGGACAATAGTCCCTGCCAAAGGAAAAAAAAGTAAATAACATTAAATTGAGATATTATTAAATCTGCTAATAAAAGGTATACTGAAAAATGTTTAAATGTATGGATTTCACAAACACTTTATTTTTAAGTCAACTCTTGAGGTTTTGTGGTTTTTCTCAGTCGCCGATATAATTCAAAATAAATAATTTTTCCTTGTTACAGAGTTTTTATAATACAAACATAAATTTTAGTTTCTTCTTCTTTACTGGCGTCTTGAGAACAACATATTAATAAAAGCAATTTACTGTAATTGATAAATTTCTGCAAATCTATCGCTGTTCACAATCTATTTATCGCATTTCCAAATTTCATACAAATAGTTTCATGTTTCTCATAGTACATACCTGCTTTGACCACAACATCACGAGAAACAATTGTACCAACAGCATTACTGGTCACACAATGGTACACCGACCGGTGGACATCTTGTTTAAACTCTTCCGCTTCAAAGGGCGGAAAATAAAGTGAACCGTTGGCGAGTATATGGCGTACCTATAAGAAAATTATGTAAATTACGTATATATGTATATAAAAAATTTAATATATGAGGAGTGCAAGTGAAAAATGTAATGTACTGGTAATATTAAAGTACAACAAAAAGAACAAAAAACTGGAAAAAGTACAGTAGGTGCACAATACGAATGCAGCCACCGTAAATGTAGTTAGAAGTTTTCGCATAACGAATTGGATTTATCTGGGGAAAGAAGTAATTGCCGTACTTTTGTTTTTTTCATGAAAAATATTCTCTTTTAAATAATATTTTACCGAATTTTTTTCGTTATTCGACTCTCGTACTAATCATAGTAATGCAACACTATATTTCAAGGAAGTCAATAATCTGGTTATTGTATATCGAAAAGTGTTTAAAAAACAAAATATTTTTCGTGAAGTCGATTGTCAAAGTAGGTATGCCTAAAAACCTTTGTTAGAAAATTGAATCCGAAATCGAAAATAAGTATGTCCAATGATCTTCCTATAGAGGTATAATTGATAAAAAAATTTTTTACTCAAAAACATGAAAATTTCATCGATCAGCAGGTACACCTGAAATTCTCACATGACGTCCTGGCCTTTTTTCATTTGATTACCGATGATAGAACTGGGTCTTATTTTAATGAAACAGCTACCGAAGATGATTGAAAAAGAAAAAGACTTTAAATATGTTACCTTTCCCATGTTAAGTGACGTTTTGTTTTGATGACAAATATACAAAAAAAAGCCAAATAAATTCAGGAACAAGGCTGGTGGAACAAGACCGACATGAAAGCTGGCAAGAGATAGCGCAGAGATTAGGTCACGTGACAATTTAGAATAATTTTAAAAAGGCTGGCTGCTCATTTACACGAAAAATTACTGAAAATCGTAGATAATAATGGTCAATATATACTCGATTAAAATTAATCTTCTATAGAAAAAATTTCTTAAAAAATATACTATAATGCGCTACACTTTTCGGAGAGATAGACCGAGAATATAGAGATATTAGGAGCCTTCTTCTTAAAAATATATGAAAAATTTAAATATTGGTTAATAATGAATTGAGTAATACAACAATAGATTACATCACTGATGTTGGCTCAGTTGTAGAGCACTCGCCTGTTAAGTCAGGATCCGTTGGTTCGATCACTGCCAGAAGAAGTCCGTTGAGGAGAAGTGGCGATCTCCGAAACAGCTGTCATTTCTGTAATTTTTTGTGTTGTATAACAAAATATTCAATTCATACAAAGAAATAGGACTTTAGCTCACTAACAAATAAAGAAAAATTAATGACCAATAAGTTCAACGACTGGATAACCGGCAGAGCTATTCAAATACAGGGGTGAAGAACTGATCAGGTGCATGCATCAGCTGCCTTGCAAAATATAGTCGCCTGAAAGCATGCCCAATGATTGGAAGCTAAGTGTGCTCTGCCCAATCCACAAAAAGGGCGATTCCACATTCTGTGCCAATTACCGTAGAATAAGCCTCGCTAACATCGCATATAGGGTTCCTGCAAGCGTATTGCGTGAAAAACTAAAGCCCACGGTTAACAACCTGATTGAAAAGAGGATCGACACACACACCTCTCCGAACAGTTCGATACCAAACGAGATTTCATACAGCGTGATTCCTTATCGTGTGACTTTTTTTAACTTATTGCGAAGCGAATGGGTCTGGTAGTGAACGAGGGAAAGACGAACCAAACAAACAGTCATCGCATTCGACGAACAAAAACCAAACTCTACAAGTCGCGTGGACGATGTCGACATCTGATGAGTCGGCTTGAGGTGAAAAGTGAGAGGGCTATTTTATGTTCACTGAGACAAGAAATTATTACCAAACTCTGCAAAAGGATATGTCAGAAGGCATAAAGCATGCTACTCTTCCGTGCAAAGCTTGGAAGCAAATAAATATATATGTATCTGTCTCCTGACAGGCTACGGAGATTGATCGTTCAAAGGGTAAATATATCGATCAGATGGATTTTATAGTTATAGCACTGTACTGCAGTGCAAGGTATTGCTCCTCATCAAGTCAGTTTTTACTCCCTTGTTTTTTTTTTTTTAAGTTTTAAGCTAAGTAGAAGGTATGATTTTACAACGGCAGCACTTCAGAAATACCGAAAAAATACGAAATAAGTCGACTGTTGGCACTAAAAATGCAGAGATTCGAATTCATGGCGTAGTCATCAATGACGAATTCTCTGAATAAGGAAGACAAAGTAAGGAGCTAAAGAGGATTAGCAAAAATTGGTACCGTAAATACACACACCCACACACATAAGTGCACTGTCGCTTACACCCACACTGCATACACTCTTAAGTCTAATTGAAGTATTTCCTTCTGGACTCCCCACTTGGTTGCATGGCAATGCGGATAAGATTGTAGTATCTGCCGCAGTATTGCAACAACGTCGTTGGAACATTGACTTTTCAGTATCTACATTGCTGCATTGTTCTACGTAAGCGCACACACATACATACACACATAGTTGAGTGTACGAGCGTAAAATAAAGTTGCTACATTGTCTGACCACCGGTTAATCTTTCTGACCAACTACACCCTATATGGCTGTTTGCTTGCTGAATGCAGCCGTCTGTCTACCGCATGTGCCTCTTAACCCCAACTCCTTCCTCCCCTAGATGTGCTCAAATCGTCGCATTGTAGCGTCGACGGCGTATCGAAATAACTTCTGGTTAGCCGCCAATGGCGGAAGATCATTTCAGGTGGTTATTGATTGAATTTGTTCGAAACTGACGCCCAATCCTCGCTCATTGCTGTTTCCTTCAGGTCAGCACTGCTGTATGTTACTTACTTTTGTTGTCATTGTGCTGTTGCTATTGTATTTGATTTTCAATCGTTGTGGCAGAGTTGCTTCACTTTTTGTTACTGAAATATTCATAGTGCGTCAGTTGGCTCTTGTCTCTAGTTTTGTGTTATCGAAGCAGCGACTCACACAAAATGTTTTGTTCTTACTCCTTTGTTTGTTTGACATTTTGCCGGTATTAAAATGTATTGAAACTTTAAAGCAATATCAGCTTAAATATTTATACATGTGCATATTTAAAGGAGGAAATTTCGTTTCATTATTAAATTCAATTAGTGAAGAATTGAAGTGGATTCTTGCATATACGAGTATATACAGACTGTCAATTACTTAAAAATGTTTTTTTATTTCTTTTGCTTCATGGGCGTTCATAAAATTGATTGGCCAAAAATCCCTTTAGAAAAGAAAATATTACAAAATGTTTTTTTCTTTTTTACTATCGATTTTCAGTTTTCGATTTTCCATTCTCAAGAAATGATTAAGGCCGCTCAACAGATCATGCAAGCTGTCACAATATATTACTATAGAACCACCAGTCTTTTGCTATGGAGTGTCCATAATTCACCAAACTTGGTCAAGAGGGAAAGGGGTTGCCTTCAGTGCTATGTTATAACCACATCATCGGGGGGAGAAGTTGAGCGCAAAGCTACATGCATACAATTTTTTTAAGATAAAACAAAAGTAGCGTTTAACTTTCGAAAGAAAAAGTCTCTGAGAAATTTTCGGTGCAGTCAGAATCGAACCTGATGACTGGAGGATAAGAAAGAAAGACGAACTTGAAAAAACTAATTCAAGGTGAAAGCGTGGGTCGATATATTAAAATCCAACTAATAAGATGGCTAGGTAATGATAAAAGATTGTACGATTTAAGCTTTCAAAAAAGTTAATGGATGCAACCGTTTATCAGTAAAGCAAGAGAGAGGCCGAGATCAATAGTTCGACTGGAAATCTGGAAAGAGTCAGCAAAAGCCAGAGAAGTATTGAAATCTATTGCAATGATTTTGAAGTAGACTCCTTCCGAAATCGAATAACCAAATCATGGCAGCAATTTTTGAGGCATTTTTTGAAGTCAACTTCAGTGCTATCTTCTAATTTTTTTATGTCTTCTTCGAAGTAGTGTGAGTAGTGAGTTTTGGAAAGAGAATCAGTTGTGCGGTTATGGTACGTTTGTGAATTTTTTTTTTAGCCTGGAATTCGTTCAAATAACGTCACTCATACGCAGTACGCAGTAAGAATTCCGAGTGCACAACACTGCTATAAGGAAAACGGTCAATGTTAGCTAATTTTTATATATAAGCCATTACAATTCGTTCCAGCATGACTTCAGCGGACTTTACGCGATTGAGATTTTGAAGAAAATTCAGGGTTTTCCGAACTAGCCAAGGACTCACACAATTCACACAATTCCACCAATTTTCACTGTTGCAATTTTGCTGTAAGATATAAGGAGGCATAAATGGCAAATAATTCCCAACGACTGCTAATTTTCTATCCAAAGCAAAGTTAAAGAGGAACATTAATTTAACTCAAAAGAATGTTTATGTTGAAACGACGTTTCCCTGGTCAATTAGTTCTGTGTAAGAATGATTTGCCTAAACTACGGCCAAGAAGACGCCTACCAGTTCTGCACACTGCACAATCTTTTTTTATCTGTAGACTTTGTAAGGACCCCAAATCCGAGGCTTTTGGAGACCTCACAACAATACTTTTTATATACATTTTTATACACTGAATTTATATATATACATTGAATTATTATACATGAAATAATTAAAACTAAATATTACATATATATATATATATATATATATATTTACATACTTAAACTATTGAAGCGCTGAAGCCTATAAGCATGTTCGAACATGAATTTATTCGTATGCACATACACACGTACACATAGAATAAGTGAGAAACTGTACGCAGCAATCAATTGTTATTATAAAATAACATCCTGTCTGCGTGCAGAATAGTATAAAAGGCGACGAAAACGCAAAGGAATTTAAGTAGCCTTTGTGTTGTCGATAGGTATACTTGCCCGTGGGATCAATACCACCGGCAAACGTAGTGCACCTGAGGGTTTATACCTCACGAGCATTTATCTATATTCTACTGAGGGTTTACACCTCACTGGAACGAGGGCTGTTAGAGGGTTTACACCTCCACAGCGCCATACGAAAGAAGTACTATCTGTGTTATTATTAAGCATACTTGCCCGTGGGTTCAACACCACCGGAAGTGGTGTAGTGTACCTGATGGTTTTCACCTCACGAACACTTACTTACTTGTAGTAGAAATATCGAGTAGTACATTAGAAACCGTGTATAGATTGTTTATAATAATAAATTTGTTGTAACGAACCCAGCGCATTTTACTTTAGCAAACCCTTGGCAAGGCTGAGCTTACCCCAGCCAAGTGGAAAACTCCGTTACAACTTTCGAATGGGACTATACGTCAACAAGCATATAAGAAGGGGTAGTTTAACTGAACTAAACTGTTATTTGCCAAAAACCGCAAGTGAAACCGAAATGAAACTGGTGCAATTCATGCTCAAAAGGTTACCAATAATATTAAATCGAAATTGTTTATTTTGCACAGGTTTACAAATTCAAGTCAACTTTTGGATAAGAACAGATTAGAACGGTTCTTAAAAATATTTGATGATTGGTAGGTTTGCTGAAAGAGGATGTTGAGTCATAGAAAAGTCTCATTGTGCTCCCCCGCAGAAACTAATTAAAGATGTTACGACTAAATCGGCTGAATGCCGGGCACTCGTTAAAGTCCGGTTGACAATATTGGTTTTAGTTTCCGAGTTAGCGCTTGATGACAACATGAATAATGACATAGCTTGACAAGTCATTTTAAATATATCTAAAAAGTGTTGTATTTATGTGTTCAGAAAAATAATAATAACAAAGCCGCTCAAACTTTATTGTCACTGTAGCAGATACTCACTACTCGTTAAGAATAAATCTGTACAAGTTGACATAGGGGGTGTACGTGTCTACCTTTTTCTCTTCACATCAAACTGTATATAACGTCGTCAGAGCACACAATTGTGAAGGATCTACTTTTCAGTATTTAATCAAGTTGTTTCCCAAAACTGTTATGCACGAAAACTGAAGACGGAATTTTGTAGGACCTGATATGGAAAATTAATGGCCGACAAGCTTACAAAAATATTTAGCGCCCAATGAGTATTTTTTCAATATATTTTACGCAAATTATTGGCAATTTGTTTGAAAGCTATGGAAAGATTGGAGCTATAATCTCTCTATCGACACATTTTCGGTTTTCCACATCTCGTTTTTTCCCCAAAAGCTTGGGCGTTACGAGTGACGAACAGGAGAAGTTGCTACACCAAGATCTAGTGAACATCAAAGGATTTTGGGTAGAAGACTTAATGAGCGAATATTGTATTGAAACAAGCAATACAAATGACTCAGTTCCACATCTCTTCATTTATTATTTGCTATTCCTTTTTTATTTAATAAAATTACTATTAATTTTGAAAAAGTCATAAAAAATAAGTAATTGACTAGCTGAAAATGCCTATAAATCTGGTAGACTGTTCAAATGGCTAAGATGTGTTTTGTAGCCAGAAAATTTGATGTCACTCACAATAACCCACTCCATCACTTTTTGGCACATTTTTGGCGGAATCTCTACAATAACTCGACTAACTTTGATTTTTAAGTGCTCAAGAGTTAAAGATTTATCCATAAAAGCCCAACGACGTCCAATCGCACGATCTCGGAAGTAAATTAGCATCGTTAAGACGAGAGATAATGCGGCCGGGAAATATCCTTCGCTACGTAGGCTGCTATATATAGGTCTGGCCTAGGCAACACTAAGTGTTGCCAGGTGCAATCTGACATTTCCTTTGGAAAGTTTGACATTTTTTAGCATAACATCACTCAGAACGTTTTGTCATTTAATCGTGAATTGTTTTATTTACAGGGAATTAAAATATTCATCTAGGCCAAAAAATGGAATTAACTCGTGAACATTTTCGTGCGATCATTTTTCACAACTTTCGACGTGGATTATCACGACAAGAGTGCATCGATGAACTAAAATCTTTGTATGGCTATGAAGCATCATCCTATAGCACTGTGAAAAACTGGTACAACGAATAAAATCGTGGACGACGCTCGCTTAAAGACGAATTCCGTGAAGGTCGTCCAAAAACAGCCGTTGTGCCAGAAAATATCGATGCCGTACGTGAACTGATAATGCAAGACCGTCATGTAACATACCTTCAGATAGAAGCATGCCTATGCATTTCTCCCACCAGCATACATTTGATATTGCATGAACACCTGGCCGTAAAAAAGGTTTGTTCTCGTTGGATCCCGCACAATTTGACAATCGCTCAAAAAAAGGCTCGTGGATTGGTGTAAAGAAATGCTGAAAAAATACGATCGCGGTGCTTCAAAAGACGTTTATAAGATCGTCACAGGTGACGAATCATGGATCCATGTGTATGAGCCCGAAACAAGACAGCAATCGACCGTGACGAGCCAAATCCAAAAAAAAAAACATTTTCGTTGATAAATATTCGTATTTTCGTTATTGGGCCAGAAATATATATAGCAGCCTACGTATAAAGGCACATTCGCTTGTGTTGTGTGGCATATGACACCATGTTGAAACCACATATGACCCACGTCCGTCAATTGCAGGGAAAAAATTATGGTTATCATACGATCACAATGCTGGTTGTCATTGAATCAACGTTCTCGTAGTGGGCTTTAAGAATTTTAACGCGTTTTGCGTTTATTCACCGACCCATTTTCATAAATGCTTCTCTTTTAACTAAATGTTATATTTGACAGACATCAAAATACAGCTCTGTACTTTTGAAACCACGAAATAGATATCTCTATATTGTGTAATGTATCCGGTATATACATATAGAGAAGTATGGCGCTCCTGGCTCCACCAAAGACCAAAAATAGTGATCGCCTCTCGGCAGGGAATGTCAACCCCTGCGAATGCGTTTCTGATATGAAAACCTAATCATAAAAATCCATCGACTAGAGCAAGGAGCTGTTTATTGACCCAATAAGTGTTCATAATTATTTATAGTGTTTTAGTGCTCTAAGAACGCAGAAAAATATTGAATCCTTCTCCTTTATCAGTTTATTCAAAAAAACATTTATCAGTTCTACTTAATTAAATTTGTGTGAATCCAGTGAGGTATTTCCTTTTCAAATATTTCTCTGTAAAAAACCTTAACACTATATCTATTTGGCTGATTTTAGAAAAAGGAACTATCAAACGAAGATAGAGAGCTTTTGCAACTTGACCTAAATAATTTAGTTAGGTAGTGCGAAGCGAACTGTAAGTCACTAATCACTGGGATTTATAATCACAGTGCTGAACAAGTTACTGACTTCATTGATTTAGGTGTCACAATGGACCCTAAGCTAGATTTTAGAAATCATATGAATGCTTGTGCTAATAAGGTAAAAGGAGTTTTAACTTTCAATTACTAAATTACTCTTTACCTCACTTGTTAGGCCCATTTTGGAATATGGATCAGTTGCATGGAGTCCGCACTATCAATTATATAGTGATAAATTGGAATCTGTACAGAAGCAATTCCCATTATTCGCGTTAAGAAATTTAAACTGGGATGCGGACAAGAATCTGCCTTCTTACAAAAGTCGTTTACGGCTCATTAATCTGCCTACACTCCATAGTCGTAGAAAGATGCTCGGAGTTTTATTTTTAACTAAATTGATAAGAAGTGCTATCAATAGCCCATGCCTACTTAGCGAGCTTAACTTCACCATCCCTTTAAGATTATCTAGACACTTTAGGCCCCTTTCTTTGGGCTCATGCAGAATAATATTTGAAATGCACGACCCTTTTCGATCTTTGTGTAACGATTTTAATACACATTTCCGCAACATTGATTCCTCTGACTCGCTTTTCTGTATCAAATCCTTCTTACTAAGTGCTTTAAATAATTAAATAAATTCCCTTTTCTTTTCCCCATGCAATTTTATAGCAGCTGATGAATCTGTAGCTGTTTAGTGTAAGAGGCAAGTATAACCGCGGCTTTCCGCGATCGGTTTCGGATTCAGGGCAGTCCGGACTGTTACTGGTTTTCGGTCTGTTTGATTTTTCGATATCCCTTTGACGCGCCCCTCGGTCGGCTGGGCGGGAGGTGGGTAACGCTGCGTTCGTCGTATATTCAATCAAAAAGAGTGGTATCCAGGATATGAAGGAGGAGCGAGGTAGTAAAATACAAAGCATAATATTATTTCAATTTTAAATTTTTCTATTTTTTTTCTTGGCTTATCGTAACCGTGCACCCGCTTAAAAATATATAGTTTCATTTCTTTGAAAATGAATGAGAAGAAAATTTACCTTTGATATTGAGGTGATGGGATTATTATCCTTATCCAACCATTCACCGTTCGGTGGCAGATTCCCGTGGGCTATACAATCGGCAATGCTACCAGCATTGTTGGTAAATTCAATACGCGATGGTGGCTCATGCGAAAAATCAGACCCTTGAGCGTCAAAGTAGTTGAAAACGACTGCAAAAAAGAAGAAGACAAATCGCAATAAAATAGGAATAGCAAGATGGAAAGATTGAAATTAGATAAATGTGTTGTGGAAGCAAATGATAGTTTATAACTGTAAATTTTGTATACAAGTGTGTAGCTGTGTGGCTGTGTGGCTGTGTATGTTTTGAGATGCCACAGCAGAGATAAAAAAATTTGTTGCATTTAAAGATTTTATTTGTGTGCAGAAGAGATTAACGTTAAATGCGATGATTGCTGATGCTAACTGCAGTTAAAAGATGTAACCAAACCCAACTGACTGAGATGTCGACCGTGCAGATGTCGTCAACACAATACTTACGCTGTGGGTGCAAAAAGGAGTAGAAGAAGAAGAAGGAGAAGATGGTGCAATTGCTACTGTTGCTAAATGCTTAGAAACCAGGCAGCAATCAAATTAAAGCCAACTAGATTTTTTTTTATTTATTTTAGCATTTTTTTAAATTTTTTTATTTACAATAGAATTTTATGTGCACATACATTTCTTTTACCTTTTTCCATTTGCTACGCTTTTAGTTGGCAACCCTTTTCGTATGATATTTTTACATTACTGCCGCTGGGTTACATTGGCTTGTCTTGACATGTGGCGCTGCTTACTTAATTGTTGGATTGGAAAAAATGTCCGGATGACCGTTTGATGGCGTGGTAGTGTGGTGGTAGCGAATTGTTGTAAAGACTCATCATTATACACACCCACACACCCGCACATACTCACTCGCAAGGCCAGTGAAGATGATGAAGCAGTTAGAGACACATCGCAAACAAAACCGCAATGGGTTCAAGTGCATCCTTTACAAATTTTACTTGCAATTCACTTGCAAGTCGTTAGCCGTATACCCGACCTTCCGCCGCCATCGCGCAAATAAATCAGCCAATAGCCTAAAAGCCGCACGAGTAAACTCAATAACGGCGCTGTATGCTGTGCAACAGTATAATTGCAGAGCTCGCAGGATGTACAGAAAGGATGCAAAGTATGGCATGTGTGGCGCAGCAGAAGGAAAAACATATCCTTTCTTTTCACTAAGGATAGCGTCTGAGTGTAAGTTTAAGGTACATATGCGTATATACAAATGCAAATAAAGTTAAAGATGGAAAACAAAAAGGAAATAAACAGAAAAACAGTAAAAGAAATTTCAAATGAGTGCTTGCTTCTTGTGGAGTTAAAGGCGAAATTAAACTGAAACCAAGAAGATGTAAATACTATGGATCACAAATTGCAAAAGCATATGAAACAGCAAAACTCCGGCTCAGTGTGCAACCTGTGTATTCAGCAGCAGCCTTTATCTGGCTTCTTATTACACTGACTCGCACTTCGACTCCTACTCAACCGGGGCATACCCACTACCTACGTGTATACACATGTATAGATGTACATTCGTATGCTTTCGCAAATTCCATAGACATCGATAACACTTTCTTGCTGAAGATAACGCTGGCGTTGAGGGTAACGTAGAAATAAGGTAGAAATAAAAGAAAAGAAAAAATTAGAAAAAAGCTTGATTGAAGACTTAACTCTTACGGCACTGACGGTAATGACAGCGTTTAACAGCCCATTGAGTTTGAGTTTGCTACACTTAGGCTGCAGTTGATAACAGGAAGCTAACAAAGTTGTTGTGGCATGATATACTCGAAGAAGTACACACCTAATATAAATGATAAAAATACAGACTGAAGATATACTCGTACATGTTATTATACATACTTAAAACTCTGTAGTTAGCTGAGTGATTTGTAAATGAAGGATTCGATATTTTTTAAGGTGATAAAAATCGAAAATGTGAAATTTTTTTGGCTATTTAGTTTTAGAGAAGTAATGAAAATTGAGCTGAGATTTTATGAGTCATTAGCGGTCACAATAGCCGAGTGGATAGCATAACGTACTGCTATTCTGAAGACCAAGGTTCGAGTCTTGGTTAGACCAATTGTCGGACAATATTTCCGACATGAAATAAAAGGTCCTCCAAATACCCATCGGACGTTCGGAGGCTGCTTAGAATAAACTGTAGTTCCCTCCAATCGTTGGGAAAATATTAAGACGCAAGCCCACAACTTCAAGGAGGAGCTCGGCCGAAAATTGCTTCAGCGGTTACAAAGCGCCAATTGTATAAATAATTGGATTGTATTGATCTGGACAACGTTTACTTTCAACAAGACGGCGCTACGTTCCACACACGCAACGATACCATCGATCTTTTTAAGGAAAATATTGTTTGTTTTTCAAATTACCACCTCTTATTAGAAAATCCTGTATAAGAGAGACGATTGCAAAATTTCGCGCAAATAAACAAGTAATGAGTGCATGAGAACAGAGCATGCAACAGAGCTTTTTGAGTTCTATTCACTACTTTTACGATGATGATGTAAAATTGATTTAGGCAGCAACGTGGAAATGACAGCGCTCGGAAATTGAAGCATGCGAATTTCGTTTTTCATCCGTTGACAGTTACTCACCAAAGTTTAAGCCATTTTGGAAGCTTACTTACTGATGAGGACATTTTATTTCATGTCGGAAATACACTCTGAGGGGGCAATTAGAATATTCAACTTAATTTTCTTATTTGAATTAATTTTCTATAACTTTTGCATGTTGGTCGTACCAGGATTTGAATTCTGGCCTTCCGAATGGCAATCGACACTTCAATCCAATACCGGTCATAAAAAAACCATGAATCAACTCTCGATAGCGCGATGATGTCATTTTCGAAAAAGTAAGGTTCAATGACCCCGCCGGGCCATAAACCGCACCAAACAGTTGCACGTTGAGGATTGAGAGGATCTTCAACCATAAATATTTGGTTTTAATAATTTAATGTGTTGTCGAAACGTGTATCGTTCCAATTTTGTTGCTGGCGCAGTTTTTACTTATAAAATGTCAAAAAATTACAGATTCAAAGTGGCATCTATAGGAATAACAGGTTATTTAAAATAACACCTTATTCGAAAACCCGATAGAATTCAATTATTCATCACGGAAACACTCACCCCATTTTGTTTTGAGGAAAAGAAAAAAATGAGTTTTTATATGTATACATATACATCAATGTACAATATGAAACAATTTTCTTTAAAATCCCTGTAATTAGTTTTATTAAATTGTAAATATTATTTATGTAATAATGTAAAATTGAATAACAATAGAAATCCATCGTTCAATGAAAATTAAAGTGAACCGTAACATTTGCCTAATTGGCCAGCATATTTGTATCTACGAGTACGCGCTTGCCATCGATTTACCTTTGTTGAAAGGGAATATGTTATTTTATTTTTCATTTTTTTTTATTTGTTGCTGCTGGTAGTTACACCAAAATAATAAGTTTTATATAATTCAAGTACAAATTACCGTAAAAAACAATATTTTAAATGAAACATGTGGTACGAGTATTATACTTAACCAAAAAAATACGGATTAATAAAATAATGCAGATAATCCGTTGCTTAAGGGGTTAGGGGTAGTCAGGATTTTCAAAAAAAAAATTTTTTTTTTCGCATTTTCGTTAAGTATAATATCTTAAAAATAATCTCTGAAAATTTCAAGTTAATCCGATAATTCGTTTTTAAGTTATTCGACAAATAACAAAGAGAGCTCGGGCCTTTCAAAGCGCTAGTGTGAAACTTTAAACGCGTTTTTCTCAAAACTATGTTTTTTGAACTGGTGACAACTGTAACTCGAAAACCGCTTAGTTCATTTTAATGAAATTTATGCAGCTTGTAGAATACATAATAAACTCGGGCCTGATCGAAGGATTTTTATTTTTTGAGAAATTTCGATTTTTTAAGACCAATTAACTGTTGATTTTTTCCCAAAAATCTAGAAGAAAATTTCCTGAGGCCGCCATTTTGTTAATTTTTGAAAAAAAATAAAATCCTTCGATCAGGCCCAGGATTATTTATTTATAAAACTATTTTTTTTTTATCCGATTGATTTCAGATGAATCTCCAAGGACTTATGATTGTCACCGCAAGGACCTTTTTTTGGAACTGGGTTAACACAGACAGCTGTAACTTCGGAAAATTTTTTTTTTTTTTCGAAATTTTCGTGACTTCACGTCAAAACATTGTTTAATAATACCATATCACTACTTTTGTAAAATAAAATTATTTAATAGCAAAAAAAAAATACTGAAAATTCTCATTTTTTCGTGCCTCTGACTACCCCTAACCCCTTAACAACATAATAGTAGAAAGAGATTTTAAAAGAAAATAATCACCTTCTAAATCTTGGAAAGACTTTCGAAATGATTGACTTGCAAATAATAGATATGAGTTTTCAGATTCGAAAATTTTGCCGCATTTCGTATTAGATTAATTTATATGTAATATATAATCTGTAATCTGACCCGGGAAGTCTTATAAGAACCACATTAAGGGGTTAGGGGTAGTCAGAATTTTCAAAAAATCAAATTTTTTTTTTTGCATTTTCGTTAAGTATAATATCTTAAAAATAATCTCTGAAAATTTTAAGTTAATCCGATAATTCGTTTTTAAGTTACTCGACAAATAACAAAGAGAGCTCGGGCCTTTCAAAGCGCTAGTGTGAAAATTTAAACGCGTTTTTCTCAAAACTATGTTTTTTGAACTGGTGACAACTGTAACTCGAAAACCGCTCAGTTGATTTTAATGAAACTTATACAGCTTTTAGAATACATAATAAACTCGGGCCTGAAATTTTTTTTTTTTTTTTGTAAAATTTCGATTTTTTAAGACCAATTAACTGCTTTTTCCCAAAAATCTAGACAAAAATTTCCTGTGGCCGCCATTTTGTTAATTTTTGAAAAAAAAAATCTTTGGTTCAGGCCCAGGATTATTTATTTATAAAACTAATTTTTTTATCCGATTGATTTCAGATGAATCTCCAAGGACTTATGATTGTCACCGCAAGGACCTTTTTTTGGAACTGGGTTAACACAGACAGCTGTAACTTCGGAAATAAATTTTTTTTTTTGAAATTTTCGTGACTTCAAGTCAAAACATTGTTTAATAATACCATATCACTACTTTTGTAAAATAAAATTATTTAATAGCAAAAAAAAAATACTGAAAATTCTCATTTTTTCGTGCCTCTGACTGCCCCTAACCCCTTAAAAGAAGTCGCTGGCAAACTTTTGTAATATATAAAAGGTTTTGTCCTTAATGACTGATGGATCAACTCACTGACTCACCCACGGAATTTTTCTGTAGTTCGAAAGTGTATCTGGAATATTAAATCGTTCGATTTATAAGAAAATTCCTACATAGGTAGCTCTTTGCCATAGAATACTTGGGGTTCATTTTTTCCGGGGGATATACAAGAGACAGAAAAAAATTATTTTTATGGTTCGACTTGTTTCATATTTGGAACATAGATAACCCCTGTATAGATTATTACAATACATAAAAAGCTTTTCTCCATTAATGTGGTCCTGAAATAGATCTATGCAAAAAGTTTGGGGTTTGGGTTGAAGCTTGGATCTTCATCTATGTTAACTCCTCAAAAAATTTTCCTCACAGGAATTATACCTGCACCCTGATATGTAAAAAGTAAGGAAGTACTTAAATTAATGATCGGCTATTCAAATTATTGTCAAAATGAAGGTGATAGAATAGATTTTTCAGCGTTTGCTGATCATATCTATTTTAGCTAACTTCGTGGTTATTACTCAAAGTAATTTGATTAATTCCATAAATAAACGAATTTTTGTCAATTGGAGAGCCGAAAATGTACGTCATATGAAAGTTTGGCCTAATACCGGGAATTTGTAAGTAAGCAAATAAATATTTATCTAATTTATTGCGCCGCCTTCAAAGCAGGCCCCTTCCAATTATTTCAGTATTTTTACACTTAAGTTATCGTCTCGGCATTTATCTCTTGTATCAACTAAAAGCGGTAATTTGACTTCCTGAAGGAGATAAAAGTTGCTGGGAACCATATTTGGTTAATATCGTTTATAATGTTAGCCTTGTAAAACCATGCGTCATCCATAAGTTTTCTTTACTTTTCGTCGCATTTTCTCACTCAAACGGTGCATAAAGCACAGAAAAGATTCATTAATTGCATTTTGCTCACCTGGCAAAACACCGCGAATTTTCGGTTTCCGCAAAGGTGGAAATTGCAATTGTGAAGCTTGTTGACTGGTTCAACTGGTTTACAGCGCACTGTTTGAACGTGGGATCTGATTGTCTATCAGACAATTAAGAATTAAGCGAGCTTAAATGAATTGATAGGTGAGACATAGAAAGCTCTAATGCTGTATCTTTCAAACTTTAAGGACGACTTTCGGTCCTCACGATGATGACCGATCCATGCGAGGCAATTATTCCCCTACATTCTTTTAGATAAAGTTGATTCATCATAAGCTTTCTATAATATCGGCGAATTGGCTTACAAATTTTAACAATCTCTTTAGAAAAGCTTTTTAAAGCAATAGTTTCCTGTACTATTTTATAGAAAGTGCATATTACATCTTTTGAATTTAAACGATTTATAGTATGATTTTTATTCTATTTCTCCTAATTACTTATTTCTAACGTAATAAAAGTTTTTCATAATGGAAGTTATAATATCTGGCAAACTAGCCTGTTTTAAAAAAATTGCATTCCTGTCTGTTACCAATTTCGACTAGATTGAGGCCTAATAATTTAGTAAGATAATTTAGAACAGTGCTACCAACTTAACAAAAAAGTGCTGAAAAATATTCAATATACTTCTGATCTTAATGCATGGTAAACAAAGCCTTCAATAAATATGGATTACTTCTTACTAGGTCTGTATACCTACATACATATGTATATCTCTAAGTGCCTGGATTGTCTTTTCCTTCTGTAATCTATCGGTAGACAGACACAGTTATTATACCCAATGCAAGTGTGATTGGGTATAAAAATCTAGACTACATGTTAAAAGCCAAACTGAGTGCTGTAGCAACCGCAGAAACATAAATTTCAATTATCAACTTCAATGTTAATTGCATTCCTGGTAATTTTTCACAACCAAACATATCTGTATGTACGAATGTTTTTACATATACGAGTATAAGTACGAGTACATGTATATATTTATTAGTATAAGTCTGTGTTTTCATATTAACCGATGTGCATGAGTTTTTAAGCATTTACAAATATACACATATAAAAAGAGGATTCACCTGTACTGGTCGTAATGGTAATAAGGATCACCATTAATAATAGCACGACATCCTCTCCCGTTTCGCTGGCAACTGACATCGTTGGAGCGATTCTGAGTCATCGCTTGGTCGTCGTTGCATAATTAAATAAACTTTTCCGCCTTTTGCTCATTTTCCCAAAGGCAGGCATATCATCCGTGGCTACACATGTATTCGGGAGACGCATTGAAGGACATACGTATATATGTAAATTTGGTTGTAAAAATTAAATGTGTAACTGCAGATTCTTCAATACGTGAATAACTATCGAACGCAGTAACGGAAGAATCGATTTATTAGTTAAATGGAACCACAAGTACTGCAAAAAAACGAAAAGATATTTCAAATAGAAATGAAAAAATCAGTTCAGTAGAACGGCAACTTCATTTCCTATGCAAAATGAATTTAATGACAAGGCAACATTATGAGTTGTCTCTGTGTGTCTCTATTATCACATTAAACACAAAATATTGTTACTTTTTCAACATGCAAAGTGTCGAATTGTGTTTGATATGTTTTACCTTTTGTGCCTATACATACGTGTATGTATGTATGAGTAACTCCGTTGCTAATTGGGTCATCTAGCTATGTGTTCAACCTGAGTTGGTGTTTTTATGTGTGGTTGTTTCCCCCTTCGCTATCTCATAATTTTATTAAGGAATCTTTATAAAGGGTGGTTAAATTTTCAAGGGCCGATGTTGATTTTGAATAAAACACAAACTATTTAGGAAATTATTGAAATTTTATTTTATTATGATATATTGGTATTACTTAATTATGTATGTAACAAAATATCGGCCAAATGAGCGCCGCGACCTCGGCGGCACACCTCCATACGATGGTCCAAATTTTCGATGACGCTGAGGCATAATGGAGTTTCTATGCCGTTAATGTGCCGAATTATCTCATCCTTTAGCTCTTGAATTGTTGCTGGCTTATCGACGTACACTTTTCTTTCAAATAACCCCAGAGAAAAAAGTCCAACGGTGTCAAATCACATGATCTTGGGGGCTAATTGACATCGCCATTACGTGAGATAACACGGCCATTGAATTTGTTGCGCAAAAGAGCCATTGTTTCGTTAGCTGTGTGGCAAGTGGCACCGTCCTGCTGAAACCACATATCGTCCACATCCATATCTTCCAATTGTGGCCATAAAAAATTCGTTATCATCTCACGATAGCGAACACCATTCACAGTAACTGCCTGACCGGCCTCATTTTGGAAAAAATACGGCCCGATGATGCCGCCAGCCCATAAACCGCACCAAACAGTCACTCTTTGTGGGTGCATTGGTTTTTCGACAATCACTCTTGGATTCTCATTCGCCCAAATGCGGCAATTCTGTTTATTGACGAACCCACTGAGGTGAAAATGTGCCTCATCACTGAAGATGATTTTCTTCGAAAATTTTCATAATAAGTCTGGATAACTTTAACACGTTGTTGGATTGTGTATCTCTCCATGGTTCAAATTGAGTAAGTCTGAAATAGAGAAATGTCAAATTAAATTCGGAAAAAAACTTGGCGTTTAGGTGTGGTTCACATTCAACACCGGCCCTTACAATTTAACCACCCTTTACTACTTGTGTACTTTGGGAATCAGGCTATATCGTACATGCGAAAAAGGTTTAAAAAATTTAAGATCTATTGAAAATATAGAAACAAGAAAAAATATTTTTGTTAATTTTTAAGTGAGCTAAAAGGCCTGGTTTGTTTGTATGAATTGAATATTTTGTTATACAACAAAGAAAAATGGTAGAAGTGACAGCTGTTTCGGAGATCACCACATCTCCTCATCAGACTTCTTATGGCAGGGACCGAACCAACGGATCCTGACTTAACAGGCGAGTGTTCTACCACTGCGCCAACATCAGCCATGTAATCTGTTGTTGTATTATTCAATTCATTATTAACCAACAACTATTAAGTGCGCTAATTTAGCCGCTATTTTTCTTAATAGAATGGTTAGTAAATCCTGTATACTTTCAGGCATTGATTGACTGAGAAATGTATAAGCAGAATTAAGTGTCGCGCCCATTGACACATATATATTTAAATTTGTTTTTGCGGCCATACATACTAATAATTTTTGTTAATTTTTAAGTGAGCTAAAAGGCCTGGTTTGTTTGTATGAATTGAATATTTTGTTATACAACAAAGAAAAATGGTAGAAGTGACAGCTGTTTCGGAGATCACCACATCTCCTCATTAGACTTCTTATGGCAGGGCGGCTAAATTAGCGCACTCAATAGTTGTTGGTTAATAATGAATTGAATAATACAACAATAGATTACATGGCTGATGTTGGCGCAGTGCTAGAACACTCGCCTGTTAAGTCAGGATCCGTTGGTTCGATCCCTGCCATAAGAAGTCTGATGAGGAGATGTAGTGATCTCCGAAACAGCTGTCACTTCTACCATTTTTCTTTGTTGTATAACAAAATATTCAATTCATACAAACAAACCAGGCTTTTTAGCTCACTTAAAAATTAACAAAAATTATTTGTATGTATGGCCGCAAAAACAAATTTAAAGAAAAAATATTTTTTCTTGAAAAAAACAAACTATAGCTCCACTATTATATGTAAACGGTGTTTGAAAAAAACAATAAAACGCATGTAATTTTATTTACGGGCTAAAATTTAGCTTTATTATTAATATAATTTAAAGGTTTGTGATTATGCTTTAGAAATGATTTCGGGCAAGTAAATGCCTTGTTTGAATAAATTCCAGACCAGAGGCTCAATTTTTTGCAGTAAGTGGGCCCATATGTCAGCGATAACACGCCAAATATTCGCTTCCAAGTCGTCAATTATCTCTGGTTTATCTGCGTAGACATGCGACTTCACATAACTTCACTAAAACTAGTCCAACGGTATTAAATCGTACGGTCCTGGTGGCCACGCCACAGCCTCATGACGCGAGGTAATGCGCTCACCAAAAGTTTTCAATAGATTGATTGTCTCCTTGGCGGTATGGCATGTTATATAGTCTTATTGAAACCAAAAGTCTTCCACAGCAATATCTTCGATTCAGCCACGAAAAAATCATTAGTCATGGCTCTACAGCGTTCTCTAATGACTACAACATTCTGGTTGATTTTTGAAGAAATATGGGCCAATAACTCCCTCTGCTCATAAAGCATACCAAACAGTGACTTTTTGAGGATACAACGGCGTCTCAATAACGGCAGCAATTTTGTTTATTAACGTACCTATTCAACTAAAAGTGAGTTTCATTCAACCGCCGGGACTTCTTCGATAGTCGCTCCACGGCAGGAATAGCACATTATTCTCTAGAGTAAACGTGATGCGATAAACTGTAGGTCCCTCCACAAATTGGAGGAGGAGCTCGGCCGAAAATCGCTTAAGCGGTTACAAAGTGCCAATTATATATATAAACGTGATGCGAAACCAATCCATGGTTGTTCGTACTACCGACTGTGCTGGGTGATTATGTCGACCGAATATATCACACGTCCGTTTAAAATGAGTATCCTGGGGAAATGCTATAGGACAAGGATAGGAGATAGTAGGTTCCGGTGAATTCAGCTATACATTGGGATAGAAGTATAGGATGTGATCTATGCTGGGAAAGAATATGTCGCGGAGTACTCACAGACAACGCAACATCTTACAAGGCTATCACTGTGAACGACTTTCTGGCCAAAATTTCGAAAAACCTCGTTGCATGTCGTTTTTTCTATTTCTAAAATTCCCCATACAACGGTTTGAAAGAGCTTTACCAAAAACATTTTCCAAGAAGCAGCTCTCGCATACAACTTCAACATAAAACCTTTCAAAAACAAAAACTGTTTTCAAGCAAAGAAATTAAAAGGTTGCCCGCAAACAAAAGTAATGAAGGACATATACAAAGGACTTTTTTGCACGCAGCTAAAAGCTTCGCATTTGGCTGTGTAGGAGCTTTATTTTTGGAGAGAAATTTCGTTTGTTAAAAATGTCGCCAGAAGAAGTGTGGAGAACGCAAATGACTGTAAAAGAATGGGTATTTGTACATATGTATGTTTTGAAAAAACACACCTACATATAGAGGAGTAAAAACACGTACAAGTAAATGAAGAATTGGAAAGGTTTCCAAATTTGTTTTACGTTATATGAAATAACGGCATACTTTTATAACCCTTTTGACCGCATGGGGGTATATGTATTTAAGCACACATGTATATACACATATCATAAATACATATTTCATTATAAAAGCGCACACACAAAGTTCAGGTACTCTACTTTGAGAAACCCGAGTATGTTTGTAAAAAATCAACAACAGAACAACACAGCGATAAAAGAAACCTGAATATTAACAGCAAAAAAAGCAAACAAAAAAACGGAAATAATAAAAAGCGTTCTCATATTTTAGGCTTTACCGTTACACTTTAAAATTGTCTAACTGTCGTACCACTGGATATGCACAACAGGGACTTCGTCCAATCGAAGAAAATGTATGTAGATGGCGATGAAGTAACACAAGTAGCTGGGTTTCTTTTGCTCTTAGCTTTAAAACGTTGCTGTTTTGCATGTAAAAAACTGTGTGGCATGCAGCATACAGCTGAGACCTCACAATAGGCAATTTACGCCAAAATCAAATACAGTGAGTATACACATATTAACATACGAGTATTCACCCACATACCTAGTTTAAGCGCAGAACGTGTGTGTTAGAAAAAAAATGTAAATCCACGTGTAAAATGTGCTGAGCAAAATCCACTTTGACCTCCTGTGGCGCCACTCATACCATTTGAATTTTCTGCTTTCATAAACAAAGGATCTGTTATGATTCTGCTGCGTGAGGATATTTACGTATGCATAGCTATAGACACTTGTACATACTCACTTCGTTTGTAAAGAAGCTTCAATTTTAAATTTTCAGCAGCTGAGAGTCGCCTTCGAGTAAAAAGTCTTTGAATGTGGTATTTTATCGAGTTTGCATATTACCTGTATTATGGCACTGCACACAGACAGGGTATCATGATTAAACCATGCTTTCTAACAAAATACTTAAGAGTATTCTTAGACAGGACATATGTAAAAATCTATTGGATTGCTTGATTAGCAAGGCAACCAGGCTATTGATGATATGTAGAAGGCTCACAGGAAAAACCTGGAGGTACGAGCCAAGCATCCTTCATTAGCTCAACGCAATGATAGTAAGCCCAATCATAACCTATGGCGCAATAACTTGGCATATAAAATAGGATGTATGAGAACATGCACCACGGTAACACCAGGAGCATTATTTGATCTTACATTATTACAAAATGTCGGAGAACAAACTGTAAAAAAGTCTTGCTAACTGTGCTAAGGAAATGAACAGGCAAAAGGAAAATAATATCCTGTAGAACAGTGGACAAAATCAGAAACTCATTAGCAATGTATAACGGAGATGGCATACCAATAAGGGTACTATATGCGAGAGTAAACAACTTGTAGTCAACCAGAGATGGAGAATATAATCAAAGCTTCCACACATCTCTGGCACACTTTCGGCCCCAAAACTAATTAAGGAATAGCTAAGGGTGCTACTGGGGCCAGAGCCAAGCTCTCTTAGCCAATGCGATAATAGTGAAGTATATTTCAAGGATAAACATATGCATGTGAACCGATCTAATTATAAGACGAAATATTAGGGACCAATACATAGTAATATGAAGTGTCAGCACTCAAAGAAATTACAATACATCATGCAAAAGTGGATCGTACATGATGTGGGAAAGTGTCGAAAACCTGAACCGGTTGCGGGTGTATAAAAAGGTTCAACTATTATGAGTTCCAGGGCTTAAAAGTATAAATTAAATAGCAGAAACACTGGCATCGGGAATCATGCAATGCAATCGATCGGTTGGGCGGGAGGTGGGTAACGCTGGGTTCGTCGCTAAAAATAAGAAGAGTTGATCGAAGTCAGTAAAATAATTAAATAATTATTTCAGGCATTCCAACAAGACACTACAGACTCCGTTACCATATGCATAAACTACGCATTAACTCAGAAATATCTGGACATCTGTTAAAAGAATGTGGAGCGGTGGCAAAAAGAATAATGAAATTTATAGATGCGTTTCAGCTTAAGAATAATCTTATTACAACCGTTAGCATGTTATGCCTTTTAGAGTTCTTAAGACACTCGGACGCAAACACCTAAGGTCACTGTACAGATTTTTCATATTACCTAATTTACTCGTATGGCTAGCGGAACCCGCCGGCCCATCAAAAGCCTATGAAACTCAACGCTTTTCATAAATTTTGATGGTTATCTAATAACTATCGGTAAAATTTACGAAAATGTTCACATGCCAGTTGGCCAATGAGCGTCAAATATAAATCTGCTGATTTGTTTACCAAAGAACCCGTCGCATAAACAGTGCTCAGAAGCGTAATTACTTATAAGAATTCATGTGTATAACATTAAAGCCAGAGATCACCTCAATAGAAGAACCCTAAAACGTCGGTACTTCTTATTCAAATGTATTGTATTGTAGTAAAGTGGGAAAACAAGTAAGGGCTTTTTTACCATGATAAAAGATCTGTGCTTATTCGTAATATTATTTTTTTATTTTGTCCAACCAACACCGTAACACTTCCTTCAGCCCTCGTATGTACCGCACTCGGACCGGGTTGACTTTTTATTGAACCTATATATTTTCAACATCACATTGTAATGTCGGATCCTAAATCTTACACATGCAAATGGACACACTCACGCATAGAATTATATATTTAAATATATATTTAATATGTAACATAATATCAAATATTCAAACATAAATTATGAATACTTCCATATTTACATGTAAAATCAAATGTAACAGTGTGTAATATTGGGTGTATGCATTAATTCGTGCGGTATTTTTTCGAAAATTAAGACTTTATTGTGAAAAAATTGTTATATATTTATTGTTTAAAGTATTGCCCATCGGAAGCTACGATGTTTGGCCATCTTTCTGGGAGTTTGTGGATCCCATCCCAAAAGAACTTCTCCGACTTGGAGGTCAAGAAAGAATCGAGCCAATTACTGATACCCTGTTCTGAAATGAAGCGTACTCCGGTGAGGGCATTCTGCATTGATCTGAACAAGTGGTAATCGGAAGGTACTATGTCTGGGCTATAAGGCGGGTGAGGTAGAACTTCCCACCCACAGTTTTCCAAATAGTTTTCAACTGGCCTTGTAACATGTGGCCGAGCGTTGTCATGATGAAAAATTATTGATTCGTGTCTGGTCGCATATTCTGGTCGTTTTTCCGCGGTGGCCTTTTTCAAACGAATCAATTGTTTTCGGTAGAGGTCCCCATTGATCGTCTGACTCGATTTCAATAGCTCATAATAGAGCACACCCTTGTGGGCCCACCAAATACATAGCATCACCTTGGCACCATGGATATTCGGCTTTGCCGTGGATGTCGATGGTTGGCCGGGCTTCACATACGATCTCTTGCGCTTTGGGTTATCATAATGAATCCATTTTTCATCGCCAGTGACAATCCGATGCAAAAATGTCTTCTTTTGGCGGCGTTGAAGTAACATTTCCGACATGCAGAATCGTCGTTCGACGTCTCTAGGCTTTAATTCATAAGGCACCCAATTTCCAAGCTTCTTGATGAATCCTAATGATTTTAATCGTCTGAAATCGTGTGCTTGATCAACTCCTAATACTTTTGCAAGTTCTTCTTGCGTCTGGAATGCATCTGCGTCGAGCACTGTCTCCAATTCTTCGTCTTGAAATTTTTTTTAACCATGCAAACCACTTTTGGCACGTTCGTTCGGCTAAAGCATGGACACCATAAACGTTCAGTAAAATATGATGGCTTTCGGTAGCACTTTTCTTCATGTTAAAGAATGAAGAAGAACTCCCCGCAAAAACACTTTATCTGGTACAAATTTCGACATTTTCAAATGTGTGAAAGAAATTGTTGTTCACGGTAAAACAAATGACATCTACTGAGAACGACGCGAAATGACAGTACCTTTGAAATGAATATAGCCACAGATGAACACGACGCGAAATAATACTAGTAGAGCCCCCTCTTAGAAAACCGCACGAGTTAATGCATACACCCAATAACTTTATTCGTACTCCTTTGCTTATTCCCACCAACTGCTTTAGATACATTTACTATACATAATTTTAATTAATTAACACTTGTTGCTGTAATATGATTTTCTATAATGCAAAAAGTTTTTCACCCGATCACGTTTAAAACAAGTAAGGTAAAGCTAACTTCGGATGAATAATCGACTATAATCGACTATTAAAATTAATTTTTCTAATTACGGTCGCATCACGGCAGAAAATGTAAGCCACCCTGAAGTGAAAGGTCGTTCGGAGGCGGCTAAAATAGCTTGCTCCAGTTGTTGTGTCGGCGCTTAAAATACGACAAAATCGGATACATATAATTGGCGCTTTGTAACCGCTAAAGCGATTTTCGGCCGAGCCAAGTTATATAGATATGCATTATTTTAGTTCATTTTGCTTTATTTACATTTTGTATACGTTTAATTCAATCTTATGTTATTTCGTAGACACCGCTTACGGGATTTTAGCCGAGTTAACAGCCTTGCGCCATTCGCTTCTTCTTTGTGCTGTGTGGCGCCAACTGGAGTGGAGGTCTTCCTTAAAAGTAATTACATTAAAAAAAAAAAAATTTATTGCATACACGTGTACTTTATTTTATTTTGTTTTGTTCTGTTGTATTTTATTTATTTTTTATATTATATTTAATTTTGCAAAATTTAATTATCATATATATTATTTTAATTGTTTTTTCTTTTTTAGTTTAATTTTTAATTTATTGTTTTTTTTTTGGTTTATTTTACTTTTATTTTGATTAATTTTATTTTTTTTTTATTTTATTTATGTATTTCTTTGGATTTTTTTATATTTAAATTTATATTATTTTTTTGTTTATATTATTTATTATATTTTATTTCATATTGTTTTATTTTATTAAATTTAATTTTAATAACTCCATATTATTTTATTTTATTTTGTTTTTTATTTAATTAGATTTGCTATATTTTATATTATTAAATTTTATTATATTTTATTTTAATTAATTCAATTTAATTTAATTTAATTTCAATTTGCTTTATTTTATTTTGGTGAATTTAAGTTTATCTATTTTATTTTATTTTAGTTTACTTTTATTTAATTGAATTTACTTTACTTCGTCTTATTTGATTTATTTTTATCCTATTTTGCGTTATTTTATTTCATTTTACTTTATTCGGCTACATTTTGTTATTGCTTTTTCAGAATTTTTAAATTTATTTATTCATTTCATTTTATTTAACTTTTTTACTTTTAATTTTTTTAATATATTTTGAATATTAATTTAATTTAATTTTTTTCTGCATTTTGATTTATTTCATTTTATATTCTTCTTCTCTTTTATTGGCATTGGCACCGCTTACGCTTCTGCGCCATATAGTAGGACCGGTAGGATGAGCGACTTGTAGAGTTTGGTTTTCGTTCGCCGAGAGAGGACTTTACTTTTCAATTGCCTACTCAGTCCAAAGTAGCACCTGTTGGCAAGAGTGATTCTGCGTTGGATTTCCAGGCTGACATTGTTGTTGGTGTTAATGCTGGTCCCTAGATAGACGAAATTATCTACGACCTCGAGGTTATGACTGTCAACAGTGAGGTGGGAGCCGAGTCGCGAATGCGATGGCTGTTTGTTTGATGACAGGAAATATTTCGTCTTGCCCTCATTCACTACCAGACCCATTCGCTTCGCTTCTTTATCCAGTCTGGAGAAAGCAGAACTCAGGCGCGATTGTTGATCATTTTATTACACTCTTTAATTTAATAATATTTTAATTTACTTCATATTATTTTATTTTATTTATTTTGTTCCATTTTAATTTATTTAACTTAATTTAAATTTTTTTTTTCATTTTATCTTATTTTATTTTATATTTTAGTTTATATTATTTAATTATTTTTTATTTAATTTTAATTTATTTTATTTTTTATATTTTATTTCATATTATTTTATTTTCATTAATTTTATTTTAATTAATTTCATGTTATTATTATTATAATGTTGTAGGTGCATATGTATATGCACAGATTCAAAATATATCAGTCGTTTTAAGGCTCTCGCTTAAACTTGTGCAATTTAGATTTATACCGTATAAAAACCCGACTAGTTTTTCGTACAAATAAATACAATATATTCGTATATGTATGCATTTATGTAGTACATGCAGACGCGCATACACACGCTTTTATGATAAAACTTTAGTTAATAATAGATTCTGCCTGTGCGCAGGAAGCGCAGACTATAAGCAGACTCAACCACTTTCTGTTTCTATCAGTCACGTGACGCTCTTTGAGGGCCCTTAGGGTATCAACAAGCAAAAACAATATCTACATGCATACAGCGCAAAGTATCAAAGTATCTGTTCATATAGTATGTATTTATGTATGTGCAATAACGATTGTTTTGTTTTTGCTGATGGATATAAAAGCTCACTGTTAGTTTTCTATACACACATATAGTTTTCTATACAAGCATATACAATGATGTGCGTATGTGTGCGCATATCCGCTTATTTGCCATACATACCTATTTGTTTTTATCATTAATTATGCGTAACATATAACTTCATAGCTTCGACCGAGTGACCGAGTTATGGCTTCGTCACTTTCAACATCATCATCAACAGTTGCCACCAATTAACTTTGCGTGCTCTCATAAACACACTCACACACACACGTACACTTAATGCTGAATCGTTTCTCATTTATTTATGGATAGGTGTACATACATACGCATGCAATTAGCGGTTTGCTATTTACTTTTTCACATAAATACTTATACCTATATGTAAAGGAGCGTGCGGCGTTACTTAATGAGCGTTGTAAGTATGATGAAAATAGAGCTTAATTATCGACGCGTTGCGGTGAATACGTCGCGTGTATGTAATTATGATTGTGGGTAGTTTTTCCTTATCACAAATGTTACGGTATTTTCAATCGATTTATTTTACATTGTTTGTTGTTGCCGTTACACTTACATCACTGTCACTAGAAAATGTCACAGCAAATGTGAAATCTGTCACATTCAATTAAGGAATTTCGACTTGACACAGAAGCTGACTGCCTGCTTGGCTAACTCACTGGCCACCAGACTGTGTGTTTTTTTATTTACACACATAAGTACATTTATGTAATTTATAATTATTATTGTATATTTTACACATTTACATGCAATATATTCCCTTCACATTTGATATTTTCTGAACTTTTTCCTAAGTCCACATATATACATATATATAGTATATTTATTTGACCACAACAAAAACGAGTTTTGCGAAAGAAGTGTTAAGATATTCCCAAAAAATGTTGCACTCATTTTGTTTTCATCGAGATTCGCATATCGTAGGTATAAACAATCAATATGTACGTATGTGTTTACATATGTGCATATGTAAATGTATCTGGTCGCTTATAACCCACTTACATACACTCACAACACACGCACCTTCTCTAACAGCAGGTGTTGTTGTTCTTTTAACCGTTACCTTTGCGTTATTTCCTTCCGAAAAGTGAATCAATAAGGATGATAGCGCGACGATGACTGAATGATAGCGTGGACCAGAGTTAGTATCAAGTCTTGGATGTGTAGTGAGTGTGCATGACGAGAGCCACGTGTATGGTGAATTTCTACAGAAATTGCTCCGAGAGCGAAGCACGTGCGCAGTTTAGGGATACTGTGAAACAGCTGATAAGCAATGGATGCCAACACCGCAAGGACATGTGCGGCGTGAAGAGGAGAGAATGGCATTGTTGAGAGCACGCTTAAATGATAAGAAAGCTTTATGAGGTGAACTCTCTATACGCACATATACATATGTATATGTAGATACATATATACTTTAAATGGGCCTGACCACGGTTAATAGTTTTGGGGATAATACCTTTTCGTGCAGCAAGTAATAACACATGATGGATGTGATGACGGTAACGGAATCTTCATTAGAGAACATGACAGAAAATGTGTTTTCTTTTATTTTAAAGAACATCATTTAAATAAATCCTACAAAAATATATAAGGAATTGAATCTTCTCGAGCTATCTCCGGTAGATCACAAAACACTACGGCTCTAGATAAGAAGAGCGGCGGACATTTCCTTTACACATAATCCAAGGTATAAAGTCACCCGTTGGATGGTTTCCAATCGGAGCGTCTGACTGTATTCTAATGGATCCTCTAAGACATATATAGGTCCGCCTCTGAGAACAACGCTGAGATGCTGCTGTAGAGAGCCTTTTTTTTATACATAATTCATTTATTTACTGGATCTGCTATAATATAAGCCTAACAGTAAGTGTACAAATCTTAAAAACTAAATTACAAACATGATAGCTCGAGTTTTGTAACTCTGAGTCCATTTCAAACTACGGCGCTCTTCTTAGAAGGCGGGAACATCTCTTAGCTGCAGGCGGGAATTTCTTTTTGGGTTGCATAAAGCATTAGTTAGCGGTTTTGGATGATTTCTCAGCTTTGTGAAGTACTTCATCCTGCTTCTTTCAACTTCAGACTTAACCAGTAAAATACCAAGGTCTTTGTGAATATTTACGTTACGAACGTTCCATGGTGCGCCCGTTAGTGCTCTTAAAATTTTGGACTGGAACCTCTGTATTTTATCAATGTTAGTTGCACAGGCCGTACCCCACAGTTGAATATCATACATCCAAATTGGGTTTAATACTGCGTTGTAAATAAGGACTTTGTAGTCTAGTTTTGGACCGGAGTTTTTATTTAAAAGTCTATTTAATAAGGGGGTATTATGGTCTACAATACTATCCATTTTTTTATTAGTTGTTTGTTAACATTAGAAGAATACAAAAAAGCATTAAAAACTAAAAAAAACAAAATTTTTAAAATTATAAGCTGACGGAGTGGGGCTCTTTAAAAATTTCCACGTGACTATGACCATGATTTTAACCCTCCTAGTAATCTGAAACCAAAAAAAAAAGATTATTAATCAAGAATAATGTCGCAATGGTCGGAAGTAGGGAAAAGTTTGAAAAAATTTTCACAAAATGGCGACTGTTTAAAAAAGCAAATTTTTTTTCGACCACTTTTTCTGACGGTTTTGAATTTTTTAAAAATAGTAAAATTAAAAATTTGGGGATAGGGGTTCCAACCATAGACAAGCCAATAAAGAAGACTCTATAAAAATTTCAAGTAAATCGGTCCAGTAGAACCTGAAAAATCGTGGTCATCGTTCCGAAAAAGACAGTTTTGAGAAAAACGCGTTAAAGTTTCGCGTAGTCTTTTGTTCGATTAGTTCCGACCGAACAAGTTTGGATGCCAGGTCAGAAAAATACTTACATCTCCGAAAATAATTTCAATTTTGAAAAATCCTCTTGTACACATATTCATAAATAGTTAAACTTTGAAAATATAAAAAAAAATCGATTTTTTGAAATTTCTAGACCAGTTTAAGGGGGTATAAACTAGCTGTTTTTAATTTCATGTGTAGTATTTTTGCCTCATCATCATTTGTAACATCATTTACTTGGGGAATGTTTATACCATTTAAGCGAATTGCACGACATGATTGCAGTCTTAAAGTAAATGTAACGTGTTTACACTTTTGTTCATTAACTTTAATACTCCTGTTTTCTAGCCATTCTTCGATGAGGAGTAAATGATCACTAATCGTTTTTGCTGCTCTTTTAGGGCATTTATCCCGGCATAAAACAGCTGTGTCATCCGCAAAGGTAGATATCTGCACTTTTCGGTTTAATGGGATGTCTGCAGTGTATATAATATATAAAATAGGCCCAAGGACGTTACCCTGCGGAACACCAGCTTTTGCCGGATACTTCTCACTGATAAATTCAGATTGTTTAATTGTAAATTGTCTGTTAGTCAGATATGACTTAAGTTTCATATAAAATTGAACAGGCAGAGCTTTATGTATTTTGTACAGTAAACCTTTATGCCAGACTTTGTCGAACGCTTTTGCTAGGTCAAGAAAGATTGCACAGCAATACTCCTTGAGCTCGAATGCCTTCCTGATTTCATTAGTTATTCGGTTAACTTGTTCAATAGTACTATGCTTTTCACGAAAGCCGAATTGGTGATCTGGTATCACATTGTTACGGTGGAGAAAAGCAGATATTTTTGATAGCAGAATTTTTTCAAATAATTTGGAAAGAGTGGGTAGTAGGCTTATTGGTCTGTAAGAAGACGCCTGGGTATGGTCTTTGCCTGGTTTGGCTATCATTAATATCTGCGACTTTTTCCACGCATTTGGAAAGTAATTTAGTTTTAGAATGGCATTAAAGAGTTCAGAGAGCAATGCTTGTGCAACTTTTGGTAGCTCTATTAGCATTTTTGGTGTAATAAGGTCGTGGCCTGGAGATTTCTTTGGATTCAGTTTCTGTATCGAGTTTACCACTTCTAGGCTTGATATTTTAATTGCCACCTGATTTTCCTGGCCGTTAACAACAACTTCCGGTAAAATAAAGTTATTAGTTGCGTCATTTGGCTGGAATACATTACTTAAATGCTTTGCAAAGCAATTTGCCTTTTCTTCGTTACTACGTGTCCAGTTACCATTTGGGTCCCTGATTGGCATATTCACTTCTATTGGAGGCTTAAATTTCTTTTGTGCTTTCCAGAGTGAGTATTTTTTGGCAGAATTTGGCACTAGTTTTTCTATGAATGCCTTGGTATTGTGATCTTCTACTTGTTTCAGTGCACTTTTCAGCTTCCTCTCTGCTGCTTTCAACCGTAACTTTGCGGCTGGAGAGCGATATTCTTGCCATTCTCTCCCTAAACGGCGCTTATTCTTTACTAATTCTTCTATTTCCGTATTTGTTAGGATTTTTGGGCACGTAATAGGCTTTTTACTGCTTTGAGTTGCTATAGTTGCCGCAGAAACAAGGACATTTTTGAGCTCATTAATGTAGTCATCAATATCGCTTTCACAATTCAATATTGGGTTGATGTTAATATGACTACTAGTATATTTTTTGTATTTTAGCCAGTTTGTTTCTCTGTTTGTTAGCCTTGATTCTTGTGCAACTATCTTCGGGCGCTCATAAATTTTTATTGGAACTGGTGAGTGTTCTGAAGACAACTCAGCAACTGTCACAGCTGATACAAGTTGCCTGTCGATTTTTCTTGAGACAGCAAAGTCTATTAAGTCAGGTATATTCTTCCGATCGGAATCTAAATTGTTTCGCTTGTTTATAAGGGTATTGTATAGCTGACGGCCTTTGGGGTTTATTAGACGGGATCCCCAGTATACATGCTTTGCATTGTAGTCTCCTCCTGCTATAAATCTATCACCAAGATTATCAAAAAATTCCTTAAATTGATTTTCTGTGATCTTAAATTTTGGAGGGCAATAATGGGCTGAGAGATTTAGCTCTTTGCCATAATTATTCAAAGTTGCAGAGGTAGCTTGTAGATAATTGGTGGCGTAAGGCTGTAAGACGCAGTGTTTAAGGCGGTTTCTTAGAAGTATTCCAGTGCCGCCGTGCGCTTTGCCATCAGGGTGGTTAGTGGAGTAGAATATGAACCCAGGTATATAAAAGTTATATTTATCCGTCAAGTACGTCTATAGCATATTCTGATAAAAATCGTGACAATTCTAATTTATGTTGGTTCACACCGTTTGCATTCCAAAAACAAATGTTTAGCACGCTCATTTTTTTTGCATGAAGATTTGTAGCATGTTATTCTGGGCTTTAATCAAGTCTTGTATCATACTCTGCATAGTTGACATGAACTGTGTCATGCACTGCGTAAGGTTTAAAATCATCGATTCAATACCTCCATTAGATTGGTTCTGTGGAATACTATCTGAATCATTCTTCAGTACATTCGCATAAGATAATTTATTTGGATTCAAATTTTGCACGTTTGGTACAGTTTTATCCGTAGCTTTTTCTACAAATTGGATTTGAGGTGTATTTACCATTTGACTTCGGTGAGTCTGTATATTGTTGGCCAACCTAACTTTTAGATCTTTATATAGGGAGCCTTACACAGCTGACCGTTTCCCTTCCCTTTTTCATTTTCCGAACACCGAAAAGTTTCGTCTCAGTAGGTGGCCTAAGAACTAAATGAAACATGAGTTACGAGACTATCGTCAGCGATGGTGAAAATACAACCCCATTATACGACGGTACAAAACCACACCAAAAGTCTTCGAAATCAGCGTTGACACAGCCGAAGGGCCATTTATGGACCACTCTTTCTGAACCTCTTCGGCCTTCAAGACCCATAGTGTCTGTAGGAATCTACTTTAATATTTGTAACTTATAATTTTCACCTTTTCAATCTTTTTATGTTACTGAATTTTTAATTTCAAATATTTTCGTTTTCTGAAATATAATATTTTTCATTTTGAAGCTAACAAGAAGTATTAAAAAAATTTTAATAAAAAATAAAAGTTAATCTTAATTTTTAATATACAACAATAAATACATGTTATTCATATTATTTGGCGATCCTGCTCATCGAATTTTCTACAAGCTACATACAAATAATTTTTATATGAGCTCTGCGGTTAATTTAACAGTTTCAATTTTTAATATATATAATCTGTGAACATTTAAACATCAGTCACAACAAGATCAACACATCGAAGCAATTAACAAATATAGTGATTAATCAAATAAAACGAAATTTTTAAACATTTAAATTGTGAAAATCAGTTAAAAGAACTATAAAATACCGCATAATTCAAAATCTTAAAAACTTTTTATCACAACACATTTGTATATATATATTAAAAAAAACGTTCAGAAATATTGGAAGCCAGAAAAATGCTCCATCCGAAATTATATCAATTTGTTTACATCAATTTCTGCTGAAGTTTAGCAATTCTATTGGAATGAAATCAAATAATTGATGAATTTAACTTCTATCAAAGTCAGGAATTACAACAATCAACAATATTATCTATATGTAATAGAACAAATCAATATCAGGTTTTATCTTTAAATTTATATATATATTTATGTTATTTAACTTTTTAAATTAAGTTAATTAATTTAAATCTTAATTAATTTTTATCAAGTTTTTGTAAACTTTTTCTCCAAACATGCATAGATCACCCATTCGCACACGTAATTTTACAACAACAGAAACACAAAATGAAATCACGAACTCTAATACAGATTTAAATACAACACAAAATTTAATACAAGACATTCATACAAATAATTTTAGACCGAATTCTAATTCCATTAAATTACCTCCGTTTTGGAATGAATGTCCTGAAGCATGGTTTTTGCTTGTTGAAGGACAATTTGAAATTAACAACATTTGTAATGATAATATTAAATTTCAAAATGTTTTAATTGCTCTTCAACGAGAAACTATTTTCAAAATTATCGATGTTGTTAATCCACCTCCGTTGTCGAATAAATATGAAACAATTAAGAAAGTTCTTTGTGCGAGATTTTCTCTTAGTGAAGAAAAGAGATTAAAACAATTATTTTCAAATACTGAACTTGGTGATCGTTCACCTTCAGAGCTTTTTAGATATATGAAATCTTTAACTGGTTCAGATTCAATTGTTAATCATGAATTACTTTTCAAATTATGGATTCGTAAACTACCTCAACAAATTCAAATTCAAGATGAAAGATGAAATTATTATTTTGGCTGATAAAATTTTCGATTTAATTCATAAACCTCAAGCATCTGCAATAACTTCAACCTTTAATAATAGTAATAATATTTTAGAACAATGTATTAAAAATTTAACTGACTTAACAACTGGAATATATCAAATTTTAAACAAAATTACAGAAGTTATTAATGAATTACAAATTAGATCTAGATCTAGATCTAGAGATAGATATAGATCTAGATCAAGAAATTCATCAAGACCCAGGAATAATAATAATCAAAATAATATTTGTTGGTATCATCAAAAATTTAAGAATAATGCCTTCAAATGCGTTCAACCTTGCAATTTTAAAATAAACACAAATATTTCAAATGCAAATTCTTTAAACTAAAACGTTCCATTATGACGGTGGCTGATAATGGAAATATTAATAAACTTACACTTCGCCTTTTTATTTTCGATAAATTTAATAAACTAAATTTTTTGATTGATACAAGCGCAATCGTTTCAGTTATACCTTCTTCAAAATTCAAATCATTTAAAAAAAAATCTGACCTTAAACTTTCAGCTGCAAATGGATCTAATATAGAAACATTTGGAACAAAACTTTTAAAACTTGATTTAGATTTAAGAAGAGATTTCGAATTTCCATTTATTATTGCCGATATTTCAACTACAATTATTGGTGCTAATTTTTTAGAAAAATTTGGAATTTTAGTAGATATCAAAAATAAAGAAATAACAGATTTAACAACAAAATTTAAAATTTCTGGATCTACTGGTTTTTGCGACATTTTCTCTCTTCGAATTCCCATTATTGAAAATAAATTTACGAATATTTTAAATGAACTTCCATCTATTACTTGTGAACCAGATTACACTAAACAAGTGCAACACCATACGGTTCACAGAATTGAACCAAAAGGGATTCTTCCCTTTTCTAAACCTCGTCGTCTTGATCCTATTTAATTAAAGATAGCGAAAACTGAATTCGAATTTGTAGTTAAAACTGGTATTTATCGACCATCAAATTCACATACCGCATCTCCTCTTCATTTAGTTCCCAAAAAAGAACCAAATGATTGGAGACCATGTGGGGATTATAGAAGATTAAATTTTATATCTATTCCAGATCGATATCCTTTACCTCACTTTCATGATTTAAATATTGATTTAAAGGATAAAACAATATTTTCAAAAATTGACTTAATTCGTGCATATCATCAAATACCAATGGCTGAGGAAGATATACACAAAACAGCAATAACCACTCCTTTTGGAATGTTTGAATTTGTACGTATGCCTTTCGGACTTAGAAACAGTGCTCAAACATTTCAACGATTTATTAATGAAGTATTTTCTGGATTAGATTTCGTATTTGTTTACATCGATGATATTCTAGTAGTTAGTGATAATGAAGATCAACATATTGAACATTTAAAATCAGTATTTAAAAGACTTGAAAATTACAATTTAAATATTAAACCTGCAAAATGTGTTTTTGGAACAAATAAATTAAATTTTCTTAGCTATGAAATTTCAAGTGAAGGGATCAGACCTTCTTTAGAACGTATTGAAACAATTTTAGAATTTGAAAAACCTCTGTCGATTAACAAATTACAAAAATTTTTAGGTATGGTAAATTATTATCATAGGTATATTAAAATGTTAGCAGCAGAATTAAGTCCTCTGCACGAAATGTTGACATTTACAATTAAAAATAAAATTAAAGAATTGAAATGGACAGATGAAACCACACAAGCTTTTGAAAATATTAAAAAACTTTTCGCACAAAAAACTTTATTAACACATTTTGACAAAAATGGTCAATTATCAATTGCAGTAGATGCTTCAAATGTTGCAATTGGAGCTGTTTTACAACAAAAGAGTAATAACACATTAGAACCGTTAGCATATTTTTCGCGAAAATTAACTCTAACTGAAATTAATTATTCAACATTCGATAGAGAACTTTTGGCAATATATAATTCAATTAAACACTTTAAACATTTTCTCGAGGGTAGAATATTCACTGTTTACACTGATCATAAACCACTTACACATGTTCTAAATTCTAAAGCAGATAGATCTCCTCGTCAAATCAGACATTTAGAATATATTGCCCAATTTACTAATGACATTAGATATATTTGTGGTAAAGATAATAAAATTGCTGATACTCTTTCTCGTATCCCAGAAATTAATTCAATTACAACAAAAGACATTAATTTCCAATACCTTTATGAAGAACAACAAAAAGATGAAACACTTAAAAATATTATTTCAGATCAAAATGCTAATAGTAATTTAAAAGAAATTAATGTACCTATTATACGTCTCAATATTTGGTGTGATGTTACACAAACACTTTTTAGACCATATGTCCCTAATTCAATGAGAAAAATTATTTTTGAAAAAATTCATTCTTTATCACATCCAAGTGTTCGAATAACTCGACGACTCATTCAATCTAAATATTTTTGGCCTAATATGCGTAAAGAAATTAATAGTTTGACATCATCTTGCATTAACTGTCAGAACTCTAAAGTTACTAAGAATATAAAAACTCCAATTCAAAAGATTAATATTCCTTCTGGACGATTTGAACATATTCATATGGATTTAGTAGGACCTCTTCCAGTTTCAAAAGAGAATCGATACATATGAACAATCATTGACAGACATACTCGTTGGCCAGAAGCATATCCACTTAAAGACATTTCAGCTGTTTCTGTTGCAACTACATTTATTCAAAATTATGTTCCACGTTTCGGTATTCCACTTAATATAACGGTAGATCAAGGAACACAATTTACTTCAAAATTATTTAATGAATTAACAAAGTTAATAGGTTCTCATAAAATACACACTTCTCCATATCATCCACAGTCAAATGGAATGATTGAAAGATTTCATAGAACTTTGAAAACTGCAATTACAGCATCAAATGATTCAGTTCATTGGTCTGAAATTTTACCGTGGATTCTTTTAGGTTTACGAACAGCGATTAAAGAAGATTTAAAATGTTCTTCAGCTGAATTAGTTTATGGTCAAACACTGAGGCTTCCGGATGAACTTATTGTTTCCAATAATAATTATAATAGCGAAATCGAAAATACAAATGAAATTCTTTCTAAATTAAGAAAACATTTCTCACTTGTTCGATCGAAAGTAATACATCATAATAAAGAAAATAGTTTCATTCCTAAAAATGTAAGTACTTATTTGTTAAAGTTATTCATAAGTCTAATCTTCAACCCCCTTATGAAGGACCATTTAAAGTTATATCCAAACATAACAAAACTTTTGAAATACAATATGGAAATAAAATTAAAACAGTATCAATAGATTTACTTAAACCTGCAAACATTATGTCAACCACTTCTTCACGAAACACAACTACACTGATAAACACCAAACGAAAAAAAGTTACATTTAACCTTAATTAATATTAATAAATATGCGTTTCACTGGAGGGGGAGTAAATGTAGGAATCTACTTTAATATTTGTAACTTACAATTTTCACCTTTTCAATCTTTTTATGTTACTGAATTTTTAACTTCAAATATTTTCATTTTCTGAAATATAATATTTTTCATTTTGAAGCTAACAAGAAGTATTAAATAAATTTTAATAAAAAATAAAAATTAATCTTAATTTTTAATATACAACAATAAATACATGTTATCCATAGTGTTCAATGCTAAGCTCCGAGGTACTAACAACTCCCGAAATAAGCATACCTTAGAGAAATGAAGTCTCAACCACCTCCCCTCATCAACTTAAAGACCTATTTCTCTGGAAAACACCACGAGTTGTAAAGTTACGAAAGAGTACCTCACTCTAGGGGTCGTAGACAGGAGGCACACGGATGTGTTCATTTCTCTACAAAGTAGTGCAAGTATACAAAGTTTGTATGCTACGCATTTGAGCCTAGTAGAATATAGTCTTCCTAAGGTCTACAACCGATCTAGAACCGCGTTGGTAAAAATTAGGTTTTTCCTCCTTCGCTAGCTATACACATGATCTTGGAGGTCTCTTAGTCCTTTAAGCGATTTCATCTCTCCTTGCTCGTTTCTTATAATATCACTGTCAAAGTATTTTTCAAAAAATTCATCCATGTTATCTCATTATAGGTTGGAACCCAGCCCTAAGTTACCCTGGTTATTTGTTTGGTAGCTTTTATTAGCACAATGACTTTCGCTTCAGGGTTGACTGCGGTCTAATCTGCCTAACCCCTACTTACTTAAAACTAGTTATTGTTTTGGTATGAAACTTTTTTGATCACGATATACCACACCAAAAGAAGATGAAATAAATTCGGCTTGACCACCGCTGTTGTGTAGTTCAATTGCATGAGCATTTTTCGGTACTTAACTCCGAGTTGTCGCAATATCACCCATCGGTTTATGGCTTTTGGGGTGTTTTCATCATGCTACTAATAATAACTTGTCCGTCCCTAATACTGCTCAGTCGCCTGCATAGGCAATGAAATTAAGGTTTCCTTTTAGAAGCTCACTTGCTTCAAAAGGCCTCACGAGCGGTAACAATACCTACCTGAGAGGTCTATCCATACGCTAACTAAGTAAAACTGCTTCCATTATTATTCGTCTTTGCACTTCTACAGCTTAGCGAACATTTCATCTACAGGACGACTGCAGTTTCTGCCCTGGTTGATTTCAAACTCTGAAGGATTGCACACTAAGGCACCCCGGCGAATATTGCGCTTACGTCCAGTATGACCACCAGACCGCATTCTCTATGCTCAGAGCTATCTTTTATATCCATACATACTGAAAAATGAGTGTTAACTACATCTTTTGGTAAATCTGTACTGCATCTAGCCTATTATCCATATTTTATGCATATTAGAGTAGGCGCAGTTGAGGGTTAAAAAGCTAATTTCTGTCCTTACTCACTTAAGTTTTCCTTTTCATATTTCCGTAGACGGTTTTCAAATACTCTCTGTTTTCTGTTTTGAAGAGCTCTCTAACATTGCGCTAAATGTACCACCAGAGCTGGCTTGGTTTTTTATTCCTATTGAGAACAGTGATTAGTTTGCTTGCGGGTTGCGTAAAACCTTAATGTACTTCGAGATGGTGGTTCCTGACCCACAATAGATTTGCTAAGGCTACTTAAAAGTATAAGGTTCCAGTAAGACTCCCTCCTTTTGTTGAGATCTCTGCCCTTCACATTTTTCCAGCATTCAGCTTTTTAGAATACTCATCCAATTCAACAAGAATTGATCCCAATCATTGGTCAATTTTAATTATGTAAAATCTAAACAACAGTGTTAAAATTTTAACGTAATTGCTGTAATGAAAGCTGGTAAATTCAAAGAAAAAAATAAAATATTCTTTAATTCTTTTATTTACGGTAATTGCAGTTATTGTCACAGTTTTCCTACTCGAAATCTGAGTAAATAGAACAACTGTAACCACTGGTATTGCTTTCGCAAGCTCCCTCTGCCGCTCATCTCTATGCTGTCCCTTGGGTAAACGAAAAACAAAACTTTGTCTACAGCTACACACACTTTTACAAGAACAATTCCACAAACAAATACTCCTCAATAAACCCTCTTAACAACAAAGGAAGCGAAAAGTAAGAGGGCGAGCATGGCGCACAAAATGCAACCTTGAAACTCACTCAATTCCCACTTTTGTGCTTTGATAGCTTTTTAGTGCAACTCTGTAGTTTCGAAATGAAAACGACTGGGCGGCGCCATTGCAGTGATACACATAATATTGTCCTCAATCGTTTTAAACAATTGTTGTCCCTAATGAAGGCGATGATGAAGCTAGAGTAACGCACAAGCCAACGGAAATACTTAGTAAATGCTTATCAAAAGAACCTTACCGTTTCCACCTTCAAATGCGGATGTGAGCGCGATAACGCAAACTTGCAGCAGCAGCAGAAATCAAAACTATGTTTCAGAAATTTCTGCTGAGACGACGTTTTTTCTCTCTCTCTTCTAACTTTGTTTCTTTTTCTGCAGATGATTCCAAAGTTCATTAGGATCGATATCTCGTTTCGGTGGCGTGGTTAAAGTGCTTGCAAATTAAGATTGAGATGTGCAAAGCGCTGAGAGGTTGGCGTGGTACACTTGTGCTCTGAAAGTACACATATTTCACTGATTCGGTTTATGGTAATTAATTCCATTTGACACATGACCTGTCAGCTGGCATTTGGCGCAAGCAGTTGATGTTCCTAAGAGTAAAACGAATTGGGGACAAATTTTAAAACGCAAAGGTAGTTAAATTAATAGCTTAGCGGTATGGAAAATTAATTTTCATAACTGTTTGTATGCGTATCTGCAGAAGTATCTCTATGTGTGGTACAAGTCTTATATCGAACTATTTAATAAAAAATTTAATTTTGTTTTAATGAATTACAAATTGAATTTAAGATTGGTTGAATGGTTGAAAGTGGGATCGCAGCGGCCGCACCTAAGCCTTTGAGCACGCTCATTGTGTTACCTAGTTTATCCAAATTAGGCGTTTGCGAAAAGTTCGCCGGATTTTACAAATTCTCTAAGCTTCTTCCAACCATGCGTGCCTGCCTCCATGACGGAGCATCATGGAAGATATGTCGTCTCAATCGGCTGAAGGCCGGACACTCGCAAAAGAAGTAGTGCTCTTCCCTATACCGATTCCACATTATGTCGATTTTTGCCCCGTTAAAACAACGTTTGATTTGTCTACTATCCAAGCTGCCGCACATTAATTTAGTGGTTCGTCCCACATTGTAAGACTTCCAAGATCTTAAATTTTTACATTTCCGACAATAATGATGCCTTTTGGAGTTAACAAAATTAACAGTCATTTTCGGAATTCTAAATTTTTTTAATTTTTTTTTTTTATTACAAAATTACCATAACCCACTTCAAAAAGCAAAAAATCCACAAGTGCAGTTCCTACAAACTAGTGACCGACCAAGCAGTACCGAGACTGAGACCGTCTCGGGTATGCTCTCTAGAAAAAAATAACACCAAAATCGCTGTACCGAACGCGCATGCTATTTTAAAAAAATTTGGGATATGCTAACATATGAAATAAGCGTAGTTGATTTTGCTAGTTTCATTAATATATCAATTTTTATGTACGATATATTCAGCGACAGCTGTAGCCGAGGGGCTTGTATTGCGTACTGCCATTCGGAAAGCCAGGTTTCAAATCCTGATACGACCAACATTCAAAAGTTATAGAAAATTAATTTAAATAAAAAAATAAGTTCAATTTTGTAATTGCGGTCACCCCTTGGCAGGGAATGTCAACCCCTTTGAGTGTATTTCTGACTTGAGATAAGGCTCCTCATAAGAAATAATCAGCCGTTCTGAGGTGGCTTAGTAGAAACAGTAGGTGCCTCCATTTTGTTATAAAAACATCAAGACGCAAAATCATAAACCAGTAAGGACAGATGTATGGATTGATGAACAGATCAACAGAGCATAGCTCACAAAAATCCATCAACCGTTCGGATGTGGTTTAGTGTAAATAATAGGTCCTTCCAATTGTTGGAAAAACATCAAAACGCATACCAAAAATATCAAAAGGGGCCGAAAATCACTGAGGCTGTTATAAAGCTCCAATTAATATAGTTGCTTAAGTCAATTCGTTACAGCAACCGTTAGTACAATAAACCTCTTTTACCCTTGTATCAAAACAGAACAAGCAGGATGAACTGAGCAGAAAGAGTGACAAAATCAATTTTCCCCAACACCTGAATTAGTTCATGCATGAAGAAAAAGCGTTTTTCCGCAAAAGCGTTACATGTGTAAAATAATTATGCAAATGCGTTGTTTTTATTTGCTTTTGGTTATTATTTTTTTAATTTAAAATGAAAATGAGTTGATTTTTGTTGACATTGGTGAAGCATAAAATTACAAAGTAAATACCAACACTACTGTCAAATATAAACAATTTGACTATTTCTTATTCTGTTATCATCGATTTTATTTAATGTTGTTTATCGCCAGCTTATACAGGCGTGTAGTCACCTTTTTTCGTTCCAGGATTTGGTTTGGTCTAGTCAGCGCATTGGCGATGACCTTTAGTTTTTTCTCAAGGCGCTAAATATCACCCGGTAGATCTCCATTCTTATAGATTGGGCGCAGCTAAGCCAGACAGGCTTAGTTCGGCCATATTCTGCAAATAACCTAATGCAAGTAATTTGTTACTTCTAGCTTGCTATATTTAAACAGTTTGGCCGGTAAGCCATCGGGTACCACCACTTTATTATTCTTCAAGCGAACAATCATCATAGAGGGGTGATGGAACGCCTATACCATTATCATCAATTAATTTTTGGGTCGTCATCTCCTCGTTTTTCTTCGTCGTAATTTAGCCAGCTCTTCATCAGATCGTTTTTCTTGTTCATGATGAGTATGTTTCAGTATTGAAACTTTCCCACTTTTACTATCGATATATCTCACATATTGTTCCCGCTGCGGTCGATTGCAACATTGCAAAATAAGTAGCCGTTTCCTATTCACTTCAGCGCAGCATTCTTAAGTATGGTCATAGACCTGCTGGCTCTTTGTAATCCCGGATGGAGACTATATTTAGTTCGGCCTGAAGTAATCGCCGATTTTTGCGATGGATAAGAAAGCCTTGACATTTTTATATTGCGAAGCTCCTAGATATCTAAAACGAGTTCGGCTTATGTGTGTTGTCAGTAAAGTGCGATCTGTCATTAGGCTCACAACCGTCCTGCAGTCATTTCATTCATTTCGAGACTATAAGTATTTTTATTCCATGCTTATGTATATGGTCTCGGTGATCCTGTATGTCGTTAAGGCATTCCGTTTGTCTCAGCGTTCTTCACTCTGTGAGCTCTTTTTAAACATTTGCGGACAAATAGCTCTACTAGAAAAAATCCTTCTTTACATGAACAGCTATATAAACATTACTGTTATAAAACTCACAGTGACATATCTCTTTTTCGATGACGAATCCAGGGCACACCTGAAGGATGAAAAGTCACTAGACCAAAAAAGTTAAGCTCCCTAAGTAAGAATGCTCTATTCGTAATGCACCACTACTATGGAGTGTAAGCAAATTAAAGAGGCGTGAAGGCGATTCGTAATCCGTCACTGTGCCCCACTTCACATTCCTGTCATCAAAGAAATGATGTCATCATTCTTTTTTGTGACGCAGCTAGCTAGCGGCAATTTTTCAATTAAGAAAGTGGACATATAAGGTGCATGCCCTCAAATCAGGAAACTTAATATGTTTGCACAGATCCAATATTTTCCGCACTCAACAAATTTGTATGTAGATGCTTGCACTTCAGTATGCATGCAAGAAGCATATTTTTGATTATTTATTGTTCACATGTGTGTAGTCGGTATAGAAATTTATAACTTTGCTTAGTTGTCGCACTAACCAAATTTTTGGCTAAGAATTTAACATATGAAAATGCAAACATGCAACATGTGTGTATGTATGTAAATGTTGAGTTATAGATGCATAATAAAATGACGGGTGAGGAGAAAGAAAAAAACATGTAAAACCGCAAAGCATATAAAACAAAGGAAATACGTAAAAGCAAATAGAGAAATCTTTAATGGTTTAAGAGGAAAATAAAATTTAAAATAAAACTTATTGCACCCAATGCATAAGTTATTAAAAGTTTTTTGGTAAAATGGAAAATTACAAAAAAGGGTAAAAAAGTAACAGAAAAAAGTAATAAATAATAATAATTTTATTAGATTTATCTATAAGCATATATTACTTATTTTATACTATAAACTCGATGTTCGCCGACTTTCTGTTAAAAAAGGAATTTATTTAAAAAAGGGACAAAATAAAGAAAACGTGTGCTTATTATAATTTTGTGAAAATAAAAAGTCAGCTGAAAGGAAGAAATGATAATCACTCTGGAACATGAGCGTAAATCAGATGTTTGTAGTCAAGAACTTATCAGATCTGTATGCTACATACCGACGGGTATACAAGAACGTAGATAAACACCATAACAACTTTATTTGCAGAGAGAACACGTTTCTGGAATATTCAGTTCGTTAGTGACACCACTGAAATTTAATTGTGGAGAGAGCTCCATAGTGACACACAGGTGTGAAGTGAGCTTAGGAAAACTGTGTGTGACATTTATTTAACAATCCAGTGATCGAAAGGGAAAAAATTGTGAAACCATTGCGGCTTAATTCATGAAAATCAGTTCAATATGCAAATACGGAATATCAGGAATAATTTTTATAAGTTTTTTTAAAACCTTTAATTGATTTCTGGTTCCGCAAAAAATGCATAGCTCCTCTAGCAGATCTTATGAAAGCATTTTCTAAACAAAAAATATTACTTATTGTGGGCAACATCTTAAGCTGGAATCTGTATAAAAAAATTAGGTGAACTTTTAATCTCAAAATCCGTACGTAGTTGTGAATTGGGTGTGAAAATATGGCAAAAAGAATTAGTACCGGCACATATCTATAAGAAGAAGTTGAAAATAAAAAAAGTCACTGCATTGGACTCCCGCCTAGGCAAAGTTTCCTGCACACGTAGGCTGCTATATATATTTCTGGCCTAATAATGAAAATACGAATATTTATCAACGAAAACGGTTTTTTTTTTTTTTTTTTTGAATTGGCTCGTCTTGGAAGATCAACACGGTCGATTGCTGTTTTGTTTCGGGCTCATAGGCATTTCTTTACACCAATCCAAACGAGCTTTTTTTTCAGCGATTGTCAAATTTTGCGTGATCCAACGAGAACAAACATTTTTTACGGCCAGGTGTTCATGCAATATCGAATGTATGCTGGGGGGAGAAATGCATAGGCATGCCTCTACCTGAAGGTATGTTACATGACGGTCTTGCATTATCAGTTCACGTACGGCATCGATGTTTTCTGGCACAACGGCTGTTTTTGGACGACCTTCACGGAATTCGTCTTTGAGCGAGCGTCGGCCACGATTGTATTCGTTGTTCCAGTTTTTCACAGTGCTATAGGATGGTGCTTCATAGCCATACAAAGATTTTAGTTCATCGATGCACTCTTGTCGTGATAATCCACGTCGAAAGTTGTGAAAAATGATCGCACGAAAATGTTCACGAGTTAATTCCATTTTTTGGCCGAGATGAATTTTTTAATTCCCTGTAAATAAAACAATTCACTATTAAATGACAAAACGTTCTGAGTGATGTTATGCAAAAAAATGTCAAACTTTCCAATGGAGATGTCAGATTGCACCTGGCAACACTTAGTAGATACGCTAAAACAAACATATGCTGCACGGTTGGTTGCTTTCTTAGTTGGACTTACCAAGGAAGTCATGAGCAGGAACATATGAGCATAGCAACGGATTCAAATGTACATATATACATATTCGTATGTGCATAAGAACGACAGCATAGCGACGACAACAACAAAGAGTGAAGTCACCAAGTGCCGTGCCAAAGCGATGGGTTAATGGTAAGAAGTCATTTGTGGTATTTAATATAAAGAGTGCAATGACATGCACAACAACACACACACAACTAGCCAAACTTACTTTAAGTGTAAAAATTTATGTGCATTTATCCTTAACAAAATATATCTCAGACAGACAAAGCGTTGTTCTGGAAATAATGAAATAAGAGAACAAAACTTAAGATCTCTGCTAATTACTGTCTTAATAAATGAATAAGTATAAATATATTAAGTGCAAGCTTAACTAATTTATATGATAAGCTACAAATTTCTCCATTGCGACCCCTCAGTTATTTTAATGGTTGTTAATATGAATGGAGTTTGAAGGGACTTCCCATATTTTTAATGCAAGTTGTTGGCATGTTTATCCCTCGTAATTAAATGTTTGCAAAAAAAAAACCAAAAATGTTTTTCATAATTAGTGCTTTTATAATAAATTATGAATTTATAGTTGCAAGGGGCTATAATAATGTATACCAAAAATGCAAAACTTTGAGTACACTTTGGTCAAATATTGAGGATATCTACCAAAGTTTATTATGAATTAAGGCAGTAGTCTGCTTTAGTGGCTTTGAAAAATTAATTTTTATTTTCTTAAATCTAATCCTAAACTGTCCAAGAATATGTCTTCAAAATTTAGTGGTCATTTATGTATACTATACTATACTAAGTAGGCATAAATGCCTCATTACAGCCACAAAAGTGTTACAGTAGCATCTTAAACTAATTAAATAATGGCTAGCGAAATGGCGCATAAAAGTTAATGAAAACAAGTGCAAACACATAACTTTTACATTAAGTCCAAAAACGTGTCCTACTGTTAAGCTCAACAATGTACCGCAAGCTGACCGAATTATATACCTCGGAATCCACTTGGGCAGGCGTTTAACTTGGTGACGACACTTTGCAGCTAAAAAGCTGCAGCTTAAGCTCAAATCTGCCAGCTTACATTGGCTTTTAAACAAGAAATCTGGACTTAGCCTTAGCAACAAAGTCCTCTTATATAATGCAACAATAAAACCGATATGGATGTATGGAATCTAGTTATGGGGCACAGCTTGCACGCCGAATATAGATATAATTCAAAGATTCCAATCGTAAACGTTAAAGGTAATAACGGGCGCACCTTGGTACATGCGTAATGAAAATATTCATAGAGATCTAAATATACCTACCATCCTGGAAGAAATTGAAATCGCTGCAAAAAATACTTAACAACATTGCGTAACCATCCGATCCCTTTGGCTAACACCTTGCAACAAGTTAAACCCGCTTGCGGAGAAGAGACAAAGCAGCCTCTAAAGAGCAACGTCAAGCCAGCAGCCCATTCCTACTAATGGGCTTTATGTTTTAATTTAGTTTAAGATTTTATTACTTATTGTTAGGCTTCCGAAGTCGAAGTATTTATGTACTATAGAAGCTAGAGCAGTTTTTGTGGCCGACCATCGAGCAAGTTTGAATACTCGACCAGAACTTTGAAGCGCATTTTCTCTTCTTAGTGATAGCGAAAAGAATATACGTCCGATCGAAAAAAAATCAAAGTGATCTCGCATCAGTATTAAATGATCTTCATTTTGAACTTAATAAGTTGTACAAAAGTATTTTTTATCTATTTGTTTTTTTTTTCAAAAAAAGTGAATTTTTTTTTCAATCTTCCAAAAAATGCGGAATTTTCAACTTCTGCAGTATTTTTTTAGTTCATATAGAAGAGACGCTTATAAAAATTGGTTCGACTGTTTCAAATGCATCGCACGACTTCTATCACCGGCAACGTTTCACCAGTTCAGACTGCAGCCGCATTTTTTTTTACTAAAAATAGTTTTTTAAAGATTAAGTATAATACACTATAGTCTGAAAATTTCGTTTACCATAATAATTTCCTAACCTATCAAAAAAATTGTTACGCCGTTTTGTCATTTTAGGGGGTCTTGTCAAGAAAATGACTTCCTAGTGGCTATACTTTGGATAACTGATGCATTTACCGCTCCTATGATTTCGAAAAAAAAGCATGCCTGTCGTTTGGAATTTAAATATGACTTCTGTACGGTTTTAAGTCCGGTAAAGTCTCAGATGAGAGACGCCATTTTAATGACATCCACGGCAAATGTACTACGGACTGTAGCCTATGACATACACCTGAAATATGCTTCATTGAGAAGGTACCGCTGCCAGTTGGTTGATGTTTTTGGCAAGGGCTGAGATCATCGCCGTCCGTGCAATTTAATTAACATAACAAGGATAGTCCTTGTGACATATTAAGGCCAAAAATTTATATGGGATTCGTGGTTGGAGAGAGACTCTGTCTCCGGGTCCGGTTTTTCACCCCAAGGATGAGCGTTTTTTCACAATCCGCATCAAAGCAAAGTTATTCAACGTATCGCTGATTAGCGACCACTCCTCGATGGAGGAGGAGGCACAGATACTCTCTAGAAATGCTTCGCACGCATCTATGATTTTTGTCTCAGGAGTTTGGCAATTTTATCGTCATGGTGTACAAAGAAACTATTTTTGGCACAACTTTTGGTAAATTTAATTTCCGCGACATAAAATACCAAATATGTGCGTACAGCAAACTACATGAAGAATAACAAAGCATCGAGTGCCCATGGATTGTCAGAAAAAGTTTTCAATAAAAGGAGCTTGCATCAGCTTCTTTACAAAATATGGTCAGCCGAAATTATAGTTGCCGATTGCAACCCGGGTGAGTTCTGTCCAATCCATAAGAAAGGAGATCTCATATATGGTCCTGTCTACAGTACATATATTGTGAAAGACTCAGGACTATCGTCAAATGGGGAAAAGATTCGGGATAAAGGTTCAGCAAGCACCCTCTATTCGATACCAAGACGACCGTCATTGCACAAAAAGCATACCTACGCCGCTAAACCAGAATTTTGTATCCTTATAAAATGTATGGCTACGTAAACTTATCGTGGGATAAGCCTCCTTAATATCGCCTATGAAGACCTGTCGAGCGCATTGTGTGAAAGACTAAAGCCTAACAAACTGATTGGACCTTATCTGTGTGGCTTTAGACCTGGTAAATCGATCATTGACCAGATATTGATCATGCGTCAAATCTTGGAAAAGACCCGTGAAAAGAGGATCGACACCCACCACCTCTTCGTCGATTTTAAAACCGCCTTCGGCAGCACGAATAGGAGCTGCCCTTATACCACTATGTCTGAATTTGGTATCCCCGCGAAACTTATACTGTTAAATGCTCCATCAGGATCGGGAACGACCTCTCCAGGCCGTTCGATACCAAACGAGGTGTGACGTTTTTAATTTATTATACATATATTTATATATATATAGATATATATAATTGGCGCTTTGTAACCGCAGAAGCGATTTTCGGCCGTGCTCATCTTCCAATTTGTGGTTTTTCGCCTTGATGTTTGTCCAACAAATGGAGGGACCTTCAATTTGTACTAAGCCGCCTACGAACGGCTGATGGTTTTTTATGAGGAGCTTATTTCATTTCAGAAATACACTTAGAGGGGTTGGAATTCGTTGCCGAGGGCCGACCGCAATTAGAAAATTTAGCTTAATTTTTTATTTTTAAATTAATTTTCTATATATTTTTTTATTTTAGTTTGACACCAGGATTTGAGCCCGATCATTCCGAATGGCAGTATGCAATGCTAACCAGTCGGCTACGGCGGCCGCGGTACTGGAGAAAATAATACGTTCTGAATAGAGAAGGTACAATCTTCGATAAGAGTGCACAGCTTCTGGCATCACACAACTAGTCATCGCATTCTCGACTCGGCTCCCACGTCACTGTTGACATTCATAGCTTTGAAGTCGTAGATAACTTCGTCTATCTCGGAAACAGTATCAACACCAACAACAATGTCAGCATGAAAACTCAATGAAGAATCCTGTCAACGGTTATTGCTTTGGACTGAGTAGGCAACTGAAAAGTAAAGTCCTCTCCCGACGAACAAAAACCAAACTCTATAAGTCCCTCATCGTTCCCGTCCTGCTATATGGTGCGGAAACATGGATGATGACAACATCTGATGAGTCGGCGTTAGAAGTTTTCGAGAGAAATGTTTTGCGTAAGATTTATGGTCCTTTGCGCATTGGCAGTGACGAATATCGCAGGCGATGAAACGATGAGCTGTACGAGTTATACGGCAACATTGACATAGCTCAGTAAATCGAAAAGCAGCGACTTCGCTGGCTAGATCATATTATGCCATGAATCCAAAGGAAGGGTTCTCAGTTTTGACGTCAGGTGCAATTTTCAATTTAGGTGAAAATTGAAAAGTAAAGTCCTCTTCCGACTAACAAAGACCAAACCCTATAACTCACTCTTAATTTATGACCTGCAGTACCATATTATGAAGAAGTGTGGACATTAGTCGAGTTGCTGAAAGAAAAGTTTTGCTAAAGATATATAATACGAGTACCTTGTCATTAAGACCTGTACTCCGTTGGAAAGATCAGGTGGAGACGCTACTGTTTTACATTAGTACCTATCATAATGTCGAGGGTAGACAGATGACTGAAATTTGTAGATGTTTTGTATATTCATTATGTCGGCAGCGGTAGCCGAGTAGTTAGCATTGCGTACTGTCGTTCGAAAGGTCATGGTTCAAATCCTGGTATGACCAACATTAAAATTATAGAAAATTATTTTAAATACAAAATTAAGTTAAATTTTCAAATGTCAACCCCTCCGAGTGTATTTCTAACATGAAATAAAGGCTCCTCATAAAAAACCATCAGCCGTTCGGAAGCGGCTTAGTATAAATTTTAGGTACCTCCATTTGTTAGTAAAACATCAAAACCAACACCAACACCACAAATTGGAGGAGGAGCTCGGCCAAAAAAAGGCTTGTCATAGAATTCTACTGGCCGTTCGGAGGAGGCTTTGAATAAACTGTAGGTCCCTCTATTTGCTAGAAATTAAATATACCAACTATTATCAATTTTCCTTCGACTTTTTCTTCATTCATAAGTAAAAGAAAAAATTCATTTTATCTTCAGCTCAAGATACATCAATGGAGATTAATTTTATTGCCGCACAAATCCTGAACTATTTATCGCAGCTCGACAAAAGAAGTGGTTGCACAAATTTTAAATTATTTGTATTAGATAGAAAATAGAAAAAAATGTGATAACAAATTGCAACGGAATTAAATCACAGCAGCAATAACAGCAACACGGCCACCGGTGAGATATCGTTATTTGAATAGTTAGGAGGCTGAAACGTTGCCTCGAAGTGGGCCCCCTCATTAATATCCATCCATTAGACAATTTTTCATACAAACCGACACATGTAACTGCTGCACATAAAAGTCAGAACGTGCTCAGTGGTGTTGCGTGGGTGGCTGAGTATTTGCGGAAGTGTTTGTGGGTTGTACTGTTTTGCGTATTTTATTGTTTGTCAAATATTAGAGTGCAATCAACGTAGGAAGGATAACTGCAAAAAAAATAAATAAAATAAAGAACTGCAACGTAAACACTGACATAAAGACAAAAAAGGGTGACAACGCCGTATTGTAAAATTGTGGATAAGAAGAATTGCAAACACACTTGCACACACACACACATACCCACACACACACAATCTCTTTATAAAGGATCAGCAACCCGACTATAGCCAATAAGAACAGAAAAAAAGCTTCCAACGACCAATAAAACACACACAAAAGAAAAAAGAAAATAACAAACGACATCTAAACGACGTTGGAGATGATAATGACGTTGTCGTCCGTTGCGAGATTCTTGACAACGTTGAGGTGGATGAGCGCGTGCCAGCGGAATGTGCCGCCGAGGTAGCGGCGCTCATTTGGCCCATATTTTGTTACATACATAATTGAGTAATACCAATATATCATAATAAAATAAAATTTCAATAATTTCTTAAATAGTTTGTGTTTTATTCAAAATCAACATCGGCCCTTGAAAATTTAACCACCCTTTACTTGCAAGAGGATTTTAACTGAAAATCACTTCAATGGTTAATATGTGATGTAATGGGGTGTAGTTTTGTCTGGGAGTACATATATAGTTACAGTCGCGCCTTGGACACGTAAGCAACCCTTGTCCCAAACCGTGTGCAGCTTTGGTTGATACTTGAAAGAGAGTAGGCTTACGTTGAGTAATACCAACATATTCAGCTTAACAGTTAACTGAACTGCAACATCTTTTCTGAAGAGGTTCAGCTGTACGCGGGCATCGATCTTGAAACAACAACATATAAGCCAATTTTGGTAAAATATAAATATATCTGGAAAATGAGTTCCCTTAATTGGAAAGCTTTTACTGTTTACCAAGTTTACGAGAAATGCGATGTGAAATATTCTACAGCGGTGATATATAGTAGCGCAATTTTGGCGTGGGATTCGTGGTCGGAGGAAGACTCAGTCGCTGAGAAAAAGAGTCTCGCCACAATTCACCCCAAATAGGAGTTCTTGAACATATCGCTGATTTGCGTTCTCGCCCTAACGGAAAAGAAGGACGATGTTATCGAAGATGTAGAAATGAAGCTTGTCCACTAGTGCCAGGGTGCCCTATCTTTAATATATATAAAATTTACATTTTCGCCAAAGCGCATTCCAAGCGTTTAGGTTGGAAATTTGACACGGCGACCTTTCCCAACTCAATACGGCTAAAAAATTGTGATTTCTAATACTATGCGTTATATACATACATGTATGATGCTTTGTTTATATATATATAATTGACGCTAGTAACCGCTGAAGCGATTTTCTGCCGAGCCCCTACTCCAATTTGTGGTTTTGCGTTTTGATGTTTTCCAACAAATGGAGGGACCTACAGTTTATAATAAGCCGCCTCCGAACTGCTGATGGTTTTCTATGAGGAGCCATTATTTCATGTCACAAATACACTTGGAGGAGCTGACATTCCCTGCCGAGGGGCGACCGCAATTAGAAAATTTAACTTTTTTTTTATTTAAATTAATTTTCTGTAACTTTCGGATGTTCGTCGTACCAGGATTTGGACCCTGGCCTTCCGAATGGCAGTACGCAATGTTAACCGTTCGATTACCGCGGCCGCCAGACGCTTTGTTTACGCTGATGCAGTTTTTGACCGAGCTCCTCCTCCAATTCGTAGTTTGCCTGTTATACTTTTTCTAACCGATGGATTTTTATGAGAAGGTTATATTTAATGTGGTGTCTGCTGCTCCCGTCACGAGTGGGTACACGTATAATATGGACGAGCCAACAAACAAAAATAAACCTGCGGACCTGCTCAAATAGAGCAACTGAGAAGATTGCACTGTCAACGGAGATCAATCTAAGTACGAAAGTGACGGAGGCCCATCAAACGTCGACACCGTCACGAAGCCGGTTCCTGCAAGGGTCTCACGAACTGGTCTGAGTGGATACTGGCGACAAGTGACTACACAAAAGCGATGGTAACTATGAGCCATGTAAAGAGACCGAAAAGATCACATACATATGTTGAAAAGCGTAAGGCCGTAAGGACATTAAAGAAATATGATGATTATAGAAACTCTACCACAAAGTGCAGAGGAAGCAGTGAAGAGTGCGAAAGCCGTACCACCCAACTTTCAGTTTGATTTCGTTGCAGCAGTGGACAAATTGAAAATCTCTTCTAAAACACAAATATCAATAGAGAAACTACCGCTTCTATCGAAAATGCCACGCTGCAAGGATAAAATTCTGACCGGAATTCTAGACATATAAAATTAATTCGGCGCAATGCCAAGGGAACAGTGGAGGTAGACAGGGGACATGTCCAAAGTAATAGGAGTTCTGACAGGCGACTATCTATGTGATGCGGAGAGACTTGGAGCTCCCTATATGAAGCTGCAGGACTAATGAGGAAGAGGAAAGGGAAATCAGTTTTTTATGGGACTGTCCCGCTTTGGGATGGATGATCTATCGAAGATAACCAACGTCAAAGTAAATGTAAAAGTAAAGTAAATGTAAACGAAAGTACACTCGGAAGGTTTGGCAATGCCTGCCGATAAAAATAATAATTTACTGTATCAGGACTCGATCGCTGGTCTCCCGAATGTTACAAAGCAATGCTAACCTTTCCCCTATTGAGGCCGCCATGGTATTTACGGAAGTAAAATATTCATCAAGTTCTTGGTTGTCACCATTTTGTGATAGACGTATGAAACTGCTCCAGTATTCTAAATCAGCATACTGTGAACGCGGAGCACGCACGTCAATAAACACTTCAAAAGTTAACAAAAAAATATTAAGATGGAAATTCGTGTAAGAACCAGAAAGGATCAGAATGTCCAGAACATACTGAGAATACTTACTCAGTCTGGTGAATTTTAGTGAAAGTTCGCCAAACTTGTCGAAAACAACTCAATGCAGTTCTACCCAACTCACGTTAATTTAATTCAGGTTACTCTAAATCAATTCTGAGCTTTGTTGTTGTGGTGGCGAATAGCAACTGTCATTATGCCATTAAGATCCATTTCATTTACCATGTCACACGCAGAAAAGCCATTAAAACGACGTTGAACAGGTACATACGAGTATGTATGTATGAAGTAAGGTTCCGCTAAGTGAAGAGGTTGCAGAAAATTATGTTAAATTGTTTAAAAAGCGTACGATAAAATTAATGAAGTGAGAAGGATCAACAACGCAAAATCAAAAAAAAATGAATAGCAAATAACAGCTGCAGAAGAAGTACAGACTTACGTGCACACGCGTACATTGTGTATGAGTTGAGGTTTGGTGGTGACGATGTATGAAAAGATTGCATTTAAACCTCAAGCAAGAGAGTTGCAAGTGCAATGTCTGTCCCGTTGATGATGACGATGATAATCGCTGACAGCAATGAACTTGCTATAGAAATGCTATTATCAGAAGCATCATCAAATGCAGCAGCTACAGAGGCTAAGCTTCAATATGGTACCGTTAAGCACCCACACACCCGTCCACAAATTTGCACCAAATTGAAATACTTCACAAGAAGCAACATTTTGACGCAGCTATGCGGCTGGTAGATGCTAAGCTCATGCGAGATAAGAACATCTGCATATAGTCCATACATACACATATATAATATACATATGTACATAACTACTTATGTAAATGGTGAGTACAAAAGAGTCTTGCACTTAACAATATGTCGCAGCATCGGCCACGCATAGAAATATTTGTATCTTCATCTTGAAATTTGAAGGGCAAAGTTATGTTGAGGTTGATTCCTTAGGAGATTAAGATAAGCAGGAGTTTAGCTCTCAATTACTCACTAATTAGATTTTAATATCTTCACCAAAAGTTGAAGCTGGTGTATTTTATTATTACCAGTAATTACCGTGGGGAGAACAATTCCTGCCCATATTGTAATATGTACATACACATTCACGAGAGGAAACTGTGTAAACTTCGATAATTACTCCGTTGAAATACATATGAATGTACGAATCTTTTTCTTTTGATGGTCTCAAAAGTTAACTCGCCACTTCACCATTTCTGGCCTGCATACTGAGGTTAAGGAAATGCCCTACACCATCCGCAGAATTGGAAGAATAGACAGAGAATGTTTGTGATCTTACATAAAAAACCATGCCAGAGGTAGCCATGCTTTGAAAGAATCTTGGGTCAGCTACATATTTAGTAATAATTATTGAATCATGGAAAACGATACTGTTCAAAATTCATAATTTATTCAGAATTGTTTTATTTTGTCTTATCATTTATATACATACCTATATCATCGCATATATGTAAATGTGAATCTATCGTTTTCAATTTGTCGGTTTTCGCCTTCGCTTCAATATCACGATATGCACCTGTTTGTCTTTGCAGGGATTCTTCAGAGTATAAAAGTAGAGCATTCCCAAAGTGAGGGTAACTTCTCGCCACCTGTAAATAATAAAGTGTTCGCAAAACAAAGGTGCAATAACTCAACACCATTTTCATGGAGGGTGAGTCTGCCTATATGAGAGAAAGTAGATCTTCATTATCTCCTTAGACCAACAACGGAATATTGTAAAGGGGTGGTTAAATTTTCAAGGGCCAATGTTGATTTTGAATAAAACACAAACTATTTAGGAAATTATTGAAATTTTATTTTATTATGATATATTGGTATTACTCAATTATGTATGTAACAAAATATCGGCCAAATGAGCGCCGCGACCTCGGCGGCACACCTCCATACGATGGTCCAAATTTTCGATGACGCTGAGGCATAATGGAGTTTCTATGCCGTTAATGTGCCGAATTATCTCATCCTTTAGCTCTTGAATTGTTGCTGGCTTATCGACGTACACCTTTTCTTTCAAATAACCCCAGAGAAAAAAGTCCAACGGTGTCAAATCACATGATCTTGGGGGCCAATTGACATCGCCATTACGTGAGATAACACGGCCATTGAATTTGTTGCGCAAAAGAGCCATTGTTTCGTTAGCTGTGTGGCAAGTGGCACCGTTCTGCTGAAACCACATATCGTCCACATCCATATCTTTCAATTGTCATTTTGGAAAAAATACGGCCCGATGATGCCGCCAGCCCATAAACCGCACCAAACAGTCGCTCTTTGTGGGTGCATTGGTTTTTCGACAATCACTCTTGGATTCTCATTCGCCCAAATGCGGCAATTCTGTTTATTGACACGAATTCACTGAGATGAAAATGTGCCTCATCACTGAAGATGATTTTCTTCGAAAATTTTCATAATAAGTCTGGATAACTTTAACACGTTGTTGGATTGTGTATCTCTCCATGGTTCAAACTGAGTAAGTCTGAAATAGAGAAATGTCAAATTAAATTCGGAAAAAAACTTGGCGTTTAGGTGTGGTTCACATTCAACATCGGCCCTTACAATTTAACCACCCTTTATATAGCTTACTGTCGGTCCGCTGCTGGCATTTTATACCAGTTGGGGTGGTGTGGTGTTTGATTCCTCGATGCGTTATGTTTTGATTGGCGTTTACGGTCTTTATAACTCTTTTCTACTTCGGAAGAGCTTTTGTGACTGCAATATGACTGCGGCTTGAGGACGCCTGCGGTATTTAGACCTCTTATTTTATCTTCCGTACAAATTATTATCATGTTCCCTTGTCCTATTTCCTTGTTAGTGAGTTCTGCTGGCACATCGTGTTTCCCGCTTGTGGTTCTGCCATTCTGATGGTGGGATAAGACCTCGTTTCCTACTGTTTAGCCAACATATGAACTCATCTGATTCTGTTGAATTTTTTTACTCTATGTGAGAATCAAGGCATCGGAAACTTTATCAGGGCAGGTAAAGTGTTGTTGAAAACAAAAAGTCTAATACCGATAATTTGGGTGTACTCCATCGCCGCTATGTTGCGATACCTTTCTGTTTCCTTAACCTATAACATTCTTGCCGGGCCTAGACCTTTGTGGCTTCTTTTTCTTAGATACGTGTGGAAAACTTTCCAGAGCATATTAGTGAGAGATTGAAATTCGGTGTGTCTCTTCACTGTTGGAAAAAGTAGTCAGTTTAGAAAACAATGGCTAAATATTGATTTATGGCAAGGTCAAAAGGGAAGAAATTGTAGATAACTACTTTAGCTGGTGATGTAGACACATTATAGGTACATCAATTGAGATGATAAAATGCTTGAGGAAAGATCATTTTTGCTCACACGACCTTTGAGCTTTCATTCAAATTAGCTGATCATACCTTGAAAAACCGGGCAAGATGTCCACTAAATAATCTACTTCAGACGAGTACACAATTAATGGTATCTTCATTTTCAGTGAATGTTAATCAGTAAAAAAAATCAATAAACGATAGACTCTAAAATTCTACTGAAGTATTGCTGGTCATAGGGACGTAGAGAAAAACAGGTCAAGTTTCTGGGTATGAAACGAGCAAAAAGTTTCCATATCGTAAGCTTTCTAACAGAATAAAAAGGTCCTAAAGACCAAAGCCTAATAAACTGCCAAACAGTGGGTATAATAATTACTTATAAAAAATAATTATTAAATAATAATGGTTGAGTATGTAACAATTTCTCATCTGTCTACTACTATGAATTCTTCGAAGCATCTCACAATACGCTCTGCAAACGTTTGTCTTTCTTTAACAAATTTAACGCGTTCAAATTTAAACACGATTTTAACTAAGCTCAACAGAATAGAACGGAACGGTTTATTTTGCTGTGTGTTCCACGGCTGCTGACCAACGAATAAAATCGTCAAGTCAAAAATTCAAAGCTGAAGCAACTCACAGCGGCAAATATACATATATTTACAGGAACTCAAATTTCTTTGGAAAAACGGAATACAAACAAAGAATAAAAAATCATGAATACAAAATAAAGCCTTCACAATAGCATTCACACCATAGGGTGTCGATCTTCCACACGTTCCATAGGACCATATATGGGATATTTTTTTTTTTTTTTTTTTAAAACATTAATATTTATTTATTGAATCTACTTAGACTTCGGAAGCCTAACAATAAGTAATAAAATCTTAAACTAAATTAAAACATAAAGCCCATTAGTACGAATGGGCTGCTGGCTTGACGTTGCTCTTTAGAAGGCTGCTTTGTCTCTTCTCCGCAGGCGGGTTTGACTTGTTGCATGGGCCAAGGTGTTAGCCAAAGGGTTCGGATGGTTACGCAGTTTTGTTAAGTATTTTTTTGCTGCGATTTCAATTTCTTCCTTGATGGTAGGTATATTTAGATCTCTATGAATATTTTCATTACGCATGTACCATGGTGCGCCCGTTATTACTCTTAACGTTTTCGATTGGAATCTTTGAATTATATCTATATTCGTCGCGCAAGCTGTGCCCCATAACTGGATCCCATACATCCATATCGGTTTTATTTTTGCATTATATAAGAGGACTTTGTTGCTAAGGCTAAGTCCAGACTTCTTGTTTAAAAGCCAATGTAAACTGGCAGATTTGAGTTTAAGCTGCAGTTTTTTAGCTGCAATGTGTCGTCTCCAGGTTAAGCGCTTGTCCAAGTGGATTCCGAGGTATGTAACTTCGTCAGCTTGCGGTATTGATACATTGTTGAGCTTAACAGTAGGACACGTTTTTGGCCTTAATGTAAAAGTTATGTGTTTGCACTTGTTTTCATTAACTTTTATGTGCCATTTCGCTAGCCATTCTTCAATTTGTTTAAGATGCTGCTGTAACACTTCTGTGGCTGTAATGGGACATTTATGTCGACTTAGTATAGCAGTATCATCCGCAAATGTTGACGTAATTACTTCGACACTTGTAGGGATATCTGCGGTAAACAGTATGTACAATATTGGTCCAAGAACACTACCCTGCGGAACACCTGCCGTAATCGGACACTCTTCTGTTATGTAATCATTTACTTTTACTGTGAATCGCCTTTTGGATAAGTAGGATTCAAGGATATTGTGGAACGTATTAGGTAATGATTTTTTAATTTTATGAATGAGGCCATCATACCACACTTTGTCAAATGCTTGCGCCACATCAAGAAAAACAACCGAGCAATACTCTCGCATTTCGAAAGCTTTCCTTATTTCGTTTGTTATACGATTTACTTGTTCAATTGTGCCGTGTTTTTCCCGATATTAAGCAGGTTTATTCCATTGTAATTGGCGCAGACTACGGGATTGCTGGTTCACTCTCAGTCATCTACATGCTTTCATCCGACACCTTGTCAGCTCTTCACCGCAATGTTTAAACAGCTCAGTGGGATTCCATCGATTGGATTTTCGGATTCGCCATCTCCGAGTGTTGAATTTTCACTGCCATTAAGCAGGATAGAAATGTGTTCCATCCATAAATTCAGTATATTCTGGGCATCATACGCTAGATCACCTCTTTGTGTCCATAAATTGGAAGACTAACTCAATTTAAAAGGAAATTGAAAAGCCTTTACTGAGTTTTTCATTTAAAGTTATGTTTGTTTCATATTGAATACATTACGTTCATATTTAAACATCTTCTTCTTACGCAAGCATAGTAAAAATTAAGGAGAAGCCATTCTGCGTTATAAATCTAAATTAAAAATGAAAAGGTTTATCAAATTATGTAGATGCCACAAGGTGCCGTTATAAAAGAAAAGAGCAATGCTATTATTGCATGCTCCACCGAATAACATCCTAGACAATTCACCTACATCCTATAAAGGACACGTTCGGGACATTCGCGACGTTCGCCAATTGAACTCCTGGCTTCCGATATTTCCTTTTTTGTTTACTTTCACTGAGTGGATTATCAACCTTTGCCTCTTTTATTTTTATGCATGTCCTTTACCTGAATTTCTACAATTCTCGCTATTACTGCATTACACAACAATAAATGAAAACACTTTCAACGAAATTAATTTTGTAGAAAATTGTTTGGCGATACTCTCCGCAGTGCCTAAAAATGTGTCTAAGGGCGACAATTTTGACTAATTTGGTTGTACAAGGTTATTCATTTCGTGGTTTCAAAAGTACAATGTTATATTTACATCTAAAAACTTAACTGTCAAACCAAACATTTTTTGTTTTAGGTAAAAGTTAAGCATTTATGAAAATGGATTGCTTAACAAATTGTTAAAACCTACTACAAAAATGGTAATTAATACGTGCCCACGTTTCGGGCTTTAAGAGAAGATTGTAGTGCACATAATCGTTCGACTACCAAAGCAATTGGTAAATTTTAAAGAAAATTGCGGATATTGTACGTGTAAGGCCTGTGCATCTTCGTTCTGCTCGTTCAAACTTAAATATTGCTACTGTATACTGTATACTGTAAGAATACCCGAGTGTGTTTATTTCTCTGAACATTTACAACGCCGTAATTATGTCGATTGGGTGCTTGAATAATAAGCAGTGGACGGTGGTTTTCCGAATAAAAATTTCTTCAGCTCGAGGGATACGTAAATAAGCAAAAATAAGGCATTTAGGGTTTCGAGAAGACTTAAATAATTGAAGAAGTCCATTACACCAAAAATAAACTTACAGTCTGGTGCGCTTTTTTTTCCGGAGGTATGATTTTGACCTTACTTTTTTGAAAACGACAACTGTCACTGCTGATTCAGAGCGTTATGGTTGCATGATAACATACTTTTTTGGCATTCAATTGATGAACACGATTTGGACAATATGTGGTTTCATTAAGATGGTGCCACAAAAACGAGCGAGTTTGCGTTATTGCGAGAGAAATTTCGCGGCCGAGTAATCTCTCGTCTTGACGATGTCAATTGACGAGTGAGATCTTGCGATTTGTTGGTCATTTTTGTGTATAAATAAACTTTTAAATCTTAAGATATCGTCCAACATGTGTCAAAAAGTGATCAAAAATTACCTCCGTCAAATCGAAGTTAGCAAAAGTTCGCGAGCCGGTCATTTGAGTGATGAAGTATTTCGTATATAACGCCAAGCCTCAGGTTTGATAATAAAAAAGAAATTTTATGAAACAAATTATTTTAAGCACATTTTATTTACTTTTATTTTCGAAACTGCAAAATGAATATTCCAGTATTTATGTGAGGGTAAAGGTATTACCGTAAAACTAATTTTCTTTATGTCGCACATCTTCGGCTACATCTGCTACATTCACACTTATATAAAACATACAAATAAAGCCTTGCTTAACATGTTTTCACATCTTATCTCTTTTATTAGACGCTGCGCATTTCCCAGTAGGAAACTTAATTGTCGCGCAACATTAATTTAGGTTTGCTTTTAGGCTTTCAGGCGCATATATATATATATATATATATATAATTGGCGCTTTGTAACCGCTGAAGCGATTTTCGGCCGAGCTCCTCCTCCAGTTTATACTAAGCCGCCTCCGAACGGCTGATGGTTTTTTTACGAGGAGCCTTAGAAAAATTTAACTTAATTTTTTTTTATTTAAATTAATTTTCCATAACTTTTGGATGTTGGTGGCACCGGGATTTGTACCCGAATGTCAGTACGCAATGCTAACCACTCGGCTACCGCGTCCACCAGGCGCATATACATATATAATATATTTACAAATTGTAAATGCACATGTTTGTATGTAGGTAGTTACTATACCCTTTGGCTTCATACACACCTCAACACTTTCTTCTCCAGCTTCCGAGCACATTTCACAGCTCGTTTCATGTTTCGACAATATGATTGGAATGTTGAGTCGTTGAGTGGGTAGGTGCTAGTAGTACGCGGTTCTGCTTGGAGGTAAATAAATATTTTGTTTGCTAAGTAACTAAGCACACTTTCCATTGATTCAGAAAAAGTGTTTTTTCCGTTGCGGTGTTGGAAATTAAGTTCTAATTCTGCTTTACGTGGAATTAATTGAAAATTGCGTTTAACAAGTAGAAAATAAATCTAAGCAAACATATGAATATTTTAGGAGAAAATATATGTAATATTTTCAATATTTTATTTAAATAAAAATAAATGAATTTAAAAAACCTACTTTTACAAAATCTGGCACCAAGCAATAAACCCAAACTAACGAGACTTTCTGAAACTGAAAGATTGCCCTTTGGTACCGATGTTATGATTTTTGTATATTTGTGTTTGTTTACACGTAAATCATTGCGTAACTTTTTGCGCTGGCTAACTGTTTCTTGCTATTTGAGTTTTGCGATTCTCAAATATCCACCGAAGTGATACGGCCAAAGTTCTTATTGTTTGCCATAACAAGATATCTGATCTGTTTGCGTGTTCCCATGCAATAAACTGATTCACGGTTGCATAAAATTCTTCAAAATTAGTAACTATGAGGCATATGCCGGCAACATTTCTCTATTATATATATACTTGTATATATAGTTTGCGCTAAGTAACCGCTGAAGCGATTTTCGAACGAGCTCCTCCTATAATTTGAGGTTTTGCGTCTTGATTCTTTTTCAACAAACCTACAGTTTATTCTAAGTCGCCTCCGAACGGATGGTTCTATTTTATGAGGAGCCTTTATCTCATATCAGAAGTACACTCGGAAGGGGTTAACATTCCCTGACGAGAGGCGACCGCAATTAGAAAATTTAACTTAATTTTTTGTTTTAATTAATTTTCTTTAACAAAAATGCCGGTCAAGCTGCCATCAAATCTCTTCAATGTAATTGCAAAACACAAAAGTGGGGTTGAAATCCAAAATCAATTTAAATAAGCTCTCAGCCATATGCAATACAGCCGTGGTCTGGGTGCTCGGATATAGTGACATCGCAGACAACGATGTGGCAGATGAGCAGATTAGCAGATGAGCAGCTAGCTAGGTATAATAAATTCTGCACACGTCGCGGGCGTAGTCTTGTATACGGCAAACACATGCTAATGTTCGACTACACCAAAACAGCGAAAACCAGCGAAGGAGTCTGCAACGTGACTAGACAACTTTAGCTTGAGCTGTACACTAATAGATCAAGAGATCTTATCCACCTAGGCCGGCTTACCATTAATTCAAAAACGAGCATATTTACTGGATACAGGTTAATGGGGCGAAGATGAGTAAGAGTTTGTTATGCGCTACACCATAACCATCACACGCCATAAATATCTAGGACATCACTTCTTTGACTGCCTGGTTGACGTAGCAGCGGCTAGAATAGGCAGTGCGCAGGTCGCTCTTATAAGCAACTGGCTTAGAAGCTTTTACTGGTTCGTATTATTTTTGAACAAACTCTAACTTAACTGAATGAATTGCTAATTAGGGTTCCATATTAGTGGAACATATTCTAATATTGGCTGCTTGTTCCAGGTATGAAATGTTAATGTTTCTAATAATAAAATGTTTTGTTATTTATACTAATATAAATGAGGAAAAGATGGATCGTCAATACCTTAAATTTTTTTATGTTTGGTTAACACCATAACTTACTCTGTCTTATGCCTTTTTCTTCACTTTTATCCCAATTTCGACATAACTAAGGTTAGCTAAGTTCACCACTTACCTCCCCTCAAGGTATTCAATTTATTGATCAGTTTGAAAGCTACAAGAAATTATCATTTTTACTTTTTAATACACAGTTTACGTTTGACTCCCACACGGAACAGTTCATTCGCTTACTATGTGCAAATAGTTATAGCTTTCTATATTGAGTGCATTTCTATCTAAACCAAGTGAACTTTCAAACTTTATCCAAATGTCTGACCCTCCCGATCGAGGCAAAGCTGTGGAACAGTTGTTATACCAAACCAACAATCTAAAACTATTAAAAAGTAATTCCAAAAATGCTAAATATTTGGTAATTAATCGAGTTCAAAGTGATGAAACTCTCTCAAATGTGTCTCCATTTCTAATAAAAAAGGTTATTGACTCAGTGTGCGGCGGTGAAGTTGAAATGTGTAAGAAATTAAGAAATGGAAGTATTTTAGTTAAAACAAAAACATTCATGCAAGCAAGTAAACTAATAACATTGTCTGCCTTTACGCCATATATCAAAGTCGAAGTGTCTGAACACAATTCTCTCAACAACTCAAAAGGTGTAATATTCTCTCGCGAGTTAGTAGGAGTATCGGAAGAAATAATAAAAAATGAACTTAAATCCCAAGCAGTAAGCGAAATAAAAAAAATAATGAAAAAAGTTGACCAAACCTTAGTCGAAACAGGATTGATAATCCTTACTTTCGACAAATCTGAACTACCAAGCGATATTTTGATCGGTTATGAAAAAATTAGAATAAGACCCTACATACCCCCTCCACTAAGATGCATGAATTGCCTAAGATACGGTCACTCATCAAAAATATGTAAAAACATAAAAATATGCGCAAATTGCTCAAATATCGCTCACGTTGACCTTGAAACCAACGAAAAGTGCTCTTACACAACCATTTGTACAAACTGCACCAATACTGGATCTGAAAATGCCGACCACAATGCACTCGATAAAAAATGTCCAATTTTCGTTAAACAAAAAGAAATACAAGCAATAATAACATTAGAAAAAGTTGATAGACGAAGAGCAATAGCCATATACGAAGAACGATATCAACACAGCTCAGAAACATACTCATCAAAAATAAGAAAAACCAACCAATCAGTCACTAACAATCAAACTAACAACTCTTATGCCAATAACACCGACTTACCTCACTCGTCAATACTAGCAACAAACACAGTGAAACCCACCACAGTAAGCTGCTTACTCCTAACTTCAAGGAACAACAGCGAACTCCCACTCAACTCTAAGAATCTACCACACACATCCCAATTACCACACTCATCAGCAAACATGCAAAGAGAGCAAGCAGACTACTCCGACATACTCGATTGCAATAACATAACGAAAGTTACTGCACAACAAATATCAAAAGATAACAAAACGAGAGTATACCCAAAAAACATATCCAAAAGAACAAGAGCTTTGTTAAAAAAAAATGAACAAGCTAAAAAATGTAGGCAAGCAAGACTCGGTCATAACGTTACCTATTGAAGACAATGATTCCGATTCATTAGAATCAATGTCTATGGATCAATAATCCACTAATCCTAAATTTATATTTATACAAATTTATACTTATACATTAATTTATATTATATATTACATATATTTTATCATGACTCTACATATCATACAATGGAACATGAATGGTTATGTTAACAATTGTAACGAACTACTAGTCCTCATTAAAAACCATAAACCTAAAATCATGTGTATACAAGAAACCCACATCCCAACACAATACCAAAATATTCCAATTCCAAACAATTTCCTTCTACAATCATTCAACTCACACTCATCATACGGTGGTGTAGGTATACTAATACACAAATCTGTACAACACGAACTAATTCATAATGAAAAAAGACTTTGACCACATAACATTAGAAATACATTCTACAAAGAAATTCAGAATCACGTCAGCTTATTGTCCCCCAACGTTCAGTTTCCATTCCCACATTTTAGAAAATGCCTTTAGTCAAAACAACCACTCAACCCTTATAACTGGTGATTTCAATTGCTGGCATCAGAGTTGGGGTTCGCCAACCAATAACCGAAAGGGCGTACTTCTGTCGAACTTTATTAATCAATCTAACTTCATATTATTAAACGACAAATCACCAACTCACTTCTCCACCCACAACACCTTAACACATATCGACCTTTCCTTTTGTTCCCCTGACCTTGTACCTCACGCTGACTGGAAAACTCTGAATGATTTAAATGGTAGTGATCATTTCCCCATTCTCATTTCGCTATTCCCGTCAGTTAACCAACCACACACAAAAACAAAAATTTTATTCAAAACAGATCTTGCAAATTGGGAACTATTAAAAAATGTAAATGTAAAAATTTTGAGTCAACTCGACCTATTAGCCCTAATGTTAATGCCGAATCAGCAAACCTTATAAAAATCATTTTTCAATCTGCTAATGAATCCATTCCCAAAACACAAAATTACAAAAATCCGAGATCAGTACCGTGGTGGAACCAAAACCTAGGTAAGCTGAAAGCTGAGAAAAACAGACGTTTTCATATATTCAGGAGCAACATGACCGAAACAAATTTAATTGAATATAAAAAGGCCAATTCTGCATTAAAGCGAGAGATTAAAACCGCAAAACAATCATCCATACGAAAATTTACAACAGAAATTAACCCAAACACACCTACTAAACAAATTTGGATGAATATAAAACGTTTCTGTGGTTACAAACTATCTTCCGGTATACATTGCCTAAAATCTTTTAGTAATCCCAACCAAACCTTTACCGATCCAAAAGATATTGCTAATGAGCTCGCTAAATACTGGTGCTCAGTAACATCAGATCAACAGTTTCCAAGTCTTTTCCAAAACAGGAAAAGGACGACTGTACAAAATGTAATAAATACACAACCGTGCAATAATGCAGTGTTTTTAGAGAAAAATATAAGCTATCTGGAACTAACATCTGCCCTATCTAAACTAAAAGGAAAAACTCCAGGTATAGACAGAATAACCTACTCGATGATCCGTAACTCTCCCGACGTGTTCAAGAAGCGTCTCCTAAGCTTGTACAATTCAATTTTTGACAAGAAAATAATTCCGCAATGTTTCAAACACAGCGTTATTATAGCATTACCAAAACCAAAATCAGACAAAACACAAGCAAAATCTTACAGACCCATATCCTTAAACAATTGTTTCGCTAAAATTCTTGATAGAATAGTGGCAAATCGGCTGTGGTGGTTTGTGACAAAAAACAAATTACTAAATAGCCGGCAAATGGGCTTTAAGAGAGGTAAATCTACAGCGGATACTCTACTACTGTTAGACTATCTGGCTTCAACTAAGCTCTCGTCAAAAGGTCACTTAACAATCATATCCCTTTGAAAAGGCGTATGACAAAATAGGTATACACGCAGTAATAGACCAATTAGTGAAATGGAAAGTCGGCCCCAAAGTCATTAACTATATCCTTAACTTTATGTTAAACCGTAAGTTTACGGCACGAGTATGCAACCACTGGTCGGATTTCCGGAAAATAGACATCGGTATCCCGCAGGGATCGCCTTTATCTGTGATTATTTTCTTAATTGCTTATGAAAAATTATGCTCCGTAATTTCTTTTTACAAGGAAATCGACTTTTGCGCTTACGCAGACGATTTCAATATTATAGTTAAGTCAAAAAATGAAAAATGTCCTATAATTGACTTAAATAACCTTTTCCAAGACATTTCAACCTGGTGCGAGTACTCAGGGGCTAACTTATCGCCATCAAAAAATCGGTACATTCATTTATGCCGAAAACAGAATTGTCAATGTATAGTACTATCAGGAAACACAAGCCTTATCCCTTGTGAAAAGTTGAAAATTTTAGGTATTATCTTCAACAACAGGTACAGATGGAACTCCCACATAGATTACCTAAGCCTTTCTTTAGCCACACAGTTAAACATTGTAAAATGCCTAGCTACACCCAAATTTAACTGCGATACTCAATCAATTTTAACAATTGTTCGTACTTTAATAATATCTAAAATAAGTTACGGCATTTTTCTTTACGGATATGCCCCTAAATACCTTTTAAACAAAGTTAAAGCACAAATTTGCGCTGCAATAAGAACTGCTTTGGGTGCACTACGCCATACACCAACCACAAATATATTTTTTGAATCAAAAATAATGAACTTTGAAAACCAAAGAGACTTAACTACAGCTAAACTGTTTAAAGCTGTATTATCAAAACAATACAATCCACTTTACAATATCGGTAAGAACCTCAAAAAAAGGAAAAATCCCCTTAAAATTAAACCTGCCTTAAGTAGAATTATAGAACAATGGTCAGCAGTAGATTTGCCTATAAATCTAACTATAAATAATGCCTCCGATTTTCCGCCATGGTTATTTAACCCAAAAACAATTAACACTGCACTACATACCTTAAACAAGTCAAACACAAATCCGCTTCAGTTCCAGTTGATGTTCAACGAGATCAAAAGTAAATACTATAACTACACATTCATTTATACTGATGGATCCAAATCCAATCACAGCACTTCATATAGCATAACCACAGAAAATGAAATTATTAAAACATCAATTGTTCCATATTATAGTTCAATATACTCAGCTGAAATTATTGCCATATCTGAAGCTATAAAACTAGTTAAACACAAAAAAGAATTATTCGCTATATGTTCGGATTCACTTTCCGCTCTTAATTCCATAGCCGACATAAAAAACAATAGCTACTATACCACCCAAATTAGAAATATTCTGTCACAGCACTACCCAAAAATCATATTAATATGGGTACCTGGACATACAAATATATCTGGCAACAACCTCGCCGACCAAGCCGCCAAGCAAGCGAACCAAGGTCCAGTTATCAGTACAGAAAATTTAAACCTCCTAGATGTAAAAAATCATATAAAGCAATACTTCTTCTCGAAACAACGCCTCGAATGGAACCTAACTAATAATTGGTATAAAAGTATAACTTACACAAAGACCCATCTAATGGACTTCTTACATAAATCAAAAAAAATCCCTTCACGACTCGACGTTACAAAATTCGAGCGCCTTAGACTAGGACACACCAAATTAACACATGGGCATCTTATGAATAACTCAACCCCTATATACTGTACTTGCAGCGCAAATATCATAGTCACAGTTAACCACATTCTACTTAACTGCCCACTATATGCCATAGAGAACGAATTTTTACTAACACAAACCCAACTTCTTACCTCTCAATTCCCTCAGCCGAATCAATCCTTTTAATAACAAACTTTCTCCAAAGAACGAATCTCTTTCATAAGATTTAACCAAAAAGTATCTAAACTTGAAATGTAAATATGTATGGTAAATAAGTATTGAGCTTAAGGCCTAGTAGCTATAGCTCCCAAACAAATAGCTTATAAGATTTATGTTGTAAGCTATATCTTATATAAATAAATAAATACTTTTTAATAAAACAACAGTCAAGTGCAAATGTTTGTGTTGTTGTGTAATTGCGCAATTAAGGTCTATCAAACAGCCTACTTATACGAAATAATATAAATGTATATATATTTATATAATTGGCGCTTTGTCTTGATGTTTTTCCAACAAATGGAGACACCTACAGTTTATACTAAGCAGCCTCCGAACGGCTGATGGGTTTTTTACGAGGAGCCTATATTTCATGTCCGGAGGGGGGAAATTCCCTGCCTAGGGGCGACCGCTATTAGAAAATTTAATTCAATTTTTTATTTAAATTAATTTTCCATAACTTCTGGATGTCGGTGGCACCGGGATTTGAACCCGGTCAGTCAGTACGCAATGCTAACCACACAAAGGCTACTTAATTTCCTTTGCGCAGGCAGAATGTTATTTTATACAATAACAGCAATTTATTGCTAAGCATAGTTTTCGCTTATTCTATGTGAACGTACGTGTATGTATGTGCATGTACAAATAAATTCATGTTTGGACATGTTTATAAAAATTCAGTTTTTCTATTGTATGTACACGTACATATGTATATAAAGTATCTTATGCGTTTTTTGTATGTATGTATGTTTAAATGTGTATATATGTACAATATATAAAATTCAATGATATATATAGGTACATACATATGTTCTCATATAATATATGTTTTATGTTATGTATAAATTCAGTTCTTTTATGTTTTTTTTTTGTAGAAATCTATTTGTATTGTAAGGTCTCCAAAAGCCTCGGATTTTGAGGTTTTTACACACTAGATAAATACATAGATACATACATATATATAATTGTATGTATGTATGTTCATACTGGCTGCAGTTTATGTGCATTATGTTCCAATTGTTCATCTCTAAAATACCATTGCTGGACGCTTATCTTTTTGCATTTGGAACGACATTCCGATTTAGACGTTGTTGTACATTTTTGAATGAAGCATCAGCCTTGGAGAAATAAATCAGAAGTTCTTCTGAAAATTTGAAACTAATCGGTCCAGCCGTTCCCGAGAAATCTTGGACACCGACTTGAAAAACATAGTTAAAGTTTTAAAAGCATAGGGTTAAATTAATTTTCAACTCACATTGAGTCATTTATTCCCGGGCCATATAATATACCCACTGCGGTTTCGGGAGCTTCCATAACATCGATCCGGTGTTGTCTACGCACCATTCCTGATCGGAGATCGTTACGCGCCATTTATCCTCTTTTTCGGCATATGAATGTGCATTGGGTCATTACAGATATGTGTGTAATTTCCAAAATTACAGTCAGATTGGCTTGAAAGAGTATTTTCTTGAATACATGTACATTACGAAAATTAAATATAAAAAAAATCGATTTTTTGAAAATTCTAACTGGATGTTACCTTTTAAAGTAATTTTTTTCAATTTTTTTTTTTTAATTTTTTAGCCGGTCACTTCGACACGTTTTAAATCGTTTAAAATAGTTACGTCGGCTGCTATATATATTTCTGGACTAACAATGAAAATACGAATATTTATCAACGAAAATGTTTTTTTTTATTTTTTTTGATTTGGCTCGTCTTGGAAGACCAACACGGTCGATTGCTGTTTTGTTTCGGGCTCATACGCATTTCATTACACCAATCCACACGAGCCTTTTTTTGAGCGATTGTCAAATTGTGCGGGATCCAACGAGAACAAACCTTTTTTACGGCCAGGTGTTCATGCAATATCGAATGTATGCTGGTGGGAGAAATGCATAGGGATGCCTCTATCTGATGGTATGTACGTAGGCATGCCTCTATCTGAAGGTATGTTACATGACGGTCTTGCATTATCAGTTCACGTACGGCATCGATATTTTCTGGCACAACGGTTGTTTTTGGACGACCTTCACGGAATTCGTCTTTGAGCGAGCGTTGGCCACGATTGAATTCGCTGTACCAGTTTTTCACAGTGCTATAGGATGGTGCTTCATAGCCATACAAAGATTTTAGTTCATCGATGCACTCTTGTCGTAATAATCCACGTCGAAAGTTGTGAAAAATGATCGCCCGAAAATGTTCACGAGTTAATTCCATTTTTTGGCCGAGATGAATTTTTTAATTCCCTGTAAATAAAACAATTCACGATTAAATGACAAAACGTTCTGAGTGATGTTATGCTAAAAAATGTCAAACTTTCCAATGGAAATGTCAGATTGCACCTGGCAACACTTAGTGTTGCCTAGGCCAGACCTATATACCTTCTGCTCAAATATAAACGAGACTGGCTCAATAAAACAAAAACGGTTAATTATTCTTCAATGTTTATTTTATCCCCTTCAAAATAGTCACCATTAGAGGCGATACACATATGCCACCTTTTTTTCCAATCTTCATAACACTTCTGGTAGGCCGCTTTAGGTATGGCTTTCAGTTCCTTCTTTGAATTCTCTCTTATGACTTCAATCGACTGAAAATGCTTTCCACGAAGCGGCAATTTGAGTTTAGGGAAAAGAAAAAAGTCAAATGGTGCCATGTCGGGTGAATACGATGCTTGCGGAAAAATATTTACGTTGTTTTTGGTCAAATAATCGCGTACAAGACGAGACGTATGAGCAACAATTTTGGAACAAGTCGAGCAGACACACGTCTCATGCCCAAAACATCGTGAATAATGCTATGAGCGGATCCATTTGATATGTTGAGCTCACCAGCTATCTCTCTTTCAGTCACACGACGATTTTCCAACACAATTTTCTTTACTTTTTCGACGTTTTCTACGTTTATTGACGTTGCTGGACGACGATCATGGGGCAAGTTCTCCAGCGATGTACGGCCGTCCTTGAACGACTTATACCTATCAAAAATACGTGCACGTGATAGGCAAGACTCCCCATATGCCTTCTGGAACATTTTCATTGCGTCCGTCGCACTTATTCCATTGGAATAACAAAATTTCAAACAAACTCTTTGCTCAACGTTAATTTCCATAGTAAAATTCGAAAAACACACTCGAGGTTGACTTGTTTATAGTGCCGTAAAAAAAAAACTATGTGACAGATCGCGCTCAAATTTGACAAAGTATGGCCATATGTCTTGTCCTTGTCGAGTTATGGATAAAGTCTCGTTTATATTTGAGCAGAAGATATATGGTAGCTGCCTACGTATAAGCTTCTCGGAATGTGCATGTGTACATTCATACATGTATGTATGTGTTATAAGCGCGTTTATTGAGCGGTTAATGGCGTTGCATTCCTCCATTGTTCTGGGATAATGCTTTAAATGGTTTTCTCATAACTAATTACTTAACTGATTTTTTTCTCTAGTTGAAGGTCACTTGAGCCCTTTTTCGATTTTGTTTTTTAATTTTTGTAGTGCGCTAAATAGTTTTTCCCTGCAGACTTTCAAATGATAATGAAGATCATTATTAGCTTAACTTGATCGAAATATTAAATAATTGTCATTAATATCTTTGGGGAGACCTTACTTCATGGTTCACTTGGATCTTAAATGAGCCAAGAACTAGATCATAATAGTTGACAACATAGACATTAGAAAGGAATAAAAGGAAAAACTATTGCAATAATGTAGATCATCTCCGCAAAACTATAGAGGGAAAGAAGAATGTTGCCTTTCTTTGCTTCAAGGTAAATATCGAAATAATAATCCTGAGTTTAAAAATTCTTGGTTACAGAATAGAGCTGTTAAAATATTCTTCAGAATAAAGACAAATAGTAAACAGAAAATATGATTCTGCGTAAAAATTAAGCAATTTTTGCAACAGTTAGTATTTCGAAACAAAAAATATTTGCAAAGTAATTGAGAAACCTTTTCCTTAAGTATTTCTTGGAAGGCTACTAAACTGCACTGCGTAATAAACGAAATTCGGAAAAAACAAACGAAAAAATCGAAAATAGTTGTGCAGTATTATTCCTAAAAAGACTAACCGGCCGTAGGTAGACGCATGCGTCTCTTAAAGAGGCTCCGCTGAAAGGATTAAACACATACAAACATATATGTAAATACTTACTTATAGATCATGTATAACCACTTTGAATGATTTGGGTATAAATAGAACTGCCACAACGATAGTCAGACTTTCGCGGTCACTCAAAGTATTCAGACGTGTCACCAATGGAAGAAAATAGCTGTGCTCAATTACATTTTTTTAAATCTATCTATAATTGTATAAGCAACAAATACATATATAGAAAGAAAGCCCACACGATGGATTTAAATATGTGTACCCCAACTACCGTATACTATCCCAATCAGCTTTTCACGCATGGCAACCAGCGAAAGTGAGACCAGAGGATTATGTCGCCATACGCCGTGACGACGACCTGGTCACGTTCCATCCAATTATACGTATGCCATATGTGCCGCAACCGGTTTATAACCTGCCCACCGTTGGGCAGTCTCACAGCGGAGATTCAACGAAGAGTTATCGAACTATCTTCGTTAAAAATCTTGAAGTGAAACACACACAAAGAGACTTGTTTAATATATTCGCACTATATGGTAAAATTATTAACTTCAGATTAATAGTGGATAAGAAGGGCCGATAACGACGTTTTGGATTTGCGACTTTTCTTAATTCGAAGTCTGCCTTGGCCGCGATTAAGGACTTAAATGGCAAGTTAATTAGTTTAAATGGTAAGTTAATTGTGGAAATTGCGCACCGTCAGTGGTTCCACAATATTAAGCAGGAGAGATCAAAAGAGATAGTGTTGTGCTATCCAAGAACGCTATAATGTTATAATTGAGAACCTCAGGATTTTATTTGATACGACACCAACGTAATATTTATAATATGTCTACGGCTTTGTATATATGAATGTATATGTGCATATGTGAAGTAAAATAAAAATCATAGAAAAAAAGTCACTCCTGATTTTGCTTGTTTTGACAAAAGATATAGATTATTTAAATTTAATTAGTAAAAAAATACGTAATATTCGGTTCATCGGTAATGGCTACTCTACCCAGATGGGATTTATTGTTCTTTTTTATAAACAGTGCAAAATATTTTGGATGTGTTCGTTTTGGAACGCCAAATCGCAACGATTTGGCAAGTGCCACAAATTGTCATCGTCATATTTTTTCTGTCAGACAGAGATTTGGAGATTTGTTAGCGCAAAATTTGGAAAAATGTAGGAATATTTTTAGGGGCAAGCATAAATATATGTCTAAGCGAAATGCAATAACTTATTTATTTATTCACCACAAACAAAATTCCATTTTTTTTGTTCATTACAAAATATATTTTTGTTTTGTTTTGAACGCAATTAATTTCTAGCTAACAGAAAAAATATTGCTTTAATTTAACTAATTTTTCGAATAAAAGTAAATAAATAAACAGAAATTAATGAGACTTTCTGAAACGGAAAGATTGATCTTTGGTACCGATGATATGATATTTTGTATATTTGTGTTTGTTTACACGAGGAGAGTAAATCCTTTGGTAACTTTGGGCGCTGGCTAATTGCTTCTTGCTATTTGAGTTTTACAATTCTCAAATGATCACCGAAGTGATACGGCCAAAATTCTTATTGTTTGCAATGGTCCAGATCAAATATCTTGTTATTTGATCTGCTTGCGTGTTTCCATCCATGCTCCCTTGATGAGTAAGCAATTGGCGTCTGCGCAGCGTCAGATGCCTCCTCTGGCATTGAGACACTGTTTTTGAAAAAACAAGTTGAGAAAACTAACCTAAAGCTAAAGCATCACAGAAATATACCTTTCCATGACCAATCTAACGTTTTTAATTTCCTCACTTTTGAGCAGCAGTGAAGCAAAGAAATATAAACATATAAACGTATAGTCTCCTAAAGATGTTAAGTAACAGGACGCAAAAACTAAAACGTTCACATACGAGTACATATGAGCAGTGAGCGATTAATTATACATTACCATATAGATCATGTTCATTTGATAGGTGTTTATATTCGAATATATAAGTTATGAAATTTGTTGACGAAAATTATAAATTTGTTTATAAGTATGCAAACACACTGGCAGCTGGCATCATTTCCCCGCTGTTCGCAGCGTCGATATCTCGTGAATGTACATTGTTCTTGCATTCCATAAATTACTGTGATACTGCAACTACACATATTACATACCTTCCGTCCATAGCAACCTATCTTATGAGAGCGCCATGTAAATAAAAGTTGTCCCGCAGAAAATACTCGTGTTTGTATATTCTATTATGGTGTTATGTTATGGCCGTGCGGTATGTTAGATGGGTAGTTGCAGCATGAGGAAAAACAATCGAAAATCTCACTCAAGAGAAATCTCATATAAATAGGTATAATATGTTTATACATATTTCAGCGTTCATATATGAACATTTCTGAACCCTGGTTTTTTGCAAGCTAGTTTCTAAAACGTCTTGTAGAATGTAGGGTTAGCACTTACTAAAACCTGGACGTTACATAATCAACCAGCAATTTTGAAGAATTCATTTCTAAATACTTAAGAACATTTTCAAAATTAAACTTTTATTTACTGTACACAAAACTCCACTCGACTAGATTACAATGGCTGCGGTGTGAGTAACGACGTTTGTGATGTGGGCTGATAAACAGTATTCATTTTTAAATCTCTTCAATTCAAAACGTAAACTTTCCAAACTGAAAAATGTCATGGTGACAAAATTGGCAACAGCGGGTCGCATGCCTTTAATTGATTTCAATACAGCTGTCGCGTGACAACTTCGGGAAATGGCACGTTTGATAGTTTTTCGTAGATAGGTCAGTATAAAGTTAACATGCAAACCATACGACAAATTCAAAAATAAACAATTAAAAATGTGAGATGTAAACTTTTTATTTTATCAAAAAACCAAAATATAAAAAAACAAATTTGAGAGACTGGTGAATTTAATAATAATAATAGTGAATCGAGAGTAATAGGATAATCGTAACCTTATAGTGTGAACGAAGCGTCGATAGGAATTTCCTGCCAGCAATACATGGTCATAAAATTAGTAGACATCTTAGGTAAGAACTTCTTTTAACTACTTTTGTTATAAGTTTGAAAAACATACACGTATGTTGTAAACTTTGAACATATATAATATTTCGACTGTCAGCAAAGTAAACAATATTTGATATCACTGAATCGAAGTTGGTTCAATAGTGCCCTGTTGACGTTAACAATTGCCCACTTGACTTCGGTAAGGATATAGGAGTATATCTTATGAAAAGCACTTGCGATAATCGAAAGTTTTAGAAGGTTTAATGCGCTAACAATTCAGCTAAAATTATAATTAACTGTTTGACTTTATTTTCACATAACATTTCTTCTATTTGGTATCAAAGTTGATTGGTATAGAATTTTTTTAGGCTTAATTGAATTTTAGAATTTGAATATTTTTGCAGTTTAAGATGAATGTTTTGAATATAAAACTATTTTTAACATAACTTAGTTGTGTTATTATTTTTTGTCTAGAAGTTTTTTAACAATATTTCAAGGTTGTGTTCTTGGTTCGATTGGTTTGAACTTTGCTATACAAATACCTCATTGGTTGAGTTAATATAGGGAAAACTATTCTTTCTGGGCGACCGCGGTAGCCGAGTGTTCAGCATTGCGTACTGCCATTCGGAAGGCCAGGGTTTAAATCCCGGTACGATCAACATGCTAACGTTATAGAAAATTAATTTAAAATAAAGAATTTTTCTAAATGTGATCACCCCTCGGCAAGAAATGTCAACACTTCCGAGTGTGTGAAATGCGACATGAATTAAATCTCCTCATAAAAACACTGAATTTTTTACTACAAGTCTTTGCGACAAAACTCGTAATTATTTAATTGATTTACGCGAAGGTTGCGAGTTGCAATGAAATTAATAATGGTTAGAATTTACAATTTTTTTTCAACCTTTTTTGGAGAAAATCATCAACTGCTGGCAATATCATGATTATGTGCCATACATATGACATATTTCTTCATTTGAATGACTGTCAACAAGTAATTTTTTTGTATAAATTTTAAAGAAAACAGGCCTACATACATTTGTAAAGTGATATTCGGAATATTTCGATAGAACTTTTGACGTTTCAAAATGATTTACAACGGTTACAGAAAGCCCGTTGTATGAAATAAATCCTCAACATCCTATAAAAGCATAATTCATTTTGATGTTTGAGCAAAAGTCCTCAAAGTTGTGAAACGAATGCCCTGTGAGAACTCCTAATAACTTCTAAAAAATTAGTTAATGTTTAGGAAAGGTGAAACTGATTTTACACACACTTTACGATTAATATAGATATGCACATGAACTGGAAATAACATACTTGTGAGAATGTATATAGGGCTATCCATTTCGTGGGCTGTATTTTGATATCTGTCAAACTTAACTGTTAAACCAACATTTTTTTGTTTTAGTTAAAATTCAGGCATTTATGAAAATGGATAGATAAACAACCACACAACGCGCTAATTTATTAAAATTTTCTTAAAAAAAATGGTTTTCAAACTTGGTCACGTTTTGCGTTTTCTCGAATAAAATTTTATTCAGCTACGAGGCATATTTCTCACTCAGAGGATACGTAAATAAAAAAAATTGTCGCATTCAGTGCTCCGAGAATACTCAAATAATTCAAAAGCCGTAACAGCCAAAAAAAATTTACTATCTGGTGCGCTCTTTAGTCCGGAGGTATTATTGACCCTTACTTCCATGAGAACGACTGATTCGGAGCGTTATGGTCATAAGATAAACTGTCTTTTTTGACTTTCAATTGGAGAACAGGACGTGAGCAATATGTGGTTTCAACAAGATGTTGACACATCCCAATCAACATGAGCTAGAAATTCCCGGCCGCGTAATCTCTCGTCTTGGTGATGTCAACTGTGATGTCAATAGGCCATCGAGATTGCGAGATCTATAGCATAGAACTTTCTTGTGGGGCTACGCGAAAGACCATATTTAAACCTTTAACTGTTGACCACTGGAAAACCAACATTCGTCAAGTTATGGCTGCGATATTGCCCAATATATGCCGAAAAGTGGTAAAAAATTATTTCAAACGGCAACGCAAAAAATTTGCGAGGCGGTCATTTGAATGATACATATAGTGTTTCACATATAATGCCAAGGTTCAAACCTTATAATAGACAAAGAATTTCACGAAAAAAATAATTTTAAATGCATTTTATTTACGTTTATTTTCGAAACCGCAAAAAGAAAAACCATGTATTATTTCTGGAATAAAATTTCATTTTCTACGATTCAATGGCAATCTGACGGCATTGATTTTTTTTTCAGTAGGAGCTATACATTGCTGATTTATAAAAGCTCAAAACGAGTGTGCTTTTATCTGTCATGTAATAATAATTTTGGCACTTTGTAACCGCTTAAGCGATTTTTGGCCGCGATAGCCGAGTGGTTAGCATTGCGTACTGACATTCGGAAGGCTCGGGTTCATATCCCAGTGCCAGCAATATCCAAAAGTTATGGAAAAATTCATTTAAATAAAAAATTAAGGTAAATTTTCTAATTGCGGTCGCCCCTCGGCAGGGAATGTCCATCCCTCCGAGTGTATTTCGGACATGAAATAAAGGCTCCTCGTCAAAAAACCATCAGCCGTTCGGAGGCGGTTTAGTATAAACTGTAGGTCCCTCCATTTGTTGGAAAAACATCAAGACGCAAAACCACAAATTGGAGGAGGAGCTCGGCCGAAATATCTGTCATATATCTAAGTGAATTATGTTCTTCGTTGCTCACTACATTCGATACTCATTGCATACCTATAGAGTTTCAGGTACACACTCATTTGGGACACTCAGTTCCTGTCGTTGTTTTTGCTAAAGTTTGGTATATTTTTTTTGTTTATTTAGGAAAAATATGATTTACTTTTCTATTAATCCTTTCCTGGATGTAAGATTTTCAACAATTTTAACAAAGCAATTTCATTGAGAAGTAGGCATAGCAAAATCTACAACAAATCTCCTGAGCATAGGAGATTAGGGTAGCCTTTTCTTGCTTAAATTAATACAGACCATTTGAGGAGTGGACTACGCATATTTTCGAATACGTAATTAAGTGTGTACTATTAATGTGGTCCTGAAAATGAAATGAACAGCGCTAGAATATGAAAATGTTAAGGATATCAAAACTTCATATGCAATCATGAAATATGGTATATCTCTCTCTAACTCTATAGTGTAGACGATAAGAAATATGTTATATTTGCTAATCTTGATACACAAATTTATTCACATACCAATTTTGTACACCATAGTAACTAAATTATTTTTCAAAACCTTATAGGTGAGTTTGTGCTATCGTTGTTGTTGCTAATGAAATGCTGTCAGTTTGAGTATATATATCTTTTTGTTGGTCCTTAGAAAGCAACGAAAATTTTGTTGATAACTCAGTAGCGTCCTACATCATCATCATCACCATCACCATCGGCAGTCAATCAAGGTATGTAAATATTTGTAAAACCGTTGCCTCCGTGCAAATGGAAAACATATTGCAGTCTTTGCTGTCAATCAGTGCTTTTCTGGGCACTCAAATATTTAAGGTTTTTGGGTTAGTTTTCCTTCTTTGAACTACTGGATTGCATACTCTTGTGTAGGAGTATGGCATGTTTGTATATAAAAATATGTATGTATATGTATATGGGTGTGCATGCTTACTGCTTAAGCGTCGTTGAGTCGAATAACTGAAGGTAATGTTTTATTAGAAAATTTAATATTCATTTGAATAAATTCACCACAAACGAGCTTTAGTCTAAGAGTATTGGATTAATTAACATTTAAAAGGTGATTGCTTCTAAAAGAGTCAGACTTGTAGAACAGCCGAAATCAATGTTTACGAAACGTACTAGAAAGTGGTTATGGGAATACGCCTCTATGAAAGTGAAGTTAACCATAGCATTCCAGTCATTTCTTCTATTCGCAAATAGGAGGTACCAGTGATGACAAAATCTTTCTTTTTAACCGCTACAACAACAATAATAACAACTAGATCCTTCTCTATCTGATCCTTCAACAGCTAGAGTGATTATACTTTGGGGTTCAAAGGTGAAATTGTTCTGATGTTTATGCTGGTTCCCAGATAGACGAAATCGTATACAACTTCAAAGTTGTGTCTGTCAACAGTGACGTAGAAGCCAAGTCGCTCAAGTGCGCTGACTGTTTCTTTGATGAGAGAGATATTCCGTCTTGGCCTTCTTCCCCATGAAACTCATTCCTTTCGCAATTACAATTCGGAGAATACAGAACGAAAGATGGGGATGTAAAGGTCAGTGATGTGAATATCATCCCGCAATTGTACACTCTTATAAAATATTGTACTTTGGCTATTTACCTCTGCATCTCTTATAATTTTCTCCTGTCTAAAACTTCGATTGGTGCGGAACGTCAGTATAAACATGTGAATAAGTTTTGCTGCTAAAGCTGCTTTAAAATTAACAAGGGTCTTTTCGAGTATGATGAATATTTGGGCATTTCTAGATTTTCTAGTTTTAAGACCATCATAAGGTGCAATCAGTTTGTTGACAGCTGATTTTATTC